>OZ020180.1:57778050-59073163 GCA_963971135.1 Stenus bimaculatus
GATTTTATGTTAAAAAATTAGTAAACTTCAATGCTCTGCATTTCCGAAATGGAGCATTTTAGCGAAAAACATTATTCTTACTTTTTGTCTTATAATTGGTCCAAAAACCCATTCCTAGATTATTCGACACTTGTTCAGAAACACCCTGTATACAGGGTGTCCAGAAATTAAGCGGCCAAACTTTAGGAGGCGATTCTACAACTAATTTTAAGAAAAAAACTTCCTATAAACATGTGTCTGATTTCGATTTTGAAATAAAAAAAAAAGTAAAAAAGTAAACCGAAATCGGACACATGTTTATAGGAAGTTTTTTTCTTAAAATTAGTTGTAGAATCGCCTCCTAAAGTTTGGCCGCTTAATTTCTGGACACCCTGTATAGACCAGTTATTATCATAATTTGGATAAGTTTAAAATTGTTAATTGTTACTAATACATATTTTCATTTAGTGGATTATGTATACGACTACTACAATAATTATATTTGTTTTAAATAGAACAGTTTCTTATTTACCTTATACCCTTGTTGTGTTTCACTATGCATATATCAAAATGTTTCAAAAATGTTCATGTATATTAGACCCCATGTCATTATTCGTGTCCTAAGGTTACTGTTCACTTCGCCGAATTTAATTTTGCCAAAACCCATTTCACCGAAAGACAATTTGTCGAAATTATCCAACCAATAATAAATAAATAATTTCGACCAAATATATTTGGGTCAAATTACTTTTAAAAAAAGTGTTTTAATTAAAATTATTTTTTTAAAACATGTACTACCACATAGAAACGATAAAAGTGAATAAATATTTTTGGCCGCATAGATCATGAAAATTGACCACTGTGCAGTGCTTTCATGATAGTACTATCACCTTGAAAATGAGGCTTTACCCATAAATCTTAATTATTTTAGGTTTTATACATTAAAAATTTACCAAATAAAATAGAAGAAACGGACCTAAGAAATATATTTTTTAAATTTAATCAGAACAATGAACTTATATTTAAGATTATGTCTGGAAAAATGAAAGGACAAGCATTTGTTCACTTCACAGGTAAGATTTACAAATTACTTTAAGAACTGATACAAATATTTTTCCCAAAATAACGAATTTGTTACTTAATTTTAGATAGTAATCAAGCAAGTCAAGCGTTGGAAGATTTAAATGGATTGATTTTGAATGGAAAACCTATGATAATTGCATTTGGTAGAAAAAAATCTGATATAAATTTGTAATTAATAATTTATTTTGTGATTATTAGACTTAAGTAGAAAAGAATACTTTACTTATTAGCTACTGATATCATTCTTAATAAAGCAGGTGAACACAAGTCGGTTGGAGTATGTTTTTCTTTGTTTGCCATATCTAAACGAGCACCATTTTTCACCAATAACATAGCCTCTTCTTGTCGATCTTCTTCACAAGCTAAATGTAATGGTGTATTTCCATAGGTATCACATAGGTTTAAATTTATTTTGTTTTTAAAACTCAATAAATATTTTACTACTGCTAAATTGCCCTTGGAAGCCGCTCTATGTAAAGGAGTTGCTCCTCGAATGTCGGCAATATTTATATCTGCATCATTTTCTACTAATAAAGTGCAAATCTAAAAATAAACTAATTTTAATACAAATTTTTTGAAATTTATTTGGAAGCAACCTCAGACCACCCTTTAGAAGCAGCATACTGCAAAGCTGAATGGCCTTGTAAATTTTTATGATTTACATTGGCTTTGTGATTAATTAATAACTTTACAATTTCTGTTCGTCCCGCCGATGAAGCAAGTACTAGTGGTGTGCCGCCACTTTCTTCTACCGCATCAATTTCTGAACCTTGTTCTATTAAGAAAGTTACCATTTTAAAGTTTCCACCAATGGAAGCCCAATGCAGCAAAATTCTTTCATTCTTTAAATTTAAAATATTTATAGGTTAATGACTAGGCAATTCTAAGTATACTACAAAAATTTTACATACATCATCTTTTTTGTGGATAAGTGAAGAATCTTTTTCCACTTTATCTTTTATTAAATCAAAATCTCCTTTATAGGCACTTTCAAAAATTGAGTTTGCCGTTGCCATAACAAAACTTTTTGAAAATTTTTATGCTGACGTGCTGTCACAGAATACTGGCTCACTGGCTGTCACCTGTCACGAACGATCGATCAGACCATAGAACATTTCACATACTGTAGGTTTTATAAATACAGGGTCGTCCAAACATGAAATAAATTCAATTAAGGCTAGTTTACATTGTGTGATTATCTAGTGATGCATAAATGACGGCTATTTAGTTTTTTTGATAAATAGCGTGATTATTTCGATGCTCACCATTGGTATCTTTTAAAGTGGAAGAGATACGAGGTCGGTTAAATGAAGGAAAAGTTGCGCATTCTTATGGCCATTAAATCTGAAAGAAAATTTAAGATATTTAAACTCACTGCAAAATTATGGCCAAAAATCTAAAAAATGTGATTTTAGAAAATAATTTATATTTTTCAAACCATTACTGCTACATCAATGAAATTTGGTACCTTTAAATTGTTGACTATTTTGAGTTAAATGACATCAAAAAATAATTTTTTGGCCTCCTAGATTCGAAGCTCATCAGATAATAAATAATACATTTTCATATTGCTAATTAACATTAATGTGTTCACATGATTTTTCTTGTGATTTTATATTTTATCATAAGCATAGATTTTTACGTTCACATTGTGTGATTTATCATACAGAACAGGTCATATGAAGAGTCATAAACAAAATCATATGGAATCATAACTGAATTTAAGAAATAGAACAGCAAATTTCCAATAGCGAACAACATAACAAAGTGTAGTGAATGTTTCTTTTTAAAATTTTTCTATTTAATTCACTGTGTTGACACATCTTCATATCGAGAGTTACGAGTTTCTTGAAAAAGGGGCCTGACCTGAACCATTTTGTGAAAAATAATTTTTTTAAACTTTCTAATAGAAAAATTTGAACTACTACGTCTCTTTGCAAAAATGCGAATACAGTATACGTGTAGGTTTATGCATTGATTATCAAAAATCTTAAAAATCATAAACTAAAACGTTTGTGTGATTTTATATGCGACAAAATCATATGACTAGTCATGTGATAAATCATACAATGTAAAGTAGGATTTAGGAATTTTGATTACATATAGATGGCGTAATTTCAACGTAAATTTCGTAACAAAATGGAAGAGGGTGAGTAAGAATTGTACTGATTTTAGTATCTGTGATGTGGTTAGGGTTGTCAGATGTCCGGCTTTAGGCCGGACCGTCCTCCTTTTGAGGTTGGTAAATGGCGTCCTATCTTATACTCGAGCCGGACGCCAAACTGTCCGGCTTTTCGATATTATGAAATAATTGTCCGGTTTTTTAGTTAAATTAAAAAATGTAATTTTCGTATTAAGTCCTAAGCATGTTTTTATTAAAAATAAAAACCTTTTAAATGCGGCACACGAAAATTAGAAGTATATCAAGCATACAGGGTGGCACAATTCTTTTTCCAGCAAATTTTTTTTAGATAGTAAATATCATTCTGAACAAAAAACATCCTATGAACTATCTGTGAACTAATATTTTTTTGGACTCCTTTTTAAAATTAATAAATAATCATGATTTTTTTTGGGACAC
This sequence comes from Stenus bimaculatus, assembly GCA_963971135.1. Classification (NCBI taxonomy): domain Eukaryota; kingdom Metazoa; phylum Arthropoda; class Insecta; order Coleoptera; family Staphylinidae; genus Stenus; species Stenus bimaculatus. The sequence goes on from OZ020180.1 coordinate 57,781,694, forward strand.
CTTGAATAATTTTTTTATTTAAATCATTATTATTTCGATTTTTCCTTTGCCAAATTGCTTTTTTGAATATTTTTGGCTGTTTTTAATATTTAATATTTTTAATATATTTATTAGTGGATTTAAATAAAAAAATGAAATATATGCAGAGAGTTACACAAAAATCTTTAAATTTTGGAAATTTTTAACTTTCTAACTTTTCAAGGAGTCGAAAAAACATAATAGTTCATAAGAAAATTTTTGTTGAGAAACTTAAAAAAAATTGCTGGAAAAAAAGTGGGACACCCTGTATATGTGATGTAATGTGTATGTGTTATCAATTTGTTGATTTTTGACATTTTTTGTAAGAATGATGTTTATTTTTATAAATTATTATAAGTGGAATAAAAATTTCAAGTTGTGTTTTTTTTTGACATGTCCGGCTTTCTGACTATTCGAATCTGGCAACCCTAGATGTGGTTTGTAATTTATAACATTTTCTTGGCGTTTAAGGGGATAGTCGGGGATAGACGGGGGGTGGGGGGGGGGGGTGTTGTTTTTCAAAAAATCAAAAAAATTGCTCCATTTTCATGAAGTTTGATTTAAACCAAAAAAACAAGAAACAAAACCAAATTTGACAAATAATAAACAAAAAAATTTAAAAAAAATGTTCAAGACAAAATCGGGACGTCTAGCCACCTTAACTTACGGGTTTGTACAGAATCGAAACATAAGGCGCGTATTTACAAAAAAAAAACATTAATGAACAAATCTGTTTATGCTTCATGAAACATTATTGATGGATTGTTGAAGTTACACATTTCTGTAACATGCGAATGTCCGGCAATTTTACGATAGCAAGCTTAGCATTAGCAGCTCACTGCTCACATGTGGGATTATAATTTTTTACTCCGAACAAACTTGCACTTTTCTATTTTTTAATTAATAGACTTATCAAAATATTTAATGTACATAATTTCAACGAAGAATTGTAACTTATTCAACAAAGTGCAGTAAATAATGGTTTTCCACTATCATTGATCATTGATAAATAATATGCTAAATAAAAATTTTTCTAAAAATTACATAGTGATGCTTACATGACTGATTTCTTAGATAAATTTTCATTTCATAAACTTTGCCTTTTTAATTTCAATAATATTTCTCCACATATTTCAAAAAATTTTAAAAAAATTATTCCTGAATCAAAACTATTTTTTAGATCTAGTAACGTACTCTATGAGTTACTAACTCATTAATAAGAGATAATTGAGTAAAAAACAAAAAGATCCTTGTGCAAGTAAGTTTCTATTTTCTAATCAAATTTTATTTTACTACATTGCAATTTTAATTTTATTTATAAAATATGCAATCTTTTAAAAATATTTCCTACTTAGAAACAATATTTTAAATATATTCTTTAAGAATATGTGAAATATATTTTGTAAATATTTTGTACTTTATATTTTTATATGTTTTGTTCTATTATGTAAAATCAAATATCAAAAAACCCAACTCCGCAATAGAACTGAAAAACAGCCTTGCGCATTTGTAATTTTTGGAAGACCTTAGATTAAAAAATAATAACGAATATTTAGTTTTTTCTACTTTTAGGTTGCATTGTTCTTTTTAGATCTGAACAACGCAATCCTTGTAGATTTTAAGTTCGTATTTGGGGCACGCTGTATAAAATCAAAATTCATTTCGCGATTTCACAGACACATAGTAGAAGGGTGGTAGAACCGTAGAACTACAAGAAACTTCGTGTAACTTCGGTTGTCAGTTGACCGGTGTGAAGTTATCCTCCGAAAGTTATCCTCTGTTTCCGAGGAAAGCCGATCGTAGCGCGGCGTTGCCACACCTGACACGTGCCAAAAAACGCGGGTGGGTTGCATTAAACAGTTTAAACTCGGTTTTAGCATGTTTGAGCTAAAACCTAAAACCAAATTCAAACTGACAAGAATGATGTTTTTTGATTTTTCGGTCATACTTGTCAGTCTAAAACTAGGTTTGTTTAAAACTAGTTTAAAACTAGTTTTTAACTAAAACTTTTTCATGCAACCCCCCCTAGAGAGATTTCTAACAATTTTCCCCAAAAATGATTAATAACTTTTACCGGCCACTTTTAGTAAAATTCCCCGAAAATGATTAAAACCTCGTTAAAATACTACTTTAACGAGGTTTTAATCATTTTGTTCGAGAAATATGAAACTTGAACCTGAAAATTACGAATGCGCGTCGCTTTGAGTCTGGAGCATAACTTTTGGCGGGGATTTCTAACAATTTCCCCCAAAAGTGATTAATGCTTCATTAAAAAGGAATGTTTGAGGAATTCAAAAATGCAAAAAAATCAAAAATTGCGAAAGCGCGGCGCTAACAGCTACAAATCTCGTTAAGGTGCGAAAATAATTAAAATCTCGTTAAAATGCTATTTTAACGAGGGTTTAATCATTTTGTTTGAGGAACTTGAACCTGAATATTACGCTTTAACGTCTGGAGCATAACTTTTGGTGGGGATTTCTAACAATTTTCTCCAAAAGTGATTAAACTGGAAGATTTGAGGAAAACAAAAACGCAAAAAAAATCAAAAATCCAATATAGCCGCAAAAAAAATTTTTGAGTAAAAGCTTGAAATTTTTAATGGAAATCGGTTTCTATTTTTTTTCTCAAAAACTATAAAAGTTACCGGTTTCAAATTTTTACCAAAAGATAGACGTGTTTAAAAAAATATTTGGTTAAAACCGGTTAAATAGTTTCTTTGTAAAAAATTCGCAAAGTTTTGGCAAAATTTTGCTACAAATTCGGTTCTCGGTTCTGGACGGCGCAATTTTAAACCGAAAATTGAAACTTTCACGCAATTTGGTGAAGAAGGTTACTGTGCGAATTTTAAGCTATTAAACGTCTCGGTGGTGCTAATAGTTTAGAAGATATTGATTACTTTGTTAAAAGTGAAAAATTTCAGACCGAAATTCTGTCTCCAAACGGAGATTTTGCTTATTTTAGCTACATTTTCGGCGATAACTCGAAAACGGAAAGAGATAGCGAAGTGATTCTTTTTTTGACGTATAGTGCCTAAAGAGCTTTTAGGGAAGGTTGAATAAAGTAGGGTTTAAATGTAATTTGAAGGGTGATTTTGACACATAAATACAACTTTAAAAAATATGCGATATAAAAAATTTTTTTTTTCGTTATTTCTTCGAAATTTAAAATACCCTATGCGTGGTAGCTTTTGGTTCAAAGAGTAGATTCCAAAGTGTTTTTAAAATTGATCCGTTAAAAAGTGACCCGTCGGGAGCCACTCACCCTTAAAATCAAAATTTCGATTTTATTTGTACGAAATTTCTGAACCCTACCAAATATAAAAAATCCGCGTAGCCTATACACTGTAAAAAATATTCCTTTTTAAAGTTGCGAAAGAAAATTGCAAAAATTTTGAAAATTCGGGAGCCAGGTGGGCCCAAGTTGGACCGCGTTTTACCCGATTTTTTGAACATTTTACGTTCGATTTTTTTCCAAGGTCCAGGGTAAAAAATTCAAGGTGCCGATTTTATCTCTCATAAGTAAATACCAAATAAGTAAAATAAAAATATTCGAGTTTTATAGGTTGTTCCGATGAAAAGTTACGAATTTTCAAAGTCCGCGTCAAAATAGCGCGAAAAATAAAGCGTCACTTTGGGGGCACCAAGTACCGGAACACCCCGACGTAGCGGGGGGGGGGGGGTCGAGTTTACACTAACTTTATTTATTTTTTGTTTATTAAGAATGAAGTAAGCACATTCGGGGGCGATCCTTTTTTAATTTTTAATCATTTACATATTTGTTCTAAAAATTCTAAGTGTTAAAAGATATTAAAAGAAAGCAAAAAGTACCGGAACGCGTTCCGGTTCCCCAAAAAAAGTACCGGAACGACGGTCCGTTCCGGCCCCACTACGCCACTGATAAAGAGTAAAGCATCAAAAAAGCTCCCGTTTTAAGGTAAAACGTGGAATTTAGATGAGGAATAAAGCAACCCCGATTTTTTCCTCCTGCCGAACTTTTAATCGAAGCCAAAAAGATTTGGTACTTTTACCGTCCGAAAACACGGTAGAATTGTACAGTTTGTGTCTCGGGGCCGTGACGTAACACCTTTGCGCCGGGAGGCTTAAAAATCGGCCATGGTAATCCCCAGGATGTTAGAATAAAAGGGGCCAAATTTCTTCGCTTCCCTTTAGAATCCGACGGAGTTGTGATTTGTTAAAGTTAACGCCGCCGAAAACCCGAAACAAAGCGGCAAAAATCGACCATTTTTGGGAATTTTTTTCAAAGTGTCGTGTAGGTCCAAAAAATTTAAAATTCGAACCATACTTGGAATCTATTGATTCTCTTTACATCGGAACCGGAGTTCTTAAAATCAGACGAAAAAAACCACCCTTTCGGTCGCTCCTCGCAAAAAACGTCCGAATTCGGGGTAAAAATACAAAAGGGGTCATATCGCCGCCCCCTTAATAGATAGATCCGGGCAGGTCTAAACCGCCGTCTTCAGAATCTGGTCCCCCATAACATTTGGTGCGAATCGGGGGGGAATTTCGGACACAAATCGCTCGGACAGGTCAATTTTAGTTTTTAAAATGCCATCTCTTGATATGAAAAAAATATTAATGACGCTACTGGTGCTTTAACAATGACGTCATCAGCGATTGTTTTAAATAGAAGCCCCCACTTTTTTTACTCATTATCGATAGAAATTCATGTCACTTAAACAATGATATAAAAAACAATTAAATTTTTGAATAAAAAATCTTTTTAATTCAAAAACGGAAATTTTTATTTTAACGTAAAAGGTTTTATAAAAATAAATTAAAATGAATTTGAAGTTACCAATGATAACAAAAGAAAGTAAATGTTTAAATAATGTGCATTCTAATGCAAATGTAAAATGTTTTAAATGTATTTAACAAAATTTAATAAATAGTCTTGAAAAACTAATTTTTTGATTCTATTTAAATGTAAGGAAATTTACAAAAAATAAAATTTTAAATTTACCAATTATTGAAATCGGCCAAAATAAATCTTATACAACATTAAAATTTTTCAAATTTAATAGTACAAATTAATTTTAAGTTATATTAAAATTTTTTTAACGAAAATTTGTTTATAAATGCAACAATTTTTTTATATCATCGTTTAAGTGACATAAATGTCTATCAAAAACCAGTGAAAAAAGTGGGGGTTTCTATTTAAAAAAATCGATGATAACGTCATTGCTAAACCACCAGTGACGTCATTAATATTTTTATTATACGAAGAGATGGGATTTTAAAAACTAAAATTGACCTGTCCGAGCGATTTTCTCAAAAAAATTAAATACGGCAGTTATGAATTAGGTTCCAAACTTTATCATCACCCTGTATATTGGAAAATAGGATTCCTAACTAATCGACCCTCCTAGTAATCTTTTAACGATAAATGACGCAGGTAATAATTAAAATTTTGGAATCTTACGGGTAGGTAGCACTGGAGAACCCCATTAAAAAGGAACAAACAAAATTCATCGAAAACCCGTAGGATCTTAATTACACCTGCGTGTTTTCTCATTATTTGCTAATTAAGGGCCGATTTTTACTTAAAATTAATTAATTTTAATCCAATCGATCCTCAAAAAATAGTTTTGTAAATCATCCAATGTTGCAATATAAAAGCAAATGATAATAAAAAAATGATTTTATTATGAATAAAAAAATTGGGAAGGTAAACAGGATAAATTTTATCTAAAAACGATGATAAAAATTTAAGAAATAACAGGAAACTTCAACATCCTATATTTCTAAAATGGAGTTTTTTAGCAAATGGCAAAATATTTTTTTCGTTTGAAAAAAATCATTAACAAAAATAATCTAAACCAATTATGTATATCAATAATTTTTTTTTCTTATTTTTCTTTAATTTTTTTATTATCAATTTTTTTTTAAATTTAATTCAATTGTTTTTTTTTTTGGTTTTCAGTTTTCAGTTTTTTATTTTTTTTTAAGTTTTGTTTTTTAATTTATTATTAAAAAATTATTAATAATAAATTAAAAAAGAAAACTAAAACTTAAAAACAAAAATCAATTGAATTAAATTAAAAAATAATATTAATAATAAAAAATAAGAAAAAAATTAATTTAGAAAAAAGTTATTGGTATTATTGGTTTAAATTATTTTTGTTAATGATTTTTTTCAATCGAAAAAAATATGTTGCCATTTGAAAAAGAAAAGTTGCCTCCTCCTCCTCTCATGTTTTCAAAAATAAAATTAATCTTTTGTTATCTAATAGTAGTATTCTTCGAACCATTTAATTTGACATATCACTTATTAAAATCGGATAAGAAATAACGAAGCTACATCGTTGGCCGTTTTTTTTTGCACCCCTCTGTATATTTTTTTTAATTATAAGATTCTGAAAATTAAAGGCCTTTAATTAGAATGGTGGAAAGGCGGGCAAGGCTACAATAGAAGTGTGCGCGCCGGTTGTCCGGGCACCGGCCAACAATATTTTATTATTGAATTTTTAGTATAAATTACAATATTCCTACTTTCATAATTTAGATAAAACTAATCTTAAATTTTGAGATAATATTTTTAAAGAACCAAGGAAATGCTCAATCTCAAAAAACTTATTGACTGCGGGAGGCACGGTCAACTTATTTTAAATTAATTTACCAAAATCTAGATATGATACTGTTTATGCCCACAAATTAATTAAATTAAATAAAAATACTTTGATGATTTTTTTTTAATTTTAGAAAATTGTACTGAAAATAAAAATTACTTTGTTACTTATAGCGTTTTCGGCTTACTTGCACTGGCCTGCACTGCGTTGCACTGAGTGCATTTCGGGTGTTCGGCTTATAATTTCAACTCGCATTTTCTCGGTGCCGAGTGTTCGACTTAGAGCGAAAAGTGCACCAGTTGTGCACTGAGTGCAGCTTTTCTCGCACCGGCTCCAAGAGCTCGTGCTGGTTTCAGTGCAAATATGGCGGACTTATTCCAAGATAATAACGATAATAACAAAGCTCAAAAAATTAAAAAAATTACAAAAATGGAAATGTTCCCAAATATTTTATCATCTCTTCTTCGGATGACGATAAATTTTTCATTTAAGCTGGGAAAATTTTAAAAAAAGTCCCAAAAATTAAAAGTTTCATGGATCTTCTTGAGTTTGTTGAGTAATATTCCTTGGGTCGTCCATATTCATGAATTCTTTTTTTGAGACTTTAGTGACTTGTTAAGTTATGATAAATTCAGCACCGGTTCACTAAAAGGTGTTCGGCTTATAACGTGCACTGGTTTGGTGGAGTTGCACTAGAGGTGCCCTGGATGATAAACTGGGGCAATGCAAGTTCGCACCAAGTGCACTTAAGCCGAAAACGCTATTAGTTTGATTGAAAAGCATCTGTTGACAAAGAGTGAAACTAACTTCATTACCGGTTTGGGCAAATGTCTGTTGAAAATATTGTCTAAGCTAAGCAAAGTTTGACAATTTTCGTGTTTTAATCATATTTTTTTACATTAATATAAACATTTTCGTTAAATGAATTCATCTAAATCTTAAAATCATATTACTTACATATGATGACATAAATATAAAATCTTAAAAGTACCCAAGGTTGCCAGATGTCCGGTTTTAGGCCGGACCATCCTCCTTTTGAGGTTGGTAAATGGCGTCCTACCTTATACTCGAGCCGGATGCCAAACTGTCCGGCTTTTCGATATTATGAAATAATTGTCCAGTTTTTTACTTAAATTTAAAAAATTTAATTTTCGTCTTAAGTCCTAAGGAAAACAACGTGTCGCGTTCGGCAGGCCTTATTTACGTAATACCATTTAATACGTAATGCTGCGGCTATGTTCAAATTTTACAAAGGGTGCTTCTAAATCAAATTTTAGAAATTTCAAAAAATTGCCTTCCTAAATTTTTCTATTTCTAGTAGTAATGCAGAATCTGAAAGAACATTTTCAAAAATGAAATCCATATGAACAGATGTAAGAAATAAGTTTTGGATTTCAAATCTGTACAAATTTTGTTGTTAAAGTTGAAAACGCTTGTATATGTACTAAAATGTACGATGTTTTTATTAAAAATAAAAACCTTTTAAATGCGGCACGCGAAAATAAGAAGTATATAAGTATACAGGGTGGCACACTTTCTTTCCAGCAATTTTTTTTTAGATAGTAAATGTCATTCTGAACAAAAAATATCCTATAAACCATCTGTGAACTTATATTTTCTTTTTACTCCTTTAGAAGTTTCAGCAATTTTAAAATTAAAATTTCAACAACTTGAATAATTTTCCTACTTATTATACATATATATTTTTATTTAAATCAGTATTATTTAGAGATTTAGATTTGCCAAATTGCTTTTTTGAATATTTTTGGCTGTTCAGAATGACATTTATTACTTAAAAAAATTGCTGGAAAAAAGTGGGACATCCTGTATATATTATATAATGATGTTAATTTTTATAATTTATTTTAAGTGGAATAAAAATTTTAAGTTTCTGATTTTTTTTGGACATGTCCGGCTTTCTGACTTCTCGAATCTGGCAACCCTAAAAGTACCCCCTTTTCTTTTCAATTATGATTGATCTATGCGTGTTCACAATCTTCAGCTGTTCGAAGAGACCATTAACGAGGTTTATTTAATCATTTATGGGGAATTTTACACTTTGCTAAGCTGTTCCAGAACGAAATTAGGGTTGCCAGATTCGAGAAGTCAGAAAGCCGGACATGTCCAAAAAAAATCATAAACTTAAAATTTTTATTCCACTTAAAATAAATTATAAAAATTAACATCATTCTTACAAAAAATATCAAAAATCAACACCTAAACATTATATAATATATACAGGATGTCCCACTTTTTTCCAGCAATTTTTTTTAAGTAGTAAATGTCATTCTGAACAGCCAAAAATATTCAAAAAAGCAATTTGGCAAATCTAAATCTCTAAATAATACTGATTTAAATAAAAATATATATGTATAATAAGTAGGAAAATTATTCAAGGTGTTGAAATTTTAAAATTGCTGAAACTTCTAAAGGAGTAAAAAAAAAATATAAGTTCACAGATGGTTTATAGGATATTTTTTGTTCAGAATGACATTTACTATCTAAAAAAATTTGCTGGAAAGAAAGTGTGCCACCCTATATACTTATATACTTCTTATTTTCGCGTGCCGCATTTAAAAGGTTTTTATTTTTAATAAAAACATCGTACATTTTAGTACATATACAAGCGTTTTCAACTTTAACAACAAAATTTGTACAGATTTGAAATCCAAAACTTATTTCTTACATCTTTTCATATGGATTTCATTTTTGAAAATGTTCTTTCAGATTCTGCATTACTACTAGAAATAGAAAAATTTAGGAAGGCAATTTTTTGAAATTTCTAAAATTTGATTTAGAAGCACCCTTTGTAAAATTTGAACATAGCCTGCAGCATTACGTATTAAATGGTATTACGTAAATAAAAAATGTAGGCCTGCCGAACGCGACACGTTGTTTTCCTTAGGACTTAAGACGAAAATTAAATTTTTTAAATTTAAGTAAAAAACTGGACAATTATTTCATAATATCGAAAAGCCGGACAGTTTGGCATCCGGCTCGAGTATAAGGTAGGACGCCATTTACCAACCTCAAAAGGAGGATGGTCCGGCCTAAAACCGGACATCTGGCAACCTTAAACGAAATAGACTGAGTGCGATTTGAAATAATAACAGATTTTCTCACTCATTAATTTTTATTTGTAAACGTTAAAGTTTTATTATTTTGAGAAATTTATTTTATGGAAAAAATCTCGATGCATAATTACTACAGGGTGGGCTAAAATGATTGTGGTTTGATATGAAGGCAACCAAATACACAGGTTGGTACAACTGAAATCTTAAAAAGAAAATCTCCTAGTAATCCAATGCTGTAGCAAAAGTTTTTTCCAAAATCTTTAATTTCACACCAAATGTCAAAATTGAAAATGTTTTTCTTCATTTTCGAGGCAGATGCTAACACAATACGTAAATTAATTTTGATAAAAAACTGACGTTTATGAAATACAAGGCACAGTAACGAAATTCTAAAATCTGAATTTTTGACACAACGGTAAAAGTTACACCTACGCCTCTGCTTTTGTGAAATCTAGTTACTTTGTTTTGATTTTGACATGATTTTGTGTTACTGTGAACTTGAAGCAGACAAATTCCCGAGATTTTTAGGTGGGAAATTTGAATTGACCACAATCATTTTAGCGATTTTAGCTCACCCTGTATTATTAAATATTCATTTGTTACACAATATTTTACGGTAGGCAACTTAATGTACATAAATATATATAATATACAAAGATAATATAATAATAATATAATATATGTATATAGTATATAAAAACAACTTGAAACATAAACTAAAATAATAATTTTGTTTTAGGTGTGGCAACTGTTGGCACCGGCGCGCTACGATCGGCTTTCTTCGGAACTTTCTGGAGGATACCTTCACACCGGTTGTCAGTTGTCACTTGCTGCCAACTTGAGAGCTATAAAAGAAAATGCCGAACGTATGCCGCAGCAGGCTAGCGAGAGTAATTTATTATTGTTATTCATCAATTAATTGACTTTTTTACCTTTATTTTTTAAACTTCATTAAGTCTTAAGAAGATAGCAATTTATATTTATAATGATGCGTTATTTTTAAAATAATCGTCTTAATTTAAATAAAACTATTAAAAATGGATCAAAAACCTAGTTTGGACGTTGTATATTTAGCCATTTCAACCCTTTATAATAATACAGATACGGGTGAATATGAAAAGGCTTCGTCGTGGTTGGGAGAATTTCAAAAATCGGTAAGTTTTTTTATGTAATTATATTCTAGATTAATGTACGAATTATAAAATTTAAGGTGCATGCTTGGACCATGGCAGATGAAATTCTCCACCTTAAAAAAGACTTGGAATCATGTTACTTTGCTGCACAAACCATGCGTTCCAAAATTCACCAATCCTTCCATGAGTTACCTGTGGATGCTCACACAAGCTTAAGAGATAGCCTGTTAAATCATATCGGCCAAATTAATGAACATACAAGTTCAATCATAGTTACGCAGCTAAGTTTAGCATTAGCTGATTTAATACTCCAAATGTCTGCCTGGAAAGGTGCTCCCATCGATTTAATAAATCGTTTTTCCCAATCACATATGTGGCCATTATTAGAGGTATTAATCGTTTTACCTGAAGAATTAGAAAGTCGATCGGTTAGGTAAGTACTAATTTTTAGTTTTGTTTCACTCATAACTTTTTGACTTTAGATTAGGTGAAAATCGCAGACAAGAAATGTTAGAGGATTTTCAACATTGTGCCCCTACTGTCAATAATTTTCTAAGTCACTGTGGGAGTACTTATGGTACTGATATTCAGAAAAATTTACAAATAAATGTGAAGATTTTAAGATGTTTTACATCATGGGTATCATCGAAAGCAATGACGTTAACTGACTTGGCTGATAATGTTGTTGTTTCAATTGCTTTAAGAATACTAAATTATAAACAGGAAAATGGTAACCCTCCTATGGCTGGATCTCTGCATGAAGCTGCGACTGACTGTTTATGTACGTTATTACAATGCTTGGAAGATAATAACAATCAGCAAAACATTGAAACCTTTTTATTTACTAACGTGTTGGCTCTTGAAATGCCGTACCATGTTAGTGTAGCAAATGAAGATCAAGAAAAGTCAATGAATTATTGCAGAATATTTACAGAATTAGGAGAAAGATTTTTGGATAAAGTTATAGCACAAAATAATGACCAGTACCAACACTTTTTTAAAGTTTTAGATATTGTTTTAATATGTGTTGGTCATCACGACTATGAAGTTGCTGAAATTACTTTTAATTTATGGTATTTATTAAGCGAAGCCCTGTATAAAAAAAACTGTAAACCTTTAACAGAATCATTTAAACCATATGTGGAAAGATTAATAGCTGCGTTATGCAGGCATTCCCATATGGAACCTGATCATGAAGGTTTATTAGAAGACTCTGATGACTTTAAGGATTTTCGCATGAAAGTTTCCGACCTTGTCAAGGATGTAGCTTTTATTGTTGGAAGTTCCAATTGTTTTATACAAATGTTTTTGAATTTACAAGTGCCAGGAGTGTCCTGGGATGCAACGGAAGCTGCTTTGTTTATTATGCAAGCTGTAGCTAAAATTGTTTTACCGTAAGTATAAAAATTATCGTGAGTAATTTACCACTAAGGATCTATTCTATTTAGGATTTACATCCGATCCTTCAACTTCTAAGCAACTTTTATAATTAATTCAGTGATGAACTTGTTTACAATATGCAAATGAATGATCAATTAAACCTCTTAGCTGCCTCATCCCTAATTATTACCAGTGTGTACTACAGAATTTATTATAGACGAGTTTTCTTAATTTCTTTATCGAGTATTGAGATGCAAAATATCAAAATAGACAATTCGAAAGATAATAAAATTAATACATTTTTATTTTTAGCACTGAAAACGAAGTTGTACCAAAAGTGGTAGAAGCAATTCTTAACATCCCACAAAATACACATATAGCAGTAAGATATACATCAGTTTTATTATTGGGAGAGTTATGTGAATGGATTGAAGTACATCCGGCTAATTTAGATCCAATATTAAACTTCTTAGTTTGTTGTTTGCCGCAACCTGGAGTGGGTGGAGCTGCAGCAGCTGCATTGCAAAGTATATGCGCTGCATGCAGAGATCATATGCCACGCCACATTCCTATTTTATTACAATTATTAAATCAAGTTGATTCCTTCGCCATAACAAATAATGCCGTAATTGGGCTTCTTCAGGTTTGTATTTTTTACATTTCTTTTCATCAAAATCAAATGGATTTTTATTTTGTTATTCAGAAGAAAATTTTAGGGTGTAACTGTTATTGTCAGCAAAATGAAGAAAGAAGAAGTACCCAATATTTTAAGGGAATTATGTATAATGCAAGTGAACCCACTTTGTGTACTACTTGAAGGAAATTCCGTGCCAGTAAGAGGGACTAAAACAGATCCCATTCTTTGGATGGATAGATTAGCATCAATTTTCAGACACCTCATTATGAATATTTCAGACGGTATGTTATGTTTATTATTTATTTAATCAAATCCAAAGGCGTGAAATTTATAAAATAAAGTATTTTAATGCTCCTATTTCCACAGCCCCACCAGAGGCGGACTGGCAAATTTTTCCAGTCTTGCAATGCCTCTGATTGCATAAAGTTAGGCATGTATAAACTTTACATATTGATAAATACATTATATGTTTCTATTTTCTATTCGCGATTTTGGAATTTTATGTCACCTCTGGATGTAGTGTTTTGTGACTTTAACTAGTTAAATTCTTATTAAGGCGATAGTCGGCAAATTTGAGCGCTTGATTTTGAAATTCTCTTGGTTTTGGTCATAACTTTTTTCCAAAGGAGCTTTTTTAAAATTTATTTTTTTGGTTACAGATGAGTTTTGTGGCTACCAATTCCGTTTTTTTTATTTTAATAAGTCAAACCAAATACTCATACGGCAGCAGTTAAATAAATAAGAAACTAATTGAAATACTATTTTTTTTCTAACGCTAACAATAAGTTAAGGTATAAACGAAGAGTTCGACGTTTCGTTTTTTGTTTTAAGTATATTTTTAAACTTTTTACGCCTGTCCAAAAATTTCTTAAAATTTTACTTAATTTTTGGGACGAGATGAACCTTTTCGAAAAATACCAAAAATTTGAAAATATAGGGGAAACAAAATTATGCAATTCAGCAAACGCAACTGTTGAGGAGGTGGCATAAGAGATTCGCTGAAAGCGTGCTCTGAGCATATGCTTATTCTCAGCAGCTTTACAACTCACTAAGCGGCAAAAATAGAGCTGTTTCTAATCAGCGATAGTTTTATAGTTTTGATATTAACTAATATACCTATTATTAAATAATATAACTAATAATGACATTCCAAAATGACTTGTAAATTCACTTAAATTGTAATTAATTACAATATTTTCCACATATCCTTCATTATAGGCTGGATCTTTATGGATTGGGACATTGGGACAATTATTTTCAGGAACACCATTAATAATAACTTCTGCACTGCATGATTTACATCAAAGTCGTCCAGATAGTAATCTATTAAAAGCGGGTGCCGTTCAGCGAATTTTGACCCTGATTACTAATCACGAAGCAAACATGTTTTACTCTTATTTCCAACGGTAGATTTCGCTGAACGCACCCAGTGACTTTGTGCAGGAAGGGGAGATACATACTTATATGGTGTATACCAAAATAACAGTACGTCGTACCGAAAACTTTTCGATCTCTTGAAACGCGTGTTTTATCTATTGCGCATGGACGTGAGTATCACAGTACGGGTTTTCGATCTCTTTGAACAAAACTATAAACTTAGACCGTCCACATAAAGTGATGGTCATGTCATAGTACGGAAAATGTGTCATTATAATTACTTCTGGGGAATTAATATATCGGCTATTCCTGGATTAATCCAATACTTTAAAAATAGTCAAATCGGGAAATGGTCTGGAATTATGTATTTTACTTTCATCATTTTATTCTTGTCATTTACATGAAGAAATGTGTTTGTTCTTATGATGTTAAATTCGACATAATGTGTCATTCGAGAATAGCCGCTGGGTTTTTTTATAATGCATAAAAGCAAAAAATAAAATAAAAACTCGACTCGAAATCTGTTTCATAATTTAAGTGTCGAACTTTGTTAAAATATACAGTTACCCAGCGTATTTTAAAATCAGATGCGTGCTACAATAAGTGACTTATAAAAGTATTTTAATTTAAAAGTATCTTTTGTTACATAGTGTATATTATGAAGTGTTTTTAATAATCTTAATTTTTTTTAGCGGAGGAAAATCCATGTAAACCAGTTGTTTTGGAAGTTTGGCTAGTGCTTTCACGAGCCTTGGATAAATTCCAGAGTGAAGTTCGAATAATGGAAAGGTGCTGTCGTACTTTGAGATTTATGTTAAGATGTGTAAGAGTGAAAGAACTCTTAGAGCCATTAGTTAGACAAATTGTAACAATATATTCAGTGCATAAACACTCGTGCTTTTTATATGTAGGAAGTATTTTGGTTGACGAGTATGCAACCGATTCCGGGTGTATCGATGGTTTATTAGAAATGTTGCAAACTTTTATTACTCCTACATTTGCAATATTGCAAGAAGAAAATGGTTTGCGAAATCACCCTGAAACAGTTGATGACTTTTTTCGACTGGCCGCGAGGTTTATGCAGAGAGCACCCATCCAATTTTTACAGTCCAATGCATTGATGCATATTCTTCAATGTGGGTTAATGGCAAGTTCACTAGATCATAGAGAAGCAAATACCTCAGTTATGAAATTCTTTTATGATCTGATAAATGCAGGAAGAAATTCACGTATGCGATCTGATATCGAAGTTAGACAAGGATTAGTTAAGAATATTTTAGAAGAATACGGTACTCGTTTAGTAACACATTTAGTTCATGCTTGCGTCTTTTGCCTTCATTCATATATGTTGTCAGAGGTTGCTGATGTGTTTGTAGAACTTTCAGGATTTAATAAAGAATTATTTACTTCCTGGTTAGCAGAAGCTTTAGAAAGTCTACCAAAACAGGGAAATGGAATTGTAATTGTTACACCAAAGCAACTAAATGATATTCATGCTTCGGTTCTAGCGTAAGTACAATTATTACTTGCTTATTAGAAATGTTTTAAAATATTTTTTTTCAGATCTGACACATCAAAATCAGTGACTTATGCTCTCAAAGATTTAGCATCCCTTTACCGTTAATATAAGTTTATATTATATATCAGAATTGTTTGCTTTTTTTGCAAATTGTGAATAGTTTAGTAAAAAATTGTGCAAATTTTAATTATTGAAATAATAATAAAATTTATTTTTAATTTTAAATATCGTTTATTGTTACGTTTACACATACAGATCAGTTGAGAGAGTTTCAAATCTATTCGGAGGAGACATAATTGGTAAAAGCCATAAAATTGGATGTTTTCTTCCACAAACTTCGCTTAGTAAGAACATCTTTGACTTTCTTGAGTTGTAAGCTCCCTGCTTATCAAATTGAGATGAAGTATTTTCTTCTTTTGTTATTTCTTGTATCTGGTCTGTCAGTACAATACAAGCAAATAATCCAAAAAGAAAACTTTCCAAAAATAAAGTTACACTATGTACTCTGAAAATTTAATTTTACATTTTGTTATGATTTTAATAAAAGTAACTTACATTCTACTTTGACGAACACTCACGTTCGCTTCACATTCTTCACAATCAATTATCCAAGAGGTTACAATTAAAGCTATTGTATATCCTGCTAAAACACCTGTAACATTTCAATTATAATAAATCAAAATTTAAGCATTTTTATTAAAAATAGCTGTTAAAATCCAAATAAAATGAACAACTCATATTAGAGTAATTTAGAAAAAATGTGCTTTTACTTTAAGGTTGATAAATTAAGGTTCAGAAGTTGCAAATTTTAATATAATTTTAAAGCCAAAAGCATGTATTCAGCGAGCGTGATGAAAATTTTAGAGACGTCATTAAAGTTAATCACATCTTTAAGAAAATATTTCTTATGAAGAAATATATTTAATCACGTGATTAACTATAACGACGTCTCTAAATTTTTCATCACGGTCGCTAAATACACGCTCAACTCTTTTTGATAGGACCGCTTCAAAAAAAGTTGCACAACACCAAGAGCCCGGAGACAAAAAGTCTCTGAAATGACAAAGGCTAGTTTCTATATATTTTATTATATTGTAGTAGTAGTGTACATAAACATACAATCGTGTATTCAGCGATCGTAATGAAAATTTTAGACACGTCGTTAAAGTTAATGATGTCTTTAAATTTTTCATCACGGTCGCTGAATACAGGCTACTGTCAGTTAAATCGTTATAAGGGAGGTGCTATTGGTCCACTGTCAAAGATGTTTTGAATACCGAGGTACTAAAATGGGTTTACAAAGGCTGAAACTTTAAAAGCAGGTTAAATGTATCGTATGTATATTGAAGAAAGATGGTAGTCAGTCAGATGTATGTATACATTAATAATTTACATAAAAATTATAAAATGTTTAAAAAAAATAAAATATCCAATATGCTTAGTAAAGACCGCCGTTTTAAATGCAAAAATAATTATTCCAAAATATTCATAAATAAAAGACCTACGAGGATTCGTGTAAATCTGCAAAAACGTAGCGGGATGATTACTCTTAATATGTTACTCACCTACATAGAGAAGAAACTGTAAGAAATACTTTTGATTCCTTTCTCCCACACAATTATTAATCCACGGACAATGATGGTCCATTTTACGAATGCAACGTTGGCATATTCGACAGTGGTGCGCTTTTGGAGGTCGAATCATTTCACACCTAGTACATATTGTCCTATTACTATTATTAAAACCTGGAAAATAGTGCCACTATAATCATACTCTTAAAGGTGTTCTACCAAGATAAATGTACAAAAAAACTTGCATATGAAAATCAATTGAAACCTAAAATTATAATTTACAACTAAAACGTAAATAAAATCTAGCACTTGCACTGACTACAAATTCAACCACTAGACCACTCATTAAACTAGTGTTCTAAAGTAATTTCTTATAAATGTGATAAGGCTATTCAATACAAAAGCTTGGTTTAGTAAGTGCATTTGCAGTCATTGCAATACTTTTACACCTTTTATTTACCTGCAAGCGTATTTGAGAAATCTAATTTATTAAGAGGCAATGGTACTGTTCCGGGGTCAGTAAATACAGCTTTTAAATGGGAAAATAAAAGTAGGAAAATGACAGTGTTGAACATGACTGAATTAAACGTACCCCACAAGCTGAAATAAATAACAACTTCTAGATAATGAATGGATATTAAACTAAAAATACCTATCTGCCATAGTTTGAAGAATTATCCATCGAACTACCACATAATCGGTATAAAGAATTGCTAAATACGTTATTATTATGCATATTATTCCACAAGGATCTTTCAAAAACATTTTGCTTCTACTACTAGCGCTATGACGTAGTTGGTCGTTTAATTATTTATCATTATCGCTTCTGGGTTTATCATTTCTTTGTGTATTCAAATTGGTTTAAGGGTGTATATCAACATTTTATTTATAACTTTTTATAAATTTCATTGTGATTACGATTTAAATTGTCAACCACTTGTCAACTTCAAAATATTGACGTGAAGGAGGGTCATCCGTGTCATCTTTGATCATAGACTCTTCAACAAAGAGTATGTGATTGTTTTCAATAAGTTCATACAGGGTACTCAGTATTCGAGATTTAATTGGGAATTTCGACTTGGCCTCTGGGAGTTATTTGCTGAAGCTAGAAAAGGTCTACCTTGACATAACCTGTTTTTGTAAAATTTATTTCCGTGTAGTTATAAATCAGTTTCCTTGGGTTTATTATTACTATATTAAAATAATAATATTTTTTACAGGCTGTAATTTATTACTTACCCCAAAACAATGTACTTAAGGGGTTAGGCCACTCTAGGATTTTAAAAATATTGAAATTTTAAAACAGTCACGGATCAACTTAAAATCGGTTAGAAAAGAAGTACAGGAGCAGGATATTAATGTGGAAGGCCAATTGTATGGTACAGGCATCGCAGATTGAAGGTAGGTACATAAAAAAAACTTTGAAAGCGTTTTTTTCGAAACAACATTTCTCAAATTGGCCGGACTCCTAACTCATACAATTCTTTACCCATTGACTTCAAAATTTAACTGTATATTCAAAATTACATTCTCTATAGAAGTACGTAGGATTTTTTTATTATATTGAATAGATCTTTTGTTATAGGTAATTTTATAGCGATTTTTCATGGCATTTTTTTCTTTTTTACTTCAGAAGGGCGCCGTTCTTGCAAAAATCAATATATTAAAAAAATCCTACGTATTTCTACAGAGAATGTAATTTTGAATAAATAGTTAAATTTTAAAGTCAATAGGTCAAGAATTGTATGAGTTAGGAGTCCGGCCAATGTGTGAAATATGGTTTCGAAAAAAATGCTTTCAAAGTTTTTTTTATGTACCTACCTTCAATTTCCGATGCCCCTACTATACAATTGGCCTTCCACATTAATATCCTGCTCCCGTGCTTCTTTTCTAACCGATTTTAAGTTGATCCGTGCCTGTTTCAAAATGTCTTTTTTTTTAATCCTAGAGTGGCCTAACCCCTTAAGCAATTATGCAAGTAAGAAATAACACACACTGGTCAATAAAAGATAAACACAATTTTTAAACACAAAAAACTTGATCCAAACAGAGCCGCAGTTACTAAAACCATTAAAAATTAAATCGGCGCAAAAATCTTTAATTACTTTTTCCTCCATGTTTTTTTCAAATTTACGTCAAAATAGCGCCATCTATCCGTAGTCGAAATTCCCAATAGCGTTTTCGGCTTAACTGCACTCAGTGCGCACTTGCATTCCCCCAGTTCGTCATCCAGGGCACCTCCAGTGCAACTCCACCGATCCAGTGCACGCGATAACCCGAACACGTTTTGTGCTGACTTTTTTAAACTAATAACGTTTTCGGCTTAAGTGCACTTGGTGCGAACTTGCATTGCCCCCGTTTATCATCCAGGGCACCTCTAGTGCAACTCCACCAAACCAGTGCACGTTATAAGCCGAACACCTTTTAGTGAACCGGTGCTGAATTTATCATAACTTAACAAGTCACTAAAGTCTCAAAAAAAGAATTCATGAATATGGACGACCCAAGGAATATTACTCAACAAACTCAAGAACTATATATCCATGAAACTTTTAATTTTTGGGACTTTTTTTAAAATTTTCCCAGTTTAAATGAAAAATTTATCGTCATCCGAAGAAGAGATGATAAAATATTTGGGAACATTTCCATTTTTGTAATTTTTTTTATTTTTTGAGCTTTGTTATTATCGTTATTATCTTGGAATAAGTCCGCCATATTTGCACTGAAACCAGCACGAGCTCTTGAAGCCGGTGCGAGAAAAGCTGCACTCAGTGCACAACTGGTGCACTTTTCGCTCTAAGTCGAACACTCGGCACCGAGAAAATGCGAGTTGAAATTATAATCCGAACACCCGAAATGCACTCAGTGCAACGCAGTGCATGCCAGTGCAAGTAAGCCGAAAACGCTATAAGCCGAAAACGCTATAACCTGTGATCTAACCTAAAAAATATTACATTTACATTCAGAATTGAGGAACATTTATTAGGAATATGAACGGCCCAAAGAACACTATATGTGCCATAAAATAAATGATGAAACTTTTGAATTTAGTTTTTCGTTTTCAGATCACCTTTTGTATGAAAAATAAATATAAATTTCATCATCATCAGATGAAGATGATAACAAAATATCTGCCAACATTTCCATTTTTGTTAAATTTGTTTAATTTTTAAATATTTCAACTTCGACTCTATCGAGTAAGTCCGCCGAGTCCGCCATATTTGCACTCAAACCAGCACGAGCTCTTGGAGCCGGTGCCAAAAAAGCTGCACTCAGTGCACTTTTCGCTCTAAGTCGAACACTCGGCACCGAGAAAATGCGAGCTGAAACCATAAGGCGAACACGCGAAATGCACTCAGTGCAGCCCTGTGCAAGTAAGCCGAAAACGCTATATAAGATTTCCGCTCGCCTTCTGGTGTCAAAAGTATGAACTTTGAAATTCAGTACATACTTTATCGATTTATTCTATTAGTACATGTTGTATTGGGTTTATTTGAGATTTAAATTATAAATTGATTGGTAATTTCTTGAATATGGTAGTTATTAGGTACGAAATTGCGATTAACACAATTTTTAAACCGGTTATCAGTGACGTACTTACCTAGTCAGAGGCATATCAGGCTGAAAAATATTCTGAGGTCCCTAAAATTTATATATACCGGGTGTAAACGAAACATAGGTCACTTCTAGTGTTGGGATTCAAATAACCGGATCGATCTATTTAGAAGGGGGGGGGGGGGGAGTAGTGTTCCGCATGCGAAAATTAAAAAAAAATAGTATTTTTCTAACACTTCACAAACTTAACTCGGTATAGCCATCTTCAAAAAATTACTGTTTACACCAGTGTCGGACTGGCCCACCGGGAAATCGGACAAATGTCCGGTGGCCCTTCCCAATTGCTTGTGGTGGCGCCTAATACTTCCCTGTCAGTGACTCCAAAAAAAAATCTAATCTATTTGAATTTAATAATTGTTTTAATCTAATACAGATTTAACATTTAAAATTTTGCAAGATCTTTGAATTTTAGTTTAATTTTCTATTTCAATTTGTTCTTAATTTTTTAAATTAAATATATGACTGTACAAATGTTATCATATACTTTTAAAAAGTAGGAAGATTTAACCAAAAGTATTTCCATTAAAAATCAAAAATTAATGCATTTAGACGCGATTACCCACCGATTACCTATCAAACGGTTTAAAAAATATACAGGGTGTAACAAAAGTAACGCATAACAGCAGTAACTGTTTAATGTAATGTAATTAAAATCATATTTTTAAATTTTTTGTAGTTACTCGTGGCGTACTATGTCGTTTTTTACACCGAAACTCATTAAAAATCTATTTTAATCTTAAATTATTTTGGAAAAACTTTAATAACGTTAGAACGGTGCAAGATTTTTCAAAAAAAATTTATGCATTACGAGCTGCAATTCAATAGGTAATTAAAATTACGTTTTAAAATTTTTTGGAATTGCACAGTGGCGTGCCAGGTCGTTTTTTGCACCGAGATTCATAAAATATCAATGTTAATCCTAAATTATTTGGGAAAAACTTTGATAACTTTAGAACGGTTTAAAATTTGTCAAAAATTCTTTATCCATCTCAAACTGCAATTCAATAGATAATTAAAATCACATTTTTTCTATATTTTGTAGTTACTCAGTGACGTACTATATCGTTTTTTTGCACCGAAATTCATAAAAAAATAATTAGTTTGGAAAAACTTTAATAACTAGAACGGTGCAAGATTTTTCAAAAATTCTTTATGCATCTTGAACTACAATTCAATATATGTGATTAAAATCACATTTTTCAATACTTTGTAGTTACTCAGTGGTGTACCATGTCGTTTTTTGCACCGAAATTCATAAAAAAATCAATTTAATCTTAAATTATTTTGGAAGAACTTTAATATGTTAAAATTTAGTGATATTTTCTAAGTGCATTCATTATCCATATTCTGCATTATACCAAAAAATAATTTTTCCTGATTTTCGAAAACTGAACGATCTTGATCCTATTTCCCACAAATGCCCATTGAAACCCCATAAAAACGTACCCATTTTTAAGGAAATCAGTTAGTTTTCACGATATTCATCAGTTGGAATAATTAAAAATGTAACACACTGTATATAATAAGTAATAGGTCCAGATAGGGCGAGTTTTCCAAAAGTTTGGGGACCCCAGGTACATGCTTGCCCGGGTGGCCCACAATGAGCCAGTCCGACACTGGTTTACACTCGATGTATGTTTTTTGAAAACTTTATTAAAAAAAGGAGACGAAAATTTTTACCCCTTCCACTCGAAGGAACACTGAAATTAGCGACTCAAAAAACACAAAATTCTAAATTCGCAAATTCGCAATTATTCTATATGCAGATGATATAACTCTTTTCTATTATTGCTGGAATACTCGACAAATGCAAAAATGTGGTGTTGAAAGTGGAAATCTATTTCTAAATTGACCTCTGTTTTATCAATTTCTTGAAATTTTCCAAATGACCGATATTTCAGAAAGAAAAAGTTTTATTTGGACACCCTATAATGAAATTTCAAAGTAATCATCAAAACCTGGTAGTGTTATTCGATTACTTGTATTAAAAAACAATATTTCCTATCGAATTTCTACCTGACTTATTATTTAGTTAATAGTTAAAGGTTACAACACATGTTGAGGGAAAATTCATTGTGCATTTTTTTTATTATAAATAAAATACTCTTGGAAATGGGATGGCTTTAAATTTGGAAGAATTTACATTTATTTATTTTTTTCAAAAAATAAAGGATCCATTATTTCCCGGAAAAAACGAACCGCCAGATTTTTATCAGACATCATTTAAATTATTGCATTTTTTAAATAAAAACAGAGGAAAAATAATTCTTATTACCAACTTGATCAATTTATTTTCGGAATTTACTTCCGGAAAAATATTTATACTTGTAAAAATCTGAAAAAATTTTTATAACCCCTTGTATGTTGGACCCATCAAAGATACCAGATACCCAATCACTACAAATTAAAAAAAAATTCTGCGCTCGTTAAAAAGTTATAGAATTTTCTACCCAAAAAATTGTCTACGCCTATACTTTACGTAATATGGATACTATTTTTTTATAAATTTTATTTTTTCAAAAGTAGCCAACATTTTTGAAAACTTAAAAGAGCAAGGCGCCTGGGGTGATCACCCCCTTGTTGCAGCCATGTTTCTACCTATATCCACCTAAACCAGGACTGAAAATATTCCAAGATGTGTTTTTTAAGTTTTAAACATACTCTCTATAAACATACCTTGGAATAAACTAATGACCACAAAGTAAACATATGCCATATGCCGTAAGTAAATTAAAGGAGAAGGAAATGAAAACAAAAACAATACTTTCATAAAGAAAACAAATATCTTTCGAGAGCTTTATTTTGGAATGTATGTAATATTATATTCTGTACAATTAAACTTTGTGAATAACTTTAACAAACATCTCAAATTTATTGATACAGAAATTTATAAAAAGCAGTGTTTAAAAACAAACTGCAAATAAATAGGCAGAACATTTAAATGCATTTAAGGTTAAGTTTTCTGTATGTATCAACTAAATAAAAAATATACTTAAGTACATGTGTATAATTATAATGAAATATAATGGTGAGTCGGGAGGAATGAACCAAACTCCAGGAGTGTATTCAACTTATTAATATAAGATATAAAAACAAAATGTTGTTATCCATTTTTTTTAAGTTTTCGAGTAACAACTTTTTGAAAATTTTAATAAGAATTTTTAACTTTTCTTTAGAAATATCATTTTTTAACCAGTCCCACAAGCCACAAGCGGAAATCTTTACAGACCTTGGGGACCAGCAGTTAGTTGGACCATTATAGTGCCTTTCCATTACTGCACCTGAACTCCAGGACCTCCAGGAACAGTTCAGGCACTGTAATGGAAAGGCACTATTGCGACCAATCCATCGTCTAGGAAAAGTGTTATCCAATTATTCAGTTATTGCCTACTTAAATTTTTAAATCGGTATTACTCGAATACTGATAAAACCTTTTGATATTTTTTTACCTTACATTTACATTAACATGTAGAATACATTATCGGAGTTTGGTTTATTCCTTCCGATTTACCCTGTATATTAAATAAATAAAATTTTCTGTTAAAATGTTGTGATTAACATTCTCCTGTATTTTATTTCCAGTTTGTTAATTTAATTGCATTTACATCAAAGTATTGTCACTATACAATCTGAACTAAAAAAATGAATTTGCCGACAACAATATTATTTGCATTTCTTAATAAATTTTTAAAAACCAACATCTAAAAAGATAAACAATAATATAAACACTTTGTAAACTGTAAATAGGTTTTAACAATAAATTCTTTAAATAATGTAACAATTAAGTTGATAACGTTGGACTGAGATAGGCCTATGAAACGACGCCCAATAGAAACTCGTAGTTTTAATTTAAATATGTTATTTTCTACGGAGCGACGTCTAAAACACGTAAGGCTTTTATTGTTCACGAGGGGCGGGTAATATTTTTTAATTCTTACAGCAGACCTACCAAATGCACGGCCCTAATTTTCACATCGACAAGACTATAATATTATGAAATTTTCGAGTTAGGAAGTGATTTCAAGATGACTTAGGTATATAAAATGAAAAATATTAGAATTTTATTTAGTGATTTTTGGGGAAGGCATTTGTTGAATCGGTATCTGGAGATTGCACATCCTGTAATAAAATATAAATATCGTATTTATTACATAGGCTTAATATTAAATAATAGTGTTTAGTTACCTTCTTATTGAAATCACGTGTAATCCATCAATAAAAATGAAATACATAAAATCGCTCACATCAAGCGATACAAAAATACAAGAGCTTTATACCAAAAATTATATACAATTCTTATTTACCTGTGAGATAACACTCGATCTATTACTTGAAATACCCAAATCACTTGTAAAAGGTGTTCTGATTGAATTATCTATACCATTAGTCTCAACATGTTCTGCTACGCTCAAGTCAACCGAAGAATCACTAAAGCGCAATAAAATTAAAACAACTACAAATATATATTTTAAAAATTACCTGACAGTACTCCTTCTATCCAAAATCGTTATATCCAATTTGATTTTATCTGTAGCTAAAACTTTTTCCTCCTCTATTTGATCATTTTCCAATAAAGGTAATTCATCCTCTCTTATATCTGTTTCATCAACATCTGCAGCATCAGTTTTCACAGAACGTTCATGACACTCACACTTACAATCTTCTGGGTTAACATAGGTATAAATAACATTTTCGGCCTCGGGCACTTCTATGTTACTACGAGAAGGAATGGTTTGTATGCGTTTAGGAGCCTTTCGTTTTTCAGGTATTTCTTCAAAGTTTATCCACTCTTTTTGAACACCTTTAGGAGGTAAAGGCGGCGGTGATTCTTCCGTAGCTGGCTTTTTCATTTTACTAAAATCAAACCAAGTGCCACTGTTAGTTCTACGGGGAGATTTTACTTTAGGTAGTTTATCTTCATCGCGAGGTAATGATATTTTTAATTTTTCTATAGTATTCGTAATATTTTCAACATTTATAGATCCTATAACATCCTCGCAGTAATCTTCAAGACATGTTGGATTGATGGGGGTAGTGGAGCGTGGTCTGTCAATAGGATACGTTTTTATTTCAAAGGTTGATCGTTGTTTTACTGGTATGATTGGAAGAGCCACTGAACGCTCTAGTGGTAATGTAGTTGGAACATATGGTAATTCATCTTCAAATGAATCCTGTTGTAAAACAAGCCCCTTTCGCTCTGGCTCCAATTCTTCCAAAAGAAAATCTTTTTTAACCACTTCAACATCTCTCTCAGATTCCGAAGATACTCGATCCTCTTCTTTAGCTGCTTCTATTTGCTTATTGATTAAGTTATCAACAACATCATTATCAGATTGATCTTTTGGTAAGTCCCAATCTTCAATAGTGTCTTCAATGTTTTCCACAACTCCTGGGCTGGCGTTAAATACTTCAGGTTTGCTCCACTCCAATTTGACGACGTCTTCTTCAATTTCAAATTTATTGCTGTTTTCACGCTTTATGTTACTTAAATTTTCAACATTTTCTGAAACTTCCGATTTTACAGGTGAAATTTCATTTTCTTCTACTGCTGATTCCTTAGTTTCTACAATAGCCATTGTTAATTTATCTACTTTATCTTTGGGAAGTTTTGTAGTAAATATTTCGTTATTACTTCCCAATTTTGTGGAGAAAACTAAATTTTCGCTACTCGTACTATTTTGCCGCGTGTTAGTTTTATCATGTAATTGTACCACATTTGCATTACCATGCTTTTGTTCTATTTTTGGTGCAACTTCGATTACCGTATCTTGAGAATCTTGACTGGAAGTTTTACACTCTTGTAAAACATGTTTTTGTTCATAATATGTTGGTGAATGTAAAGGAATGCGTACGGTTTCATTTTGGCTTGCATTTTCACGTTTTTTTTGCCTAGGGCTTCTTTTTTCGTTATGACATTCTCCTATAACTAAACCTTCTAAATTTGGCAACTCTGGAGAAACTCTATCTAAATCTCGTTGACTATTTTTCTTTGACTTAAATATAGAGAATACTGACTTCGGTTTGCCTTTGCTGTCTATACTTTCTGACGAAGATGGTCCAAGCGATGTACGATCGCGACTCTTTGATCGACTTCTACGACGCTCCCTTTTAGCTTCACTACTTTTTCTACGAGATGCAACCAAAGGAGATTCAGGACTGATTGTCTCTTTACTCTTAAATATTGATGTGAATGAACTTTTACGTGACAGGGAAGGTGACGGACTTTTACTAATTTTAGGTTCTTGTAGGTGTTGTTTCATCCGTGGGCTTGTTGCAGGGGTGACCAACGGTGATTCATTGCGGTATGATATAATTTGTTCGAAAGTTTGTACGGGCTTTTTTAAAGGATCATTTAGATCAAGAGTATCAGGTTTTTGTATTGAGCTTAATTTATCATTTTCGTCATATAAATAATCAGGTTTTAATTTAATTCGAATGTACTTAGGTTCACCATCTTGATAGTGATGTCTGGAAACCATAGGTGACGGTGATGCTGACTTGGATGTTGGTTTAACTTCTTTAATATTTGTTTTGGGAGTTAATGAAGCAGATTTAGTTTCACGTACTTTGTGTTTATGTATTCGACCATTTGAAGATGAAGACGTCATATTGTCTTCAGGTAAGGGACCTTTTAATGGTATATAAATATATTCGACACCACTATCAGCAATTATTCGTTTGGGCAGTTTTGGCTTCAGTACATCATTTGTCGGCTTATCAATGGTGATGGTGATGTCGGATTTTTGTTGTGGTTTAGGTTGAATGTTGTTTTGAACTTTTTCAGACTTTTTAGGTACCTCTATTCCTTCTGCTAAAAGTGCTTTAGTAGGATCGTGTTTTCTTTTAAGCAAAACTAATTCCATATCTTCTTTGGTCCCTTCTTTTTGAGTTTGTTCACTATCTTTGAGTTGAGGTTTTGTTCCACAAAATGAAGTTTCTAATAACATTTTATGGGGGGATGGTGATCGTGAAACACCTGATTGATTCGATATGACAGATAAATGGCTTGCATTCGATATTCTACTATGAGCTGAACCTTGGCTTCCTATACTAGATAATCTAGATGTCCTACCCGATATACACAATAACCCAATTTCGGAACTTTGTGAGTCTTTTCTGTTGTGACTATGATACGAATCGTCATAAGGAACAGGAGAATGGGATCTACCCAATACTTTTTGCTGATTTTTATCCTGAAAATCCAATTCCTCGGTTGATGTTCGTAGCTCATGAGTACCTTCCTCTCGAAAACCTAATCCCAATTTAAGATTTTTTTCTTTTTCTGGACTACTGTCTCGACTGTCATGGTGAGAACTACTACTTGCTCTTGATATATCTATTCTAGGAGCACATGGTGCTTGTAGACGATCTTCTTTATTTCCTAATAAAGGCGTTGTTGGTAAGATTGGATTATTGGTCATTGTAGGCGTTGAAGGTGCTCCTATTAAACTTATACCGGTATATATGAACTCAGTTCTTATACTATGTTGTGAGGGTGCAGGAGAGCTAGGCGTAACATCTTCACGGATTCCTGGTAAACGCACCACTGATCCCTGGGCGTTTTTATCTTCGGGACTTTCCAACTAAAACAAACAAAGTATTATTTAGTTAAAATGTATTAAATGTATTATAAAAATTCTTTAATTTATATAAATTCAAAAAAATAAAAACTCATTTAATATTTACATCAACTTTAATGGGTCAAAAAGTGAGATTTCGTTTTATTGATTTCTATTTAATTATTTAATACAACCAGTTCCAATAATTGATAATAGACGCAATACGAAAGATATTTTGTTTATAATATTCCTGTTATTCTGATAGGTTTAATTTTTAAATTTAAAAAAGAAATAGTTAAAAGTGCGAAAATCTGTGCCAATTTACATTTTTTTGTATTTCTCTTTTTATAGTAAAGTCTATTTGATAAAAAAATAGTAGATAAAGTTATTGTATCCATTTATATCAAAAATTTGATAAATGATGCATTAATAAACTGAAGGACGACATTTGTTCACAAACAATTATTTTAGTTTAATAAGTGTAATAACTAAAGCAATTGAAGTTTTATTAAAAAAATAGTAATGAATACAATCTCAAAACGAAATCTTTAAAGAAATCACGGATGTTATATTATGAGATACATTCTAGATTGCAGATTTTATAAGGATTTTGTAAGAGCGAGATGACCCGAAAACAAGGACTTTATTCATGATATAGAACAATGTGATTTGCAATTTCTATTAAATTATTACAGTTATTGAAACAAATAACCAATTCACTTTAATCTCCCCGATCGATTTGAAAATATAAAAGTACCAAACTGAACGAATTTATTATTGTAGGTTAAGCAGACAGGACGCAGTCTAAACGTTGATAAATGAAATTGAAATAGATCATTTTACAAAGTTAAAAAAATAATTAAAATCCAAAATACAATAAAGTTAATCCATGGATTTAAAATGTGAATTATCATCAATTGCTTTTATGATAACTTTGAAGCATCGACACGCGATATTATTTTAATAAATAAATGAACAAAAGGTAGTATACCGTGTATTTGTATTTTGTTTTTATGTGAAATCTTAGAATTATTTGAAATTTCTAACTTAGAAATTCTAAGGTAATTTTTTAAATTTGGGATTCAAATATACGAGATTTCGTGGAAGAGCAGCGTATTTTTTGGAAAATCGTTTTTTAAACTTTCTGATAGATACTACACGTCTTTTGGTAAAAATACCTAGGTTTATGCATTTAATATCAATGTGCGAAAATCTTTTTCTATATATCACTTTCATAATGTTAGATACCATATTTTCAGACGTTTTTGTTGTGCTTATAAAATTTTCAATTTGGCTCATCGCTCCCCTTTCATGAAACCCCCTATATGATGGAATCTGGAATCCCAAACAAAAGAATTTAGAAGATTTTTATGTTTTTAGTAAAACATCCAATATTATCTTCACTTTGAAAAGAGAAGTGAATTATTAAAAAAACCTTTAAATATTCTATCCATTTAATAATTGCCTATCATCGATTGTCGCAATCATGCCGCAATATTCGTTAAACATATTGCTGATGCACATTTCATGTAGGGAGCGCCATTCTGAGAAAAACTCTTTATACAAGTTTATGCATGGAGGACATTTCTTAAATATAAAATTTCTTGAAGGAGTGGAGAAATGTTTATTGGCATTTATATGGAATTGAGTTAGTCTTTTAAAGTTAAAGGATATTATTTGTTTCCAGTTTTACCAGAAAAAAATTATTTTAAATATATTTTAAACTTTTTACAGCGCCAGCGCTAAAAAAAATCAGAAATTTTTGGTGCACTGTAAATAAATTAAAATTTCACTTAAAAGAAAATCCCAAAGTTCGCACTGTTCCTTTATTATATCTTACCTTATTGCGGTAAAGTGTCCGTTTTACTACTGCTGCCGTATGAATATTTGGTTTGACTTACAAAAATAGAATATGAAGAAATTCATAGCCACAAGACTCTTCTAGAAAAGTTCGTCAGGAAAAACAATTATATGACTATTCTCTTCAAGACCATATCTCAATCTCTAATTGTAATATTGGCAGCTTCTTCTCCTAATTTTTGACCTAAGCTCTGTGGTTTCCAGAAACCACCAAAATAAAAATCAAGTGGTGTTAAATTGTGAGATCGTGCAGCTTTTGCAATTCCACCACAGAAGCAGTTTCGAAAATTGAAGTTTATAAAAGTTGTTAAAGCTGTTAAAGCGATGCATTATGGGTGTACACGAAACTAGTGCCACACCACTGTCATTTCTTTATTTATGAAATAAAAAAAAGAAAATTTTAATATTTTATATGTGCTAAGAAACATTGGTAAGTTTAAGTTTTCATCGACAGTCCGTTTTATCGACACGACCGTTTCATCGACAACCATTTCGTGGACACTACCTTTTCATTTTCATTTTTTCGACAAGGACATTTCATCGACACTACTCTTTTATCGACACAGACGTTTCATCGACATTACCTTTTCATTGACAACCGTTTCATCGACGCTACCTTTTCATAGACATAGAATATCGTTTCATCGACGTCATATTTTTTTGGAATTTTTTCATAGAATAGTAGGGTTTACAATAACTTACCTAAGTATTTAATTCTGTGATATTAAAATTTAAAAAAAAAACTGGGGAGAAAAAATATCAATTAATATTAGATAAGTATATCTATCAATATCTCAACCACGAGAACTTTTTTTATAAATAAGTTTTTATTGAGATGTATGGATAGATAATAGATATAGTGAAAATACGAACACAATTTAAAAATTGGTATCGATATCCTCTTAAGTTCTTCTTTAGGTTGGAAATTATTTCAACCTAAAGAAAAACTTATTCCTAGGTATACCAAGTTTTAAAATTTATTCGTACTTTCCTTTATCTTAATAAATTTCGATACCCGAAACAATGTTTAAAATAAAAGTAAAAAATATCATCCATGTTCAACGAAAGATATCTCCTTCAGACCTCTAACTTTTGGTATTAATCTGTTACAAATCAGATAAATACTAGTAGATTAACGGGGTTTCCTGTAAGTAATTACTCAATTATGTTGTAATAGCTAATTAATACTGTTCAAATATTAAATAAACTCTACTACCTACATTTTATAACAAAGGGACTGTGCATTGTTCACAAAGACTTTAATTTTTTATTGGAAATTCTTTATAAAATTTATCACATTTAGAAATATTTTTAGAAATTTATATTGACCTTATTATGAACATTCAAAGAACAATATATGTCATTTGGTAATATCGATTTTGATGTCTTTTTAGTACCTACATTTATTTCCAATTTTATTATAAATAGTGTAGGTTTGACTCGATATTGATGTATTTTAATTTTTTTAATGGAACACCCTGTATTTTTTTACAAAATATTGTCCCTCTTTAAGTGTTCTTTAACTTTGATAAAAATCATTTTTCGTTAAAATTTAGTAAAATATGTCGAAATTTTATAGAAAATGCCCGAAAAAAATTAAGTGTGCGCTCAAATTTTCAAAACTCAAAAAATTTCGTTGCTTTCTTTAAGTTAGTGTAAATCCAAATATGAAAAAATATACAGGGTGTTCCATAGTTTAAAAACAAGGCGGAATAGCTTGTGCTACAGTTACGAAACACCCAATTTTGTAATTTAAGTTTTTTTCTTATTTTTTAAAATAAAAGATATATCTTCCGATTTAGCACTATAAACTCACCCTGTATTAAGACAACATTAAGAATAATAAATAATAATAATAACTATTTGAAACTACTGTTATAATTACGGGTAGATATTTTAAAATATTTTTTACATAAAAAATACTTCATTAAAGTACAGTCTTCTGTGACGTTTGACAGGCTTTAAAATGTCACTTTTTATGTTTGTTGATTGTATCGTAACTTTGTACTGCCTAGGAGTAGAAATTACTACTTTGCACTGACAAGGAATAAAAGGGCGGGGTAGAAATGAATTTTAGGCAACTTAATATACAATAACATTGTATTGTGTGTTGTATGTAAACTAAATGTCAAATTTTAAAATTATTTATTATAACTTTTTTAAAAATTTCGACGTTTGAAGAAAAAATAGCATGTTTTATTCGGAGTAAAAGAACTTTTTGTGGCTCGCATGTATCCGCAAATCTACATGCTCGCCACAAAAGTACTTCTTTTACTTCTAATAAAATAATATACTATTTATCTAGACACAGGCTACAGGCTTATCTAGAAGTTTATATTTTAGTATTCGACAAACTTAGGGTGAAAACATGGTGCAGCACCGAGTGAAGCATGTTGTTTCTTATGCGTGCAGGAGTCGGTGCTTGAGTCGGAAGTTCATGTGTATAAGAAACGTTGTTTTTGATTTTAAAGTTTACAGCTTACAGGGAAATAGTTTAATACTATATTTCTAAAACGCAAGTACCTAACTAAAAATAAAAGTAAATTAAGTTTACTAAAATATGAGAAATGGAAAAATATACAAAAGAATATTAATATTCTTTTGTAAAGAATATGCAATAAAAACTCCATAATAATGATTAGTAAATTTATAAGGGCTTAACGTCGAATTATTTTATACTTAAAAATTTCGTTATTAAATATCATGTTTTAAAATATTTTAACACTGTTTATTTCATTGAAATATAGAGCTTTTAAGGCCTCAAGAAATTTGGTGGAGAGTAGAAGAACCCTTTTCTCCAAACGTAATTAAAATAGATGCTTCTGAGACGCTTGACAGGCTGTAATATATCATTTTTATGTTCGTTGACTCTACGGTCATGTTCGTACATTTCCGACGTAAATCGGCTCCAATCGGGTACACTTTGTATGTTCTAGGAGTAGAAATACATTAGCAACATGGCATGAAGTGTGTAAATTAAATTATTTTTTTTACATAATTATTTTATAAATTTGGAGGTTTGAAGAAAAAATAGCATATTTTATAAAGAGTAAAAGAACTTTTTATGACTCGTATATATCAGCGGGACTCATCCCGCAAACCTACATTCTCGCCACAAAAACTTTCCTCCTAATAAAACAATATACTATTTTTAATGTACTTAGTTGAAAGTTCGCATTGACATTTCTTTTAATTCATGCAAAGTATTTCAATGAATTACACGTACGGATATACGCAAACATATAACTTATTTACGGACTTTGTAAACTAAAGTAAGTTGTAGCAAGAATCGGATATTGAAAAAGGTAACCAAATCATCGTCATTCAAGTAACTCCACTTTTATATGGCTTCGCCATCGATTTCAAGAAGCATGTCAGTTTTTTCTGCAACATTTTCCTATTATTTTGGTAGTCCAAAGCATGAGTTCGTGGAAGAAGTTTTAATATGAAATTGAATTTTATTAACAAAAAAGTAGGAATCTATTTCTTACAGGTTTGAAATTATAACACTTTTATAAGACTGGAAAGTGGAGAGCTTTATAAGTTTTTCAATAATTTTGTCAAATTCAAAAATTGAATTTGGGGATAATTAATGATATTTTCTACAATGCTTATGGACTTTTCGGAGCAACAACGTTTCTGGGTAAGCATATTTCGGTACGAGAAAGATTTTTTCTAATCGAAAAATGAATTAGAAAGATGAAAGCTTTATACAGGGTGTCTCTGAATAACTGTGCTAATTTTTTTGGGGTGATAGAAGAAATGAAACTAAGCATTTTTGATAAATAAAGTATTGTCCGGACACGCTTCCTTAATAAGTTAAAGCACTTTAAAAATTTAAAAAAGAAATATTTTTTTGTTACAATATTACAAAAGATATTAATTTGAAATGTTGGCGGTAGTTTTTTCCCATAAAGATACATATTTAAGGCCAATAAAAGTTTTAAAATTATTTTCAGGGGTGTTACATGTTGGGGGGAGGGGTCATCAACTTTTTTTCATTACGTTTTTAGTAATTTTAAAAGTAAGGTAAAGTGGGGTAATTGTAATAACGGGGCTATTCTAATAATGGCTGATTAATTAAACTCTAATTTATTTAGAATGCTCAATGCTGCCAACAGTAGACCTATTATGTTTCTTTTACTAAGTACTTGGTTAGAAAACGTGTTATGTATAGAAAAGTTTATACGAAAATATAACAAATTGAATTGGCGATTCAAATTAATATTTCCCGCGCAAATGTATGTTTGGTTACATATTCTAGTGACGTCACGTACGTCACAAAATAAATAAAAATTTAAACTTGCAAAGAAATAATCAAACGCATTTAATAATACAAAGTAAATTAGGTAAGTTGACGTTATTTACTTGACTATAACAGACCTTAACAAACGTTAAACGCTAAATTCGTCTGCACAACTATCACGGACGTGACGTCATTTCATGGTTCCGCGCTAGGCCGCAAGAGGGAGATCGCTTAGCCAGAATCGCCTATAGCCCCACCAAAAAGTTCTATTATTGGTATATAAAATGCAAACAACTATCATAATAGCCCCCAATCGCGGGGTTATTCTGATATAGTGACATGATTTTAAAAAAATGTAACTTTTTCGTAAAATAACTTATTCTAGCTAGCACAATCAATATACGGTTCCCTAAGGTACGTACTTAAATATTTTCGAATTTTTTCAAAGAGAGACTTGGGGTACAAAGGTCGTTAAAGTTGAACTATTGCAAAACTATATTATAGTTGCCCCACTTTACGTTACTTAAATAACCCTTGTTCAATATTAAACATAGTAGATTTTATAATTTTTAGCTAAAAATATAAATTTAAAAAACAACACCAAAGTAGGCCGATTTTCTTAAAATTTCGTGTATTAATTATGAGTATAATAAATAATGTTTAGTATTTTATTTATTATAAGAATACTAAACACATTATTAAAGAAACTGATCGAAGTTATTACTGCCTTGTTCCATTAACATTCTTTGGCAAAATTTTCAAAAAAGTATGCTTGGTGCCCGGAGCTTACGCCACTTTGGCTTCGTATTGTGTTATTGTGGGAATAACGTAGTGAAAATGGTTTAAATTTACATGTTTTATTTTTTACTCCACTAAACTAATCACTTAATAGTGACAGTGAATATAAAGTGAGCGACAAAATTAATTTAATAAAATCGAATCAATTGATTTGAAACTTTCGAAATTACTTTTTAAATACAGAGATATACACTTAATTTTTTTATATTTTGAATTATTTTAGACAAAAGTTGTTTGTTGTTCAAAGAGCAATAAAATACTCTTTGAAAATATTAGGTTTGTACTTAAAAAAATATGTGGATCTTGAAATGACCTTGAGTAGAAAAAAATAAGAATAACAATTATCGCTTTAAATCAAACAATCCGAACCTTTTTCAAAAAATCCATGGTATTAGTTTTAATGAATTTATTCCATAGTTTTGCCTCTTATTGGTATACATATTGCCTATGGATCATTACAATTTTTAAAATAGCTCCTCGACAGAATAGTCCCTGACAAAATAGCTAACCTAAACTAACCTTTTTTTATGGAAATCCATCATAGACATCAAGTACTGTACTTGATAGTGTCGGACTCTTACCAGCTAAAATCCCTCTAGCTTTGAATACCTGACGACAACCTAAGATTACCCTGATGTTAACGGTACTAGCTTTCGCAATTAATTCATTAACAACAGTCACACCTCATCCCCTTGTAAAGACAAAACAATAATCAACGGAATCAAGAAATTTCTTATCAACTATGTATTACCGTTATTAGAAGACTGTCTTCTTTTCTCATCATTCATCAACCTCTTTGACTTTTAAAACTCTGCAAATAAAGAAGTTACGTGACCAATTATTAATATTTCTCAACATCATTTCAACAATATCCTGTACCATTAATTTATTGTCCAACAAAATTTCCAATTCAAATCTTAAACTATCCCATCTTGGGCATTGAAACGTATCAACTTCCTCACAATTCACACACAAATCACAATTTATTATTTTCATTTTACTTAAATAATACTGAAAACAACCGTATCCAAATAAAAACTGTGATAAGTGGAAATTTGATTTACCATGTTTTCTATTATTCCACCTATCTAATGTTCGTAATCAATCTCGTAGTCCCTGTTCCCTTGCCATTATCAATTGACCATTAATTTTCCCGGGTTTGTATAGTTTTACTTCTGAGTTTCTTCCTTTTTATTCAAATTACCAGTGAATGTCCTTTCGAAAATTAAAAGATCAATAGGAATCACTCATGCAATCACTTGAATTGCTCGAGTGCTCACCGTTCCGTATGCACTGCTTATTCTTAAAAGCCATCTTTCTTCGAATGCTTTCCAATTGTTTCCTAGATATCTCTTGTCTTTATAAAGTTATGCTATACAACAATATCCAATTAAATATTGAATTGTGAATCTTCCATTTACTATACCTAGCCCTACCAATATTGATTGGGTAATAATGTGAGCCAGACTTTTAGGTTTTTAATACATCTTCTATTCTTTATATAGTTATATTGTCAATATAGTCTAATATTTTCTTCTCTCGAGTATGACAAATTCTGTCATATGTGGAGCCAAAGTTAAGCCATTATTATTCATCCAGCTATTAATAAAATATAACGACCACTCAATTTTATCTATAATCTCCGTCATACCAGAATCCCAACATACCACACCTAGATTATCAGCAAAATCAATTCCACTCTTAATGGCAAATCCAATGTCAATGTATCATCATCTATAACAAAGGTCCTAGGACTGATTCTTGAGGTAACCTAACCTTACTTCATTGCAGTCAATCCATTGTAAAGAAAAAAGGGCTAGTATGTAAAAAAAATTTAGTACGACCTAAAATAAACTCAACTAGTTTGTGAATGAATTGTTAATATTCCAACAAATCTGCACAATTGTGTCCATTTTCTAGTTTTATATCTGCAATAATAACAAGATAACCATGCAGCTCATCGTACCTTGACACACCATGCATACAAGTCGAAATTATGGTTCCTTAGATACGCCAATAATTTACTAGTTTATTTAAGAAACGTACATATTGCCGTTAAACAAATAAATGGGACACCCTGCATATCTGACTCTTTTATGTTATTCGAAAAATATTTCAAAAACACAGAGTGGAAAACAGTAGCGTATTCAGGGGATGGGGGTGCTGGTGGTGAATATGCACCCCCTAAAACTATTGGTATTTTTTACGTATTTAATTTTCTTTGATGCCTTTTATTAAAGTGTCAATAAATATTGATTACCGGTCGCGTCAAGGCTTTAGTTTGAAAATAATTTTCAAATTCTTTTTAATACATATTCAATAGATTTGGAAGACTTAAGTTTGGCTATTTTAATTGCCGATATGTCGAATATAAGTTATGGAACGGAATCAGTGGAAATGGACATGGAACTTTGTAGATATGCGACAATACAATCTATTTACATAATATTTTTAAGTTAAAAAATTTAGTCACTTTGCCCTTACCCGTTATGACTTTTGCCTCAGATAGATCATTTTTGAGTCTAAAATACTTGAAAAACTATTTAAAAAATCAGAGAGTAGATTAAATGGCCTTTCGTTGCTGTACATATACACAGTGGCTCAACGAAAACGAAAATTTTAATTTAATTAAGACAAAATTTTGAAAATATGCTTGGATAGGTCAAGTTTAGTTTGGAAGAAGACATTTTTCCAATGCAACTGACGCTTACATCTGTTCATCCCTGTGCGCTATACAACCGGGACACCGGGAAAAATCCCGGTGGACCGCCGCCGCACTAGGGCCGAAATCCTGCTCAAACCCCCAAAATGAATTTTTGATTTTCCAACTTTTTTGTCCGAGGTACTTAGTTGGATATATTTGGCATGTAACGTGACCATTTAGAAGGTCCTGCGACCATTTCCACCCTTGTAATTAATTATTGAAAAATCGCTTTTCGAATTTGATTTTGAAAAATGTATTGTGTTTCTGAAAGTAAGTATATTTTAGCTGCATTTTTGAATTTTGTTAAAATTCATTCATTATTAACCAAATATAGCATGCAAATTTTTTTTAGTTGATTCAAAATTTCAGGTAATAGGTAATGACTAATTAACCAATTAACCAATAAGGGTTGATAATTTCCCTCCCTTTAAGAAACTATCCTTACCTGTAGAAAAACAAGAAAACAGTAAGATTAGTTTTTATTGTAACTTAGTTGTGATAAGTTGAATAAACATATAATTTCTAAGTTAAAGAAGAATAGTGTAGAACAAAAGTTTAAAGTGCTAGAAAGTGAGAATATGGCTGGTCACAAAAATATAACCTTAACCAGGAATGATATATTTCATCTAGTAAAGAATAACCGTTTTATTTCTACTAACGAAGGTCTTTTGTAAATTATCGAAAGAGACTTTGCTGAAAAATATAGAGTGTAATTTATCAGAAAATAACGAAAGTGAGTTCAGAAAAATGTTCTACAAATTCCGGATTCCGGGAAAAAATCAAGGAGTCACAAAGGAAGTACGAAAGATTTTTTAAGCAAAATGAATCCTGGCTGCAGCCTTATTCTTGAACCGTCGACACGATGTGGCCGACCACTTTTATCATTCGGTCCTCTTATTTGTTCATGTAAATGAAAAGGACAGAATGATAAAAGTGGTCGACCACATCGTGTTGACTGGCTCAAGAATAAGGCTGCTGAGCAATCAAATCAGCGTTACCACATATAACGAAAAGGAATCATCAAGCAATTGGATCCGCTTTTTAAATATGTTATCATCGACCTGGAAAATATATGTACACCAATTTTCAATGAAATAAAAAAAAGAAGGGATTTTGGCCACTTTTTCGGGCATTTTTTTCCACTGTAGGCTAGTAGGATGGTATTTTTCCCGGGCCGGTCTCATTCCTCGTATCAGGACCTGGTAAGTAAGACTTCATTTGAAAGATCTTTTCAACCAGAAAGACAAAAATTTATTTCTACATTATAAATTTAAAACAAATCTGTGGATTTAACTATTGTTTTTGTATGTTACTTTGGGTAAAAAGACGCTATGAACGTTGCAGCTCTAAAATTTTAAATGGAATAATAGATTTTTCTTGCTATAAACGGGAATACTCCCTTTACAAAAAAAAATATATTACAATTTACTATTGAGCAGGTATAAAGAACAAAAGTTAACATTATCAATATTACGAATAACACTTTTTTAAAACATATAAATATTTGTTGCAAACAAATCACAAGAAGGACTATTATTATAAATACTGTTTCCTTAATGTAATATTCTTGGAAGTGAACTGTAAAAAGAATAATTATTTTTATGCAAGTCAATCCTGAGAAAGGGTAGTACCTTATATTTGAACCAGAGTGTTGAAAGTAAAATTTTATTTTACCAAGAAGTTCTTCACAATCAATTTGACTATTAATAATTTTATAAAGAATACATAAGTCACTAATAATTCTCCTAGATTTAAGACTAAGCATATCAAGCTCCCATAAACGGTATCAGCCCTTGCTATACCTTTTTTTATAAGAAATCGTTCTTAAGAATCTGTGTTGCACACCCTCTAAAAGCCAAACAAGATAATCTTGATATGGACTCCATACAGATGAACCGTATGCCAAAATAGGCAAAACCATAGAAAAGCACAGAGTTTTTAATGTTTCAATATATAATTCTCTACCTATTCTAGAAATGAAACCCCATGGCTTTATTAACAGTGTTGATAATATGGGACTTAAATGATAAAGACGACACAAAACTAATACCTAAATCCGAAACTTGATGGACTCTTTCAAGATCATGTTTATTTATTTGATAATTGTAATTTAAAAATTGTTTACTAGAATCAAAAGTAATATAATGGCATTTATTATGTTTAAATGTAAGCTATTAAGTTCACACCACTCAAAAACCCTATTTATATCATCTTGGATTCTTTATCTGCCAGGGACCTCACGACATTAAACATCTTCAGATCTTCGGCATAAAATAAGTATTCAGAATTAACAATCACATGACTTATTATAATAAAATGTTTAGGAAGATATTTAAATTGTTCCGCAATAATGGAATCAAAAAGTTTAGGTATAACCGATTGAATACAAACGCCCATATTTTCACTAACGGAACGATTAAACAAGATGGTTAGAGGTTCACTTAAGAGGATAGTCCGCCAAATGTTTGAAATGCGTACTCCTCGCTAGTAAAAATTGATTTTTTGGTGTTTGTAATAAAAAATTTAACAAAAACGCTCTTGTTTTGCCTTGAAATTGAATTTATTTATCATATAGAATTTTTTTTTGATGTATATAGTCTGTTATAAGGGAGTAATTTTGAAAAAATGATAAAAAACGCATTTCAAACATTTGGCGGACTATCCTCTTAATGTGCAAACACAGCTTTTTAAGAATGCCTTGGGCAACAAGTCTGGCCCATATGATGTAGAAAACTTTAAATCGCTAATCCTTTTGAAAATAGTTTGAGAATCGACAAAAAACTTAGAGCAAGAGTCAATTGATTCCTTATAATCTACATCAGGAAATGTTACAATATCATTTGAATACACCTGAGCAAAAATCTTGGCAAATAAATTGACAGATTAATGAATTTGACTTTTCAGTTTCAAGATACATATTATTAGGAATATTATTTATTTTCTTTTTATCATTGATAAATTGCCAAAAATTCTTAGGATTAAATTTTAAATCCGTTTGGATGTCCTGTAAATAATTAACATACAACTCCTTGCTAAATGATTTACATTTTGTTCTTAACGATTGAAACTATGAATAGTCATTTATAGTCATTATAGTCATTATAGTCATTATAGTCATTATAGTCATTATAGTCATTATAGTCATTATAGTCATTATAGTCATTATAGTCATTATAGTCTTATAGTCATTATAGTCATTATAGTCATTATAGTCATTATAGTCATTACAGTCATTACAGTCATTACAGTCATTATAGTCATTATAGTCATTATAGTCATTACAGTCATTACAGTCATCATAGTCATTATAGTCATTATAGTCATTATACTCATTATACTCATTATACTCATTATACTCATTATACTCATTATACTCATTATACTCATTATACTCATTATACTCATTATACTCATTATACTCATTATACTCATTATAGTCATTATAGTCATTTATAGTCATAATAGTCAGTTAGTAGGCATAATACCTCTTTGGAAAGATCATTTTACCTGAGTTGAGTAACATACAAAAAAACAAAAGTTAAATCGATAGACTTTTGTTTTAAAGATGTGCGAAATTTAAAATGTAAAAATTAACATTTTAAATTTTGAATACCTTTAAAACTAATCGATTTATTTAACTTTTATTTTTTATATGTTATTATTGGTACAAAAATCTTTCCAATTGGGTATTACTTATCCTATTATTCGATTTAAAAATTTAGGGGTTTTGTCCACAGGGATGCAAGAAATGTTCCCCTTTAAACTAAACATGACCTGTCTGAAGATTTTTCAAAATGTTGTGTCAACTAAATTAGAATTCGTTGTTTTCATTTTCGTTGGACCACCATGTAAAAGTAGAAGTATTAATTTTTTGTATTTTTTAATGAAGAAGTGCATCCCCCAAAAGAAAATTCTGGATACGCCACTGGTGGAAAAACATAAACGAAACGGACGTATTTTAAATTGGGTAATATAAAATTTTATTGGTGGTGTTCATTGCGCCCAGGGATGAACAACGTCAGCTCTATCCCAAACCAAAACAATTGCCCCTTAAAATTAAACCTGTTCTAGCGTATCCTCCAAATTTTACATTAAGTAATATTCCTTGGTTCACCCTGCATAGGCCAATACATTGATTTTAAATCAAATACCAATTATTTAAACTTTGTTCTTTATTTTCATCTAACCAATTCCAGAATGATTTCAAATATGAATTTCGAAATTGTTTTGAAATGGTGAAACTCAATAAATAATGTCTATCTGATAAAAAATACAAGGCATAGAAGGAAACTAGTTTAAAAACTTGGATCCAGCGATAAAAAACAAAAAGAAAAACTTTTTGTAAGTTAAAGAATTAGGGGAAAAGAAAGTCAATGACCTTCATTAACTAATAAAAAATGTCAATACCTGGCGGATATTTATTGTATAAGTAGTAAAAGTACCTCCTTGTTTTTAATTTATATTTAAAACCTGTGATGGGAATCCACAAGATGCGTTTTTTTGATTATTAAACTCATAAACTACATGTTACGTAATCTTAATAATCAATGTTTTAATTAGCTTTGTATACATGTAGGCTATTAATAATGTTGAAACTATAAATTATACTCGCATTTTATTAAAAACTTGTAAAATAAACTTACTTGATAAAATCAAAATCCGTTAATTCGTTAATTGGATGATTAAATATCTTTTCTTTTTAATATTCAACGTGTTTTCGCATACAGGGTGATCATTTGAACACGATCCATCTTAAATAACTTCAGTTTGATAAAATTTACAAAAAATCTGCAAATCAGGTCAATTTTAGTTGAGAGGGGGAAACTTAATGACGTATAAAATCTCATCCCAAATGTCACCACATTTGCCACAGCCACTGACTGACTTAAAATTTTTAAATAGCACCCCCCAAGTTGTGACACCTCATTTTAATCGGTAGAAACAGCACAATATGTTGATATGTTCAATTTTAAAATCCGATCACCCTATCACAAATTATAACAAAAAATCGCAATTAGCGATCCACCCTAAATAACTTCGGTTTGATGAGATGTATTAAAAATTCGACAAAACACGTTCATACGGGGAAACTTATTGACATATAAATATTTACGTCAAATGTCATCCCTTCTGCCCCAGCCACCCTGATTTTAATATTTTAAAATGCACCACCATACTTGTAACCCCTCATTTTAAAGGATTTTAAAAGAAAATTATGCTGGTATGTTTAATTTTAAAATCTAATCACCTGCGGACAAAACAAAAAGTATTAGTTATTAGAGGTCCAAATTAATAATATCGGTCGTAATGAGAAATTAACAACATTTTAGCTTCTAATCTTTCCGAAAAGGATAATAATAAATGTAATTCTAAAATTTGCAGAGTTTATTTTAAATAAATTGACCCAGTACGTTGTATTTGACGTAATAAAATCAAAAGTATCAAAATGCAAAATTACAAAGTATTTAAAAAATTATACAATAATTTTAGGAAACAATATTATTATAATATGATTCAAAAAATTAATTAGTATTTATATTAAATGTTTAAAATGTGCACCATTTTGTTCCAAATAATAATACAATCTATTTTCGACCTCAATTCTTACATTTGCAAATATTTCTCGGGATATAGCTCTACCACTATTATTTATCCTATTTCTCAGGTCTTGAATACTTTGGGGTGGTGTTGTGAATATAATTGTCTTTAAGTGTCCCCAAAGAAAAAAATCCAATGGTGAGAGATCGGGTGACCGTGCTGGCCATTCTATCGGGCCTCTCCGTCCGATCCATCTTCCAGGAAATCGGTCATTTAACCACTCTCTTACCGGTAAAACATAATGTGGTGGTGCTCTGACTTGTTGAAAGTAAACATTTTCGTTAAGAAACAAGTTTTCTTCCTCATCTTGCTGATTTTCTAAATGTTCTATTATAAGAGGATCAATAATATTCTCCAGGATGACTAGATATCGTTCTCCAGTCAAATTTTCTTTCATAAATATTGGTCTTATTATAGCATCTCCTAAAACCCCGGCCCAAACATTGATTTTTTGAGTATACTGTGTGTGAATTTCAGTAGTTAGATAAGGATTTTCATTATCCCAATAACGAAAATTATGTCTGTTGACAAAATAAAATGTACATTCATTACTAAAGCAAATATTGCGAACAAATATCGGATTTTGAGCAATTATTTCAGTCATTCGTTCACAAAAGTCCAGCCTTCTATCGAAATCATCTTCATTAAGTTCATGAACCAGATGCATCTTATAGGGATGAAATTAGGTTAGTTTTAGTACCTTTTGAACTGAACCATACGAAATATTTAGTAACTTTGATACTTTTCGAATAGAGTTATTAAGATCCATTCCAAAATGCCCTAGAACTTCAAGTTGCGTCAGCTCATTCAATATCTTTACACCCTGTCTCTTTTCATTT
This sequence comes from Stenus bimaculatus, assembly GCA_963971135.1. NCBI lineage: Eukaryota > Metazoa > Arthropoda > Insecta > Coleoptera > Staphylinidae > Stenus > Stenus bimaculatus. The sequence continues at coordinate 57,826,208 of OZ020180.1, forward strand.
AAAACAGAACCAGTCCTCAAGAATTTTTGCAATAGTTCTATTACGTATTTTCGTATTTATGGCTTACATGCTTGTCTGGATGTCTTTCGTTGAACACAGCAGCAGTTCTTCGAGCACATTTGTTCTGTCGGCCGTAAAGAATAACAATTTCAGTTCTTTCCTCTTTAGTGTAAACCATTTTAAAGAATAATTGCTTAAATTTTAATGAAGTTTGGAAACTTACTATAACACACAGTAACACAAGAAAAATAATAAATTCGCGATTTAAAAATATTTTTAGTATTTGCCATCACAATGAGGCAATTTAAATAAGCACACTTTTGTTACAATGTTGTCATCTGTTTTCAAATTATAACATATCCAGGCACCCTTCTTAAAATTATATAATTACTCGTAAGAAATCGCAAAATATTAGAAGCTAAAATGTTGTTAATTTCTCATTACGACCGATATTAATAATTTGGACGTCTAATAACTAGTACTTTTCGATTTGTCCGCAGGTGATTAGATTATAAAATTAAACATACCAGCATAATATTCTTTTAAAATCCTTTAAAATGAGGGGTTACAAGTATGGGGGTGCATTTTAAAATATTAAAGTCAGGGTGGCTGGGGCAGAAGGGATGACATTTGACATAAACTTTTATATGTCTATAAGTTTCCCCGTATGAACGTGTTTTGTCGAATTTTTAATACATCTCATCAAACAGAAGTTATTTAGGGTGGATAAACATACCAGCATATTGTGCTCTTTCTATCCATTAAAATGAGGTGTCACAACTTGGGGGGTGTTATTTAAAAATTTTAAGTCAGGGTGGCTGTGGCAAATGGGGTGGCATTTGGGGTGAGATTTTATACGTCATTAAGTCTCCTCCTCTCAACTAAAATTGACATGATTTGCAGATTTTTTGTAAATATTATCAAACTGAAGTTATTTAAGGTGGATCGTTTTCAAATGATCACCCTGTATGTAATATCACTAGTGGTCAAATTTAAGTCGAATATTTTTCACTGTCATTACCATGAATGTCATTTGAGGTTAGGTTAGGTTAGGCTACGCCGTCGGGGAATTTTTAACCCCAAATGACATGAGTGGTAATGTATGAAAAATATTCGACTTATAATTTGAACAAGAGTGCATATTTAAGGGACTATTTAACGAATATTTTTCACTTTTTTGTGCAAAATTTGACATCCAGCTTCAAACTTTTTGAAATTTGACATTAACGTCATAAAATAATCGCTGATATTTTTAACGTCTTGCTTGTCATAAAAAATAATCATTTGTGAGTTGATTTTAGGGCGCGTTCCACTAAAGACTCGCAATGCTCACGACGACCATAATGTCGTTCCACATAAGACCGCGGTTGTTTCATTCGTGCATAAAAACGTCATCGATGACGTAACGAATGGCGACCGCAAGAAGCCCACAACGACCGTATTTATTCGTGGTTTTCTGTGGTCGTTTGTTGAATGGTGACATTTGCGCTGATTTATTATGAGGAATAACGTCAAAAATGGAAAACAAAATCTATCATTTTATTTGATCCTAAAACAGAATAAGTTATTCAACTTCAGATTTCCCCAGAAGATGTCACGAAATTACTAGTTGCGATTGAGTAAAATAGGGTTATCTACAATTTTTCCTCTTCCTCAAGGAGTTTATTTAAAACCTTGATAAATATATGATATAATTATAGACACTGCCTTTGAAAATTCTTTATTAAATGGAGCCACCCAAGCAAGAGTACTTCTCAATATTAAAATAAAAATTTTATTATAATATTAAATACTAATTAATTAATTTTAGATGGATCTATCACATATTAATTATCAGATTACTGTCTGATAACTGTTTTTCGTCCCCACGTATTCTTTTTGCACCTATGTTTAATGTTTACAAAGATAAAAGTGTTGACAGCCATGTTTATCAAACTATTATTAAGAATTTTGAGGTTATGTTATGCATTCGTAACGCATAGTTTAAAACCCATTCCGCGTATGTTTTAAATCGCAACGTTTTGAGCTAGTGGAACGGGAAATTTTGCTGTCGTGGGCTTTAATGTTCATTAGTGGAACGCGCCCATAATAAAACACTTCTAAATAGTTACTATCTATTGAAAACTTCATTCGGTATATTAGTATATTATGTAAACCTATTATAGATATAAATGGTATACATATATGTATATGTAGGTATTCACCCTAAATATTAGAGTTTTAATTAAATTACCTATTATGTATTATTAAAGCGATAAATACCTATACCGTTTATTGATGTCAACATCAACTTTGAATTGAAATATAGAAAATAATAGAATATTTCTGATTTTACTGCTCTACTTTTGAATATTGAATATTTATTATGAACATTTCATTTTGAGGGAAACATTAAAAACAAACGAAAATTAAAATGGGTTTTGATGGGATTGGATGATATGATACATTACCTCATCTGAAAGGTCTTCGAAGGAAGCAAAAGGTGCAGGTCCCATGCGCTTCTGGCGGCGATTTGGGTTAGCCGGGAGCCCAGGTGACGACATGGTGGAACTACCGGATTCACTGGCAAGCAAGCAAAAGTATAATAATAGAAAGGAATAAACAATACAAAAATAAATATAAACAAAAAAAAACAGTAGCGGACACCACGTGGTCTTTAAATTTCGGTTAATGGTTACTGATATCATCTCAAAATTTAACACATAATTACCTTATTATGGTTATAAATCTTGCTTCTACCAATAACTTAAAGATTCCATCTAATTTAATTTAAATACAACTTAATCTGTGTATGTTCTCAATTAGGACAAGTTGACTATCCTTCAAATATGTAACTGACTTAACTTACTCTTCATTTAGGTGATTGTGAATTTTGATCGATACTTGAAACGTTTGTTGAAAAAATGATAAACAAGTGCATGCAGGTAAGGGAAGTAAGTGACACGAGTTGTATAACAAAACGTCTTGTATCTATCCATTCTATATCAATAAATAATTAAGGGTTAAAATAAATTATTATTCACCTAGGGGTCACAGTTTTACACAGACCAAATCTTCATGTTGCGCACCTGCAAGACACGAAAAACGCCGTTTTAATGGGCGCCAAGTGTCACTCGCGTGATATTATAGTGAATAAATATAGATTTTGGTTGTTGATAAAATTCGGTTTGGCATCATACATGTTATGTTGGCGGATAAGTACTGGCGTAGTACGCGCGACGTCGATCGTCTAGGCGCCCCGGCGCGTGTAGTCATCGCAATGAAACACTAGGCGGAGCCATCGTCCACCATGGGCCCACAATCGATTCACTTCTTTGAGTCAATGACTCTTCGACATATTAATTTGTTAACAACAGGTGTATGCACTACCATACATCAAAACAAAAGCCAAGAATTACATAAATCATCTAGCTTTGATGTTTACTCCATACAATGTACTTGCCCAGATAATTAATATTTTTCCGTAATTCACATGAAAAAGGGACGAATGGAAAAATAAAACTAACATAAATACATCTATTTTTTTTCATTAAGAAAAGTAAATGTTAAGATAAACCAAAAATATTTTAAGATTATTTTATGAAAAAAGTATGCAAAGTTGCTCCCAGCGGAAAGTAGGACAAAGAATACGCGATCGTGATTACTTTTGTCCTAGTTCCAGCTGGGAGCAACTGTACATACTTATAATAATTGTAGAAGCAGAAAGAAGGTAGCAGGTAGAATATCGGTTTGCATTGTTTACTTATTTACTTCCATTAATGAAATAATTATCTTCCATAATAAAAGAATTCCGCTGTACCAAACAAGAATTTGATTATTTTTTCTAGGATATTTTTGCATTCAAACGAAAATTTAGTTGTCCCGGTAATTTGGTAATTATCGTTTACCTTTCTTTCCGCAGCCTTCTTGTTTGTGTATATTCATACCGCTATAGGCCCGGCTGGTGTGTGTATCCTTGTACATTTTCCTTTTTTATTTTATTTGTTTAATATTTCTGATTAATTAATAGTATCATCTATTATGTCGAATGATAAAGTAATATGTGGGAAAGTCGGATGTAACAAACCTGTCGTTAAATCAAGAGTAGACTGCTCTATCTGCACCACTAGTTACCATTTAAGTTGTGCATCCCGAATTAAAGGTGCCACATTCATAAATGATGATGATTTAGACTGTTGCTCCAAACACTCCAAATCGCAAAGAGACAGATTGAACTCTTATGCTGATAAACCTGAGGAACTTTCTTCTGGGACTGTATTGTTAAAGGAGCTAACAACCAGCATTAAGGAGCTTCAGATAACGATCTCTAAGATGTTATCAGACTTTAACAAGCAAAATTCTGAAATTTCCAAAATCAGTAAGTCTATTAGCTCTATTGAAGACTTGCGCAAAGATAATGTTGATTTGCGGAAGACTGTGTCCACTTTATCTAATCGCATTGAAGTTTTGGAGCGTAATGTGGCTGGTCCAACTGCTGCTGGTGATTCACAAGTCATTTATGAACTTGAAGATCGCCGTAGCAGGGAGAGTAATATCTTAATTTATAATTTGCCAGAAGCGAATATGACCTCTCGGGAAGATTCTACTGCTGAGGACAATTCTACTGTTGACGGATTTATCAATCCAATCATCATATCATATCTTCAGACTTGGACAAAAATCTGCAAAGCCTTGACCGATTAAGGTAATTTTCATGAATCACTTTGATGCTTTGAACGTCTATCGTTCCAAGAACTCCCTACCTGGAAATGTAAAAGTTGGAGCTGATAGAACTGCTGCTCAAAGAAATGAATTAAAAGCTCTTTATCGCGAACTTGAAGATAGAACTTCTAAAGGTGAGAAGGACTTGGCGGTTCGGTTTATAAACAACTGCCCCAAAATTGTCCAACGTCATCAGCAAAAATACTTGAATCTGCCCAACAATCATTAAGTAACCAAAAAACTTCGTTAGCAATTTATTATCAGAACACCAGAGGTCTTAACACGAAACTTCAAACTTTCTACGATGCAGTATCATCTTCTTCTTATGATGTGTTCTTCATTACTGAAACTTGGCTTCACCAGGGAGTTTTCAATAAAGAGCTTTTTCCAGATAAATATAACGTTTATAGAAATGACAGAACGTGCAAAAGAGGCGGAGGAGTCCTTATAGCTGTCAGTACTCATCTAAAATCTGAGCAAATGGATTTTTCTTCCAGATGTTCTAATACTGAAATGTTAAAATTCACTCAGTAAAGAGTACATTGACTTTGGTATGCCTTTACATATCTCCAAGTTCCACGCTTAATGAGTATCTCGCCATATTTGAGGCACTTGAAGACTTGTTTACTGATATTGATGATAACATTGTTATTTTTGGGGACTTTAATATCCCAAAGTACAAAATCGATCCTAAACATGTTCCTGATGATCCATTTACCTACAATCTTGATAACTTTTTAAATTTTGCAAATCTTTTACAGACAAATGCTATAACCAACTCTAATGGAAGACTACTTGATTTAGCTATCATTTCCAAGAACCTTAGCTGCGAAGTATCTCGGGATATAAAACCTCTTGTTATGGAGGACGATCACCATCCTGCATTTAATGCTATTTTATCGATTATTGATAGTTTATCCAATTTTCAGAGCACTAATATTGATCCTGAATTGAACTTAAACTATAAACGTGCTAACCTGTATGATTTATATATGGCTATTGCTGTACTTGATTGGGAAAACCTCACCGATACAGAAAATGTTAACTCGTTCTGTGAGACTTTCTATGATAAGCTCTATGACTGCTTAAAACTGCACGTTCCTAAATTTAAATCCAACAACAATCTCAGCCGTGATCCTCCTTGGATATCCCTTGATATTAAAAAGAAAATCATGTTGAAAGTAAAATACAGAAAATTATATAGAAGAACATTATCTATTGAACATCACAACCTGTATCTCCACACCCGTAGGACTGTCAAGCTTTCTATAAGTAACGCCTAACGTGATTTTTATAGCAAAACGGAAGCTAGAATTCATAGTAACCCTAAAGAGTTTTGGAGTTTTATTAACAGTATTAAGGGTACTACCCGCATTCCTGGTACTATGGTTCTAAACAATGTTACACTAGGTGACTCGAAGAGCATAGTTGATGGTTTTGCTCAATACTTCAGTGAGGTGTACTCTAGTAATACCACAGATAGTAATACCTCAGATATTATGGATCTTAACAATTTTTCATGTCTGGGTGATTTTTATATTTCTGAGCAGACTATATTGTCCCACATGAAAAAGTTAAAGCCCAATTTAACCATGGGATTGGATAGAATTCCGGCCTTTCTGTTAAAGATTGTGCATTCTATATTTGCAAGCCGCTGTGTCGTATTTTTAACTTAATCTTAAAAACTGGTGTATTCCCTAATGTTTGGAAAGAAGTCAAGATCTGTCCAGTTTTGAAGAGTGGTAACAAGAGTATAATTGAGAATTATCGACAAATATCATTACTAAGTAATTTCTCGAAAATATATTTGAGAGCATCGTCACGGAGCACATTGACTCGATCACCAATGGTAGTATATCAATCTTTCAACATGGATTTATGAAGGCTCGAAGCACTGATTCGAACCTTCTGAATATAACGCAATTCATATCGAGTAATCTAGATGAAAGAGTCCAAACTGATGTAATTTACACCGATTTGACTAAGGCATTTGACCGTATGGATCACTCAATACTTATAAAAAAGCTACATCAATTCGGTGTAAACAATAATTTGATTCGTGTTATTTGCTCGTACCTCAAGGATAGAATCCAAACAGTTGTTCACAATGGTGTTCGCTCAAGTTCGTATTATGCTTCCAGTGGTGTTCCGCAAGGTTCGACACTTGGACCTCTCCTATTTCTAATATTTGTCAATGACGTGTGTGAGGTAATCAATTCTCCAATTCTCCTATATGCTGATGATATCAAGATTTATAGAAGCATTAGAACTTATGACGATTGCCATCTACTTCAAAGTGATCTTAGTAATATTGCGTTGTGGTGTTCAAATAATAAGTTCTGCCTTAATATAAAAAAGTGTCATGTGCTTTCATATCATAGAGTTAGTCAACCCGTTTACTTTAATTATCGAATATCTGTTAATAGTTTGAGTCGTGTTACTTGTATCAAAGATCTGGGTGTGTTGTTTGATTTTAAACTTACATTTTATAATCATATATTAGACTTGGTTAATAGCTGTTTTAAAACTTTGGGTTTTGTTATTAGAAATTCCAAAAACTTTAATTCCATCTCTACTGCCACACTTTCATTCAAGTCATATATTTTAAGCAAGTTAAATTATTGTTGCGTTGTCTGGTCTCCATCATATATAAAATACATACAAATTTTGGAAAAAGTTGAAATGAAATTCCTACAATTTTGTTTCTTAAAATATCCTGATTGGAGTAATAGTTATCAAAGTCTTTTAAATGAATTTAACTTCATGTCTGTTAATAATAATTATAAACTGATCTTTAGCTGCTATCTTTATAAAGTCGTTCACTCAATTATTGATGACTCTAGTATCAGTAATCAACTAAAATTTCATGTACCGCGTATAACTTCCAGACAATGTCAGTCATTCCATTATTGTACACCTAACACAGTACATCATTCTAATTCCCCACTACTTAAAATGTTTTCCAGCTATAATGAATTTCAATATCTAGCTGATATCTTTGTCGTTGCTTTTAGAATTTTTAAACAACAATGTTCTGAATGTATTTATGCTATTTGTTAATCGTTTAATTTATTATCTATTTTAATGTGTACTTTTAATGTTTTGAATGTATTTTACTTTTTGTTAATCGTTTAATTTATTATCAATTTCAGTATGTACTTTTAATGTTTTGATGAACTATTTACTTTTGATGTAGCTATTATGTATTTTTTATGTTTACTCTGTAATTGGTCAGTTGGCTGTTGGGTAAATAAAGGCAATTATTATTATTATTATTATTTAAATAAACAAGAGGTTGAGGTTTTGTCGGAGATTTTGTTGCTTTAAACGAAAGTTTGGTTGTCACGGTTCCGGCAAATTTTTGTAAATTAAAAATACTATTATAAATTAGTATAAACAGGGTGCCGAAAAAATAGCTTACTCGCTACACGCTGCGCTGTTAAGTAGTATTCATTAGACGTCCCGATTTCCGCGGAACTGTACCGATCTTTTTTAACCTTTGTTAAAAACTGCTTTTTTGATTTAAATTTCATGAAAATAAGCAATTTCTTTAATAACTAATAACAATAGCTCAAAAAGATAAGTTTAGTAATATACTTCCCTGTAAACACAAACATGTAACTTTTGCGTAACATTTAAAAAAATTTGTTACTTAGGAAAGAACGGTTATATCACAAGTACTGTAAATGTACTACACCAGGACTACAAAATGTCCTGTAAATGTTGCAGTAATCGATATATAGTATTTATAGATACGGTGGCCAGAGGGTCTCTTTTAAAGAGAACATGTCCTCTTTTTAAGCTGGAATCTTTCTTATTCTTTTTTTCAGTTAAATTGTTCTCTTTTGTTCTCTTTTCTGTTTTTTTTTTCAAAAATTTTGTAGATTTAGTAATAAGAATGAACATTTTTCTGTGATTTAAAATAGTGCAGTGTTCTAACTTAATACCAAATTAAAATATTATTTTGTTCGATGAGGTAGGTAATAAATAAGTTTTAATATTTTATTTCAATTTAAAAAATGTTTGTTATTTTATCGTAGATTCGTATTTTAACAAGAAAAAAATGAGTAAAAAGAAAGTGTGTTTTTAGTAAAGAACTGCAAAAAAATATACATGTTTTAATCCCAGAGATTCTAAACATGAAGCTTATGCACTACAGGGTGGCCCAACTAAGAGTTCCCACCCAGGTTATTTCGAAAACCAATAATTTTTGAAAAAAAAACTGAAACCGGTCAATTTTTATTTGGCGGGGGATCAATTTTTATGGTAACGCAAGGGACAACTCCTCACTCAATTATGCAGGGAAACTATCTCTTCAGAAATCTTAAATGGCAATAGTGGTCGAGTGATACATCACTGTAAAGCTCCTACTATTCTCTATACAACTGTCATATTTTTTTAATTTTATGGAATATTTGAGAAGTTATAGCATTTTCACGTTAGAGATGTAAAACGTGTTTTTAACAGGTGACATGGGGTAAAAAGGGTTTTAAAGCTTGATTTTATTAAAAATAATTACAATCATACTTTGATTCCCCATTTAATAAGGATTAACCGGTTTCAAAGTCTTTTTACAAAATACTTTTAGTTCCAACCCAGGTTATTATGAAAACAAGTAATTTTTGAAAAATAGCCTGAAACTGATCAATTGTTATTTAGTGGGGGACCAAATTATGGGTGTATTTATCTTTATTGTAACTTTAAACAAAATCAAGTTTTAAATGCCTTTTAAACCCATGTTACCTGATAAAAACGCGTTTTAGATGACTAACGTAAAAATGCTACAACTTCTCAAATATAAATATGATACCCGTATAGAGAATAGTAGGAGCTTTACAATGATGTATCACTAGACCCCAATTGCCATTTAAGATTTCTGAAGGGGTAGTTTCCCTGCATAACCTGGTGAAGGGTTGTCCCTTGCGTTACCATAAAAATTGGTCCACCGCCAAATAAAAATTGACCTGGTTCAGGGTTTTTTTCAAAAATTATTGGTTTTCGAAATAACCTGGGTGGGAACTCTTAGTTGGGCCACCCTGTATATGTGCGACTACTGTTTCTTTAGCAAATAAAGATCGATATGATTTGGATCAACATATTGGATTAAAGAAACACACTGACAAATTGAAAGCTGGCAATAATTCAAAATCTGCTCGTGATTTTTTTACCAAAAAGTTGTCAAAAGTTGAAGATGATGTGTTAGCTGTTGAGACAACTGCTTTGACTTACCACACTTTAAAACATCATTTCAGCTTTAGATCCACCACTTGCACTACAAAATCATTAAAGACTTTATTTTGTAGTTTAGAAATAGCAAAACGAATTTCATCAGATAAAACAAAAACAAAAGCTATTGCCTGTAATGTTATATCTCCATATTGTGTGAATGATGTAGTTAATACCTTATCAGATATTTCCTTTATATCTGTTTCCAGGGAAGGTAGTAACCATAGTGCAACAAAAATGTTTCCTATTGTTATTAACTTTTTTGACATGAACATTGGTATTGTAACTAAAATTATTGATTTAGATTGTTTGACTTCTAAAATTTGGTTTAACAGACAAGTTCATTGCGTTTTCTGGCAATAATTGCAATACCAATTTTGGTGGCATAAAAAGGGCAGGAGAAAAAAAATGTCTTCAAAATGTTAAAAAACAAATTGAATCAAAATTTAATTGGTATTGGTGCCCTGCCCATATTGTACATAACTCAGCAAAACATGGGCTAGATTCTCTGGAATTTGATATCGAATCAATAGTTTTAAAAATTTACAATTACTTTTCTATACAGGGTGTCTCAGACCACCCGTCCACCCCTTTTATTTTAAGAACGCCTTGTCGTACAAGGCTAAAATAAAAAAAAATGTTACCAAAGCAAACCCGAAGAATCCATTGGTGCACTTATATTTTCCCGGGACAATCCGGAAGTACCCGGAACCGGAAGTAACTTTCGATTTTTAAATGGCAACATAGGTCGAGTATGGTATCGTTTGAAAGGTATTTTAAAAAGAAACAACTTTTATTAAAATATTTTTGTAATATCTTGCATAATTAACAAATTAAACGAAAAAAAATATGCAAACAAGTGACCATTGGTCTCTAAAATTATGGAAAAATTAAATCGTTACCATCATCCGCAAATGGGCAAGAGACGGATTTTTTTAAATTGAAACTCCTTTTGCGTTTATCGCTTTATTCGTTAAAAATAATCAACTTTTTTTTATTTTTTGAATTAAGGTAATACATAACCTAAAAAAGTTGATTATTTTTAACAAGCGAAGCAAAAAATATATGTTTCCATTTAAAAAATCATAATTGCCTCTACCCTTACCCATTGAGGATGATGGTAATGTTTTAATTTTTCCATAATTTAAGAAACCATTTGTCACTTGTTTGCTTTTGTTTTTCGTTTAATTTGTTAATTATGAAAGATTATAAATAAATATTTTAATAAAAGTTGTTTCTTTTTAAAAGACCTTTCAAACGATACCATACTCGACCTATGTTGCCATTTAAAAATCGAAAGTTTCTTCCGGTTCCGGACACTTCCGGATTATTCCGGAAAAAATAAGTGCACCAATACATTCTTCGAATTTGCTTTGGTAATATTTTTTTTATTTCAGCCATGTACGACAAGGCGTTCTCAAAATAAAAGGGGTGGTCGGGTGGTCTGAGACACCCTGTATATACAGTTAGAACAGAGTCTTTAAAAGAATTTTGTAATTTTGTTAATATAAAATATAAAGATTTATTGAAACATTCAAAAACAAGATGGTTGTCACTTTATCCTGTTATTAATCTCATTTTACAAATATTCCCAACTCCCCAGTAAACCAATTTGTAACTTATATATAAAATACACATAGATAGCTGGTAAATTCTCCTATGTAGCTAATTTAACGTAAAATATATGTATATTTTACATATATAATATTATATTATTTTCTCTATGTAAGTAATAAGTAAAATTTATAATGTGTTATTTATATAGAATTATTTACATATACAATTCATAAGTTCGTATACTGTATATTTTATATATAAATAATTATTTATTATTAATGTAAAATATCGCCTGTGTTATTTACATTAGACATTTAATTTAAAATATACCTACATAAATTATTTACTTATATTCTTTATGCAAATAATTCATACATAAAATATAAAATAAAATAACTTATTAGAAAAATGTATGGAAGTTGGGTTAGAATTTATTTATTTTGTTATAAATAATTTTAACTACTTAATTTTTATATTTAATGTCTTTATTTTGAATATTTTTAAAGTTTAGAATTTTTTCTTAATTTTTTCTGCAAAATTGCGCTTACCAAAGAAATCCAACATTCAACACCGACATTATTAGAAAAAAGTTGAGTTATAATTTATTTATTTTGTTAAAAATAATTTTAACTACTTAATTTTTATATATAATTGAACTTCTTTTAACTTCACTAATTTATTTTTAATTTTTTTTTATTTGTATTAAAACAAATATAATATTTATTTAATGTGGAATTGCTTTAAAACAATGTTTTTGTGTATTCATTTCATGAAGCCTCGATGGTCCAACGGTTAGGTGGCTTGATTCGACAATTTTCGACTGCAACGGCGTGGGTTCGAATCCCGCAAATCCCACTTTAAGATTAACATGGTTTAAGTTAAGATAATATTAATTTATTATTCTTGTGATTACTTACTAGAAATGGCCTGGTTGCTGCTAATTACTACATTATACCGTCCAAGCAAAAAAATGATATTTTTTGTTTTTATTTACTTATATCTGATATATATTTTGTATATAAAAATTTACATAATTTACACATAATAACCTATCCCCAAATATGGCTGACATCCTTACATGATTTATCCCTAATTTCTCTCTAGATTTTACATAAGTTTTCTTACATGTTATATATATTTTACATATATAATACCTCTTTTGGTTTACTGGGATTTCAAGGAAATATCATGTGCAGATTTTTTTGCGAAAGTCAAAGATGGCAAATCTTTTTAATGAAAATCCGAAGTTCAGAAAAATATAATTCAACCGGTAGTTCTGATGAAGATGAAAATGATGTATTATGTTAGTCATTTTTTATTATTTGTGATTTAAAAAAATGTGATTTTATTTGTGATTTCTTTTATTTTTGTATTTTTATGTGATATATTTTATTATTTTGTAACTTATATTGAGAAAAAATGCCCTTATTTTATATATTTATATAATTTCATAATGAAAATGTTTTTCTTGTATATTGATAGGGTAATAATAAAAGAAAAGTTGAAATAGAAAATGTTCTCCTTTTTCCTTGTCGATATATGGCCAGCCAATTTATAGAACATGTTCTTTTATGAGTAGTAACCATGATATAACAAATATGTAACAAGTATAGAATGTTTATTGTATAATAGTTTTAAATTATTTCGGTAAATGCTTCAAAATTGTTCTGTAAATGCTTCAAGATTGTTTTATAAATGCTTCAAGATTGTCTGTGAACAAACCTATATTATTTTTATAACTAAAACATTCGTACTTTGTATCAAACAGCAAAATGCCGGAATGATCAGAATTCCTTATCTGCCTTTATTACACGTGTTTCGTCCTTATCAATCCTCATTAACATGTCATAATGCATAATGCTAACTCTTAATTGTGACCATCTGCATTAGACGGAAATCACAAGTTATCCCAATTTTTTTTATAGACAGGGAAATGCATTTACGCACAGAGTGTGGGGCTCGGGACATAATTTGAAAATTAGCCAATACCCACTAAAACCACTGTCTTTCGGGACTGTTAATTGTTATAAGATTGTAGAATTTCATCTTTGACTTATTGTCTAATTTAGGTACTTGAAAAAAATTATTAGCTTAGGGAATTTATTAGGAAAGAATTGTTATGAAAAAATTTACCCTCCGAGTGAGGTTTATAAAGATGTTAGAAACAACAGATTAATTATAATTTGGAAAAGAAATTTTGATTAAGATTATCTACATGTTCTTCTTTCTTCTATAGAAATACTTTTAAGGTCTTTTTTAATTGTTGAGTTTTTGACATAATAAGGGGCAGACCTTTCTAACGTGCAGCTGGACACAAAGTGTGTAGTGGGAATTTTAAACTGTGCAGTGGGAATCATAAATTGGTACAGTTAAAAATAAAAAAAAAATTAAAAAAAAGCACCGAGAATCAAAAATCGAAGGCAGAATGCATGATCTTGAAAACCTGAAAAATCTGGGAGACGACACCCCCCACCCCCCCACCCCACCCGTCACCGGATTTCACATTTGTGCAGTTGGAAAAAATTCTTAGAGTAAGATCTGATAAGGGGCGTCAATAATTCTTCGAATTATTGCATTTTCGCGTTGAGAGAGTTTAGGTCTGATAAGAGATTTATAATGAAGTAATTCCTTTTTAATGGTTATGTTAGAGTTATCACCATTTTATCGCAATCAGAAAATTATACTAAAGATTTTCATTGGAATAAAGGTGCTGTACGTACTTCTTATAACTTTTGGAAAATCCAAAAATAATATTTCCAAAAATAAATATTTTTAAATAAATATACTGGCTAGCTTTTTGAAAAAATATATCAGGTTTCTCTTCCTAGTGTCAAGAAACGGCATTGGAAATTAAAGAAAAACTAAATAGCTTTTGATTTAATTGGGGTTATTGGTTCATGTGTTAGGAGCAACTGGCTACATCGTAACCGCGCAGATTACCCCAATCCCCAATTATTACAAAATCAGTTTATAATTCGTATTAACGTTATTATCCACTATAAATATAATTTTACAATATTTTATCATAGTTTTATACTTACATTGGGTTAAAAAAACTATACATTATAAGCATTACAGTTTATAGTGTCTTGACTACAGTTTATTCGCTGCTTTTCTTTTTTTATTAAATTAATTAGATAGAGGATAGAGGTGTCTTACAAAGTACATTGTGTAATTCGTTGAAATAAATAAGGTTATTGCTACTTTTACAGATTGTTTAAATTTTTAGTAATAAAAGGTCCAGATGCCTCAAATCAATATCTTATGTTCGGAAAATATTCACAGAAGTGGCCCTATACTCCATTTCCATAAGCTAACTGTATCCGAAATAATTTTTTTATTATATTTTTAACCTTTATTAAAACCGCAAAATTTATCTTTTTCAGAAAGTAATTTTAATTGTAATTCAGAAAAATGCATTAAATTTAATAAAACATAAATTGCATTCCAGAAAGCATCATTTTGAAAATTATGGACTCGTCCAAATGTCTTTCAGAAATCGTCGATTGTATTTCAGAATTTTTGTTTATTTATTCTTGCATTCAATGCACGAATAAAATAAGACTAAACGTAAACGCAATTATTTACGTTTTACTTGCGGTTTACCAGAATCAAAATCTGAGATGATATTCGAGTTTATTGGTATTTAAACTTCAAAGATAATATAAAAAATTGTCTCGGGCCAACCATCTCAGTACTTCGGGCTCTCCTTAATGGGTCTGCACGAAAATCAATCGTAAACGGTGGGCGCTCTCCAGACCGAAAAAAACCTCTTTTAATTTTAAGAGTAATTCTAGTGTGAACCTCGGACTTTAAGATGAGGTCAAAATAACTTCAAAGAGCTCATAAAGTTTGACTTTTCGAAAAAATCGACCTCATATGTTGAATCCATCTATAGTGAGTTTCACAAGAAAACAACATATGTAACGCCCTTTCTTAAGAGGATAGTCGGCAAATTTGAGCGCTTGATTTTGAAATTCTCTTGATGTTTGTGGTTTTGGTCATAATTTATTTTCCCGTGGAGCTTTTTTAAAATTTCTTTTTTTGGTATATAGAAGAATCTTTTAGCTATCAATTTCTTCATTTTTTGTTTTTGTAAGTCAAACCAAAAAATCATACGGCAGTAGTAAAACGGGCTCTGTATAAAAAACCTTCGCTTAGCGGCGCTTACAATACAGATTTAAAACTGTTTGAAATAATATTTGTCTTTCAACGGCAGCAATTAGTTAAGATGTAAAAGATGAAATTGTATAAATTGTTTTTTTAATTTAAAATTTTTTTAAACTTTTTGCGGCGCTCCAAAAATTTCTTAAAATTTTACCTAATTTTTAGAACGCTGCAATGGGGTATTCACGTTCGCAGGTCTGAAGTGACCTCTTCACTGCCAACTTAATTCCAGCTACCATCTTAGCTAAATCTCGGGCCACGACCAACCATCCCCTCCGTGGTATTCTCCATAAAATTTCGATTACAAAAAGAAAATGAAAAGCAGAAAAGGATTTTATAATACTTAAGACTAAAACCTACTGGTGACTTAAAAAAATTAATGTTTTAAACAAAGGCTCTAAATTAAAGTTAAAAAATCAAGCTCTATGAGCTGGCGTTTTAAAATGCTCGATGAGCTCGCTAGTAAATTTGATTTTAGAAAAGATGAAGTGACAATGAACATAAAATGATATCGCTTGTTTAACTAATGATTCAATTGGTAAAATAACAAACGATAGGTTATTTCCAAGCTTGCAAATTATCGTCCCGGGACGGTCACGGACATGCGCATTAGTTAAAAGGCAATGCGTAATAGGTAATGCGCATACTTTGCTACTACTGCGCATGTCCGTGACCGTTCTGGGACGATAATTTGCAAGCTTGGAAATAACCTGATAAAGAAATATAAATTTACAGATACCTCAAGCAGACTCAACACGAGGACACCAATCAAGACGGTACACTCTACGATCACACCCAAAAAGTGACCTCGCGATAATTTTCCGCGCCGAGGTTTCGCGTCTCTGTTTCTTAACTATTTAACTGCCAAAACGCGTCCAATTTGAATTCAAAATATACGTCACAGCTTATAACCGTTACACACGATTGAGGAATGCTGGTGCCAAACTGCCAAATCTCAACCCATTTATTTAAAAAATACGAGAACTCCCGCCATTTTGAAAACGGGCGTTTCGGGTTTCGGGAAAACGCGATTAAAATTTTTCGAAAGTGTTGTTTCCATGAAGTTTCAGATTTAAGCCCCCTTAACTTGATTTTCAATACATATTTCCTGTGCAGTTTTATTTTATTTCCTACCATTTTTTAAACATCACACACAGTAGAGAATGTACAAAAAAAATATAATGATCTAAAAGTACCTTAATTTTGGACCCCTCTAATTATGTTTGTACTAGGTTGCAGAAGGTAACTCTCTGGCAGGATGTAGCCTAATCAATTTAGATTATAAATCTGAAAAAAAAAATGAAAATCTAACGAGGGAAACTTGAGTTATGACTGCAGAACTAATGCTCGATTTCATGATTTTTACAATTTTTCCTCCCAAACTCGCGCGCCCTCTAGGGATTCGCATTAATTATCAGTTATTTGGTCATAACTTGCAAAGAAGCTCCAGAAAAGTGGGATGGATTTTCTATTCCTTGTTATTATCTCCAACGGAAAATTTATCGCGGGTGTCTAGGAAGATGCTCTTAAGTGTTAAAACTAAGTGATAAATCTTAAATTTGTCTGCATAAATAGGACCTTTAGTAATGAATATTACCCCGAAGAAAAATTTTTCCATGAACGAATTCAATGATTTTTGTGACACCTTGCATATTAATTTTCGTTTCAATATCAATTTTTTATTTAAAAATAAATCATATACCTTGGATTATTTTATCATTAACTTTTTAAGAGAATTATTTTATTTTATAATTAACTTTTTAGCCAATCAGATAAAAAATAGACAAATCAGAAACTTAAATTATCCAACATTTTGTTAGTTATACAGGGTGATGATAAAGTTTGGAACATTATTCATAACTGCCGTATTTAATTGTTTTGAGAAAATCGGTCAGACAGGTCAATTTTAGTTTTTAAAATGCCATCTGTTGTCTGTTGGTATAAAAAAATATTAATGACGTCACTGGTGCTTTAGCAATGACGTCATCAGCGATTTTTTTAAATGGAAACCCCCACTTTTTTTTACTCATTTTTGATAGAAATTCATGTCACTTAAACAATGATATAAAAAACAATTAAATTTTTAAACAAATTTTGGAATAAAAAATCTTTTTAATTCAAAAAAGGAAATTTTTATTTTAACGAAAAAGGTTTTATAAAAATAAATTAAAATGAATTTGAAGATACTAATAATAACAAAAGAAAGTAAATGTTTAAATAATGCACATTCTAATGCGAATGTAATATTTTAAATGTATTTAACAAAATTTAATTAATAGTCTTGAAAAACTAATTTTTTGGTTCTATTTAAATGTAAGAAAATTTACAAAAAATAAAATTTGAAATTTACCATATATTGAAATCTGCCAAAATAAATCTTATACATTCAAATTTAATAGTACAAATTAATTGTAAGTTTACTTTAAAAAAATTTCAAACGAAAATTTGTTTACAAATGCAATCATTTTTTATATCATCGTTTAAGTGACATAAATGTCTATCAAAAACCAGTGAAAAAAAGTGGGGGTTTCCATTTAAAAAAATCGATGGTGACGTCATTGCTAAATCACCAGTGACGTCATTAATATTTTTATTATACCAAGAGATGGGATTTTAAAACCTAAAATTGACCTATCCGAGCGATTTTCTCAAAAAAATTAAATACATCAGTTATGAATTAGGTTCCAAACTTTATCATCACCCTGTATATGTATGTATGTATGGGAGAAAACAAAGGCTAATAAAAAATAAAAAAATTGCGTAAATTCACTAAATAGTAAACGCACTGTATAGTTTTTGGAAATTGAAATTCGGTGGTTATCTTCAAAAAGTTTTTACTACTAAAGTATTTCATTAATATATTTAATATCCACAATAAAGAAACGAGTAATAATTATAAATTTATCAAAAAATGTGGTAAATAATATTTATTAACTTTAATTCTCTACAATATTAGTTATTTTCAAAGTTATTAATGTGCAGAAGCTTTAGAATCTCCATGAAGTTTTCTCCATTCCTTGACAAATTCAGCTTTGCGCTGTTCTCTTCTTGCAAAATATTCCGGATATTGTGCCTTCTCCAATGGGTGCCAGTAATCAACAACCCAATCTGGGGGAATAACCTCTCTTTCATGAGCAACCCCACCAACAGACTCAGGAACTAGTAAGAAAAAATTATAATATAATATTATTAAATTCTAGATATTTTAGACTTGTATTTTATGTTTTAATAGTAGGCAAAGTTGAGACTTCAGATAAACAAATCAAAAAATGTTTAACGATGATACCATCCTAGGATGGGTTTATTTATCGAATAGAATTCATACCAAAATATGAATAGTATGTGTTTAATATCATATAAATGGAGTACTTCTTACATTTATAAGGTTGCCAATGTAAATTAAGAAACAATTCTTCTTCGCCCTTGTGTATCAATTCCTTAGCAACTCGCATATCCTTAATATTAACATTTTGATCAAATCTGTTCCTCATAAGTACGGCATGGTATCTAAAGATCTCCCTTAAAAATTACCCTAAATTGGCATATTTACAATTTATAACTTATATAACAATTTTATTTACCTTCTATCATAGTGATTCTCCAAGTTACGAAGAGCTCTTTTATAAAGGCTTTGCACCTTCCTGGTATGGGAAATCAATCCAGGAATTGGAACAGACATGATTTTGTATTTCCAAATTTTATATTTATGTTGATTTATGTCAGTTTTGAGGTTTGGTTTTTATATTAAGGTTGCTCCCTCTTTGTCTCTCTTTAATTGTCATATGTGGAGTGACATCTATTGACTAAATACTAAATAAATATGTGTTGGACTGCATAGCAAGTTGCATAAATACAACCCGCTCTATTTGAATTTCGATTAAAGGTTTCCATTGGCTTGAAAGATATTAAATAACAGTAACACACCGAATGACTCATATCGGAGTCATTTGCATTTTATACTACAAATCCGGATGACACTCCTATATCCTATACGACACTTTCCAAAAAACCGGATAACTTCTATACGTGTTTGAATTTCTTGCTAAAAAATGGACGCTTTTTTTAAATGTAAACCTACAATTTTAAGTAAACAATTTAAAAGGTCTTATGCTTAGATAGTCTTGTGTACCTATTACCTATGCAAAATTTAATTGACTTATCTCCACTTGTTCTGATGATATACATATGATCAACCAAAAATTTGTAAATTAAATTGAGTCTGTAAAATCGCAACATGCAATATACAGGGTGTCCCATTTGATGTTGGACTGTATGGGTATCTTTGTTATTATTGTAAATATAAAGTTGGTTAAATGGACAGAGTAGTAGAGATTTTTTCGAATATTAATAATTCATTTACAAAAAATTTGAATATCGCATCGTTCCAACGCTATCTCGAAAAAACAAGAAAATTCGATTTTCAAAATATGGCTATAACTTCATTATTTTCGGTGGTACCAAAAAAATTTTTTGACTTAATTTTTGTGTACAATGCAGTAAAACAAATTTTTTTTCGCTAACGGATTGACCGGAAATGAACCAAACTTATTTTTTCTTTAGGCAGCCATACTGGATTTACACATATTCGGAATTTATGTATTTTTTTGAGTAATTTGATATATCATATGTAATATTTTAAGAAAAATAGAAATAATTTTATTTTACTAACCAAATATGGCCTTGAATAGATGTAAACTGTTAATACATATGTGTTAAGATTTATTTAACATTTAATATTTTAAATAGTTATATTTATGTTATTGACAATTTACATCTCTTAAAGTTTAAAGTCCAATGTTAGTTTGTAAAATCAAATAATTTTATTTTTTTTAAATACGACATATGGTATATCAAATTACTCAGAAAAAAATACTAATTTCGAATATGTGTAAATCCAATATGGCTGCCGTAAGAAAAAAATAAGTTTGGTTCATTTCCGGTCAATCTGCTAGCGAAAAAAAATATTCATTTATTTTACTGCATTGTACACAAAAAATTGTCTGTATTATGTCAAAAAACTTTTTTTGTACAACAGAAAATAAAGAAGTTACAGCCATATTTTAAAAATCGCATTTTCTTGTTTTTTCAAGATAGCGTTGGAACGACGCGATATTCAAATTTTTTGTATATGAATTATTAATATTCGAAAAAATCTCTACTACTTTGTCCATTTAACCGACTTTCTATCTCCAATAATAACAATGATACCTATACAGTCCAACAATTCAAAATACAGGGTGAGCTAAAATGATTGTTGTTTTATATGTAGGCAAACAAATATGCAGGTTGGTATAATTACAAATTTTAAAAGAAAACTCTCTAGTAAGCCAATGGCGTAGCAAATAGTTTTTTCAAAATTAATATAGTAATCATAACAAATCAAGAATTCTAAACAAATATACAAATTTAAGTTATTTATTCAGGTTTTTTGTTTTTGAAAATAAAAAATGTAGAATTAGCTCTTGAATTTTAAAACAAATGTCAAATGTTGAAACTTGTGACCTTCATTTTCGAGGCAGATGCTAACACAAAACAAAGATTTACGCAAATTAGTCTTAATAAAAACCAAATAAAAACTGTTGTTTATGAAACAGAAGGCACAATAACTAGATACAGGTATCCGAATTATTGACAACGGTAAAAATTCGACCTACGCCTCTGCTTTTGAGTATCTAGTTACTTTGTCATAATTTTGACATGATTTTGTGTTACTATGAACTTGAAGCAAATAAATTCCCCAGATTTTTAGGCGGGCAATTTGAATTGACTACAATCATTTTAGCTTACCCTGTATATTCAATTAGACAAGGATGATTGGATTTTCAAAAGAAACATAACATTGCACAAAACGTCCCCGTGACGTCAGCGTCATGAATTTTTTTAAAGAAACAAGAAACCTAAAATTTTAATTTAAAGTTTAATGGCCAGGAGTCAGGAATTTAAAGGACCTCAAAACCTGTATACAGGATGGTCACTCTTTCGGTGCACACCATTGGGATCTTGTGAACCTAAAGAGTTACAAAGTTGCTTAAATTAGAAAAAAGTTGCCCCTTTTCAAACTCCTTTAGAATCTATTTAGAAATCCGAGATATCTTGCTCAATTCCTGAAATATCACGAAAAATCTGAAATTTCGCATTTTCGTTTTCCTTCCATATTTTTGTAATCGCTTAACTTTTTCGATTGCAATTTGGCAATTTTACATCATTTGACATTCTCTATCGATTGGCCCTAAGAAAAAAATTATAGGTTAACTAGATTTCCTTTATTTTAAACCAACTTTTGATTTTCTTATGGGCGCGATATTTGATTTTTATACCATTGGATAGAGAAAAAAATACAATTTAAATGATGTAACACACATTGTTCTTTTACTTTAATTAAAAAAAATTGAAAAAAATATTAAATTTTTATTTACAAAATCAAGTTGGCATAAAATAACAAAAGAATAATTTTGTTATTTTATTTAAAAATCCTAAATTTTTTTTCTCAATGCAAATCGATAAAGAATGTCAAATTATGTAAAACTGCCAAATTACAATCGAAAAAGTTAAGCGATTACAAAAATATGGAAGGAAAACGAAAATGCGAAATTACAGATTTTTCATGATATTTCAGGACTAGAGCAAGATATCTCGGATTTCTAAATAGATTCTAAAGGAGTTTGAAAAGGGACAACTTTTTTATAATTTAAGCAACTTTGTAACTCTTTAGGTTCACTAGATCCCAATGGTGTGCACCGTAAGAGTGACCACCATGTATATCCATACAAAATATTATTGATTTATCCCGACTTCTTCAGAAGATGTGGTCAATCGAAAATTCACAATTTTTGAGTGACCATATACTTTCGAAAAGCGCGACGATAAAGTCAATCAAATTTTGCATAGGTATACCAGGTTTATATGCGCCCTTTCAATTTGATTACTACAATTTTGAGTTTCTATTTAAAAAAATGCTATTGGGAATTTCGACTACGGATTGATGGCGCTATTTTGACGTAAATTTGAAAAAAACATGGAGGAAAAAGTAATAAAAGATTTTTGTGCCGATTTAATTTTTATTGCTTTTAGTAACTGCGGCTCTGTTTGGATCAAGTTTTTTGTGTTCAAAAATTGTGTTTATCTTTTATTGACCAGTGTGTGTTATTTCTTACTTGCATAATTGCTTAAGGGGTTAGGCCACTCTAGGATTAAAAAAAAAGAAATTTTAAAACAGGCACGGATCAACTTAAAATCGGTTAGAAAAGAAGCACAGGAGCAGGATATTAATGTGGAAGGCCAATTGTATGGTACAGGCATCGCAGATTGAAGGTAGGTACATAAAAAAACTTTGAAAGCGTTTTTTTTCGAAACAACATTTCTCAAATCGGCCGGACTCCTAACTCATACAATTCTTGACCTATTGACTTTAAAATTTAACTGTTTATTCAAAATTACATTCTCTATAGAAGTACGTAGGATTTTTTTAATATATTGATTTTTTGCAAAAACGGCGCCCTTCTGAAGTAAAAAAGAAAAAAATGCCATGAAAAATCGCTATAAAATTACCTATAACAAAAGATCTATTCAATATAATAAAAAAATCCTACGTACTTCTATAGAGAATATAATTTTGAATATACAGTTAAATTTTGAAGTCAATAGGTAAAGAATTGAGTTAGGAGTCCGGCCGATTTGAGAAATGTTGTTTCGTTTTTTATGTACCTACCTACCTTCAATCTGCGATGCCTGTACCATACAATTGGCCTTCCACATTAATATCCTGCTCCTGTACTTCTTTTCTAACCGATTTTAAGTTGATCCGTGACTGTTTTAAAATTTCAATATTTTTAAAATCCTAGAGTGACCTAACCCCTTAAGTACATTGTTTTGGGGTAAGTAATAAATTACAGCCTGTAAAAAATATTATTATTTTAATATAGTAATAATAAACCCAAGGAAACTGATTTATAACTGCACGGAAATTAATTTTACAAAAACAGGTTATGTCAACGTAGACCTTTTCTAGCTTCAGAAAATAACTCCCAGAGGGCGTATCCCAAGCCGAAATTCCCAATAACGTAGTAAATAAATTTTAAACGACGCAAAATGTGCGTAAATACAAACATTATTTGACGTATCCGTAATGTATTCCATGTTATTACCAGACTCACCCTGTATAAGGAAATTACAACAAAAAACATTTGAATTAATTAAAACTTACGTTATCAAAACCCAGAGAATATCCCAGAGGCAACGGTAAAGAGAATCAAAAATAAAAACTATAATTTATTTAGAGTTATAAAGACTGCCTATACTAATTTTAAATTTTATTTATTAATTATATTTTTAATTTAAATTGCATATTATTTTACGATTTCTTTGAACCTTATTAGTATGAAGTACTTGATATTTATGAAATGTTATTTTGACATAATAAATAAAACAAATAAAACACTCAAAAGATAAAAAAATCCCAAGCTGACAAGATTTAAATTAAAAAAATGAAATACAAAGTAAATTATGCATAGTGTCCTAATGAAATTTTCTTTGTAAGAAAATTTCTTGTGGGAAAACACCCCGTATATAAAATACCCATCCCATTAATTATTTAAAAGTTTTCGGAGATCTTCAGGTACATCAACATAAATCCTTGTACAACTAACATCGCTTGCTATAAGCTCCTTTAAATTTGAAATGTTTACATCTTGAGTGTCTTGTTTTGCTGACCATATAGTTAAGGTCCCAACTTCCAAAAGTGATTTCATTTCTTCTAGACTATTTGCTGCATACATAGCACGCACTGGAAAAGTTACATTGTTTTTGGTACCTTCTATAAATTCTTTCATTTGTTCAACTTGTTCAGAAGTGTACATTTTTGAATTATCTGGATTATTATAATCACCAGTCGACCAACCAAGTGAAAAATCCATACCGTCAATTCCGCCAGAATATAAAACTTTATTGGTTTCCGTTCTTTTGTTGTAAAGTTTTTCATCGTTTACGCCCCCAGGTCCGGGCAATATATCAGCGTTTATCCACAAAGGAAAATTTATCTAAAAATTAATTTCTACAATATATTTTTTTATACCTCAAAGTAAAGAAATTACCTTTGAAATCAACCCATTTGAATTCAAAATATTTTTAAAAGCGTAATTCATGGATTCTCCATCTTTTGGGTATCATCTAAAAAATATTGTTCTTTTCTTAAAAAATAATTAAGAACAGATACCAGCGAAATTTTGAAAAATCGCAAATTTATAGTTTCTTA
The DNA here is from genome assembly GCA_963971135.1 of Stenus bimaculatus. Lineage (NCBI taxonomy): Eukaryota > Metazoa > Arthropoda > Insecta > Coleoptera > Staphylinidae > Stenus > Stenus bimaculatus. The sequence goes on from OZ020180.1 coordinate 57,851,109, forward strand.
CTTTCTGATGTAGACCAAATAAATCATAAGTCCGCGTATTAAATGTTACTTAAGTACAAAATACTTTTTTCTTACCATTTAAGGCTTCTTTTAATAACTCTTTATTATTAACGGCATGCTTCCATATTATCTTTTGAGCAGAAGATTCAGGAAAATAATCAGTTATGCTTGGAATTGCAAACACTGTTGTCACTACAAAGAACTTGGGATGTTAAAAAATAACTTTACAAATATATGTGCACTGTAATTATGGTTTATGGTATACACTATAATATATTCTAAAAAGAAAAGCACGGAAGAATGTCATATAAATAGACAAGATTGTCGAAAAAATCTTATCTATCATTACGATTATCTTCTGAGCACCTATTTTTCTTAAGGGCGCGTTCCAGTAATGAACACTAAAGCCCACGACGACCGCAAAATCGTTCTACATAAGACCGCGATTTTTTCTTTCGTGCATCGATGGCGACCGCAAGAAGCTCACAACGACCGTATTTATTCGTGGATTTCCGTGGTTGTTTGTTGAATGGTGACCTTTTGAGCTAGTAGAATGGGAAAATTTTGCGGTCGTGGTCGTGGGCTTTAGTGTTCATTACTGGAACGCGCCCTAAATGAATGACCTAATAACAATAACTTTGTGTCTGATATTAACGTTGTTTAAAATGCACCAATAAGAAATATACAGGGTGTCTCAGACCACCCGCCCACCCCCCTTTATTTTGAGAACGCCTTGTCGTACAAGGCTGAAAAAAAAAAATTATTACCGAAGAATCCATTGGTGCATTTATTTTTTTCCGGAACAATCCGGAAGTACCCGGAACCGGAAGTAACTTTCGATTTTTAAATGGCAACATAGGTATGGTATCGTTTGAAAGGTCTTTTAAAAAAAAACAACTTTTATTAAAATATTTTTGTAATATCTTGCATAATTAACAAATTAAACGAAACAAAAATATGCAAACAAGTGACCATTGGTCTCTTAAATTATGGAAAAATTAAATCGTTACCATCATCCGCAAATGTACAAGAGAGAGATTTTTTTAAATTAAAACTCTTTTTGCGTTTATCGCTTTATTCGTTAAAAATAATCAACTTTTTTTTATTTTTTGAATTAAGGTAAATACATAACCTAAAAAAGTTGATTATTTTTAACAAGCGAAGCAAAAAATACATGTTTCCATTTAAAAAATCATAATTGCCTCTACCCTTATCCATTGAGGATGATGGTAGTGTTTTAATTTTTCCATAATTTAAGAAACTATTTGTCACTTGTTTGCTTTTGTTTTTCGTTTAATTTGTTAATTATGAATGATATTAAAAAATTATTTTAATAAAAGTTGTTTCTTTTTAAAAGACCTTTTTTATTTCAGCCATGTACGAAAAGGCGTTGTCAAAATAAAAGGGGTGGACGGGTGGTCTGAGACACCCTGTAGTTTACTAGGATCCTATTTATAATAAAGTTTCTATAAAAAAAAACCTAAAACTAAACATTATTATACAAATTTTATTCCATAAAAAGGGTACAGTTTTCGTTGAATTCGTTAGACGTTGAACGATCTCGGTTTCCAGCAAAAACAAATGCACTTTAGTATTAGCCCAGTAGATAGTTAATTTCGTCAAAGATTTGGTTATTTTTAAGTTTTAAACATTCCCAAATATGTGGATTCCATATGGAACACATGTGTAAATATGTAGGTGTACCTAGGTGCTGTATAGAATTTTTGTAAAAACTTAAACGTCCTAAGAAAATATTTTCAATATTGCATACATATTGGGAATTTCGACTACGGATAGATGGCGCTATTTTGACGTAAATTTGAAAAAAACATGGAGGAAAAAGTAATAAAAGATTTTTGCGCCGATTTAATTTTTATTGGTTTTAGTAACTGCGGCTCTGTTTGGATCAAGTTTTTTGTGTTTAAAAATTGTGTTAATCTTTTATTGACCAGTGTGTGTTATTTCTTACTTGCATAATTGCTTAAGGGGTGAGGCCATCCTAGGATTAAAAAAAAAGAAATTTTAAAACAGGCACGGATCAACTTAAAATCGGTTAGAAAAGAAGCACAGTAGCAGGATATTAACGTGGAAGGCCAATTGTATGGTAGAGGCATCGGAAATTGAAGGTAGGTACATAAAAAAAACTTTGAAAGCATTTTTTTCGAAACCATATTTCTCAAATTGGCCGGACTCCTAACTCATAGAATTCTTGACTTTAAAATTTAACTGTTTATTCAAAATTACATTCTCTATAGACATACGTAGGATTTTTTTAATATATTGATTTTTGCAAAAACGGGGCCCTTCTGAAGTAAAAAAAGAAAAAAATGCCATGAAAAATCGCTATAAAATTACCTATAACAAAAGATCTATTCAATATAATAAAAAAATCCTACGTACTTTTATAGAGAATGTAATTTTGAATATACATATAGTTAAATTTTGAAGTCAATAGGTAAAGAATTGTATGAGTTAGGAGTCCGGGCGATTTGAGAAATGTTGTTTCGAAAAAAACGCTTTCAAAGTTTTTTTTTATGTACCTACCTACCTTCAATCTGCGATGCCTGTACCATACAATTGGCCTTCCACATTAATATCCTGCTCCTGTACTTCTTTTCTAACCGATTTTAAGTTGATCCGTGACTGTTTTAAAATTTCAATATTTTTAAAATCCTAGAGTGGCCTAACCCCTTAAGTACATTGTTTTGGGGGAAGTAATAAATTACAGCCCGTAAAAAATATTATTATTTTAATATAGTAGTAATAAACCCAAGGAAACTGATTTATAACTGCACGGAAATAAATTTTACAAAAACAGGTTATGTCAAGGTAGACCTTTTCTAGCTTCAGCAAATAACTCCCAGAGGGCGTATCCCAAGTCGAAATTCCCATATAGATAATGCGATAATTTGAAAATATAATTTAACTCCTTTAATTCCATATTTGGTTTCTAGATTATATATTAATGATACTACGTACTTAGTATTACTACAATTTTAAATGGTAATAATTTAAAATAGGAAAAGGTAAAATTAATTCAGGCATGTAGTCCATGTGTTGCTGACGTATTTCAGTAAAAGTGATTCTTTAAATGTAGTTTTTTGTAGTTTTAAAATAAAAGATTGTTTAGTTCTTGTATAAATTTTTTTATAGAATTCAAAAAATTTAATTTATCGGAAAACTACATTTGCCGATATGGGGCACTTTGACAAATTATACATACTTACTTAATTATTTAAAAAATTTGAAACATTCTGCATAATAAAACTTCAAAGGACGTTATTGTTTTCATATGGGGGTTATTGGGTAAAAATAAAAATACACTAAAATCATCAAACTGAACTATACAGGGTGTCCCATTTGACGTTGGACTGTATGGGTATCTTTGTTATTATTGGAGATAGAAAGTCGGTTAAATGGACAAAGTAGTAGAGATTTTTTCGAATACTAATAATTCATTTACAAAGGATTTGAATATCGCATCGTTCCAACGCTATCTTAAAAAAACAAGAAAATGCTATTTTTAAAATATTTCTATAACTTCTTTATTTTCTGTGGTACCAAAAAAGTTTTTTGACATAATACAGACTTTTTTGTATACAATGCAGTAAAAAGTAAAACAAATGAATATTTTTTTTCGCTAACGGATTGACCGGAAATGAACCAAACTTATTTTTTTCTTAAGGCAGCCATATTGGATTTACACATATTATGAATCAGTATTTTTTTCTGAGTAATTTGGTATACCATATGTCATATTTAAAAAAAAATAAAATTTTTGATTGTACAAACTAACATTGGACTTGTAACATTGGAGATGTAAATTGTCAATAACATTAATGTAACTATTTAAAATATTAAATGTAAAATAAATCTTAACACATATGTATTGACAGTTTACATCTATTCAATGCCATTTTTGCTTAGTAAAATAAAATTATTTCTATTTTTTTTTAAATATTACATATGATATATCAAATTAATCAGAAAAATACACTAATACCGAAATCCAATATGGCTGCCATACGAAAAAAATAAGTTTGGTTCATTTCCGGTCAATCCGTAGGCGAAAAGAAATATTCATTTATTTTACTGCATTCTACACAAAAAATTGTCTCTACTAAGTGAAAAATTTTTTTTGGTACCACCGAAAATAACGAAGTTATAGCCATAATTTGAAAATCGCATATTCTTGTTTTTTCAAGATAGCGTTGGAATAATGCGATATTCAAATTTTTTGTAAATGAATTATTAATATTCGAAAAAATCTCTACTACTTTGTCCATTTAACCGACTTTCTATCTCCAATAATAACAAAGATACCCATACAGTCCAACGTCAAATGGGACACCTTGTATATATGTAGGTACTATTAGATTTTACATTATTTAAAAAAAATATTTTTGTCTCTACAACAGTAGACGCTAAAATTCAAATTTTGGGAAGTTTGACAAAACTACTGTCAGATAAATAATCTTTATTTTTAATTTACGTTTAAATTAAAAGAAAGGTAATAATAATTTTAAAATATTGGTTTTAATTTCTAATAATAAATGCGACTTTAAATTTTAACGTTTAATTTCAGCAAGTAAAAAGTTCAATGTTGAATGTTGAATGATTGTGCAAAAGTCTTGAGATTTCCTGTAAAAATTATTTTATTTTTATTTGGCGACGTATCTTTTATTACAACTATTAAGACAGTTACTACTTAATTTACACTAAAAATATTAGTGCTCCAGGAATCTGGAAAAATCTTTTTTTATTAAAAAATTTTAAAATTGCAAAAAAAATTAAATTATTAAAATATGTATATTTGATAAAAATATATACTTTAAAAATAAATACACAATGCAATCTTTATAAATATGTATTTAATTGTATAATTTTTATTGCATTATTATTGTTGATAATTCAAAGTAAAAATATGACATAGGCAACCATTTGTTAGAATACAATGATATCGTTATCTAAATGTGCAAAAATTAATTAATTTCAAATCCGCTATTTGGCCGTGAATATTTGAATATTTACATATATTAGTATAAATTTCGTCATTAGAGGAAATCTACCCAAAATCCGATAAGGTCCTTTAGAATACATTTAAAAAAAGTACCTAAAATCTAAGTTTTATGATTATTTTAAAAATAATCATGGGACTAAATTAATTAAAAATATAACAGATGCCTAATAATCCCCAATATTTAGATAAAATGGTTCACTTACATAATAAAAAGATGAAAAGTGCAATCCTTTTCATTTTTTGAAAGTTTTTTAGCTGATTGAAATAATAATAAATAACGCTAGAGATAAATGATACAAATATAAAGAACGTTAGTCAACGACCTAAATGACTACGAACTACGACTACACACTACGACACTACACGTGTAGACGCCAACACCATAATTATTATAATATTTATATGAACTATGAACACCAGAGGGCCGGATTAAGGAAAATAAGCATGTGCTTAGGGCATCTGGCAGGGTGTTGTCCGTTTGGTGGAAAACCGGCATAAGAATAGTAAAATGTAGAACTTCTTTGAAATTGATAAGAATAATGCGTTTTCTATAAAATAATATTTTTTTATGCGTGCGAGAGTAAAAGCTGTCTTGATAGACGTCAAAATCATCTCTAAAATCAACACCTATCCCCAAGGGTTGAAAAGAGACCCATCGTGCCCTAGGGAGTAAAAAAATTTTTCACAGAAATATCACGAAACGATCACCAAAATTTAATTTTTTTTAATCAAAAGTCACATCATTTAAGTTTAAAGGCCTATAAATTTAAATTTGTTATATTAGGTTGTAATGGACAATTTCTATGGTTACCTTATTTATTTCTAATTAAAGGCCTTTGATTTTTACCAGAATCTGCCTATAATACCCAGATTCTGGTCAAATCATTTGAGTTTAAAGGCCTTTAAATTTAAATTTGTTCCAAGAACGTTGCCTGGAAACAACAAATATAGCCAACTAAAATTACAAATAGTTTTTTTTTATAAAATTAAAGATTTGAGTTTTTACAAAATAGTATACAGGCTGCTCAATTTGAGTTGCATTGCATGGGGGTATCTTTGCTATTGTTAAAGTTGCAGATTCGATTGCAATGGGCAACGTTTTTTTATATTCATTTAGGTAGCATCATCTAAAGTAATCAAAAATTCCGAGTCATTCTGAAGATAAACGATAAATGCAATTTTTGAAAAAGCCGATTATTTCATTCACTAGAAAAGTTACCAAAAATGTTTCGGATATTATCCATTATTACTACTTTCTAATAAAGAGAACAAAAGAGGACATTTCCATATTAAAAAAGATAAAAAAAGATCAAAGCAAAAAAGGAAACATGTTATCTTTAAAAGATATATTCTGGAACCCTACTTTTATGATTAAATTTATTCGATCTAATGAAAAAATTATGTACAACTAAATTTAAGAGGATAGACGACAAATTATGGAGTAAACAAAATTATATGGATTTCTTAAGATAGTTTAGACAATAGATGATGTATTTTGTGATGTAAATTTTCGTTTTCTTTGCGGTTTGTTTAAAAAAATAGCAATAAACAAGCAATTTTTACTTCACCAAGACACAAGATTGCAAAAAATTACAGCTCTAGATGATTTTACATTGCACCAAAAATATTAAAAAAGGTTTTAAAGAAAAGAAATTATTATCAAAACACAAGTCTCAACCGAATACACCTGTATTTACCTAAACGTCGTTTTGCGCCGGTTCGCTTTACGCCGATTCACAATTACGCCGGTTTGTGCCGGCGTGGGATTTTCCGAGTTAGTTTTCGTTTTGTTTTTAAGAAAAATAAAAAGATATGATTATATATTTTATTTTATTATAAAATTAAAAGAATATTCAATTTGTAGTTTCATTATGGGCGACAATAGTGATTCAGAACCCAAACACAAAAATGTGTGTTCATTTAACGCCGATTTTTTTACGCCGGTGTCTCTCGGAACGGAACCCCGGCGTAAAACGACGTTTAGCTGTATAAGTATGTATAGAGCTATACAGGGTGTCCCTTTTGACGTTGGACTGTATGGGTATGTTTGTTATTATTGGAGATAGAAAGTCGGTTAAATGGACAAAGGACAAAGTAGTAGTAATTTTTTCGAATATTAATAATTCATTTACAAAAAATTTGAATATCGCATCGTTCCAACGCTTCTTAAAAAAACAAGAAAATGCGATTTTCAAAATATGGCTATAAATTCGTTATTTTCGGTGGTACCAAAAATTTTTTTTGACTTAGTACAGACATTTTTTTGTGTACAATGCAGTAAAACAAATGAATATTTTTTTTCGCCAACGGATTGACCGGAAATGAAGCAAACTTATTTTGTTCTTATAGCAGCCATATTGAATTTACACATATTCGGAATTTGTGTATTTTTCTGAGTAATTTGATATATCATATGTAATACCTTGCCGGGTAACATGTTAAGAGCCATCATTTAGATTATAAATCTGAAAAAAAATTGAAAATGTAACGAGGGAAACTTGAATTATGACTGCAGAACTAATGCTTTCATGATTTTTCACAATTTTTCCTCCCAAACTCGCGCGCACTCTAGGGATTCGCATTAATTATCAGTTATTTGCTGATAATTTGCAAAGAAGCTCCAGAAAAATGGGATGGATTTTCAATTCCTTGCTATTATCTCCAACGGAAAATTTATCGCGAGCGTCTAAGAAGATGCTCTTAAGATTTATATTACATTTAATATTTTAAATAGTTTACATTTTGTTATTGACAATTTACATCTCTTAAAGTCCAATGTTAGTTTGTAAAATCAAATAATTTAATTTTTTTTTTAAATATGACATATGGTATACCAAATTACTCAGAAAAAATTCTGATTCCGAATATGTGTAAATCCAATATGGCTGGCATAAGAAAAAAATAAGTTTGGCTCATTGCCGGTCAATTCGTTAGCGAAAAAAAAATATTCCTTTGTTTTACTGCATTGTACACAAAAAAATAAAGAAGTTATAGCCATATTTTAAAAATCGCATTTTCTTGTTTTTTTCGAGATAGCGTTGGAACGATGCGATATTCAAATTTTTTGTAAATGAATTATTAATATTCGAAAAAATCTCTACTACTTTGTCCATTTAACCGACTTTCTATCTCCAATAAAACAAAGATACCCATCATTTGACGTTGGACGTATGGCATACAGTCCAACGTCAAATGGGACACCCTGTATATGTACAATATAACAATAACATAGAAAATAGAACTATGTTTAAGAGTTTTGTTAAGAGAAAATAAAGCAAATAAAGGTGGTTTAATTACGTATTAAAATCTGACATATTTTATACTTAATTCTTGGAGTGTATAATTTTATTTCTTGAAAAAACTTTCGTAATTCTGGCCATGAATAGTATTAGTCAAACTATGTGACGTCAATAATATTTTTTATAACAAGAGACGGCATTTTAAAAACTAAAATTGACCTACATCCGAGAGCGATATTCTCAAAAAAATTAAATACGGCAGTTACGAATTTTGTTCCAAACTTTATCATCACCCTGTATATTCGTATATTGTATACATATGTGAAAAAAAATTAACAGAGATCAACTCTAAAATTTTTATGATATTTGTTTTAAGTCTTAATAATACATGTATGTTTTAACTACATGTTCGATGTTCTTAATTGAAGACATAATGCACCACTTTCAGATAATAAAAAACTGCAAATTTCCTTCATTGTGCTAGACGTTCTTGTATTTAATGACACTATAAATATAGGGTGTTCGTTCATGGGGTACACCAAACCTCGGTGTTAGAAACTAGACCAAATTTAATCGACAATAGACCAAAAAAGTGGGGGTCTAGCTTATTTATTTTTAGAGCCTTTTGAATTTTGGGTCACCGATTTTTATCACAAATCACAAAATCGCTAATTTCATCTTAAAAAATGTTTCTAGGGATCAAAAAATTATCATTAAAAAGCTAAAATCATCCCTTTTCAATATGTAACAACAGTAATACAAAAACAAAATTGTTAAAATAAAATAAAAAAATCAGTTTTTTTAATTTTTCTCCTAAATAATGTTGTAGCTATCAAGAGTTTTCAGAAAATTAAAAAAAAGTGCAACCTTAATGGGTCTCATGTCGCGGAAAAAAAAAATTGTGAATTTTGGCAAAAATTGGTAACCTCAAATTCAAAATGCTGTAGCTCCATAACTTTTCGAATTCCATTTTTTCAAAAAAAAAACGGTTTTAACCGGTTTTAACCGGTTTTCGAATTTTTTTTAAGTAGAATCGGGATATACCGGGTGGAAATGAAAACCGGGTCACCTCTATAACTTTTTTATTTATGAATAGAAAAATTTGAAATTTGGCTATGTTCTATGGTTCAAAAAAACAAATTTTATGGGCATTTTTTATTTTCGAAATCACTTCCGGTTTCACCGGAAACACCATGAACTTTGTTTTTTTAAATGTAACATCCCATATTTTTATTCATGGCTTAAAATACTTTAAAAAAAAAGTATTTTTGAGATATTAGTTTTTATTTTTTGCGAAAAAAAAAATTTTTTCAAAAAAAAAAAAGGTTCTCGAAGTCGTTGAAAAGTACCAAAACTAATTCTAAATAATTCAAATACCTAAATAAAATTGTAATTTGAAAAAAAATGTAAGTGGTTTTTGAACTATTAATTTTTAAACTTAGTTAATGAAGATTTTATCAAATATCTTACTTTTTTTAAATGCAATGATGCCGGGTCATTCGACTTTTTAAAAAGAGGATTTTATAACGATTATTTATTATATGTATTTGAATTATTTAGAATTAGTTTTGGTAATTTTCACCGACTTCGAAAACCTTTTTTTTTTGAAAAAAAATTTTTTTTTTCGCAAAAAATAAAAACTAATATCTCAAAAATACTTCTTTTTTAAAAGTATTTTAAGCCATGAATAAAAATATGGGATGTTACATTTAAAAAAACAAAGTTCATGGTGTTTCCGGTGAAACCGGAAGTGATTTCGAAAATAAAAAATGCACATAAAATTTTTTTTTTAAACCATAGAAAATAGCCAAATTTCAAATTTTTCTATTCATAAATAAAAAAGTTATAGAGGTGACCCGGTTTTCATTTCCACCCGGTATATTAATATTGAATAATTATTAAAAAGTTAATTTTTATCAGGTAGACAGGAAAAAATAATATTCTAAAATAGTAACTGAAACCGGAAAAAAATATTAATTTCGATTGGAATAAAAGTAATGAATTACGATTAAATAATTTAAAATATATTTTTCGTAATAATTTAAAAACTAATTTTTACAAATTTTCTTCAAATTCATATTTTCATTGAAAGAATTTTCAGTTTCTACAGTTTAAAAGCATACCGGTCCGAAACCGAACAGAAACTTTACTAGAACTGAACCGAAACTAAACCGAAATGATATTCCAACGACAGTCCAAATCGTAAAACTAACTAAATTTCCGTTCACCTCCCTGATTTTGTACATATTTTTTGATGTTTTTAAAACCGGTTTTCGAATGTAACAAATTTATTCAAAAAACCGGTTTTTAAAACCCGTCAAACCCTATCCATAACTATAAAAGATAGACCCCTACTTATTTGGTTTTTTGTCGATTGTTTCCAATAACCTTGACGTTTGGTGAACCACGAACGGAACACCCTGTATAATTGATATTCAATTTCGTATTTTGTTCAAGACTTTTTTTCAAACTTCGAACTAGATTCAATTAAAGATGTTGTTTATAAATAATACATAATTATTATAATTAATAGTGTAATGCAAAATATAGACTTACTCTTCTTTTATTATGTTATAATACTTTGTAAAACTTGTTGTGGTGTAGGTATACCTAAGTATATTTATATTTTTTTACTATTTAAATTCTAATATTCTTTGATACTTGATAGATAATAAGTAAAGGTAAATAATTAAATGAAACAGCTGATTTTTCTGGTAGAAAAGAGTGGGAATTTACTGAAATTTCTGGAATGCTTGTTTCACGCTACAATATATAATGTTTATTATCATGTCTATTCTGATCTATGCGTAGGTTTTACTTGGTACTACTTCCACGCCAAGTTCACTCCTTAACAAATATTATCTGTAATAATAAAAAAAAATCATAGATCTTATATTTATTGGTATAAAATTTTCATTTCATCTTTTTCACTGTTTTTCTTGGGCACATTTTTACTTTTTTAAAAAATTAAAAGGTTTTTCCTTTTTTCGGCATAAAATATAAAATAAACACAACATTTTCCAGTAATAAGATGAACTTTTTTAATTATACCTAATTAGAATTTTTTTATCATAATAGTAGCTCATATTATATTCGATTAAATTTGCTTCGTGGTGGTAAAATGAATTTTCTTGACCTTCAAGACTTCAAAGCGAATCATATATTATTGTATAATATGTGTAATTATTTATCACATTCAAATAAAAAAACTTGTTTTTCTTTTTTAACTGTTTAACACAATAACAATTTTGCAAAGGATCTTTCCATAATGATCAACGACGGTATTTTCCTAATAAAATATGAAATAAAACGAAAATAGTCTTAAAAACAACTATACTTTTATTTCGAAGCACCAAGAATTACATTACATTCTGAATAACTCATAAATAAAAAATGGCCAACGCCCACCTCTTCCTTTAAAAAACTGAATTTGATAAATATTTAGATATTTTTAAATAAATTTTCCTCCTTAGTTTGAATAGACCATTGGTTTCAAATGATCCCAGAAAGAAATCATCCAAAAGGAGTTGTTAAATCACTATTACCTAGCGCACTTTCGTATAAAATCCATCACCAGGAAATAAAAATAAGATAAACATTGTAAATCAAAAAAAATTAACAATTCGTTTGCTTTTTCATTCAATCACAAAGGATCGTGCCAATAGGTAAGGAGTGATGAGTATTGCTGGTTGGACATGGACTCACGCTAAAATCCAATTCCTAATAGGTTTCAAATTTTGAAAGTACCGATCCTTTTCTTTACAACAGGTCTCGTTGTCGAACATCGAGGTAAATAGTGATAATTTAGTGGCAATTAGCAGTGAGCAGATTGGGTTACATCTTGCTTGTTGAAACCAAATTTCATTTTAATTAATTTATCCATAAAAAACCTTTTAACTAATAATTTCAATGGCAAAGCCATTTAACTATAAATGAGCTTTATTTATACAGGGTGTCCCGTTCATGGTTCACCAAACGTCAAGGTTAGAAATTTGAGAAAATTTTATCAAGAAAAAACCAAAAAAGTAGGGGTCTATCTTTTATGGTTTGAAAGTTAGAGTGGTTTGACTTTGGCATAGCCCGTTTTTGCCAGAAATCAGTAAATGATCAATAGTTGCTTAATAATCAATTTTTATAAAGAAAAGTTAAATTTTGTTGGCTTTTGGAGCAGTTGTATTATTAAATAATAACAAAAATGAAGGCGCACCTCAATTGTAACTAACTATGCTTAGAATCAATTCTCATAGGAGTAAGTTTAGAAGGCTCTAGTGAGTGCATAAAAAGAGTTAGGGTTTCAAAATTTTTCATAATTTCTAGAGAATTTTTAGAAAATTAAAAAAAAACACGCCCTTAATAGGTCATATCTTGGAGAAAATCTTCAAAAACTGCTAAAAAATACAATTTTTTATGGATTTTTTTTCTTTTCGATTTTTTTTAATACTTGATAAACGAATTGTGTTTTATCATTGTTACCAATGGAAAGAGGATACTTTCAGCTTTAAAATTATGTTTTTTTAATCTTTTTACTAAGTTTTTAAGCACCTATTAATCATTTACTGATTTCTGGCATGCCAAATTCAAACCCCTGTAACTTTCAAACCATAAAAGATAGACCCCTACTTTTTTGGATTTTTCGTGATATAATTTGCTCTACTTTCTAACCTTGGCGTTTGGTGAACCATGAACGGGACACCCTGTATATTTACAATTTGAGGACGCCTTTTAGTATGGGTGATGTAATTAAGTTTCAAAGGAAATAATTTTTGCAAAAAAATAGATACCTTCCCAGTAAACCAAAAGAGGTATTATATATGTAAAATATATATAACATGTAAGAAAACTTATGTAAAATCTAGACAGAAATTAGGGATAAATCATGTAAGGATGTCAGCCATATTTGGGGATAGGTTATTATGTGTAAATTATGTAAATTTTTATATACAAAATATATATCAGATATAAGTAAATAAAAACAAAAAATATCATTTTTTTGCTTGGACGGTACAATGTAGTAATTAGCAGCAACCAGGCCATTTCTAGTAAGTAATCACAAGTATAATAAATTAATATTATCTTAACTTAAACCATGTTAAACTTAAAGTGGGATTTGCGGGATTCGAACCCACGCCGTTGCAGTCGCAAATTGCCGAATCAAGCCACCTAACCGTTGGACCATCGAGGCTTCATGAAATGAAGACACAAAAACATTGTTTTAAAGCAATTCCACATTAAATAAATATTATATTTGTTTTAATACAATAAAAAAAAAATTAAAAATAAATTAGTGAAATTAAAAGAAGTTCAATTATACATAAAAATTAAGTAGTTAAAATTATTTTTAACGAAATAAATAAATTATAAATTATAACTCAACTTTTTTCTAATAATGTCTGTGTTGAATGTTGGATTTCTTTGGTAAGCGCAATTTTGCAGAAAAAATTAAGAAAAAATTCTAAACTTTAAAAATATTCAAAATAAAGACATTAAATATAAAAATTAAGTAGTTAAAATTATTTATAACAAAATAAATAAATTCTAACCCAACTTCCGTACATTTTTCTAATAAGTTATTTTATTTTATATTTTATGTATGAATTATTTGCATAAAGAATATAAGTAAATAATTTATGTAGGTATATTTTAAATTAAATGTCTAATGTAAATAACACAGGCGATATTTTACATTAATAATAAATAATTATTTATATATAAAATATACAGTATACGAACTTATGAATTGTATATGTAAATAATTCTATATAAATAACACATTATAAATTTTACTTATTACTTACATAGAGAAAATAATATAATATTATATATGTAAAATATACATATATTTTACGTTAAATTAGCTACATAGGAGAATTTACCAGCTATCTATGTGTATTTTATATATAAGTTACAAATTGGTTTACTGGGTTATTTTACCTATTTTATCATTTGACCCAAAAAAGGAGATTAAATAACGTACTTTTTGACGCTGACAAAAGCACCAACTACATCCTGCATCAGCCCTTTATAGGGCTCCTTTTAAGGATATTTTTAAAATTTTAATAGAGTGATATACAGAGTGTCTCAGACCACCCGTCCACCCCTTTTTATTTTGAGAACGCCTTGTCGTACATGGCTGAAATAAAAAAAATTGTTACCAAAGCAAATCCGAAGAATGTATTGGTGCACTTATTTTTTTCCGGGATAATCCGGAAGTGCCCGGAACCGGAAGTAATTTTCGATTTTTAAATGGCAACATAGGTCAAGTATGATATCGTCTGAAAGGTCTTTTAAAAATAAACAACTTTTATTAAAATAATTTTTTAATATCTTTCATAATTAACAAATTAAACGAAAAACAAAAGCAAACAAGTGACAAATGGTTTCTTAAATTATGGAAAAATTAAAACACTACCATCATCCTCAATGGGTAAAGGTAGAGGCAATTATGATTTTTTAAATGGAAACATGTATTTTTTGCTTCGCTTGTTAAAAATAATCAACTTTTTTAGGTTATGTATTTACCTTAATTCAAAAAATAAAAAAAAGTTGATTATTTTTAACGAATAAAGCGATAAACGCAAAAAAGAGTTTCAATTTAAAAAATCTCTCTCTTGCCCATTTGCGGATGATGGTAACGATTTATTTTTTCCATAATTTAAGAGACCAATGGTCACTTGTTAGCATATTTTTTTTTCGTTTAATTTGTTAATTATGCAAGATATTACAAAAATATTTTAATAAAAGTTGTTTCTTTTTAAAATACCTTTCAAACGATACCATACTCGACATATGTTGCTATTTAAAAATTGAAAGTTACTTCCGGTTCCGGGTACTTCCGGATTGTTCCGGAAACAAATAAGTGTACCAATGGATTCTTCGGGTTTGCTTTGGTAATAATTTTTTTTATTTCAACCTCGTACGACAAGGCGTTCTCAAAATAAAAGGGGTGGACGGGTGGTCTGAGACACCCTGTATATTAATATAAAACTGGTTTTGATTGATGTGGAAAAATCCTGTAATTTACAAAGGAGAATTGACAGAGTAACTAAAAATAAATGAATACTATAATCACCACTCATGATATCTGTACAACTTACAACTTTAAACATTACATTTAAAAATATTTATGGATTTCGCGAATTTATAGTTTGAGATCATCTTGATATTTGGCCCACTCCCTTTTCACATTTTTTTATGTGAATGTACTCTGTCCAATGTGTTTATGTATGTAATGTTGTTTAAATAATAAAGTTATTTGATTTAATGTAATTCGCGCATATGTTTATGATTTAGAGCAGACAGTGGAAACGCGAATATTAACAACTTCTAACTTTTGAAGAACAGTTTGTTATTGGAATTTGGAATCAACCACTTTTGTATAAAATAATTGATCACTTTGTTGAATTTATTCGGAGCGATGCATCCGGAAAATGTTTCTAGGTGTGGTATTTTTTTGTTGTTTTATAAAAGTTTGAAGCAATCGAACATCTGGTCGCGCATTTCGCACTTCTTACAATTAACTGAAAATATAATCAGGAATTTTAACTAGAATTTCATGATTATGATTGAATAAAGATCGAACGAAAGTATGATGATTTAGCACACTCGGTAAATATACACATACTGACATCTGACATACTTGATTCTAAAATATTTGAAAGGGATGGCGTTTAAGGGCGCGTTCCAGTAATGAACACTAAAGCCCATGACCACGACCGCAAATTTTTCCCGTTCCACTAGCTCAAAAGGTCACCATTCAACAAACAACCACATAAATCCACGAATAAATACGGTCGTTGTGAGCTTCTTGCGGTCGCCATCGATGAACGAAAGAAAAAATCGCGGTCTTATGTAGAACTACTTTGCGGTCGTCGTGGGCTTTAGTGTTCATTACTGGAACGCGCCCTAAATAAGATAAAGATCTAAGATCTAAAGCCTGCTTGAATCAACAAAAAAAGGCAACCGCTCTAAACACATGTAACAAATTTCCTTTATTTTCCTGGAATCTGGAATGGTCGAAATACGGAGATATTTTAGTTATAGATATTCTATCTCCTAAGATTTTTCAAATTTTGCGTTTGGTAAATACGCGCGTTGAAGCAGAATTCCGAGCAGTATATTTCATTAGCCAAACACTTTGATAGGAGAAGCACATGCAGATGAAGGATATCATTAAAACTCAAGCCAAAAAACATACATCTCAAGAACAGATATGTCGATTGATGCTCAATGTAAAACCATTTGTTTTGTACATATCTAATATGCGTTTCTAATCACTAATTGAAGAAAAACTGAGTAGTGTGACCATTTTCCGGGACAGTCGGGGATTCGGGTTCTGGTGTCCTATGATAGAGGAAAGATTTTGGAAAATTTAATGATTCATGATTCACAATTTTATATTAAAGTTTAAAATCTAATGGGTGGGGATTAGTTGGATCAAAATAAGAAAAAAATTGTTATAAATACAGTGGATTAGGCTTAATCGGACTAGGAGCTTCTGGTGCGATAAAGCGGCTGGTCCGAAAAACCGAAGTTATATTTTTTAGAAATAAAAAAAAAATAAAACGTAAGATAAAAGAGACATTCTTATTTTTAAAATTGCATAATAATCAATTCTGAAGGTAACATAAAATACAGGGTGCACAAAAAGTTCGGCAACCTCCGTTTATTTTTGAAATGAAGCATTTTTGAGAAAAATGTATCAAATAAAAGTTGTACGATTCTTGGTGACGCACTATCTGGAAATATTCCCCATGACCTTGAACAGCAAGATGAAGGTCAGGCGATAATCACTTACCTTTTTTTAAATAGGAACAACCCATTTTTATTACATATTATTATAGCGCGCTTTCAGAGATTTACGGAAAATATTTTTTTATTTTTCTAAACTAAACAGTTTGAAAGTTAGAAGGGTTTAAATTTTCAATACATTATATAAGTTCGGCAACGCTGCTTTATTTTGTAAATTACGCATTTTACAGAAAAATGTTTCAAATAAAAGTTGTACACGATTCTGAAGTTTAGAATAAGAGTTTAATAGGTAAGTTCGGCAACGCAGCGCCGATTTTTTTAAATAACCACAAAACGTACAACTTTTATTTGAAAAATTTTTCTCAAGAATACTTACTTTCAAAATAAGTCGGCGCGGCGTTGCCGAACTTACTAATTAAAACTTTTGTAACTTCTAAACTATTGACTTTAGCAAAATAAAAAAAATATGTTCCATAAACCTCTGAAAGCAAGCTTTGATAACACACAATAAAAATGGATGATATTGCTAATATTTAAAAAAAGTTAAGTGATTATCGCCTGACATTCAACTTGCTGTTCAAGGTCATGGCAATATTTCTAAAAAGTACGTCACTAAGAATCATACAACTTTTATTTGAAACATTTTTCTCAAAAATGGTTCATTTAAAAAATAAACGGGGGTTGCCGAACTTTTTGTGCACCCTGTATATGCGTAGATAAAAACTAAATACGTGCAATTATTTGATGATTATTTATATAAAATTTAAGAAAAATATAAACTAAAAACAATATTTAGGTTCCGAAAAGTTGGAAAGAATTATGTAGTTTAGTTTTTAGAGTACTAAAATGATGGCAAAATAATAATTCAAATTCACATTTACTTCAAAATTAAAAGTGTTCACTAAACTTCGCTTAAAAATACTTATTTTCAATCAAATTTTCATGAAAAATTGGTCAAATTAAGTGGCTTTTTGGACCAAATAACCGGCCCAATTTTACATTATTTCCATAGATTTCCAGAACTTTATATTTTGGTCCAAATAGCCGGCTGGTCCGATTATCTGGTGGTCCTATTAAGCGGAATTCTCTGTATATGGGTCAACAATCATTGGGAAGACAATTCAGGCCAAAAGGGACGTAAGAAACGTTATTTTTGTTATTATAAAAGATATTATAATTTGACAATTGTTTTCGGACATTTAGTACAAACATTTTAGTCCATTGAAAGAGTTCCAAAATCTTCTCAGTAGTGGTAAATTCACCCTGTATGAATGATTTACTCCAGAACTTAAAATACTTTTTTAGAGTACCGAAGAACTTTTGCTTCTGAATTGAAATTTAAATAAATAATTGTGGCTTTACCATTAGATTAGGGATAGGGAGTTGCATGGGTTTAATGAAGATGTATTAAGTTTTACTTATTTTCATTTTTATTATAGTTCTCATATATTTCCAATAATTTTTTTGGAGTTCTAGGTGTAACAAGTTCTAAAGCCTTCATAAAATGTTTACTTTCAATTAAACTTGCATCCATACTATCTTCCAAGGTCATCATTGCAGCTTCATGGCATATAGCATTAATCTCAGCACCAGAGTACCCTTCAGTTTTATTTACCAGAAGATCTAAATTTACATCTTTTATCTGAAATTATTACGAGAAATTATTTCACCCTCATAATATGAAAAAAAGTTTAATCAGTAATTAAATTTCAAAAAACTTACAGGCATTTTAGTCATTTTTATTTTAAAAATCTCTTCTCTTGTTTTAGAATCAGGTAATGGAACATAAACAATCCTATCCAGTCTTCCAGGTCTCAATAATGCGTTATCAATCTTATCAGGCCTATTAGTAGCTGCTAGTATTGTTACATTCCCAAGAGGACTAACTCCATCAAGTTCAGTCAAAAGCTGAGCTAAAACTCTTTCTTGCACATTACTTGCGCTAGGTCCAACTGTTCTCTCTCCGCCAAGTGCGTCAATTTCATCAAAAAATACAATAGATGGAGCTACTTGCCTTGCCTTTCGAAAAACTTCTCTAACAGCTCTTTCAGATTCACCAACCCATTTACTAAAAAGTTCAGGTCCTTTTATAGAAAGAAAATTTAATTTACTTTGCTTTGCTAAAGCTTTGGCAATCATTGTTTTTGAACAACCAGGAGGACCATACATTAGTACACCCCTAGGTGGGGTTATTCCTAATCTTAGAAAGCTCTCAGGATGTTTTAAAGGCCATTCCACACATTGCTTCAAGATTAATTTTAATTTATCTTGCCCGCCTATATGTGACCATTCTACATTTGGAACCTAAAAGCGAAATTAAAAAAATAATGTTTTAGTATTAACATTTTGGTCTTACTTCTATTTGAACTTCTCTCATTGCGCTGGGTTTAACTCTTGTTAAGGCATATTTAAAGTCGTCCTCTGTTATTTTAGATTTATTATTTTGACTGGCATGAAACGAAGCATATGAACAAAGTTCATTTAAATCAGCTCCAACATAACCGTGAGTTGACGATGCTATTTCTTTCAGTAACTTTTCGTCTAATGTGGTTTCTGAATCTTTACAAAGTTTTTGTAAAATTTGTAGCCTAAAAAATAACGATTTATATTCACAAAAAAAATTATCTAAAAATAATTTGCAATCAAATTTTTAGTAAAATATTACCTGCCATTTGGATCTGGGATGGGTATTTCAATCTCTCTTTCAAGTCTTCCGGATCTTCTAAGTGAGGAATCAATATTCTCAAGCTTTGAAGTTGTTGCCAATATAAAAATATTGAAGTTATTTTCAGTCACAGCATCAATTTCAGTTAAAATGGTAGAGACAACACGTTTTTCACTTTCAGTCAACCTAGAACTTCTAATGGGACATAAAATATCTATTTCATCCAGTAATATAATACTTGGGGAAAACTTCTTGGCATCCTTAAATAAATTTTGAATGCATTCTTCTGGACCTACACTATTTTTTGTGTATAAATCAGGAGCATTTATATAGACAGGATGGACTTTTAGTGCTTGTAAAAGTGCTTTTGCCAAGATTGTTTTTCCAGTACCAGAATTTCCATGTAATAAAGCACTTTTACAACATTTAAAACCAGACATTAGTTTCTTTAATCCTAAAGAAAAGCTTATCAAATCTTTCAGTTCATCTGTTTCTTTATCTAATCCTCCAATGTTAGAAAACGGATCTGATAATAAATTTATACTACTTTTATATTCATTGTCAGACCTGCAAAATGAGTAGATAAACAAAATTTGTATGGTAGTTATTGTTTAAAACTCACATGTAAATAATAAAATTACTATTTTCAGTACTTTTAACAAACTTTACTATACCACTATCAAGATTTAGGTTTGCAAAATCATTTTCAATTGAAGTGTTATCTTTAATAATTTCTTTTACTTCAAATTTTAGAGTCTTTCCAAAAAACAGTAATGTAACCAAATTTCCCTCCATTAAAAGGCGACCTGTATAATTTCTTTTGAGTCGCTTTAGCAGCACTTTAGAAATTTCCAATTGTTTTGGGGGATTTAGTATAGTAACTTTTATGGTTTTAGCTTCAGGTGGTTTGTAGTCAATTTTTCTTACAACAACTTGTGAATTTGCTTCAATTTGTAGTAATTCAAGTGCTAAAATTGTTTGTAACATTACTGGTTATTTATTACTAAGGGGGGAATCATGTGTAACGGCTCAAAAAAATTGTTTTTTTTTGCTTAAAGGATAGCTTGGTATCCCAAAAACATACACTGAAAAATAAGTATATACAGGGTGTTTCTAAATATATGCGAAGAAATTCTACAGGCGATTCCTTGACCAATTCTAAGACAAAAGTAAAGAATAAAAATTTTCTCAAAAGTGCTCTATTTTTTAGTTATGGGGTGTCAAACTTTCTATATTTTTTTAATTTTTCGAGTATAACTTCTTTATTTTTTAAGATAATTGATCAAATTTGAAACACACTCTAGTTATTATAGTGCTACCCCACATAACATTTTAAATGAGATATTCTAATTCCTTGCTTTTTTCTGAAAATTTTTGATCTCTTTAATTTTAAGTTTTTTTTATTTTGTTAATTTTATTTTAATTTAAATTAACAACGAAGGTGTGAAGAAGAAGAATATTGCCGCAGATTTTGGGATTCCTCCAAGTACTCTTTTGACAATTATCAAAAGTCGTGAAAAAATCTGGGCCATAGCTGCAAATGGTGCAAGCAGTGAGTGGAAACGTATCAAAACCTGCACTTATGAAGATGTCGACGAAGCTGTTCTGGAATGGTTTAAAATGATTCACGATAAGAACATTTCTATTTCTGTACCAATTATTTGAGACAAGGCCCTTTTCTTTGCGGAATCATTGAGTTACCCTGATTTCATCGCCAGTGTCGGTTGAATCGATCAATTTAAAAAAAGGCATAACATTATTCACAAAGTAATGAGTGGAGAAAGTGCAAGTGTGAATAACCATGGCTGTGAAGATTGGAGAAACAGTATTTTACCAGAACTCATAAGGCTGTATCACGAAAAAGACATTTTTAATGCAGACGAAACTGGTTTATTTTTTAAATGCATACCCGATAAAACACTAACATTTAAAACGAAAAGTGGGAAGAATAGCAAGGAAAGAGTTACCGTCATGATCGGTGCCAACATGTGTGGTACCGAGAAACTAAAACAATTGGTTATTGGAAAATCAAAAAATCCAAGATGTTTCAAAGGGAAAAATTTTTTACCTGTTACATAGAGAAGTAATGAGAACGCTTGGATGACAAGCGCTCTTTATGAATAATGGCTTTAGAATGTGGATAAAAAATTTCAAGCTCAAAAACGTAAAATCCTTTTGTTTGTGGATAACTGTACAGCACATCACAGGATAACCAAGACGCTTACATCTATTAATGTTGTTTTTCTTCCACCAAACATGACATCAAAGCTTCAACCCATGGACCAGGGAATTATTAATAATGTCAAATCACACTACCGTAAAAGAATACTTAAACAGATTCTAATTGGTCTAGAAGATGGAGATGAAAATAGTCAGATTACTCTATGGGATGCGCTAACAAATTTATCTAAAGCGTGGGACAATGATCTACAGCAGGCAACTATATAAAATTGTTTTGCAAAGGCTGGTTTCAAGAAAGAAAGTGAAAATAATTGGAGTGATGAAGATGATACACCTTTATCACAAATGAAAACATTGTTTCAGTTGTACACGAAAAAAGTTGAGAGTTATGTGTCTTTGGATGAATATTTGTGTATAGATAATCATGTAATTGTGGCGGACTATCCAACGGATGTCGATATTTTAATCAAAATCAGACAACAACAAGAAGACGAAGATGCTTCATCTGATGAGACGACTACAACAGTTCAAATTCCACATCTTTTTCCAATAAAGAAATGAGGAATATTCTTAGGAAGTGCAGAGAATATGTATATTCTAAAGACAGAACAACGGATAATGTGTATCATGCTTTACAAACTTTGGAAAACTTTGTAGATAATGAATTTTTAATCTAACACAATCAAAAATTACAGATTTTTTCAAAAATTAATGTTTTGTGTAAGAATGTTCCGTCTATTTTGATTATACTTAGAATATTATATGTACATATTTATGTATACAATTTTTAAAAATAAAAGTTTGTTTCTATAACTCGAATTTTTTTTAAGTCCCTTGAAGATTTGAGTTAGGGAAGTTTGACTGTATTTACTAAAATTAAATAATTTTATGAAAAAGTCTTTTCTAAAGTCACCTCGAAAGTCACTACAGCAGTATTTATTGGGTGCATTCCAGTAATGAACACTAAAGCCCACGACGACCGCAAAATCGTTCTACATAAGACCTTGATTTTTTCTTTCGTGTATCGATGGCGACCGCAAGAAGCTCACAACGACCGTATTTATTCGTGGGTTTCCGTGGTTGTTTGTTGAATGGTGACCTTTTGAGCTAGTGGAACGGGAAAATTTTGCGGTCGTGGTCGTGGGCTTTAGTGTTCATTACTGGAACGCGCCCATTGTTAAGACTTCTAGTGACTACTGACAGAGGCCACTGCTGAAAGATATTTTAGCAAATTGAAGATAATTAAAAAGATTGCATGATTTATTATCAATGGCAATTGAAGGCAATGTTGCTAAAAATACAACTGAATAAGTATGACAAAAATTTATGACATTTTATTTTTTAGTACGTTTTTTTATTTGTGCATATAAAGTTTATTTTTGTATAATGTTATTTTAACATGCCTGACGTTAGTTAAAAGTAAATTACATTAGTTTCTACAATCTTCAGTGCGCTAGAGTGCAATAGAGAATCCTGTTTGCAAAACGGACATACATTATATTGGATCTTTGAATTAAGAATAGTTTTATTATTGTAGGTATAAGTAATTCAATTACTGCTAAAAACTAATATAGTTGGCACTTTTTTGAGATTAAGGGTCCACCAAGAATTTTTGTGGGAGGAGCCACAAAACGTACTTATGCTACTGACTACCTTTTGCTTGTTGAGAGTAGAGTTAAATCTACAATTTATAAATTTAACTCGACTCTCAACTTTGATTAATGTTTTGGCTCTATTAACTGCAATAGGAATATCTGGGTGTTTGTACAATGTATAAAAAATGTTTACATTCGGTATTTAAAAGTAAAACTCAACTGTGTTACTTTACTCTTGATTTATTCTAAAATAAACTTATTGAAGGTGGTGTACAATTTAAAAATTATTTGAAAATATGCACAATCTTGTATACCAATTTTAGATTGAATGAATTGAGTTTAAAAACTCAAAGGAAAAGGAGAATAAATAACAAAACCTTACCATTTTTTGTGAATAAAATTGATCCTATTGACCTTTCAAACGTAGGCCAAACTGTGCGAGAAAAGCATTTTTTTGTATCAACCTCTTCAATAATTGCATTTTCACCAATACTTAATTGACACAATTGTATAGCAGATTGGCTTAAAAATACCATATTATCACAATCTTCTAAGCTTACATTTTTTATTTTTTCATTAGTTTTAAAGTTAATTAATCCATAAAGGCAGTTATCCTTAACAAAACTATAACATAATTTTGTGTCTGATGGTGGACAATGTTCGCTGTGAGCATTTTTATCTATTGCAGATAAAGTAATACTACAATTGTCACAAAATACCCATGCATTTGAACCATTACCACTTCGTTTCGGAGTGTTTTTTGGTGCCATATTATGTGTAACTCTAAAAAATAGCAATGGTTTGTTTAATTACTTAACGCAAATATATCGTAAAATTATAATGTTGCAGAAAATACTTACATTTAAAACAAGATTTCTAAATTCGTTAAATCTTTATTAACGATTATGGTAAAAACAGGTAAAAATAAGGTTATGTAGTGATGGTTAAATGAGGTAACTTAACACCGATTTAACACCCATCCGACGGACATATTATTAAAATTATTCATCCGTCCGACGGTCACAGGATTAAATTTTATTCGTCCGTCGCACGAATTTAAACGAATATATTAGAGTTTGAATTTTTTTAATAATCCGAATATCCTAAAATTTATTGGGTAATTAATCCCTAAATTGAAGACCTTGCTGCAAAAAAGGGACAGCTCTTTTTTCATTAATTTTTGAAGTAATACTTTTAAGGTCCTCAATTATTTTTAATTAATTTTAATTAATATTAATTATTTTGAATTAATTTTAATTAATTTGAATTAATTTTAAAGTTATAAGGAGTAGTTAGTAGGTACTTATTACGTCATACACAGTAACAACTTGAAACAACGCGAAAACGCTTTGGTTACTAAATTTTTAAATTTGACCGTTTTCTAAACTAAAACATATTGGTATAGAATAATAGAAAGTTAAAATAAAAAAATAGAAATGATGCAATATTGAAATGAATTTAGCTAAAATACAAAAAATATATTTATATTTAGTCATAATTATTAATATTAATTGTGTGTTTAAATCTCTGGCCTTTCCGTGGCAATTTTCCCAGTTAATATCGATAATTCTTGATAAGCAGAGCGTGTAATGTAGAATATTTTGTTTTTAAGTGATTAATATGCAAGTGACTGATATTTTTCATGGTAACATTTAATATTGTCCATTCGACACGAAACATACATTAAAACAGTTATTAGGTATTATCATAATAAATTATATTTTAAACATTAGGGCATTTTTATAGGTTGTAAAATTATAAAAAAAGTAACGTCGTAAGGTTTATCATAATTCATAATAATCGGAATGAGATTGAAAATGATTAACCTTTTCACTCTTATCATTAAAACAACTAAGTTATTTTTTATTTTTCTTCAGTAAATCAGTAAATCAGTAATTATTTTTATTTTTCTTCAATGAGTTTTATTAAAGCGATAAATGAAGCACCCTGTACGTACATATACAGGGTGGATCAATAACTGTCTTATTCAATTTTATCATAAAATATTCCAAAGAAAGCTTTTGTTATTTGTATTTTGAATTAGTTCAACGACTTTTTATTTTAGATGTATTTAAACAATTTGTAAGGATTATTTTAAAGAATTTTAATTTAAGTTTTATTTTTATAAGAATTATTTTTAGACAAAAATGTAGATAAAAAAATATTTAATTTAAAAGAACATTCATAACGTTTTTTAATTTTTATTGCCTAAAAACACAAACATGTTTTACTTCTTTTAATATTTTTCAAAAAATTCTAGATATTAAATTTAAAGAAATTAATAGCGTTTTCGGCTTAAGTGCACTTGGTGCGAACTTGCATTGCCCCAGTTTATCATCCAGGGCACCTCTAGTGCAACTCCACCAAACCAGTGCACGTTATAAGCCGAACACCTTTTAGTGAACCGGTGCTGAATTTATCATAACTTAACAAGTCACTAAAGTCTCAAAAAAAGAATTCATGAATATGGACGACCCAAGGAATATTACTCAACAAACTCAAGAACTATATATCCATGAAACTTTTAATTTTTGGGACTTTTTTTAAAATTTTCCCAGCTTAAATGAAAAATTTATCGTCATCCGAAGAAGATATGATAAAATATTTGGGAACATTTCCATTTTTGTAATTTTTTTTATTTTTTGAGCTTTGTTATTATCGTTATTATCTTGGAATAAGTCCGCCATATTTGCACTGAAACCAGCACGAGCTCTTGGAGCCGGTGCGAGAAAAGCTGCACTCAGTGCACAACTGGTGCACTTTTCGTTCTAAGTCGAACACTCGGCACCGAGAAAATGCGAGTTGAAATTATAAGCCGAACACCCGAAATGCACTCAGTGCAACGCAGTGCAGGCCAGTGCAAGTAAGCCGAAAACGCTATAAGAGTTACAGTAATTTTAAAATTTCAAAAATTTAATGATTTTTGTGAGCCACCCTGTATAAATTTCATTTTATTTTAAATTTTTTTATTTAAATCAAGTATGCTTTGGATTTTAGATATCTGTGTTCCACAAAAATCATGAAAAAACATAATAGTTCATAGGAAATGACATTAACCATCTAAAAAAATTTGTGGGAAAAAAAATGAGACACCCTGTATATTAACTGTTCTTTGATTCTATAATCTTAGATCTTAGATTGTAGATTCTATGATTCCCCTATAACCTATAAAAAAATTAGTTTCGTGCTTTGAAAATAGTGTTGTTTTTAGATAATTTTTCGTCTTATCTAATGAATTATTATGAAATACTTGGTTGTACACCATCGGCGAGCTTAGAAGAATTGAAAGTTAGTTATTACAAACTTATTAAACAACATCATCCTGATAAAGTTTTAAAAAGTGATAATGATAACATATTTATTAAATTGGATGAAGCTTGGAAAACTTTGAGGAAAGAAGATTCGAAAAAGGAATATGATGCGAAGTTGTTTCAAAATAAATTAAGCAGTAATTGCGTAATATATGCAACGATTGATAAATCAGACTTACAATTTGATGATAGCGGCAATGCTTTTTATCCATGTAGATGCGGTGAAAATTATATAATTTCTAGCATGGACATTAATGGTTGTGATGAATTTATTATTGAATGCTCAGAATGTTCCAACTCTATTCAAATTAAATAATTCGCTTTTTCTTCAAAAAATATAGCATTTTAAAAATATAATATAAATAATTCATTATTCTAAATTTCCTTTCTACAGGAATGGAAATATAATTTACTACATTTTTAGTACTTATGCCATTGATAAGAAATCTAAAAGTTTACTTTATTCAAACATACAGCAGAGGCTTGTCTAAGATGGGAAAAGTTGTCTTATTTTCTATTCTTTTAATTTTAATTTATCAGTATAACTACATCCAGTGTGCTAATGTTCCATTAATAATAAATACTTGGCCTTTTAAAGAAGCAACCGAAAGAGGTAATTTTTCATTATATACATCTATATTTTACATATATATTTTGAAAAAAGAAGATTCGCATTAACGAAAGGAATTTTTTTTTTGGTCTTTTTATTTTTATTTCTAAACATGTGATTGTGATGCAACAAATAAACAAACTGAGCACAAATATTTTACCATATGTTTAAAATTATTCATACATTTAAATGTCGCTTATTGTTAAAAAATATAATGATACCAACTGTTAATACAAAATTCCAAATTTTCATCAAAGCTTTGTTGAAATGAACAGAATAAGTTTCAAACCGAAGCTCTTAACCATCGGAATATAGTTTATTCTCCGGGAAAATAGGTGCGGTGTAGACAAGCTAACAGTTTCGCTCACTCTCTTTTACATTTAAAACCTTGTCAAATAAGGAGAGCCCGTATGTAGAACTAATACACGCGATACATGCTTATTTAAGGTATCGAATTTTAATAGTCCTACAGAGGCCAACTTAATAAACGTACTTCGTTGAATTTTAGGAGGTACGGCTGAATTGAGTAATGGGCGAGGCCTATCGTTCTCGTACGGCGGAAGAGCGAACAACTTTTCTCTGCTGCGCGCTTTGCGAGAGTGGAGGGCCTCCCACCATAAGTTTCTAGCAGCAGTGGGAAAATTCAGCGTCGCACACTTGATTCGTGTCATGTTAGGTTGGAAATCTTGTTCTTAACGTGAATGGACAATATTAGACTATACTCCAAAAGTTTAATACAGTGGATTCCGCTTAATAGTACCACCAGATAATCGGACCAGCCAACTATTTGGACCAAAATATAAAGTCCCGATCCCAATCTATGGACATAATGTAAAATTGGGCCGCTTATTTGGTCCATAAATATAATTGGACCAATTTTTCATGAAAATTTGATCAAAAATAGGTAATTTTAGGTAAATTTTATTGGACATTTTTAATTTTGAAGTAAATGTGAATTAGAATTATTATTTTGCCATCATTTTAATACTCAAAATAGTTCTTTCCAACTTTATGGAATATAAATATTGTTTTTAGTTCAAGTTTTTCTTAAATTTTTTAAAAATAATCATCAAATAATTGTACATACAGAGGGGTGCACAAAAAACGGTCAACATTGTTTGAAGAATACTACTATCAGATAATAAAAGATTAAGAGGATACTCGGTGAAATGTGTAAATCTGCATTTCGCCCGCAAAAGTATTGAAAAATGGTGATTTTTCAAACCATTTGGTGAGATTACTAATTGAGCAAAATGAAAAATTTAAATTTCATTAGAAAAAACGTTTATTGTGTTAGTACGATAGAAGACGCTTTTTTCTATTTTTTTACTCAAAATTGTAAAAAAAAATCTTGAAATGTGCAAAAATATGCTATTTTTTAGACCCGATGTGGTCCGATTAAGCGGAATCCACTGTATTTGGGAATTGTTTATAATCTCAATATGATAAATTGTGAAAAATTAAGGACTTTAGATTGTTTTCCAGTAATATTTATATTATTGTAATACAGATTTACAATATTTCATAAAATAAAATTCTAATTAATTAAATTAAAAAACGTGTATTTTATATTCAGACAAGAAATAAATCAAAAAGTATATAATATTTTTGGATGGAGGGAGTATTATTTATTAGTTTAGTAAGTATACATACTGGGTGTATACGAAACTAGTGCCACATTTAAGGGCCCTTCTCAGTCTAGAAACTTCAAAAAATCAATTTTTTGTTTTTTTTCAAAAATCAATAGTTTTAAGTATGTAGAATAACGTCTTAAAAAGTTTTATGAAAAAATTTAAAATCTTTGAAGTTATTTAAGAATTGAGTCGGCACGCCGTCGACATCTGCTACATGATGTGTCACTGGTTTTCGTGGTTTCCGGGTCACCTCTATAACTTTTTTATTTATGAATAGAAAAATTTGAAATTTGGCTATGTTCTATGGTTCAAAAAAACAAATTTTATGTGCATTTTTTATTTTCGAAATCACTTCCGGTTTCACCGGAAACACCATGAACTTTGTTTTTTTAAATGTAACATCCCATATTTTTATTCATGGCTTAAAATACTTTCAAAAAAGTAGTATTTTTGAGATATTAGTTTTTATTTTTTGCGAAAAAAAAAAATTTAAAAAAAAAAAAGGTTTTCGAAGTCGGTGAAAATTACCAAAACTAATTCTAAATAATTCAAATATATAAAATAAATAATCGTTATAAAATCCTCTTTTTAAAAAGTCGAATGACCCGGCATCATTGCATTTAAAAAAAGTGAGATATTTGATAAAATCTTCATTAACTAAGTTTAAAAATTAATAGTTCAAAAACCACTTAAATTTTTTTTCAAATTACAATTTTATTTAGGTATTTGAATTATTTAGAATTAGTTTTGGTACTTTTCACCGACTTCGAAAACCTTTTTTTTTTTTTGAAAAAAAATTTTTTTACAAAAAAAATAAAAACTAAATATCTCAAAAATACTTCTTTTTTAAAAGTATTTTAAGCCATGAATAAAAATATGGGATGTTACATTTAAAAAAACAAAGTTCATGGTGTTTCTGGTGAAACCGGAAGTGATTTCGAAAATAAAAAATGCACATAAAATTTGTTGTTTTGAACCATAGAACATGGCCAAATTTCAAATTTTTTTATTCATAAATAAAAAAGTTATTAGGTGACCCGGTTTTCATTTCCACCCGGTATACAATGCATTTTATTTGCGTTAAAGTTAATTTCCAAGAAACAATAAAAATTAAAATATGGGTAGAAAATACATCAGAGAAGAATTGCAACGTCCTTCACGTACTCGAAAATGAAAGTTTCATGGTAATCAATTTACTATGAAGGCTGAAACTAGTTTTGCTAGCTCATCAGCAGAAAAACTTTGTGATAAACTAGATGAAGAATTTGTGATTGACAATAGCCATGGCTATTGTTTAATAAATTATATCCTAGTTTTTAATATGATTAGCGAATTAGTTATGTGTAAAAAATGCAAAAAAGATGTGAATTTTAATAAAACTAGTGGCAGAGGTCTTGGATTTAAAATCGTCGTAGAATGTGAATGTGGAAATACATTTATAAACTCATCTCCTTTTATCAATAAAGCATACGAAGTTAATCGACGAATAATCTTTGCCTTGAGACTACTCGGTGTGGGACTGCAGGGGTTAAATTTATTTTGTGGTGTAATGGACCTTTGCTCTAATATGACTTCTGTAGTATATTACAATGCTTTTGAAAATATACTAAGTGCTGCAAATACTTTATTAGGACAAGTGGCAAAGCATGCTGTTGAAACAGAAATACAAAAGAACGCTCGAGCTGGAAATCCACCTCTAGAATTGACAGTATTAGGTGATGGTACCTGGAAAAAGCGTGGTTATTCTTGTGCATATGCTCTTACTGCACTTATTGGTAATACTCGACATAGTAATAAAATCATCTTACTGTATAGCTTGTGAAAAATGGGAATCGAAGAAAGGGACTCAGGAATATGATACTTGGTTGAGAATCATCAAGAAGAGTGCCTCAATAATCATTTAGGCAGTGCTGGTAAGATGGAAGTTGACGGAATGCTTGAAATGTTCCTCAGATCAGAAGAAAATTATGGAGTCAAATATACAGTGAGCGGCAAAATTATGGAATAAATTCAATAAAACTGAAACCATAGGTTTTTCAAAAAAAAGTTTCGAATAAAAGTTGTTTGGTTTAAAGGTATAATCACTAAACATATTTTTATTTTTTATTTAAAATTTGTTTTCAAGGTCATTTCAAGGTCAACATTGTTTGTTTAAATGCAAACCTATATTTTTTCTAAAAGAAATTTACAGCTCTTTAAAAAATAAACAACTTTTATCTAAATAATTTTTTTATACCATTCTTAGTTTTGAAGTTATACCGAGTTTAACATTTTGGATCGTAAACTTTTATCCCATTGAAATCAAGTGTACTTTACCTTAAAATGTAATTATGTGATGACGTCATCATTTTGAAATAGCAAAACATAACTATTTTGTCCGATTAAGCCAAGTGGGACTTAAAATGTGAAAGAATCTACATTAGCATTACAAACAATAAACAAATAATACACTTTTGAAATTTTTTGAATGTTGTATAATGAATTTCAATCGTATTAAATTGATTGATTTTACAAAAGTCATGATTTTTGTCTCGACCAGCGTTTGCTTAAATTTAATAATATCATTTTTATTAATCGCCTTGCAATAACGTAAGCAAATAAAATAATGGCTCGCTTAAATGAAACTCAACGGATTGAAATTTTGATTCTCGTTGGATGCGGAGATAAGACCAGAACTCAGCAAGAGGTATGCACTATGTTTAATGCAAAGTATCCAGATAGACTTATCAGCCAATCCACGGTTAGTAAAATCGAGAAAAAATTTAGAGAAACTGGACATGTTAAACTTAGGGAAAATGTTAAAATTGATATTTTGTTAAGTATTGAGGAGAATCCTCATAGTAGTTCTCGACAAGTTGCAGCAGATAATGAAATCAGTCAGCGATCTGTATTATTAGTCCAGGAGCTCAATGAAGATGATCCCGATCGCCGGATGCAATTTTGTGAAAATATGCAGGATTTATGTAACCGCAATCTATCAACAGATAATAATCCTCAACATACACTTTGTCCAGAAGGTTCGGATAGTTGGTGTGAGTGGCAACGTGCTAAGGTAAATAGTGGACTTGAAGTTTACACTCATAAACCACCCTTACATGCAGAAGTTGCAGCAGCACTAAAAAGCGTATATGAAGATTAAGCAGCCATAATTTGTTAAAAAGATGCGTCGGCGGTCATACCCAGAATAATAATGAAAGTTATAATGCTGTCATATGAAAAATAGCTCCAAAACATATCAATACTGGCGCGAAAATTGTAAATATTGCAGCGTATTTGGCTGCTTGTTTTTTCAATCAAGGTAATACGACAATATTACATATGCTTCACCTAATGGGAATAAAAATAGGACAAGTTTCGAGAAGCTATGTGGACAAGAAAGATGAGGTACGGTTAAAAACAGCAGCGCGTGAAGCAACTTTTGCCTCCAAAGAAGCGAGAATTTCTCGAAGAGTCGACAAAACAGAGTTGATGGAGCTGCAAGAACAAGAAGAAGGCTGTATATATGGTCCAGGAATCGCTGACTAATTTAATTGTAGAAACAATAATAAAAAATAGTTTTCGAACTTCAAACGTGTTTTTCTCAAAATGCTTCTTTTCAACCTTGCGGTGTGGGTATCTTCCGCACTAATTATCTAATTAACTCCAAATTTCACATACACCTTTCAATTTATTGTCTTTATTGCATGAACTACTATTATGCATGTATTTTTATTTTTTCTGTATTTTTTAACATAAAAACACCATAAAATTTGATTAAATTTTGATTCATTTTATACTTTGAGCTGCCATATTGTTAATTTTTATTTTTTTTTAAATTTCCTTAGTTCATGCGATAAAGGAGACCTTAATGTTTAAGAAAAACTTTGGTTTTTTGTTGCAGCTCAATTATATGAGTAGATATTTACACCACCGTGGAAGCTTGCGAATTTCATCGGTCTGTGTTACCCAGCGTATATAAATATTAATCATGACTATATTTTAACATTTATTTACACCATATCTTCATTCAAAGCATGTTCAACAAGTGTACAAACTCCTGAAATACTTGTTTCAATTCTTCTTTGAAATTTGTTTTAATCAAAAATCACGTTTTTTACTCACTCTAGACTGAGAAGGGCCCTTAAGAGATGATTTTATAAATCAATCTTTGATAATCGATGCCACTTAAACAGCTGATTTTTATGGATTTAAGGTGCTTTCCAGGTAACCGCTCTGAGTAGTCCAGAGTAGCTCCCAACTACTCGAGTCTGTTCCAGGTGCATCGGAGTGAACTACTCTGAAGCACTCCATTTAACCTCGTCCCCGTCCCTTGAAGTAACTACCTAATCTTTAGCATGAACTACTCCAGTGGAGTAGTCGTGATTCACACTCTTTATTGGTTATAATTCGGACTTTGTGGTTATGTTAACAGAGCAAAATCCTTACGTATTACTAGTGCTTTTTTATTTTGAGTACTATAAAGCAACTCACTCCAGAGTTAAAATTTACCTGGAAAGCGCCTATAGTGTTCTAGAGATCCTTGTAAAGTTACAAGGTTTTTGTTTATTTTCCATCGACTACAAATATTTAATAAATGTAACAACATTCATGTACAGTTGGTCCCAGCTGGAAGTAGGACAAAAGTAATAACGATCGCGTATTCTTTGTCCTACTTCGAGCTGGGAGCAACTTTACAGATTTATACTTGGTCCTTAATGTTTTTAATCTGCTATC
Source organism: Stenus bimaculatus (assembly GCA_963971135.1). Taxonomy (NCBI): domain Eukaryota; kingdom Metazoa; phylum Arthropoda; class Insecta; order Coleoptera; family Staphylinidae; genus Stenus; species Stenus bimaculatus. The sequence continues at coordinate 57,884,825 of OZ020180.1, forward strand.
TGGTATAAAAGGTTTAGGTTAGGTTATGCTAGGTTAGTTTTGGTTTTGGTGTATGTGTGAATTCTCATTTAATTCATGTCGAATGTGCTCTTCTATTTCTCTTTAATCACCTGAAGATATATTTTACCTTCTATTTTTCACTTCTGCTATATTTCTGGATATAAGTGTTAGATTTATAGGAGTTCTATTTTTCAACATTTTTTTATTGAATTTTAAAACTGTTCGCACTCTATGGGGAACGTATGGAACTAAGTTCATATTTGTATTTAATATTTTTCGTGTTTTTTACTAACATGTAAAAAACATGAAAAATTGGTTTAAAAAAAGTAAATAAATGTTTTATACATATAATGTCAGAAATGTTAGGAAATTTATGAAAATTAATGTTTTTATCATTTTGCTGTCCGCTTGAAGTTAGTTTGCGAAGTCAAAACAGATGGCAGAATACTGCCCCCTACAAGTACTTAAAATTCCCAATAGAGTAGTAACTCTTTGTTCTTCATTTCCAACACTTGCCCCAACCTCATTAGAAAACTAAGGGGGCAAGTGTAAATATAATTATAAAGTTAATTTATTTCTTTGTGAGATCTAATAACTCTAAAACATCAAAATTTGGACTTTATTTTACAAGCTATTTTAGTTGTAGGTAATCACAGGTTGCATGTCAACACCTTGAATGCATATGTTTTCACTTAAACCATCTTAAAACAAAATTTGGAACTTTAGTAGGTAGCTGCAAGATTGTTTTTGTTTTGTTACAATATACAGGGTGTTTCTAAAATGGTGGTCACGGCTTTGTGTGTCCATACTAGAAGAAATATTAAGACAAAAAGTCCATATAAACATTTGTCCAAAACTCAACTGTTACCGTGATAACAGGTGTTGAAATTTCTTTTTAGTTTTACTTTTTTTATTTATTCTCTAGATCGGCTGAATGAAAATTAATAAAACTTTGGAGGTGACTACTTCTCCTAGATAAAATTTTAATGTTTTATTATCGTAAATAAAGAAATGACAGGGATGACCCTAATTTCGTGTATTTTATATTTAGCCCCTAAGAAAAATTTAAAACCGGTATCACAGGATTTAGTGGGATTATTTATTTCAAATCAAAAAATTAATATTATTTATTTATTGTTTAATACATTAACATAAATTGCGAGAAACAGTTTCCCCATAATTTTTTTAATTTATTAATATAAACTTTTTTTTATAAAAAACATTACCTAATTCAAAAGGTTTTTGAAAGTTTTTACTTATTAAAAAAATTCCGGGATCCATTTTTTGGGTTGGATATGTTATTTATGGACCATCTTTTTAGTAATTTTTTTTCAGGGTACCAGTAAAAATACCTTGTCAAATGTGTTTCCAATCTTATAAAATTAAAACTTTTTAAATTATTCTAAAGCAGATTTTATTTGACCAAATGATTTATTTTTTGACTTAAAACTTAATCCAATAAATTAAAATTAAACAATTTTTTGTAAATCTTTAAAAAATTTTTGTAATAAGCATTTTCAGACACCAGTTTACAGTTTTATTTAAAGCTTGGTTAGTTTCACACCTTCTACTACCCTATTTATTTCGCCAGTTATTCATGTAACATTTTTAGCTTGGGAACAAATCCAGAAAGGGCATACCGCAATTGATGCTTTAGTAGCTGGATGCTCAGAATGTGAGAGGCTGCAATGTGATGGGACGGTGGGATTTGGAGGAAGTCCTGATGAAAATGGAGAAACTGCTCTTGATGCTCTGATTTTTGATGGGCAAGTAATTTATAATTAGAAAATCCCTCGAATAGGTCAATATTTATTTTAAAAATAGAATCTTTTGATGTTAAAGCTTTATTGATGACATAATGGATGCTTGCATAAATGACATTTACAATTTTTTTAAATGAGATAATACTCATCTTTTTCTCATTTATTGCAATAGTGCACAACCTATATTCGCTAGTCATAAATCCATAATCCGGTCAATGTTAAATGCCTTTAACACACTGCAGTGAGCTGAATTCTAATCCGTAGAAATTTTTTCGAAACTTAGAAACTCAAGGATTTTAAATCGCAAAAGGAGTCAAAATGTACAACAATAATAAATACACCAGTGCTTTTAGTTTAAAAGTCGGTTCAGCAATTGCATAAAATATTAAATTTAAAATTTAATACATATCAATTAAGCCATTAAAGTTTATGCTCTAATTATTAAAATAAAGGACTTGTAAAAATAGATCTTGTTTTACTTTTATACATTTTGACTTCTTTTGCTATTTAAAATCGTTGAGTTGACTTGGACCCCACGTTAGCGATGGTAACTAGGTGATGGATGATTTAAGAAAATAATATGCTTTTACAAAAATACTAAAACAAAACTTGACGGGTTAATTTTTGATAATTAAAATTTGAATGTAATTTTCTCAGCAATTTGTGCACTGATTTTTAGAATATAATAATAATTTAATATAAATCTGGTCCTTTGTACTTTGTAGGTAAGGAGTAATAATTTAAAAATCTGCCCCCCTGAAATAAAAAATCGATCTGTCCGAGCGTTTTTCTAAGAATGAAGTTAAATTACAAAAAACGGGCTTATGAAGTTTTTTTTTGGACCAGCCTGTATTTATAAAATGTATAAAATATTGTGTAGTCAAAGTTGTGTGGAGATACACTTCGGTTTTTTTTATCTGCCGATTTCTTCATGTCTTCTAAAGGGTCATTGAATTAATCTGTGAAAATTGACCAAAAAATTTTGAAAAACACTGATACAATTTTGAATTCCCACTATCAAATATATTATTTTTAGTCATTACAGCTCCAAATATTAAGAGGATAGTCCGCCAAATGTTTGAAATGCGTACTCCTCGCTAGTAAAAATTGATTTTTTGGTGTTTGTAATAAAAAATTTAACAAAAACGCTCTTGGTTTGCCTTGAAATTGAATTTATTTATCATATAGAATTTTTTTTTGATGTATATAGTCTGTTATAAGGGAGTAATTTTGAAAAAATGATAAAAACGCATTTTTTAAAAAATTACGCACCTATAATTTATTAAACTTAAACAACAAAAATTCTATATGAAAAATAAATTCAATTTGAAGGCAATACAAGAGCGTTTTTGTTAAATTTTTTATTACAAACACCAAAAAATCAATTTTTACTAGCGAGGAGTACGCATTTCAAACATTTGGCGGACTATCCTCTTAAGTAAACTTTTAAGATTTTCTGTAAAAAGTTTTAAAATATACTTAAAACAAAAAACAAGTCTATAAACTCTTCGTTTATACCTTAACTTATTGTTAGCTTTGGAAATGATATATTATTTCAATTAGTTTTTAATAAAAATCTTAAACGCTGCTAAGCGAATGTTTTTTGTAAAGAACCCTTTTTACTGCTGCCGAATGACTGTTTGGTTTGACATACTAAAATATAAAAAGAACAAATTTGTTAGCCACAAGACTCTTCTGTGTACCAAAAAAATAAATTTTAAAAAAGCTTCAATGGAAAAAAGATTATGAGCAAAACCGCAAATATCAAGAGAATTTCAAAATCAAGCGCACACATTTGCTGACTCTCCTCTTAACTTTATTTTTTTTGTATTTAGATCTACGATGGATATGGGTGCGGTTGGTGCTCTAAGAAATATTAAAGATGCAATTGAAGTAGCTAAACATGTACTAAAGTTCACAACTCACTCATTACTTGTTGGAAGCAGAGCTTCACAATTTGCCCAACAAATGGGGTTTAAAAAAGAATCTCTTACTACCAATAAATCTCTTGAATTATGGACCAAATGGAAAGCTAATAGCTGCCAACCAAATAGTTGGAGAGTAAGTATAGTACATGTTATCAGGTTCATAAAGCCTTAGGTTTTAAATCTGTGCTCATACATAAACCTCTATAAAATTCGATAATCACCAGATCTAAAGTGAGCAAACCACTTTTATGATTGGTTTTCACTGATCATTGTATTCGCCGAAAAGACCGACAATCTTCACATTTTCAATCCACTGAGATTACTAAAAATTTAACATCAAATTTAATTATATATATAATTTTCATTTTTCCAGGACGTGTATCCGAATAATATGAAATATTGTGGTCCTTATAAGCCCATTGAAGAGAATAGTGTTTATTCCCAGGCAAAGAAACACGAATTTGGAACTCATAATCATGATACCATTGGCATGATTGTAATTGATAATAATGGTGATATTGCTGCTGGAACTTCAACGAATGGAAAAGCATATAAAATACCAGGGTGGGTTATAATTATATGTTAGCTTATTTTTTAATAATTCTTAGAAGTTGACAATCATCACATATACTTAATTTATAGGAGAGTGGGAGATTCGCCAATACCTGGAGCTGGAGCTTATGCCGATAACGAAGTTGGAGCTGCTACTGCTACAGGTGATGGAGATCTGATGATGAGATTCCTTCCTAGTTTTCTTGCAGTTGAAGAATTAAGACGCGGATCCACACCTAAAACTGCTGCTCAAATTGCTATCAGTAGAATAGCTAAATACTACCCGCACTTTTTTGGCGCCATAGTCGTTGCTGATGCTTCAGGACGATATGCTGCTGCTTGCAATGGAATGGAGTCTTTTAAGTTTTGTGTAGCAAATGAAAATTTCAAAACTGTTAACATTATTGAAATCTCCTGTTAACATATTTTAATACGGATATTTAAATATATATTTTTAACAACCAACAATAAATGTTGGTTTAATAGAAACAATAATTTTTATATTTTGAAACCCAATTCCTTGTTGCAATATTTATTATCCTAATTTTTTTAGCATTATTTAAATTTTTAAACATGAGTAATATCGAATTTAATAAAGCAGACTTGGGTAACTTAATTTTATTGGTTAATACATTAGAAACAGTAACATACATTTTATTTTGATTTAAGCGTGTAAGTAGTGAGCGACGTGTATGTTATTTGATCAATATATTTGTTTTTTCCACGATAGTGCAAAAAGTAGGTCATTTATGATAAGTTGTTAGTTCACAAAGTCTTGTTTTTTTGTTCTGCTAGGGCACAAAAGCATTACTTAGTGCAAAAAAGCATAACCTAAGTAATGCTTTTGTGCACCAGAGCAAAAAGCATGACTTTATGAACTGACAATTGATCAGAAATGACAAATCTTGAATTTTAGAAATGTCAATATCTCATTAATTTCATGTTCTTGTAGAATTTTATTACTTTCAATGATCATCGGTCGTAGAAAAAATAGTGTATGCAACTCGTGCAAAAAACATTCAAATTTGTAACATGTTTATCAATATTTTAAATAAAACGTCAAATTTTCCGTCATAAGCGTCATTTTTTACTTCCCACCCAAGGGCGGGAAGTAAACGTCAGAGAAGGCCCACTTTCAAACTTTTTAAAAGTCAGAAATTGACGTATTACATACATGGTTGTAAATAAAATACTTTTTTACAAAACTTTGTTTGAAATAATTTTTATAGAATACTACACCAAAAAGTATTTGAAAAACAAAAATATTTGAAATATTTCTTTTTTCTTTATGATTTTTGGAATACAAAAGAAATATTGAGATACTTGTTCAAATGAACGAAGGCGAAGGATTTTTTTTAGTTTATGAGGTGTTTTGAGAAAAAAATTTTAACGTACAAAAATTCTATTATTCGCTCTGTTTATAGATACTATGTGGGTATAGATCATATCATAATTTAAAAAATTGTCTTACAGATAAAATGTTAAAAAATAGAAAAATAATATTTTTTCTTCAAACGTCCTTAAAGCACATCCTTTATCCTTATGTGACGCTTGACAGGCTTTAACAATGAACAAGTAATTTTTATGTTCCTTGAATCCTTGATTCTATGAATATTTTCGTGCATTTCCGAAGTAAAGCGGTTACAATCTGGTATACTTTGCATTGACAAGGATTAGAAAAGCCGAGTAGAAATGCATCTTAGACAACCCAATATACACTAACATTGTATTGTATGTAAATTAAATATCAAAATTTAAACTTATTTTTCATCAGAAGAACTAATCTCGTAAGGATGGGGATGGGCGAGTAGATGGGAGCGTTGTAGAGTGTTGAAAAATTGTAGGTGGACGGACGACAAAAAGCAAGATAAAAGTGGTCGAAAGGTTTTTTGTCGTTTGCCTCTAAAAAAAATCCCAAGGGTTTTTTCGTTGCACATGTTCAACTTTTTTCGGTTTCGTGCGTGCGCGACCAAATTTTAGTATGTCGTGTAGAATTAAAGTTACAAGTTAGTACTATCCTTGTAACTCTACCAATGTAAACGCAAATGGTAGAGTAGAGTAGTAAATTTGACTAGATTTTGGTAGAATAGAGTAGGATTGCACGGTGGTAGAGTTAACTTGCCCGCTAGCCCAACTCACCTTCTCCTACTACCAATTTTTACGTTACTCTACTCTACTCAACCGCAACTCTCCCAATGAAAACGCATTTGAGATAGTCCAGTAAATAAAAATCCCCAATATTTGCTTTTTTGATATTTTTATTTGATTATTTTGATAAATTCTGAGGCGGAAACAAAAAAACTTTAATTTACTCGGTATATAAGAGGTACGGTTGCAACGGATCCCTTCTTTTTAACTAATTTCTAATACTTATTTTCTTTTGTTTAGTTATTTGTTCCTCAAGAGCTAAAGTTAATTCCTTTAGCAAAATTCTAGAAACTTTTCGCAAAGACTTTCTCAAAATTTGGTGCTGCTCGATGATCATCGTTGATCTTTAAATTTTGCACTGAACGACTCTACTCTACCACATATTTTAAAATGCGTGCGGAGGGGTACTCGACCTAATTCGGTAGAGTTTACTCTCCTAAAAAGTAGGCAAGTGTACTCGTCCACTTACTCTACCAATGAAAACTAGGCTTTATTAAGGCTATTTTTCCCAAAAATATGCTTTACAACTTTTTTTTAGTTTAAATTTGGAGTACGATTTTTGGACTTTTTTTTAAAGAAATTTGAAAATTTGCAGCTTCTACAAGAATTGACAGATGAGGATCGTGAGTGGCTTAGGCTATGGCCCGGGATACCGTTAATTTGTAGAAAAATATTCGGTTGTTCACCGTGATACCGGTGGCGCAGGGATTTTTTTTCAGAAAGCGTAAAAAAATACTCTAAAAAACGACGCGCCCGACAATTCTGTATTTCACAAGGCTTTTGCGTTTGGTAGAAAATTAAATATCGCTGCACGTGAAAATTGACTACTCGGTTCTATTTTAGGTCCGTTATTTTTTTACCACCATACTGAAAAGTAGCGATAGCTTATTTTGAAGGTCTTACCGTGCGCTTTAATAGAAAAATTTTAAGTCGCTGGTGTCAATATTTAAAAAAATAAATAAAAACGAAATTTTATAAATAAATTCAAACCCAAAGCTAGGAAAACTTTGAAATTTTTTTTTCGAGTTTTTGGAAAGATGACCTCTCGAATGAAAGATAATTAAAAAATGATTAAAATTGACCACTCAGTTCTGATTGAGTTGTTATTTTTTTGCCACCATTCTGAAAAGTACTGCAATTTACCTTTTCTAGCTTGAAGTTATTTTAAAGTTTCGTGGCTTAAATAATAGCCGTTTGTATCCTTTTAAATAGGCAAAAAAATTCGTATCGCGTATCGAAATCTTTATTTGTTTTGGAGTTATGAACCTAAATGTGTTGCACACTGGAAAATTTGACATATTGATATATTGCAAGAACAAATTTAGTTTGGATTTTATTCATAAACGACCTCTTAAATAACTACTAGTTCTAATAAATATGCCAAATTTACACCAAATTTATTTTTATTTAAAAATTAAGCGAATCATGATTATTATTTAGAAAATACCCTTTAGGCACACTGTCATACTTTATTCAAACATTTCTATTTGATCTTCCACTTTTCACAAGCAACATAAATTAAAAAGTAGTTTTAATTAAAAAAGTGAAAACAATTTTCAAATTTAATTTGAAAACGCCAAAAACTCGTTATATTGCTATTTTAAAAATTTCGACTTTTGAAGAAAAAATAGCATGTTTTATTCGGAGTAAAAAAAACTTTTTTTGGCTCACATGAATCCGCGGGACCCACAGTGCTCGTCCCGCAAACCTACATGCTCGCCACAAAAAGTACTTCTTTTACACCGAATAAAACAATATACTTTTTTTTAAATACCGGGTGTCCACGAAACTATAAATTTGAAATTTGAAAATGCCATAAGAAAACGAATTTATTGAACTAAAATAATTTCCAATTTCACTTCCCGTTTCACCGGAAATTACATCAAATATCTTATTTTTTTGTACTTATTATTTAACATTGGTAAGTTCCAAGTATATTTGTGACAAAAAATAAATTCTTTTCTGAAGTTCAAAAAAAAAAAATATTTATACCTAATTTTTTTTATAAAATCTATTAAAACTACTCTTAAATAATTTAAATAGGTAAAATAAATTGTAAATTATGTCTCGCAGTTTTTGAGAAATTAACTTTAATAATTTTTAAAATCCGTTTTTTGCAAATATCTTTATTTTTTCAAATTGCATGATTGTGGGGCCACTTCCTATTTAGACAGAGGATTCTTTTCCGATTACAGTAATACCCAATATGTAGGTAGAAAAAAAATCCTCTATCAAAATAGGAGGTAGCCCCACTATCATGCCATTGGAAAAAATAAGATATTTGCAAAAAACGCATTTTAATAATTATAAAAATTAATTTCTCAAAAACTGCCGAATGAATTTCAAAATTCACAATTTATATTACGTATATAAATTATTTAAGAGTAGTTTTAATAGGTTTTATTAAAAAAATACCCAAAGTTTTTTTTTGAAAGTACAGAAAACATACTTGGAACTTACCAATTCTTAATAAGTACAAAAAATAAGGTATTACATTGAAAATAAGAAAGTTGATGTCATTTCCGGTGAAACCGGAAGTAATATTGAAAATTTTTTTAGTTCAATAAATGCGATTTCTTATGCCATATAACATACTAAAATTTCAAATTTTTATTTTCATAAATAAAGAAATTACCCGAGTGGTCCTAGTTTCGTGGACACCCGGTATATGTAAATTAACCTCGGAGTAGAATAATATTACATAGATTTCACGTTTATCTTGTAGTCATTGTGGAGTCAATTCAGTTTTTTTTTAAATTAAATGATTTGATCCCCATGTAATATCTACAAACAGGGTCAATAATAAAATTTTCATATGTGTGTTATAAACTATACCAAATTCAAGACTTCTAAGTTCAGCACAAATAATAAACATATGCGAAAACCTCTATTTTGTTTGTGTATTTCTTTAGATTTGTAAAGACTGAATCTAAAAAATATTTCAGAATTGTTAAAGTATTTCAAATACTTTTATTACTTGATAATGATAATTGAAAATATGTAAATACAAAATACTTTTTAAAAAAGTATTTCAAATCTAAATACTTAAAGTATTTCAACTACTATTTGAAATACTATATACTACTCAACTGTGATCAAAGCTCAAAAAGCTCATAATTGCACCCAATTGCAATTTCATCTAAGTCTTATTAATATTTGTAACAGTTTTTACTAAAGTACAAATTTTTAACGAGTTCATTATGACCTAAAATTTAAAAAATTTAGCTATAAAGCTATTTTTTGTGTAAAGTCTGGTTAACCTTTTGAAAAGTTATTAAGTTAATGTCGATTAAGTTAGCAGCTCGAAGCTTTTCAGAATTGTGTCCTCTCATTACCATAATACAAATCGAGGTTTTTATATTTTGCGGTTGATCATACCATTCAGTACTATAAACTTCATTAGCAACACTTTCCATCTAAAATTTTATTCTAGCAATAAAATAAGAAAATGCTTAAAGTCGTTTTACTAATACCTGGGATGTTATTATATCACCTCCTATGCAAGTTAAACCTATCTGTATAGAGTATCCACCGTAGAGCAACATATAAATCAGAATGTCAAGAAGACTGGCAACACTAAAATAATATTATGTTAAAAACAAAACTTCTGTGATTATAGTGAGAGTATCTTTTAGACCACAATATCGAGAAATTTGAGACTTTTTATCTCTTTTCTCTTATTCCTTAGACGATTTTTTTTGTAGAAAGAAAATTATCTATTTGACATTTTACGGTGAATGCGCCGGGAAACACAACAGCGTGTTTTTCATACAGGTGTACAAGAAGTTCGGTACTATTTAGAAGTATTGTCATGACCTTGAACAGGAAGTTGTAGGTCATTTAAAAAAAATTAAGTGATTATTGCCTGGTCTTCAACGTGCTGTTCAAGGTCATGGCAATATTTCTAGATAGTGGGTTGCTAAGAATCATACAACTTTTATTTGAAACGTTTTTCTCAAAAATACTTCATTTCAGAAATAAGCGGGCGTTGCCGAACTTTTTGTACACCCTGTATAGTAGTACAGTGTACAAGGCGTAAAAGGATGTCCATCATATTTATAATATGCTATATGTTAGGAAAAATATATTTTTCACAAAATAATTTTATACGTACTCGTAAGACGCAACGTAGGCCACTAATACCAAATTATAAAGCGAAGCCATGAGAGTGAAGAAGTAAATTTCGACGTAAAGTTTCTTTAAAATCGCAACTAACCTTAAAATGTATTAAACACATTTTGGTAATCGATGATTAAAATCTATTTACTTACCTTAAAGTAATTTCATGTTGATTTATAATCTCTTTTAAAAAACTGAAACTTGTGCTTTTATGCTTAGAATTTCTACAGTTTTCTGTCCAAATTCTCAATCCAATTTTTATCTGCTCTACGTTGATGCAAATAAGAGTAATTAAGCTTACATAAAACATATCAAAAACGAGCTCCCCATACACCAAGGGATAAGATACCACAAGATATTGAAAAATTAAAATTGGATAATAGCAATATGCCTGCTTTATATCACAACCATAGTATCCAGTAAATAACAATTCTTGGTTCATGACACAAGAAATCATTGCCATTATCACAATCAGGCCAAAGAAGCAACTATAGATTTTGCCGATGTTTAGAGCAATATTGTGTAGTCGTTTAATTTTCTTTGGCATAATTTTACCAAATTTATCTAAAGACCACATTTTATCTAACAAAGTTAGTGCAGTTTTTATGTCCTTCGTTTTGATGTACCACCAAATGCATTTGTAATGAGTCTGATAAGACAAAATGGGTGTGTCTACGATTAAAAATTAACTCATTGCAACTAAATACTTACAATGAAAAGATAGCCCAAATAAATTAGCTTTTCTAGTGAAACTGCAATTCCATTAAAAAAGAACACGACATCGTACAGGTTAGCTATGAACAGTATGTAGATTAAACAGCAGTTAATACATGTAAGAAGTATACAGAAGGCATTTCTTTTTAATGGATTAACACCTAAAAAAGTGACGAATTTTAAAACTAAATCTAATATGTGTAATTCTGAAATGATCATGGCGAAGATTAATTTTTTATTTGAGAAAGTCGCTTTTTTGGTGTTTTTATTGTTTAATAAAACCACCTTTATTGTTCTAAGTGGGGCCCAAGGGTTACTAAATAATTAACGTTTTATGTAGTTTATTTTGTTGATAATTGATACTCACGGTTTCTAATAAATTAAGTGGGACGTTAACACCTGGAAAAATAAATGTACTTTAATATTATTTATTTAAATACCTACCTATGTTTATTTCTTATTTATCAAGTAAACAATTTTCACTATAATTTTGCTTTCAATTAAAATACATTTTTACATTATTTTTTACCACTTGGGTACATTCAAAAAAAGGAGAACATAAAAATATCATCAACAGTTTTGTAAATGAATATTTTTATCAATAAAAATCTTTATAGATAATTCTATAATCTTAGCATTGAACGAATTATTTTCATGATTTCTAGCTTGATTAATCGTCGTTTATTTTAGTATATTTTTGCAGCGTTCCAAAAATTAAGTAAAGTTTCACATATTTTTGGAGCGCTGTAAAAAGTTTAAAAATATACTTAAAACAAAAAATAATTTCTCAAGCTCTTCGTTTATAATTTATAAAATTAAAAAAAGCTCCACTGGAAATAAAGTTATGACCAAAACCGGAAATATCAAACGAATTTCAAAATGCAGCGCTCAAATATGCCGACTCTCTTAACATTGGAATTGGAGATATTAGGAGATTTATAAAATTCGGAGTATTTCTACTCAGAATTTATTATACTATAAAAATGTTCCAAATGTGTAATCAATGTAAACTAATTACAAACTCCATACTAATTTTTGCCTAACAAAAACCGCTATAGTGCGGTATGATACTTGTGCATCGGTTTTGTTTTGCGATATTCGAAGTTGACATTTTTCTGTTATAGTAATATTGTACTTGGACGCAGTAAAATATCCTATTCTCGCTATAACACGATGGCGGTCTTCCTCATTATGCCACAGGAGTGAGAAGACTCCTAAATACAAATCGCTGGATTGGAAGAGAAGGAATCATTCTTTGACCACCACGTTCACCTGATCTAAATACTTTAGATTTTTTATATGAATATTTTAAAGAGCTAATTTACGCAGTGGAAATGAGACCAAACTAAAGCTGCAATGAAAAATCAGGCAAACTACGTTTAATATTAAAAATAATAAAACGAGCCTTTCGTTTAATTAAATCCAATTTTATGCGACGATTATGTATAACAGCGGATGAGGATTCTTAGAATAATAAAAATCATTTTTTGACTTTTATTATTTTGTTTTATTTCTGACCATAACGAAATACGAACTATCTGTGGTAATAAATAATAAACTAATTTATTTAACATTGAGGACAATAATAACATTTTGTTTTTGTTTTTGGGACACCGGCCTAAGCCTCATGTACCCATATAGAACATAAAACACATTAGTTGTGTTTTTTTACATCATTTTGTTCAGTTCAGCTCAGTTCAGTTCAATTTGATCACACGCTCTAAATGAGCAGATTCGAGTAAAAAGAACAGCATAAAATTTCAATCGTTTGACAAGTGACAGGACGCGTCATTTTAAGGTTATTGTTTATTGTTTGTTTTCCCTAGTCCTTATTAAATTTCTCCACTTTCTGGAGCATGTAGCTGAGTCAAACTAAAATTAAAGTTTACTTGAAAATGAATATTTTATTCTGTTAATTATAAGAATATATACAATAAAATTCTGCCAAACTTTTTTCTTTTTCCTTGGTGTTGTATTCTCAAACTTCCAAGTATCCTTGTGTTTTTTTGAAATAGTCTCACTCTCATTAGGCTCTGTATCTTCAACAATAACATCATTGTGTTGAACTGTAGGATATTGTTTTATGCAGTGATTTAACAACTGCAGCGATACAGATTATAGTTGTGTTTTTTTACATGATTTGCTCGAGCAAATCAGTTGCTCTGTTCAGTTAATAAGAATCGCTCGTTCTTTTTACGTGCTCACTTTGGACTGAACAGAGCAAACGTCTCCCCCCTTGCCCCTTGACCCTAACTTCACCTGCTGTAGAGGGAGCTCACTTGCTCTGCTCGGTTTGATCATCTCCAAGTTTGAAGTGTGTTTATAACTAGCTTAACTTAAACATATTCTAGGTCTCTAAAAAACTTACCATTAAAATATCTTCAAGCGTATTTTGTGCCAACATTGTTTACCTGGTTTCTCTAACGGAGAAAAACGTTAAAAAAATCACGAAAAATTCAAAACAAACACATAACCTTAAAGATTTGTGTCAGTTTTCGTTATTCGTCGTTTCTTTTAACTGCTTCTGCTCACTTTAATCATCTGCTCAGAACAAAAATTGTCTGAAGTGATTTGAGCAAAAGGGGGTAAAAAAAAACACAACTAATGTTGATGATGATGCACTTGTTGAAGCCTCGTTTAATAATACCTCGCCCACTTTTCGGTTTGGTACGATTTTTAAAACTATACTTATAGGAGTACGTTTTCGGGAACTCAGTAGTTACGTTGAAATTTTGGTATATTTAACTTTAAAGTATATTTTTAGATGGTTTTCGACTTGTCACATGTACATAATAAATGTAGGGTTATGTTAATTTAACAAGAAATAACATTTATGCGTTTTTAGCACCGCCACTGCAAGTACAACATGATTCAAATTTAACAGTAGTCTTACCTACTTCTTTCAACTCTACCACAGCTGCTATAATAGTTTTAAATTCTAGCTTGATAAAGACCTAAAAGAGGTCGAAACGTCGGTAGAAAATAAAGTTTTAATGTAAAACTGTATTTTTTGCACTTTCTATATATAATGAGCTAGTTTACTCCTTATTGATAGAGACTAAAACGTCACATTTCCTGTCTCTTGTCAAATTTTACTTTACTCCCTGTCTTGTCATTACTTTACTCCCTCCCACGTCATTTGTCATCACTTTACTCCCGCTCACGTAACTTGTCATTAAAAATTAAAATTAGTCATAATCTTGTAATTTGTCTGAATTTGCCGCGAAATCACAATAGTTGCAAACTTCAGTCTAGTCTAAACACCACCAATATATTGAGTGAATTCTAAAAACATCGTCGGGATTAAAATCAGTCACTTTACTACCTAGGTGCATAAATAACTATTATTGGTCCTAACAGCCAACAAAATTCTACCTATCCATTAGTTTAAATTGTATTCAAGAAATGGAGCTGGCTGTGTCTTTACAAGCCATTGACTTTTGAAACGTTTTAAACGGTTTTCTGAAAACTTAAGAAACTGGATTTTCTTTAAACTGTTTTTTTACAAATAGTTCGTATTTCGTTATGGTCAGAAATAAAACAAAATAAAATAATAAAAGTCAAAAAATGATTTTTATTATGTTAAACTTACAATAAGTCCTCATCCGCTCTTATACATAATCAGCATCGTCGCATAGAACTGGATTTAATTAAACGAAAGGCTTGTTTTATTATTTTTAATATTAAACGTAGTGTGCCTGATTTTTCATTGCAGCTTTAGTCTCATTTCCACTGCGTAAATTAGCTCTTTAAAATATCCATATAAAAAATCTAAAGTATTTAGATCAGGTGAACGTGGTGGTCAGAGAATGATTCCTTCTCTTCCAATCCAGCGATTTGTATTTAGGAGTCTTCTCACCGCTGTGGCATAATGAGGAAGACCGCCATCGTGTTATAGCCAGAATACGATATTTTGCTGCGTCCAAGTACAATATTACATTAACAGAAAAATTTCAACTTCGAATATCGAAAAGCAAAAACGATGCACAAGTACCATACCGCACTATAGCGGTTTTTGTTAGGCAACAATTAGTATGGAGTTTTTAATTTGTTTACATTGTTTACATATTTGGAACATTTTTATAATATAATAAATTCTGAGTAGGAATACTCCGAATTTTATAAACCACCAATATCTCCAATGCTAAGAGAGTCGGCCTATTTGAGCGCTGCATTTTGAAATTCGTTTGATATTTCCGGTTTTGGTCATAACTTTATTTCCAGTGGAGTTTTTTTTTTTAAATTTTATAACAAGTACAGTTATAAACGAAGAGCTTGAGAAAATGTTTTATGTTTTAAGTATATTTTTAAACTTTTTACAGCGCTCCAATAATATTTTAAAACTTTACTTAATTTTTCGGAATAATAAAAATATACTTAAAATAAACAACGATTAATCAAGCTCTTCGAATTTTAAAATCAAGCGCTTAAATTTGCCGACTATTTTCTTAAGTTTCTATATTTGTCAAAAGAATATTTCCGCTATGGGAAAATAATTCGTTCAATGCTAAGATTATAGAATTATCTATTAAGATTTTTAATGATAAAAATATTCATTTACAAAACCGTTGATGATATTTTTATGTTCTCCTTTTTTTGAATGTACCCAAGTGGTTAGATTGTAGGGCATAGTTGTCCAAAACAAAATAGTGTAAAAATGTTTTTTAATTGAAAGTAAAATTATAGTAAAAATTGTATACTTGATAAATAAGAAATAAACATGGGTAGGTATTTAAATAAATAATATTAAAGTATATTTATTTTTCCAGGTGTTAACACGCCCACTTAATTTATTAGAAACCGTGAGTATCAATTATCAACAAAATAAACAACAAAAAACGTTAATTATTTAGTAATCCTTGGGCCCCACTTAGAACAATAAAGGTGGTTTTATTAAAAAATATTATTACGTTAATTACACCAAAAAAGCGACGATCTCAAATAAAAAATTAATCTTCGCCATGATCATTTCGGAATTACATGTATTAGATTTAGTTTTAAAATTCGTCACTTTTTTAGGTGTTAATCCGTTAAAAAGAAATGCCTTCTGTGTACTTTTTACTGGCATTAACTGCTGTTTAATCTACATACTGTTCATAGCTAACCTGTACGATGTCGTGTTCTTTTTTAATGGAATTGCAGTTTCACTAGAAAAGTTAACTTATTTGGGTTATCTTTTCATTGTAAGTATTTAGTTGCAATGAGTTAATTTTTAATTGAAGACATACGCCATTTTGTCTTATCAGACTCATTACAAATGCATTTGGTGGTACATCAAAATGAAGGACATAAAAAATGCACTAACTTTGGTAGATAAAATGTGGTCGTCAGATAAATTTGGTAAAATTGTGCCAAAGAAAATTAAACAACTACACAATATTGCTCTAAAAATTGGCAAAATCTACAGTTCATTCTCTGGCCTGCTTGTGATAATGGCATTGATTTCTTGTGTCATGAACCAAGAATTGTTAATTACTGGTTACTATGGTTGTGATATAAAGCTGGCATATTGCTATTATCCAATTTTAATTTTTCAATATCTTGTGGTATGTTATCCCTTGGTGTATGGGGAGCTCGTTTTTGATATGTTTTATGTAAGCTTAATTACTCTTATTTGCACCAACGTAGAGCAGATAAAAATTGGATTGAGAATTTGGACAGAGAACTGTAGAAATTCTAAGCATAAAAGCACAAGTTTCAGATTTTTAAAAGAGATTATAAATCAACATGAAATTACTTTAAGGTAAGTAAGTAGATTTTAATCATCGATTACCAAAACATGTTTAATACATTTTAAGGTTAGTTGCGATTTTAAAGAAACTTTACGTCGAAATTTACTTCTTCACTCTCATGGCTTCACTTTATAATTTGGTTTTAGTGGCCTACGTTGCGACTTACGAGTACGTATAAAATTATTTTATGAAAAATATAATTTTCCTTTTTTCAAATGACCTTCAACTTCCTGTTCAAGGTCATGACAATACTTCTAAATAGTACCGAACTTTTTGTACACCTGTATGAAAAACAGGCTGTTGTCTTTCCCAGCGGTTTCACCATAAAATGTCAAATAGATAATTTTCTTTCTAAAAAAAAAATCGTCTAAGGAATGAGAGAAAAGAGATAAAACGTCTCAAATTTCCCGATATTATGGTCTAAAAGATACTCTCACTATAATCACAGAACTTTTATTTTTAACATAATATTATTTTAGTGTTGCGAGTCTTTTTGATATTCTGGTGTGTATGTTGCTCTACGGTGGATACTCTATACAGATAGGTTTAACTTGCATAGGAGGTGATTTAATAACATCCCAGGTATTAGTAAAACGACTTCAAGCATTTTCTTATTTTATTGCTAGAATAAAATTTTAGATGGAAAGTATTGCTAATGAAGTTTATAGTACTGAATGGTATGATCAATCGCAAAATATAAAAACCTCGATTTGTATTATGGTAATGAGAGGACACAATTCTGAAAAGCTTCGAGCTGCTAAGATAATCGACATTAATTTAATAACTTTTCAAAAGGTTAACCAGACTTTACATAAAAAATACCTTTATAGCTAAATTTTTAAAATTTTAGGTCATAATGAACTCGTTCAAAATTTGTACTTTACTAAAAACTGTTACAAATATTAATAAGACTTAGAAGATATTGCTATTGGGTGCAATTATGAGCTTTTTGTGCTTTGATCAGAGTTGGGTAGTATGTAGTATGTAGTATTTCAAATAGTAGTTGAAATACTTTATTTAGTATTTCAAATAATTTTTTAAAAAGTATTTTGTATTTACATATTTTCAATTATCAAGTAATAAAAGTATTTGAAATACTTTAACAAGTCTAAAATATTTTTTAGATTCAGTCTGGAATTTGGTAAAGTTTATAAAACGTTTTGATAAGAAAATTTTGACATATGAAAATTTTATTATTGACCCTGTTTGTAGATATTAGATGGGGATCAAATCATTTAATTAAAAAAAACTGAATTGACTTCACAATGATTACAAGATAAAAGTGAAATCTATGTAATATTATTCTATTCCGAGGTTAATTTACATATATACCGGGTGTCCAGAAAACTAGGACCACTCCTGTAATTTCTTTATTTATGAAAATATATTGAAATTTTAGTATGTTATGTGGCATAAGAAATCGCATTTATTGAACTAAAAACATTTTCAATATTACTTCCGGTTTGACATCAACTTTCTTATTTTCAATGTTATTTTTTGTACTTATTAAACATTGGTAAGTTCCAAGTATGTTATCTGTACTTTAAAAAAAAAACTTTAGATTTTTTTGGTATATTTTTTGATAAAATCTATTAAAACTACTCTTAAATAATTTATATACGTAAAATAAATTGTGAATTTGGAAATTCATTCGGCAGTTTTTGAGAAATTAATTTTTATAATTATTAAAATGCGTTTTTTGCAAATATCTAATTTTTACAAATGGCTACCCCCTATTTTGATAGAGGATTTTTTTTCTACCTACATTTTGGGTATTACTGTAATCGGAAAAGAATCCTCTCTCTAAATAGGGAGTGGCCCCACAATCATGCAATTTGAAAAATTAAAGATATTTGCAAAAAACGCATTTTAAAAATTATAAAAGTTAATTTCTCAAAAACTGCCGAGTTAATTTCTTAATTTATAATTTATTTTACCTATTTAAATTATGTAAGAGTAGTTTTAATAGATTTTATAAAAAAAATTACCATTAATTTTTTTTGACACTTCAGAAAAGAATTTATTTTTTGTCACAAATATACTTGGAACTTACCAATGATAAATAATAAGTACAATAAAATAAGAAATTTGATGTCATTTCGGTGAAACCGGAAGTGAAATTGGAAATTATTTTAGTTCAATAAATGCGTTTTCTTATGCCACGTAACATAAAATTTCAAAGTTATAGTTTCGTGGACATCCGGTATTTAAAAAAAAGTATATTGTTTTTTTAGGAGTAAAAGAAGTACTTTTTGTGGCGAGCATGTGAGACAAAAAAAGTTCTTTTACTCCGAACAACCTATTTTTTCTTCAAACGTCGAAATTTTTAAAATAGCAATATAACGAGTTTTTCGCGTTTTCAAATTAAATTTGAAAATTGTTTTCACTTTTTTAATTAAAACTACTTTTTAATTTATGTTGCTTGTGAAAAGTAGAAGATCAAATAAAAATGTTTGAATAAAGTATGACAGCGTGCCTAAAGTATTTTCAAAATAATAATCATGATTCGCTTATTTTTTTAAATAAAAATAAATTTGGTGATAATTTGACATATTTATTAGAAGTAGTAGTTTTTTAAGAGGTCGTTTATGAATAAAATCCAAACTAAATTTGGTTTTGCAAAATGTCACATATTCAAGTGTGCGAAACATTTAGGTTTATAACTCCAAAACAAATAAAGATTTCGATACGCGATACGAATCTTTTTGCCTATTTAAAAGGACACAAACCAAACCGCTATTAATTAAGCTACGAAACGTTAAAATAACTTCAAGCTAAAAAAGGCAAATTGCAGTACTTTTCAGGACGGTGGCAAAAAAATTTTATTCATTTTTTTAATTATCTTTCATTCGAGAGGTCGTTTTCCGAAAACTTGGAAAAAAATGCTCTTATCGACTTATGAAACAAGTTATTTTATAATATTTTTTTCTATTTTGCGCCTTATTTTTATCTATTTAAAATAAAATATTATAGTTTTCAATTTTAGTAAAATTTCTGGTAGTTGGCAACTGTAATATCAGGTTTGTCAAATCATCAAATTACCTGTAAATATGGCTAGTAACGCACCGCTGTCAGTTCGTTACTGGCCATAGTAAAGAACCAAAATAGAAAATAGTATATTAAAAAACGAGTTTCATAAATCGCATATTGTAGAACGCGTTCAATTTTAAAATCCGAGCCGCGTAGCGGCGAGTATTTTAATGAACAAGTATTTTTGCCCGTTTTTGCCAGAAATCAGTAAATGACGAATAGCTGTTTAAAAATTTAGTAAAAAGATTTAAAAAAAATATAATTTTAAAGCTGAAAGTATCCTCTTTCCATTGGTAATAATGATAAAACATAAATGGTTTATCAAGTATTAAAAAAATCGAAAAGAAAAAAAAAATCCAGAAAAATTGTGTTTTTTTAGAGTTTTTGAAGATTTTCTCCAAGATATGACCTATTAAGGGCGTGTTTTTTTAATTTTAAAATTAATTTTTGAAACCCGTAACTCTTTTTATTCACTCACTAGAGCCTTCTAAACTTACTCCTATGAGAAGCATAGTTAGTTACAATTGAAATGCGTCTTCATTTTTGTTAATATTTAATAATACAACTGTTTCAAAAGCCATCAAAATTTAAATTTTGCTTATAAAAATTGATTATTAAGCAACTATTGATCATTTACTGATTTCTGGCAGAAACGGGCGATGCCAAATCCAAACCCCAGTAACTTTCAAACCATAAAAGGTAGACCCCTACTTTTTTGGTTTTTTCTTGATACAATTTGCTCTACTTTCTAAACTTGACGTTTGGTGAACCACGAACGGGACACCCTGTATAGATAGAATTTAACCACCACAACCATTTTATTTTATTGACAGATCACCACAGAAAATTCTTGTCATTGATAGATTTGTTATTAATATTTAACTGAATGCAACCCAATGCACTATACTGTATTTTATCATAACATCTTCAACGTCATCTCTATAACAATAAGAGATTTATAAAACTTATAAACAAATTTAAAATTATTTAAAAAAGAAAACTGCTATGTAGTGTTGTTTTGGGTTATCCTCAGCTCTTCGTAAATATCAAATTGGCAGAAATTGTAAAAAAAAGAATTCTTTCAGGTTGATTATAACAAACTATTTAATATTCTTTTACATATAATCCTTCTTATTTCCTTTGTTTTTAACTATTAAATGATGTTTTTAATTAAGCATTACTGCTAACTTAAGAATTATATGCCATCTTGTCGAGCACGTTTTTCGAAATTAGCAAAGATTTTAGGTCTAAATGTTATATTCTTGTATAAATTTAAAAACATTATTTTGTAAATAGTAAACTGTAAGAAAACCAGCCTAATCAACATACATCTTTGATAAAAACATTATTTAAAGCCCAGAAATTACCATTATTTACTAAAGCTTATTCAAAAATCTTTCTGTTGAAATTCTCTACAAAAGCAAATAATTTTTTTTATGCATTTTCAAAAAAAATCAGTTCACATGAAGGTACTGGGTTATCTGGGGAAGGCCTTGTATTTTTAATTAATTCTTGCGAAAATCATTTAATATTTTTCTGTTTTGGATATAATACTCATTAAAATATCACTGAAGGTAGTGACCGAAGGCCTGTGCTTAAGAGGATAAATATTTTTAAGTCAAAATTTTAATATTCTTCGTTTATTGAATTTTTTTATTTTTCATTTGAGGGGTAATTTTTAAATAAGGTTTGTCCAATTTACGTTTTTTATTTCTAAAAAAGTAGTAGCACTGTTGAGATAAAGGTTCTAAATAGAAGTATTTTTCAAATAGGACTAGTTTAAATCAGATTTTATCCAAAAAACCGAAAATTTGGAATACAAAACCTGACCTGGATGGCACAGTTCTCATGAATTTTGATCAGTTTCCTTGTTTTCGGTAGAGAAGTACTTCTCACTAATTTAATTCCGATCTACATCAAATTTCCGCAAAAACTCCTTTTACGTTATTTAATTTTTTGGGCCGTAGCCCTAAGTGAAAAAAAAATCAAAACCAATAAATTGGCTTATTACTAATTACCTAAAAGGCTTTTCGAAAGCGTATTTAAGATCATCGATAATTTAATAAACTTTTCATGAGCCACTTTCCTAAAAAAAGTGTTGAAAATATGTAATTTTCTCTGATACGGTAGGAGATGCATAAAGTTAATACATTAATGTTTTAAAAAATTCATTGTCACAAAATTTTGTAAAACGCATATGTCTTAGTTTTCTAAAGCATTGGTTTTATGACTATTGTGTGTCTAGGTCTAGACAAATTGGTCAAGGTATGAAACGTCGTGCTAACTTCACCCTCAGCGACTAATTTTTATTTCTACCTACTATTTTTTTTAAAGCTTGTTACGACTTTTATTAGTCTTTCTTCTTCGTTAGTGCATGTTAGTGCTTTAAAAGCATCGACAATCGACAAACTATCTTTTATTTTGAGTGCTTGATTTTATTTGCTTTCGATATTCATTAGTGCTCCTAGAAAATGCATTATACCAATCCCAAAATTCGACCGACAAAACGATTAACTGGAGATAGTAGACCTAAAAATATGTTGATATGACCCTATTTATCTATATCAAAAAATTCACGTCTGAGCAGTAATAAACCCCCATAATTGATATTTTAAAACAGATTTCTTTTATTGCAGCCAAAGCAGTAAAGATTGGTACATAAAAATTTTAAATACCTGAAAAGTTTTTGACTGGTTTGAGTCTTCTTCCATCCAACACCATTTACAAAAGTCGAGGATTAGTCAATTTTTTACTAATTGAGCATCTAGTATCAAAAGCACCTACTTATACAAAATTTCATTAAAAAATCTTTAGTGCTTTGGCTGTAATAAAAAAAATCTATTTTAAAAAATCAACTTTGGAGACTTATAACTGCTCAGGAATGCATTTTTGGATATAATAAATAGGGTCATTTCAACTTATTTTCATGTCTACTATCTCCAGAAAATTGTTGTCGGTCGAATTTTGGGACACCCTGTGTATTGAATTTATTGATATTTTTATTTGTTGCTTTGTTTTTGCATAATTTCAATTTTTTATATTTTTATAGTACATTTGTGAAACTGTTATGAACTAATTTCGAGGGTTGTTTTATTTTAGACTATGAAATTTATTGCACTACAAAATGGCATCTATTTTCTTCTACTTATTAGTTTACAAAAAATAACTTTTGGAAGGTGGGTGGTGGTTTAAGGTGCCCACACACCAAAATTGTTACAATCACATGTTGCCAGCAAAACATGTAAGCAGCGAAAATGTTCATTAAGCCCGTGTAAATAAATGTTGCTATTCACTATTCACATGTCAGAAACAATGTTGTTATCTTAAATAACATGCTGATAGTGAACATGTATTTATATTAGACTTAATGAATGAAAATATTTGTTGCTAAGATGTTTTGCTGTGAACATGTTATTAACATCGTTTTATCCTGACCGCTTCCAAAGCGATCGCAAAATTTGTGCTGCCTACAATGCTGACAACATAGTTGTCAACATGTTATTGTAAATAATAACAAATGGTGACAACAAATGTTGGCAGCAAAAATGTTACTAACATTTTATAATATTGTAATAATTGTAACATGTTGATAAAAAATTTTGTCAGCAAATGTTGACAACAAATGTTGTTAGAAACATATGTATGTTATCAGCAAAGTTACCTCCGATGTGCCTTTAGAGAAAAATGTAGGTCCCTAACCAGTACTTTTCATTTCTTTTTCTTTTGTTTTTATATTCGTTACTTTCATACAGTATCCGGTATTTTTTTGTAAAAGCCAATACCAAGTTGTGAAAAATGCTCGACCTTGACAATTTTTAAAAGTTTCGCCTGCGACGATGAACACACTCTTACTTTTGCACTTCTAATTTTTTATTAATAATCCTTGACTTATTTTAGCCTATATTACAATTGAGAAAACGTGATGTTTAATATTTACTTGACGGGATGGGAACTGACAAATATCTTGTCAAGGAAATATTCTCCAGTTCAAAAATTGTTTTGTCGGGCAAATATCCATTCGTGCAAATTGTCCAGTCGAGCGATTGGTTATGTTCGTTATACCAACTTTGCTCGAGAAAATCATATTCTATTTCATTTTCTCCAATAGAACTAAAAATAGAGGTAAGTGATTTGCTCGAGCAAACCAGTCAAATTTTGATAAAAGTCCAAAAAAATTATAATTTTAAAATCATAAATTTGCGCTGATAAATGGCGAAAATTACCTGTTTAATATGTTTTATGAATCAAAATAATTAAATAATGGACTTTGGTTTAAATTATAAATAAAATGATAATATTTTTACTCATTTATAAGGCCCTTTCACGTACAGCCGAGACGCAAGCTGTCTAAACAGGTTACCTCATCATTATACAGGGTGAGTCTGGATTAAATTCAAGAATTGAGGCACGATTGGAAATAATCCAATAGGTACAAAAATGGACTAAAAACGTACACGCAAGAATTAAAAAACTTTATTTAAAAAAAAACAGATTGAGGTTCTCAGCGGAAAAGCCTAAAATCATTACGTTTTAGAATTTAAAAAAAGTTATTGGGAAGTTGCGGTTTACGTTTTTGGGTCTTTGATTTTCTCCTAACTACCATTATTTAAAAATAATCTAATTAGTTGATTCTGTTGCATATATTTTATTTATTTTAAAAACATTTGGCCGTATTCGCCTCTGTCCGCTAAACCTTAAGCGTACTTAGGTTATTTGTCTTAAACGCGTTTAATCAAATTTCAGAATTATAAGGTAAACGAATCAAATTAAATAAACGAAGGGCGACTAATATGCAGATTCTGGTCAAAATTAAAGGCCTTTAATTAGAAACAAATAATGTAACCATGGAAATTGTCCAATACAACCCATATAACAAATTTAAATTTAAAGATCTTTAAACTTAAATGATTTAACCAGAGTCTGGGTATAATGCCCGGTAGTACAGTTGAAGATTGAAGCTTAAGCTTCAAGCGATACTTAAACTAAAAAATTGACAGATTCTCCATTTTTGTATAGAATAATGGCTTTAATCTTGGTACATTCTACACTGTGGTCGAATGAAAACTTCATAAGCCCGATTTGTTTTTAAGTTGGTATCATCCCCCCTTTAGAGGTTAACCCTTTCACAATTGTACACACTAAATTTACATTACGTTTATGGGAAGTTCATTTTTTTAGTATAAAATTATTAAAAAATAAGAAATTTAGATGTGCAGTCAAAAAAAAATTGAAAAAAATAAAAATTCAGGAGTGAAAGGGCTAAAAGTAGGTAAGGGATAATTATTTTAAAATCTGCCTCCCTAAAGACAAAATCCCGAGCATTTTTCAAAAAACTAAAGTGAAATAACAAAAATCCAGGTTCGTTGGATTTGAATATGGAATCAGTTTTTAAGTGAGAAGTAACACATAAATCAGCAAACATTGTTTAATTTTGATTTAAAAATGCCAATATAAATTAAACTATAATTTTAAATTAATATTATGCACACATCAAAATTATCCTAAATTAATGTATAGAAGAGTGGAAGATTAGCCAACAGCAGGAGTTGGATCTTATTAAAGATGCTTCAGTTCTAGGGACCTGTTGATGAGATTCCAACTTTTTAGGAAAATATTGCCCCAAATTTTACTGGTACTGTTACTGTGGCTGGGGTCTCTGGATGCTGGTAAATTTTCTGTGGCAAATAAAAGATTTAAAACAATTAAATTTTATGATGTTTAATTTTTTCCTTTTTATTTTATAACCATCCATATTTTGGTTGAACTTTTCTTAAACGTGATATTGGAGATTTATTTTGCATACTACTTTCCGTAGTATTATTACAATTTGTATCTGTTGGAACGTTTAGATGAGTCTCATCTCTTTTTGTTTCCATATTTTGTGTAGAAGTTTCAGAATATTCCATGCTTTGTTTGGTTGTTGATTCTACATTGGTTTTCCAATTGTCTGCTATACTTTTATCAGGTTTATTACGATTATTATCTAGTGCATCTATAGATAATTTAATGTTTTTATTTTCCTCAATTTTTTTTAGAACGCCTAGTCCTATCTTTTGGTTATCTACAGGGCTTGAAGCATTATTAATTTTATCAATATCGTGTTTCAAATGATGTTCGCTCGCTGTATTTTCTAAGGGTTTCTGTTCGAATTCTGATTCATCGACTTCTGTTATACACCAATTTTGTTGTTTATCATTATTATTACTCATCTGTCCTGGATTAAAATTAGAATTCTCCCTTTTATTATCAAATTTATTGTTGCTATTATTTATTGGAGATATTTTTAGAGATTCTGTTTCATTTGTAAAATTTTGTAAAACTTCGTTATTTAGACTACTTTTTGTTTTCACCAGATTTATTGGTTCACTAACAACAATATTCGGTGTTATATGTTTATCAATTAAAGAATTTACGTTATTGATATTATTTGCTTCTAAAAAAATGAAAAAGAAATTAGTTTTATTTAAAAAAATATTTTTATAATATTTTGTATGGATATATTACATTGAAAATGTTCAGCAATAGTTAAAAATAAATTAATTAACGTAAAGGGTCACGAATATTAGAAAGAATTACTGGTTTGATGCATGCTGTGGATTCTTTTTTCATTAAGGTACTTTCATTACATCCATCCATCACTACTGCACCCTAATTTAGGAAACGTTTAAATCCACATCATTTTCGTTATTTATGATGTTAAAACATTCTTACAATTGCATTGTAGAAAAGTCGAAATATTTTAAATAAAATATAATTTTTAAAGTTACTTTGTAATTAATAGGTAAAAAATTTATTTTTATTTTTAATAAAATTTAAAATCTTAGCATTTTTAAGTTTATTCATGTAAAACTATGTAAAAAAATTAAATTTAAGAATTTATTGTATGTTTTGTAATGACTGCCAGTATTGGTGTTCAGAATCGTTTTCAGAGGTGGGATTTTGTTTTTGTGGCGGTCTCTAAAACTCGCCAAAACGTCATCATTCAGGCGAAGAGAACAATGTAAATAATGACGAATTGGCGGAAAATGATGACCACAAAAAAATCCGGCCTCAGATGCTACTTTTTAATTTAATGTTGGTTTTATAAAACACTAACACCCAACCAAATTTATCATCTGAATAAATATGCTCTACATCTAAAAATCAATTTATGTTTACATGTATATTATATTATAAGTCTTATTAAAAATTGAAAGTTTTTGAATTACAATAGTATATCTTTACTCATTCCTTATTATCCGTAGTAGTACCTTTTTCGTCAAGATCCTCTTTTAGTATATTGATGAGATTTTCTCCAGTTATGTCAGGAAGTACAATTGGTTCCGGTGTTGCAATAAAACTTTTGCTTTTAACCAATTTTTTAGCTTCTTCCATTGCTTTCTGAAGATTTTCCTGCTTTCTGAAGGAGTCTCTGCTGTTGGATTTGCCTATATGATTTCTGCAATTTCATTAGATTTATTTAATTTTATAGTGTTCATATACAATTTTACCTACACTAAACAAACTCCTTTAACCACTTGTTTCCATTTGTGAGTATTCGATTGTAGCACAGCTAATTTTGCGATCCTTCTGAATCTAAAAGAAAATTAGGAAAGTTTAAAGTAGGTAATATCATTTGAATGTTATTTTAGCCTTTGAACATTTTAGACTATTTATTCGTAGTTTTAGGAATATTTTCGTGAAATTACTGACTCTCAAAAATTGTGTACTCTTTAGTAATAAAAAAATCAAAATTAAATCCAGTAGATTTAGTAATTGCTTTGGAAGATCATGATTTTAATCATGAGTTCTAACCAAACTTTTTTTTAGCTTTTTGTAGGCAAATTCATAATTTGTCCTGAAACCAAAGGAAACCCCTATTTTTACTCTAATAATTAAATTAAAACCTCAAAATTTAAAAAGATTATTAACCATTAAAAAGTTTACACTCTTTTTAACCTCGATCCTGTTCAAATCAGACAAACCCTGCCAGTCTTATATTTTGATAATGCGTACTCTAAACTTGAACATACATAGGATAAACATTGCTATTACCTAAGTGAACCCATTGATGTCGAAGAAAAATCATAAATTGTGTGGTGTAGAATGACTTTCAAAACCTAAAAAAATGGTTTGCCAAATGAAAGTGGGACACTCGACACCCTTTTAAACTTTTTATATTATATTTGTTATTTTGTAATTATTTACACGTAAAAGTCAATAGCACATAAAAGTGCCTACACAAGATTCGAGTTGCCCAAGTGGTCGGTTGGGCTGACTAAATCGGATTCCGCATACTGCATCCACACGGTCCAATCAGATTCCGTTTGCTACTTACACTGAGAGGGTTTGGAGTAGTGATTGCGTTGTAGACAGCTATGGAAGAAAAGGGGAAGAAGAAGTGGGCGAAAATTGTTAATTGAAAGGAAACATTTAGATTTATAAATATAAAAATGGATCTGCATCACGTATCAATTTTTACAGCAAAGACCAGCATTAGAAAGTTTTTGGCTCCAATAACAAAAATTTCGTTTAATTTTATTCGTTTATTTGGAGTATTTTTAGGATACTTGAAATAACCCCAGGAAATGTCCAGCTTCGGCTACTAGCCCAATCTTAGTAAAACTTTCTTTATAAGCCCCCTCACAACCCTTTGAAAGTGTTACCAAAAATTGAGATTCTAGAGATTTCCAAACGATTTACATTATAATTTTCAAAGACGTTGGAAATTTAGACACAATGTAAAAGCATGTTTGGCATGCGTTTTTGTGACAAGGTATTCCTCATACCTATGCCCTGTCCTTCGCACTTCCTCTCATTTATATTATTTTATAGAGAATCTTATGATATTCTATTTGTCACACAATTGGGGTTCCTGTCAAACGCATAGAGCCTAGTTTTCGGGCAATTTTTGAAAGTATTTATCCTTATTGCTCTGTATGTCTAGATAATTGTAGATTATAAGGTTATTGGGTTTTATAAGGTTATTGGGTTTTCCACCAAACGGACAAAACAGAAACTCATGTCGAAAAAAAAATAAAAATGTGACTGATTATGCCGATTTTCCACCAAACGACAAAGTGGAAACAAAACTGCAACTCGTGTTGAAGAAAACAAAACTGCATCTGCAATATGTTTCAAAACTCAAGTCTGCTCTGTGGAAACAGTAAGTTGGTGTTTTGTCGGCGTTTTGTCGGCGTTTTGTTTCATTTTATAGATTAGATTATGTCTGACGAAAAAATAAAATAGATCACTCAAGATATCGGTACTTTGATAGATGTCTTCAGTGATCATAAAAAATGGGGGACCCAATGGACCCATAAACAAAAATCTTACTCCCGAAACAGTTGTACTTTCTTACGACTCAGTTGAAAATAACTGGAAACAAAAACAAAACTGCAACAATATTCTGTCCATTCACTGGAAATTTGAATTTGTTTGTGTTTTGTTTTCCGAGTTGCAAAATTTAGAGACAAAACAGGAACTCGATTAGTCCGTTTGGTGGAAAACCGGCATTACAAAGTTTTTCAAGATTTGTGTTTTTGGTGTTGCTTTGTGGAAATAGAAAATTGGTGTTTCGTTGTCGTTGTGTTTACGTGTACTGCTTAAGAAAAACGCGGTATCTCTCCTAACTAAAAGTTCCCAAGAAACAGCGAAAAGTCTTATAGCTTTATTCCTACCTAAAATGTTCATACAAGATATATTTTGTCAATAACTCAACTCAAAATAAAATGGAGTTGTCGCGTTTTGGTTAAGCATGGCAAAGTACATATTTACCCTCAAATCAAGTTTTAGATTACAAGTAAATCATATATTGAAAGAATATGGTTTGGGCACAACGCTATGAATTTTATAACCCCCAGACATCAGGAAACCTTTCTTTAGACCCCTGACTACTGAACAAATCAACCAAAAGGAAGCAATATGAAATCGCAAAACTAGCTAGTTTCTTGATTCAACTAAATTGAAAATCACTGGAAACAAAAACAAAACTAGAACAATATCCTATCCGCTCAGTGGAAATAGAGCTTGGGATTTGTTTAAGCTATGTCTTTGTTTTCGTATTTTTAAATTTATAGACAAAACACAAACTCGACAAGTCCGTTTGTTGGAAAACCAGCATTTAGAACAGTTTTTATGATTTATTTGAGTTGCTTTTAAAAGACGATAAAAATTGTCTTAACTTTGGAAGCTTATTTCATTCAAAATAATATTCTTTATATAATTTTAAACAAAATAGGATAATTCTAACTCGATAGTATGTACCTACAAAAGACAAAAGACAAAACAAAAAATATAAAAATGGTACGAAATTATCACCCTGATGTTGAACACAAGGTCTCGCTCTGTGTAGTCATTCACTGTAATATCCTTGTTTATAATATAGTTACAGTTAGATAATGCACATGTATAAAAGTGGACATCGGAGTAATTAGTGTGGACACCTACCACCTCGTTGGACAAGGGAAAAATTAGATAAAATTTTACGAAATTTTTGGAGCGCTGCAAAAAGTTTAAAAAATTTTAAATTAAAAAAACAATTTATACAATTTCTTCGTTTATATCTTAACTAATTGTTGCCCTTGAAAGAAAACTATTATTTCAAACAGTTTTAAATTTGTAGTGGAAGCGCCGCAAAGCGAAGGTTTTTCTATAAAGAGCCCTTTCTACTGCTGCGTATGATTATTTGGTTAGACTTACAAAAACAAAAAATGAAGAAATTTATAGCTAAAAGATTCTTCTATATACCAAAAAAGGCAATTTTAAAAAAGCTCCACTGGAAAAAAATTATGACCAAAACCCCAAATATCAAGCGAATTTCTAAATCAAGCTCGCAAATTTGCCGACTATCCTCTTAACGGTTCTATCAATTTATGGGTTCTAGCAGATTATGGTTCTAGAAGATTCCGATTCTATCAGTTTTCGATTCTATCAATTTCGCATTCGACCACTTCACGGTTCTAGCAATTTACGTTCTAGCATTTTCTCATTCCAGCAGTTAACGTTCTATCAATTAACGTGTCACCTAAAAGGCTGTAACTCCCTTAAGAGGAAGCTTTACTAAGATGATTTTTTTTCAAGCGAATTATTAGCTCCTCTAGTATCACCTCTTCAATAGTTAACGGGTGAATCGTAAACACCCTGTATAATGAATAGTAATACTTTTCAAATACGTAATAGGTATAGGTACATTTTTTCAATAGACATGTAAAAAATCAGGAGCAGATTTTCTTAACGTATTATATTCATTTAGAAGAATTTTCCGGAAATAAGAAAAACAACCACATACCGCACATTTGCGACAACAGAGTCACAACTCTTAAAATCACGAAATTTAGGTTTAAGTGTATCCTAATGTAATGTTTGCTCCTTTTTATGCTGGAACACCGCCTCAAGTGGTTTGTTCAATATTTTGATGAAGAACTTCTAAAAACCTTTCACTGCATTTAAATTTTTTTACTAGTTTTGCAAGAACAGCGGAACAAGTTAAATTGGGACTTGGCTCTGTGGAAAAATGTACCTACAATTTACTGAGACTTTCTTTTCCGGTGTCATGGCAGCTTAAGATATAGTCTTATCGAAATCTTTCTTTAATATTGTCATATATGTATAACAAGTTTGTTTTTGATGTTGCGAGAATATAGTAATATATGTATATTTATTTTAATTATTTCTGCTAATATATGAAATATATTATATTCTTTGATTAACTAACAATACATTTGTTATCAAAATAAAATTTCATAGGTTTCTTGACAGTGTTTAAATAGTTATTTGGATTTTACATTCCCAAAATATTTCAACCGCCATTATTCAAAATGCATTTTTTCAGTTAAGACGCTCTTGTCGCAAATGGAGATTTTTTCCTTATTTATTTAGTTTTATTAAAAATATTTAGAGTGAGAGGGATTAAAGAACTACACAGCCGATGCAATTTAATAACTTACCAGTCTTGTTCATACCTATTTTATTGTAATACTAAAACATATTCTAGCCTAGTTAATAAAATTAAAGGCTCAGATTATGCAATATAGAATAAAGGATGGAAATCAAAACATGTCGAGGTAAAAGTGATTTATAATTTATAATAAGCTTAAATAATACTATCAACGTTGTGAAATGGAAATTTTTAATGCTTTTACTAATAACTAAAAAATACATATTTAAACTACTCCTAGTTATGTTTACTAGTTGATTAGTTATGTATTTACCTGGATAACGAGTCTTCATTTTCAGGAGGAACTTGATTAATGATTGATTCCATTTCATCATCTGAATTGATCGGAGCTACTTTAAAATCTTTCATAAGCCTACGCTCCCATACTTTCATTCTTTTACCAGCGACAGCTAAAAATGAAAAAATATAAATCTATTCGTAATTTTATCAAATTTAACCTTTTTCCTTCTTTTCCGCGCTGGAAATGTCCATTCCGTTTTTATTCAGAACTTCAAGAATTTCGTAGCGGAAGGTAGATATTTCGTTCTTAACCTCGTTTATGTCATCTTCGGTTACGGCACTTTCCTCACATTTTCTATGCATAGAAGTTACATAGCGCCATACTAACGCCCGCATTACTGCGCTGTACCTAAAGTCTCGTTCTTTTTCCTCGCGGCTTTTTTGCTGCAATTTGATGATTGGGACGGAAATTAGTTTGATGTTTTTACTTAGATCAATTTGTTTACCTTGGAGGACATCCTGCGAAGTTTGTCTTTTTTACGTAGCCCGCATAACTTCATAAAAAGTTTTGGCGTAGGAAATATGTTGAATGGGGGCGGCAGAGTTTGTGTCTCATCAAAATAACTGATCCAAAGCTTTGTTCGAGCAAACTTCCATTCTGTATCTGAATGATACTAAGGATTTAAGTTAATAAATTATTCTACAATATCAGATCTTATCACTGCATTAAAATATACAAGGTGTTGAAAAAGTCGCGTACACGCTCCACGGTACAATGTTTGGAAGCAATCGTTAAACAAGGATAAAATAGTTAAAAAATATTTGGATGGCAATTCCGAAGCTATCTTTTAAAGAAGTAAACTTGGCAACATTGTTTTCAAAGTAGACTTTGAAGATACCTCTAAATATTTAATTCAAATTATTAAGTTATGATTACAATGTAATAAATGTGATAAACTAGAATCGCTTTGCAAACGTGATTTCTAACCTCCTTGACAATGAATCAAATCGGCCTCGCTGAATTTTTACACCGGTTGCGCGCGATCGTTGGAAAGTTGTGGTAGGGACTAGGGACTCCCACTCTGCTCTAGATCAGCATAACGCACGTAGAGAAATGTAATGAAATGAACAGCTCTGCGTTCCGATGAGGAATGAGAAGCTCCGCCCATTTCTTAGTTAATCGCGCCTTCTAAAATGCTACGACATACGATAATAATAGTCGTTTCTCCGGGATCGTACATTCCGCTACCTTAACCAAGCACGAATCGCATTACTTAGTTCAACATACGTTCATGAGAAAGTTGCGGTGCCTACATGTAAGAGAGAGTGAGCGAAACTATTTGCTTGTCTACACCATTCCTATTTTCAAAACGATTTTACTATACAGTTTAAATTAACACGATATTTTTCAAAAGTGCAAGAATTAATTATTCAAAATAGAAATGAATTTTATTATTAGTAATAATAAAAATACTTAAATTTAAATTTAAAGTAGATGTTTGAAGTTAATTTTATCAGATTAAACTTCTAGGAAACAAAGAAATAATTGTAATATTTCTAAATCGTTGCAAAATGTAATTTTTGGCAATTTTATGATAAATTGTAAATTTTATAATACAAATGTCTTGACATTCTCAACTTGAATTAATATTTTTTGTTGAGTAATGCAATAACAATAAAATTAATTTTATTTTCTGTATTCAACAAAAATACCTAATAATGTAAAAATAATTTTTTTAAGTTTTGGCATACATATCTTGAATAATTTGCTAGAAGAATTTTTTTGAATATTTTTCCCTTGTCCAACGAATGCGTCTTAACAAAGTAGCGTGGAGCGTGTACGCGACTTTTTCAACACCCTATATAAAAAAAACACACTTATCAAACATTAAAGTGAAATAAAGTCAAAATTTACACACATTTTTCTTTTGTATTTTATTTTTAATAATAGCCTATTTATACACTCAAATATGTGTTTTTATTATTATTTTAAAAAGTTCGGTGAAAATGGTGTTAGTAATATACTTAAATGCTTTTATTATGTTAACTACGGCTGTGGGTTTAACGTAAACTTATTAAATAACTTATAAATATGAATATCTTTTTGGGGAATTGCTAAAATTTGTAAATATTAAAATATAAATATTCATTAAATCGACCTACACACAACTTTACAATTTACAAACACGTTTCCTAAAAAATTATAAAATATTTAAATCTAAACAACAAAGTTATGGGCAAATTTTAAAGAGGTATACAACATTGTACTTAAGGTAGACTTTTTCTGTAGGTAATTTAATATGAATTTTAATTCGTTTCTAGATTACCATAAACCATAAAACCGATAATAAAATATCAAGTACTTTACTGTCAGTGAAAGGTATCAATATATTAAATTCAACAACATTTTTTAAAGCTAATAATAATAACAACAATAATAATAATAACAAAAATTTTATTCAAAGGTGTTCAAAATTGTTTCCTCCACATCTAAACATGCTTGAGCTTGCCTATCAATATTATTTTAACATTTCCCAACATAATCGGAGGGATTATTAGATAACTGCTTCTTCTATGCCATTAATCAAATCTTTCTAACAGAAGATTGGAACAATGTTCTTGATATGATCCCAAAGAAAAAAATTAAGTGGTGTTAAATCTTGTGTAAAAAGGTGTTGATTGTGAACTTTATATATAACATGAGGATTTTCAAAACTCCAGTAATGATTATAAATCTTGTAAAAAATACCATCTTTATAGATGTTAGCTTCATCCGTCCAAATAACTCTTGATGTAAAATATGGACCACCACCAATTTGTTGCAGCAACCACTTACAACAAATTTCTCTATTTTCGGAGTCTTGTGGAAGCAAAGCTTGTACCTTAGTGTAATGAAATGGGTGTAATCATTCGCTGTTTAAAACATTCCAAATTGATTTTCTTTCCAACTCCAATTCTTGCGCAATACTCCTTGTAATTATTTTTGTGTTCTCTTCCATTATATCAATGAATACCTATTTCATTTCTACGCTTCTTCGGATTCTTGGACATCCTCTATTTTGCAAAATAGGCATAAATGATTCCAATTCTCTCAATCTTTGATCCACTCTTCTTATACTAGTCCAGTCATTTGGTAGTTTTACCTGGAAAGTTTTCAGGGAGTTTTGAAAACGGGTACTTTTAGAAAAATGGGACCTAAAAGCAGTTTTTTGACAATATCTCCTTTCGGATTCAAGTAATAACCTTTTTTCATAGAATCAATACCTACTTTTGGCGTACGAATGACGCAAAGTATACTTCATCACGTGTTTTGGCCAAAAAACTAATTTCCACACCACCTTGAGGTTTCTACCACTGGGACCCACCAGTTTCCCAAAATGATTAAATTTTTCTATACTGCTTTATAAAAGAATAATGTCTACATCTTGCAGCGCGTAGGAAATATTTATTTTAGAAGGGGTTCGGAAGTTATGCCTATATTAAGTCAAAATTTTGAATTTAGGAGTGAGTGGCCCCAATCGGGCCATTTTTAACCGATTTTCAATTTTAAAAGTTGGGGTTTTTTGAAATTCGGAAAGAGCGCATCGAAATTTATAAAATTACCCGTTTTCAAAACTCCCGGAAAACTTTCCAGATAACCTTTTTTTTAAGAAGCAAATAACTGGACTATATCATTTGCATCGGGAGGTTTCGTAACTGGATCAAGAATTCGTTCCGCATAAAGTTGGGCAGTAGCGTGGGCACTATTACCTCCAGCACATTACGTGCATGTCTGTTTCTATTTGTATTTTGTATTCATTTTAAAATGTTTTTATTACAAATTATTTTTACAAGTGTTTACTTTAGAAAGGATTAATTTTAAAAGGTCTGTATTTTTTAGTTTTGGAGCTATAAGCAGTTTGAATTTTAGGTCACCGATTTTTGTCAAAAAGCACAAAATTGCTTGTTACATTTTAACCACAATGCCTAGAGATTTTAGAAAATTATCATTAGCAAGTTAAAACTATTCTTTTTAATTGGTAACAACACTAATATAAAAGTAGTTGTTAAAATGTTGAAAAAAAAATCGCAAAGTAAAAAAAATTAAAAAACAATATTTTTTTTTCATTTTTTGATTTTTTTTTCAAGATAACAACCATTACGGTTATCTTTTTTTTAATTTTCTGAAACCTGTTCATATTCTTAAAAAACCAGGTAAAATTTTCATACCGTAGCTCTTTTTCTTTACTTACTAAAGACTTCTGAAGTTACTTCTAGGAAATGTAGTACTGAGCATAGTTTGTTAAATAGGCTGAATGGTTTATCAACAGGAGTGCATAGTTCAATTAGGCTATAAGTGACATCTGATGGAATTCCAATTGATTTATAACAATTTCACGTGTGTCCACCCTCCGATGTTATTAGACAGATTGCTTCTTGAAGGAGTAACTTCATAAGGTTACAGTAACTAAAGGAAAAGAGCTACGATTTCAATTTTTTTCTTGATTTGTTAAGAATTTGAAGAACTTTGAAAAAACTTAAAAAAGAATAAAACTTAATGGGTCTTTCTTTGGAAAAAAAAATTAAAAACCCGAAAATAAATATTTTTTTTTTAATTTTTTTTCTCTGAGATTTTTTTTCAACATTTTAGCAATTACTTTTGTATTACTGTTGTCACAAATTGAAAGAGGAAGGTTTTAGTTTACTAATGATAATTTTTTTAAATCCCTACGCACTTTAGTTAAAATGTTATTTGCGTTTTTGTGATTTGTCATAAAAGTCGGTGATGTAAAATTCAAAACGCAGTAGCTTTAAAACTAAAAAAGATAGATCCCCACTTTTTTGTTTTATTTTCGATTAAATTTGTTCTAGTTTCTAACCCCGATGTTTGGTGAACCACGAACGGATCACCCTTTTGCAGTCTAAAGAAAACTTAAGAGTTACTTGAAAGGATTATGGTAAATAATAATGAAATTTTCTACCTATGTTTCACAAGTGGTGTAAAAATAATATGAAATCAGTGAGACAATTAAAATCTTTTCACCTCTATATTTTTAAGAATTGACGAGATGGAATTTTTAAATATTTTTCCGAGTCTATTAAGTGCATGTTAACAACGTACTATTAAGATTGCGTGCGATTTTTCCAGCACCCTGTATAACCTACCAATAATATAATTTCTATTACCTATGAAGATGTGATTAATAGTCACTTTTCTCTTTACCCAATTTTATATAAGTGTTTGAAATAGTGAATAGAGAATAGAGAATATAAAACAAAACCAGTTGGTTTATTTAAAAAAATCGATAATTAGAAGTACAATGTATTATTTATATATAGATAAAATAATTAGTCATAATTTATAAAAGCCTATTAATTATAATTTAAAAAGGATACACAATGATATTGCACGTATAGATATTTTATTTGCAATGGTAATATTATAAAAATAAATTGTGTTAAGAAACATCAATATGTACCAATTTTGAAAATGAAAAAAATGACATATTTTATTTTTATTATGTGCGGTTTAAAAATGATTTCCAGGGAGAGCGCTTTTGCTCCTTTCCCAATTTTTCATAATTTAGTCTTAGTATAGGAATAGAGCACAGGGAAATTTATAAAATAATATCTTCTGAATGAATGCATCCAAAAAATTATATTACGTATTAATGATTTGAAACCTGCATCTTTAGATTATTTTTATTAGTTATATCCTCTGAAATTAATTAGGTATTAATTAAAATAATACTTACATCGATTGCAGCGTAGGAATTAGACATCATAGCGATTAGTAGATTTAGCAACACGATTATATTTATAACCGAATATGATCCAAACATTAATAAACCCCAAAATCTCGTGTAGCTTTTTATTCCTGCCAATTCAAAACTGTCGATGCCAATCATGCCAAAGCTTGCCCAGAAAAGTGACTGAGATGACTCAAAGACACTAAAAACATAAAGTTTATTAAATACCAAAAATATTTAAAAAAATAAATGAAATATTTTGATTTATCGTAAAATATTCATTGCAGAAAAGTTCATGGTAATTATTTTTTAAATTGTCTGTAATTATACTGGATACTCAAGGAAATTATCCATTTTAACTAATATATGTATTTTGTACAGATAAAAATTCAAAAGTGATAATTTACACAATGAAAAAAAAAATGTTTTGAAAGTTTTGATTTTTATAGTCTTTTGGGTGCTGATTACTGGAAAAATAATGAAAAAGTTTTATCACGTATAGGTTTCTTACAAAACATGTAATTTTTATGATAGTGCAATATGATTATTATACAGGATGGCCCACGACATGCTAGCCAAGGCATATCTCGAAAACGATTAGTACGATCTAAATGAAATTTGGTACGTTAGTATGCGGTTTGCGGGATGAGCCACAAAAAGTTCTTTGACTCCGAATAAAACCTGTTATTTTTTCTCCAAACGTCGAAATTTTTAAAATAGTAGGTAATATAATAAATAATTTTAAAATTTGACATTTAATTTACATACAACACACAATACAATGTTAGTGTATATTGGGTTGCCTAAAATTCATTTCTACTCCGCCCCTTTATTCCTTGTCAGTGCAAAGTAGTAATTTCTACTAATAGGCAGTACAAAGTGACCATAGAATCAACGAACATAAAAAGTGATATTTTAAAGCCCGTCAAACGTCACAGAAGACTGTACTTTAGTGGCGTTTGAAGAAGAAAGTTTTTTAAGCAAGTTGAAAACAGCAACCATAAAAACAAATGTTTTCAAATATTTGTGGAGTATTGAAAGATATTTTTTAATTTACCACTTTGCTTTAGCAGCGCAAGCCATGTTAGCAATCGTATGTATTGAGAAAATGGCAAATCCTATATGATTTTTTCTTCAAAATTTTACCTATTTATAAAACGATATAAATAGATACTCCTAACAAATATAGATATATTTAATTTATAGGGAGATCAGGTTATCAAACACATTTCATAATTTATAAAACTCTTGTGTAAAGTAAATATTTGCGATATGTACATATACGTGAATATGTTTGAAACAAAATATGTATAAAAAAGGTAAACATGCTTATTTTTGGATTTACGAATATGAAATACGAGCATTTCTAAATAGATAATCCCAGAGCAAACTATTGGTGCAATTCTGTGGAAATCTGTAGGTCCTTACAGGAAAATTCGGAAAGGTTTGTTATAAGGTTTGTTATTTGGGTTTCCATGGTTACCTTACAGATATTGCAGAATTGCACCATATATTCCTAAAAATTTACTTAGCATGTATTTAACGACAAAAATATTCATTTGGATTTTAAAAAAATTTTAGTTAAGATACCTTTTAATGATTCCGTTTTTAACACAGACGATTTTTGAGATTATTGTATGATGTATGTATATCAGTATGAATTTATTTTCGAAAAAATGCATTACATTTTAAAAAATAATTGTTAAGAAATAGAATTACCTTAGAATGTAAATATGTAATACAAAATTTCTATGAAGAATAAATTAGTAATCTTATTTTAAAACAAACAAAACCATTTTGAAGTAAATGTTATTTACAGTCCCTTTATATAGCAATTTGCAAGCGCTTAGGTATTTTAATGTTTATTTTCATTTTATTTTATTATTTACGTTTAATTTAACTTTTTCATATAAATCAAAGCTGTAATTATAATTCAATAAATAAAAGCTGGATTAGGATTAAATTATTTTATTTAATGATTATGATTAATAAGTTTTTTTATAAGAGAATATTTAAATTTGTAGTGTTTATAATAAAATATACAGGTTGATGGTAAAGTTCGGCACAAAATAATTCATAATTCCCAAATCAAGTTGTTTGAGAAAATCCCTGCTCCGACAACTCGATTTTAGAATTTAATATAGTTTATGATGTTGTAAAGTAGCTCCCAGCTGGAAGTAGGACAAAGAACACGCGATCGTGATTACTTTTGTCCTACTTCCAGATGGGAGCAACTGTACATAGTACATACTCAATTTCCGGTTGCCGGATTTATACGCACAACGCGGTTTGGAATTTTCTAAATGCTCAGAATACGTTGTGTGTAATTTATTTATCATTGTATCGGCCATCGGGGGCATACTTTTGAACCATTCAACACAAGGTCGTTTACGACTTTAATCATTTTATCCTTGTCATTCAAATGCAAAAATAAGAGTCTGTCCTCATCATGTCGTATGTCGTATACGACATCGTGTCGAGTGATTCAAAGATAACTCCCCTGGGCAACGCTAACCTAACCTAACTTCCAATGCGAATTGTATAATAACCATATAACTGTTAAAGTAGTTAAAACGTCGAATATATTATTGACGAGTTTGAAGTTGACTTAAGAAGATAGTTGGCAAATGTTTGAAAAGCGTACTTTTCGCTAGTAAAAGTTGATTTTTGGGCATTTGTAATCAAAAATTTAACAAAAACGATGCCTAGTGCCATTCAAATTGAATTTAGTTTTCATATAGAATTTTTGTTTTTCATGTAGAGTCTATGATAGGGGCGTACTTTTTGAACAATGATAAAAACGCATTTTTTTCTTTTCTTTTCTGAAATACAATTGAAAACGGTGTAGATCACATTTATTAAACTTAAATTATTGATATGCAGACCTTATAAATTTATTTTAAATTATCAAGGTCACCTAACGATTTTTACGACCGCTTAAAACAAAAACAGTTAATGAAGTAGCGTATCAATTTCGTTGAAATCTTTTGTTGTATAGGTGCTTCATTTATATTACAAAGCGAAAATGGTCGCGAGGTTGCAAATTCAGTTATTTTAGAACTGGCTAATCTTTGGCCAGATCGTAAGGGGCAACTGGAAGGCAGAAATTGACTTTTTATCATTTTTAGCCGAGACTACTAAAAAATAAATATTTTTTTGTCAGCGAACAAACGTATATCGTTTCCTTAACGTAATCTACTAAAAGTTAATTAAATTTTGAAAATACTACTAAGAATAAAATGAAAAAACGCAAAAATATACCTGAAAATCTTTGATTTTTAATTGAGGTTTTAATGAATACTATAGCCTTGACAAGTTTAAAAAATATTTTAATGGAAAGATATTGTGGATAAGCAATCACGGAAACAAAAAATCAAATCTACTTAGTAATATCATCAAAAATCTAAATCAAGGCATTCACAGAGCCAAGGATCAGTTGAGAAATCCAATCAGAACATTCGTGAACTGCTAGTAACCTTAACCAGGGTCGAAGGAAATAATAACTTGAAGTGGTCGAGGGATAGAAATTTTTACAATCTAGAAAAATTGACCGATTCATCGAGGAATTGGAAGAAGACAGCTTGGGCGATGTAGATTTGCTAAATAATATTATGGTAAAATTAAACAGCGAAGAAGTTGATGAGGTTGACCTAGTAAGAGAAGATTATGAAACGCATCAAGAAACTAATGATAAATATGAAGGTGAAAAAGGTAAGAATCATAATAATAACGAAAGTACCAAATCGGCGGAAAATGATGAGCATTTAGATGTTAAAAGAAATAATTGAATATTAAATGAACGGGAAGAAAAATGAAAATTCAATCTTCAAAAATGTTACAAGAGTTAAATAAGGGCTTCCATCAGTTAGCTAAAGGACCTAATGTGTTAGTAACAATTTTAACTGTTTTACTGAAGTTAAAAATGATAGTCTATACTCTTTGAACACCGAAAATGGACCCCTTGATCGTTTATTTTCTAGGAACGAGCTTCTATCTACTGATTCTAATTTTATTTCAAAATCTTCTGCTAGTAGTACCAGTAGCAAGTTAGAGTGGATTTCATCTGAAGTGAACCTTTCCTGCGCCGCGAGCGCTTTTACCAGAGCGATTATTATAAAAACTAAATAATGTCGATTCATACATTACAGGAATTCAGATTAATTGAGAAACCTTAATATTAGATGACCAGTACATCATCACGTACATCAATCATAAACTAAGTTAATCTAAATATTCTTAAACATGGATTTCTGAGCAGGGTTCTCTTCAGATGACAACCACTCTAATACCTTTTTCAACCGCCGCGCCGCGAAAATGTCAGTAATATGCTCATTTTGTATTGTTCCTATGAACTGAGAAGTCAAGTTGCCCAATGGCCGATATAATGATTATATAGGTTTAACCACAACGCGTTCTGAGTATTTCCCAAAATCCAAAACACGTCGTGGGTGTAAATTTCGGCGACTGGCCATATTCGGCGATTAAGTTCAACCTATACATATATATGAGTCTACATTTTACGAAACGTTTTCTTTGGACAACAATAAGTTTAAAATATTTATCAAAAAATGGAATTGGTTATTTTTGCTACAAAGTGTCAAGTTATAAAATTTTGGATAATAAAAATGTAATTTATTTAAAGCTAATGATATCTAATGATTGTCTTTTTATCACAGAAAGGCAAAATTTT
The DNA here is from genome assembly GCA_963971135.1 of Stenus bimaculatus. Taxonomy (NCBI): domain Eukaryota; kingdom Metazoa; phylum Arthropoda; class Insecta; order Coleoptera; family Staphylinidae; genus Stenus; species Stenus bimaculatus. The sequence continues at coordinate 57,927,387 of OZ020180.1, forward strand.
ATTATTCTTTAATAATAAATTACATTTTTGGTAAAATGCTGTACATAACTGCAAGTCCTCACAGCAAATATCTAAGGTAACCCAGTGGCGCCCCCCTCCAAAGCAATGTATTTTATTAAGACTGGGGAATTGTGAAAAAGAGAGGGAAACACAGTAACCGTTTGTTATTTTAATATTTTTACATAGAAATCATAAAAAATAATAAATAAAAACTATCTGACCCTTATAACTATAAGTAGTACTTTAAGTTTTACCAAATTTTTCTTCTAAATGAAATTATGGGAAAGCGTAGAAGTGGAAATACGATGAAATGTGGAAAAAAATGTGCTAGTTCCACTTCTACTCTCTTCCAGGGGTACATATTTAAAAAAATATGCTGATAAAAATGGGTTGCCCCTATTTAAAAAACGTTAAGTGATTATCGCCTGTCCTTCATCATTCATTTTGCTGTTTAAGGTCATGGGCAATATTTCCAGATAGTGCGTTACTAAGAATTGTTCAACTTTTATTTGAAACATTGTTTTCAAAAAAGCTCCATTACAGAAATAAACGGGCGTTGCTGAACCTTTTGTACACACTGTATAACAAACCTTATAGTTTTTTCCTGTAAGGAGTTACAGATTTACACTGAGTGCACCATTTATCTAATAAAAATATGTACAATTTGTAAATTCAATTTCATTACAATTTACTTTTTGAAAGTGCTTTTAGTATTAACTTATGAAACAGGAAGATTGCGCAAAATTAACAAACATAGTACATACTTGGCAAAGTTCCTCCATTTAGTACAAGAATCTGGATGTTTTTCCCAATTTGGCTCCCCATTAGGAAGATCGTAACATTTTTGTTTCTCCAGATCAGAAAAATACCATAATAATTGATTCAGACCTAAGAAAGTGAAAAATATAAAACGGATTTTTTTATTCAAATCTTACTTACCACATGCAAAGGCAAATAATACCAATGAGTAGATGAAGAAGAATTTTACTATATCAATAACCATTCGTCCCAATGAGATTTGTAAGGGCCCCAAGTGGGGATTTATAGAAAATAAATGAACCAATTTTAAGGCACTAAAATAAAACAAACTCATAAAAATAACATAAAAATACTAAAATAATTATGTGAGAAATAAAGGTCGTACGTGAACTTTTTTATTTATAACAATTTTCTAAAAATAGTATAGTAGCGTAGAGTGCATAAAAGCTCTTCGCTGAATATTTTATAAATATATGTACCTAACAAGTCAGTGTTTTAAAGATGTTTGATAATTATTTAAAAGGTCGTTTTATACCTGAAGATATTAGCTGCAGCAAATAAGCCTTCAGCAATCAATTGTGGATCGTAAGGTTGCCATTCCTCGCGTGGAATATTTGCCATGTCTGGATTTAATTTAATTTCGTTTGCTTGTTGAATGTATGCAGCGACTCGTAAAATAAAAACGGCGCAATATAACGTATTACGCGTAAAATCAATTACATTCCACAAATTTCTTAAATAAGACCGGATTCCTTCAACGTAAATTTCATTCGTTTCTTCGTATATAAAACCTAAAATAAATAGAAGGTGAAGTTCTACTTTAATTTAATACATGTTGTACAATAATAGACCTGCTACATAAAATATGAGGATGTATTCCAGCACATAAGGTTTGTTGCCACGTTGTCTTCTATAACGATCAAGTAAATCTTGCCTCATTTCTTCTGAACCGAAAGTTGCTATTATCTGATCCTCAGCTCTCAAAGATACCAAAATGAGTAAAACTTTAAGTAAATTAATTTAATGGATAATTAATAGGTATAAAGTATAAATTACTTACGAAGGAAGAATAGGTAGGAAGACGCATGAATCAAAAATTTCATAAAAGGTTTTCTTAAAAGTTTTCCACATTTGCTTTCAGGTGCTAACATATATAGAATACAATAAAAAGGAAATATCAAACATAACTGCGATATTATCAAACATTTTTGGATTGCGGATTTTCGCCGAAAACCAGGAACTCCTTCATACCAAATTGCAGCAAGCAATTGCTGAATATTGGGATGGGCTACAAACTTCGGTATCATTCAGTACTTTCATGTTACTAGATATAGGTAAGAAACCTACTTTTTTCTGCTTATATTCAATTGCCAGCTTAAGCCTTTCTAAGGTCATGTGATCACCGTCCTCATAAGGTCGGCTAGTTGGATCATGGTTTATTATAATCGCTAATTCTTGCGAACTGCGTGATTGTTGTAGTAAATCAACCGCAAATTGCTGACATTGCCGTCTTAACTCCATATACTCTGATTTACATTCCTAAAACCTCCAATTGATTATTCAAATCTCTTAAAACCGTTATAGTTACTAAAAAATTTGTGTTCCTACACGATTATAAATAAAATTGGTAATAATTATAGTTATATTTTAAATTTAGGACTGAAAGCAGAAAACAAAGAAAGCTTTACTCGAACGTGCTTTGTAAATATAGCCGTACGTGCTACACGATCTGTCTTATAATCCTGTTAGGGTGATATAAAATTATAGGCTGTGTATCATTTTTCTGCTGTCCACGTTTGCAGAAGTATTTCGCACTTACTGGTTCGGCGAAGGCAAGCGTCCTTAATTCCCAGGAGAGCTGAAATGAGGTGAGAATGGGATCCGTCGAGGATAATGCTATAAGAGATGGACTCGCCAAAGCACGGTACTCATTCACACGCGACAAAGAATGTCGCAACGAATCGTCTTTTGTATTTCTGATACACTCTTCGCAACCGCATCTGAAACAATTTTATTACTTTATAACAATTTATTGTTTGCTAGACTTGCAGGAAAAGTTCACAATCTAATGGCTACTTTCTTGAAAAGAAAGCAATTATAAAGTTAAGAATACATTCTAAAAATTACTTTCTTGTAAAATAATGGAAAATGTCAAAAATACACAAAGTTTATGTTACGTGTTTCGCCCACAAAGCACTCCTTACTTTTCATCGATTTTTGTATACCGGGTGTAATAGTTAGGGAGCCCCAAATACAAATAAAACGTGTATTAAACAGAGACCTGATTCAATCTTAGGTGATGCAGTTGGCCGCACTTGGTCTATGGTAAGCTAAAATGGAGACCTGATATAAAATTGTAAGAGTGGCTAGCGATGAAGAAGACGAAATCACCAGACGAAAGTTCCAGACACGGTTGTTTTTAGACCTGGTGTAGACATTGTGACTACATAGATTTGAAGCTAATTTTATGAGCACAGAAAATAATGCTGAAATTAAAGTGGAATCAAAAAAATGAAGAAGATCGAGATTATAAACCCGATGATAATGCTAAAAAAAGTAGTTTAAAAAAATTATTCAACATCGTAACAAGAAGACTGAAACGGAAAATCATGACATATTTACCAGTTCTAGTATCGACTGATATTGTTATGAAACTGAAGAAAATGTACAGTTTACAGGTCCTTTATACTTTATACCAAATCGAATATTTCAATAAATACATAACAACAAAAGATTTTGAAAATATGGCGAAATATACCAATATTTAGTTTCAATTTTACATCAGACGTATTATTTGCTTTTCACATAATAATAATCTGCTTGAGGAAGTTCCCGCGAATTCTTATGTAGTGGGAACGAGTGTAAGGACTAAATGCCTTCTTGGAAAATGTGATTCATGATCGGTGTTTTTAACGAAGGATTGTTTACCACTTGTAATAAACCTGCAAATATCTGCAAATTGCATGAACAAATTAGGTAAGGTGCGGTATATCATGGAATCTATTAGAGGATTATGTCTTAAACTAAAAATTGAAAAACAACTATTTGTTGATGAAAAGATGATTCCATTTATAAGAATCCTTTCCATAAACCAATTTATAAAGTGAAAGCCGTGTACATGGGGGTATCAAGATATATGTACACTGTGTAAAGAATGGAATGGCATATATTTCATACCATATCAGGAAAATAACAGGTTTTGATCAAAATTTGCTGAAAATCTATTTTTAAGAAGCAGCGGTAGTATTGCATCTCTCCAAAAGAATTTTGAAACCCGATAACACTTAGATTTTGATTATTATTTTTCCTCATATGCCCTGCTTATCAAACTAAAAGAACTTTATATGTGCTGCTGGAAATATAAGGATTAATCGCGAGTTACCACTACTACAACGGGTTCATCGACATGCCTTTTATATCGACATGACTGTTTCATAGACGCTGACATTTAATCGACTAGGCCAATTCATCGACACGACCTTTTTATCGACATATCTTTTCTTCGACAAGGACATTTCATCGGCATTACGTTTTAACGACAATCTATTTTATGGACATTATCAATTCTTCGAAAATGTCGTTTTATCAACCAGAGTCTATATTCGTGATGAATCATGTCTTTGCTATAAAAATATAGTGTCGATGATACCGCGTCGATGAAACGACATTGTCGAAGAATCGGTAATGTCGATGAAGTGTATTATCGATGAAACGGTTGTCAATAAAAAGGCAATGTCGATGAAAGAGTAGCGTTGATGAAACATCCTTGTCGAAGAATAGGTTTGTCGATGGAAAGGTAATATTGATGAAACGGTTGTCGAAGAAAAGGTAATGTCGATAAAACGCCTGTGTCGATGAAAAAGTGGGGACGGTGAAAGGTCCTTGCCGATTAAAAGGTAGCGTTGACGAAATGGTTGTCAATGAAAAGGCAATGTCGATGAAACGTCTGTGTTGATGAATTGGTCATGTCTATGAAACGTCTATGTCGATGAAACGGTCGTGTCGATGAAACGGACTGTCGATGAAATTGCATTCGATGAAAAGTCTATGTCGATGAAAGTGTATTATCGATGAAATGGTAGGTACGCAAACAGGATAAATAGTTTTTTGAAACCATAAGTGAAGTCCTATGGTGAGTTGAAAAATAAAGAGAGAGGTTGGTTTGATGAAGCAGTTGGCGAGGACAAAATTGTCGTCGTAAAGTGACATGATTATTATACAGGGTGTTTACGGTTGACCCGTTAATATTTAAACCGGTGAAAGTAGAGGTCGAAATGGGTAGATTAAGAAAAAATCTTCTTTGTAAAAGTTGATTTATAAGGGAGCTACACCTTTTTAAAGGGGATACCAGGAAGAAGATTTTTACACGATTATTTGAAAACCGCTTACATTAGAGCTTTCAAATTTGGTACAAGTTCTAATCTGCTTAAGATCAATTGTCATGATTTTTTTCAAATTTTTTAAAAGCTTTTATTCAAAATATCATTCCCCAATCAATTCTACACAAAAAGGTACTCTTACTTTCGATATGATGCACCGCACCGTTTCGGAGAAAAATGCATTTATTTAAAATGCGTGCAGATTTTTAGCACCGTTTTAAGTAGCTACAATAATATTTGTTTTTACTAGCTACTCAATTTAATGCTTTTAATTTAGTATTTGGGGCACAGAATATTACCCATGGACAAAGGGACTACTTTCAAAAACGTTCCCGAAAAAGTTGATTTTTTAGTGCAGTTTTTCGGGTGCCCTGAGCAGGAGTTTCTTCGAAAACTTACAAATAACGCGTTTTTCAGGTACTTCCTAACATTGCTTCCGGGGTCTATATTTGGGGTATCACTTTTAAACATAGTTTTTAGGAAATTTGAAAATTCGTAGCTTGTACAAGACTTGACCGATGCCGATGATGACCGCTTTCATTGTGACTCAGCGTACTCTCAATCTCCGTTCTCTGTTGGGATCTTTTTGATCACCCTTTATATTCTGAATTATTATTTTTAAAGATTTATTCTTACATTGACGATGTAACTATACATACGTTCAGTTTTTCTTATAATCTGATTATAAGACTGAATACGAAAAAATTATGTACTTTTGACTTTCTTTTAAATTATGTATTACAAGTAAGGAAATACTTTTTAATTTTATTTAGTGAGGACCCTTTAAATTACCACCGTGTATCTAGGTATATGTATGTATTTATAACAGCAATTGTAAAAGTCCAACTTTCTAAATATGTATTAGAAACTAACACAGGATTTAAGAATACTCCTCAAACGTAATCCTAAGTAGAAATTTATTGAAATTTGCGCATTCCCTTTTGATAGCAAGGTGGGTTGTATTTAGTATCTATAATCACAAGATTTTAAAGAAAAGTTTAAGTAAAATCCTTAAATCTGTAGTATAAAAACTCGAATAAACAAACATTAAGCTTATTTAAAAACATAATTACATTTTAAAGTTTTTCGAACATTAACTGTAATATTCCTCATTTGCTGATGACTTTTGGATTACGGATTACTACATTAATCTATCGATTTTTACTGTTGTAATAAAATTAGATTTTAATTTAAAAAACTGCCAAACATCGAAAACATTCATATTTTTTTATAGATGGTTAAAATATATTCTCGTGCATAAGTGCTCATCTAACTACTTAAGTTATGAATTGTTTAATTGTTGCTACTTACTTATTATACAGGGTGGTGATAAAGTTTGGAACCTAATTCATAACTGCCGTATTTATTTTTTTTTAGAAAATCGCTCGAACAGTTCAATTTTAGTTTTTAAAATCCCATCTCTTGGTATAATAAAAATATTAATGGCGTCACTGGTGATTTAGCAATGACGTCATCATAGATTTTTTTAAATGGAAACCCCCACTTTTTTCACTGGTTTTTGATAGACATTTATGTCACTTATACAATGATATAAAAACAATTAAATTTTTACACAAATTTTTGAATAAAAAATCTTTTTAATTCAAAAAAGGAAATTTTTATTTTAACGAAAAAGGTTTTATAAAAATAAATTAAAATGAATTTGAAGTTACCAATAATAACAAAAGATAGTAAATCTTTAAATAATTCGCATTCTAATGCGAATGTAAAATGTTAAATGTATTTAAAAAAATTTAATAAATAGTCTTGAAAAACTAATTTTTTGATTCCATTTAAATGTAAGGAAATTTACAAAAAATAAAATTTTAAATTTACCGTTTATTTAAATCGGCCAAAATAAATCATATACAACATTCAAATTTTTCAAATTTAATAGTACAAATTAATTTTAAGTTTATATTAAAAAAATTTTAAACGAAAATTTGTTAACAAATGCAAAAATTTTTTTATATGATCGTTTAAGTGACATAAATGTCTATCAAAAACCAGTGAAAAAAATTGGGGTTTCCATTTAAAAAAATCGATGATGACGTCATTGCTAAATCACCAGTGACGCCATTAATATTTTTATTATACCAAGAGATGGGATTTTAAAAACTAAAATTGACCTGTCCGAGCGATTTAAAAAAAAAATAAATACGTCAGTTATGAATTAGGTTCCAAACTTTATCACCACCCTGTATACTTAAATAGATATCTACCTGTCTGTATTTTGTTATAAAATCTCTGTTATGTCGTTATGTGATTTGACCAAATTTGGGTATCCTTATTATAAAATTACAAAATGTTTTTCCTATCATCCTCAGATTTTTTGTGTGATAATCAGATAGATTTACCTATATTCCAAAAATCAACGACGCAAAAATTGAATGAAATTAAAAAAACTGGCCTGAAGAAGTTCTGTAAATGTTAAATATTTTTTCGGTAACCACTAACCACAGGGCAGAAAATTAAAAGGATTGAATAAATGAACTATTGACAACATATAAAGTGTTGGGGTGCAACATGTCCTTGAAGATATATTTCTTAGACTCGCATCTGTTTCACCAAGATATTTGCTAAATGGAATAACGATATCAAGGAAAATGGGATCCTAGCATGTTGTCTGAATATCTGGCCAACACTGTTTTTGTCACAAGAACTCTGTTATGTGATTTGGCCACATCAGATGTTTTGTGACAGTCACATAGTTTTACCTACATACTCATGCGAAATCAACGATTAATATTTATAATCGGGATACTTAAAAGCAAAAATACTTTTGAATAATACAATTAATAAATGTTTATAAAATGAAATTAAATTCCTTGAAGATACATTTTCTGGACTCAGATCAGAGGGAAGCTAAGTACTCGTGAAAATCATAAATATCTAGAATTACAGAAAAAAATTACACATAAGTGTATTTTTGGCTATTTTTTGTAAAAAAGTATATTATTAAATTTCTTGAAAACGTTACGTGTATATTTTTATATCCTTCAGTTCTTGTTACGAGTTCATAATATTATCAAAATATGTGATTAGATTTTGTGAGACAAAAAAAGTTTATATTTTGTAGACCATTGTATTCATCATTCATCCGACGCTACAATACAACGTTTGTTAAAAAAAATCAATAATACTTTAATGTTAAAGTTTCTTTGTAATAAAGTTATTTGCTTGTTTTAAGCTAGTTTAATTTATATTAAATTACATAAGTGAATAAATAAATAAAGAAAAATATCACTTACTTAATATCATGGGGCATCGGCAAGGTAGCTCCTCTGTCAAGTAAAAGTTTTAAAATTTCATAATTATTTCTATGTGCAGCTAAAATAAGAGGAGTAATATCTGGAGTAAAAGATGCAACGGTTACATCAACCTTTTGCCAGCTCTAAAAAGTAGATAATTAATTTAATACAGATTATTGTATTAAATTACTAAGTTTTTTACATAAGGTTCTCTATCTTTATGAATTATCTCCTCATGCTCAAGAAGTAACTCGACGGCCTCAACAAACTCCACACTTATAGCATGCAGCAATGCATCTTTAGTTTCAACCCCCATGACAACGAGCAATTCTAACATTTCAAGATTTTCACCATCAATAGCAAGTGTTAATGCGTTTCTTCCCAAACTATCTACGCAGTTAATGTTAAAAACTTTAAACTTGTGCGCTCGCTGCAGCATCCTTAAAATTAACATTTTTATTGTATTTTATTGAATATTCCCTATAAATTACCTTTTAACGTTGGCGATATCGCCACGTTCTACTGCCAGCAGGAACTTTTTTTCTTCGAGAGTTAATGATTTTGGCAAGTTGGGCATGCGGGCGAGTTTACGCCTTATTTCCCAAACATCCACCTGTAATTTAAAATAATAAAATTAAATAACATAAAAATAATTTATGTACTTTGGATGTCGTGACGTGTTCCGTCATTGTAAATAGACCAAGAACGCACCACTGAAAATGAACGCGTTGTTTCCTAAACCAAACGACCGCCAAATTATTATTAAATTAAAGTATTCGTTATTGGATTATCTAGCTACATGAACTAAATTAAAAGGTGAAAAGAATGCGTTTCGCGTTAACTCGAATGACTTTATTGATAATTGATATAAGGCAGGGTGTATTTTCTGCCAGATGGGTGTGTGCGTAGAAGTCAGGCGCCTAATTGGAATTTCATAATCGAAATTAGCCATTTAATCGTAATTAATTATGAATTTAATAAACTTAAAAAGTACTTAAGGTGTTTATTTGTCTATTCTGGATAGGTTTCAAAAATCGATAATAGAAAGGCTTTAGATCAGGTATAATTAATTGGATTTTCTTATTATTTTACAAATACAATAAATATTATTTACACAGAAGTAAAAATTACGTTTTAAAGTTAAAACTACTAAAAAGATATAAATATTAAAAGTTTTAAATTTTATTGCTGGAATTTATAATAGGATTAGGATTAATTTAAAAAAAATTATTGGTATAATCGGTTTAGATTATATTTGTTAATGATTTTTCTCAATCGAAAAAAATATGTTGCCATTTGAAAAAGAAAAGTTGCCTCCTCCTCCTCCGATGTTTTCAAAAATAAAATTAATCTGTTATTTATTTAATTTGACATATAACTTATTAAAATCGGATAAGAAATAACGAAGCTACATCGTTGGCCGTTTTTTGTGCACCCCTCGGTATACATAAATGTAAGTGTACTCAATAATGTCGTGAGTTTACAAGAGTCTTTGGATAATTTGGTTTGTTGGTATAGGTTGGGTTAGGTTAGGTTAGTCCGAAATTAAACATTAGTAAGTGTACCTCAATTAGTTTTTACAGGGCAATAATAAAATTAACTCTTTATATTTTATCAATGGTCAAAGTTTAAAACCATCAGTTGTAGTCAAAGATTTGGAAATATTGATCGACTCCGTCTTAATTTTGTAGAACACATAAATTCTATCGTGTTGAGAGCTTCCAAAATGCTGGGTTTTGTTTTCAGGAACTGTAGGGACTCACATTTACTCATTGGAACGAATTCAAATCAAATTTATACGTTTTGTGCATAAAATTACAAATACACGCTTTGCAATATCTAAATCACAAATATTAAATATGCTAAAGTTAAGTAATAGAGGAATTATGTTGGACTCTTCCTTTCTATTTAAACTTATTAACGGCCTCATCGTCAGCCCGGAGTTGTTAAGTTTGATCAATTTTAAAGTGCCAAGTCGTAGTTTGAGAAATTTAGAAAAAAAATTTGTTAGAACGTACCACACAAATTATAAGTACCATTGTCCAATCGGAAGAATAACAAGTTTCGTAAATTTTTACTGGACCCAATTGGAGATTTTTAATACTTCTTTCTATAATTGTAAAAGTACAATTATTCGTTTACTACATTCTGTTAACTAGTAATGTAGGTAATGTGATCTATTTGTAAAGTTGTTTTAGTTGTTTAAATAATTCCTAATCTTTCTTAATTTAATTTAATTTTTAACTATATTTATACCGTTGTTTTTTTTATATTGTTATTCCCTAATGCAATGGGGTGATCCCGTAAAATAAAAAAATAAATAAAAACAATAAGCTATCCAAGAACCACCTAAACTGAAGAAACAACTATAAGGAATTTGGAAAATTCTGACAAAAATATCATATTATACCTAAATACTTTGTCAACACAGAGTGTTTTTATATATAGGTATATATACAGTGTATTATACTTCAACACACTATACATATGTTTGTATATGGAAAATGGATAATAATTTTTTAAATTTTTTTCATAAGATAAAATGCACTCATTACTCGATAGCCCTGTTCAACAAACTAACAAATATAATTATTATTACTTTTTTTAAGTAAATAGTATAAACCGTTGACCGTTGCATCTAACCGGTAATGTCTTCAACTTTCGACTGTGTTGTATCACTTAAAAATAGTTATAACTTTTATAATATCTGTACCTATTCGTGATTTCTGAATTCCGGTCGTTTCTTATAAAAAGCGAAAATTACTTGTTTTATTTGTTTTGTAAGATAAATTCCTGAGATTTTATGTAAATTATAAACAAAATTGGTAAATTTTTTCACTGGGATTAGATGTTTCTGTCAAAACACCCGATATACTGACATAAAATAATTCCAATAACTAATAAAAGAATACAACACATCACGTTATTGTTTACATCGAAAAAAACAATCAATTTGGGAACAAAATTTTGGTAATAAAATATGGCCGTCTAAACAGGTCTTTAGGAACAGTCAAGAAAAAACATTTTTATGCCACTTAGGGGGGCCATTTGGGCTCCCCGAGACTCAATAATAATAATTTAATTTACAAATTTATACAAAATGTTCGTATCTTTCCAATAGAATTTCAAGGACAAAAAACTAAATTAAAAAAACGTTGCCCGCAGAATCCTAAAAAATGCGCAAAGTACTTTCGGACGGTGACACCGATTATTTTCGTAAAATCAATTAGTCGATTTTAACATTATATTATTGTATTTATATAAAATATAAAAGGTCTACTTCAACATTTTTTTGCTAACCGAAAAACCAATATAAAATTTAAAACTTTTAGATAGAGCCTTAAAAATGACATTGTTTGAAATTTAAAATGTCTTGATAATATTATAATATTCTTTGATAGAATTGTACATTGTACAAAATTTTGTTAATACATTCTGAAAATCAAGAGAAATCTGAGTTTTTAAATATGAATGTTGTACTGTGTCATATTATAATTATATAAAAATTCATAATTTTTTAAATCCATTTTGGGGAATTACTTGTTATTAAGGACAGTGGCATCGTACGAAAAATGGGAATTTTAACTACCTATAGAGGGCGCTATAAATGGAGGATATTCAGTACTTACCATTGTCAAAACTTGTATTTAAAATGCATTCTTATACCTTACAATTACATATTCTGCAAAATACAAATAGAATTAATATTTAAATCTCAAGAAACATGTACCAATGCGTTAAATCAGAAAATTAAGTGCCAAATATAGAAGTTCATATTTATGCCACCAGAGGTCGAGCGGAGTCTAAAAATTCCCAATAAGGAGTAAATATCTCCGAAAAAACTTTTTTGAAACACATTGAATAAATAATAAAATTTGAATATCTTTCGCTCATATTAAAAGGCAAACCCTAAAATATTCACATCCAGTTACTCTAAATTTCGATTTTTGACATACACTCGTTTCCCCACCAATGTGTCATTTAATTTATATCAATATGTTATCAGAGGAGAGCCGACTGCACTAAAGTCTTCCTCACAAAATATAGAGAACTATCTTATTAAAACGGTAGGTTTCTTTGTATTCAGGAATGGGCCACCATTTTTTTATATGCTAAAACTTGACGGAAGTAATAAAAAATGGCTACCAATGGTATCTCTTTTAAAACCCCAAATCTGGAATGCAACATAAAGTCGAAACTTATGCCAGTTGGTGAATAGTTTTAAACAAATTGATAAAAAAGTTTGCTGCCATCCCCTACAAAAACCACGACAGCAGGTCGTGGGAGCCATTCTGATTTTGCAAATGTATGTTACATTTTTATGGTTAGAAAAAGTGACGCGAATATAATTTGCCGCTTGCCCATCTGAGTATACATATGTATATAATTATATCATTCAAGGTCACCATAAATTGTTCCGTAAAATAAAATTTGGATGAAGTGTCGCTACTAGTAGTTTCCCATTCTATGGTTATACACCTGAAAATATCGAGAAGTTAAATCTGCTTTTTTTAAGATCAGTGTCAATGTCTATGATGTCTATGGTGCGATACTAAAGTTAATAATATGGAAGGCAAGAGGCATGTCTCAAAACTTAAAACGCTATATTTTCACTTCGGACATTTATTTAGAAATATTGAATTTCTGTATGCCACAACATCGGTGTACTGAACATTTATTTGAATTTACTGTCTGTCTGAAACCTATGTGGGTCATTATTAATTTTGTAAGTAGAAGAGGAAGAATTTACAAAATTACAAATTAATTAACATCTACCATCCAAATTACTATCCGATAGTTAGCCAATACTATTCAGATTTTTCGCTCTTGCATTTTATTGTAAGCAAATCTAATAAGGAGATTCCGTTAAACTGAATTCTTTAAGATATTACCAGCTTAAAACTAGATACCTCCGCAAATTCAAACTATGTACTCAGAATGACAGATAATATAAATTTTGAAGCAGTCCTTCACTAGAAAGATTTTTTAGAATTTATTTACAGTAGGGAAGAAGGATTAAGCAATTCGACATTTCAATTAAATTATTTATTGTTAAGAACAATTTCCTAATTGGAAAATATAGTGGTTTAGTTATGCAGTTAAATACGCTAGTGCGAAAAACATTTTTGCATAATTTTTTGTGTAGATGATTTAGAAGTCATTTCTATAATTCCTAACAGAAGGAAAAAAATTAGAAAAAGTACAAAAAAATATAATGACCTAAAAGTTCCTTAACTTTGGACCCCCCTCTAATTAATTTTATGCTAGGTTTCACAAGATGACTATCCGTTAGGATGTAACCTAATCAATTTAGATTATATGAAAAAAATTGAAAATCTAACGAGGAAAACTTGAGATTTAACTGTAGAACTAATGCTCGATTTCGTGATTTTTCAGATTTTTTTCTCCCAAACTCGCGGGCCCTCTAGGGATTCATATTAATTATCAGTGATTCGCTGATAATTTCCAAAGATGCTCCAGAAAAGTTGGATGGATTTTCTATTCCATGTTATTTTCTCCGACCGGATAAACCTATATATTGAGCTTCTTCTTGAATTTGGAGAACAAATCTTGACCCACAGTACATCTCACATAAATAGGTTGAAAGTTCCAATAAAAATCTTTATTTCTGTTATATTTTAAAATTTGTACTTTGTGATTTTACAGTTAAAATGCGCGTTCAAAATTTACGATATATGCCTTGCAATTATTTCAAACTACAACCGTATTTTGTAAATAACATTCAGTTTAATAATTACATAACTTAAATAAGGTTCAAGGGTAGACTTCTGAAGGACGACTTTTAAAAATTAAATTATTAAGTCTAAAAAATAAGTTAAAAATAGATAATTTTAAGTATTTTTAATGATTTTATTTGCGTTTAGTTTAATAAACCCATATAATTTTGTAGACTCCATATCCTCTTATACAATAAAATTTAGACAAAATCATGTTCATTGCAAGACTTTTATTAATACTTATTTTCATACATTTGCAAAAACTTCTTTTATGATGAAAATAATTAGAGAGCGAAAACAACTATGGTTCATTTCATTTATAAATCACCCTTTTCATATCGCTCTTACCTACTATAAGATAGTTCGGTTTTCTCGAAATTTTTAAAAAGACAGATATTTCAGAGAGGACAATTTTTAGTTAGGATATAGTATAGTATAGTGTTATTTTTATGGTTAGTACTCTTTTTAATAGTTCCAATACCAGAGTAGAAAGAGTATAAATTATCATATTCTTCAATTTTAAAATTTTGATCATTTAAGTATAAATGATAGTTTACTTCATTTGTAAAAAATGCAGGTCAGGTTACCTTCAAACTATAAGAAAGAACTTTAAATGGTAAGGTGGGCATTGTTATTATTAAAATCGAGTAATAACTAACATGAAAATGACCCAAAAAGTTTAATTTATTTTACCCAATGTAAAGACATTTATAAACCTAATTCAAACCAAAGAGAAGCTAGGTTTTAGTTTCTTTTCTTACAAATTTTTAAGTCTCTTGCTTGAGGATGTATTTTCCTTTAGGAAAAAAGGTGGTCATTATAAATTTCTTTGATAGTTTCAAATTGTTTTTATATATTTAGATATTATTTTAAAAATATCTTATACTTATAAATTACTTAATTAAAATGTTTAGGCATTACGCTTTTAATTAATACCAAAGTAAGCCTGCTTCCTTAATTCCTTAAGTATCCGTCCCAAAAAAATCTTTTACAATTAAAATGTAAATTTAAATTATGCCCTCCTATTTACATTATGTAAAAGTGAAAACAATCTACTCCCCAAAGTGGCTTTACCTTTAATGCTAGGAAAAACTGGGACATGCAGAGTTATATAACGTAAGGCTGCCCTGAGGCAGATATTCCCTAATTGAATTATTGTAAATATCTGATTAGATTAAATCTACAGTGTTCTTGTCGCGTTCGGTTTCGGCAGACGGGAAAAACGATTTGTGATTTACAGTTCTTTTATTAAAAAATGTGACGAGTATATTACAGCAAATATGAAGGGTGGAGAGTCTAAGCAGAATCTTCTGCAAAGTAGCTTGGAGGATATTGTTGGTTCAGTGATAGCTCCAGCCTCAGGAAGCATTAATTTAAATGATCCTTCGGAAAAACCTCTTGGACCTGTCGAGAAGACTTTTCTTTTACATGCAGAGCGGGGAGATTGTGCTACTGTCAGGAGGTAATTTACATAAATTTCATAAAATCAGTACAGTAAATATAAAATTGCAGTAGAATTGATAAAAGTTGCTACTATTGTTCTTAAAAAATATAGAAAATACTTTATGCCTTTCTATTGTTTACAATTTAATGCTTTTTAACCGATGATAAATTAGGTTTAATTTAAACAATTGTAAGTGTTATTTCAAATTTAATTTGGTAATATTACATCAATTTTTAAGTTAATTAGATCATTGCCAACTTCGATAAATTTTTAATACGTTCAAGGTAAAAAGAGTTCCTGAGTTTAAAAATTCGAGATACCGTAGGGTTTGTATAAGTGATAAATTAAAGTCTTTGGGCTGTTTTTGTATTTTAAAGGTACAGGATATTTAGAATTTTTACAAAATTAATTCAAAAAATACATTAGACGTGGAATATATTTTAATAAATTTTAAAATTATTCCACGAACGTTTTATGCTTTTGTACATATAGAAAATCACTTGTATCAAAGGAAAATTGTATAAAAACATTTTATGTTCAGGATTATATTCAGTTAGAATTAATTGTGTTATCGTCCTTATATCTTAATTAACAAAAGTCCTAACCTAGGTGAATTTACTTTTGTCTTTACATTTTTCTTCCACAAACGTCAGTAAAATAAAATATTACATTTTATAATACTATACATACATGCATAAAAAACCTATTTTTTCGGATTTTCAGACCAAATATACAAATAATAATTAGTCTAATAGAAAAAAAAAATTTATGACCATGAAAAAATATAGTAGAATATTCATTGATTTAAAAAAGAAATGATGTTTACAGTTTCCAGTTTCTGCAAAAAATCAAGATTATGTTTTTACGTTTGTAGAAAGGCGAAGTTTGTGTGTTTTTTAGACTACTTTGGTTTCAAAACGAAAACGAAATGGACGAATTTTAAATTAGTTAAATCAAAATTTTGAAAAAAGCCAGAACAGGTCAAATTTAGTTTGAAGGGGCACGGGGTACATTTTTTGCAATAGATCTACATTTAGTAGTATAATTTTTGGTATTTTTCATAAGTTACTGATTAAAAATCCCATGTGTCCTATTATAAATATTTAATTTACAGATTAATAAAGGAATATGCTAACCACCCTGAAGAGTTAGACATAAATTGTGTTGACCCATTAAACAGATCGGCCTTAATTGCAGCGATCGAAAATGAAAACATTGAACTTATCCGACTGTTATTGGAAGAAAAAATTAAAGTCAAGGTAACAAAGCTCGTCTTTTTCCATATTTCATACTAAGTCTTCTTTTAATCGTATTGTATCTAGGATGGTTTGCTGCACGCAATTAAAGAGGAGTATGTCGAGGCTGTGGAAATGCTCCTGCACTACGAGGAAGAAACTCATCTACCAGGGGAGCCTTATGTAAATATCAGACAAAGTTAAAAAAAAACTTTGTATTCAATTTCTTTGCGTACTCTAATTTTAACATCTGGTCTTGATGTTATCTAAATTGCTACTTATACCTTTCACTTTTAATAATTTGTAGGTGGACGAAAAAACATTTCCTTCATATTTCAGAAAATATTTAAAATTATTTTCCATATTAAAATACTTTCTTAATTTAATTATCAAGTTATTTTTTTATATTTAAAGTAATTTATTTACAAGCATAGCGTATTCAGGTGTGATTAGACTTAGACTTAGTACGATATTAGTTACATGCGTTTCTACTTAGTTAAACTAGTTGCTTTGTAGATAACGAGCGATTTGCTAAACTCATCAATAATGCGGCTTTTAATTGTATTGAGTATGTACATCGTATTACAATGGAGCACAAAGTAAATACAACTAAGTTACCCACAAATAGATCAAAGTTTAAATTCTACAACCTTATGTGAAATACTTTTAACCACGATTCTATAAGAATATTTTATTAAAAATATTTATAAATATATCACATAGTATGGAATGAACCAAATTTTTCTTTAAATATTTTTCATCGGTGACTATTTCTGTTGAAATAGGAATTTAAAGCTTCACCTGTGACTATGCTAATTTCAGAGGTTTTTATCAATCGAGATTCATAATTTATACGAGAGATAAACTCGACAGTTTCTTAAATTAATGTTAAAGACAAAGTATGAAACTGTACAAAGTAATTTTCTTATAATTATAAGACTACTCTTTATCTCAAAGCATTCATTAATCATTAATCACATTTTATGCAGGCATTGCACTTTACTAGCTCGAGATAATACAAGGGTATATTTAAATTTTTGCGAAAAATCAAGAGGTTATTCGTGATTTACCATCATACATTTTTGGGTGATTCAACTAAAACTTCACAATCCCGATTTTTGTTATTTAACTTCAGTTTGTGCATAAACGCTTGGAGATTTTGAAATAATTACTCCTTACCTACTTTCAACCCCTAACGGAGGGATGATATCAACTTAATAATTTCAAATGGCAATATTTTAAAAATCAGTGCACAAATGAACCTATTGGTGAGTTTTTCAGTATTTCACTTCAGTTTTTGGAAAAACTCTCAGACAGATCGATTTTAGTTCCCGCAGAGCATATTTCTTAAAAATTAACCCCTACCTAGCCACAACCTCCAACGGGTTGCTGATATCAACTCAATAATTTTAAATAGCGAAAGGACCACTTAACTTGAGACAATTAAAAATCTAACAACCTTAAAAGCTTAGAAATAAATGGTTTTGAAAAAAATTTGTCAAATAAAAATTGTTAGGTTTAAATGGGGGAAAATAAAGAACATATGTACTAATTTTTTCGTCAAGGGTCATTTTTTTTAAATGATTTAAATAAAAGTTATTTGTTTTTTTTTTATTAATTTTAAAATAGCTAAAAAAATATAGACTTTCATTTGAAAAAACATGGTTTACATTGAATTAACACAAAGATTACCCTTCACCAAAAAATAACTAGCACCATCGTTTTTCCCCTTTTAATCCAAACAACTTTTATTTGAAAGTTTTTTGTAAAAACCTTTTAGTTTTTCAATTATTTATTTGTCTCAAGTTAACTGGTCCACCCTGTATACCAAACAACATCAATGTTACACATTCATAAAACATCTTTCCTTGTTTCATTAGTAGTTTAGCATTAAATCTTAAAACTCAAATAAAATATTTAAATCAATAAAAAAACAAAAAATTGCACAAACATCACAAATTATAAATAAAAGAAAAGTACATTTCAAAAATTATATTATAAACAATCGCACATAAATTGTAAATCACAAAAGATGAAAAACTAAACAAAATAGGTACTTTTATTCATTTGGTGTTGACGAATATTTTTAGGATTTGTGCAGGAATACCTAATACCAAATGCAATCAGTAGTTTGTTCATTTTTACATCATCATCGAACTTTCCTTCCAAAAATTGTTTTATCCTGTTTCCTGAAATTTATTGACTAGATCCATTAACTTTGTGATATCAAAAAAGTTGGGTAGTGTCTTAAGGAAAACCCTTGTAAAAGCCACCGAAAAATCGAACCTTATTTAAAAAAGTGTCCCCATTCCTCTAGATAATTTATGGATGTCAATCATCAATTGTTGTGTAAAACTTTTTTGCGTCTAATCATCTACAAGATGATTGACCATTTGTACCAATTTCGACACAATAAATTTTGCTTTTCTGCGTTCAATCAACTGATTTTGAGAATCCTTTGAAGTTGATGATGACTTCCATTTTCCATTACTGAGATATGTTGCCAATTTTAAAAATACTTTGTTGAAATATCTGTAGTTAGTTTATTGAAAAAAAAACAGCCATACTTCTGAAATTTTAATTGAAATTAGACATGACATTTCCGAAGGAAAAAAGACTTAAGTTCTGGATAAATGTCGATAATTCTTCTTAAGGCAGGAAACATGACCAACCAACCTGTAGAACTACATTCTAATAGCTCAATAAATAACAGAATATCAATATATTATGTTTCAGCAAAGATACAATTTTTTTACGGGTACAAAAGAGACCTTTTTCGGGACACCTCGCCGGGACAAATGTTTAGGTCCCGGCCAGACCGTCCCGGTCCCGTCTGGTCACCCAGGGCCGTAGCCAGAATCAAATGTTAGGGCAGGCATGAAGAATTTTAAGGTGGGCAAACATTTTTTATATTTAAAAAAATAACTTTTGTATTATAGATTTTCATCCAATCTTTTATATTGAATCTTTAATTCTTTGGACCAAACATGTTTTTAGGGCGGGCATTTCTTTTTCCAGAGCAGGCATTGCCTGCCCTGGCCCATAGCTGGCTACGGCCCTGTGGTCACCTTATTAATTAAAATTTGAATTTAATTTTCTCAGCAAGTTGTGCACCTATTTTTAAAATAAAAGGAATATTGTAAATATGGTTCGTCGTACTTTTATTTTAATGGAATTTGGCCCATATTGCCATATGTAATGGGACTAAATTTGGGGGAATTATTTAAAAATGTGTCCCCCTGAAAGCAAAAACGACCTATCCGAGCGTTTTTCCAAAAACTAAAGTTACATACAAAAAATGGGGCTTGTGAAGTTTTCTTTAACCGACCCTGTATACAAAATAAAAACGTAAGTGGTCTATACGGATGGCAAAATCTAGAATTGAATCGGTGTTTGTTAGAAATTTTAATAATTACTATCATAAAACAGAGCGCGGTTCTATATTTAAAGGCTGAATCCTCTGTGATCTGTGATTTTTGGGTCATTTAATAACTAGCTTGAGAAAATTTACTATAGTAAGTGTGTTTCTTTTGAAAACAATTAATTTATGTTTTAACTTTAAACTAGAATGTTTGTTATAATTACATTTTATTAATTCATACATTAAGTGTGGTTGAGTCGTTTATTGATTTTGAAAATACAAAACGAGCCGAAGTTTCGCCTTTCGGCTACTCACATATTGGCTTTTCGAGAACTAATTCGTTCTTGGACTTTTTAGAAATCTTCTCTCGTTATTCGTTTATTTATTGTAATTTTAACAAAGGTGTATAAAATGTCAAATTTATTTATACATTGTTTTTCTATTAATAAATTATTTTAATTATGCCATGGAGTTTCCGAAGATTTAATGAAATAAGTATTTATCATGTATAAACCACAATTTTTTGCACACGTTGTAGCGAAAAAAATTAGATGGACTGGGTAGATATTTCGTAAAAATTGGTCGAAAGATTTATAAATTTTATATTCCAGAAATGCAGCCAATCCAGTCAAAAGTTTGCAGGAGTACTTTTTATCCAAATTTGAATATAAATTTAACTATATTATCAGAATTTTAAATCAATTATTGAGTAATCCATAATGTACTTATTTATTAATCTAACTGTAAATAATTTATTGTAAAAATAAATAAATAGGTATATCAATAATTCTATCAACAAATAACATCAATTAATTTAAATACCAAATGGTTTAATGATATACCGGGTGGAAATGAAAACCGGGTCACCTCGATAACTTTTTTATTTATGAATAAAAAAATTTGAAATTTGGCTATGTTCTATGGTTCAAAAAAACAAACACCATGAACTTTGTTTTTTTAAATGTAACATCCCATATTTTTATTCATGGCTTAAAACACTTTTAAAAAAGAAGTATTTTTGAGGTATTAGTTTTTATTTTTTTTGTAAAAAAAAAGGTTTTCGAAGTCGGTGAAAAGTACCAAAACTAATTCTAAATAATTCAAATACCTAAATAAAATTGTAATTTGAAAAAAAATTTAAGTGGTTTTTGAACTATTAATTTTAAAACTTAGTTAATGAAGATTTTATCAAATATCTCACTTTTTTTAAATGCAATGATGCCGGGTCATTCGACTTTTTAAAAAGAGGATTTTATAACGATTATTTTGGTACTTGATAAAATCTTCATTAACTAAGTTTAAAAATTAATTGTTCAAAGACCACTTAAATTTTTTTTCAAATTACAAGTTTATTTATGTGTTTGAATTATTTAGAATTAGTTTTGGTAATTTTCACCGACTTCGAAAACCATTTTTGTTTTGAAATAATTTTTTTTTTCGCAAAAAATAAAATAAAATAAAAAATAAAAAATAAAAATCTCAAAAATACTTCTTTTTTAAAAGTATTTTAAGTCATGAATAAAAATATGGGATGTTACATTTAAAAAAACAAAGTGATTTTGAAAATAAAAAATGCACATAAAATTTGTTTTTTTGACCCATAGAACATAGCCAAATTTCAAATTTTTCTATTCATAAATAAAAAAGTTATAGAGGTGACCCGGTTTTCATTTCCACCCGGTATAAGAAAAAATATTACTAATTGAAATCATGAAATTAGAATTAACTAAAATTGCAATTAATTAAAATTTCTTTCAATTTGATAATCAAATTTAAGCAAAAAAATGGATATCCATTATCACCTTTATTTTCAGATATTTTTACGAACAAAATTGTAAGTTTAATTTTTTCTAATGTATTTTTCAAAAATAATTGTTTATTTTGTGTACGATACTTTTTTGAATCATAAAAAAGACAGAAATATAATTGATACTATTTCTTTTTTTTTCATTTTTAAATTTCAAAATTTATCGAAAACAACTGACACTGATCACTGCATTGATTATTTGTCTAATCACCCTCTTTCACATTCCATTTTTTAATTTTTCGTTTCACCGATTATTTAATATTCCTCTTAATTATAATAACTTTGGAAAAGAATTAGTAATTATTTTTTACATTGGTTTTCGAAATCATTTTTCCAAAGAAATTTTAGTTAAAACTTTTAATAAAATGAAAAAAAAAACTTGTTTTTAAAAATAAATCGGCGAACCTAATGGAAATTCACAATCAAATCACAGTTTTTATAAATAATCTTTCATTCAGAAATTTCATTTAGTAGCCCAACAAATTTACAACCAATTTTAGGAAATAATAAAGACAAAATTGAAAACTTACACAAAAGTGGACTTTATTTACTTACTTGTGCTTACGGCGCGGAATATTGTTGATAAACTGGGCGAAATTTTGATGTTAGAATTAAAGAAAAATTAAAAAGTTCAAGTTCAAAGAACAATTAGAAAGTTAAAAAATGATTCAAAATGTGCAGAAAATTTAAACCACCGTGATCACAATTTTGTCAAAGTGTAAAGGAAATATCTAAACGATATTGAAAATTTTAATTCAATCAAATTTTTTGTAAAATTAATCTATAAGTAGTCAGTTTTTAATTCAATTTTAATGTTTTAATAAAAATATTTTTTTATAGTCGATCATTTTTGATTGCTGAACATATTTTTTTTTTGGTAAATATTTTTTCTTATATTTCATATTTCATTAAACCATTTGTGTTTTAAAGTATAATTACGTTTCCACTATAAACTACGAGAATTAAATAAAACTAAAAATGAATTATGCCATGTATTTTATTCTTTTCTTTAACTATGAAAATTTATAGAATCTGCATACAATTTTATTTCAAGTTGACCGTTTTACTACTGTTAAGTTGAAACTATCTACTCGTAATATTCCTAAACGCACACTTTATACAATACTGGGGTGGCTAGTATAGCTATATTTACATTTTAAGTGACAGGGGAAATTATTCCTACTTGAACTTTAAAACGGTTATATTTTTTAGAGCTGGGAAGCGGTGGATAGATCCTCCTCCACATTTACCTCTGATATTACGCCACTAATTCTCGCATCTCATAAAAATAATTACGAAATCATTAAAATTTTATTAGATAGAGGAGCGACACTTCCAATGCCTCACGATGTCAGGTATTTAATTAGAAATTCTACTTAAATAAAACTGTTACCTTTGTTTATAACAAGTATTTTTTGCTTGTGTGCATTTAAAATTAATTAAATCATTTTTAATGGACTATGCTGTTTTAGATGTGGATGCGATGAGTGTGTTGATTCAAGTACAGTGGACTCCTTACGTCATTCGCAAGCACGAATAAATGCATACAGGGCGCTAACAGCCTCTTCACTTATATCCTTGTCCTCCAAGGATCCTTTATTAACAGCTTTCGAATTGTCGTGGGAGTTGCGGAGATTGAGCAGAATGGAGACTGAGTTTAGAGCTGATTATAATGTAAGAACGCCTCGATTTCGTCCCTTATGTTGTAACAACGTTTTAATCTATGACAGGATATGAGGTCTTCTGTACAAACTTTTGCCACGGCCCTTCTCGATCATGCTAGGACCTCCTACGAGTTGGAAATTATGCTCAACTATGATATTGATGGAGAGACATGGGAGCCTGGAGAACGTCAAACGTTGGAAAGACTTAAACTTGCCATTAAATATAAACAAAAAATGGTCAATAACTTTACATTTTAATAATTATATAAAAAAACTTTCACTATAGTTAAATTTTTTCCAAACTCTCAATCATTTTATTTTCCACATTAACAGGCTTATTTTGTAACTCGCAAGGACATCGTTATGAGACGATTGTCCTGTATGAACGAGGTTTTTGTAAGTAATAACGACTCCGAAACATACTTACCGTTATTCTGTAAAATACTGACCACTTATGTACAAAATATAGTTTTTAGAGAGATAAAAATAGTTACAAAATAAGTTTATTAGTGTGTAATAAAATTAATTAAAAAATAATGTTTAGAAAAATCCGCCTCTAGATAATATTATCCTTTAAGATTTAATTAAGATTTAAGGGTTAAGGGTGATTGCTTTTTATTTTTAGTTCGTGGCCCATCCCAGCGTTCAACAATTATTAGCAGCCATTTGGTATGAAGGTCTTCCTGGGTTTCGGCGAAAAAGTGTGATAGGTCAATTACTTCAAGTTGGTAAACTTGGAACAATGTTTCCTGTATATTGCAGTATATACATGATTGCACCTGAATCTAAGATGGGTTTATTTATGAAGAAACCCTTTGTCAAGTTTATTTGTTATTCCAGCTCATATGCCCTTTTTTTAAGTAAGCAAATAATTGAAAAATAAAAAATAATAACCTATTAGGTATACATATACCAGATATTAAATCAAATTTTTATTTAATTAAAT
The DNA here is from genome assembly GCA_963971135.1 of Stenus bimaculatus. Lineage (NCBI taxonomy): Eukaryota > Metazoa > Arthropoda > Insecta > Coleoptera > Staphylinidae > Stenus > Stenus bimaculatus. The sequence goes on from OZ020180.1 coordinate 57,951,971, forward strand.
TAAAGTGCTCGCTTTCATTATCGATTACTCATACTCACGTATTCTTATATAACTAAAGTATAAAATTTTATATTGCAAATTCTGATTATTTTTACTTAATACGAGTAAACTAATAATAATTAATTAATCTAGTGCTTCTCGGTGCTGCATCACAACGCGTAGAAATAATAGCATTGGAATGGTTCGGCCCTGATTGGGTACAAGAAATCGTACAAGAATGGAAAAGAAAAGAGCGTGGAGCAGGTCCTGGAATTGCCGAATGCGGAGTTATTCTTTATATGATAAGTAAGAAAACGTAAAACAATCTCCTAATTAATTAAGATTTTACCTTCTTGTGTAGAGATAATAGTGAAAGTTTGTGAAATATTAACCCGTTTCCAAACTTTATCACCACCCTGTACATTGCAATTATGATATTAGAGAATTACCCGTTCATATTTATTTTAAATTTATGTCATTTATGGTTTGTATTATTTTATTTCCACTTTTATATTTGTTTTAAGGTTTAATATGGGGAGAAATAAGATCCTTGTGGTGCGATGGATTAATGGAGTATATTTCGGATTTATGGAATATCGTCGACTTTGTCACTAATGTATTTTATGTAATGTGGTTGTCCCTTAGGATGTCGTCATTTTACATTGTTTGGGTGTGTTTTATTTTATATTTTATAGTAGTGCTTTTGCAATATAGATGCACTTATATTCTTACCATTTTTGTTGTTTAAGAGGGAAGCAAGTCAAGGAAGAGATCCGTGGTATCCACGTGAGCAATGGCATTCGTTTGATCCTATGTTGCTCTCTGAAGGTGCATTCGCTGCTGGAATGATTTTTAGGTAAATATTAATTATTTATTATAAATATTTACATTGTAATTTGTCTCTTAACTAACTAGAAATGTACTGATTATACGGGGTGTTAAAAAAGTAGCCCCAAAGTAACCAACGTTTTTTGAATTATAATCGCATCGGAGCAGTTAGCGAGCTAATTGTTGAGGTTATTAATCGCTTTTTAATACATCTACGAATTGATTACAATATTTTTTCGTTTATCGCAAATTTTATTAAACCTTCTGCGTGCAAATTAAAAAAAATCTATTACTATGTACGATACAGAAGGAGATAATTTAAATATACATTTGTATTTTTTATTTATTTTACTATTATTACCATGTTACAAGTTTTATTTTGTATGATAAATTTTGAAACATGTATTTAAAAACAATCCTGCTTCACAATCGGGACAGCAATACATTGTTTCCTTCCTGTTTTGTAGAAAACAGTGCATTTTATTTGGGGCTTTGGTTTCTTATCATTTGGAGGATTTTTTCTAAAATGTGACTGCTAGTAAGACGAAATGCATTTATATCTTGGGAATGTCTTCCTGTAACGTTTCTTAGGATTAGGACATCATTGGCTTACTAAAAATTTGTTCTCAAGTTGATCTCTAAATTTTATGTGGTCAACTTTCTACTGTTTATTAGTTTTGAACATAATCAAACAATTTTATACAACAATTTAGTAATCTTCTAAATAGTTTGATGTGCCAGCATTTGTTCATTCTCTTCCTTTCGAGTAAGTAAGTTTGCTATATACCTATTTCTACAATATTATGAAATCCAATCTTATATGTTGCGCTGGAAACGAAACGAAAAATTGTCTAAACCGAAAGTAGCATAACCGGAAAATAGCATAATCTAGAAACCGGAAAGTAGATAACGTACTTAACGGAAAGCAGGATAACGGAAAATAGCCTAAACAGGAAAATGGCCTAAGCGGAAAATAACCTAAACGAAAAATCTCATAAACGGAAAAAAGCCTAAACGGAAAAAAGCTTAAACGGAAAACAGCCTAATCGGATAACAGCAAAATCCAGAAACCGGGAAGCACCATAACGAAAAATTCCCTGAACGGAAACTCGGCTAAACGTAAAATGGCCAAAACGGAAAATGTCCTGCCTAAACCATGGAGTACAATAAGAGAGTTTCCGTAAGGATTTTTACGATGTTCTGGGGCTGACGGAAAGGTGGCGCATTAATGTATTTAAAATAATAGTTTAAATCGTCTTTCCATCGCATTTTTTTATAGATTGTTAATATAATGGTAAGAATTAAAAAGTATTAAAGCGATTTAAAGTGCCCTCCATCGGTAGTTAAAATTCCTAAGAATAAAAATACATTGTTAGATGTCGTTCCACCATTATTAAAAAATATTTAATTACTTTCTTCTACAAAAGTGTTAAACACGAGATGACAAGAAATTTGAAAAAGATGCGGACAAAAATTTCGTATCATCTTGTGTATATGAAGGCTTTGTTATTGGGTCAAAATATTTCTTTTGTGCCCTCGATATCTTTGCTGGTGATTTTGTACGTTATGATACTTTCCGGTTTCTGGATTCTGCTATTTTCCGTTTAGGCCATTTTCCGCTTGGGCCGTTTTTCCGTTTAAGGTATTTTCAGTTATGGTAAAGTACGTTATGCTACTTTCAGGCTTCTGGAATATACTGTTTTACGTATAGGCAATTTTCAATTTCCACCATTTTCGGTTTTAGAATTTTCAGTTATGTTGCTTTTCGGTTTCTGGATTATAGTGTTTTCCGTTTAGATTATTTTCCATTATGCTGCTTTCTGTTATGCTAAAGTACGCTATGCTTTCCGTTTCTGGATTATGCTATTTTTCGGATTGCTACTTCCCGTTTTCACTAAAGTACGGTATGATGACTTCCGTTCTGCTAAGTACGCATCACCTCTCATACCATAATAATGAGTGCTTTACTTGAAATACACACTCGGCTGACCAAAATTCATTTTCTGCTAATGCGATATTAAACAACATATTTAAGTGCACAGAAAGCGATTCCACAACCTTACATTTGAATGAAAAAGTAGCACATTATTTAATATCTATTTAAGATTGTAATTACAATGGAATTATATTTAAAACAACATTTATTTTTTTTAGGTTAAAACATAATAAAACAACTTCACATTCAGAATTTTTATCCACTTCGTAGGGAATTTCATTATAAATGTCATCAACAGAGAGCGCCTCTAGAATCATTCATTAATAGAGTCATCATTGAATGTGTATACATTAAAAATACTCAAACTTCAAAATTATTATGAAGTTAAAGTGATTAAAAATAATATTATATTTCTTTTGCAGCTTTTTGAAACTGGTACATATTTTTAGCGTAAATCCTCATTTGGGACCTCTTCAAATATCTTTAGGACGTATGATAATAGATATCATAAAGTTCTTTTTCATTTACACTCTTGTCTTGTTTGCCTTTGGATGTGGTAAGTTGTAAATGAATTTTTTTCTAAAATAAGGAGTGGAATACATTTGTCATTTGATTTTATAATTTTTTTATTATAAATAAAATTTGTGTTTTTAAAAGCCTTTTTGTAGACATTTAATATATGTATGATAAAAAGGTACCTTATAATGAATATACAGGGTGTCCCGTTCGTGGTTCATCAAACTTCAAGGTTAGAAAGTAGAGCAAATTTTATCAAGAAAAAACCAAAAAAGTAGGAGTCTATCTTTTATGGTTTGAAAGTTACAGGTGTTTGAATTTGGCATGCCATAAAATCAATAAATGATCAATAGCTGCTTAAAAACTTAGTAGAAAGATTTTTCAAAAATATAATTTTAAAGCTGAAAGTATCCTCTTTCCATTGGTAATAATGATAAAACACAATTCATTTATCAAGTATTAAAAAAAATCGAAAAAAAAAAATCCATAAAAAATTGTTTTTTTTAGCAGTTTTTGAAGATTTTCTCCAAGATATGACCTATTAAGGGCGTGTTTTTTTGAATTTTCTAAAAACTCGTTAAATTCTCTGGAAATAGTGAAAATTTTTTAAACCCTAACTCTTTTTATGCACTCACTAGAGCCTTCTAAACTTACTCCAATGAGAATTGATTCTAAGCATAGTTAGTTAAAATTGAGGTGCGCCTTCATTTTTGTTATTATTTAATAATACAAAAGCCTTCAAAATTTAACTTTTGCTTATAAAAATTGATTATTAAGCAACTACTGATTTCTGGCAAAAACATGGGATGCCAAAGTCAAACCCCTGTAACTTTCAAACCATAAAAGATAGACCACTACTTTTTTGGTTTTTTCTTGATAAAATTTGCTCAACTTTCTAACCTTGACGTTTGGTGAACCACGAACGGGACACCCTGTTTTTACAATTCTAAACAAAAAATTTCCTATGAACTAATATTTTTTTCGACTCCTTATGAAGTTACAGCAACTTTAAAATTGGAAAACTTTCATGATATTTGTGCAACACCCTGTGTAATTTTCTTTCTTATTATCAGTTTTTAATGTACAACAATTATTGTTCATTAGATTTTGTCCTTGCCCAATTGCTTTTTTGAACGTTATTGGCTGTTTTTAAATTATGGGGACCATTTTAAATTTTCCTCGCTAAAATAAATCTATGTGATTGGTTGGTTTAAGATAAAGGCAAAATCTATAACATACTTGATTTAAAGGAAAAAATCAAAATTATACAATATCCTACAAAAATCATTAAAATTTTGAAATTTTAATATGTTTATAAAGTGGCACACCGTGTATAGCTTTAATGAAGAAACTTGTATGGTTTTTTTTGTACTCTGAAAAGTATTTTGGATTAATAGTTTCTTATACATACAGTTATAGTAGAATGTCTTTTGAATTAATTTTCATAGAATAAAAATGAAACTGATAAAATATAATACTTAAAAAAAGAAAGTCGTGCTTTACAAAATTCATCAAAATTCATGTCGGAGAGAAGAAATTTTCTTGTTAAATAAAATATATATTTATTATTTATTACCTTTTTAGGCTTAAATCAACTTCTTTGGTATTACGCTGAGTTAGAAAAAAATAAATGTTACCATTTACCAACTGGACTTCCTGATTTTGATAACGCTGAAAAGTCTTGTACAATTTGGAGGCGTTATGCAAAGTAAATGTATAGATAAAATTAGGCACTTTTGCTTCTTAACCTGATAACTTTTAGCCTTTTCGAAACATCACAAAGTTTATTTTGGGCTAGTTTTGGTCTCGTTGATTTGGTTTCATTCGAATTAGCTGGCATCAAAGGCTTTACAAGATTTTGGGCACTTCTTATGTTTGGTTCGTATTCAGTAATTAACGTTATTGTTCTTCTCAACATGCTTATCGCTATGATGTCTAATTCATACCAAATTATATCCGTAAGTACTAATAGTGATGTTAAATGATAATTTTAAATTATGTTTTCACATATACAAAAATCAAACGTTTTGAAATAAATTAATAATAAGTTGAAGTACTCAATGTTGATTTCAGCTTTGATTAAAAGATAATTCAATTATTTTGTGGTATATATTTTGTTATTTTTTTATCAACAACGACACGTATTAATAATTTATGTTGCGTAGTTTAAATCGAATTTTAACATTCTTACAATTGCGAATATGTCGTTTAAGGTTATGGCGTCTCTTTTGGAATACGAATGCTGTTTTTAAATTCTTTGCATCCCTATAAAATCACACATATTTTATATTTTTATTACTCATTTTCCATAGTATAAACTTTGTTTATTATCTTTTAAATTTATAAAACATACATGTGGTTATAAATATTTAGTGTTGTAGTATATTATACTATTAATATTGCTTTAAAAGTTATATTCATCTATAAAAATAACTATTTACAGGAAAGGTCTGATTCTGAATGGAAATTTGCACGCTCTAAATTATGGATTAGTTATTTTGACGATGGTGATACGCTTCCTCCCCCGTTTAATATATTTCCTCGTCCGAAAATGTTTCTGTCAATGTTTGGTTGTATCAAGAAAGAAAGAAGAACTCGCTCGTTTAAGGTAACTACTACAAGCCTTCTAAAATTACAGTTAAAATCAACGAGATACCTTATTTTAAGCGAAAAACAAAAGATAATGCGAGAGATCGACACGAAGGGGTGATGAGATTACTTGTAAGGCGCTATGTTACCGCCGAGCAGAGGAAACGTGACGATTTCGGAATAACCGAAGACGATGTTATGGAAATAAGGCAGGATATTTCGACTTTACGTTATGAACTTATAGACATTCTAAGACAAAATGGCATGAAGACTCCTAAAGTTTCTACAGCGGATACACAGCGTATGAAATATTTTTTACAATACTCCTTTCTTTGTAATAATATTATTTGTACATAAAAATTACTCCTAACATATTTTTTTGACATAACTAAACTACTAGAAATTTCAGTTTTCTTAATTATATTTATTAGCATGCAAAGCAATTATTTTTAAATAAATGGTCTATTAATTTCTTTAATACAGTTTCTGGAAAGAAAGGAAAAGTAATGGAGAGAAGACTATTAAAAGATTTCCATATTGGAATTGTTGAGGCCGCTGTAAATGAAGCTGTTAGTTCCTCGAAGGAACCTAAGGATATATTTGGTCAATTGGCCAAAGTAATAGGAAAACGAACTAGTAATAAATCAAAGAAGAAAGATTGGAACGCGATGGTACGTAATAATACAACAATAAAGACGGATCCTATTGGTACAGCACAAGAGGCTGAAAATGTCATAAAGAATCGTCAAAGTTTACGAAGACATATTTTGGATAAGAATGAGGATCTTGACCAAAATAAACTATTAGGTAAATTGTGACACATATTTAAAACGAGTTATTATTAAAGAGGGGGTAACTTAAAGAAATGTTCACTGGAAAATTAATAATGGTAAGGTATGATTTCCCATGAAAGAACTTAACTTTGAGATTTTCGTTTATAATGCGCTAATATTTGGGATTTATTTATTACTTTTCAGTGCAAAATTAAATTTTCTGTTTTTAACAATTTTTATATTAATTAAAAAACTTGAAACTTACCTTTGTTTAGAATATAATCCGAAGTTAGTGGAGGTTCCAAAAGGTGCAAGACTTGCATACGCCAAATTTATGACAAAGAAAATGCAGCACGAGTTAACCGAAGAAAATGAAAATGAATCAAATGCCGCTTTGCGTTCCGGGAAAAGTCTAAAGCTCACCACAACTCCCAGACCGACAGTCAAATTTATAGGTAATTTTCTTGAAGAAAAACTTACTTAGCAAATAATCTTAAAAACTACGAAAACTATTTAAGGACAACCTGAATTTATAATCTTATTGTTCTCTGATTTACAGGAAGTGAGTCTAATGTTATCACCAGCGCGGATATGAACGGTCCAACTACGAAGAAAGAACCAGAAGGCGAAAAACGGGGAGTGGATGTAAGTATTTTTATTTTTTCATTTACTATTAATAAAATGTGGTATTGGGATTATATAAACATTATGTACTTTTCTAAATGTAAATATTATTTTAGGAGTTTACTTTAAAAGCAATAAATTTGATTCTTGGGTGAGAACTGAATAAATTAACATGTTAACATTTAAATGAACAGGTTTTATTAGGTTCTTAAAATTTCACAATTTCATTCTATTAATCTGTTCAAACATTTCTGCAGAAATATCGATTAGCAGCTTTGCGTTAGGTACATTAATTTATAGAGTATATATTTAAAGCTGAAAGAACTTAAATTTTGTTTAGTTTTAAATGTCCCAAAATAGAAAGTCACTAACGTATTTTATTAACATATTTGCCAAAGTTTCGACAATAATAGTTTTACTTTCAATAAGTTAAATTAATTAGGTCATTAACTATATAGATACAAAGAAATAATTGTTAATAATCAATCAAACCATAAATGAAACAATAGTGTCTTATATAACTTATAACTACTAAGACAAAGAATAAAGAATAACACTTTGAAAGTCATTAAACGGCGAACTGCTATCAAATTTAACTATGCAGTTTTACGATTCTTCTGCCAAGATGAAGTCATAAGCAAAGTTTCATGAATGTATAATCACGCGCAGAGATATCGAGGACACAAAAGAAATATTCTGACCAAATAGCAAGCGATCGCATACACGAGACGACACAAAATTTGAAAGAAATGAATACGACTTAAGATGCGGGCCTTTTAAATTTTGTGTGATCTCGTGTTTGCGGAGGCTTGTTATTGAGTAAGAATATTCCTTTTGTGTCCTCGACATCTTTGCGCGTGATTGTACTTTATCTAGAAATCTTACAGGGTAAATTATAAAACACTGATTAATTCTAAAACTATTATCATTGAATTTTTTTCAGTAGTTCTTAGAGTGAATTGATACTAACCACAGTTCTAATTATAAAATGCATTTTTACAGAAGATGATTTTATATCCAATTGTAGGAAAGAGTAAAAAATATAATACTTTCAAAAAATCAACTATTTAATAAGGATCATTTTAAATCGAGAAGCAGCAGAACCTCCAGAAACTTGATTTATTATATTCACAATGGAATGTAGATTAAGTCTTAATTTAAAACCAAATTGAAATAGTTACAAACTTTATCAAAGTTCTTGTAGTCTTATGCATTTCGCAACCAAGGTTGCATCATCAGAGATTTCAACCAAATTTGCGTAAAAACTAAAAAAGACAATTTATAATTCGTCTACAGAGAATCATATTTATAGTCACTTAAAGTAATTAAAAAAACAAACATAGGTACGTGAACATTTAACACGAATGCATAGCTTGTCGAAAAAATACACTACCAACATCATCATAACTCTTTTGTGGTAGTTGAAAATGCCAATAATACACTGTGAATTTTTAATGTCGGATTAAAATAAGTACGTGTTTATCTCGAATAACTTGATCCAAATTGGATTGAATAGCGATTCACATTTTTTCCGAAAAAGACATGTCGGAATGGATTCATCAATGCAATCCAACGTATTTATTTTGGAAAAAGTACGGATTGAGTCAATTCGGATAGAGTTACGTGAGATAAACGTAGTCACTGTTTTATAAATAAACATTTTGGAGATTTTTTCAATAAAATCTAAGGTATTAAAACCTCTTTAATATTCTTTAAAAAATCATAAATTCATTTATTAAAAAGGACCCCAAAGACAAAATCTTCATCTATGGATTGTCTTCTTTAAAGTGTTCTGGTTCCAGTCGATAAATGGAGAGGTAATATTAGATCGAATAATATCAATTACAACGAGCAAATACAAGGGGCATTTTAAGTGATAAAAGTGATATGATCAAAATTAGCTGAGCATATCAGTTATAAGAGGCAAAAACAGACCTAATGTGATCAGAGCTAATTTTTTTAAAGCAAGTAGCTGATTATTTTTTGTCCTACATTTTATTGCGATCAACGTACAGCTGATTCCAGTCATAGGTAAAGTATAGGTAAATTAGCTTCAAAATGCACATAAAACACCAAAATTTTTACATTTATAACTATACTAACCCAATAGTAATGTATCAAAGAATGCATGTGTGGAATAAACTAACCGACGATTTGTCTGGTTCTGGTATAAGAACAAACAAACAAAACTTGGTTTTGTATGAAGGATTCGAGAGCGTTTCCGATGAGAAAATAAAGCTAAATCACATGTTCATCGTCGATGGAGGTTACAAATAAAACCACTTGTCCAACATATCTGGATATATGCGAAATAAACGTAAACCATTAGGAAAACAATTTCAATTCAAAGATTAAAGATTAAAGAAAACTAAAGAAAGTGACCAACTTCGGGAGTATCGTTTTGTTTCTCCTGAATTCAACAAACAAGAAACTCCACTCTTTGAAAATCAAATGCGATCCTCCCAAAGAAAAAAGCAATTAATAATACTTTCAGGCATAAAAATTTTGAAGACAATCTCTTTGCCAACTCCGAAAGAAAAAAGCAATTAGCTCTCAAGCTTAAAGCTTTTGAAATAAGACAATTTCCAGGTGATGCAGATGTGCTGATTATTCAAACAGCAGTGGAACAATCAGAACATTTCGTGCCAACTATTGCCAATCAAGAAGTGGATATAATAGTTATTCTAAGTGCCCTTGCTAAACCTGGTAGGTCTATTTTGTAATTTAAACCTAAAATTGGATGAGCCAAAAGAAAAATATTTTCTCAACTTACCTTCAGTAGCAGCATGCGAATGTGCACGCATTTACAGGTTGCGATACAACCAGCACAACTTCTCACACTCGTCTATAAAAATTGTGGTTTTTACGAATGTGCTGAAATTTTTAACAAGAGTGGTATAATAAGAAATGCTGAAGAAACTTGTTCCTCCAAACGTACGGTGTTCTGAATTGTCAGTTCACGCTTAAAAAACATGTGTACAATTTATTTAAAAAAGACGACACCGAAAGCTTTACCCCCTACTTCGGCTAGTGCGACCCAGCATTATTTCAGGACTTTTTACCAAATTTATATGACGTCATCCTAATTTTTTAAATGAAAACCTATAATTTTAAGTAAAGAATTTGAAAGGACTTCTAAAAAATGAAATGTCGTCCCGGGAGCGTTACTCGAGGACGTCACACAATTTTTGAAAATCCAATAGTTCGGGTCTTCTGGAATTTATTGCATGTTACGGACTCAATTTAAATTACAAACTTTGATTGATCATTTCATCGGAATCAGAGGAGATATTATAACAATGAAATTTGCATGAGTATACATACTTTTAAGCGTTCTTTCAAATTGTTTTCTTAAAATTGTGGATTTCCAATTAAAAAAACGTGCGTTAACGTCATGTGAACATTGTATTTCCGTAATTACCCCATAAATCATTATTTGAAGTGTCAAGCCGTTTTTCTGAAAATTGAACCGTTTCTGACTTAATGAATTTATTCCATGTTACAGACTCTGTATACATTTTTTTTCCATTTGATTTTATAAAATACATATTTTAAAATGTTATTTCATTTTTACCATTTTTTAAATAAAGTTTTTTTTTACAATATTTAACAACAGTACTTCTTTTGGCTGTTTTAATTAATTTAATTATTATGTATTAATGTTACTGCCTATTTAACATAAATTTTATAGATAAGTACATTTAACATTTAAATTAAAAAATAAAATAATTTTGGAGGGATGCTGTTAAATACTTACTGTTTTCAAAATTGTAGTTACTCAACCAGTTTGAGAAGCGATTTCTGTTTTTCCAAACCAAAATACTTAAAATGTAAAAACAAAAATTCACACCTTAAAGCTCAAAAGTAAGAGCCACTTGCCAATTTAAAAGAGAAGGAACCAGATATAAAATTTTCTTTAAGAAGATAGTCGGTAAAACTAGGTAAATTTCAATTTCTTAAAAGAAACAGAAAAGACAAACGGTTAATTGAAATCGAATAATTTTTTTTATATTGCTTAACGATTCTATGATTCATCTCATGACTTTTTTAGTTTTTTTTTATTTTCACTTTTTGGTCGTTTTGAAAACATCCAAAAATAAGCAACTTTTAGACTCAATTTACAACTTTATTATGAAACTATTTTAAAAAATTAAAAAAGTGACCGAGTCTCTTTAATTTACTTCCAAGATTAATTTACAAAATTCAATTTGATTAATTCTTAATTAAGTTCTTTTCCAAAACGCGCGAGTTATCGTACCTAATGGAATCTCTTTCGCAGTTATATGTTTCATACGCACATCGCATTTCCAAGGAACAGAGAAACTGGAGTTACACATTTTGCCGACTATCCTCTTAAGACCTAAGTTTGAAAAAAAGTACTTAGAACACTTATTACTTAGAATACTTATTACATAAGAAAAAAATCTATTTTTATTTTATATAAGGTACATCTAAAAGTATTGTAGTAATATAATTTATCGATGACTATTGAATAATACGAACACGTTTCTTGTTTAGGAATGTATAGTTAGCAAACTTAAGAGTTTATAAAAATTTGCACTAATTTCTTAAATCATAATTTTATCAGAGTAAGTATAAGAAAAATGATTTATAAAACAAAAACACTTATACAGAAACGTAGGGAATACACAATTTAAAAAGTTGTTTGGTAATGGTGTTCAATTTATTTTTTCTCCTTCCCAAATTCTCAAAGGTATAATATTTCGTCTAATATTTAATTTAAAAACAATTCTTTTGCTTTATTAGTTTTTAAATAATTTTAAACTACATTGAATTTTATAAATCAATGCAGTTACATAACTAATTAATTTGTTTAATTAAGTTTATCATCATGATAATTAAGGCTCTAATTAAAAAACCTAGTCAATAAAACATCTAGATTTTTGATAGTATTGAAATTAAATATTGATATTTCTTTCTGTTGTTCCTACGTATTTTAAATAAAGGAATTAAACTTACACCCATCTAAACGCCTATCTTAAAATTTGATTGAGTGGAAATAAAATATTGGCAGAAAAGACCTGTTTAAAAGGATCATTTTCACGATTTAGCCAGACAATATTCTATTCTACCCTGTACATCAAATCAAATTTATAGACTTGCCTGCGTCACCTACAATTATTAGATACACGACGAGGCAAACCAAATAAGATTACTAGTCTAACTATCAAGCCCAAAAATACTTTTTTCAGGAGATATTATACAGATTGGTTTAGTTTATTGAAATTAAGTTTGGATGTTTGTGCAATAAAAAAAGTTATATTTTAAAGTGTAAATTGCCTTTATCATATTTTATGTAAAATTTGACTCAGGATAGTTCTGGTTTTTGCTCAAGAAAACTGTTTCTTATTACTATTGTTTAGTTTGTCCTTTTTCTACATATTTAATATTTAAAAATTAAATAAATCAAAAGCACTATCGGTTGCTGTTAAAGCATTATAACTTTCATAACGTATTATTTAATTATTACATTAGAAGTACGTGTATTCGATAGTTCTTCATTTTTTTAAAGTATTTATTAATTATTTATTTAAACAAAAAGTTTATTATCTAATTTTAATATAGTTTTCAAGTTTTGTAATTGAATAAACTAATTTCTTTTAGCATTAATATTAATTTTATGGTAATTTATCTCGTCTGCTTTCACCTATACATTTAAATATGCACGTGATTTCCCCAAAAATATTTTTCGAATAGCATTTTTAAATTTAAAAAATGCTAATTTCTGTAAGTATCTTATTTCCGGAGCCTGGTAATTTATATTTTCCTGTTCGGTTTGTATTCGCATTAAAGCCCTAAAAGCAGTTTCCCATACTAAAGGAACATTAATTTTATGTTAATTTCTCTCGGTGGTATACATCTGTACATTTTAAACATGTATGTCGTAATGACGGTTAATATTAGCCATCAATCGCTTCAGATTACATTTAAATTTGAAATCTGGATATTGACAGTAGTGGACAAGAACCTGGTGGCGTCATTTGTTTCATTACGTATTTCATTTTTGTTCAAAATTTACATAATATAATTGCCTATGTAAAAATGTTTGGTTTTAGTAAATATTAAATGTTTTCATTTTTTATGTTTCATAAATTTTATGACATTTATAAATTTTAAAACAAGTCATATATATTTTGATAAAATAATTTAAAAAGTTAGACAAAAATCTCAGTTACATAATGGCTCACGAATCGCGAATCATTTCTAAATTTCTGTTTTGATAATTAATTTAATTTACTTAGCCGGCTACTTATACTACTAATAAACATTAAAATCGAGGCTTACCTTGAAAGCATATATTTTTAGTTATTTAAATAATGTATGTATATGTAATCCTCTTTAAAAGTAAAAATATATTTTTTTTATTTAGGTTCAACAATCATTAAAAAAATTGGAAGTATTAATAAAGGAACAGAAACCTAAACGAGATGCACCTGCAATTCCCACAAAGGACGAAGCTGAAAAAGCTACCGTTCAAAAACCAGAAACTAAAGCAGATGAAAAACCTAAGGCACCTGAAGCACCTCCTGTGTTAAAACAAGAAACCAAAGCTGGAATACAAAAGGCGATTCTACTAAAAGCCGCAGAATTGAAAACAGATGTAAAAAAGACAGATATTAGTAAAAAGGAAGATGCTAATAAAAAGGAAGAATCTGGTAAAAAGGACGATTCCAGTAAAAAAGATGATTCCAGTAAAAAGGATGATTCTAGTAAAAAGGATGCTTCTAGTAAAATGGATGATACCAGTAAAACAGACGATTCTGCTAAAAAGGAAGAATCTAAAGACCCAAAAAAAGTGGAAGAAAACAAATCAACAGATAATAAAGATGTTGAGATAACCAAAGAAAGTACAAAACAGGATATAAAGCCCAGTGAAAGTAAAGAAAAGACCCAACCAGAAATAAAAATAACGGTAGAGGCGGATACACCTACAAAAGATGCCGCAAAAAGTTCTAAAGAAAGTGGTAAAAGTGACACAGCCACTCTAAAAGTTGAAGATTCTTCAGCTGTACCAAAAGGAAAATCAAAGTTGTCTGGGCAAGTTCGTACTGGGTGGATATAAAAGCTGATTTAGTTTAATAAAAGAAATATAAAACATTTAATTAAGTAGCTCATTTAAAATTTAGGGCATTTCAAAATGTAAATGTATACAATTTTATGCGAGTAGTGCAATATATTAAATGACCGAGATTCGAATTTTAAAAATTTAATATATTTTTTGAAGTATCTATTGGAGCATTTTTCTGATGTTTCCAATGCTATATATTTTAAAATAGCTTACGGATAAAATTATAATATTTGTTAATGCTTTTTAATTTTGCTGTTACAATAAAAAATTAATAATGCCAGTCATGTTAGTTTTTATGTATCCTACCATTCACATTTTTTATTAAGCCGTTGAGATTGGGATTAAAAAGAGATTATTTTAAAGAAAAAAGATTTAGACACATAATTTATTAACACAACACTTACTTACAAAATATATAACCAAAATAACATTCCAGCCACTAAAGAAATATTTATTTTACACTTTTTCGAAAAATAAAGCTGATTTATTATAAAGACAGTCCATCAAAAATTAAGCGGTAGTACTTTCGGTATGAGCACGTGTTTTTCTAAGCAGATCTAAAAGCATCCTTATTAAAATATCATTTCGAAGAATTTTCGGTGTTTCCGAATGAGGTGTAACCGTCGTAGTTTCTGGATCTCGACCAAATCTCATAAAGCTGTCATTCTTTCTTCCAAATCGCAAAAAGTTCGTCCCTCCTCGTTTTCCATAGTCAGCCTGCCTTTTACTCCTTCCATGGGTTTCGCTTCTTCCGAAACGAATGAAATTCTGTCCCTTGTCACTTCGACCAAATCGCACGAAATCACTACTCCCTCCTCGGCCAAAACGAATAAATTGATCATTCTTATCGCCTGAGCGTATCATCCTTGAACATCTATCATTGAATTCATCAGGTATGTAGTCATCGTAGCTTGATGGAATAAGTACCGTTCTTAAATCAGAACGACCGAAGCGAGCAAAATTTTTGTCCAGCGTACTACGTCTTCTTGTTTCGCTCTGTTTGGGGTCTGTTTCTGATCTCTGATCCATATAGAGATACATATCATCTTCTTCACCTGGATTGGATATTGGTAGGAATGATTCTTCTGGAAGTGAAGAAACACGTAGAGCACCTAGTAATATCAGAACTGGCAGTACTACATTCGTAATGGCCATATTTCATTAAATCTGAAACAAGGAATTGCATTTCAAAATTTTAATCAATTCAAAAATTGAACACAGAGGGGATAATATTTATAATCTATGAATCTTGCAGTTCCGGACTTAAATGAACATTTTATATAACCAATCATATTTCTTAACAACCAAAAAAAATGAAAGGCGAAGACATATTCAATTCAATTATTTAGGTATAATTATTTTTGGAATGGAATGCCTAAAATGAAATTTTAATATAGGTTTTATATAAGACCGTTTAAATTGAATTCTAAATTTAAAGTAATTCCTTGGGTGTTTTAGGAAACAACCTGTATAAATAAAATTTATATTCATATTGCTAATTATGTTCAATTAGTTTGTCTAGGTAGGCTTTAAGGATAACGACTATTTGCACTTGGTTTAATTGTGTTTAATTGCTTGCGTAAATTTTGTTGATAATTCGGACTCGGACAAACAGTTGAATTAAACTAATTGTAATTTACTTCGTCTTGCAATTTGGAATAATAATTTTTAATACACTTAAATCTCTTAAGTTTAATGTTTACTAACATAACACGTTTTCGTATTGATATTATATAATTTAATTATATTTTTCAATTATTTCCGGTAAGATTAAAAATAAAATTTTTAATTGCAATTATCAGACTTGCTTTTAATTTTATTAAATCAACTGTATACAAAAGTTTGCTTCCTCGTTAAAAAAATGAAACGATGTAAAATTGGTTTACAATCTTGACAATATTCCTTTCTGTTGTGGAAAAAGACTTTCATAATTCGCCCATTTTCCGAAGGCATTATCACCGCTTCTAATGTTCATTAGCTATAATCTCCGGCGGGCGCAAAACACCTCTCACTTTACCCCTCTCCAATGTTCTACTTTAAAAAAATCTGATTAAACTAAAACAAAACTCTTTGCTATTAATTAATAGATTTTGTTAGATGTCCTTTGTTCGCGTGTGTACGTGATGCGCATTAGTTGGAATTAGAGATGTAAATGGCACGGGGTGTGAGTTTAAACGTCGTAATTAGTATTCAATTCAATTTCATTAAATGGATTTTTTTGTATTATTCAAGACTTATCCTTGGAGGTTATTTGAGGATTACAATAATTATCCATAATCTTAGAAAAGTTCTAAATTAACATAATAAAAATTTTAACCTTATAATATTTTAAAATAAATTAAACTAGGGAAAGAAGATTAACAGCTAAAAAGAGGTTTCATATTCAAACATTTTAATGAAAATAAAGTGAGAACTTGGCTCATAAAGCAGGGGTCAATTATGATTTTCAGCTAAACCATTTATCAATATCATATAACGCTAAGACATTAAAATTTTACGTAAGATAATAAAGTTCTAAGAGAATTCTCACTTTTACTTATTTATTTTTCCTTTATTAACCACATATCACTTCAAATAATAGAACTTAAAAAATCTTTAATAAGTTAATAATGGTAATATACTGAATAAGCTTTAATAGTGTAATTTTAATGTATAATTTATGTAAAGTTTTTCCAGTAATTATATTTTTATTTATGTTAAACCTTTTTATTTCCTGGTATTTTGGTGGATGCTGTATTTTGCTTATATTTTTCTTTGCAAAAATGTTAAATTTTCTTTTAATTGTCATGACAAAATGAAAAATTATCCCTCCCGCGTAGTAAAGCTGTCTTGAATTACAAACCTCGGCCATTGTTTTACTCGTTAAATTTAGGAGCTACAAACACTTCAGAGAATAATGTGGTTCCACTTCGAAAGTTTAAAGTTTAAGGATGCGGAAATAGTTTATTATTTTTTTGGAAAATGTATGTTTTTTGTGTTTTACCTGTTTAAATAGAATGAGCGAAATAAAGAAAAAAACATGCAACTGATATACAGGGTGTCCTGTAACTACACGGACAATGCTTAACTGGTGATACTAGACGTGAAAATAAGTCGATTTAACCCTATTTATCTATATCCAAAAATGCACCCCTAAAAAGTTATAAGCTTCTGAAGTTCATTTAAAAAAAATATTTTTTTTAATGTTTAGCAGTCAAGCCAAAAAATGTATTCAGTAAGGTAAACATATAAAAAAATTTTTTTAAATATGTTTATCTAGAGGGTGTTACTTTGTTGGAGCAATTTTTTAGATAGTAAATATCATTCTAAATAAAAAAATTCCTATAAACTAGGTAATATGTTTTTTCAACTCCTTAAAAAGTTACACAGCAGTTCTAAAGTTTGAATTATTTTTGTATGACACCCTTGTTTATAATATACTAATGGTTAACCTTATGGAAACCAAAACTGTATAAAGAGAATGATGAAAAATGTCGATACATTTATGAAATGGAACTTAATCTCCTTGAAAAAGCTTTAACCACAAACCTCCTATGTACTCTTTTTTTGTCTACGAAGCTTCATCACCTCAGTGTGCACATTAATTACTCCGGTGTCCACTCTAAAATGATACCTCTATATTCAACGAGCGAGAAATGATAGTCATTATTCACGAAGACCGAAATTGCTAGGCGACCCGGTAGTGTATTTTTTAAATTGGTTAAAAGTACCCATTATCCATTGCACATTACCCAATAGGTTGCCCATTAAATAATGATATGCAGTTTTCCGATTGGTTCGCATACGGTCCGAGCATGTTGAATAACGGCAAAAATTTAGTAATGAATTTCATGACTTATCAAAAAATTCAAACATAATGAATCGTCTATCTAATAGTCCTGGATATATTACATTTTGTTGTTTTTTTCTAATTTGAAACAAGTCCGCTTTGGAGTTGGTATTTGCCCTATTGCTTTTTAAACAGTATAGCCTATTTTTTAAATCAAGAGGGGCATTTTAAATTTCTCGTGCCAAAATAAACTGAATGGCTTAATATCAAAGGCAAAATCCAAGGCATATTGATTTAAGTAAAAAAATATAATAAAATAGTAATCGGGGTTAGAAACTAGACCAAAAATCGATAAATAATTAAAAAAGTGGGGTCTACCGGTTTTAGTTTTAGAGCTATAGCCTTTTGAATTTTAAGTCGCCGATTTTTATCACAAATCACAAAATCGCTAATTACATCGTAACTAATGTGTATACGGTCAAAAAAATTATCATTAAAAAGCTAAAAAACGCCCTCTTTCAATAGGTAATAACAATAATACAAAAACAAAAGAGAAAATAATCTAAAAACTTATTTTTTTTCAGTTTTTTAAAATTTTCTCCTAGATACGACCCACTACGTTTGTGTTCTTTGGTGGTAACTGACTGCTCAGAATACTTCTTCTAGGATATTAAAGTAATAGAAGAATAAGACCTATGGTTTTAAAATTTTCCCTGATTTGTTGTATATATGTATGAAGAACTTTTAGAAAATTTAAAAAATATAATGGGTTTTATTTTGGAAAAAAATTTCAAAATCTCTAAAAAAATATTTTTTCTTCTCCTTTCTTTGTGATTTTTTTATTCAACCTTATATCAACCATTTCTGTATTACTGTTCAGGCCCATTAAAAGAGAATGGTTTCAGCTTTCTAGTTATAATTTTCTTTTAATTCTACGTACATTGGTTAAAAAGTAATTAGCGATTTTGTGATTTTAGCAATAATTGGTAACCTAAAATTCAAAATGATGTTCCTCCATAACTAAAAAAAAGTCCCCTACTTTTTCCGTTTTTTTGTCAATTAAATTTGCTCTAGTTTCTAACCCTTAAGCCTGGTTTACACGGGTATAGTAATGAGTAGAGTATAGCATCGGGTAGAGGTGGGGGTAAGTAGATACTCTACACTCTACTCTACTCTACTCGGACAGTTTTTGGGGGTTTCTACGAGTAGAGTTACTCTACTCTACTCATTACTATACCCGTGTAAACTACGCTTTAGGTTTGGTGAACCACGAACGAAACACTCTTTATAGGGTGTCTCCGACTACCAAATGAATTTGATATTTTAAAATATCTTCAAATTTACCTATAGTATATTAAAGAATGAGTTTCATAAGCCGCATATTGTATCCTTTTTTTCTGTTTAGTGCCTTTATACCTATTCAAAATAAAATATTGTAGTTATCATTTTTAGGGTCGGTTTATTCACCTTCCAATAAAATGTTTAGTGGTGTTACTAGGGAGTTATTTACATGTAGATGTGATCAGTAAATTAAATTATTTGGTAATCTCAATTCGCTGAAAGGTTTTCGATACTGAGAGGTCAATTTATAATATGTTTATACATAAAAATAACTATTTATTCACCTCCCAGTATTGAAAACCTTTCAGTAAATTGAGAATATTGAATAGTTTAATTTACTGATTACTTTTACATGTAAATAACTCCCTGGTAACACTACTGAACACTTTACTGGAAGGTAAATAATTCGGCCCTTAGTAACTTTTCTGGTAGTTAGCAACTCTAATGTCAGTTTTGTCAAACACTGTTTTAAAATCAACAAACTTCAATGCTACCAACTCGAAAAGATACATTCCACTGCTAATATAAACGTACTAAAAAAAGTGCGTTTGTCGCTATAATCGAACTGCTTTGAATGCATTTAGAGCTTTCTTATAGACTCAAAAAAAGAAAATTTTTAGAGAACTGAAAAAAAAATTACTACCTCTGTCCAAAATTATGGTATACATTTCTTCAAAATCCTTTGATTATTGAAATTTAAAGAAGCTAATGAGTTTCATCATTTCATGTTGAAAGCAAATATATTCTTAATACTTTTATACTTGTCTTTACTGATAAAAATTTTTGGCATTTTCTTCCTGTTAGTTTAAAAATAACAAAAAAAGCAGAAAATAAAAATCACACCCGCTGAGAAGAAAATATGGAAGATATAATCAATGAAAATAGTTTTGTGTGTAGTGTGTACAAGAAGAGACCGAATAACTAAAATAAATAACTTTAAATCATCAGCGTCATTGAATTTTAAAATTCTTACTACAACATAAAGTAGAGAACAAATTTTAGTGAAAATGTTCTTCCCATAGCACGCAATTTAGTTTTAATCTGTAGTATATTATTAATTTTATAATTATTATTAAATTAAAGGTGAGTTTCAATAAAATTTATGAAAAAAACATTAATTCATGTCTTGTGTATACCATAATTTGGGACAAAATAAAAACGGAAGTGTATACCATAGTTTGGGACAGAGGGAGTAGTTAATAGGAAATTATTCAAAATGGCTTTAACTCTCCAAAAGAATTTTACTGAAAAAAAAGAGAGACACCCTGTATATTTAGTAAATATGAGGAACGTAATTTTTGCTTTTGGCCATTTAGTCTTAAAACAAACATTTTTTATACAGGGTGCTTAAAAAGTCGCGGACACGCTCCACGGTACGTTGTTTGGAAGCAATCGTTAAACATGGGTAAAATAATTTAAAAAATATTTGGATAGAAATTCCGAAGTTATTTGCATATTTTAAAGAAGTAAACTTGGCAACATTTTTTTCAAAGTAGACTTTGAAGATACCATTTACCTCTTAATATTTAATTCAAATTTTTGGTATGTTATGATAACAATCTAATAAAGGTGATAAAGTTGAAATTAACATGACATTTTTTAAAAGTGCAAGAATTAATTAGTCAAAATATAGACCATTGTATTATTAGTAATTTTTATTTAAAACAAATAAAAAAATTTAAATTTTAAGAAGATGTTCGAAGTTATTTTTATCAGATTAAAGTTCGAGGAAACGAAGAAATAATTGTAATATTTTTACATTGTTGCCATATGTCATTTTTGTCAATTTTATGATAAATTATAAATTTTAAAATGCAAATATCTTTACATTCTCAACATAAATTAATATTTTTTGTTGAGAAATGCGATAACAACACAATAATTATCTTTATGTTCTGTACTATAAAGAGCAAAAATAATTAAACATGTACAAATAAAATTGTTAACTTTGAGCACTCATATCTTAATTAATCAGCCAGAAGGATTTTTTTGAATATTTTTCCCTTATCTAACGAGTGCTTCTTAACAACGTAGCGTGGAGCGTGTTCGCGACTTTTTGAGCACCCTGTATATACTAATTTTCCAAATATCAGTGATAATCCAATTTTAAAATATATTGTCCTTTCTTCACAAACTAACTTACAAAATACGGAAGATGGATTTTCCAATAATATTATCAATTCAGATCCCGATGAACTGTTTGATGACTCAGATATAGATCGTAATTGGTGCCTTTCCAAGGACGAGTTTTGTAGTGATGAAGAAAATACATCAAAAAAGAAAGGAAGGTTGCACAGAAGTGGTCAAAACTTAGAAAATTTTTGGTAGGAATGTTCCAATGAAGCTTAAAAAGAGGTAAAAAGTCCCTAAAGGCGAAATTAGGAAAATACGAGAAAATTGAAAAACGCTAAGGAACAAGGATAAAGTACGTAATGATAAAAGGCAAGAGATTTTTAAGGATTTTCGAGAAATGGGAGATTATTACAGGCGAGTTTTGTACAGGGTGTCCTGTAACTACAGCGACAACGCTTACCTGAGTATCATTAAAAAATAAGTTAATAAATTGTAAGTAAGTTAGACTTTTTAACATACATTTTTAAGAAAATATTTATTTAAAGCCCAAAAGTTTTCATTGCGTTTTTAAAAAGACCTTAAATTAATTATTTTTTTTTTATTTTATTAGAAAATAGCACATCTTACACTAAATTTATAAGAGACAAAAAATCTTTCTCTTGAATTTATTTACATGAGCCAATAAATTTTAAATTAAAATTTTAAATACCAAAAAAGTTTTTAAGTGTTTTATCTCCTCTCGTACCATTTAAGCATCTAAAGTCATTTCCAGTAATCGAGCATTGGTAAAATTTTTATCAAAGAAGCGCTTTATAAAAATGCATGCATACAAAATTTCATCATAAAATTTTTATTTCTTTGGCAGCAATTAAAAAAAATATTTTTTTAAAATCAACATCAGAAGCTTATAATTTCTTAGGGGTGAATTTTTGGATATAGATAAATAGGGCCAAATCGACTTATTTTTACGTGTACTATCACCAGTTAAGCGTTGCCGGTGTAGTTACAGGCGCCCTGTATATTGCAGGATTGATTTCAAGCAAAAATAAAAAACTGATACTGGGAAAAAGAGCAAAAATCGAAAATTAGACTAGCATAATAAGACTTCAGAAAAGGGCGTCGACCTGGTAATAATCCATATTTCATTAATTCCGGCATACGAAGTCACTAATATACCAGAAATGAGTCAACAAGAAAATATCTACCAAAAGTTATTAAACACTTAAAATAAAGGTCGAAGAGGATAAAACCTGGTTACCTCCAGATTAATAAAAAATTTAAAATGCTCTGAAAAAGAAGACTTAAAAACTGGAGAAAGATTTAGCTTATGATTGAAAAGAACAGATAAAAAAGAAGCTGCTTTGGATCCTTCCAAATTGGTTTATACCTTTGATTTGCAACAATGTCTTCCTACTCGGCATGAATTTAAGGCAATTTAATAATAAAATTAGAACACATACTCCAAGAGTTTGCTATAAAAATGCGTAAAAGGCACTAAATCAAAAAATAGAATTTGCGTAAATTGAATTATAAAGATTGATAGCATACGAAAAAGTGTTTATTTTTTAAATTACTCTACAATTAATCTAGAATTTATTAATCAAGATTCTAGATGACTAAGTAAAACTAATTCTTTTTTACAACAGTAAATATTAAACCAAAATATATTATCTATTTTTGACTTAGTGCCTTTTGCTTGCTAGCCCACGATATGATATAAATAAAGTTTAATTTAATCGTATTAAATCTTGTAAAAGTAAAGAAAATTATTTATAATGATTTCAAATTTAAATTACTTAAATTTTTAATTAATTAATGCTAAATTATAAATAATTGTAATCACTTAATGTAAATTTAATGGATAAAATAATTTTATTAATCAAAACTATTTCCGCAATACTTCAAAGATACACGAAAATTTAGTGCTAATTAATTGTCCGCAAAGTGGTTATTTATTATGTTAAGGAAAGTTTGTATTCATGTAGCCATTGAAGTTTATGTGCTTTACATTTTCTATTATGCTTCCTCACAACCATTGCCTAAATCATATTCGCGACGATGACAACTTTCAAGTTAAACTGTAACTTATAAATTATACATCCCTTTCCTTTTTACGAGCTTGCTGCTTGCATACTATTTTTCACTTGAAAATTAAAGTATATTCAGGAAGTTAAAATTCTGTCAAAATTAGACAAGGCATAAAAATTACTACAAAAAAATTTAAATTATACGAATTACTTAAACTTTTAATACATATTAAGGTAATATAATTAACAGTATTAACAGATCTATTTTTTAATTTCATTTATGCTAATAAACCCAAAAAATAATTATCAAAATATAGTGTACAAGAATAAATGTAGCTATTTAAAAAATACGTTTATTATATTTTATTATTATTATTATTGATATTTAGTTTTTATGAAATAAAATTTACCTAATAGTTTTTTATTTCCTAAATTTTTGTATTTTGATTTTATTTCTATTTTTATGAGGTTACAAAAGTTTTTAATATTTAAATAACTTTAATTTAGTGCTTGTTAAATTTTAGGGTTTATCTCCATCAAAACGGCATAGGTATATTTTCGTAAGAAATAGAAAACCGCAAAGAAACTACAGAGTGTGCGAGAAAAGTTGAAAAAGCTCTCCTGTACTTATCTGAACAACAGAAATAAAAATCCGCTTAAGCAACTTCCGTAAAATGTAAGGAGGCAAAGTTAGAAAATTAACGTTTCATTATTAACAACTTTTGAAAGAAATGTCTTTTATCAAGTATTAAAGTATTCTTTATTAACTGTATAAATTATTTTTAGGAATTAAAAATTGGCTATAATAATCTCTTTAAAACATTTGAGATTTGGATACTTAAATAACTAATTAATTAACTCAACACTGTTAATTTTATAATTTAAAGGAGATTATCGGGTTTTGGGTTAATTTTGTCCAGAATTGAAACGTATACTGTGGTACAAATGTGTGTAAATAGCACAAAAATATACAATTGCGTAACATTTAAAGATATTTTGTCCTCGTACGAGGCCAAAAGACGCTCTTGAATTTTCATAATTTTTGCACAATTAGACAACGATTTCAATGTTTTCTATCAAATGAAGTATTTTTGTTTGCCTATTTCATGATTTTTCTTTAAATTATCAATGTAAATATTATAAAAATTTTAAAATCTCTACAATATGGTAATAGTGTTTTACCATTTTTCTTACATGTACTACCAAAGGGGCTATACTCGAACCACTCGACACGATGTCTTAAGTACTTTCATCATTCTATCCTTGTCATTCAAATGCAAAAAAGAAGAGTTTTGCCTTGTCATATCGTATACGACATCTTGTCGGTTGATTCAAGAATAACCCCCAAATTTATAATCTAAGTATTACTAGAACTTTTTTAGTTATCATTTTTTTGCAATTTATAATCGATAAATCCAATAGTTTAAAACATAGACTACGTTTATCTCGCGTAACTCGATCCGGATATACTTCAACTGAGCTAATTTTATAACCATACTAAAATACGTAAATATTTATTGCTAAGGGAACACACTTCATCAGAGCAAAGGATAAATGACAGGTAGAACAGAAATCAGAAGAGGTTTTAGGCGTTAGGAACAAATCCCTTAGGTCGATTTTCGTAAACACAAAATTTGCTCAGATACAGTATACTCTTTAAAGAATATTAATAACGTACGGGTTTAAAATTTTTTTATAATTCTTGCTGAATTGAAGTTTTTTCCTCGATCCGGTTGGATTGAATAGCGGTTGACTCGGTATGCATTCTTTTCAGAAATAAACATGTAGGATCGGATTCAACAATTCAATCCAATCTAACGGGAAAAAATCAATCCAATCCGAATCGAGTTACACGAGGTAAACGTAATCGTAGTCTCAATTAAAGTTTTGTAATTTAAAGTAAAATCTATCTTAATGATTAAATCAGGTAGGAAGCTATTAACTTTTAAATATTTTAAAGAATATAAAACATTTTTACTATTTGATCACACACAGAAAATCACTTGATATAACATTACATACAAAATTTTTTTTATTTTTATTACGAAATTTTAATTGGCATTATTTATCATAATAAAATAATTGTTTTATAAAAAATAAATAAGTTGTGTCAAAACTTGAATCCTAAGTTTAGATAAACTTATTATAATAAGAATAGTTGTGTGTATTTTTATTTTTTGAAAACTGAACTTTAAGATGAGGAAAGTTTCGTGCCTAAGCACCGAAGCACCGAAGAGGGCACCACTAGTATTATTTCCGGATTAAAATAAATTTTTCGTCGAGTCGCTCGAATTTGCGGTTTGGCCCACCCTAGTTACATCATTCAAGTTGTAGAGCGAAGTGCATTCTTTGCTTATATTCATTATAAATACATATAAATATAAGAAAGTACGTCAGTTGTTACATATGTAAACAACCCATGATTGTGCCATATTCTTCGCAATAGGAAATATGTTACCTAAGTGTCTTCCCTTATTATTTATATTGTTCTTTTCTCTCTTGTTCTATAATAACTTAACACGTTTTATTTTTACCAATATTTTAGTATACCTGGTGGAAATAAAAATAGCAGGGTCACTGTTTTTGTTTTTGAAATTGAAAAGCAATTTTGGTTTATTTTTTGGTAAAAAATGAGGTTGTATACCCTTTCATCGACAATACACTTTCATCGACAATACACTTTCATAGACATAGCCTTTTCATCGAATGCAATTTTATCGACACAGACGTTTCATTGATATGGCCAATTCATCGACAGACAGGTTTCATCGACAATCCTTTCATCGACAAATCTTTTTCTTAGACAAAACCGATTCATCTACACTAATTTTTCATCGACACAGACGTTTCATC
The DNA here is from genome assembly GCA_963971135.1 of Stenus bimaculatus. Taxonomy (NCBI): domain Eukaryota; kingdom Metazoa; phylum Arthropoda; class Insecta; order Coleoptera; family Staphylinidae; genus Stenus; species Stenus bimaculatus. The sequence goes on from OZ020180.1 coordinate 57,978,369, forward strand.
GACATTACCTTTTCATCGACAAACCTTCTTTTCGACAAGGACGTTTCATCGACACTACCTTTTCATCGGCAAGAACGTTTCATCGACATTACCTTTTCATCGACAAACATCTGTGTCGATGAAAAAGTAGTGTGATGAAACGTCGTTTTCGAAGAAAACGTTTGTCGATGAAAAGGTAGATTCAACGAAATGGTTGTCGATGAAAAGGTAATGTCGACGAAATATTTGTATCGATGAATTGGCCATGTCGATGAAACGTCTGTGTCGTTAAGACGGCCGTATCGATGAAATGGACTGTCGATGAAGTGGTAGCACGCCAAAAAATGTAAGGAAATCCTATCTTACAAAAACTATTTTTATACACTAAAAATACGTAAAATATATAATTTTTTATAAAAATTTTTGGGGTCTTAGTAATAGATTTTAAAAAAATCCAACCGCCATCCCTTACTTAGACAAAGAATGTCTTCTGATTAACGTGAAACCCCACGTGTATTTATTATTTAATAATTATTTCAATTTATTTTATCAACAACAACTAATTAATCGATAAATTTGATATTTATTCCTACCTACCGGCGGAATCAGTAATCGGAAAAATATCTAAATGTGGGTCTAATATACTTTCATTTCGATTATTATACTATTATGTATACATATATAAGGTGTAAACGAAACAATTCTACAATTTCTTTATTTAGGAAAATAAAAATTTAAAATGTTATTAAATTATATGGAATAAAAAATACATTTTATGCACTAATTTTTTTTTTAATATCACTTCCCGTTTTTTCGGAAATAACGTCAACTTCGTTTTTTTTAATGCTATACCCCATTTTATTGTTCATAGTTTAAAACAATTTTGGAAAATAAGTATGTTTGTGATATTTTACTATAGGTACTAGACAATTTACCATATAAAATAAATAAAGGGGAGGATTTATCACTTGGGAGCACGGGGAAAAAATACTATGGGGGCCCCGGGATACTACAATACTGGTCTCATCCGAAATATTAGCACTTATTTATTAATTTTTTTAGAAAACGTTGAAATTTAGCTTTTTGAGACCTCCAAAAAGAGGTCTAGGCTCAGTCAGTTCATTGAAAAATTCCAAGGGGAACAAAATAAGATTATGTAAAAAGTGCACTATTTTACTTGTTGAAATTCTAAGATGACTTTCAACGACTTGTAAAAAATAACCACGTGAAATAGAATTAATTTTGTAGTTGATTTGAATAAATTAAAGAACTTTGCAATAAATGAAATCGGGTTTATTGAAAAATTCTAAGGAGAACATTAAATAATCAAATTTTCTAAAAATTGTACTATTTAACTTGTTGAAGCTGCAACATCATTTTTAAAAAATTATAAAAAAACAACCAAGTAAGCTAGAAGAAATTTTACATTCGATTTGAATAAACTAGAGAATTCTGCAAAAGATAAATCCCAGTTTGTTGAAAAATTACAAGAGGAACATTAAAAAATGAGATTTTGTAAATATTTTACTTGCTGAAGTTGTAAAATAATAGTTAAAAAAATTATAAAAAATTACTAAATGAGCTAGAATTAATTTTGCTGTCCACTTGAATAAATTAGAGGATGCTGCAAAAAATTAACAGTTTGATCATGATTAGCTACGAAACAAATTATAAAATAACTTTAAATTTGGACTATATTTAAATAATATTCTGAGTTTCTTCACATTAATTTTTAACATTATTATAACGTATAAACTATTAAAATATCATAAGAATACTTCGGTGTGTAGATCCTGAATATATTTTGGAAGCACAAAAAAATAAGCAATAATAATTTTGGCAGGATTATTGTTTTTGTTTGTTAAATCTATTTTTTATAATATACATATTTATATATATATATCTATATTTTTAATTCTTATAATTTGCCAATAGATAAAAAACTTAAACTAAAGTTTGAATTATCTACTTTTTTAATTTTATAAAAACAAGTTGATACCCAGCAAAAATGAAAGTACTCGTGTATTAACTACAAATGACCGCAGTTCATAAAATAAGACAATACTTATTTTAGTTTCAAAACGTACCTTTTTAAAATTCCTATAAATTTGAAAGTAAATGCGTGTTTTGAAAGTCAGTGCCGGACTGGCTCATTGGGCCCACCCGGGTAAGCATGTACCTGCCTGGAGCCACCAACCTTTTGGAAATCTCGCCCTATCTGGACCTATTATTTATTATATATAGAGTGTTCCATTTCATTAAATCCAACTGATGAATATCGTGAAAAAAGTGATTTCCTTAAAAATGGGAACTTTTTATAGGCTTTTATTGGGCATTTCTGGAAAATCGGGAAACCCTTCTTTAATAATTTTGATTACTTTACTTAGTAACATAGTTTATAAAAAAGTCTTTACAATATAATCTTCGTGGGACAAGAATAGAGATGTAAGAATTTTTGTTTTCGTTCTTTCAAAAATGTATTCCAAGTTTTAAATTTAAAAAATTCGTCGCAAATTTTTCCAAAATAATTTAAGATTAAATTTGATCTTTTATGAAATTCCGTGCAAAAAATGACATAGTATGCCACTGAGTAACTACAAAGTATTAAAAATTGTGATTTTAAATATCCATTAAATTGCAGTCCACGATGCATAAAGAATTTTTGAAAATCTTGCACCGTTCTAAAGTTATTAAAGTTTTTCCAAAATACTTTATGATTAAAATTGATCTTTTATTAGTTTCGCCTCTGAGTAACTACAAAATAATAAAAAAAATGTGATTTTTATTACCTATTGAATTATAGTTCATGATTCATAAAGAACTTTTGAAAAATTTTGCACCGTTATAAAGTTATTAAAGTTTTTCCAAAATAATTTAAGATTAAAATTGATGGTACGCCACTGAGTAACTACAAAATATTAAAAACTGTGATTTTAGTTACCTTTTGAATTGCAGTTCATGAAGTACAAAGAATTTTTGAAAAATCTTGCACCGTTTTAAGTTCTAAAGTTATTAAAGTTCTTCCAAAATAATTTAAGATTTAAATTTATTTTTTATGAATTTCGGTGCAAAAAACGACAAGGTACGCCACTACAAAAAATTGGAAAATGTTATTTTAATTGCCTATTGAATTGCAGTCCATGATGCATAAAGCATTTTTGAAAAATTTTGGACCGTTCTAAAGTTATTAAAGTTTTTCCAAAATAATTTAATATTAAAATTATTTTTTTATGAATTTCGGTCCAAGAATCGACATGGTACGTCACTGAGTAACTACTAAATATTGAAAAATGTGATTTTAATTACCTATTGAATTCCAGTTCATGATGCATAAAGAATCTTTGAAAACTCTTGGAATGTTCTAAAGTTATTAAAATTGTTCCAAAATAATTTAAGATTAAAACGCCATTAAGTAACTACAAAAAAAATATGATTATAATTACATTACATTAAAAAGTTATTACTATTATGCGTTACTTTTGTTACACCCTGTAATATTTAAGTAGTTTGATGAGTAATCGCGCCTCGAACACTTCCATCCATCAGGCCATCTATTTTAATTTGGCTGAATTATAAATCGATCGATAGATCTTTTTATCGCGCGCAAAATGTAAATTCCTCATTTAAAGAAGAATGGCTACTAGAAAAAATTACAAAATATATTTAAATTCACTGTATGTTTAAATTGTATGATGTTTCCAAGGTCTTAATAACATAATTTCCATTTGCCAAGAATTATTAAAAAATCAAAAACAATTTTTATTTGAAATTTACATAAAGCTATAAAACGCATAATTTTATATACGGTCGAAGAAACTTGCACGAAAAAAATAATATTTACACCCATTTTATGTTCCCAAAAGCTTTCGACTTCAAATTTCCCGGTCTTAACTGGTTGTAACTTTACCAAGAAGCATTCTTGTTCAAAGTATTAGAGGAACTTGTTATATTAATTTGAGGTGATTAATTCATTGTATATAATCTGTTCACGTTATTTAATAAAATTTAAGTTTATGTATAGCAATAATTATAATACTTGACGAAAAAATAAACTTATAGTGCCAATTAATTGTTTTTATGCAATAATTTGATAAGAGGGTTATGAAACAGAAAAGCTTTCAGTGTTGGACGAGTCTGAAATTTTAAATTAAATGACGAAAGTAATTAAAAAGTATTTTTGTTTAAATACTGAATACACAAATATGTTTGTATTAAAAAAAAATTAAACGTAAAAGTATTTTGGTTGTTTAATATTGGAAATTGGATAAATATTTCATAAATGTCTACCTACGCTTCCCTTGAAAGTATCTGCATTTTGTTTCCCAGAATTATTGTAAAAATATACTTATAAATTTATAAATGCAAAAAATTTAAACATGATTAGAGCTTCTGAATATTTTCTATAAAACATGTATAAACTTCATTGATAATAACGAGGCTTACAACTTACAGCATTTACAAGACCGTTTGTTCGCATTTCACATTTATCCACTTGTAACAGAATACATACATACATACATACATACATACATACATACGTAAAACAAACATTACCTAGATAATATAATGAAATAGTGTATAAAAAACTCGAATAATCAAAAATGAATGAAGAAAAATATATACCGGGTGTGCACGAAACTAGGGTCAAAACTATCATTTCATTCTTTATAAAAGTAAACAACTGGAATTTTAGTACGGGCTTGGTAACACATGAAATGAAACTACATTTTAACTAGATGGTGGTATGTACTGAATTTTTATTCATTCGTTATAAACGAGCTTCACTGTATGTTATATGGGCTAAGAAAACACATTTAATGAACTAAAAAATTCTAATTTCAATTTCTGTTTTATCGGAAACTTCCTTATTTTAAATGTAACACTTTATATTTTTTGTATGTATTTGTATGTATTTGTATCTTTTATAAATGCCTATAAACTAACGGCTTTTCTAAAGGGCAGATTAACTGCCGCGTTATGAGTATTATAGGTTTAACATACATATAAAAACAAAATATAAATAAATTAATAGTTACAAGACTCTTCTACTCTTGTATGTACCAATGAAGAAATTTTAGAAAAGCTCCACTGGAAAAAGAATGCATAGTAGGTAATCGTTTAGTCTTTAGACAATCATTTAAAGTTTTAAAATATAGGGTAAAAGTACCGGTATTTGAATACTTTACAAGGAACAAGGGAAGTTTTGTCCGCATATTATGCTTTACAATTTTTGGTAAAAAGGGATTAAGTCAAAATTATTAATGATGTTTTAGAAATAGAAATTAAAATCAAGTAGTTAAACCAAAAAAAAAGCATGCATCTTTGTTCGTTGTAATTGAAACGGTATCATAAAAAATATACAAAAATACACATATAATAAAATTAAAAAAATCAGTAAAATTGAATGATCCAAACCGAAGCCTCTTCTAAGTTTGCAAATAGGTTTGAGTAATCTGATTGAACTTTTATAAACCCTTCTAAATGTCGCGGGATAAATGTAATCCTTATTAGTTTTTCCTTTTATGGTTAGTATTAACATCCTTGATTGTGTAATATTATAGATTCATTAAAATGTGGAAATATTTCAAGTAATATTAAAATACAGTGTCCTCGCCTCTACGTTGTTGGGGACCTTAAATAGCGTACTGAAAAATAATAAAAAAAAAATCATTTTTGCTGTTTGATATTAGAAATTTGGGTTCAAAGTTAACATTTTTGAAATCATAAATCTTCCAAATAATCCCATTTTAAAACAGTGTAGTTAAAGAAATATGCAAAAATTGCGACGATTATGAAACGAGTGCAGCGGATTTGTGAAAAGCCTGTTATGGATAAAAGAGTAACTCCAGGAAAGGAAGCCTTGGATATAATCAAGCGTTTTGTAGTATCTAAAAAGTCTATGGAAAAAACCAGCTTCTCACTAGTAATGAGTAATGAGTTTATCATTGTGGTTCACCGAAAAGGGTGAAAAGGACAAATGAGGAAGTTAAAACGGTATCCCCTAAAACAGGTTAAAGGAAACTTAGTTTTTCATCCGACACCTGTGTTTTCTGATGTTTTAATATCTTAACTACTGAGCGTGAAACCTCTGGAAAAGTGCGCAGTGTTACTACGATAGATTTTAAAGACAGTGTTGAACAGCAGGCAGCCACCAAATACAGACTTAATTATATCCCTCATATTTTACTCCTGCAAGGAAAATTACTCTTGCTTCAAAAGTGGTATACGATGGTCAGCACTGTGCTAGATCATAGTCCTGCTCCATGATCCAACTCTGATTTTGATAAATCCATCGCTCTGCTTGAGGACGAAAAATATCAATTCGATGAGTTGGATTATCCCAACAACGATTCCAACGATTGAAGACTCATTATGAAGTGGTTATCAGTAGAATACTATACTTTTTCCACGACTTTTTTAAATTTAGGGCGCTTTTATGCAAATTTGTTGAGATTATTTTACGTATTTTTGACATTTCTTGATTTCTGCTATGTAAATTTTATTCTGTGGTCTATTTTGAAAATTACCCATAATCCATTGCTCATTGCCCTATAGGTTACCCAGTGATTAATGAAATTAAGCATAATCCATTGGTCATTACCCAATGGGTTGGCAATACTGCAGCAATGTTATTGGTCCATTGGTCCGCACACGGTCCGAGCATATTAAATAATGCCAAAAATATTCTAATGAATTTCATTACTTATCAAAAAATTCAAATGTAATTAACGTGGAATTTTTTTTTTTTAATAATTGTCTTATTTTTATGATTTTACTATAAAAACCTTACAAAACTACTCATTCGCTTAAGACCTAAAAAAATGCATAAGAATTGGTACCTTACTCTTTTTCTATCTGTTTGATGGGAAGCAGAAACAAATAGGAGAAAAAATCTTATTTTACAGACTGACACTTTCCCTGATAAATGGGAGAAAGTTCGAGTGATTCCCATTTCTAAAATAGAAATTGCAAATTACCGTCCAATCTCAATTTTAAGTAACTTTTCGAAAGTTTTTGAGGGCATATTCTATTCCAGAGTACACACTGATATTTCAATACTTCAACGTGGATTCATTCGTAGGCTCTCCACGTGTAGTAAACTTGTGAATATTACCCTTGTTTATATATACATACAAGGATATTACTCAATTTATATACGAAAGAATGTCTACTGGCATTTCTAAAGAGTTTGATCAAATGCCTCACATAACCCTCCTTCCCTCCTTGTCTGATAAAATTTGAGTTATCTGATAATAGCTTACTGTAATTTCGTCATATTTGTCGAATCGAATACAAAAAGTTAGTTATAACGGTATTGAGTCTGATTCTTATGTTGCAACAAGCGAGGTGCCCCACAAGGTTCAAACCTTGGAACCCCTGCAGATGATGTAAAAATATTCAGTTTATATAATGCGTTTCAGATTGCGAAGAGCTTCAAAATGAGATAAAAGATACCTATTAAAAAATATTTTAAGAAAAGTTGTATTTTGGGAAATGTTTTTTTAAACCTTTCCCAAAATACCACACTCGTCCTAGGTGTCCATTTAAAATTCCAAAGTTACTTCCGATTTCGGATACTTCAGGTTTGTTTTGGAAATTATGAATTAAACCAAAAGAATCTTTAGGTTCACTTTGGTGGTAAAAAAATAAATGTACGACAAAGTGTTCTCGAAATAAACAGGTGGTACAGCTAGTTTGAGACACCCTGTATATTTTCTCAAAAATTGTTTAAAATTTAATACTCAAAAATGTTACACACGCAAAACTCAATTAATATTACTAAAGGTAAAGGTGAATGATTCAACTCCCAACTTTTCAATATATTTATTGTTTAGTATTTACTCTCCCAAATCATCGTCAAGTTCTCACCTTCAATTAATATTATTTAACTACTGTATTAATAATACCCTGTTACTTGGAAGGTCTGATTATCAAAGATCTTGATATTGAATTTGTTACGAAATTAATGTTCAATTGTTCAAAAACTCATCCAATCTCGTTTTAGAAGTTTAGGATTTATTTCTAGAAATTGTAAAGAATTTAGCGTTAAACCTTAAAAGTGTTATAGATTATAGATAATACTTGTAGTAAATTATTTACCCATATGAAAGAATATCTCTTGACATGGGACATGGTTTTATATGAACTTAAGTTTACAGAATATAATAATTCTCATAAAATTATATAGATTTTAATAAGTGATAGACGCATTTAAAAAATAATTAAAATTTAATATAAAATAAAAAACACACTCTATTAAAAATTAAATATCAATTTTGTATTTATTTAAAATCATCTATAGTTATGTCGATGATCCAAAAACTTTAGCGTCGCTAGCAAAAACGTATCACTTTAAACATTATCTTAAGCTGAGTTTATCCCAAACTAATATTTTACAACTAAAAAATTGTTAGTGGAATATAACCGTTTCAGAATTAAGCTTGTTAACTGTTAGTTTATGGTTAGTGTTGATTGTTAGCTACTTACAGAGAATTTAAAAACCTAATTTCTATTTTGTAAAATACTTTGGTCAATTACGATTTAGAATTTCTCAAAGAGATAATAATTTACGATTGATAAAATATACTCGGCTTTTAGTTTTATTTTTTTTACAACAAATAAAATTAAAGTAGTAAATCGTGTAGATGATTTATGTAATTTAATTAACAGCAACTTTTAAAAAATGCAAAGAAAACCCCCACGCGATTGTTTTAAAATTAAGTTCTTAAAGCAGCTTTACTAATTGAATTGTTTAAGATAATACAAATTATAATGTAAAACAGAGTTTTTTCACCCATTTTCTGACTTTATAATCAGAGAACAGAAATATAAAAGATGCATTAAGGCAGGGCAAAAAGTAATTAAACTCTGAGGATTTCCCATTTTTATTTGATACTTTGTAAAGAGGATGACGGATGTACTGTCTTATAAAATTTATTGAAAAAATATCGCCACTGTATTCATTTTTCTTCAGTTTCAATTATCTTATTCTTAGGTAAAAATAGTTTCTTTCATTTTTAATTTGCAAGTTGCAAAGTAAAACTGGAATATACAAATTTTAAAAAGTACTTTTTCATTTATTGTCTTCATATTTACCTTCCTGTTTACCTTCATATTTAAATTAATGTAACATCTCCATCTTCATTGGTATACGAATTTTATATACAGGGTGATGGTAAAGTTTGGTACATAATTCATAACTGCCGTATATATTTTTTTTGAGAAAATCGCTCGGACAAGTCAATTTTAGTTTCTAAAATCCCATCTCTTGGTATAATAAAAATATTAATGACGTCACTGGTGATTTAGTAATAACGTCATCATCGGTTTTTTTAAATGGAAACCCCCACTTTTTTCACTCGTTTTTGATAGACATTTATGATGATATAAAAAAATGATTGTAAACAAATTTTCGTTTAAAAATTTTTTAATATAAACTTTAAATTAATTTGTACTAATAAATTTGAAAAATTTGAACGTTGTATAAGATTTATTTTGGCTGATTTCAATAAATTTTTGTAAATTTCCTTACATTTAAATGGAATCAAAAAATTAGTTTTTCAAGATTATTTATTAAATTTTTACAATCGCATTAGAATGCGCATTATTTAAACATTTACTTTCTTTTGTTATTATTAGTAACTTCAAATTAATTTTAATTTATTTTTATAAAACCTTTTTCGTTAAAATAAAACAGATTTTTTATTCAAAAATTTGTTTAAAAATGTAATTGTTTTTTATATCATTGTTTAAGTGACATGAATTTCAATCAAAAATGAGTAAAAAAGTGAGGGCTTCCATTTTAAAAGTCGCTGATGACGTCGTTTCTAAAGCACCCCAGTGACGTCATTAATATTTTTTTATACCAAGAAATGGCATTTTAACTAAAATTGACCTGTCCGAGCGATTTTGTCAAAACCATTAAGTACGGCAGTTATGAATTATGTTCCAAACTTTCACCCTGTATATACAGGGTGTCCCATTTTAATTAATCCAGCTGAATATTTTGAAATCGAAGCGATTTCCTTAAAAATGTTTCAGACAAAAATAGTAGCGACTCGAGGGGGACATTTAATAGTGCCATGGGTTTTTAATTGTTATGGGGTTTTATGGGGGTTTTATGGGAAAACATTTTTTTTCAAATGGGAACCGACATTTTTTATTGTAGATTCGTAATCTATGGAAAATAATAAGAAAGTTTTGGTTGAAACTTGTTTTTCTAAAATTTCAATTTTTCGCTACATTCACCAAAACTCGCAGGAGTCAAAAAGTGCTTAAATTAAGGCAAGGATTAATAAAAAATATTATTTTACTTTATTAAAAAAAATAAATTTAAAAAAAGTTTATTTTATTTTTATTATTTTTTAAGAAAAATATTATTTTTTTTTATTTATAAAATTTAAAATAAAGTAATTAATTAATACACTTAAAGATATTTGGATCTGTTCTTAAATTACGAGAGCTGGTCTAAATAAGATGTTCGAATATTCCTCCATTTTGTTCAATACACATGTTTACTCGTGTGCGAAAAGCCAATGATACATTTCTCAACATTTCAGGAGTGATACTTCGAAAAGCGTCCGTAATTCGTATCATAATATATAATATGCTCTCTAGTTGTAGTTGGTCGTTCATAAACCATATCTTTTATGTAACACCCCATAAAAAATAATCCATTTTTGTAAGATCCGGAGATCTTGCTGGCCATTCGTGTACTTCACTACCAATTCCAATCCACATATTAGGGAATTGGTTATGTAAAAAATGTTTTAACAATTCTGGCATTGTGGGGTCTAGCTCCGTCCTGTTGAAACCACATTCGCTGTCTTAAATCTAGAGGTACATCTTCTAAAAGAGTAAGGCATTTGGTTTTGATTTATATTCAAATAAACATGTTGGTTAAGATTTTCTTCATAAAAAAATGGTCCCCCAAGATACTCATCCACTATTCCAGTCAAAACGTTTATAGACCAACGCCACTGTAATCTATGATCTCTTTGCCAATGTGGATTATTTTCAGAATAATAATGAGCATTATGAAGATTTACTCCATCCATGTTGTCAAATTTTGCTTCATCAGTAAAAAGTACGCGATTAAAAAAAAGGGGATCTCTTCTAACTTGATTCGTAGCCCATATGCAAAAATTAAGTCGGCGGATGTAGTCATCTTCTTTAATTTGTTGGGTTAAATGAACATGATATGGGTGTGATTTATGGTGTTTTAAAATTCTGTTGGGAGAAGATTTAGGAAGTCCATGAAGACGCTGAATTTTTCTTGTAGATGTATGTGGATCTTCATTTACGGAAGCTAATGCTATCAATGAGGGGAGCATCTTAGGACCAGTTTTACTACGTTTTCTTCTAAGAGAACCGTTTTCCGCTCTTTTCACGAGCCTCCTAATATTTGTATGATTTGGATGACGCAATTGTGGAAACCTCTCAGCATAAATACGTGCTGCGTGCCGATAGTTATCATGGCATTCGCCCAAAACTTTTATAATATTCACGATTTCTCTAGGTGAATAATCAGCCATTTTATGAGAGACTGATTTTAAATAATCACAGTGGCTTCAATAACAATGAGCTTCTACAAAAAACTAATCTGTCACAATATAACAATTATGTGAGAAACACAAAGTAGGCTGAAAATGAAATTCCTTTATTTTTAGAAGCCTTCTTCCTTAATTGAAAAATATTATTTAACATATTAAATAGCAAATAAAATTGAAAAACCGTTTTGATACCTATTGTTTCCAACCTTTGACTTTATTTTAAATTTAAAATTTAAAAAATAATAAAAATAAAATAAACTTTATTTTAATTTTTTTTTTTTTTTTTTAATAAAATAAAACAATATTTTTTATTAATCCTTGCCTTAATTTAAGCACTTTTTGTCTCTTACGATTTTTCTTATAAAGCTTTAGTTTTCTAGTAAAACTTTATCGAAAATCCCAAAATTTGTGTTCATTTTGGTGAATATAGCGAAAAATTGAAATTTTAGAAAAAAAAGTTTCATTCAAAACGTTCTTATTATTTTCCATAAATTACGAATCTACAATAAAAAGTGGGGGTTCCCATTTGAAAAAAAATGTTTTTCCATAAAACCCCCATAAAACCCCATAACAATTAAAAACCCATGGCACTATTAAATGTCCCCCTCGAGCCGCTACAATTTTTGTCTGAAACATTTTTGAGGAAATCGCTTCGTTTTAAAGATATTCAGCTGGATTAATTAAAATGGGACACCCTGTATATAAAAAAAGGACAAATAATGTTACTATTCTAAGGTAATATAAAATTAAGTCAATAAAATTTTCAATTCCCATTTATATATATTTTTTGTTTATTTACATAACTAATATTATTAAAAAATATACACTAACTATTAAACTCACTACAAGAGTTAATTTTGATTTATCTTCAATAAATCATGGTGATTTATCTGTAAGTTACTTACATTTAACAAACTCATCGAGTTACATCCTGTATAAACAGAGAAGCACTCTGTTCGTTTAATACTTCTTACTCGGAGTTAAAGGAAACATTGAAACTCGTGTCAGAAATTCATATTATTCTAGAGAAATGGCCGAAATAAGAAGATGTTTTATAAGAAAACACGAATATGATTTTCACATGTCCAGGCTTAAAGTAAAAATTTATTTCGGTATTAAAAAATTTGAGAACGTATTGCTGAAATTATCTATAGTTTGATTAATTAGCGTACTTACAGTAAAATATGGTAGTAGGGAGTGGCAACGAGCACTTACTTATTTATATTGCAATTTAAACAATTAAGTTGTATCATTGAAGTCCTTACACCCACTACCTACTGCCAGAGTATTGCTGAAAGTTGCTTTTCTTAATTTTACTCTAAATATTAGAGTAATGTAATTGTATTGTATTCTTTTGTCACATAAATTGCATGTAAGAAAAATGTCCTACATATTTTTTAAAAGAGAACTAAAACATTTTTAAGCATGTTTTTTATTAATTCAAACGAGGACAAAAACAAATATTTGTAGGCAAGTAAATTTGTAAATAAATTAAATTTTTTTTCGAAACGCTTTACAGCATCCTTTGTTAATCCAGACTACACAATTCAGGCATTTTTATATTTATTAATATACAGAGTGACTAAAAAGTGAACGCCAAATTTATAGCAATCCGTTTTTATATGAAAAGCAAAGTTACTGCGTTTGTAGAAAAATAGCATGTTTTATTTCATTTCCTACCAAGAAAGATGTAAATTTTGAGCTTCTTGAATTTTGGGAAGAAATCTTGACCCAAAGTACATCCCGCATAATTAGGCTGAAAGTGCCAATAAATATCTTCATATCTGTTATATTTTAAAATTTATATCACCTAGACTACGAAGGCATTAGCTACTTTTACAGTTAAAATGCGCGTTCAAAATTTACGAAATATGCCTTGCAATTATTTCAAACCATATTTTGTAAATAAGATTAACTTCTATACGACGACTTTTCAAAAATTTAATTATTAAGAAAAAAAAATAAGTTTAAAATAGGCCAAATAAGTTTAAAATAGGCCAAATTTTACGTATTTTTAATGAGTTTTTTGACCATTTTGGATATAAAATATTAAAAAACGGTGGATAGAAGTCTTAAGTAGAAGTTCCACTTTCATAAAATATTCTTATTTTGTATTTAGCTCAATACATATTCGCGTAGTTTGATACATAAAAACAGGGAAAAACCTATATAATTTTGTAGACTCCATATCCTTTTAAACTTAATACGTGCCTTAGTGAGTTTTCATAGTTTACATAGTTTTGAAATAGTTCTATGTTCTATGAATGGGAACAAGAAAATAAATAATAGAATTATCAAACTTAAGAAAATTAGGTTTTCGCGTCACTACGAAGAAAGAGAAAATTATTTAATACTTTTTCAATTAAATTACTTAACCAGTTAGTACAAACAGAGGTCTCCAGACACTTTTAAGAATGTGTTTTTTATGTTTTTAAAAGTTTGTTAGTAATTATAAATTAATGTTCCAGTTATAAATTCAGTTTTAAAAATGTTAACAATCTGTACTGGATATTAAATATTTGAATTTTAAAGTTATTAGTAGAAGTTAAATAACTAGCAAAAAACGAGAATATTTAAGTTTTTGCACAGCTTCCCCTTAAACTTTAAGGGAGACTAAAAAATTGACAGATTTTCTATTATATTTCTCTTAAGTATCTGGTTAAATTTTTAACTAAAAATGTAAAATTTGAAGTTATGTAATAAAATTTAACTTTAAAATGGCCGTTAGTGATATACAAAAAAATGATGTCCACTAAAACAATAGAAGATATAGAAATCTTTGGAATCGATCTATAAATATTACATTAATTTTTAAATGAGATAGAATGAGTTAAGGACAGACCGGTTTTTCTAAATTATGGATACTTTTATTTATAATTCACTTTTTCTATCTCACTCGTACCAACTATAAGTAGAAGTCCTAGTCGTGAGTGAGAGTGAGATGAACTGATGATATATAAAAGAAGTGGACTATGGGATTTGAACCTATGTATTTCAAATAGCATTAGTATGTTTTATTTGCAGTTATTTAAAGAACTATTTTTTTGTATTCGGCAGTACTATTTTTGAATAACTAAATTAAGATAAACTAAAAAATTTGAAAAAAAATCTCTTTATTATTATTGAACCTCAAACATTTTTTTGGATTGTAAATATCATTCTAAAGAAAAAAGAGTGGTTTTAAAATACGTTTATCCCACAGTAATTAGCAATGCATTTGGTATCTGAGGGATCTTTGATAGTATGGGAATGATTTTCTGGTTTTGTCATTGTCCCATTCATCAAAGAAATAGTAGAATAGATCTATATGTTTCATATTATGCAGTTGATAAGTTTCGCTATTTATTTCTGTACAAAATGATCTGAAGTTAGAGTAATACAGGGTGAGCTAAAATGATTGTGGTTTCATATATAGGCAACCAAATACGCAGGTTGGTACAACTGAAATCTTAAAAAGAAAATCTCCTAGTAATCCAATGGCGAAGCAAAAATTTTTTCCAAAATCTCTAGTTTCACAGCAAATGTCAAATATTGAAAATGTTTTTCTTCATTTTCCAGATGCTAACACAAAACAAAGATTTACGCAAATTAATTTTGATAAAAACTGACGTTTATGAAATAGAAGGCACAATAACGAAATTCAAAAATCTGAAGTTTTGACACAACGGTAAAAATTACACCTACGCCTCTGCTTCTGTGAAGTCTAGTTACTTTGTTTTGATTTTGTGTTACTATGAACTTGAAACATACAAATTCCCCAGATTTTTAGGCGGGAAATTTGAATTGACCACAATAATTTTAGCTCACCCTGTATAAGCAATAGTTTCTGGCATAAAAAAAATAATTGAAAACATGGCTATCATAATTTTCTTATCCTTATCATTTAAAATCCTTTAAAATATTTTAGATACTGGAATTCATTATAAAGTTTAGATAGACTATTTATAATTTGTAACAATTCATAATATACGTATTCGGTAAATATGTATGACCACAGTTGATAAAAATTGTAACATCTGATCGCTCTTAAAGAAAGTAACTTTAAAGAAATGTTGTTTTTCACAGTTAATTAAAGTAAAATTTTGTAAATTTTTTATTTAAATCGGTCATTTTGCAACTCCAAATATTGAATTTACTTGTTATACGTTGTCATCTGATTTCAAAATTAAATATACCAACATATTATGCTTTCCTATAATTTAAAATTTTAGTTATAGTTAGGATGAATGGGGCAAATGGGATGACATCTGGGATTTTTTTACGTCATGAATTATAATACTTACCAACATATAATATAGTATAATATAATTTACCATTAATATTATTTCCGGTCTTCATTATAAGTCAGATTTTAATTTTAGATTTTACAAGAAAAAATACTACTATAACGAAAGTATATACTAAAAACCAAAATATTTATTAATTTGCGTGTTTTAAACTTAAATAAATCAAATCCCAAAAATTGTCAAAATACATTTCAATTAACCCCATCCAAATCATTTTAAAGACATATTAATTAATTAGTTTTTAGAATAATTAATAGAAGAATTATTTACATAACTTTTTTATCTCACCTCTACGAAAAACAAAAGAGCTCCTCAGACTTTTTAACTGCATTTGTATAATATTAGTATTATTTTACAAAGTCAATAAAGTGACTTCATTTTAACCAAATTCATGAAAATAATATCTTTCCTTGATCCAAAAATAATATGTAATAATATTTTAAATTTGGAGAATGTAAATATAAGTTTTGCAACACACAGATAAGTTCGCATACTCAACTTGCATTTTTTTTTGTTAAGCTAACAAGAAAACTGTTCCTTTTTAGAAGTTAATAGTATGTTAAAGTAATAAATTTCTAAAATCGATCGTAGGTATCTGTGTATAACTTTATTTTTATTCTCGCAATTATTGTCTCATTATGGTAAATACTTTTAGTTGAATAATTTATAAGCAAATATATTATATTATATAATATAATATTATATAATTAAGAATATAAATGTTAGTTTCTAGAAGAGCTGACATAAAGTATGTTTAAGGGACAAACAGAGTTGCCCTTAAGTGTATTAAAACATTAAGCGGTAATTCCTTGGTATATTCTAAGACAATGCCTGGAACATATGTCAAAGGAAGCATGAAAATAATATAGTTTGTAGTTTTTGGTTAAGGACAATAATAAATGTTTTTCCGCCAATTAGGTTCCGTTTTAGATTGTAAAAAATTGACGTCATATTAAAAATAAAAAAAGATATAACATAGGATAATTTTTGCAATCTTTAATATTTATATGGTCAAACTCAAAATTCACATTAAAAAAATAGTATACAAAATTATGTATAGCAATTCCATAAGTTGGACAAATACCCATAAACATTTAAATAAAAATAAGCGGTCTCATATTAAAAATTCTGAAAGTATATTTAAATTAATACGTCATGATTTTAGTTTCCATTACAGTATACAGGTTGTGCCAAAAGTCTTGCAACAAACGTTCTTGTATGAAAACAACTCTGAATAAAAAGATTATAATCAAGGGAAGTGGACCCCAAAACTCTTTTTTAGATAAATCAGTGGTGTAGCCAGGAGGAGGTAAAAGGGGAATTTTCTTCCCCTGACAATCAATTTTAGTTATAGCGCCTTTTTTTACCTTTTTCTTTTTTCGTTTTTTCCAGCATTTTTTTATATAGTAAATGTCATTCTGGACAAAAATGTTCGAATGAATTAATATGTTTTTGGGCTCCTTAAAACATTACACCAATTTTAAAAATTCAAAATTTTAATGATTTTTTGGGACACCTTATATAAATTTCATTTCATGTGAATTTTTTTTATTTAAGTAAGTATACTTTGGATTTTGTCTTAATCTTTAATTTTTAAGGATAGTTTAATTTTATCGAGAGAATTTTTAAATATCTAAGGTTTGTTATTTGGGTTGTAATGGATGGCTTACCTGACAGATATTTTCTGTAAGGACTTACAAATTTGCACAGAATTGCGGATTACAGCATTAGTTTAAGAACAACGACAAAATCAAAACCATAATTGATTTAACTAAAAAAATTTGATTCAATCAGAAATAAATAATATACTGGGTGTTTCACAAAAATCATTAAAATTTACTATGATGTAACTTCTTAAATTAATGAGTAGAAAAAATATTAATTGGTTCATAGGAAATTTTTTGTTCACAATAATATTTACTATCAAAACTTATTTTTGCTGGAATAAAAAGGGCATCCAACTTTCTTTTCAGCAAAATTGGTTAGAAATGAACAAAAATTTCACATAGAGTAATATTTTTCCCCTTCTTACCTTTTCAATACATAATGTACTGTCTGAGATACCGGGTAGATAACGTGTTTTTTATTTATTTTTAAAAGTAACCCAATTTTTTTTAAATTATAAATGTCAACTCACCCTCTACTTGGTGAGTAACATTTTAACCTGTTCTTAAAAACAGTCGCATTTAAAAAAAGCGTATTTACTGAAGATTTCAAAATTTATACAGTTTATATGTATTTAATTTATACAATTTATTTATAAAGAATTTTTTAATTATTTTTCCCTTGTTCTCTAAGAGTTCCTCAACATCGCACCATTGCGATGGTCCGCGAATTTTCGAGCACCCTGCATAATAATTATGTTTTATTTAAATCAAGTATGCTTTGGATTTTTTTCGTAAACTTTAAGCCTTTCAGAAACATCAATTTTAGCGAGGGAAATTAAAAATGCTCGTATTAGTTTAAAAAAAGGTTTCTTGATTTTCAAAGAAAGTAATAATTGAGCATAGACAAAATCTACAGTATAATTCGATGAAGTTTGTTTAAAAGAACGATATTTATAGAAATTGAAATTAAAAGTTGTAAATTGTCCCAAAAATCCTGTAACAAAAAATAAATAATGTAATTTTGTCTTTTGTGATTGAAATGATATAATAGAAAAATAAAAATAAAACAAAAATATGTAATAAAATAAAGAAAATTATACGGGTTCTACAAAAATCATGAATATTTGGCAATATTATTAATGGTGTTACTTCCTAAAAAATACCTAAAAAATGTAGCTGGAAAAAACACCTTGTATACAGGGTGTCGCAAAATTCGATGGCCAACATTGTAAAATTTGTATGTCCTTATACAGGGTGTCCCTGAATATTCATATTATTAATGTAAAAGGTTGGTGTGATCCATTATAAGAAGATGATTAAATAGGGTAGTAATAAATGTACTTGTCCTTATACATATATATCAATTTTATTCTATTCTCACTTTGACCGGTTTCGGCTGTGAGCCATCCTCAGAAAGTGTACTACAATACGAAAAAACAGATTACATGAGTGTTTTTGGTGTGAGTATAATATTAATAGCTCAAAGTAGTTTTGTTTTGAGTTTGACGTTAAAGTTTTGTGTAGTCAAAGTTTAAAATTTTGCTTAAAACTAGATACAGTATCGTAAGATGTAAAAAAATGATGTAAGAGTACAGTCTTAAAGGTTTTTCTTACCGTCATGACTAAAATTCGGTGTTAAGAATTATCAATCTTGAGCACATGGTTCTTAAGCACATGGTTACTTTCGAGGTTACGAGTTTAAATTTTCAATATAATGTTGGTTTTTATTTAAACTTTAAAATTTGTTGTTAACAGTACATTTATTACTACCCTATTTATTCATATTTTTAGCTGAAAATTATAAATCTACTTTTACTCTGAAATGAAGCACCGGAGCGACATACAATAAGAGTACCTTTTCTGTAGGACATTGATCAAGGATTATTTTAGTACAGGGTTTTCCAATAAGAGGTGTTATTTTGATATTCAAAGAAAAATGCCATTTTTTAATATAAATGATCGGATGTTTATTTCATTATAAAGAGGAAGGTATGCCGTTAATAGTGAAAAATAACATCAGGCAATGACCACCACGACCACACTGACAGGACAATATCCTTTTCATGAAATTTTCCATAACCAAATCGCAAAGTGGCTGCCCTATGTCCTCGATAGCCTCACGAATTCCATCTTTGAGGTCTTGAATCGACGCTGGGCTGTTGGCGTAGACCTTCTGCTTCACGTGGCCCCAAAGAAAGAAGTCGCAAGGTGTTAAATCACAAGATCTCGGTGGCCAATTGTGATCACCACTTAGAGAGATAACACGGTCCGGAAACTTTTCTCGTAAAAGATCAATGGTTTCGTTGCTTGTGTGGCACGTAGCGCCGTCTTGTTGAAAGTAAACGTTGTCCAGATCAATACTATCCAATTCCGGCCATAAAAATCGTTAATCATCTCTCGATAACGCAATCCATTCCAGCCTCATTTTCGAAAAAGTAAGGTCCAATGACTCCGGACCATAAACCGCACCAAATAGTCACACGTTGAGGATAGAGAGGCTTTTCAACAATAACTCTTGGGTTTTCTGAGCCCCAGATGCGACAATTTTGCTTGTTGACGAAGCCACCGAGGTGGAAATGGGCCTCATCACTCAAGATGATTTTTCGATGGAATTCCGGATCATTTTCATGCATTTCAACGACCCAATCAGCAAAGACACGACGTTGTTGATGATCGACCGGCTTGAGTTCTTGTGCTAACTTAACCAATTTTTTTCACCAATTTCTGTATTGCGGTCCGACAAAGTGCTTCACGACGACCCAAAAATGTTCGAGTTTTACGAACAGTCTCTGCCAAATTTTCACCATTTTTATAGTGAATTTTAATAATTTCAATGCGTTGTTGAAGCGTGTATCGTTCCATTTTTATTAATGCCGTAGTTTCTACTTGTCAAATGTCAAAAAATGACAGCTTCAAAAGTGACATCTACCGAAATTGCGGACTATTCAAAATAACACCTCTTATTGGAAAACCCTATACTTTTAAAATTATCAAAAACGTTAATAAACAAAAGGATATGTTCAAAAAAATATATTTTATTTACAAAGAAATATTTTTTTTGAAAATAAGTCCAAAAGGCTTAGTTTCACTTCCTCTATCACCATAAAATATTTGTCACAGTTATTTAGGGACACCATGTATAAACTTTATTATAACCTATGACCTCGTTATTTCTTTTCTTTTTTTTTGTAACAAATAAAAAAGTCTCACTTTTTATGGAGAGTACGCTACGAATTAACGAAGCGACGAGTCTTGCCAATACGTACGAGCCTCAAAAAGACACTTTTTCTCCGAATATAACATGCTTCTTCTTCAAACGACATAAATATGTTTAAAATGAATCAAAATAAATTTAAAAAATTTCATTTTATCACTAGACCTTTTGTCTACTTCGCGACGTCTCGGCCTTATCTAAGTTGGCACATTTTAGTATTTTTTTAATTAAGATACCCTTGAACAAACCAACTATTTTTGTTTAGGCTTTCTTTAAGTAAACAACAAAGGGCTTGAAATTGAAGAAAGTAATTTTCTTAATGAAAATATTTTCAGATTTTGAAGAATAAGAGGCCAAGACTTCAACATCATCCTCTGTGAAAGATACTTTGAAATTAAAATCAATTTACTTATTATTTATTACTTCTATCTCCACTAAATGCAATTTTTGAAGTAAGACAATCTTTTGTATTAGGTCAGTTGCTTAGTTTGAGAAATCAGTATATTACGTCTATGATAGCTTGTCATATTTATAAAAAGTTTTAATGATATCAAGCATGAACCACTTTAACATTTTAAAAAATGTATATGGCGATACCACTCGGAAACTATGGGCACTAAAAAAATAATAAGTAAATACCTCGTGAGTCCCCTTATTTAAAGCCGTTTTGACACTAGAGTGTTCAGTAAAAAAAATATACCGGGTGTAATTAAAACATGGGTCACCTCTATAATTTCTTTATTTATGAAAATAAAGATTTGAAATTTGACTATGTTGTATGGTTCAAGAGAATTCATTTTGGGTTATATTTTTTTTCAATATAACATAAAATGTTTTTTGAAAATATACACTTGGGACACCCTCTATGTATAATGCCTAAGTTAATATAAACTATTTTAGTTATTATTAATATTTTTTAAGTTAGTTGAATTAACTTTTAATATGAATAATAAAGGTCTATTTATGCACCAATATTTAACATTAAACATTTAATTATAGTATTTAACGATCTAACCTAAAAAAAGTAATGAATATTATAGATGATCTCATTTAAAAACATTGATTTATACCCAGATTCTGGTTAAATCATTTAAGTTTAAAGGCCTTTAAATTTAAATTTGTTATATGGGTTGTAATGGACAATTTCCAAGGTTTCAAATTAAACGCATTTAATTTTGTCCATAATCTCACTATTAACTCTTAATTTTTAATTATTAAATGTTACCATTTTTAGCTTAAATCGTTAAATATTTTTATTAAACCTTAAATGTGGGTGCATTAATAGACTTGCAAAATAATGGAGAATCATACATAACTATTAAAAAGCTTAAATTTACAACTGAAACCTCTTTTAATTAATAGACATCATAGTAGACTAAAAATTTATGATCTATTATCTAATGATAACTTAATTAATAATTAAAAAGCAAATAACTTTAGCAACTATTTAATTATAAGAATACTTTTTAAGTAATACCAAAAAGTATTATACAGGGTTTTTCTGGACAAGTGTCGGATAATCTAGGAATGGGTTTTTGGACCAATTTTAAGATAAAAAGTAAGAATTTCGTCTGCTAAAACGCTCCATTTCGGAAATGTAGGAAATTGAAGTTTACCTAGCGCGTTTTAGCGGAAAAAATTATTCTTACTTTTCGTCTTAAAATTTTTCCAAAAATCAATTTCTAGATTATCCGACACTTGTTCAGAAACACCCTGTATACTTTTAAGTGTGAAGGAGACTAAAATAACATCCTTGATAAATTTGTCAGTACCTTAAATGTAAAAATATTTATACATTCAAATCTTGCCATATTACTAGATGGACAAATAATTTTTTTTAAATTACAATATTATAATATTCAAAATATTAAAATTATAATAAAATAGTAACTTTATGCTGCAAATTATACCATAAATATTTATGAAATAGTTTGGTTTTTGCTTGTGATTTTCCTTTATATAAATCCAATTAAAATCGAGAAATTTTTAAATTAGTATAAATATTTTGTTGTTTGTCTGGGTACTGGTATTAAAATCTTAGTTTGGAAAATTATTTGTGTTACAAAGCAACAATAAGTAGAATGTTTTTGTTTTGCATTATATTTTTCAATATTTATTAAAAAGAAAGCTTTCCAACGCAAGGTATTAAATTTTAATTAAATTATTTACTTACAAAATATTTATAAAAATGTATTTGTTACTTCTTAAAATACATTTTCCTCAACGTCTAAAATCTATAACCATATTATTAAAACCTGATATCTATATAATTTTTGGTTATCACACATTTTATAATAACCCTATATTTAATAGGTTTGAAATACATGAAAAATGTATAATATTTAAATTTTCGAAGTTATACAAGTTGCTCTTTCCAGAAAATGTATAAATATAAATGATACTAAATGCTATTAAATTTAAAACTACTTTAAGCTTTCTGATATTTCATTTATTATCAGATCTATAAATAAAAATGTATTTTTATCTAATTAAGACGTCGAAACTGAATAAATATACTTTTGGGTACTTGTGTAAAACAATTTTTACAATTATCTTCCTTGGTGTATAATTTTTACGTAATAAATAATTAATTTCTTACAAAATAATGTTATGGAAACTATTTATTTTATTAATTTATAAAATTATTGAAATTGGCTTAACTATATGTATATTTATATTTTATTTACATTTTTCAATTATTTATTCAAATATTAGATATAATACAGAGTGTCCCGTTCGTGGTTCACCAAAAGATCAAGGTTGAAAAGTAGAGGAAATTTTATCAAGAAAAAACCAAAAAAGTAGGGGTATATCTTTTATGGTTTGAAAGTTACAGGGGATTGAATTTGGCATCGCCCGTTTTTGCCAGAAATCAGTAAATGATCAATAGCTGCTTAAAAACTTAAAAAAAGATTTAAAAAAAAATATAATTTTATAGCTGAAAGTATCCTCTTTCCATTGGTAACAATGATAAAACACAAATCGTTTATCAAGTATTAAAAAAAAAAGAAAAAAAAATCAGAAAAAAATGTTTTTTAGCAGTTTTTGAAGATTTTCTCTAAGATATGGCCTATTAAGGGCGTGGTTTTTTTTAATTTTCTAAAAATTCGTTAAATTCTCTAGAAATTATGAAAAATTTTGAAACCCTAACTTTTTTATGACCTCACTAAAGCCTCCTAAACTTACTCCTATGAGAATTGATTCTAAGCGTAGTTAGTTACAATTGAGGTGCGCCTTCATTTTTGTTATTATTTAATAATACAACTGTTTCAAAAGCCATCAAAATTTAACTTTTGCTTAAAAAAATTGATTATTAAGCAACTATTGATCATTTACTGATTTTTTGCAAAAACGAACGATGCCAAATTCAAACCATAAAAGATAGACCCCCTACTTTTATGGTTTTTTCTTGATAAAATTTGCTCTACTTTCTAACCTTGACGTTTGGTGAACCACGAACGGGACACCCTGTATAGTTATATGCCCATGTTCTTTATATCTTTTAAAAAAATAAAAAATAAACTAAATTCTTGTTTAAAAAATTTCTTTAACTTGGGTTATTATACTCATCAGAACCATTTAATGGAAATTACGAGTATTTTCAATATTTTTGAAATTTATTATATTGAAGAATATATGTTAGCATACATAATAATTAAAAAAAAACAAAAATATATTGTAATTACAACACGTTAGTCAAAATTTTCCTAATCATAAATAATAAAGTTAAATTCATGACAATTTATAAAACATTGACAAATTTTAATGACTACCACAAAAATTAAAATCTATAAAAAATTCATTACATTCAAAAAAAAAATGTTTAAAACTACTTGTAATCGAAAAAAGGAAAAAGAAACGAGAAAAGATTTTATAATAAATTTAAGAAGATTTTTTGTTATTTTAAATGTTCACGTAGTTATTTTTTGGTTTTTATAATTATTTGTATGTGTTATTTTTTTATACCAGTCATGCACCAGTTTTTTCAACTGTATTTGACTACACCAACTATAATAATAATTTTGTATTTTAATTGAAAATGTTACAGTATTTGTAAATTATTATTTCATAATAAACCTATTATTATTATTTATTATTATACCAAATTTTTAATTTAAAATGTATTCATTAAAAATTAGTACTTCAATTGTGCCCGAAATTCAGTAAAATGTGAGTTAATATAAATACATTAATTTGTTTTTTATAAAAATAGCGATAATGAAAAGTTAAAAGTACTTTCATGGATTTGTGAAAAGTCAGAAATTTCAATTTTAATCACAATTCAAGATTTAAATAACTTTTAGAAGTAAGTATTATTTTAGAAGAAAATAATTAAGGAAAAGTTTAAACTTATAAAAAAATATAACCACAATTGTTTTGATTTTTAAAGCTTAAACATAATTTTGTACTAATATTTTTATTTGCCGCATAAAAAAAAATCAGTTTTTACCACTAAAATAAACCATAGAATTAAAATAAATTTTAAATATAAATAAATATGGTGGGTAAACTTTTGAAAATTCCAGTATTAATTGATTGCAATTTCGTTAACAAAATATGTTTAACAGTGGTTAAATTACAAATTTTATCATAAATTAAACGGAAATATTCTTAACGCTTAAAATAAAACATTAGATTTAGAAATCACATTTTTTAATCCAATCGCACTATTTTGGTAATCACAATTATTAACCAACTTATACACTTATCTTTTAAAAAATATCCACAGTTAAATAAAATATTGAAATATATGTACCTGTTGTTGTGACTATTTTCTATGTGGACTATTTCCAATTTCAGCAACAGTTCTTCAGGAGCAGAAACTTGGCGGACACTTGCACACTTGTTGTTACAGGATCACAATTTATCCTTTGTCGGGCGCCTACGGCTATGCAACTGGTGGGGTAGATGCCAGCTTCATTGGACGCGAGCTTTGAAGGAAATTCTCGTAGGAACGCAGAAAATATTGTCTCTTTATAAATTTATATCTTAATTATACTTTTAACACCAAACTTGGTATGAAAACTACAAATCAAGAATGTTTACATATGTAAATTTTATACATTTAAGGAAATATTTTGTCTAATATGTTATTATAATTCCAATGGAAGGTAACGTTTAGCTTCCACACTTATAAGCGCAAATCTGAAGTTTGTTAAATTATTTTCAGTAACCAAAAATGGGGTAAAATCCATTTCACCAGTACATCACCCTATCATCACACTTCCAGTCAAGAGTGGGTCCTATACTTTTAGTAAGTAGGAGTGATATAAAAAAGCTGACATGAAGAATATTCATCATTTGTTTGCAATTTTTAAAAGTAATGAATTTTAAAGTTTTTGGTTTTACAAAATTAGTCTTAGTCTTTCAGATAATTCCTACAGGGTGTCCCAGCGCTGGGAGGAAATAATGTTACTCTAAAATGAAAAAAGATATCGACATGCGACATGCGGTTTTCGATAAATGCACAATACTTTTAAGCGCACATTTTCAAAATATTTTAATAATATACCGGGTGTCCATTTCAAGATGGCGGACCAAAGTTATGTTTATTTAAATAGAACACCCATTATTTTATGACATTTTTCGATTCCTTATCAAAAAATATTTACACTTTGCATAAACTTTTATGGGTCTACCTTCACTCGTTTTACTGATATTTACCATTTCGGCCAAAAAAAGATCAATTTTTGAAAAAACACTGCTCTAAAACAGATGAACATTTTGGGTTGAAAGTTTCTCAAAAACATCGTCTAGTTTACAACTATCATGTCAAATTTAAGTTTGTGATAATTTTTTATAAGGGTGCCATATGAAGCGCAAATTGAACAATTAAACGAAATTTTCAAATGGAACACCCTGTATATTTTAACATCATTCGATGGCATTTTTTACAAGCTTTCTACTGATATAATGGTTGTATGGTCTCATGTCAATGGTTTAGGAGATATTAATATCCAAACTGAGAAACATTGAAAAATAAACAAAATAGCGCTCTTGATGACTTTTGTTGAGGATTTTTTTTAATTTGACTAATATTTATTTCTATCTTTCTCTATTTTGCATTTTTATAAAGTTGTTTTATTACAATAGTAATTTTTTTGTTTTACAACAACAATAAAATCGAAACTTGCAATTATCAATTTTGCTTTTCTAAGTCTCAGTATGTAAAATTTAGCAACTGATGTTACCAAGGATACCCTAATTTTGTTGAATTTTGTTTTAACGCCCTTTCCTGTACTTTTGATAATAACTAAACCGAAATAGTGAACTCTTCTAAAGATAAAATGGTAAATATCAGAAGAGAGCGTAAAAACGAAATTCAACAAAATAGGGGTTACCTTGGTAACATCAGTTGTTAAATTTTCAAAACATACTGAGATTTAGAAAACCAAAATTGATAATTGCAAGTTTTGATTTTACTGCTATTGTAATATAACAGCATTATTAAAAAAGCAAAATAGAGAAAGACACAAATAAGTTTTAGGCAAATTAAAAAAAAATCCTCAAAAAAATTCATCAAGGTTTCTATGTTGTCTATGTTGTCTATTTTTCACTGTTTCTCAGTTTGGATATTAATATCCCCTAAACCATTGATAAGCGACCACACAAACATGATATCAATAGAAAGCTCGATTGATGTTAAATTATACAGGGTGTTCCATTTGAAAATTTCGTTTAATTCTTCAATTTGCGTTTCATAATACACCCTTATAAAAAATTATCACAAACTTAAATTTGATATGATAGTTGTAGACTAGACGATGTTGAAAAATTTTTGACCAAATTTCAGGCCAAAATGTTCATCTGTTGCAGTGATTTTTCAAAAATTGATCTTTTTTGGCTTAAGTGGCAAATATCAGCAAAACGAGTGATGATAGACGCATAAAAGTATAATTATTTATTGATAAGGAATCCAAATATGTTATAATATACTGGGTGTTCCATTTAAGAAAATTAACTTTGGACCGCCATCTTGAAATGGATACCCGGTATATTACTAAAATATTTTTAAAATGTGTGCTTAAAGATATTGCATATTCCATCGAAAACCGCATGTCGATATCTTTCTCATTTTATTGTAATGTTATGGTACTTCCTCGCAGGGCTGGGACACACTGTATATCAAAATCTACTAAACGAAAATCGCATTACATAAGAAAACAGGGGGGTTATTCTCGAATCACTCGACGCAATATCGTATACGACATGACACGAACTGACTCTAATTTATGCATTTGAATGACAAGGATAGAATGATAAAAGTCGTATACGACATCGTGTTGTGTTATTCGAGAAAAACTAAACATACAGGTTGTCCCAAAAAGAAGTCCACAGAAGAAAATCCTAGAAAGTAGAAGAAATTTCATGGCCAAAATATACAAAAGTAAGGGTCGAAACAGCAAACAGCCGAGTTTTTTTGGCGGGCTTTGAATTTTGTTGCCACAGAAAATGTCGTTAAATCGAAATTGTGTTATAGGTCATACACTATTTGGTCAATTTAAATGAGAAAAAATATAAAGTAAAGCAAATTAATGCCACTTTGGTTTGACATTATAAAATCATTACCAAAAAATTCTTTTGGTAGTAAAAAATGTTCTTTATTTCAAAAATGTATGAGAATTCACTTATTTTTTTGATATTTTCGCTCATATCTATGAAATAAGCCCCATAACGGAATCACTTTTTTCACGTTCGCAAAACTTTACAGTAAACTCTATCAATTAAAACTGATTCAGTATCCTATCTATTTTACTTTAGCAACAGTGTTGAAAAGAAAAATACCCTGCGCGGGTGAATTCAAGTAGTAGGTCAAGCAAACACTTGGCAAATAAGGCAGTGGTTGAAGAAAATGAAATAAAATAACTTTATTGCAATAATTATGAAACAGAAATATTACTTAATAATTAAGTAGTAGTAGTAGTAGTAGTAGTAGTAATCGAAATGTTGACCATCACTGACCCTCAACCCACTACGTCAAGTCAGTCGCTCAGAGATTTTCTACCATCACTGCTCTTAAACAAAAAGACATAAAACACTGATTTTTTTTAATTGATAGAGTTTACTCAAAAGTTGTAAGGACGTTAAAAGTGGTACCAAATTGATGTTATTCCAAAGATTGGGCGAAAATAAATAAAAATGGAATTCTGATACAATTTTTTTAATTTTCACTCACTTCTTTAAAATAAGCCATATAAGGATACAATTTTTAACGTCCGTAGAACTTCATAGCAAACTGAATCAATTAAAAAAAATCAGTATTTTATCTCTTTTTCTCTAGGAGGAGGACTTGACGTAGGGGCTTGAGAACGAGGTCGACATTTTGAATATTAATTATTTATGTAATGTTTCTGCTTCGTTATTATGGCATTAAATTTATTCTTATTTCATTTTCATTAACCTCTGACTTATTTGCCAAGTTTTTACTTGGCCTACTACTTGAAGTCACTCGCGCAGGGTATTTTTCTTTTCATCACTGCTCCTAAAGTAAAAGAGATAGAATACTCATCTTTTTTCAGTTGATAGAGTTTACTACGAAGTTTTACAGACATGAAAAACGTGGTATGGTGTTTCAAAGATATGAGTGAAAATATTAAGAAAAAAACTGAATTTTCATTATTTGTCAAGGAACATAAAAATGATTTGTTAAACTTTAATAACGTTTGAAGAAAATAGTATATTGTTTTATTAGGAGTAAAAGAAGTACTTTTTGTGGCGAGCATGTAGGTTCGCGAGTCCCGCGGATACATGCGAGCCACAAAAATTTCTTTTACTCCGAATAAAACATGATATTTTTCTTCTATCGTCGACATTTTTAAAATAGTAATATAATAAATAATTTTAAAATTTTACATTTAATTTACATACAACACACAATACAATGTTAATGTATATTGGGTTGCCTAAAATTCATTTCTACTCCGCCCTGTTATTCCTTATCAATGCAAAGAAGTAATTTCTACTCCAAGACAGTACAAAGTGACCATAGAATCAACGAACATAAAAATTGACTATAGTAGAAGTGGTGTAAAAACTTATCCTTATATGATCCTATAAGGACTAGTACCTACATTCTTTACACCACTCCTACTATACTCACATCTTTATAATGGATTATTTAAACCTAATTCAATACCTAAAAAGTGACATTTTAAAGCCCCTCAAATGCCACAGAAGACTGTACTTTAATGCCGTTTGAAGAAAAAGTTTTTTTCTACAAACGTCATTAAAGTACAGTTTTCTGTGATGTTTGACAGGCTTTAAAATGTAACTTTTTATGTACGTTGATTCTATGGCCACTTTGTACTGCCTAGGAGTAGAAATTAAATTTCTACTCCGCTTATTCCGCAACCCA
Organism: Stenus bimaculatus; assembly: GCA_963971135.1. NCBI lineage: Eukaryota > Metazoa > Arthropoda > Insecta > Coleoptera > Staphylinidae > Stenus > Stenus bimaculatus. The sequence goes on from OZ020180.1 coordinate 58,008,362, forward strand.
ATATACATGTCGTATTGAAATTAAACAATGTTAACATTAAATTATAATTAAAATAAAGTAGAAATGAATATTAGGCAACCCAATATACACTAACATTGTATTGTGTATTGTATGTTATATATCTCTTTTTTAAAATTCGACGTTTGAAGAAAAAATAGCATGTTTTATTCGTAGTAAAAGAACTTTTACTCCTAATAAAACAATATACTATTATATTACAATTTTAAAAATTTCATCGTTTGAAGACAAAATAGCATGTTTTGTTCGGAGTAAAAGAACTTTTTGTGCCTTGCATGTATCCGCAAACCTAGATGCTTGCCACAAAAAGTACTTCTTTTACTCCTAATAAAACAATATATTATTAAACCGAACATTACTTTTACTCAAATATTATTTTATCTTTTATATTAAACGCGTATACTTTTTGTCTAAAATTTAAGCTACAATATATTATTCTTAAAATATCAAGCGATTAAAGTAAAGTTTGCTTCAAGTTAAAATGCAACACAAACTTTAAACATGCGTCTAAAAAATGTTTGATGTGAATTGGATACACTTCAAAACATGATAAAGTTTATAGGATAAATTCAAACTATAAATTATAAAGGTAGTTATTCTGCTTAGTTGCTTGGATAATTAAACAAAGCACAATTTCATATTTAATATATTATTATAATCGTTTCATTGCTAAGATTATATGCATTAAACTTGGCTAAGTTTAAAAGAACCACTGCGATATTCAAGGTATAGTCATTAAAAGTTAAATCTAAAAATTGACGTACCAATATTAAAACTAAAGTAAAACATAAAAACCTGAGTTATGAAGAATATTATTATTAATAAAGGTAATTATTTACCAGTGACCTATATTTAAACCAAGTATAAAATGGCCTTAAGAATTGCTTGTATCTCAAGAACATTGGGTTGTATAAAAAATACTTCTACAAAAGTTTATTCAAATTAATCGTAGAAACCAAAAATATACTTGGTGTTGCGTTTAAAAAACGAAAGTTAGGTACCGTATTACTAATAAAACGAGCACCCTACACAGGGTCTCCCTGGATAACTGTGACAATTTTTTCCTGGTGCTAGAGGAAGTGAAACTAAGCATTTTTGACTTATAAAGTATAGTCCAGAAATGCTTCCTTAAAAAGTTATTCCACTTCAAAAATTTTCAAAAAAAAATATTATAAGATATATTAGTTTGAAATTTTGGGGACAGTTTTCTCACATAAGGGTACATATTTTCGGCCAATAAAAGTTTAAAAAATAATTTCAGTGGCGTTACATGTTTGGGGTCATCCATTTTTTTGATCTAATCTTTTGTTTTTTTACGATTTTAATAATTTTAAAAGTACTAAAATAATCCTTGATAAATATTCGACAGAAAGGGCTCTCTTATTTTATGTCGGTCCGTTGCTTCATTTCGGAGTAAAAGTAGATTTTATAATTTTTTGCTAAAAATATGAATTTAAAAAATAACTTCAAAGTACGCCAATTTTCTTAAAATACTCTGTATATTAAAAATATAGTTAAATGATAGCTTGTTTAAATTGAACAAAGTTTTGTTTACACTTTTTTTTTAAATTACGGTTCAAAAAATATTTAGGTGTTTCCATTTTTTGGCGGGCGCCCTATATTAAATTTATAGTTCGTTTTTCAGACGAATGTATCGATGTAATTTATAAGTATTGTACTTCTTGAATTTTATAAGGATGTACGAACTTATTATAATGCATATTTATACAGACATATTTAACGTTTAAGATTTAATACATAATCCATAAACTCTAGAAAATCTAAGTACTTGTATTAAATAGTTTGTTTATGATCAGATATAACATTTAACATATTTGTGAATAGTAAGTAATTAGTTTTATATCATATTAAATAAATTAAATTACAGGGTATGCCAAAAGCCAAAAACCTCCAGTCTTCTTTCACTCCTTCTACTGTCAAAACTCTTTGAATAATAAGATGTAAATCAAGAAAAATAAATGGTATTTGACAAGAGGCGTGTTTTCACCATATTATCATAATTTGAGCTATAGATTATGAATCGTGAAGCCATATGATTTTTATAATTTCAAAGCTTTATTCTCAGTAAATTTATAAATAATACGAATAAAGCAATAGTTTGAAAATATATTAAACCCTTCAACATTCGAATAATAACAAGAAATAAGTTCGAGAATATTTAAAATAATAATTCACCATTTCCAATCGTATTTGAGAAAGCATCATTTATAATTAAGAAACTTAAGTAATAAACTTTTTAAAGGATTTCCAAGTTATTCTACTAAATACTAAATTATTACAACAGAAATTATTTCCACAATACTTAAAAACTATTTCATAATGACCTAAAGTACCTTAAAACTATCTAAATTTTGGATCCTTATAATTATTTTTCCATAAAGTTGAAACACATAAATATTTACACATATTATCTAATATGGTGAAGTCGCCGGGCAAAACATGTATTTTAGTTATCAAACTTTAATTTATTTAAGAACAACTAAGGTAATTTTACAACACTTAGAATACATGACAAAAAAAAAAGGTAATTTTACATGGTCATGAAACATACATACACATACACATACAAGATATCGCAGTTTTGAGAGAGAAAAGACTACATACAGTTGAACATTTCGAGATCTACCTGATTTGCACTATCTAAGAGACGATCAACAGATCTATACTGCCCATAAAGAGTTGAAAGACGTGATAAAAACTAAAAAGCCTAAAAAGTACTACACTGCAGTTAATCAAACCATTTATAATTTTGTGAACGAAAGTAACATCATAAATTGATTTTCTAAAGAACAAATATTGCAGGTTAAGATAATCCAAAATTTCGTCAATGTTTTCCTATACCTAGATCCATAATTTCAGTAACAGTAAATCTTTATGAAATTCACAAATATTCACTGTTACTTTAGCAAAAATTTTTAGATCATCTGCATACATAAGTACATATTTAAAAATGTTAACCGCATCCTTAATAAACAATATAAAGAGAAGCGGCCACAGATGTGATTCTTGGCGTACACCAGATGTGACATTAATTGGATCATAAAAATAACCTTTAATGTTGACCATTTGAGATCGATTAGAAAGATATGATTGCAAAGAATGTAATGGCTTTGATATATCGTATAGGATAGGCTATCTAATTTTTTAAGAGTGTAGCATATGATTTACTCTATTAAACACTCTTAAGAAATCTGTGTAAACAGAGTGACATATGAACCCTTCTCGAGAGCGTTGGCCAGAAAACTGGTATATACAAATACGTTACAAATATTAGTACACGTAGATCTAAGTTTGCACAATCCTTGCTGCTTAGTTGATATTTCGATTTTGAATTGACTTTGTAATCAGTTACAGTTACGGTATATTCAAACACTTTAGAGATAGCAGATGGAATAGATGTGGGTCTATAATTAACAATGTTACCTTAGGCTATTCTACCTTAGGTAAATTGAAACACTTGCAACAACTGTGATCTTTTGTTCGAACCCTTGCTCTAGTACATTCCTGGGATCTCTAAATCCCTAATAAAACTAATTAGAACCACAGGAGTCATAGTCATCTACGAATGTGGTCCATCCGAAGTGATCAAATCTGGTGCGAGCAAATGAGTCGCATTCGCAGATGATGTGTTCCGAGGTTTCGTCCTCCGGTCTACCTGCAGGTTTTTATTTCACATTTGTTAAGGTGTTATATTAAAAGGCAGGGACTGTTTAAAGGACCTGTAATTAGCCTTAGTTGGTTCCCCTTAAGGTCGAGAACCCTTTCTTAAGCGAGTAAGCGAGTAATCAATTAATTTCTTCGTCTGATTTTCACCAGGAGTTAGTCTCCCCTGGTCTTACCAGTTGATAAAGAATTTCGATCTTCTCTAAAGGTGTTATAGCCAATCAAACCTCATTTTTGAAATCGCTATTTAACCGAGACTCAGTCAGAATAACAATATCATAATTCATTACCAAAATCTGATGATTTCGTGCGTAGACCTCTCACAATCTGGTGGTATAGGTAGAAAATTTGTTATTGCTAAATTGATATAATAAGTAGACTTTAAGTTTTTTTTATTCATAAAAAATTTCCAGTGGGTGCCGACCCAACTTGATTAGCAAATCTTACTCTCGGGGCGCGAAAAACAAAATCTTTTATAAATACGGATGATGGTCATTTTTTCGAATCCCAAAAAAACTTAGCTGGCACCGAGGGGATTTCAATTTTGTTAATATTACTTCCGGTTTTACTTTGTTTTTTTTTGTTCTTAGTTTAAAACAATTTTAGTATGTTTGTGATATTTTTTTACTTAAGTACTTTTTGAAAATCAAAAGAAATTATTTTTTTCTACTTCCGATGTTGAAACAAACTACTAAAATTCATTCTAAATAATACAAATAACTAAATAAAATTATAATTTGTATAATTTTAAAAATAGGCACAGTTACAGGTCAATGTTGAAAATGATGACCTTCATTTTTGAGGTAGAAACAAAGATTTTCGCAAAGTACAAAAATCTGAAGTATTGACACCACGGTAACAATTCGTCTTACGTCTCTGCTTTTATGTAGTCTAGTTACTTTGTCATAATTTTGAAATGATTTTGTGTTACTATAAACACGAAGCGAACAAATTCCCCAGATTTTTAGGCGGGAAGTTTGAATTAAGCACAATAATTTTTGCTCACCCGGTATTATTTGCATGAAATTACAACATAAAAATAGTAGCATCGTTATTTTTATAATTTACACCAATATTTGCAGGATAATTATAAATATATAATGTTTTAAAACTACAAACAAATATCTCGCTTTTTTCTGCAATTTTTATAATGATATTTAAAAATGGGTTAGATTTATTGCACATTAAAATAGATCAAAATAGTTTTGTAAAAAGGAAAGAAAACTTTATAAAAATATTTTAAAGGTTATAAAAATCCAATCAACGAAAATAATAAATATCACTTTCTTAAAATAAGTTTCAATTTGAATAAACAACATTAACATTAATTAAATATGACAACACCAAAAAAAATATGGAACAACTTTAAACAATAGTGTTTAACGTTTATAAAAGATATTACACTTCTAACTGATGTATAACGCATTTCAAAAAAACATTTCCATTTTGAAAGTTAACAAAACATAAAAAAAATGTTTTCCCACTTAAACGAAAAATACTTCACTTTTAAATAATTATCATACGCTTTAATAAGCTATAGAAACGATGGACAAGCACTTTGAAATTCTCATAACCCAACCTAACCTAAACTAAGATTTTTAAAATAAAATACAAACCTGTTATTTATTACAGATAACCTGATAACCTAAATATTTACCTTATAAAAAGTATAAACCATTCAATTTAAAACTGAAAGGTCAAAGTTGAAATTAATTTTATCCAAAGTGCTCACTATTCATTTTGTAGTGGTGGGATTAAGGTTTAAAAATACTTTTTCAAAGTTAACACCTGTTATTTTATAGTTTAAATCATTCTTATCCAAAGTTTAAATTAATCATAATATAGTTTGGTTGTCCAAAGTTAAACCTATATATCTTTAAAGTACAATTATACAGGGTGGTTAAAAAGTCGCGAACACGCTCCACGCTATGTTGTTAAGAAGCACTCGTTAGACAAGGGAAAAATATTCAAAAAAATCCTTCTAGGAGATTATTCAAGATATAAGTGCTCAAAGTAAAAAATTTTATTTGTACATTTTTAGTTATTTTTGCTCTTCATAGTACAAACCATAAAGATAATGATGTTGTTATTGCATTTCTCTACAAAAAATATTAATTTATATTGAGACTGTAAAGATATTTGCATTTTAAAATTTATAATTTATATTAAAATTGACAAAAAATATTTCAATTATTCGATTCGAACATCTACTTAAAATTTAATTTTTTTTATTTGTTTTAAATAAAAATTACTAATAATAAAATGTTCTATATTTTCACTAATTAATTCTTGCACTTTTAAAAACCTTACATTGTATTCTTAACTTACCAAAAATTTGAATTAAATATTAAGGGGTAAATGGTATCTTCAAAGTCTACGTTTATTGTGAGTTTATTGTGATCTCTTAACAAATGTACCTTATGAAGTCTTGAATAACTCACAATTTATTTATACTTTTCAGAGTAACCGATACTCTAGACAAATATATTTTCCAAAATAAGGAGCCGTATGTATAACCATGGTATAACCATTAAACGTGAAAGTGATATGTATTTATAAAATATATAAATATTTCTTTCTTGTTTGTAGTTTGTTGTTTGTAAATAGGCATTTGATTGAAGTATTATTTGTATTAGTACATAATATTTTAAATAGCAGTATACGTGAATGTTTCAGCACTATTTAAAAAAATCAATAATACGTTTTAAATAAAATACGAGTAATAAAAAACTAAAATATCACAAATCACAACCATTATTTAAAGATGTAGAATAATTGCACATTATGTCTTGTCTAATAATATTTAATTGGTACGTATTGACCAATAATTAACCTAGTGTCTGTTAATTTATTATTCATATTGGATACAAAGTGTATTCCCAGAGGACACTACAAAACCCCTCCATTATAATTTCAAATTTATTTACATAACAAGACTAAATGCTAGTTATTGACTTACACACAGATAAACGCCTTTACTATAATTATAAGGACCACGGTTATATGTGCTTAATCTTGATAAATGTTATAGACTTAATTATTGTTTACTCATTTATCTATTATAAATAAAATTTTAATATACGTGTTCAAATAGGAAATTTTGTAGGTAAAATAAATAAAATAAATTATATGAAGGTGCAAATAAAATTAGTGCAGGTAGTTGATATCTTCGATGAAGTATACATATATATTTTGAAGCTAAAAAATAAAAATGTATTAAAATATAGATACATATTGGTAAAAATTATTTTTTCATAAAATACTTTCCTTTCAAGGAGTTTTTGGTCCTAGACACTTGTAGTTTTTTTAAGAAAGGTGTGAAACGTAATATAAGTATTAAATATTTACTACTTTAAGGTTTTAAATATTTATTACTGACTGCTACGAAAAGAAGATCTATTACCTGTTCCCATTTCATTACAATAATAAAGTGAAAATTTAAGGTAAAAATAAATAATTTCGTTAAATTAATTTACGTTAAATATAATCCAATTTACCAGGTACACACACATACAAGAAATAATAATGAATATATATTAAGTATTGTTAGAATTTAAATATTTATTTAAACAAACAAATGAAAAAATAACACGATTACTGGGAGTTTCTTGTATTAAATAATTAAATGATACTTGTTTATTCATAACGGAAAACATATTTTACTCTTTTTACTACAAAAGCAGCTTTCTGGCGAATTTGTAGACTCAGTCTACAAGGTATTGTATAATTATGAGTATTATTAGTTTAGTCCTTTAATTCAAATATTTTTTTATATAAAATAAAAACTCTTCTTGGTTTCTAAACATCATAGAGCTGTTGTCTAGGCATTTAACTAAATTTCTGTCAAAGAATCACGATAGATAATATTATAAAAAAATATTATCAAAATTAAATAAATTTAATAAAACTCTTTCACACATTTCTTATGTTTATTTTATGAATACTTGCGAATATTAAATAGACAGTACTCTCTAGAAAACCATTCATCAAAAATAATACGTGACTTCTCTTTGATGTTCAACAAAAATAGTGCAAATATTTTGCATTTTGCATAATCTCTGGAGCGGGTGACCGTGATTTTGTCACGTAAAAGAACAATTCAAGGATTAGTAAATTATTAGAGTAATAATTGTTGATTAGGTATTCGACTATAGATAGTAGAGTTAGTAAGAGATGTTTTGGTATCACTCATATCAATAGTAGGTTAGAGTGGAGAGTTGCAGTAATGAATCAGATTTAGTTTAGTAATTAAAATTATTATTTAGTTGTTCTGGGGTTTGTTTATTAAATAAAATAGTAAAATACGCGCAATTTTTAATTCACAAAGGCAAAAATTGCAAAAAATTCTAGCTTGAAGATTTTACACTATACCTCAAAAAGAAAATTAAAAATGTCTTTCCTCTTAAAAGTAACCCGTGCTGGCTGGAATTTTGCATCATTCAAATATTGTCGAAAATATTCTGGATGAAAAATCGCTGTGCAGAAATTTTACCGGTTCGAATGTGGCCGCATCGAAAGATTGTCCGTTTGAAATTTTGGTAGTTCCAAATATTGCTGCATCGAAATGTAATTCCTAGGGTCCGGCGAAAGTCTGGAAAGTGTAACTTGTAAACAACTAACGATAACATTTGTAAAATTTGGAGATTTGTACAATATCATAAACTACATATCCAGATGAACTATACTTATTCTTCTAGAAGTGTCCATTTTGTAATGAATAAACATAACGATTCTGGTTTTCTGTTCTGGCTTGTGTATCACTTTTCATTACCTTTAAAATAAGGTAAAACGATATAGAGGTTGCTATTTAACAAAACGAGGTTGTGCTGCCCACTGGATACAAATTGTAAAGATTTTATCATTACTTTTTCAAGTTACACTACTATTTTTAGACTTTTGAAAAATCCCCTGTAAATGTATAAGGAATCAAATTTTAGTTCTCAAGATAATTCAGATTCCTACAACGTTTATCTTCCGTTACCCAAGGAGGCTTGAATTTGAGTCGAAATTTCTGGAAAAAGAGGGAACCTGGAAAAAGTCTGGCGACTTTTAATACTTAATTTTCAATCATATATTTATACAGGGTGAGTTTGTAACAATAAATAAATTCAATAAGTCAAGAACGGTACGATTTTCAGAAGAACGCCTGAACAGGTCAAATTGGTGTTTTTAATTGCGGACATTTTGAACTACTTAAAATCTATGTGACGTCATCGTACAAAGCCTTTACTTTAAGTACACAAATTGAAAGGGTATCTTAAACTGGATACCCATCCAAAATTTCATTGACTTATCACCATACAATCCGAAGATATGGTCACTCAAAAATAGCAAATTAAATTGAGTCGGGAAAATGGAATAAATTCCAGAAATGAGAGACGGTTGGATTTAAAAAGATGGCTAAATACGTCAAATAATCTTACTAATTGCAAAGATATCGCGTTATTTAAAATTTAAGTGACGTCATTGACCATGACTCATTGTGCATCAGTGCCGTGACGTTATCAATTTTTTTTTATTGGAAACTTCAAATTTTAAGTAAACTTTATTGTACTTTTTTAAATAAAAAATCACAAAATTAAAATGGGGTGATTCTGAACAAAAATGTTAGCCGTAACAGCGATGTTAAATTTGACAGTCACCCTGATGTCAAAAAAAACGCAATTTTGTAAACTTTACTGCAACTTAACGGTTATTTAAAATAAAATTTTCGTATTAAAATAACATACAGTAAAGTAATAATAATACATTAATGTATAATTGATCAAAATAATACATTATATAAATGTACAATGCATTTTAATACCGAAAATGTTATTTTATATTGTCGTTAAGTTACACTAAAGTTTACAGAATAGCGTTTTTTTGACATCGGGGTGACTGTCAAATTTAACATCGCTGTTACGGCTAACATTTTTTGTTCAGAATTACCCCATAAGAAATTAATAATTTTCTGATAAAAATAATACATTAATGTATTTTCCTCAAAGAAGATTTATTTAGAAAAACTAGTAAATCTTCAAAGTGTTCTCCAGTTGGCAGTGCCCTAAGCGAACGTAAAATGCATTTCGCACATTGGTCAATTTAGCTTCTGAAATTAATCCACATTCAAGTGTTATTCTGTCTTTTAGATGCTGCAAATTTTCCGGCATTATCGTATAACCTTGCTTTTTAAATAACAAAAAGTAATCAAGTGGAGTGAGGTCAGGAGACCTTGATGGCTATTCCATGTCTCCCCTTCTTACTATCCATCTACCTGGAAAACTCGGTCCAAATAATTACGAACAAGTCTAGTATAGTGTGGAAACCAGATATTTTCGTTTTTGGATTGGAAATCATAACGGCAAGATTTGGAACGAGTTCCTCTTGCAGAAATTCTAAATATCTGTCTCAATTTAAATTATTTTCAAAGAATTTTGGACCTATAATGCGGTTACCAATAATTCCACACCAGACATTGATTTTGTGTGGCTATTGAGTCTGCGATTCTCTGATCTAGTGGGGATTATTATGCGCCAAGTAACGACAGTTCTGCCTATTTAAATTTCCATTTAAGGTAAACGTTGCTTCGAGTTTCTGTGTGGATTTTATTTCTGTCAATTAGAACCATCATTTCGACACAAAATGCAACTCTTCTGTCTGAATCGTCTTCAGTCAATTCCTGTAACATTTGAATTTTACATGGATGATATTTTTCTTCTTTTAGAATCCTAGCCGTGAAACTTTGGCTGATGTCATTTTCTCGGACTAGTTGGGGAGTTGGAATATGAGGTATGTCCTCCACACTTAACAAAACATTTAGTTTAACTTCATCAGTTAGTCTACTTTGATTTGAGTTCTGATCTTATCCCCGTAACCTATGATTATCTATACGATGGAATTCAGTCAAAAAACACATTTTTTACAAGAGGACAACATTAAAACGTAAGAAAAATGAATACAATAAAAAGAATTGTATTAATTAATGTAAAACTTACCGCGTAGGTACCAAATGAGAAATTATTCAGAAAAAAGATATTTCAACAAAGTTTTTAAAATTTAATGTGCATACAATTTGCTATCTTAATTTGAATTATAGACTCAAATTTGATCCAAGAGCCAGCTGAACACGTTTTATTTTGATTTGTTTAAAAATGGTAGGTATTTTTATTTTTTTTTATTGTTAAATTTTGCATAGGAATTTGGATTAATTGTATGCTCTTAAAATTTTTTTATTTAGAAAATGAGACGACCTCGCCATTTTTTTTAAATCCAACATCCAACATCCAACAGTCTCTGACTTCTGGATTTTTTTCCATTTTCCTGACTCAATTTAATTTGCAATGTTGGATTGACCTTATCTTCGGATCGGATAGTAATAAGTCAATGAAATTTTGCATGGGTATCCAGGTTAAGAAACCCTTTCAATTTATTGACTTAAAATGGGGGGTTTCTATTTAAAAAAAATATGAGGATGTCACTGGCTCGTTGTGCGATGACGTCACATAGATTTTAAGTAGGTCAAAATGTCCGCAATTAAAAACATCAATTTGACCTGTTCAGCCGTTCTTCTGAAAACCGTACCGTTCTTGACTTATTAAATTTATTCATTGTTACAGACTCACTCTGTATAAACTAACATTAACAAGGAATAAATTATTTAGAACAACGTTTTCAATCACAAGAATAAATAAACTACATACGTCTATCATAGAAACCGAGTACTTTCTGAATATCCTAAAGGCCGATTTAGACTAGCACGTAAATCTTGTACAAGATCGCAGTAGAAATGCGCAATGTGCAGTAGCATCTGAGTCGATCTTGTACAAGATTTATGTGCTCGTCGAAATCTACCTTCAGAGAAATCAAGAATAGTTAAACGTATTCGCGATTCTTAATTATAATCCTTCGCAATAAATAACTTTTATATGTAGTGGATAATGATATATTTGTGCCACATGTAAACGGTAAACCTTATACAGAATACATAAAACTACTGTAACACTGTTCCAGAAATAGCCTAGTTAGTTTTTCCCAAGGGAACTAGCATCCTGAAATCATATAGAAAACTACTCTCGTCCATTAAATTGGTGATATTGTGAAAGGGAGACTTTTAATATCTTTGATATGGATTTGGATTACTTCATATTTCAAAACTAGGCGAAAGGCAAATGTACATGAGTTGAGTGGGCTCGTCGGAATTACGGAATTTAGCTACACAAGTTTGGTGCGTTTCAAATTTACAATTTGAAAGTTAATAATTTGGAATTGTAGTTTTTGAAATTAATAAACAAAAACTAAATTTAAAATAAGTTTCTAAAAATTATCGATATTATCTCAAAATTTAATTATCTTTTAAGGTACATTACCAAAAAAATTTGATTTTTTTGAGTTTTTGGGATGTTAAAATTTTTTTGGGGAGGGGGGTGCAGAGGGCGGCAACTGACTCCTTACATTTCATCCATTTTCTATTATCTTTCATTTGCGGGGTTTTTATTTTTTTTTTCTCGAAACCTATGAAAGTTGACGATTTCAAATTTTTACCGAAGGTAAATACTGTGAATAGACGCATTTTACAAATATTTGGTTAAAATCGATTAAATAGTTTTTTAGAAAAAATTCACAAAGTTCGACCGAAAATTATATTTTTCACGGAATTTGGTGGGGGAGGTACCAGAGCAAATTTTAAGCTATTGACGGTGGTGCTAATAGTTGCGAAGATATTAATTATTTGGTGAAAAGTGAAAAATTTCAGATTTTGGCTCCAAACTACATCTTCAGTCCTAACTCGATAAGAAAAAAAGATTCTGATTCTTGAAATTGCCCGACGGGAACCACTTTTACCCCTAAAATTAAAGTTTTGATTTCATTTACTTTCCAACCCCTTTGAATTTAGAAAGAAAATATAACCCCCCGGTGCAGAAATCATCCCTCTTAAGGGAATTGAAGTAAAATATAAAAAATCATTTAAAACTGTGGGCGGCAGTGCTACAAAAGTCCGCCCTCGTCGGGCGCGATTTTTGAACATTTTACTTTTGATTTTTTTCTAAAGCTCGATGTGAAAATTTAAAAGTGTTGATTTTTTTACTTATAGGTATTAATGTAATAAGGAAAATAAAAAATATTCGACTCACATAGCTGGGTCCGATCAAAAGTTAAGAATTTTCAAATTCCGCGTCGAATTACGTGAAAATCAGCGAATTCTCGGGCGCCAAAAACAGAGGAAAAATTGATATAACAAAAAAAGCTTCCGACTTAAGACGTCTCAATACCAAATACGTTCATAGGCGTAACCAGGGGGGCTGGGGGGACAAGGCCCACCCTAGATAACCCCGTGCCCCCCACAGAATTTTTACAACAAACAACAATCTCTATTTGTAATTGCAGACATTTTACGTCATTTCAAATTTTTGTGAAGTCTTGTCATTTTCTTCTAAATGGAACTCACAATTTTAGTTAATGAAATCGGAATGGGTTCTAAATCTGTATACTCATGCAAAATTTCATTGACTTGTCTCCGCTCGTTCCGAAGATATAGATATAGTCAATCAAAAATTAAAAACTTATCAATTTTCGATTCACTATATTTTCGCAAGAGTTATGTAATATCACAGAAATTTTGAATGACCGAAAATACTAACATATTTTTACGTGTGCATCATTTTTTTTAAATGCAACCAGCATGTTTACCTTCTTGAATCTTGAATTTAATGAGATTTTGCATAGGTATACAAGTTCTTTTCACATTTCTTACTTAAAATTGTGGGTTTCCATTAAGAAAATGCGATGACGTCACGTGGCCGTTACACGATGATGTCTCATATACAGTGCGGACATAAAATAAATCCCCCCCATTGCTAACTTTTGAACGGTTATGTTTTTGATTCTGAAAATTTATCTACTGAGGAATCTAATTGCGAACTTTCTAATAAAGGTATTTTCTATTTGTGGAACTTCCGGTTATACCGAAAGTGGATGGCAACTTTCTTATTTTAAATGGAACACCCAGTATATTTTTGCATTTTCGTGTTCTCCATAAAAATACCATTAAATTGACCTACCATAGTGTGGTCTACGATTAATACTTTCGGAATTACACCCATTTGAAAATCGCATTTTTATGCAACTTCATTTACATTTTAAATCCTATTAAAACTACTCTTAAATAATTTATATACCTAAAATAAATTGTGAATTTTGAAATTCATTCGGCAGTTTTTGAGAAATTAATTTTTATAATTATTAAAATGCGTTTTTTGCAAATATCTTATTTTTTCAAATGGCATGATAGTGGGGCTACCCCCTATTTTGATAGAGGATTTTTTTCTACCTACATATTGGGTATTACTGTAATCGGAAAAGAATCCTCTGTCTAAATAGGAAGTGGCCCCACAATCATGCAATTTAAAAAAATAAAGATATGTATTTGCAAAAAACGGATTTTAGAAATTATAAAAGTTCATTTCTCAAAAACTGCGGAATTAATTTCATAATTTACATTTCATTTTACCTACTTAAATTATTTAAGAGTAGTTTATTAAAACTTCTATTAAAAATTGCATTTTTATCATTGTTCAAAAAGTACTTGGATTAATAACTTCCCTATAATTAATACAGGAGATAAAAATCCTAAAGGGTCAAAAATTTTAGAAACTAAACTTAATATAGTTCGTTTAGTAATCCTAGCAGATTCTTTTAAGTGTTCAACTTTATATTTTAGAATGTCTTTAGCTGAAGACCACAAAATGCCCAAAGTTTTATTTTCTTCATTTATGATTATTTTATCATCATTACTTTCATGAATAATACTGGGATAATTTGATTTCCATTTGCATAATTCGAAACAAGCATTTTTTAAAATAATTGTTATTTCCTTCTTAATTTTTAATAAGTTTTCAATTGAATTTGATCCAGTTAAAAGATCATCTACATAAATATCTGATTTAACAATTGAACTGCTTTGTCGATAGATTTTGTTTCATACTCTTCTGCAACTTTATTTAAACATTTAATGAATAAGTAAGAAGCAGATTTAGTACCATATGTTACAGTATTTAAATTAAAATCTTGAATTTCATCATTACAATTATTTCTCCAAACAATTCTTTGATATTTTTTAAAATCATCGTGGACTAAAACTTGACGATACATTTTCTTTTATGTCAGCAGTTATAACGTAAGTATAAGCTCTAAAACGTAATAATATTGAAATTAAATCATCTTGTAAAGTTGGACCAGCACACTGAGTATCATTCAATGATATACCAGAAACAGTTTTAATAGAACCATCAAAAACAACTTAATCTTGTAGTAGAACTATTTAAATTTATGACACAATGGTGAGGTAAATAAAACAAGTCGTGTCAAATTTATTTACACTTACTAAACTCATGTGTCCTAATTTTTGATATTCTTCCATGAAATCATATCATAGGCTCTACATGAAAAACAAAAATTCTATATGAAAACTAAATTCAATTTGAATGGCACTAGGCATCGTTTTCGTTAAATTTTTGATGACAAATGCCCAAAAATCAATTTTTACTAGCGAAAAGTACGCTTTTCAAACATTTCGCCGACTATCTTCTTAAACGCTTTTGCCATGAAAAAAACACCTTCCCCGTCCCTTACGGTTTTAGTAATATGGATTATGTTATATAAATAAAAGTCAATATTCAAATAACAACTTTATTATTTAAATTAAGTTAAAACTAAACACTGCAAGTGAAATTAAAATCAAACATTGATACTAGTTTAAACCCACGCATTACAAACAACAAAAATACATTCTAAATTAGATGCTAAATAACAAAAATAATTTAATAATTCCCATAACCAAAATATTACAAAATTAAAAGTTTAAAGGTAAAAACTTATCCATATTTCTAAGTCTATTGTTAGCGACATTTATTTGACTTAGCAAATTTACTATGTGGGAACACTCCCGCGTTACACACTTGTAACAATTCCCGGTATTTTTGAGTGTTAGTCTTTGCTATAATTTCCTGTTTTTCTATGCCTTTTATACTTTCCGCTTGGTTCGCATAATTGCAAAGTTTCAAGCGTATTGAAATTTGATCCCGTTTTGGAAAAAGAGAATACTGTAGCGATCTTTCGAAAGCACACGATATTTTAAATTTACTGACGGGACTTCAGATTCGAACTGGTGGGCCGCGGGCCTTTTTGTTCAAAAATTTTACACAGTACTTGGGGCAAGTGGGGTAGTTCGACCCAGGTGATAAGAGAAGGGGCGTCAAAAGAGGTTTGCTATTTGAATCCATATGGGGGAAATTTTTATGTTTTTTGTATAGTAGGAGAGCCGACCGCACTAAAGTCTTCCTCATATGACATAGGTTCTTTGTTGAATCGGTATTTTTTTATATACTTAAGATTGTGCCATCTTTTTTATGTGCTGAAGTATTAAAAAATTACCACTTCCGGTACCTCTGTTTGAATTGTTTGTCCCTCATAAAACATACTTCAACATTTGTGCCAATCGATGAAGAGTGTTAAGCAAATTGATAAAAAAATGTGCTGGCACCGCCAAACTTGACAGGAACCGAGGCAGCAACCCGAAAGTGGGAATCCTTTTCAAAAATAGGCAACCACTTTTACTGATGCCTCGTAACTGGGAATCATTTTCAAAAAAAAGGCAACCACCTTTACTAACGTCCGTAAAAGTGGTTGCTTATTTTTGAAAATGATTCCCACTTTCGGGTTGCTGCCTCGGTTCCTACCGATTCAACAAAAAACCCAACTATATGTTATATGAGGAAAACTTTAGTGCGGTCGGTTCCTAGACGATTTCGGAATTCCGGACGCCCTCTGGTGGAATTTTTTAATCTAGTGAAGTGGAGTAACATCAATAAGAAAAATTACGTTTAAATTACACATTCGAGATTCGAGCTTGTAAACGGCGAAAATTACCTGTTTTATTAGTTTTGTCAGTAAATCATGGAGTTTTCTGAAAATTATAAAAAAAAACAGGAATAATTTTACCTCACTTGGATCCGCAGTTTCTGTCAAAACAGCCCCACCTACAAGTAATCGAAATCGCGAATTACTCATTTAAAATGTTTATGTAGAGTTACATTACTTTAGGCAGTTCGCTATGCTTAAACTAAGTTCGTTTAGTTGCCTATATATTCAGCAAAAATATTTTTTAGATTTAAATAAAAATTCATAACTTTACGGTTTAAGATGAATTTTTAGTAAAATTAAATATGTATATTTAGAAAAACAAAAAA
Source organism: Stenus bimaculatus (assembly GCA_963971135.1). Classification (NCBI taxonomy): domain Eukaryota; kingdom Metazoa; phylum Arthropoda; class Insecta; order Coleoptera; family Staphylinidae; genus Stenus; species Stenus bimaculatus. The sequence goes on from OZ020180.1 coordinate 58,025,290, forward strand.
TTTATAAATTTTTTAACTTATAAAAAGTTTTTTTATTGACCTGACAACACTGTTAAGCATCACTGCATTGACTACAACGCCCTCTGAATTCAATTATTCGGTATTCCTAACCTCTTTATTATTTTTAAAGCGTTTGTGATGTAAACAATATGGCGTATGACGTTTAAAAATGTTAAATTTAATTTTGAAGAAAATCTAATGAAAATCTATTAAACACTACAAAAAAATGTTAAACCATCTTTCACCAGAAGCTGTTTGTTCAGCAGCCTATGTAGAAAACTACTTGGATTGCGTGGAAAACCTCCCTAACGAGGTTCAAAGACTAATTTCAAGAATGAGAGAACTTGATGTTAATTATTTGGGTAAGTTTACCAGTAATAATTTAGTCCACGTGTTAAATTCAATCGTTTAATTGATTTAATAACCAAGGCATGCAAATGCTAGCCTTAAAATTTAATTGTGTTCTTGTAAAAACCCATAAATCATCTTGAAAATTAGAAGTGTTTACCCATATCTCGGTCCTGCTGGTTTTATCACAGTACTACAATTATAAATTTATTTAAAGTAATTAATAGATTTTAAATTCAGATCTTATTTCGTCCCCTGAAAATAAAATTGGTGTACTATAAACACCACAATCTGGGGTGCGTTTGGTTTTAGCCTCTATCCAAGTAAACTTGAACATTCAGAAATTACTTTCAGTTAGTATCTTACGGTGGCTGGAATACTTTCAAAGCTATGAATGTAATTAGAGGGATAAGAAGTTAATCGGCTGCGCAGTTCAATTTTCGTAACCTCAAACGTCACTCATAAGTCTAAATTTAAATTTTATCGACCAGTAAACTCTAATCTCGATTAATAAGTGTAACATACAATCATTGTGAATTATGGAAACCGACATAAATAAGTAACCCGTGGGTTTTCTATTTTATCCAAGTTATCTAAAACCGAACGCACCCTACAGGTAAAAGTTGTTTTATTTTCAATATTGGATTCAAATTCATTCTTCTTGAAAACTTGCATAAAAATCAGATTAACGCAAGTAACAAGGGCTTATTTTTTTAAAGGAAAGCCGTTGTGGACAGAGAGGCGTTCAATTTCAATATTGGCCCTACTCATAAGTGAAAACGAGGTAGGGGGTTACATTATTATGAATTATGATAAATTATTAAGATGATAGTGGGCAAATTCAAGCATTTGATTTTGAAATTCGCTTGATATTTGATGTTTTGGTTATAATATTTTTAAACTTGTTACAGCGTTCCAAAATTTCTTAAAATTTTACCTAATTTTTGGAGCACTGTAAAAATTAAAATATACTTAAAACAAATGATCTAACTCTTCGTTTATATCTTAACTTATTGCTAGCATTGGAAAAAAAAATATTATTTCAATTAGTTTTTTATCAATGTTATACATGCTGCTGTTTTTTGTAAGCAGCTCACGTATGACTATTTGGTGGACTTACAAAAAAAAAACGAAGAAATTGGTAGCCACAAGACTCTTCTGTGTACCAAAAAGAGAAATTTTAAAAAAGCTCCAGTAAAAAATAATTATGACAAAAATCGCAAATATCAAGTGAATTTCAAAACCTTAAGTTTTATTCGAGAAGTCCTATCGTTTGATAGTATAAATATAATTTGACACTAAACTTGTGATCAATCCAATTACTAAGTACATAATATTATATTCAGCATGATTTTAAATTTCAGCTCATGTACGAGAAGCAAAAATACACGGTGATGCTTGCAGAAATTTAAAAAGCGAAAATTCCGTCAAAATGGCTCGTTTATCCTTACGAATGCAGCAGTCACTGATTGCTGCGCAGGAATTGGGAGACGAAAAGATGAATTTGTTGCAAACCATTCTTGATAAAATTGAGATAAAGACACGTTTACTGGATCAAGACTATAAAAGTTTAGGTAACATTCTTGTTTTGATTATTTAAAAATCATGTGTTTTATAATTTTTAAACTTAAAATTATGCAGATTTTGGTAAAGAAGAACCTCCTCCTGTAGAAACTAAGGAACAACCACCAGTAGCAACTAACAACACAGGGACTACTTCATTAGCTACAGCAGAGCGGCCTGCTAAACGAGCCCGAAGGGCTCGTCAGGACACCATAACTGCAGTGGACAACAATTCGAATGATAATACAAATGCGGAACATGTTTTAAGAAGCCAGGTTTCAAACACCAACAATACGACAGCGAATACGAAAAAGGCTACCAATGGTAAAATCATTCTAGTTACAATTAATTGGTGTTATTTAAATTTAATTTTAGCTGGTAAGAAAAAGAAGCGGAAAGCAAGACAATCAAATCAAACTGCTCGTGAAGAAACACCACCACGAGAAGAGGAACAGACTATAGACCCAGATGAACCGACTTATTGTTTGTGTGTGCAGATTTCGTTTGGAGAAATGATCATGTGTGATAATGACTTATGTCCTATTGAATGGTTCCATTTTTCTTGTGTGAGTTTGACGACGAAACCAAAAGGAAAGTGGTATTGCCCAATGTGCCGAGCAGATCGACCTAATGTTATGAAGCCAAAAGCTCAGTTTCTCAGGGATCTACAAAGGTACAACAAAGAAAAAGAAGAAAAAACATAATTATACTTTTAAAATAATTTACAAGTCTGTATATTTGAAATATTTTATTTTAATTTTTTTTTTCTAAGAATCAATTTGTATGTCGAAGTTAGGTTACTAAAAATTAACAAAGTAGGTAAATAATAAAAGATGTGACAAATTTATATAATATTTCGTTAATTTATGTTTACTTATTTTACTAACGCCAATGAAGGAATTGTTTGCAAGCATTTTAAGTAATTTTGTGTATATTAAATTTTAATGACTTAACGAAATGTGTTTTAAAATTATTTATTTTAATAAACATTTATTATTATTTGAGGTTTGGACATTAATTAATCCTTTTGCAAAGAGAGATATTTTAGTGTGAACTAAAAAAAGACATTTCAAAAAGTCTAGCCTTTTCCATGCTTTTGTAGAGGGTTAATTTTAAAATGTAAGTTTTTCAATTAATTTTAGACATAAAAGGTGCTTTATATTATTTTATTCCAGAGAAACGCAATTTTTTCAATAACAGATTTATTGTCTAATGAATTTTTTATAATAGAAAAAAATAGATTATCATTTACTTTTAAGAAACTACATGATAGTTTTATTAGGTAATCAACTTTAAAATTCATTTATCAATGAAATAGTGTGTGCTACCCTAAAAATGAATGGTCAAAAATGTAAAAAATTATATTTATTTAACAAATAGGGAAATATGTAAGTAGATATACATATAGATCGTACCCCATGTGCCCTTCTGGGCATTGCACATTTGGCATGTGTCGATCAATTATTGTTAAATTATAAAAAATGACTCGAGTCATTTTCGTAGATATTAGATCTAGAAAGTGCAAAAAAAAACATCCTTCTGGTGTCAATCGTACCCAAAAAAACATTGCGTTAAAATATATATTGTCAAATGCCTACATTTTAAAAGGCATACGTTAAGTAATCATTTTGAAACAGCAAAATTTTTATCCCTTTTTGGGTCAATCGTACCCAGTATGCCATTTAGGTTTTCATAAAATATTGATTGTTAAATGCCTACATTTTAAAGGGCATACGTTTACTGCGAGTAAGAAACATAAAAAAAAAACAGTTTGAAAGTGTAAAACTTGTATGCCTTTTTGGGTCAATCCTACCCAGTATGCCATTTTAGTTTTCACAAAATATAGATTGTCAAATGCCTATATTTTAAAGGCCATACTGCTTGTAAAAATATTAAAAAAATCGTAAATAAGAGATAAAACTTTGCCATTTGAAGCAAGAACTTGGTGAGAGGCGCCTTAAGGGAGTACAGCGCTTGTTCTTTTTCTAAATCATGAGTTAGAAAGAGAAACCATCTTTACAACAACAATCCGAATAACATGATATTTAACTCATTTTCAGGTGCAAATCAAAATAGGACCAAATGATTTTAATACAAAATTAAAAAATGTTGTATTCAAAGACGCATTTGTGAGATTTTTGATAAACTACTGGGTTTCTAAAGAAACATCATTAGGAACAAAGTAATTTAATTTATGATAGATGCTATTTATTTAAAGCAACTGAAGAAAACATTTTTTGTAGAAAATAAATGACGTTCGTGTTAAGTATTGTTGGTGCAAGAGATTCTTCAAGAAAACGGAGATTTCCGTCTTATTCATGACTGAATTTGTGTGATCACCGCGTAATAATAAAATAAAGATGTAACATAACCTTGTCGTGGAAGATTTTAGATTTTAATTATTGAAAACCATGAAAAAAGTCAATAATAATATTAACGTGGATTTTTTGACTAAGGAAAATTGAAAACTCAAAAATTACAGTTGATCGAAACAATTTATTGGTGAATTCATTTACAAAAAAGAGAGATGACTGAATTTGTGTGACGTGTTTCAATTTTCCTTAGTCAAAAAATCCACGTTAATATTATTATTGACTTTTTTCATGGTTTTCAATAATTAAAATCTTCAACGACAAGGTTATGTTACATCTTTATTTTATTATTACGCGGTGATCACACAAATTCAGTCATGAATAAGACGGGAATCTCCGTCGAAACGTCGACTCTTTTTTGTAAATGAATTCACCAATAAATTGTTTCGATCAACTGTAATTTTTGAGTTTTCTTGAAGAATCTCTTGCACCAACAAAATATTTTTTGTAAAATATTACCCAATTTTCAATGTACCGGGCACGAAGACGGCGATACAAAGCTAAAATATTTGCTCATAACCAACTTACTGAACCGCCTGACGCCGTTATGGTATGTTTTGTCACCGATATATTAGTTATTGCATTAGCAAATATGGCTCATCTACATGAAAATATTAATTTGTGGCTGTTGTTTGGCACTGGCAACAATACACAATATGTAAACGTGTCAAAAATATATGAAAAGCTTGGTGAAGATTTATGTGCAGCTTTATACCTTTACCAGCTTTTCATGCTTTCACCGGCTGTGATTTCAACCCATCATTTCACATGATGGGCAATACCAGGCCTTGGAAAGTATTAATGGATGAACCTCAATGTAGAAAAAAATGGGCTATTGAACACCAGAATTTTTGAAAATAATTTTGGAATGTTCGACAGGAAAGAACCATTTCAAAAAAAAATCTACAGTTGATTCCTGCAAGGTGCTGCCCTTTCAAAGGGAATTCAGACAGCAGGTATTACGTGTTGTTTACATAAGTAGAATTTGGCGAAATGCAACAAAAGCCAAACCATCAAAAATTATACCAACTGAATTTGGTTGGGAATTGGAAGAAAGTGGCTACACCTTCCTTTGGTTTGAAGATGACCAATTGCCACCTTTTGCGGATGACATTATTATTAAGCCGAGTGACGAAGATGAGGTATTGAAATGGAGGATGATGAAAGAGATGTTTGATGTGGAACAAAAGAAGAAGTAGGAGAGTATTTAATAAATTTTCTGAAGATAGCAACGAATAATAAGAGACAAACGATGAAAATTATTCTATTTAAAAGCTTTAATTAAAGCTCCCTACAAAATAAAGATTATTTTTAAAGATATCCCTCGTTTTTATTGGCTTAAGTACCACTAAAACATTAGTTTATTAATTACTTAATTTTTATTAAGTTATTAATAAATTCATATTTTTGTATTAAAAACATTAGTGCATCAGGTATACATTTTAAATTAATTCCTAATACACGCCTGACATCACAGAAACTGATAAAAAAAAATTCTATACCTAAATATAACTAACTTTTGGGCTTTAATATTTTTTTGCCAACGGATTCGTATGCCGATAATCTACTTTAAAGATTATTGGAAACATAGAGTTTGCATATAAGTCTTTAAACAAGAAAGGTATAAGACGAATAACACAAATAATTTCTTCATGTTTATTAATAATTTTATATTTATAAATAAAATCCTATCCGCAGCAAAAGACCCGGACGAAATAAAATCTGCGCATAAACATCTTTCAGCCTTTTCTTTTCGTCGGCCATTTTTCTTTCGACCTTTTATCATTCGGACTATTTTCCTTTAGGCTTTTGTCTGCGTCGGCCATTTGTTTAATTCGGTATTTTTTCGTTCGGCCATTTCTCCTTCGGCCTATTGTCCGCGTCGGCCTTTTTTTCTTTCAGCCTTCTGTTCGCGTCGGCATTTTGCCATTCGGTCTTTTCTCCTTCTGCCTTTTATCGTTCGACCTTTTCTCATTCGGCCTTTTGTCCCATTCGGACTTTTGTCCATGTCGACCATTTGTCCCTTTCGGCCTTTTGGGGTAGACCCACTCACAATGCGATGCGTGTTGGAAACGCACACCCAGGGATTGTCTGGCTATTCCCACTTTTGACTATTTTGAAAAGCGGTGACCGAGACTAAAAGATATTCAAGTCACTCGAAAACTTCTTATTGGCGCTAACATTTCTTTTGTGTGACATTATCGTGGAGCATATCGTACCTATAGGTACTAAATTTTATCCCTCTTATGTCCGTTTTCACCAACGATTCCATGAATTTAGCCATTGCTTATAGAGGTAGTTGTTAGGTATTTTTAATCATTTAATAAAAAATACCTAGCAACTAGCGCTATAAGCAATGCCTAAGTTTCAGGAATCGTTGGTGAAAACGGGGATTATTCTCTAAATTGTCGTTAATAAAACGATAATCGCTAGAAAAGTTTAAAAGTTCCAAAAGTAGAGCTGAAAATGTGTTGTCTATCTCATCCGCTTGTTTGTAATTAGTAATTTTTAATTGTACAATTTTTCGTTCCTAAAAATGTGAGTTTTTCTTAGAGAATTGAGAATAGCCTTAAAATAACGGTTATCGTGCAATATCGAGTCATCCATTTGTCGCTAAGGGTTAGCGAATAAGGGGGTATTTCTTTAAAGACTGATTACAGAGGCTGAATGGTGAATGGATTACCTAGCGTGTATCTATAGTTTAAAATATTGGGTCCCTAAATTGAAACCTATCCTGTCCCTTTTTCTAGAAAATGCGTTGTAATTGGTTGCATTAAAATGTTGGATGACTTTAGGTGACCATTATATCATTTGTTGAAAATAAAAAAAATTGTATCTGTATTTAATGTAAATGTGTATTAGATCGACAGAAGAGGTCAAGTTTCTAAAAATTTTTTGAGCATTCGCAATTTTATTTAATAATGATTAATAAAAATGGTACATTTTAGTGAAAACTATACATTCTCTCTTTTTATCTTAAAATGGAATAAACTATAATTTTGACAAGTTCGGCAAATACGTCTTTATACAGGTAAGTAGGGTGTTCCGTTCGTAGTTCATCACACGTCACCATTAGAAACTAGAGCAAATTTAATGGACAGAAAAGAAAAAGAGGAGGAGGTTTTATTATTCTATTTTTGGAGATATTAAACGATTAGCATTCGTAGTTCCTAATATTTCAAATTAAAATGTATTTTTTTATAATGAAGTTGGCACTGGAAAATAAAAATTGACATAATATTATAATGTGAAAACAGGTGACTATTAACTCATATTAACTAAGGTACCCGCAAATTTGTAATGTATGTAGTTTATTTACTTATTTTGTAAATTTGCATTATTAACAACTTTTCCCACTTTAAATTTATTATTAAAAAAGAATTCAAATTCGTAATCGTTTTTTGTTAAAAATTTTACATCGAAGTTTCCTTGGAAATAAAACGTCATTAATTTTCCCACGTCACTTTAAATAAATTTTTGTTCGAAATCAGATTTTCGTCAAAAGTGTACGAGTTTTGAGTGAAAATAATGTCTGTATTAACCGAAATTGTAAAAAAAGAGCTGGAAGGTGTCTTCGAGAACCTAAAGAAGACATCACAAAATCCCGAAAATGTCAAGCAGGATTCCGGCGACAAGACCCAAACGACACCATTGGAGGAACTCTTTGTGAGTATACAAAAAAGACTGGATGAACTCAGAGCTGAAACTAAGGAAGGTTCTGATGATTTTATTACAATAATTGCTATGAAAGCCTCGCTTTGTTATGAAAACGCCAAAATTCGACTCACGGTGGAAGATTTTCCAGCAAGCAAAGCGAATTTGCAAAATGCTCGGGGTTTTATCAAAGACCACGCTAGTCATCCATTTATGGTTTACTTAAATTTGAGAATTGTAAATCATCTAGCGTTTACTCTTGCCAAATTAGGAGAGTTTACTGAAGCAAAAGAACTTTTGGAAACTGTAACTTCCAAGGAGATACCATCTAATATTTCTGTCTACAGGTAATTATTACATTACACCTACTTGATAAAGCGATGTACATGTTCTACAAATTAAGATTTTGGGGATTTCTAATGTTTCTGTTTAATTCACTTTTTTCTATTACTGTCTCCGGACTAAGAACTACTAAAAAGAACTATTAAAAAATTATTTGTTTTTAGTACGGAAGAACTGTTTGCAGTTCAACAAACACAAGCAACTGATGTTAATGTTAAACTTCACAGCATTAACATAAATAATCTTCAAATGTTAAGTTGGGTGTACAGCAAACTGGAAATGGAAAAGGAATCTGCTTTAATGCAGCATAATATTTTGAAACTGGAACTAAATTATGAGAACTGCGATCCAGTCGATTGGGCTATGAGATGCACAAGAGTGGCTTCACTGTATCTAGTAAAGATGCAGTTTGTACCTGCCAGGTATAAACATTTCACTTCTAAAAGTCGAAATATCTAAAAATAAGTGTTTAAGGTATTATTTATCAGCAGCTGGATCTGCTTTAGAAAGAGTTGAAACGGCAATGATGGAGCACCCAGAATTGGGAAAGGCACAAGGCGAATTAGCCAGAGGTTGGATTTATTATGGATTACGCCTCTTCGACACTAGCAAATCTCGAGATATTAACAAAATCTGCAACAAAATCTTTGATGAGGAAGGTAACAGATATAATAATATTCATTTATTGGAGTGGGTAAATTTATATCACGTAATTATTCTTTCAGAGAAAAAAACAACCAAAAAGAGTGAACCAGAAGAACGCCTCGACGAAAATTTAAAGTTTCCCAATTGCGAAGTTAAAGTTGCTTCTATTCCGGCGCGATATGTGAACACCTTATCTGAGGCTCATGCTCTTTTTCAACATACACAAATGTGGTTGAGAAGAGCGCGAGTATTTTATACTTTAAGAGATTACCCCTTCATATATGTCAACTGCGTCCTGGATCTGAGTGAGTTGTACAGATTTTTGGCTTTTTATGAGCCGGATTTGGATTCTCAGTATAACGTTCAAAAGAGAAGGGCCGATTCTTTGGAAACGTTAAGTACTATTTTGAAGGAAGTTAGACCACAATGCTACATTGCTGTTAGTGTAGAGCTATTAAGAGAATTGGCAGAGGTGCAAATTGAGTTAATGGCAATTAATTTGAAAAGAATGTATAAAATGCACGGTAAAAAACTATTTATTTGCTTTTATTTTGGCTACCATATGCTTAATTAATAAAATGGATAAAAGACAGACCCCGATTATCAAAATCGGAGTGCATACTGTCCGCATCACTCTTAATAATTTTATTATTACTCCTATTTAATTTCGGAAAAAAGGCATTTTTGTAGTCCTCATCCATTTTTTGACCAACATGTACGCTATTTTAAATTTTATCCTATACAATTTTAAAATGTTTCTATAGGTGTTGCGGAAAATCAAGAGTCAATTCGAAGAAAAATGGAAGGTGTTTACGATGTTCAAAAGAGGCTTGAAAAAATTGGAAATATGTTTGGACATGAAAACATTGATTCCAACGAAGTTTCTCGTTCCAACAATGGCGATGTCGATGTTACAGAAGAATCACCACGAAATGAAATTCAAATAGACGAAAATCAAATAAGCGCTTTGTAAAATGTTTGTTACTTTAAAATTTAAATTGTCAAATATTTTTTTATTGATTAATAAATGAATCTCAATGCGAGGTTGTAAACTCATTTTTTTTTATTTTATATGATTAATACGCAGATTCTGGCAGGGTAGGGAATCTCCCATATTAAAAGTTTTTTCCCTAAGTTCGCGAGGACCCCTACGTGATGGCGCTGCTTTATTAGTTTTTTTAGGCAACTTTTTTTACCCCTCTATACTTCCTCTTAACAAAAAATATAAAATAAATAAAAATTTGGATAAATTAATCAAGTATTCAAAAGTAAAAAAAATCCATTACATTTTGATTTATTTCTTTAATTTTCTTGACTTTGCATTATTTTAAAAAATAATTAAATTAAAAAATAGTTTTATAGCAATCTTTGGAAGTAATGTCACCGTCATACTTCTATTTTTAACTTCGTTTTTATTTTTGGGCTTTTCGGTGTGTGTTTTTGTGTTAAAATTTTAAGTATTATGGCCTGATATACAACCAATAGTGAATTTTTACCAAGAATAATTTCTACTTGGAACTTGAAGAAGTGATTTGCAACTGTTGTAAAAATAAAATATCCCAAGTATCCTTCAGCTCTTCAAACAGCACCAGCACAGGACCTCAAAATTATTTTATTTTTGAAATTAAATATTAAATGTTTTGTAAGTATCCATAAAATGTACTCATGTACAGAAACATAAATAAATATTAACCACTTAATTATATTTGTTTCTTTTCGTTCAAATAGCTAAATGTTCATGTGTAGAAAAATGTTTACTTTTTATTAAATATTCTAAACGACAATATTTATTAAAAAGGAAATATTAAATACATTTTAAAATGATAAACTAATTTTACAAAATATCTAAGTCAATAAAAACGTCCAAAATATAATTTCAAGGGAGTACTGGGATTTTCGGCTTTAAGGACTATAATAAAACTGCAAACACTTTACATCAAGCTGACCGGTTTCGGTAATTTTTATTAACCTTCCTCAGAGCTTAATATTAAATTGTGTTGGTTTTTGTCAAAACAATTACATCTTCGAATTTATGGCTCAGGAACCGTGACATGATTTTACGAAAAACAATTCTCATAAAAACTATCAAGATAATGAACAACTAAGCGATGAACTACCTCGTGAATATCACAAACACCAATCAGTTGATTGGTGGTGTCTCCGGTCAAAAGGTTATGTTAAATTCGACAGCGTGTTTGTGATATTCACGAGGTAGTTCATCGCTTAGTTGTTCATTATCTTGATAGTTTTTATGAGAATTGTTTTTCGTAAAATCATGTCACGGTTCCTGAGCCATAATTTCGAAGATGTAATTGTTTTGACAAAAACCAACACAATTTAATATTAAGCTCTGAGGAAGGTTAATAAAAATTACCGAAACCGGTCAGCTTGATGTTAAGTGTTTGGAGTTTTATTATAGTCCTTAAAGCCGAAAATCCCAGTACTCCCTTGAAAATATCTAAGGTTCTCCCGCCGTTTAAACGTCAAAGTTGTGGGGGAACCCTATCAGAGGGCGCTATTTTTGCTTTCCGAAAATTTTGTATTACAGTTACCTATCTATTTTATCTATGGTTGCGGGGGAACCCTTTCAGATGGCGCTATTTTTGATGTCCGAAAATTTTGTATCCCAGTTAGCTATCTATTTTATCCATGGATTCTGGTCAAAATTAAAGGCCTTTAATTAGAGACAAATAAGGTAACCATGGAAATTGTCCATTACAACCCATATAACAAATTTAAAGGCCTTTAAACTTATATGATTTGACCAGAATTTGTTATATGGGTTGTAATGGACAATTTCCATGGTTACATTATTTTCTTCTAATTAATACCCAGATTCGCTATTTATACTATACAATGATCTAATTCTCTGCGTAGAACTTGAAACGCCATCTAGTGATCACTTTGGAACTAAGAATACAGAACAATTCAAATCATAAAAATAAAAGGTATTAATAAATAAAACACGCAATAGTAAAATAATTGCATGGAAGGTGAAATAAAAAACGGCAAATTTTTTAATTTTCACTTATTTCTTATCTTTTTAATTAACTTTTTAATAGATTTTGTAGGAAAAAAAATAAATTTACTCAAAAAAAAATTATTAATTCTCAATGAAAATATGGCAAGAAAAATAAATTTAACTAATTTTTAGTTTAAAAATAACAAATTATTATTGAAAATATTCGAATTGTTCTTCTTTACACAATTGGAATTTTCTTGAAACTAATTTAAAATAACTTTTAATGAAAAAGGTAATTAAAATAAAATGTTTGAGTAATAATAAACTTTAAATAAAATTGTAGTTTATTATAAATTTGAAAAAGCTTTTGATATTCAAAATTTATTGAAAAAAAATTGCCTTTATAAAAGTGCTTTAGTTGACGTTATTTTGTATGGCAAATAAAATTTTAAATCCATTTACCAATGCTTGAATAGCTTACTTCGTTTGTTTAATAATAATCAACAATTATTAAGTTTTGCGAAATTAAAAATGCCTCGTTTAAGCGATCGCGAAAGAATCCAAATTTTAATTATGGTAGGATACGGCGATAGAAAAAGAACCCATGGGGAAGCTTGTGCTTTGTTTAATGAGCAATATCCAAATAGACCGCAAATCTCAAGATCTACAGTAAGTAAGTTAGTTACCAAATTTGCAGAAACAGGATATGCAGGAGATTTGCCTCGATAAGGACGGCCTCAAGTGAATGAAGAAACCAAATTAAATTTATTACTTGCGATTGAAGAAAATCCCAATATTTCAACAAGAGATATTTCAAGAAATAATAATGTGGATCATTCCTATGTCGCAAAATTATTAAAAAAGGAAAAGTATCACCCATACAAAATAAAACTCATACAAAAGTTAAATGAAGATGATCCCGATCGCCGACTGCAATTTTGTGAAGAAATGATGGCGCGATGTGATCAAAATCCAAATTTTTTAAGTAGTATAATTTTCTCCGATGAATCTACCTTTCAATTGAATGGATCAGTGAATCGACATAATTGTAGGTATTGGTCACAGGAAAATCCTCATTGGCCGTAGAATCCCATAGTCAAAGACAGGGAAAGTTAAATGTATGGGTGGGAATGATTGGCTGACGTTTTATAGGACCTTACTTTTTTAACGAAAACCTTACTGGCGAAAGATACTTGAATTTTTTGCGGACTGATTTGCTACCAGTTTTACTTCGTATTTTTCCCAATTATGAAAATCGCAACATTCCTAACCAAAACATTTGGTTTCAACAAGATGGGTCCTCCACACTTTGGCAGGGCGGTGCGAGAATTCCTTAACACCATGTTTCCCAACAAATGGATAGGTCGGAGGGGACCAATTGAGTGGCCTCCGCGATCTCCCGACCTAACGCCCTTAGATTTTTTTTTGTGGGGACATTTAAAATCAAAAGTTTATTTCAATAGACCTAATCATTTACAAGAATTGGAGTTTAAAATTAGGACGGAATTGCAACAAATTGACGAAGAAGCTATTAACAATAGTATTCAGAGTGTCTACACTCGAATGGGACAATGCCAAATGGTCAATGGGGAACAATTTGGACATTTTCGTTAAAATTTGTTACTTGCAAATTAAAAATTTACTTTTCTATTGTAATATTTTCATTGAGAATTAATAATTTTTTTTTTGTGTAAATTTATTTTTTTTTTCAAAAATGGTTGAAATTTTTTTAAATATTTTTATGTGATCATTAATATGATAAAAAGGTCTATGAAAAATGTGTAAAAAAAGTAGGGGTTTCCATTTAAAAAAATTGATGATGACGTCATAGTGAAGTTATCAGTGACGTCATGAATATTTTTTTCATTACAAAAGATGGCATTTTTAAAACAAAAATTGACTTGTCCGAGCGATTTTTACAAAAAAAATTTTTATGGAAGTTATGACCTTGGTTTCAAACTTTATCACCACCCTGTATTTTACTATTATTTTATTACTCCTATATATTGTATATATTTTAAATTAAAATTTCACCTCTATCATCAGTTATGCTCGTACATAACCGTTTAACTTCCATTTAATTCACTTTATTGAAGTTTGTTTAAAAACAATAAGCATACAAGAAAAAAAAATTACACTACTAATTAGATCTCCAAAAACTATTTTGAAAATTTTATTTTAATGGTATTATATTGGTATTTCTTTGAATAAACAACGTTTCAATACAAACATTAGTTTAATATTGGCTCAATCATGATAAAACGATATATTTTTTAAATTGATAAACTATATTGGGCCATTAAAGGCAAATCGATAAAACATATTATGATAAAAAAATAATGTTGGACTAATCTAGGGCCAATATATTTTACTATTATTTTATTTTATATTGTATGTATATATTTTAAATTTTAAATTTGACCTATCATTAGCTTATGATCGTACATACCCTTTTAACATCCAAACAATAAGTATACAAGACAAAATATTTTTACAGTATTATGATTAAAAAATCACCAAAAACCTATTATGTATTTTGAAATTTGATTTTATAAAATGGTATCATATTGGCATTTCTTTAAATAAACAACGTTTTAAAACAAACATTTTATTGAAGTTTTTTTTTTTAATATTAAAGAAAACATATTTTTACTATATTGGTTAAATCTCCAAAAACCTATATATTTTGAAACTTGATTTTAAATAATGGTATCATATTGGCGTTACTTTAAATAAACAACATTTAAAATGAAACATTTTTTTAATATTGGCCCAATCATGATAAACCTATATATTTTTTTAATTGATAAATTATATTTGCCCATTAAAGGCAAATCGATAAAAGATATTATGAGTAAAAATAATATTGACCCAATCTAGGCCCAACATATAAATACCTATATATAATTAAATTGGTTAAACAATATGTAACCAATATAGTATAATATGTTTATATATTGGGCCAATATAAAATATTGGGACAATAATGGTTAAATGTAGGTTTAATGTTGTGTGCTGCTGGGGTTTTTAAAAGTTTCAAAAAACGGTTTCGGTTTTGGTTTCGGTTAACCGAAAAAAACGGTTTCGGTTTCAGTTAACCGAAAAAAAAATGGTTTCGGTTTCGGTTTACAAAAGGTGTTTTACCTGTGTTTTTTACTTTTTTTTAATTTTTTAATTTTGATTGTAAAACCGATAGTTAAACGGTTAAAGCCGGTTAGTAAAAGGATTAAAAATCGGTTAGTTAAACGGTTAAAAATCGGTTAGTAAACGGTTAGAAAGTGGTTAAAAATCAGTTAAGAACTGGTTTCGATTACAGTTTTTAAATATTTATAAAAACGGTTTCGGTTGGAAACCCTGATTTCTACCTTTGATACAAATAAAATGCGATGGAAAAAATGGCGACCGGTGGATGTCAGTATCAATTATTTGACGTTACCGCTCAATCTGTTGAACGCAGCCATTGTTTTTAAGGTAGATTCTGAAATAATTCAAATTATTGGTAAATTACGAATCTAATAAAGGTGGTAATCTTGAAATTAACATGACATATCTCAGTGACGTGATGTATAAAAACAAAAGCAAAGTCACAAATAAATGTCAATTTTTAAACCTTACAACGTTTTTATGAAATTTTTTTTGATCAAACCAATATTAAAAAAGTTATAACCATTATGCAGGATTTTTCCCGCACCCTGTATATACATATTATTTTAAATTTTAGAAGAACTATTTTGGAACTTCATCAATTCAAAAATTATTTAGTGTAAGTAATTGAGGTTAAGGATTAATATTATTTGAAATAGAAAATTTGCAAAACTTTATTTACATAAGCATATAATATAACAATAAAAAATGAAAATAATATCTTAAATTAATTTATTCTGCTTGTAGTATCCCTTCACCACCACAGTTACTATTATCCACATTTAATAGTAATTCCTATAAAATTATGATTTATTTTAACTAAAAAGTTATATTCGAAATAAATACCTTTTCACTTTTTGTAACACATTTTGTGTAATGTCTTTTCGTGAAATTATTCATTGTCGCAATGTAACAAGGCAATGTTTGATTGTAAATAATTTCCTTTGGGTACTCATTCACATGAATGGTTTTATCTTCATACCAACAACATGTGCCATTTAAAACTACTAACATTAGATTTGTATTTTCAATTGGTTGGACAACATATGGGCTAAAATAAAATAATTAAAAAAAGATCTTTACAAAGTAAAAAAAATAAAGAAACTAACCAACTACAATCATTACGATCCTTAGTTGGCGTTAATCTTGAAAAAGGCTTCCACATTGCGTTGTACATTTTTAATTCATGATCACATGGAGTTGGTGTAGTTTTTTGTAGTTGTAATTTCAGGTATTCTATAGTCTTGCACTTAATTGGACTATCCTTGCAGTCTTTTAGATTCGGCATATTCTTTGCTTGCTAAAAATATTTTAAATACAGTCTAAAACCAGCTAGTAAAGATTTGTTATAGGACAATTTTTAATAATTAGAATAGAATTTGATAATACCTCAGCACTTGGTCCATAAAATTTTTCGCTGGATTCGTATTTTGGAAAACAAGTTGCTTGATAATCAAAAACGGTGACTTCTTTATAAATCTCGTCCTTAACGAGGTAATCAGTTAAAGTTTTATCAACATCAGCTATAGACTTTCCAATTAATGAAGTGTCATTTGCCAAAATGATATATCCATCGTTATCAAGAACAAAACATTTCCATGCGGTGTCCACGCACGAAATTTTGCAATATTTATGTGTAGTACACTGGAAAGAACAATTAAATTTTAAGTACTATCTAAGTATTAAGTATTACCTTTAATGCACTTAAAAAGTTATTTAATGTTTTGTGCAGAATTTGGAAACCAACTGCTGCCGCTGGCGCTTTCTTGTTATCTTTTACTTGAAAAACTATGTTACTTGCAGTGATGACCGTAGTATTTTCATTGTAGCCTTAAAATGGTATTATTGGAAGTTATTTTTTCATTTCCTGATAATTATTAAATAAAAAATAAACAATAATTATATTAGAAAGAATTTGCTGATATTTAGAAATTACCAACAAAATTACAACACCGACTTTAAATGTATATCTTGTACTCAATTGCCGAATTCGGCCAGTGGCCGAAATTTATACCCACAATGCGTTTTAAACTCTAATACCAAATGCACATGCACAGAACGCTTTCTGGGTAATTTTAGTCATTATATCGGCCATTGGGCGTATTTTAATACTTAATACCGTCTATAGACCTAACCTAACCTAAAATACCTAGTGATAAAAGAATTTTAGGTTGGGTTATGTTAGGTTAGTTTCTTGGATTTTTTACCCATTTTAAAAGTAATTTAAAAATAGGTTAGTTTTATTCATGTTGTGCACACAATTCGCCCTCACATCGTGTTGTGGGCTTTATTAAATTACCAAGAACGCGTTGTAAGTACTAGATGGTATCAAAATTCGCGCTAAGGCCGCTATAATGATTAAATATTTACCCACAACACGTTCAGAGCATTTAGAAAAGTCCAAAACGGGTTGTGCGTATTTTCGGCCAATGGCCGAATTCTGCAATTGAATACAAAATATATGTTCGAAAATAGGTGAACATAAATGTCTAAGTGCGTACCTTCTGAATGAAATGGTACAGAGTATAGGAACAAGTCAGGATTATCGTAGTTTATCTCTGCCGATCTTCTGTAGTAAACTTCATCAGGACCTTTATTATGTTCATGTACAAAGTCACTAAAAATTATAATATTAACAAAAAATAAGAAAAAATCGCAGAAACAAAATAAAATTTCTGCTTGAATAACCATTTTATTCGTTTTAAAAGAAATGGAGAAACTTCAATAAAAAAAGTATCCCATGACAAAAATGCGTATCTCATAAAACACAAAAAATAAAAACGTGAAAATGTTAAAAAAAACATGTAAAATTTGTTTTAAGCCAGACAGACTTCGTTTCAGTTGTTGTTTTATATTTTTTATGAATTTTTTAAATTGACGAATATAAAATAAATATACATGATAAAACACCTATTTGAAATTTTCACTATTTGTTGAAAAGAATTCATAGTTTTTGAAAAACTTGCTCTGTCTGATAATTTTTATTAATTAATATCCGGCACACTTCTTTTTATAAGTTAACTTTTGCAACAAAAATACATCTCCTAACACTTCTTTTCTTTTTTAAAAATAAAGTTTAAGATCTCTATCTATTAATCTCTATCTGCCATCGAATTTTTGTTTTTTAGAATGTCAGGCTTCATTTTATTTCTGCCAGATCTTTACAACAAATAGTATAAATTTCAATTAGGTGTTTTATCATGTAAAATCATTTTATATTCGTCAAATTAAAAAATTAAATAGTCTCATACTTTAAATCATGTTCCTGCATTCTAAAGTTCTTCCATCTTGTTAAACCAGAATGAGTCGAAAGAAAAATCAAGACCATACCTTCTTGTAATCTTGGTCTTAGCCTAAAACGATTATAATTGAAAATATAAATAAATCAACACTTATTGTACTTTGTACTTTTTGAAATTAGCATCTTCTTGATCAAACCAGTCAGTAGCTTTGATATCTTTTAGAAGAGATTCCACCAAAACCAATGAACCTAAAAATGTAAATTATTAGGTAGATAGTAAATCTATGGGTTTGATTTTGAAATTTGGTAATTGAGATTTAAAATAATTTTTTAGAACACTTTTAGCTCCAACTTTTTATATACTTTGTATTTGTAAACTATTCTACAAGGTCCGCCAAAAAATGGAAACACCTAAGTATCTTTTGAACCGTATTGAATTAAAAAAAGTTTATACAAAAGTTTATTCAATTTAAACAAGCTACCATTTAACGTTTAACTTGAGTAAACTTTTGTAAAAATCATTTTTTGTTATAAAACTCGTCGTTCTTGAGTTACAATCAATTCTTTAATGTTAAGTTCGGCGTTAAGAATAAGGTAAGGTATTATGAACTTTTTATAAATATTAAAGAGTTCTAATAAAAACCAATTATTTTTTTAAGTTTAAGCAACATAAAATTAATGCACTTATACTTTTGTTTAAACCTTTTTTAATTTTAAAAGGATTTAGGTATAGGTATTGAATTTAGATGTATCCATTTTTTGGCGGACCCTGTATACAGATACTATCAAATCATATAATTTCCAGAAAAAAATCTTAAAAATAAAAGAGAAAAAAAAATTTTTTTTTGAAGATATTTGTAAATTAACATCTAAATAAAATAGTATTACATGAATTTAACTTTTTTATTTTGATCATATTGCAAGCAAAAACATAAAAACTTCAAAAATATACATAACAAAAACTCGTGAGAGCACCGTGAACCTTGATCACATTACTACAAAATCAGTCCGATTTGAATTTTGACCAAAGATTAATAAGGAACGGCGAGCGATGCCCCACTATGTCCACTCCCATTAAAACTAATGCCTTTGCTTTCTCAGTGACTATCATCTCAATGTATCGCGAGTCTTTATTTATGAGCATTGCTAGATTAGTATGTCCATACCCTTAGAATCTTAGAAATCATCTGGTGGAAGTTTTCTCTGGCATCATACATCACCCTATAGGAAAGTAATATGTGACGTAATTTAAATTTAAATTATTCTTTAAAATAATATCGCAAAAATTGTACCAGGTGATTTCTAAAATCTAAAAAAATTAAAAAAAATCTTCCTGGAAGATTTATTAAAATAATCGAAAATTAGTTTTTGTTCTTTATTTTAATATTGTAAACTGTGTGGAATTATGTTTTTTAATCAGACTATTTAAAGCAACGATCTCTTTTTAAAATCTTTTAAAGCGCATTTTTTAAATGCAGGTTATAAAAATTTAATAAAATTCTTACAATTTTTTGGCTTATTTTTAGTTCGTTCCAAGAAATGAAGGAGTTCCAACTCTGGTGATTTGTGGGCTCTTTGGGTTTTACACGTATACATCCACTTCGGGTGAACTTTCCAGTTCTGGTTGGTTTTTAATTTCCTTACTATCTCTAAAATTTCCTTTGCACTTATTTCGGTTTTTTGATGTCTTATTACTAAAAAGCCATATCTATCTGGAAGCGCAATTACCAAACTAAAAGGACCGATTTTAGTGTGGTAATAATGACGAGACCCCATCATAACCCTTTTCTAAAAAATCAAGAATACTGGCTTTAACATGTGCAGCAAGAATGAAGTTCTATGTTAAGTGCCACATTTTTTTTCTAAAATTCTAAAAACATGCAAAAATGATATAGGCTGATATTAAAAGCACTTGCCATATCATCTATTGGTGTGCGAACTGCTAGCTTCCTCCGACCTTTAATGTGCAGTACGATATTCTTCCGCAACTGATATAAAAAATTATTATTTTAAAATCATTGAGTTACCAAATAGAAGTCTTATCAAAGAATACATTCATACAGTTCAGATAAGGGAGTTTTCAAAACTTAATTAAGAAAAATATAATACATAATGAGAAAAATAGAATTAATATTATTCAACGAGCGAGTATAATTATAGCCATTACTCACGAAGGCACACGAGTCGGTAGGCGAGTATCGTAAGAGGTCTGGGTGAATAATGGTTATTTCCTCGCGAGTAGAATACTATACTTTTTCCACGACTTTTTTTTATATTTGACGGTGTTTTTATGCAATTTTTTTGATGTTATTTTTCGTATTTTTGACATATCTTGATTTCTTCTATGTAAATTTTATTCTGTGGTTGAAATTACCCATAATCCAATGCTCATTACCCCATAGGTTACCCAATGATTAATGAAATTACCCATGTAAAAAATTTAGTAATGAATTTATTACTTACACAAAAAAATTAAATATAATGAATAGTTTATTTAATAATCGTGGAAAAAATACATTGTATAGTTTTTTTTACGGAAAATTTTATTTTTGCTAGAAGCTTTTTGGTAACTGTAAAGCCTCATTTTCACGGTGATAGTACTATCATGGAAGCACTGTCATGATAGTCACCGCGAAAGTGTTACGAGTTTTTATTTGCTATATTTATAGATACTTAGGATGGGTTGGACGAAACAGTTTTTTTTTATTTATTCAGAAAGTTTATTATAATCTAAAAACCTATAAAGGTTATGTTAAGTTTAAACTCGGTTTTAGCTAAAACAAAGCTCAAATTGACAAGTATGATGTATTTTCTGTTTTCTGCCATACTTATCAGTTTAAAACTGGTTTAAAATAAAAAAAATTCGTGCAACCCACCCTTAATGATTTTTTATTCAATTACTATAAATATTTTATAAATTTTGGATAACCGACTACTAAATGGTAGAATTAAGGAAGCAACGTCAGTTACATAAAATACGCACCTCTATAATAGCATCGTCGAATTGTCTTGGTTCCACGGTTTCATCAGAAATTTCTACTTCTGTAAAATCCACTCGACTAAAAGTGGGCTTTAAAATACCGTCTCTGAACTGAAACAAATTAAATAAAAATGTATCCATAATGTTTACAAAAATAGGATCTCACTTCCTTTCTGTGATCTGGATGATCTAAAACGTATCCATTATTTGTGATAATAAAGGCATAACCATTAACACCGATCTGTAAATTTTAAAAGTGATTGAATAATATAGACAAAAGAGTATCTTTCAGGTCCCTGCTAGAGGGTAACGGTTACAGGGTGATAATTTTAAGTTAATTGCATGATTCGAACAAGATTAGGTGGAAATTTAAAATTTACTAAAGTTAAATCTGGCCACCTTGGAGAATAGAATACATAGATTTATAATTATAAAAAATGCAGTTACGAGGGGAGGAGAATAAATTTGCGAAATGAGTTTATTAATATCCTTAAAAAAAAGTTTTATCTTTGCCCTTAAAATAGTCTGTAACTGCAGGCTTAACTTCTTCGTCGTTTTTAAATTTCTTCCCTCGAAGATTTTTTTCATTTCTGGAAATAAATAATAATCTAATGTAATAGTCTAATGTTTGGAAGCTGCAATCGTAAAGAGCTGCTATGGGAACATTGCACGTATGGACGTGCAAAAGCACCACTTCTTTGATCCATTTTCCTCTTCTGCTTTTCTTCACAGCTTGTTTTAATTGTTTCAACAGATCAGAGTAGTTTTGAACATTATTGTGACATTCTTGTCTTTATAAAATCAATCAACATCAGGATAACCTATACCCTCCATATCCTAAAAAATTCTAGCTATGATTTTTCCAGTCGACACCTTGAGCTTCTTAGGGGTTGGTGTCCTTTTTATGCCACTGTATAGAGTGGTCTTCGATCTAGGCTCATAATGATAAACCCAAGTTTCATTTCCAGTGACAATTCCATTTAAAATATCATCTTTGTTATGTCCGAAGAGCGCCAAAAACTGCCGTGAACACTCAACGTGGTAATGTTTTTGAAAGGCGTCGGCATTCTTGGCATCCAACTTGCACTGACTTTTTTTCATCCCTAGATTGCTATGGAGATTATTCAAAATAGATACTACTCCAAACTACAAGTAATTCTGCAAATTATTTTTTCTTCAATCGGGTATCTTCCACTACAAGTTGTTCAACTTTTTAAACAGTTTCTGAAGAAGAGCCTTCAACGGGTCACCCCGGACGAGGATCGTCTTTAATCGTCTTTCTTCTTTGTTTGAAAAAGGTATGCCATTTGTAAACTATTGCTTACTCAAGGCAACAGTCTCCGCTCCCCGTAACCGGTTAACATCTCTTCTATAATGGTTTGAGGTGTTTTTCAAAGTCCTATACCTAATTTCACCGACTATCTTCTTAATGTGCTCGTTCGGCGATATATACTAATAATGAATAGCACATTCCAATTGTGTGCATTAGTACTCCACTCCTCTGCGATAACCTCTTTTTCACTCACTCTCGTAGGGACATTTTTTAAGATTTAAATTCCCTGCCTTCATACACTTCATAACACCAGTGACCAAAAAAATGAGTCATTTTCATAATGACTATTTTATGCTATTTTCTTATTCTTTATATAGATAAGTAACTAAAACCATGGAAGTTTTGCAGGTAGACTAATTCTGCTATACTTGTGGCGAATTTATAAAAGCAAGAGATAAAACAATGATTTCGGCTACAAATTTAAGGCTTTGTGGGGCCCATGAAGTTTTTGTTTTAAACTACCCATTAAAAATTAAGATAAGAAGTTGGCAAATACGAGAAAGTCCATACAACCAAGGAAGAAATTCGAAAGAATTGAAAAATAAAAGATAACTTATAAGTAAACTTGTTGTTTAAGTAATAAAAATAACTATACTCACTCTATGTGGCTCAGTCAGTTGTTTTATATAAACCAAAGGAACATCAACACCTGCCACACCTAAAAGTTCTGTGTGATTTGCTCTTCTATCAAAAACAGGTAAAGATACAGATGTTAGATACTTATACTCGGGCATATTTCTATAATTTTCAAATGGCTAAAAGATAACTATAAAATAATTACAACTTGATGGGTATAACGTACATGTTCAGTTTCCAAAGTAAAATGCGGCTGATTCGGTTCAAAAATAGCATTTCTCTTTATTAATTGCTCTTTTTCATAAGCAATAAAAATGTCTCTTTGTCTTAATCCCTCATTTTTCTTCCATAACCAATTAGATAAGCGCCTGTCTGACATATGAACATATAAAGCAGTCCATGCAGGTTGTGGTTCAATATCTGGATTTAGATTTATTGGCCTAGACATAACTTCTAAATATTTTAATACTTTTTCACGTACTTCTTCAACAACAGTTATATTTACAAAATAACCTGAAAAGGATGCAAGTAATTAACCCACTTAAAACATCCAAATATTTTACCCATATTTGCACAAGCGATCGACCTCATTCTTCTTGCATCATTAGGTTCGGTTCCTATTAAGTATGTAAACAGCCTAATTGGGCGGTAATATTTTTCGTTTGGTAAATGATTATATATTTTAAAAAGGACTTCATTGTAATCGTAATCAAGACCTTCAGTAACTAACATAATTGCTTGATTACAAACTATTCCACCTCTACGAGCCTCTCTATATTTCCAAAGTATTGGAAAGGCTTTCTCGAGACCGTGCGAAATGTCTCCATTAAATTCAACTTTAAAATCATGCAACCTTTCTCTCAATAATCGCAAGTTTTCTTCATTGGCCTTTAATAAAATTATTTAATATGATTATGATATTAATAAAATAATTTCAAGTAACCTGAACTAAAGTATCATTAAAGCAATCTACTAAAGGTTCTGTAGAGTTAGTAAAGGTGTAAATATTAACATAATCATTATCTGTGAGAGTATCCAGAATTGAATTTACAATTTCATTTGCAATATTGCGCCTATACCCTTTCATCGATCCTGATCTATCCAATAAAATTATTATATCCTTGGCAGACGATATTCCTTCAATATACCATGATCGGAGTCGAAAGTCATAGGTACCATTATAAGTATCTTCCGCCCACTTCATTGCTAAATGAAAAAAAATTTGTGGGTATGTATGGTATACCGTATACATCCAGTAAAACGAGGACCCAAGCCCATAAGAAATACATTATGCATGGACCTATACATATAGTACTTATGAACAACCCTTCTTATGCCTATCGGATCCTCTTTTCACTTGGAGAATATTGTACACTAATATGTTTGAATGTCACTTCTTTTAGTTTACCTGGATAAAATCGAAGAAATCCCGAGGGGCTTCCAAAATATTGGTACGTAAGAGTAGGATCTCTACGTTTATTGCATTTAAAAGTTAAATCTAAAGCTTCTGACCAACGAATGCCGTTAATTACATTTTCATCTATAATATACGAAAAAAATGAAGTATTTTTCATAACAGTTTTTTAAATATGGAACTTGAATTGATTTTTAAGATAAAGAAGTCATTTATATTGAATTTAATATTTAATAAAATAAATTAAGTGTTGGCAAAACTTATGTTTACCTCTTCCATGAACATTTGGTGTTACCCTAACAATACTATAATTCATATTAACTTCTGTATCGTAATGTGGATTGTACTCCATATTCATTCTTCTATAATAATTTTCAGGTTGTCCCATAAAAAGAATTTCATTACACCAAGGCCAACGCACTCCTCGCTTAGTTCTAGAGTTAAAATTGTCGTAATCTCTTTGCAAGTCATCATATGTCTGATGAGCACCATCTGATTGGTAGTTATTGTCAAAACATAGTCCAGGTGTATTATTAGGTATCCTACATTTCCAAAAATACTCAGCCTAAAAATATTGTTATATCCAAGTATGTATGTATTGTTTGGATAAAGGAAGGAAGATAAAATGATATTTTTCTACGATCTTGCAAAAAGTAGGCCATTAGTAGGATTAGTGGTCAGTGCATAAAGTCATGCTTTTTTGCTCTAGTGCAAAAAAGCATGACTTAAGTAATGCTTTTGTGTACTAGAGCAAAAAAGTGTGCTAACAATTTATCATAAATGTCAAATTCCGACATGTCAATATCTGTCCTAAACTAAACTTTTAATAAGACATGGAGTGTTGAAATTAGTTTTTGTTTTCTGTGTATTTATTTTCTCTGGATCGCCCGGATGTAAATTAATAAAAATTTTAAATTGAGTACCTACTTCTCATAGTTTGAAACCATTTAATATATTTTTTTTTCTTAACTAAACATTCCAGCGGCGTAGAAACGGGTCTAATTATTTGATATGCCACTGCAATATTTTAAAATGTCGATCCAGAGAACATTAAAAAGTAAAATTTAAAAAAATCAATAATCTATATAAACTTTTAGTTTTAGTTTTACTTGTAGTACAACCACATAAAGCCGTAACCACAATTTTAGAAACACCCTGTATAAAAGAAATTTCAAAAATAGTTAAAATATTCATCAGAGTTATACTTTACCTCCACCAAATCTTCTGAACGATCTTCCACTCCCTCAATATCTGTTAAATTACTGGCATCATAAAAATCATAACTAGAACTCATATTAATGGTGGGCTTCCTATAAAATGATAAGGCTTCTGCGTGATTTTTTATTGCCTGTAATTGTTTTGATAATTTATAAGTTAAAGGTTTATATAAAAATGTACCTTTACAGCTTCAATTTTTTCAGACATCATTTCCCTTATATTATTAGCCACAGACTCCACGATTATGTCCCATTTTTCTTCAATCACTTCGGTATTCATAAAACTCTAATATTTTAAAAAAAATTAGTCGTACGGAAAATATACATATGTTTATATTAATAAAATAATAATTTCTTAAAATGATTACCTCTTCTGCTTTAGGCTTTCTCGCTAATTGGGTTAATATTGAGAGTTCTTTCGACACTTCTTCGGCCCAAACTTTAACACTAAAAAGGATATTTTGATGTGAACGTATTTTTTTAAATATTAAAATCATCTTAAATATAAATTTATTTTAATTCTTGAATATCTACTTTTGGGTTTATAAATACGCTATACGCACTTCGCCAAGAATTGTTTTTAAGAGTTATTTAACTAAGTATAAAACTTTCATATAATAAAATATACATATATGTATAGTCTTATAGAAAATGGTAGAAAAGAGAAATATGCAGGGTGTTTTATAATGAGGTGAAAAGAAAATCGTACACATATTCTACATAATATTGGGAACAATAAATTTTTTTCTATCTACTTTCCTAAAAAAGTTATTTAAGTTCAAAAATAAGAAAAATCGAACCCATTTTCAAAGTTTAGCACCACCCTGTATAAATGTTTAAAGTTTTTAATAGCGCAAAATTTCTCATTAAGAGGATATGGAGTCTACAAAATTATATGGGTTTTTCCCTGTTTTTATGTATAAAACTACACGAATATGTATTGAGCTATATACAAAATAATAATATCATAAGAAAGTGGAAACTCAGCTTAAGACTTGTATGTGACAGTTTTTTAATATTTTATATCCAAAATGGCTAAAAAAAAATTATTTTAAACTTTTAAAATATAACATAAATTAAGATTTTTATTGGTACTTTCAGCCTAATTATGTGGGATGTACTGCGGGTCAAGATTTCTTCCCCAATTTCAAGAAGAAGCTCAAAATCTACGTTTACTATCGGAGCGCGGTTGTACTTAGACTCCCAATCCTCCTAATTTAGGATACAATTCAGGCTGTATGTTCTTAGAGGAAATCAGTTCATTCAAATCATACAGGTGAGGTTGGAAAAGATCACGTTAATTCATGTTTTTATTCTACATTCTTAAAATTAAGATGGATATCCAAAATCCAAGATTTTGAGATTGAAGGACCTATGTTGAAGGAGTTATCCGGTTTTGTGGAAAATTTGATCAGCAATGAATACTGCGGTGTACATGTGTGTTAATTTTTCTGCGACGAAAATCATGGAAAATGGTATAGTTCTTTAGGCTTACGATAAAGTTCAAAGGTAAGAAGTGAGTGCTTCATAAAAATTATCAGAATATTGGTGTTTTATAATGTTTGTTTATTTTTATAGGTAATTTTATAAAACTGTAAAAAATCGAGATATCAATTTTGCTACTGTTATAAATGTAGAAAAGACTGCAATTTTGCGTATTGTCAAGGTTGCTAAATTTTCCAATCATATTTTTGGTTTATTTGTCAATAGGTACGTCTATACATTTATTGTCAGTTTTACATATTATCCCTCAGTTTTAAATATTCGCTAAGGAGAAATTATTTGACAACGTGGCTAACCTATTGTTTAAGTTTTAAATCAATATTATTACCAAAATAATGGCTTTGTTACATCTTGCATTGTCACAAATAAGGGTAAATAAGTTTTAATCAACCTGCAAGAGAAGATAAGATATTTATTCATCTTTTTAAAGATTTACATGAGATATATGAACAAGTCATAAAATAGAAAAAATACAAAATACATTAAGTATAAACTTTAAAAGAAAATATAATGTAATTGACAAATTTAAGAAGCACGTAGGTAATTGGTATCAAATTTGGGTGTTTTCAATAACCTATCTATTTGGTTAATAATGGAGTAAAATCAAAAATTTTAATTGCAAATGAAAGAGCAAATTGTATACTAAGCCTGTATAGATACCCTTTTTCTTTATTTTTTCCCAAAGTATTAAAAATATGCTCTACTTTAGTCCGTATTTTCGGTGTTAATATTTTTTCTTTGTAATTTATGTTTCTGTACGTGCCTAGATTTATGTATTATTTAAACAATTTGTTTTAAAATTTTTAAATATGTTTAAAAATACGGCCAAGGGATGGTTATTTGGAAGACGGGTTTTAGTAACTTTTAATGTAAAAATTGCTTATATTCGCCTCAAATATTTTTTCCATTGTTTGGGACATCATTTTAGGAGTAAATAGGTCAGTAAAATTGCGGGGATTAGAAACTAATATTTCTCGTCACATTTGACTCTCTATCGCTTTAAGCAATTCTTCGATTAAGTAGTACCTAGTCTAGTCAATTGGTAGTTTTACCTGGAATCTGGAATGTTCTCGGGGAGTTTTCAGAATGGGTAATTTTATAGATTTCGATGTGCTCTTTCCGAATTTCAACTTTTCCATCTCGAATCTTTGACGCTCGCGCCGCCATATTGGAAAAATGGCGCCTAAAAGCACATTTGTGACGATATCTCCTTTCCGACTCATTTTACGAAAAAAGATTTATATTCAAAATTAAACAAGAGAAAATTTCCAACAATTTATGTATGTAATAACCTTTTTTTTGTAAAATCAATAGTTTTAGCCTACGAGCGCTGCAAATAAGTGTACTTCAAAACGCCCTTATTACCTCACTTGATGGTTAAATAACTATTCATTTTCCCAATATTTTCATTACAACTTGAGAATTAAATATTTATTGACATTTTTCGAATAATTTATTAATATTATTGATAATTATTTTAAATTAAACCTCAAAAGTTTGTAATAACAATTAAAACGGTTGGCTTTAAATAATTATTAAGCCATAAAAAGAACTATCCAATTTGTGTTGTAAATTATTGCATATTATATTTTTATCGAAACTAATGAGTAGTCGATATTTGTGAATTTTCTTTAATAAATATTTTATTAGGTAAATTATACAATTTTAAGATTATTTTAAGTCATTTTAGGGTGGTTTTGAAGAACCTAGAAATCCTTATTACTAAATTATATTAACATTGCATAGGTATATCTTCCTAGGGTCTACTTGAGACTAAATACTCTCGAGAGTAGTCTCGAGACTAAACTCACAAATGTATACGGGCCTGATAGCTCTCTCCGAGACAAGTCGGTGCTGATCTCTGATACTGCACTTGTCGCAAGTGGACATGTTAATTTCTGCTCTCATGAACAAGTCTCCACATTTCTGGTTTGGTTGGAAAAGCTAAGACCACATGTCGAGAGTTTTTCAATATAAATATTTTGTGATTATGAAAATGAGCGTACGAGCGTGGACAGATGCGGAAGTTTTTCAATTAATTCACCTCTACGAAGAACATGAATTTTTGTGGAACGTTAAGGATAAGTTGTACAGGAATCGGGAGAAGAAAATGAGTGCGTTTGAGGGATTTGCGATGAAATTTGAAAATTGTGATGGTAACGAAATACAAAGAAAAATACATAACTTACGTAATCAGGTATGTTTGTATATTTAACTTAGATTCGAATTACGTAAGACAAAAAAATCAATTTATTAAATTTATTTAAAACTTTTCAAAGAAGGTACAAAAATGGAAGAGTGGTGATGGTGCAGATGACCGATATGAAAGCAAATGGAAGTTTTTTACTGCATTGCAGTTCAATACACCCACCTTCACACCAACAACATCTACTTCAAACTTGGTAAGTTTGATATAGTTATATCAATTTTAAAATTAAAAGAATGTTTTTTTACTCAATAACATTTTATTCACTATAAAATTACACCTTATTATTAGATATTAAATTATACAGGGTGTTTTATGAAAAACGCCCCACACTATAACTCCGTTATTTTGTTGAATTCAGATGATCGAAAAATCATTTTCAAAGGCTTTAAAAATACTGTGAATTAACCTAAGTATTTGGCAATGGTTATGTCCATTTGCAAAAACATTTAGGTCAGTTGATTGAAAAGCCATTGAATATGATTTTTTGATCATATGAATACAACAGAAATTTTTCATAAAACACCCTGTATATAAAAAAATAATTATTTAACCCAAGAATCTATATTGCCATTGAACCTCACCAGCAGCTGTCATAAAATATTCTCTGAATTCATCTCTAACATCTTTTTGAGAGATTGAATATTTTCGCTGCTGTCCTCTTTCTAATGAAGAAAACGATCCTACTGGTGGAGATTCATTCCGCCATTCGCCATTTACAATTTCATGTATAGTAGGATCTTCAAAATCAACAGAACTAGGGCACAAATAATGATTTGAATTAGAAATTAAACAGTTATGCAATGCACATATTGCCAAAGTGACAGCTTTAACTTTATTAGGTGCCAAATGTATTGGTTGTCGGAGGACTCTGAATTTACTCGACATAAAGCCAAATACATTTTAATAATACGACAAGCCCTACTTAAACGGTAATTGAAAATTCGGTTCGGTGCTGTTTGATTTCGGTACCCATATGGTTTTAACATGTACGATGTTATAGCAAAGGCATCGTCTGCTACCAATTATGTATGGAACATAAATTAATTTATAATAGGCATCTGTGACTCCCATTAAAACAATGCTGTATGTATTCTCACAAATCTCATAATTATAATAAAGGCTTCAAGAGTTTTGTGTTTGCTGTCAATAGCTCCGAAGCAATCTGGAAATTGTCATTTTAATTCAAATTGATCTGCACATTTCTTTAAATCTTCTGCACTTGAAGGACACTGAAATAAAAAAAATAGTAGTATTTTATTTATATACAATACATAATTAAATAGGTATTAATTGCTATCTTAACTTTTCAGAATAATACCCAGGATCACTCTAAAAATTTGCAGGATGACCAAACACAAAATTCGCCCACACCCAATTTGCCAAGATCAAATTTGCCAACACCAAATTTGCCAACAACAAATTTGCTAACACTAAATTTACCAACACCAAAACAAAGTAATAAAGGAAGCTCCAAAAAAAGACAGTTACAAACTAAAGATGATGATGATATTCCAAAGGAAGCAATTGAAATTATGAAAAAGCCGAAAGATAATTTTGATGGCTTTGGAACTAAAAACTCTAAAATCGAATTATTACAGAGGGAAATTGAAAAGTGAGATTCGTAGAGCAATAGTACATTTTTCAGACATGGATGAAAGAAATTACTGGTCCAGTTCAATGCCTTGCCCTTCAAGTACAAATACTTCATCCTCCTGCACCAATTGACTTTGAGAACAACTTTTCTCCACCACCAAGTGGAGAGACACAGACAACCCAGAATTTTTATAATTCATTCTATCCATAATTAATTAATTAAAATATCTCACTTATTTATATTGTAAAGTTTGTACTTTTATAGAATAATAACAAAAAAAAACTTAGTCGGTAATAATTTATAATTTGCAATTATTATATATTTTATCCATACCTTTAAATATTTTTTCTTTAAATTGTCATATATTGCTTGGCATACTTCAGGAACTATTCTTCCAATTGTACAAGGTGGAATGTGGAAAGGGTATTGCAGAAATAAAATCATTTGTAAGTACACCTACAAAAGCAAAACATCAATGAATATCCACATTATAATTATTATTGTTATCAATTTTATTATGATTATATGCTTACCTGAAGTCAGAAACCGAAGCGTAACCATCAATCGGTCACGAGGAGAAATTGCATCACGTAATTTTGTATCTTACTTGATGCACTAAATTTAAAAGCACTTCAAATTGCACTGCAGACATCTGAATAAATTTTTTAAATTGTTGTACATCCTCCAACTCATTTACAAGTGTTGTACAAACTCCCAATTTATGTCTTCGATCCTTTTTACTTTTCGTTTTTGCACAATTTTGAAAGCAACTACAAAAGCTAGAGCATGACGTGAATCCATATTCAGAAATAAAATTAAAAACTTTTAAATTTCCGACCAAGGCAATCAGCGGACTGCGTATTGTTGAATCTCAAGCCGACACAGGATTTTTCTGGTTTCAAGTCGACACGGAATTTTCCTGGTTTCGAGACTAAAGTCACTTTCGAGTCTACGACAATTATCTCGATACCGCAAGTGATATCAAATGGACAGCACCTTGAGACCAATCTCGAGACTTTCTCTCGAGATTTTATCACAAATGGACACTTACCTTAACCGCAATTATTGTTTATTACTAAGTAAGTAGTGAAATCTAAAATGCAACTTCTTTATTTTATATTCTACAAAGCAATAACTAACAAACTAATCCAAGTGAAACTTTAAAATGCAATCGAACATTTTAAAACTACTAATAATACTTTTTATAATAATAGTTCGCAATAAATTCCATAATAAAGGCTACAATTGAAATAAGTGTGCCTGCCATATATACACTTACAATAGCTTTAATATTATTCAAAGAAATCGATATAAATTCTTTATGTGGTTTTTCAGATAAATGTTTTTTATTATATATATTCCACTTATCAATTAATCCACTTTCTTGTAGACTTGTAATCAGATTATTAAATCGTTGAATATAAGGAGACCCCTTTGTAAAAAGCATTGTGAAGAAGAGATCCGATACCTTAATTTCGAAACATTGGTAACTTTTATTGTGATGTAGTGTGTAAGCAACCGCTAAAGAATTCTTCAGAATACATGTATCTTTATTATGAGATACTCTTACAAGAAGTTCATCTGCAGAAGTAAATGATTCTTCATATTTTTTTTTAATTTGGTTGTAGACGTGTTCGTTCAAAAAACTAAGAGTTAGTATACCAGGTTTATTAGCTACTAATTTGTAATCTGACTTTAAAATTTCTTCAACGGTGGAAATTTGATTTTGAAATATTGGTTGAAAAAGTATACTATTTATCATTCCAACATAGCAATTAAGTAAAATAAAAGTAGAAATTGTCCACAAAATAAATAAAATTCGATTTGTTAATCTTGTAGGTTTTACAGTAGTTGAAGAAAATATTAATGTGAAACACATAAAATAGTATTGTCCCAAAGAACGCTTTTCGAAAACTTTTGCAATTCTATACCAGACAACTGGAAATGTTAGAATCAGTAGAAGTATGAATATCCATACTTTAAACTTAAATGCTAAAATTATGGTTTTCCATCGATCTGCGGCAGAAGCTAATGGTAAATAGAACGACATACTTCCAAATAGGTGAAATTTAGTTATACCAAAATCATTAGGAATTCCTGACATTACATGAATTCCTCCCACAAAAACATTGACATCTCCATTGTAAATATGATTTAAAGGACCCACGTAGGTACCATTAGCTAATTGTCTCCCAAAATTACCATAGTCGTGATTAAATATTGATGCATTTAAATTCGTTTTTTCTGCAAGTTCTTTTAAAATAATTATCTCAATTCCATCATTATTATTTACATCTCTAAATTTGTTCACAAAAGGCATAATCGGAAAACCAATTATTATTAAATCGCAACCATTGTAACTCAATAAATTATCTTCGGTAAAAATAAATTGATTTACGTATTCTTGACAATTAAATAATAGTGTACTGTTGATCATCTTACACTTTCCCTTACTTAGCGGATAATACGAATGTACATTTAATACTAAATCAATTAATACAACGTTTGATAGATAAAATTTCCACGTAGTTTTAAATATTTCATTAGCCATGTCTTCACCATAATATATAATAAGCGAAGGTGTATTTGAGCGGTACCATTTTGTACGATAAATTTTTTCCAAAGAATTTTTAAAGTTTTCCATTGTTAAATTAACATCAAATATATACATATCGTACTGATCATTAATGCAGTTGTAAGTATAATTTTCTAATAGATTTAATACAGTAATGTACTTTTGAAAAGACAATAATATTTCCAAGTTATCACTAAATACATCGGATAAATATAATATATTCTTTATATTTTTTTCTTGTATGTAAATATTTAGAATTTCAAAAACGCAACTTTCTAAGTTTTTTGAATAAACGCTGTTAACATTATAAACTAAAATTATTACTAATATGACAAACTTAAACATGTTGTAAGTGGTTAATATCGGATTAAACATGTGTAACTAACTGTGATTTGATGTTATAGGAATATTTTTTAACTAAAAAACTTGATTTTACATTATAACATTTTTTAGTTCAAAACTTATATAATTTGTAGTATCACGGTATTAAAATAAAAACATATGTAATTTATTGAATATTAAGTATTATTTCATTTTAATAGTTTTGAAGTTTCTACAAAATACATCATTATATTACTTTATATTAACTTTTTATACAATTTTATTATTTAAATAATAAGTCACCTAAATACCAATTTTCTTTATTTTTCTTTAAATATTTTAAACAATTATAAATTTTGTTTAAAACATTTATACTATACAGGGTGTTCATTTGAAAACGATTCACCCTAAATAACTGCAGCTGGATAAGATGTAGAAAAACTTTAGCTTGTAATCTATCCATAGGGGATAATAAAAATGAAAATTCATAATTGAAAGATATAATTTAAATAAATTGACTGTAAATTGAATTTCATTTAACGTAGTAAAATCAAAAGAGACAATATGCAAAATTACAAAAAAATAAAAGGTACGAAGGTTGTAAGAAATATTTTTAACTAAAAAACTCGATTTTATATTATAACAGTTTTAGTTCAACACTTATATAATTTGAAGTATTACGGCATTATAATAAAAACATGCAATTTATTAAATATTATAACTATTATTTCATTTTTATAGTTTTAAAGTTTGTACAATATACATCATTATATAACTTTTTAATAATTTATAACATAATTTTATTATTTTAATAATACAGAGTCTACCTAAATACCAATAAAGTTCTTTATTTTTTTGTAAATATTTTAAATAATTATAATTTTTTTATAACTTCAATTTGATGAAATTTCTAAAAATTCGATAAAACAGGTTAATTTTCTTTAGGGGTCCAAAAAAAATTGTCGGGGGGGGGGAGGGTCTGCTTTTATAGCTTTCGAATAGAGTTATTAGGATGTATTCCAAAATACCCTAGAATCTCAATTTGCGTCGCCTCGTTCAGTATTTTTTTCCGTCTCAGTTCATTTGAAACAGAACCAGCTTGAAAAAAAATTGGAACAGTTCTATTACGTATTTATGGATTACATGCTTGTCTGGATATCTTTTATTAAACACAGCGGCATTTCTTCGAGAACATTCGTTCTGTGGGCTATAAAGATTTAAGTTCTTTCTTCCTTAGTATACCTAAATCATTTTAAAGAAATATCGCAAAAGTTGGTGTTTGTATATCCTTATTCCATACGCCCTCTGGATTTAGCGTTTCGAACCAAATCGGTGAGTACTTTTGTCAGTAATATTACATTAGCGTTGTACGCGGATTGTACGTATTTTTGCAGTTTTCGTTTGAAATAAAGGGATTTATAGTGTTTTGTGACTTTAACTAGTCAAAATTTAAATTTAATTTAAATTTTAACAAAGACAAGTACTCACCAATGCTGATTCTGTGATAGTGGCGCCCCCTACAGGTTGTCAAATCGCGAGTAATATATATGTCGTAGGCTAATTGAAAAATCCGGCTTATTGCAAAGGGCGCCGTCATTTTGCAATGCGCCCGGCTGAATGGAAAATAATCGAGCAGTATCTATTGAGCCTGGTATTTTTTAGGCTTATTGCAAAAAGCCCATACATCTTTAGGTTTATTGGAAAATGTGGTTCGGTTGTGGTTGGAGAGGTTAAAGAAAGTAGCAAGGAAAATGAAAACGCAGCACCTGAAGAAAAAGAAGAAGAAAATCATGTTATTAATTCAGAAGAAGAAATATGTCCCATTTGTTCCCAAAATTTTAATGAAATGTCGTTTCTGTCTTGCTCTTCATGTACAATGAAGGTTCACACAACATATTGCAAGGTGTTGCCTCAACCTATGAAAAGAATATTGTCGAATATGAATGTGACCTTTACTATTGTATTGCCTATTGGCAAGAAAAATAACACAGGAATGTCAAAATGCACACGAAGGCCAGAAGAGAACAGCAGAAAAGATGATTGAAACTACTAAGAAGAAATTGGAATCAGTTGCGAGGATTTGTTAAATGTCCCGAAAGTAGACCGTGACCCTTTAGACTGTCCAAATTTAATTGAGAAAATTCTTAAGATAGAAAATAATGTTTTCCAGATAGGAACAAAAAGTGGTATTATTAAAACATGGTTTTCTAGATGTGACTTTCAGATTTCTGGTGCACAAATCTTTAAAGACATCCCAGAAAAATATATATTTGTTCGTGAAGCGGTACAGAATGAATCAAAGTTTGGTGGGCAGGGGTATAGTAGCTGCAAGTGCTCAGTGTCAAAAACTCAATGTCAAACCAAAAAGTGCGTTTGTAAGAAGGCCAATCAATTAGACTAAACTTAGATTAATAATCTCTTTATCTACATACTTTTTAAATATCCTACACTATCCTATGCAATAAGCTTTGATGAAGTTAGGCTGTTTGAGCCACCACTTTTCCAATTACCCTAAAAAGAATGGGCTTATTGCAATAAGCCTAAAAAATAACAGGCTCATTACAAACTGCTCGATCATTTTCTAATCAGCCGGGCGCATTGCAAAATGATGGCGCCCTTTGCAATAAGCTGGATTTTAGTCTACGAACTATATATTGTATTCCTGTTCTTGATAAAAGAATAATGTTAAATTATATCGAGGGTTTACTGGAAAAGGGACGTATGAGCCAATTTCAAAATATTATCGGAACAACGAAAACCTCTAAAAATTTAGTACAGAACATTTTGACATGGGTATATTTAAAAAGATCGACTTCCGATATGTATTTTCCAGCCGAGCTCCCAAAGAAGAATCTTGGATATATGTATATGAAAGAGCAAGTCCAACTAAATAAGATCCATAAGTTAATTCGCCTAAAAATATTTATTTGGAATAGGAAAGTAAAATTCAGAAATGTACTCGTATTGTCGCATTGCAGTTATGTCTTCCCACCGACCTCGACAACTGTTCTGCTAATCCTACATCTGCATGAAGCAAAGTAATAGCTCTATGATATTTATTTATTATGGTGCTGGCTATACGGAGAAAATTCTCCAGATTGGGAATATGCGATGTAGAGATATCATTGGCAAACAATTTAAATAAACTTTTCAAGTGGCCATTCGAAGCTTCCACGATCCATCCCGTTTTTGTGATGATACGAGCTTCATTCGCCTCTTGTTTTGAGAACTGAGCTTCACTAATGTAATGTAACTAGACCAAACCTCATTAGGATAGGAATAGCATTACCTGTGGCGGATTTAGACTAATCGAGGCCCATCGACTGCAATTCTCGAATCGATGCGACAAATTATCGCACACTTTTTCTGTCCAAGTTCTACTACTTTGTCAAAAATATATTCTCCAATGTCGAAATGGGGATCGAATGCGACAAATATCGAGTAAAACGATTGAATGGGTCTAGGTCATGCGGACGAATAGTTCCTACAGAAAGGTAGAAATAAAATGTTGACAGAAAAAGTGTGCGATGATTTGTCGCATACATTCGAGAATCGCAGTCCTGGCGGTAGAAAAAATGAAGCCCAAACCCTTCAAGCAGTGGCTAGCTATATGACGCTAACTCCTATATGGGGTG
The DNA here is from genome assembly GCA_963971135.1 of Stenus bimaculatus. Lineage (NCBI taxonomy): Eukaryota > Metazoa > Arthropoda > Insecta > Coleoptera > Staphylinidae > Stenus > Stenus bimaculatus. Next base: position 58,062,918 of record OZ020180.1, read on the forward strand.
AGGACCACAGCCGACAGCCGAAACATTTTTTTTAAATTTTTGTTTATAACTTTTTCCATTTTGTTAAAAGTTATAAATAACATTAAAATGTTCGAGATTTTAATGTTTTTTATACCCAAAAACATTTTAATACAGTCGGACAAGGCAACATTGAAATCGCCGCAAAAAGAAAATTATCTGGAAAAATTAAAATTATTCCTTCTCAAATAATAAAAATAAAATATTTTATTAAAAATGACGAAACTGAAAACACTTCGATGCAAGAGTCAACTAAATTTACTATTTTTAATAAATATGTTAATCTTCGGTTGAGGACTAATAAAAAAACACTTGTTTTAACCTTTTAAAGGGAAAAATTTTCCCGAAACTAGTCGCAAAATAAAAAAAGGTTAAAACAAGTGTTTTTTTATTAGTCCTCAACCCAAGATTAACATATTTATTAATTTAATAAAAGACGAGAAATAATTAATTATGGAATTTACTATTTTTATTATATAATTTTATAGAAAGCGACTTTTCTGAAATCACTACAGCAGTTATTTTATTGTTAACACTCCAATAACATTGGCAACTGCTGAAATATTGTTTTAAAATTATAGGTATTCGAAATACAATAATTCAACAAAGATTTATAATCATTGGCAATTAAATCCAATCTTGCTAAAAAATAGAGAACGTATAGATTGACTGACAAATTGATTTATAAGTACTCACACATAAAGTTTTCATAAATCGGTTTTTATTTATTACTTCACTTTCTCACCCTAGTGTCAAAAGTAAATCTTTACTGAAAGTGCCAAAACTACAGCTAGTAGAAAAATACTACAAATATTTTTATAAATTTAATTAATGTTATTCGCAAATCTCTCGTTTGTACTATGATAGGCGTGCTATAAACATGCATTTTTAACACTTATTAGATAATAATTAACTAGTTTTTTGTTATTTTTTTTTGTATTATGTAATATCTTTGAATTTTGAATGCCTAGTTTTATTATTTTTGTAGGTATAAGTATAAATAACTGATTTATTTCTAAAATGCAATATAATTATTCTCCGCTTTTTGCGGGTTGGGTGCCACAAAACTTAGTGGAAATCCCTACCACAAATCGTGTTTGTTCGACATACGGACTTTATATGGAAATTAATTAAAATGTTTAAGATATCAATATTTTCGTGACGTTGTGATTTGTGATGTCACAGTTCACAGTATTTTTTGTATGTTCTTGCATTCCAGCAACATCTATTTGGAACTTTTTCAATAGGAATTTGTCATCATATTGTTGTTGGCGTTCGAAAAATAAGGTTCATCTTGTTTACCGGGTGGAAATGAAAACCGGGTCACCTCTATAACTTTTTTATTTATGAATAGAAAAATTTGAAATTTGGCTATGTTCTATGGTCCAAAAAATAAATTTTATGTGCATTTTTTATTTTCGAAATCACTTCCGGTTTCACCGGAAACATCATGAACTTTGTTTTTTTAAATGTAACATCCCATATTTTTATTCATGGCTTAAAATACTTTTAAAAAAGAAGTATTTTTGAGATATTAATTTTTATTTTTTGCGAAAAAAAAAAGGTTTTCGAAGTCGGTGAAAATTACCAAAACTAATTCAAAATAATTCAAATACATAAAATAAATAATCTTTACAAAATCCTCTTTTTAAAAAGTCGAATGACCCGGCATCATTGCATTTAAAAAAAGTGAGATATTTGATAAAATCTTCATTAACTAAGTTTAAAAATTAATAGTTCAAAAACCACTTAAATTTTTTTTCAAATTACAATTTTATTTAGGTATTTGAATTATTTAGAATTAGTTTTGGTACTTTTCACCGACTTCGAAAACCTTTTTTTTCCACCCGGTATGTACAATCATGCGCAAAGATCTCGAGGACACAATGGAAATATTCTGACCCAATAACAAGCCTTCGTAAACACGAGATCGCACGAAATTTGAAAGGACCTCGATATCTTTGCACGTGATTGTACATCGACTAAAGCCATCTAGAGCTACAAACATGGCAGAGGTTTCAATCTCGATAAATCTCATTCTTAATTATAGCTATTTTACGAACGTTATCCATTTTTGAACTTTGACACTTAATGTGTCACCAAAAATTGAGTTTCCAACTTGGTGCCCATTGCGACATTTGATCACCATACTATGAACTGGATTAATTTTGGAAAAAGTTAGTTAGTAACTAAAATTTCATTCTTTTAGAAAATTACAAAAACGGACGCTACATAAATTAATTTTATTTTTTAATTGAGGTCGAACGAAGACATTCAGGGTAAGCTCGCCAAATTGATAAAAAATATCATGCAAATCATAATATCTTAGATTAGTCGAAAATAAAATTGTATAATTCTTTCTACTTTCTACTTTCTACACCTCTTTCATAGTGTAGACCATCGGGAAGCAAATAAGGTTAAAAATTATATTTTTATAAATCAATTTTTTCAGGAAAAAAACCCAAAAAGTTTTCTTTTTATTTATTGGGCATTTTGATATAACTGCCATTTAAAAACCGTTCAAAAATAATGAAAAAATAATAAAAAATATTTAATTTTTTATTATTTATATATTAAGTTTATTTATTGAAATAAAAATAATAGTGTATCTATCGCTATAAAATATATTATACCTCTTCTGCCAAATTTTAACAACTTCTTAACTACTGCATTTTAAGACGAAATTTGGGTTTTCCCAAATTAAATTTAATACTTTATTCAGTTCTTTTGTAGTCCCGAATAGAAAATAAACTATGAATTTATAAAAATAATAATAGTAAAAAATTTAGTTTTGGGAAAAATCGATGAATTGGAGACAACTTGGCGCCCAATCGCAGCTTCCATTTGGAAGACGCCGTTGTGTCCGCCGCCGGGTATATAATTAAAGAATTTCATTAAAATGGTCAGAGGGTGCATTACTTACGTTTCATTAATATCTTCAACGTCGCCACGTGTAATTTCAGCGAAAGATAAACAAGAGTTTAAAAATAATATAAACAGCGAAAACTTTTGAACCATTTCTAATCGTTTCTATTCGCAAGCTCTCTTGAAACTCTCGGGTGCCGAACAAAATATATCTGGACCAGCAACTCTATAAAACCACTTTGTTTTCCTATTTTAGCGCATGCTTAAAATACTAGAAAATTTTAAAATATAGAGACAATTTGGAAAAAAAATAAATAAAATTACCTCATATATGTTTTTGTATTTTAGTGGTGAAAGAAATATATCTTTTTGTTCTCTAAAGAAACTGAATTCTGGAAAATAAAGTTTTAAGTTTTAAAGCTATGATGAGATAGCAGATAGGTTAATACACGAGGAAAATCAGTACATGATTGAACAGTAGAATACATTTACCACGTAGTTAGGAGGGACACTATTATTATCTTTCGATTATTTGATAACTACATAGATTGGTAAGTTATCTTTTATAGTATAGAATATTTTTAGGCATGTATTAATTGTTATGTTTCCCCCAATAAACCGAAATTAAGAATCATAACATCAATTAAAATAATTGATAATATAGGTATAAGGTATAATATGTAAGAAGTATATTTTTTAATTTATTATATCTATGCCGTTAAATCAGGACGTATACTAATACCGTTGGCAGAAAAACAGAAAATTGATTCGCATTTTATAATTTCATTTATTTTAAATTGGAAAATTCATGCTTATTTTACTTTTTTCGTAATCAGGAAATATTTGCTTTTATCTGTTAGAAAAAGTTAAAGAGTTGGAAAAACAATTTCGAGGCCGTTGGAGGTAAAACCAGATATTAAAATTTCAAATATCAAAAAATATCAAAGATTATTACCTCCAAGTACCAAGAAGACATGTATTTTTGAAATTTGCGATGTAGCTCATGTCATGTCCGACATGTGACATGTCGTCGAATGAAATAGTACTTAATATGATTTTAATTAGGAAGGAGCGGCTTATGAAGTCTCTTTTGAATACGAATAGAAATTTAAAACAAATATTAGATAGAAACATAGATTGAAGAAGTCAGTAGAATGCGACATTTCTAGACAACCTAACTTTATACTTTTCTAGTGATATTTTCAATTTTGAAATTTCTCGACCTTCGAAATTTCGGGTATCTACACAATAAGTACCTACTTCTATATAATTTCCGGGAAAGTTGTCCCTGGAACACCCTGTTCAGCAACCCTAATCCGAATAGGAAGATCGAATATTTCTGCTAAATATACAGGGTCCGCCAAAAGTCCCGGGACAGCGGTGTATTTTTTGATTGCGTGAATATATTTTTTCAAAAATTTGCATACTTATATATACTGTATCATAAAAACTACATTCTGAGATGGTTTAGAACTTGACTTTGGAGCGGTTTTATATATCCGCAAATGCGGATTAAATGTGTCAGTTTGACGCGCCAAGAGGCCTTTTTTTCGAGGTCTCCAAAATTAAACTTGGTCTTAATTTCAACAAACGCTAAAATTCAATGGTCACGAAAATCAAACAATCGATTTAATTCATATCAGCCTATTTTCGGCGTAACTTTATTTTTGCTGGCATCGAATGCTTAATTTCTGAGAAGGTTTATTTTTGAGGATGTTGACTCTAATGCGTTTTTATAATTGTTCAAAAAGTACGCCCCTATCATAGACTCTACATGAAAAACAAAAATTCTATATGAAAACTAAATTCAATTAACTTTATTTTTGTTGGCATCGATCAGTTAATTTCTGAGGATATTTATTTTTGAGGATGTTGAATTTAAGACCAAGTTTGACTTTGGATTTCTACATTAATAAAATTAATTATACATTGGGTAATGTAAATGATTTAAAATGAGAAAATACTAATGAAACTATGTTTATGTTACTGAAGAAATTAAAAATATTATTTGTGGTTTATCTAATAAATGTTTACCTGGCTATGATAATATAACAACAATGGATATCAAATGTTTAAAGATTAAGTTCGATAATAGCGAGAATTATAAATAATATATTATTAAATGGAAAGTATCCTGATATTCTTAAAATTGCCAAAGTAATTCCAATATATAAAAAAGGAAATAAGAAACATCCTAATAACTACAGGCCAATTTCAGTTCTTTCAACATTCAATAAAATTCTATAAAAAGTGATTAATAGAAGACTTGTCAACTTTATTGAAAATACAATTGGGTTTGATTTTCATCAATATGGATATCAATTTTTTTTTATTTTTATTTATTTATTATTTATTATTATATTTTTTACATTATTTGTACATCTTAATTATTAAACTTATATGTAAATCACATTTTTGGTTTAATTATCACAAATTGCAAAACATGTGGATCTTTGCAGATCTGTTTATGTATGCAATTTCATTAATTTATTAATGTTTACATAACAAGTGACAAGTGTGGTAAGGAGAAAGAAAACAAAATACAGTAAAAATTTTACAAAAAACAAAAGTAGAAACTATAATACTATTTATACAAAATAGAATATATACATATATGTATGTATATCAGTATATACAAAAAAAAGCAAAAGGAAAAACAAAGTATCTGTAAACTTAATAACAATCATACAAAACATAGAAAATAATAATACTAATAGTAACGAAAGTAGTACTTTAGACATAACATTATAATGTAATACACATAACTAATTAAAAAATTTATATAGATTTCCTATTCATGTTGCAGCCAAATAATATTTAAATGTATTAATTCACTATTGTCAAAAACCCATTGTTTTATTTCTTTGAGACTTTTAAGCTGTCTAAAGGCTGTTTTAGACGGGCACATTTCTTACAACAAATCTTATGTAAGATTTGTTATAAGAAATTTGTGGTCGTGTAAAACAGGAAATTTTAACATAAACTCTCAATTTGTGTCAAAATTGTGGCCAAAATAGAACCTGCTCTATTTTATTTGTAACATAAATTTCTTAGAACAAATCTTACGTAAGATTTGTTGTAAGAAATGTGCCCGTCTAAAACAGCCTTAATACTATTTGGTAATAAATTTAATAATCTTGGCCCCACAAATGAAAAATGATGCTGAACAATTGTTAACTTGGTTCGATTTATTTGGTATTTTTTACCAGCAGCAGCTCTTGTTACATAATTATGACTGACCAATTCCATTTTTTTGTTATTTTTTAACATATATTTAATTACAGATGGCATATATATTTGTCTAACTCCGAGAAGTTTCGATTCCTTAAATAGTTGGTCTATTGAGAAAAACTATTTTTAAAAAGCATGACTTTAATTATAAGTTTTTGTATCATGATTAAGGGATTTAAGGCAGTTATAAAGGCACCACTCCATGCTGTTATACCATACTGTATTTGAGATTCAATTAAAGCAAAATATACAATTTTGAGCATTTTTTTATTTAATATACTTCTCAAAGAATAGAATTTAAAAATAATTTTACGAATCTTTTTTTGTAATACATTGATTCCATTTCAATAATCTGCCTATATAAACACCAAGATATTTTGTACATGATTCAATCATTATCACCGATTGACAGTTACAATTATTAAAATTTACACAATCATCATTATGTATTGTTAACTTATTTATTTTTGGTAGATCCTTAGCTCTTGTTGATAAAGCTAGACAATGAGATTTTGAGCTATTTAGTGATAGCAAATTATTATTATACCATTTTTTGGTACTTGAAAAGATTTTTCGGCTTTAATCATGCTTTCTTGCCAAGTATTACCTGTAGTCATCAATACCGTGTCATCAGCATATAATAATATGTCATCATTAATGTTTAGGTCTTTTATTTCATTCATGTATATAGTGAACAATAGTGGCCCCAAGACTGACCCTTGTGGCACACCAAACTCTACGATAGCCTCCTTGATGAAGGAGCCCAGTAAACACAGATGTAACAATTATATAGCATATACATTATATTTAAATAATAAGTTTACATTACAAAAATATATATACACTATATAAATGTTACGTTAAAAAGTATAATATATTTCTTATTGGTGTACAATTTATATAAAATAGATGTAATTTTCTTTTATATATTTTTTTTACATATAGAATATATCATAATTATGTCCTATGAAAAAATGTAACAAAAGTTACGTACAGTTTATATAATTCGGAATATGTAACTCATACGACAATAGGTTACGTACTATTTATGTATTTATTTCGTACTTATGAATATATAAATCATTGGACAATAGGTTATAATTATATACTTTATGTATTTTATGATATTTTTGAGTAACAAAAACGTCATTTGCGGACGTTTTTAGGCGAATGCCGCATGCGCTTTATTTTATAGTGATTTTAAAAGTGAAAAACAAAAAAAAAGTAGTAATCATATAGTTTTGAGATATAAAGAATACATTAAAATATAATATTATAACTACATGCGCACACTAAGTCTACGCATATCTTTTGTTAAAGTAGTCGCTTATGCAGGTGGCTCAACTCATACTTTTGTGCATCTTCAACGCCCATCGCAATATTTTTTTCTGACTGGCCCACACACCCCTTACCGAATTACCTGCTAATTATTTTCAATATTTTCAACGCCGATATCTTAAATAGGTAAGTAATAAATTAATATAATTAAAAAACTTTGGAAATAATTTAACGTTGTATTAAGCCATTATATTTATACAGATAATTTGTAGTTGTCGTAATTAAGAAGAACATTCCTACTGCTGAAGATTTTGTTATTAACAACAATGACATAGCAGTTGGAAATAATTAAATTGAATATCAAGGTATGAAACTTATTTTATCATTATTTTTATAGTAGAATGAGTTTGCTTTTATCTATTAATATTTAAATTACATTTAAAAATTTGGGATTTCAATTATTAACCTATTTTTACTTTTAGATTTAACCAATGGTATTCCGGGTAGTGATAAACATTTTGGTGTGCCATAGAATAAAGCAGTTACAGTAATATTTTGAAAATGCCACTAGAGTCCAACGACAAATGGGACACCCTGTATACTTAATTGGTGTATATATTATGTATATAAATATATGTATATATTATCTACTTATTTTTTTTACATTTAAACTATATACACCGGCATATGTAATAGACACATACAAAATGTTATATAATTCTTACATAATAAAAAGATGTATAAAATACATCGATTCTTGATCAGAATTTAGCTGACATTACACATCTCTGTGCGACATAAATATTACATAAATTGTGATGTAGAAAATACATAGATTCTACATTATTGTGTTTACTGGGCGGTATGAATTCTTACTTTTTGTGTTCTCTCCTCTAGATAGGATTTAATAAGATCTAAGGGAATACCTCTGTTACCAGCATTACTGAGCTTATTCAATAGAATTCGGTGTGACACAGTGTCAAAGGCCTTGGCTAGGTCTAAAAATACACCAATAGTTTTCTTGCGTTCACTTAAATTATTTATTATCTTGCTTGTCAAGTGATTTATTGCACTTTCGGTATTACAATTTTCCCTAAAACCATACTGAGTATAATAGTAATACTCAATCGGCAGTGCCAGACTTAACTGAAGAACTTTTGTTGAATGTTGATAAAAGAAAATAAGCAACGTCGATTTTTATTGATTTTAGTAGTGCTTTTGATATTGTTAACCATGAATTTTTATTTTATAAACTTGAAAAACTTGGTATACTATTCAAAAGTTACCTAACTAATCGATATCAATATGTTCTTCATGGAAATTTTAAAAGTCCCAAAAAAAAAATTAAAATATGTGTACCTCGAGGGTCAGTACTTGGACCTATTTTATATAATTTATATGTTCAAGACATTATAAATCTTGATTTAAATTGTACATATTATTCATATGCTGATGATATAGCATTAATATTTTATTCAAATAATATAGTAGAAATTGAATCAAAAGTTAATGAAGATTTAATAATTATACAGGATTGGTCTAATAATAATAACCAAAAACTAAATGAAAAAAAAACAGTTTATATGACCTTTAATCATATTAACAAAAAGTGTATAAATTTAAAATTAATGATAAATGGAAAAAATCTTCAAAAAGTTTCAGAAAGAAGATATTTAGGATTATTATGGATTGATGAAACATTAAAATGGAAGCAACATGTTTGTGAAATAGAAAATAAAATTATTAATGAATTTGCTTTTAGGACAAATTTTTTAGTATATTTTATTCATTTATTGAATCTCACATTCGATATTTAATTACAACATGGGTATGCACCAACAAAAGTATTTGAAATAAAATTCAACGTACCCAAAATAAATGCATAAAATCGTTATGTGGAATTGATAAATTTTATCCAACAGATAATTTATATTTGGACTTAAAATTAAATAATATTAATCATTTTAAATTTTTTGAACACTTAAAATTAGTTTTCAAAATTAAAAATAATATTCAAAAGTCAAACAGAGTTCCATAGATTTGAATAATTCTGTTCATAATCATTCTACACGTTCTTGATGTAATCAAATACATACAAAATTATTTATGTCTTATAGTGGAAATTTCAGCACTTTAAATAATGCATTTTATAAATTTAATTAATTGCCAAATGAATCTCAAAATGAAAAAAAAAACTTCAATCTATTTTAAAACCTTATTAAAGACTTTAACTAATATAACATCTATCTCGTTTAACTTTATATTGTTATTATTTTAATTTTTTATTAGTTTTATTATATTTTATATTATTGTTTAATTTAAATGCTGTTTTGTGTTCTTTAAAGAATGTTATAAAAATAATTGTATTCTTTTTTTTTATAACCGACTGCAAAATTTGGCCAAATAAAATACATATAGAAATTTCAACACCCTGTATAAGGAAGGAAAAACACTCAAAAAAATGCTTTCTTTAAAAAATAATAAGTAACTTTAGTAAGAACTTTAGTAAGTAACTTTAGTAAGTTTAGTGTTTCAACAAATGCTTAAAATCAGTCTTCTAAAACCGTACAAGCTCAAACATGACCTTTTCGCAATTTTTACATTGATATTTTCAATCTTTTTAATTTTTGATTTTTTTGCTGTGTGTTTAATTCTTTTGAGATTTCAACTAATGAAAGTTACAGTGAAACAGAAGTAGTAGAAAGAAGTTTTATTTAAAGCAGTTATTACCAACAAATTAATTTTCAACAAAATAAACACACTACAAATTACATCGTGTTTCTTTGGTTCTCAAACTCCACATCAGGCCTACAATAAATAATATAATAAAAATTTCAAATATACCACTAATATAATAGTAAATCTCATGCTTAAGACTTTCTTTTATCGCTTTTAATCTGCGCTTTGCGGCTTTTTTACCTCATAAGATTCTCAAGGAAATTTATAATATTTTATATCTCTGTTTGTGGTGAAATAGTTTTTTTTTTGGCATCCAACAACAGAACAAGAAGTATGAGATGCTCTCTTATTATTATTTGTAGTATTCATAACAAGAATTTTAAATAAATAAACAAAACTTTAAATTCAAATATTTGACGTTCCCTGTATGTTTTGCAAATTACTGCCACAGAGGGCGCTGCAGTAAAATTCGCTCGTCGCCTATCACTTAGGCAAATCATTATACTTTTCTGTTAAATTCTGGTGGACAGCTAGGGGAAAATTATAGATTGTTATAGATACATTAACCTAAAAATTTCTACCACTAAATCCGATGTTAAAAAGTGACTGTTTGCAATTTTGCCGAAATACTTTAAAAGTTTTTTAATGTTTAAATATTAATAATGTGGTCCAATATAAGTGAACATACAAACCCAAATTTCATAAGTGAATTTAACTTATGTACAGGTGTAGTAGTTAAACAATCAGCATTAATTTACAATCCGAGTGTTTGGCACAAAATATATGTAGGTTTACCGTCTCTTTATAATACACACATCAACTTCAATCTACTTTTTAAATTTTTTAGGTAAAAAATACTTCGGAATGTAACAGAGATTATATTCTGGGAAAGTTAATGAACATCGTCCATCCATTAGATTTTACTCCGGTCTCATTCTTTAAACAAAATGATTATGTTTCTTTTCTGCTTAAGAATTGTGGTGCGGCATTAAATGAGCTTTGTCGTTTGAACTTGACCATAGCGCATGATGCATTGAATAAAAATAGCTTACCGGTAAATATAAATTTTAAAATTTAAAGCTTTTTAAAACTACCACTTACAACTGATATTATCTAAAAAAATTTAACGTTCATTTAATTTGAAATATACAGTGAACTAGAGCAAATAGACTAAAAAACGAAAAAAGTATGGGTCCCTCTTTTCTAGTTTTGGATCTAGAGCGCTTTGAATTTTGATGCACTTAATTTTGACAGATATCACAAAATCACTAATTACATTTTAACCAGTATACGTAGAATTAAAACAAATATTTTTTCAATTGGTTATAATAGTAAATCAAAAATAAGTAGTTGATATAGAGCAGGGCTTCCCAACCTGTGGCAGGCGTCATTTTCTTATACTGCCCTGCGAGTCAAAATTTTCGTCAAAATATACGCAGCGACTATGACTCTGCAGCCTTGTGTAATTGCAGCTTACTACACCTTGCCACTAAAAAGGTAGATCAAAGGAATTATCCTTTCATTTGATTATCTCAATCTTTGATCTACATCATCAATTGCAAACATCCGAGGGGTGGTTCACTACCCAAAATATATACACCTACTTCGATTTTACCCGACGTACATTAGTATTTTTAATGTACTTCGGGTGCTTCGAAATTACCTTATGTACTTCAGAAGTACTTCATGTACTTCGGATATACTTCGGGTACCCCTAAGATTCTTTGAATGTACTGTGGATCTTATTTTTGTTTTAATCACGACATACTTTTCTAAGAAAAATTTTGTATTTAGGTAATTTTTATAAAGAAATAAAAAAAGAGCAAAAACTCATTTATTTACAAAAAAAATATCGAAATATATAAACTTAAAAAAAACATATCAAAACATTTTAAGAACACAATAAAATAATAAATATTGTAGTAAAAGTAGTTAATAGAACTTTAAAAAAACAATAAAACATTTTATATAAATAAAGTACACGTATGTAATAAAATAATAAATATTCTAATAAAAGTAGTAAATATCCTCGCAAATATCTTTAAAAAATAAAAAAATGATGTCTTAATCTATAACGATAATTTACAGGTAGTCTTATTCTTAATTATTTTAATTTTTTTTTCAATTTCAAGGTCTGCTCTTTTTAATAAAAATGGACCAATACCAGAAAGCTCTGGATCGTAAAAAATAAATTTACTTTCAACTTTCTGAATATCATTATCCCTTGGCCACACAAATCTATCTAGATCTCTAGATAAAATTTTTACTTGAACAAGATTTTTAGTAATTTTTTTAATAATTCGGCCAAGAAACCAAGCACAGGTGCTGCTTTGCCCTTCTTTATAGTAAATCGCATAGTAGCGTTCTAATTGCAAGTCACTATCCGAGTCAGAATCCTCATCCATTTCTTCAACACCACTTATCTCGTCATGTTCATTTTCAAACCAACTTTCCTCGCCACTTTCTTCAGACGAAGATATTATAGTTTTTCGTTTTTTTGCTGCTTTTTTCCAAGCTTTTTTTTGAAACTTTTTTGTTGATTTTTTTATTTATGATCATTTCTATGTTTTTGAAAGTATTTTTATCTATACTTATATCACCTTTCTCATTAATAATAATATCTTATATACATATTATACTTGTATTAAAATCAATAGCTTTAAAATCATGATTTTGGTATTTTTTAAATTTTATATTACCAAACTCATCACAGATGAGCCAATTGGCCAAACAGCCAACACCCTTAAGGTTATCTAAAGAAGTGTCGCAATTATCTTTGGTATACTGTTTTTCTTTGGTCGTTTTACCCAAGGTTTTACCATTTAAATAAGAAATAGCTAGTATTTTGCCAAGATAAAAGTTGTTAGTATTTCTACTTTCTCTAAAAGCACACCAATCTCCTATATAGATTTTTTTAACTTTTGTGTTACCTTACTCTTATTAGTGTGAAGAACATTGCGGTTTATTGCATCTTGTTGTACTCTAAAAGTCCTTTCTATTACCTCTTCCGATAAATTAATTTTTTGTAAAGAATTTGTTTACTAAAAATTAGGCAAAACATATTTCAAATCTTCGTCTAAATCTTTAACTACTTCTTCTGGAATATCCTCGGGAATATTCTCAGAAATGTCAATAACGTCTGCACTGCTTTGTGAGATGCTTTGAAATAAGTTTACATTTTCATCATAATTGTCTTCCACATCATTATCATTGGATAAATCATTGAAATCTTTGAATAAATAAGAGTCTGGATTATACCAATTTAAAGACCACTCTGTTATCAACTCGTCTTGAAGCGAATATTTCCGATGTACTTCAAGTACTTCGGCAATGTATTTTGAGTATTTCGGGAATACATACTTCGAGTACTTCTAAGATACTTCGAATGTACTTCGGGTACTTTTAATGTACTTCGAAATACTTTTTTAAAAAATGTACACCTACTTCGATAGGTGAACCACCCCTCGGTTACATCATAAAAACTTTATTTTTGTGAGTAAAAATGGAAATGGTTTTAATTATAACAGAGACTCCATATCAGATTCTGAAGTGCTTGAAAAGTCTGTTCTTCATTTTTTTTGAATTTTTGAGAAGGTTGCTTGCTTATCTTCTTCGCCATAAAACGTTTCTCTTTTTCGGCAGCCTGTTTTTTCTTTTCATCTAATTCTTTTTCCATTTTTTCTTTATGCGGAGTTGACGTGAGCAACACAGACTTCAACATTATTCTTGACCATTTCCTCCTCATTTCTATTTTCATAAGAGGGCTTACATCTTCTGCATATGTGGCTTGATGTTGAGCGTTGTCTTTGGCTGATGTATCAATAACAGCAGCCACAAAAGAGTCAGTTAGTTTATTCGCACTTTCTGGAAGTTGCGCAGCAATTTCTTCTGGGCCTGCAACAACCAATAAATGTGTGGAAGAGGTAGAGGGTATTGAATCAGGTGGAGTTTCATGTAAAATGATAAGCAACTTTTTGGTTATCTTTGTACTCCTCTTCTTAATTTGGTGGAAGAAAGTTGTCTGTAAATCCTTTGACATCCAATGGGTAAATTTTTGTAGCCGCAAGTTCTCATCTAGGAAACTTGCTCTTTAATATATTCATAAATGATACTGTCAATTGTCTTTGTAATATCACGAGTGTCATTTGGGGTTAAGTTTTTTTTTAACCCCAAATGACATGAGTGGTAATGTATGAAAAATATTCGACTTCTAATTTGAACATGAACACATTTTCCACTTTTTTGTGCAAAATTGACAGCCGCCAACTTCAAACTTTTTGAAATTTGACATTAAGGTCATGTCACAAAAAATAATCACTTGTGCGTTGAGTCTTGTGGACTCTTATTCACTGACGACTTCAAGTTGTACAGAATAAACTCTGACCTTAGGTGGAAGTCTGTAACCCTAACGAGTTGTTTTCGGTTGTCAAATTTTCACGTTAGCTGAGTCGTTAGTTACTAGTTTTTGGTAGTCTATAACACGTAACGACTTACGAAACGGGACGAAATTACAACCGACAAGGCTTACAACGCTGCCGACATTATTTTACGAAATTTGTCTATGGTTTAGCAGTTTTTGAACGCATTTTGAATAAAACACACAAACTGATTTTGGCATGTAATTGATTGACGTAAAAAAATAACAAAGATTAAAGTGGTCTTTTTAATAAAAACAATAAACTAGTGTATAGTCTTTGTAAATGCCTTGTTCCAGTTTTAAGTGTTCTATTATTTGAATTTGTAGCTTAACTTAACATTTTTCATAGTACCAATAATTCTTCAATATGGTTAGGAAATAGAAATGCGCATCCAAAACCACATATCTATATGCTTCAGTTATGCTGTAGCACTTTGAGAAAGGGTGGAAAGTAATTTCTCGATTTCAACGATTTTTTCGGCGAAGGAACGATATAAGTCAGGAAGAGGTCGATCTTCGGATTTTGCTATCTACGTCCTTCTAGCGGTTATGGAGGAGGACAAACGTTGCACCTCTAGAACACTGGCTGAGAACTTAAATATCGATCATTTTATCTCTGTAAATTCGGCAAGATGTGGAAATTAACCGGATTTCATTTTGCTTACTTTTAACACTAAATCAATCATGTGAATAAAAATTTGATTTGCCGTTTTCGGTCATCAAAAACGGTCACTGGCTCCCGGACTATAACGTTTTAATTTTTCCATAATTTAAGAGACCAATGGTCACTTGTTTGCATATTTTTTTTTGTATAATTTGTTAATTATGCAAGCTATTACAAAAAAATTTTAATAAAAGTTGTTTCTTTTTAAAAGATCTTTCCAACAATACCATACTGAACCTAGGCTGCCATTTAAAATTTCAAAGTTACTTCCGGTTTGGGGTACTTCAGGTTTGTTTTGGAAATTAAGAATTACTACACGAAAAGATTCTTTAGGTTCAGTTTGGTGGTAAATTTTTTCTTCTCATTAATGTGTGTCAAAGGGTTCTCGAAATACAGAGGTGGTACTGGTAGCCTGGGCACCCTGTATAATCAATATTTTAGCTCTTTACATGAATAATGTTTACTGATAACAGATATTCGACTGTTCTGGTAGTTTTGGTGTTAAATTTGACATTTTTTGGTGTATTGAATATTTATTATATGTTTCCAAGAGCTATTTTTAAAATTCATAGGAACATTAAATTAACACGTTTAATGCGTATTCAAATGTTAAACATTCGTGCGGATCTGCAAAAATCAACCCGCAAAAAAAACAGTGTAGTGTGGCTATTCGCGATTTCGGAATTCCGCTCGCCCTCTGGTGGAATTTATTAAACTACTGAAGTGAGGTAACGTCAAAAATTACGTTTAAATTATACATTAACGCTTATAAAAAGCGAAAATTGCCTGTTTTATTAGTTTCGTGAGCTAAAATAATTAAATCATGGGGTTTTATGTAAATTATAAACAAAATAAATAAATTTTTACCTCACTTGGATCAGCTGTTTCTGTCAAAACAGCGCCCCCTACAGGTAATCGAAATCGCGAATAATGTATATATGGACACGGGAGCCTTGTTCAATGCATTCAACGTGTTAAAACATCTTACTTTAGTTACCTACTACTATTTATCCAGAACTCTAAAAAGTGTCTTAGTTTTCTTTCGATTTTTTTAGTTCAAAATTGCAATTTATCTAAATTATGCCCATGCTAAGGATTTAAAAATTGATATTCAAGAAAACATCGTATATGTATTGAAGAAAAGATATTCTCAACTTACACGGACTCTAAACCTGGATACATTTTATAAGGATCCTGGTAATTTTGATAAGTTTTAATAAATAACCATTTAATACATTGGAAATTATAGATTTACAAGAATTTTGTCCTTTGTCACAGCCAAAACTCATGTACTTTATTTTACATGTAAGTAAAGAACTTGAAGTTGAAACTCTGAAAATTTCTAATAATGGAATTCGGACACTAAAGCCTTTAGAAGCTTATTCTTATGAATCAAATTTAAAGAATTGTAAGATTTTAAAATGTATTGACGCAAGAAAAAATAATGTAAGTATTTGAAACATTGATGTTCCCATATGTATAGGGTATAATCGATTCTCTCCTTTTAGATAGATCAAATGGATGAATTAACCATTCTAAAAAATTTCCAACTAACTTCGTTAGATTTAGATGAAAATCCAATTTGTGCCAAATACAATGAAAGTGAATATTTAAAACATATTCGTAACTTATGTCCAAAACTAAGAAAATTGGTAATTTTATTGGCAATATTTTGACTTAAATAATTACTGTTGGTTTATAGGATGGTTGTAAAGTTACTGGTCAGTTTGGAATTTTGCCATTAAGAAGGAATTATTTATGTAACTTGGAAGCTCTGGGTTTGGTTGACCAATTTTTGGAGCATTATTTTGTGTTATATGATACTAATAGATCAGTTCTGGAAGGATTGTACCATAAAAATGCATTCTTTTCCCTTAATTGCACTTTTAATGCAGTTCCACAGTCTACAATGCAAATGGGAAGAAGGTACCTTCATAAAATTATTAAATATTACTTCCTCCGTCCAAAAATATGGTATACATTTTGAAAAAAGATTGGAATTAACGAATGGAAATTATTTTTACCTTTTTTTATATTTATTTCTAAATACTTGATTGTGAGGTAACAAATAAACAAATTGAGCACAAATATTCTGCCTTATGTTAAAAATTATTCCTAGATTTAAGAGTCATTTATTGTTTAAAATATAATGTCATCCGTTGTTCTTACATAATGCCAAATTTTGATCAAAGTTGTATTGAAATGAACATTTCCAAATTAAAGCAATTATCCCTTAATAACTTAGCGGAAAACAAAATTAAGCCCTTAAATTTTGGAAATTTTATATTCTTCTAATGTGATAAGTTGTGGAAAATTAAGGACTTTAAGTTGTTTTCCAGTAATTTTTGTATTAGTCTTTGCTATACTACAGATTAATTATAATATTTCATATAAAAATTATTCAAATTTTTTAAATTATTGTATATCTTAATTACGGACAAGAAATAAATCAAAATGTATAAGATATTTCCTTCGATATTTCCTGATAAATATATATTTAATCTTTTCTCATTTTGACCGTCATCTGCTCTAATATTTATTATTGTTTTTTTTCAGATTTAATGAGTATAATAAAATGTCAAGAAATGTGAAACTAATATCTGATCTTTCCAAAAGTGACGAACTTCTGTTCTACGGCTCAGCCAATATAACCAAGGCTCTCTCGTTGCTGCCTGTTTGCAAACATGATTTTCATTCGTTTACAGTAGATATGCCATATTATACAGTAAGTTTAATTTTGCATATATTTACTTATTCTTTATGATCAGATTTGCACATACAGGGTAAAAAAGAAGTTCAACAACATTTAATAATTAACGCCGGATTATAACCTAGCTAAGCATAAGCACAGTGGTAAACCTAAGAAATTAAATATATTAATTTCAATATATTAATTTATAACCTAAGTATTGGATTGTATACTTAATTTTTTAGGTTTATCACTAACTATATAAATAGCCTTAAGATCGATCGAAACATCAAACATCCGATATAATAAAAATATGTACAAATGTTTAATTCATTTTATAATAATTTTGTTTGAAAATTTTTTTGAATTTTTTTTACAGTTTAATAAATATTAAGGGGTTCTGGTAATATTGCATAACAATGCGGCACTAAAGTTATAAGCCTCTAATGTAGCACAACTTACAAAATGTTCAAGAGACATAAAATCTTTCTCTTGAAATTCTCTACCAAAGCAAATCATTAAAAAAAAAATGTATGATTAACATAAGCAGGTCTGTATCCTCTCCAACCTCAAACAATTATCGCATATTAATAATAATAATTTATTGGCAATACAGCCATAAGAACATACAATAAACAATTATATTCAAAAACTCCTCTAATACATATTTAATAAAAAATTTAAAGGACGATTATAGTTGTACAAGGTAGATACAGGGTGTCCCAGCGCTGCGAGGAAGTAACATTACTCTAAAATGAAAAAAGATATCGGCATGCGGTTTTCGATAGAATATACAATACCTTTAAGCGCACATTTTAAAAATATTTTAGTAATATACCGGGTGTCCATTGGCGGACCAAAGTTATGTTTTTTTAAATGGAACACCCAGTATATTATGACATTTTTGGATTCCTTATAGAAAAATAATTATACTTTGTATAAACTTTTATGGGTCTATCATCACTCGTTTTGCTGATATTTGCTATTTAAGCCATAAAAAGATCAATTTTTGAAAGATCACTGCTCTAAAACGGATGAATATTTTGGGTTGAAATTTTCTCAAAAATTTTTCAACATCGTATATTCTACAACTATCATGTCAAATTTAAGTTTGTGAAAATTTCGTTTAATTGTTCAATTTGCGTTTCATAAGGCAGCCTGATAAAAAATTATCACAAACTTAAATTTGACATAACAGTTGAAGACTAGAGGATGTTGAAAAATTTTTGAGAAATTTTCAACCCAAAATGTTCATCTGTTTTAGAGCAGTGATTTTTCAAAAATGGATCTTTTTTTGGCTTAAATGGCAAATATCAGCAAAACGAGTGATGATAGACCCATAAAAGTTTATACAAAGTAAAATTATTTTTTTATAAGGAATCCAAAAATGGCATAATATACTGGGTGTTCCATTTAAAAAAACATAACTTTGGTCCACCATCTTGGTATGGACACCCAGTATATTACTAAAATATTTTTAAAATGTGCTCTTAAAGCAAAGGTATTGTATATTCTATCGAAAACCACATGCCGATATTTTTTTCATTTTTGAGTAAAGTTACTTCCTCGCAGCGCTGGGACACCCCGTATATTATAGTGACAGTAGAAGGTAACATACGAGGGAGTTTTTACATTAGGTACATAGAAGTTAATACCAGCTAAAAGGTCGGAACAGTCAATGTCATCTACAATTAATTTAAATAACATAGTGAGTTCCAATTCAGTTCTTCTATCTTCTAGCGACTTCAAATTATTTAAATACCGGATATCTGGGTAACTTAGATCGTTACACTGGGCACCAATCACAGAAATGACCACGCTACACAATTAAACTCCAGTATGGACCTAATTAAACAGGAATACAAATTCTTATGCAGTTTATGTTGAATTCCATCATATTTCTGCTCATAAAGCCCCAGAGTTTGAAGTATCGAATTTTTAGAGCCTTAATGTGAGAAAAAAAGTTAAGTTTGGAGTCCATAATAAGTCCTTAATTTCAGATACCTTCTCCAGAATAAGAAAAAAAAATTACAAAAATTAATTTAAAAAAAAATTATTTTTATAATTTGTTTAGATTATTTTTGTTTATGATTTTTCTCAATCCAAAAAAATATGTTGCCATTTGAAAAAGAAAAGTTGCCTCCTCCTCTGATGTTTTCAAAAATAAAATTAATCTTTTATTATCTGATAGTGGTATTTTTTAAACCATTTAATTTGACATATTACTTATTAAAATCGGATAAGAAATAACGAATCTACATCTTTAGCTGTATTTTGTGCAGCCCTCGGTGTGTGCAATATTAATAGCAGTTGTAACAATTTCCACAACTACTTTTACAAGAAACAGTTCACTCTCCACTTTATCACGGAGCATAGAAATGAGGAGTTCTTTGTTGTGATCATTGGACAGGAAATGCTCTTTCGACATGGTAGCTGTCATTGTTTCTCGAATGCTACGTTTGCTGCAGATAATTTAATTTTCCGTTGAAGGCGCTCTGTTGTTTTTGTGGTCTTCAAGGATACATCATATGGGTACCCATCGAAATCGATGGTGATCCCTAGTTTATTGTAAAACTTTTTCAATTAATCCACATACTTCAATAGAATGGCTGAAAATGTTTCTTTTGACTGCCAGACCACTCGGTGCAAAAAAATCCATCATCAATGATGTGTACAGGATTATCCATGTATACAGGGTGTCTCACTTTTTTCCAGCAAAAATTTTTTTTAGATAGTAAATGGTAAATGTCATTGTGAACAAAAAATTTCCTGTAAACTAATATTTTTTTTCGACTCCTAAGAAGTTACAGCAATTAAAAATTTCAACATTTTAATGATTTTTTGTGAAATCCTGTACCTATAATTTTTGTTTCTTATCATCATGTTTTTATTTAAAAGATTTATGGTTTGGATTTTGTCTATCCCAACTTGCCTTTTTGAACATTATTGGCTGTTTTAAAATAAGTGGACTCATTTAAAATTTCTGACTAAATATCTGATTGGCTTACAGATAATGTCAAAATCCAAAGCATACTTGATTTAAATTTAAAAAATTGAAATAAAATGAAATTTATACAGGGTGTCCCAAAAAATCATTAATATTTTAAAATTGCTGTAACTTCTTAAGGAGTCGAAAAAAAATATTATTTCATAGGAAATTTTTTGTTCAGAATGACATTTACTATCTAAAAAAAATTTTTGCTGGAAAAAAAGTGAGACGCCCTGTATACATGGATAATCCTGTATATTCCCATCTTCATTAGTCAAACTCAAATTCAAAGTATGTCTTTAGGTCTTTCCCAGACTTCTTGAAAAATGATATGCATCTGAAAATAGTATAAGGATTAACAGGTACATAATACATTTAAGAGGATAGCTGGTGTATTCGGTGGGGTCTTGTGTTTTTGATCATAAAAATTTTCTTTGAAAGATTTTGTTGATTTTCTTTTTGGGCTGCAATATAGAATCTTTAGGCTATAATTTTTGCAATTTTTGTCTTTGTAAAGTAAAAATTGCGCGTTTTTTTACTATTTTCTTTAAAAAAAAATCCCCAGGAAAAACACAATTTATTTTCGATTTTTTCAAAGTTCTCCAAGGCATGTTTTCTATTAAATTTAAAACATAAATAACGCATTATAACATCGTTATAGGCTTTTGAAATTTAGAAATTTTTTCGCACTTTTAAAAATCGCCCCAAATAATTAAAAAAAATATACGAAAAACAAAAGGAATCTCAACATTCTCTTGAATGTCTAGAAAATATATGTGAAAACCGGTTGTGTTTTCTTTGATTGGTATGGCTGCACTTTGTCTTTGAAATTGACAAACATTTACATTGAAATCTCCTCGGCTATCCTCTTAAGGGGTGTCACTCGATTTCTTCATTGGTATTTTATGTCTTTAAAGTTGGTCCCAGTTGCATTTGCAATACTTTGCATTCCAATCTCATAAGCTTGATGGGAATTTAATTTTTCGTCCACTACAACTGCAGTGCTTATATTGACATGATAATTTCTCTAACAGGAAAATAATCATGTGAAGAAATCCAGTCTACTAACTTCAACACATCTGAGTCGTCTCTTCTAATCCTAAACAACCAGGCATCTATATGTTGCTCCGATGAGGCGAAAGTAATGCCATAAAGTTGTTCTATTTGCAAAGATATTTCTACCATAGCAGGCATAGAAGAAATCCATTTTATGAGAACACTATCAGTTATTCCTCTTCCACGACTCGCACCCCTTCAGCTTTCATTAGGGTTTACTCTATGGTCATATCTGACCATATACACACGCAGATCGTACAATATTTTTTTTCTACATACAAGATATTAGTAGTTGTTTACATAGTGACCATGGTTTTGTTACATACTTTTAACACAAGCGTAGAGAGTAAATTACTTTTGATGCTCTACATCTTTTATTGTACAAGTTTTTTCATTTAGAATAGCCGTTTTAATGTAACAGATGTTTGAAAGTCACTACAGTTTATCCAAAGCTAGAATATACACTTATTTTCCCATCATGCACGCGAATCGATCTGATTGGTTTATGCGTTGAATGGATACCACAACTGGCCATGCAAAGCACGTTTATGATGCCGGTGTACTTTTTACTATCACTTATCAGTCAATCGTCGATCAATTGTATTCTGCTAATAACGCTTGCATAAGGAAGGAATGCCTTTTAGGGGCGTGAGTTTTATAAGCGAAATAGTAAAAAAAAATTTGTGTTTCTTTTGATGCCCTCACGAAAGTTCGCGTCGAGGGACCGGGCAAACTTAGGATACTTTAATTTGACATCAAATAAAGTGGTCGAAACGATTTCCTGCTTTCCAACATTTATTTTCACCAACGGACCCAATTTTACTGGCTTATTGGTACTTTGGCTATAATTCAAAAAAATATTTTTTTTTAAATCAACTTTAGAGGCTTATGAAACTTATAAAAATAACTCTTCAAGTTGCTTAGTTATTTTATAAATTTTTCAAAGTCGTAATTAATTTTTATTTTTTTATAGGGTGATACTTTAGTTATTATAGTATCAGGTGTTTTTAAAGAGCCAGGTCAGAATCTTCTTGACTCAGATTCTTTCTATGGTTTTACCCGGACATTTGTTCTTAAGCTTAAGAACAATGATGAATACAACATAATTAATGAAATGTTGCACGTTTTCAATGCCTCACAGACACAAATCCGTAAAGCTTTTAAAATTATAAAAGTTGCTCCAGTGAAAACATGTATTCCAATACCAATAGCTAAAACTAACTCGGATAAAGAAGAAATGTTAGATGCATTTGTAAAACTTACAGATTTAAAACCAGAATGGGCTAAAAAGTAAGTGTAAATAGGCTAAATAACATTTTACAATGGTTATAGCATCTATTGTTTGTCCGTTTTGTAAACAGACTTTTCTATTACATTCTTACACACTGCAGGTATAGGACGCACTCATAAGTGCAAACGATTCGAAAATCCTGTTTGCAAAACAAACAGACCTTATGTGCCCTTAGATCTTGTAAATTTATTTTTAAAAACTATTATTTATTAAAAATTGTACGTACCGCGTATATCTAAAATTAAATGATCTCTCAACAATAAATTCTGTAGGTAAGTTTTCTAATAATGTTATATTTTTAGGTGTTTAATTGAATGTTGTTATGACTTAAAAAAATCATTGGAGCTATTTAACGATTTCTTCAAAAGTGAAAAAATACCAGTTGAAGCCTTTAGGTAAATTTCATGTTACTTTAATAATAAAATCCTAATTATCATTTCGCAATTTTAGATTTTATGTTGAATCACCCAAAGAAACAATAACAAATTTACCTACACCTATGTATCAAGACATGAATATTCAAAATTCCTTTAATCAACCTTATTTATCAAGACCGATATTACCACAAACTTATGAAACACCTCTTCCAACTCCTATGCCTGTTCAGCCTCCAAAACCTATTCAGCCACCAACACCTATTCAAACACCAATACATATTCAACCTCCAACACATAATATTCAACCTTCAACGCATATTCCACATTCAGCACATATTCCACCTCCAACACATATTCAAAATTCACTACATATTCAACCTCCAACACATACACAACCGCCAACACATAAGCAACTGCCAATGCCTATTCAAACTCCAGTTCCGGTTCAACCACCTTTACCGGTCCAGAATCCCTATGGCGGTCCTGCTGTTGTTTCGCAACCTAAACAAATTCCTAAGCCTGGAGAGGCTCCAAAACCAGTTCCTCCACCAATTATTGTTCAAAGCAATTTATCTTTTCAATTAAATTTAAATAACCCAGCCAAAAATATTAAAGAAACTGCAAAAGGTAACAAAAATGCTAAAAACCTAGTGACAGTAAACTGTTTGGATACAAAACCATCCCAAAATACTACAAAACCTGCTGTAGTAAGTAATAAATTAGTATTCTTCATTAAAATAAAATGTATTATTTTTAGAATGAACCTACGAAGATTTTGAAGGCTGATGATAAACAAAATGTGGTGAGTACTTATTTTTTTTATGAATAACAAATAATATATTTTTTTTATTTAGAAAGATGAACAAAAGGGGAAACCTGAAACTCAATCGCCCTCTAGAAGTATGTTGAAATACATTTATTATATGTTAAATAAATTTTTAAACTTTTAGGTCTTCCACTATCAGTAAGTTACAAAAAGATTGTGATAAATTTAAAATAAGATATGCTAGTGGCTAATTGCTTGGAACAATTAAAAACATATTTGTCGTTTAAAATGACTTCTTGTAAATAATTGTGTATTATAAAAGCTCTGGTAGAAAAACATTAATGGCTCAATTTTTAAGTAAACATTCCAGGGGGGTTATTCTCGAAACACGACAAGATTTCGTATATGCCATGACAAGGACGCGCTCTTATTTTTGCATTTGAATGACAAGGATAGAATAGTAAAAGTTATGTACGACCTAGTGTCATGTGATTCGAGAATAGTCGCCCAGCTTGCTTCTTTCATTATATAGTTATTTGTGCAACAAGTACTAGTTCACTCAAATTAGGATTTTACCTTACAAAAGGTCCAGTAGTATTTTTTATCTTGTGTATATACCGGGTGGAAATGAAAACCGGGTCACCTCGATAACTTTTTTATTTATGAATAAAAAAATTTGAAATTTGGCTATGTTCTATGGTTCAAAAAAACAAATTTTATGTGCATTTTTTATTTTCGAAATCACTTCCGGTTTCACCGGAAACACCATGAACTTTGTTTTTTTAAATGTAACATCCCATATTTTTATTCATGGCTTAAAATACTTTTAAAAAAGAAGTATTTTTGAGATATTAGTTTTTATTTTTTTTGTAAAAAAAATTTTTTTCAAAAAAAAAATAAAGGTTTTCGAAGTCGGTGAAAAGTACCAAAACTAATTCTAAATAATTCAAATACCTAAATAAAATTGTAATTTGAAAAAAAATTTAAGTGGTTTTTGAACTATTAATTATTAAACTTAGTTAATGAAGATTTTATCAAATATCTCACTTTTTTTAAATGCAATGATGCCGGGTCATTCGACTTTTTAAAAAGAGGATTTTATAACGATTATTTTGGTACCCCATATGTAGGGGTATTATTTTGCATGTGCCTAAATGAACTAGTAAAATTATTTATTTCTTAAGTTGGAAAATACTAGCTATTAAGTATTTTTATTACAGGCACATGCAAAATAATACCCCTACATATGGGGTACCAAAATAATCGTTATAAAATCCTCTTTTTAAAAATGAATGACCCGGCATCATTGCATTTAAAAAAAGTGAGATATTTGATAAAATCTTCATTAACTAAGTTTAAAAATTAATACAGGGTGTCCAGAAAATGGCGCCCAAGCTCTCCAGTGCGTAGTTGGGGACCATTCTGGGATGTCCAGAAAAATTGTTAAAAAAATCCCCGTGACCAATTGACCGAGATATGGAGGGTCAAAGTTTGGAATTCAAATTCTTTATTTTTATGAATTTTCAAAAACCGCCAATTGTCCTGTAAAGTTTGGCTTCTCTTTAGTCTTTTAGTAATAAATTTAATTTAAATTGAGTTTTAATAACTTCACAATTTATTTTTTTAAATTGAAAATTATGACAAGTGCTTATGACAGGTAATTTTCAATTTATAAAAATAAATTGTGAAGTTATTAATACGCGATTTAAATTAAATTTATTACTAAGCGACTAAAGAGAAGCCAAACTTTACAGGACAACTGACGGTTTTTCAAAATTCACAAAAATAAAGAAGTTAAATTCCAAACTTTGACCCTCCATATCTCGGTCAATTGATCACGAGGATTTTTTTAACTATTTTTCTGGGGATCCCTGAAGGATCCCCAACAACGTACTGGAGAGCTTAGGCGCCATTTTCTGGACACCCTGTAGTTCAAAAACCACTTAAATTTTTTTTCAAATTACAATTTTATTTAGGTATTTGAATTATTTAGAATTAGTTTTGGTACTTTTCACCGACTTCGAAAACCTTTTTTTTTTTTTGAAAAAAATTTTTTTTACAAAAAAAATAAAAACTAATATCTCAAAAATACTTCTTTTTTAAAAGTATTTTAAGCCATGAATAAAAATATGGGATGTTACATTTAAAAAAACAAAGTTCATGGTGTTTCCGGTGAAACCGGAAGTGATTTCGAAAATAAAAAATGCACATAAAATTTGTTTTTTTGAACCATAGAACATAGCCAAATTTCAAATTTTCTATTCATAAATAAAAAAGTTATAGAGGTGACCCGGTTTTCATTTCCACCCGGTAGGTAGGAAGTGTTCGAGAAAAAAAATGTAAACTCGGCATAACTTTTGGCAGCCCAAAAACCTCGGTATTTAGAAAAAACTGAAAATAGTGCCAAAAAACCTTTTGTAAGGTAAGCCGTTCTTTTGGGATAATTTGACTGGACTATGCAAAAAGTAGAGTCGGATAATACGTCAAGTGCAAATATTCATTTTGCACGAGTTGAATACATTATTTTTTCCACTATCGAAAATCATCGATTATTGAAAATAACAAAATTCCATAAAAACATAAAATTACTGGCATTTCTAAATTTTTCATTGACTACGTTTACCTCGAGCAGGTCAAGCCAGCTTGAATTCGGGCTTGATTTGACCTTTTACATGTACTTCAAATGGTAGAGGTCAAGCCTAGCCGAATTCAAGCTGGGTTGAGTTGGCCGAGATAAACGTAGTCATTTATAATCAATTGTCAGTGCTTAGTCAAGCTTTAGTGCGCAAAAGCCAAAAGCAGTACTTAAATAATGATTTTCAATTTTTAAAAAGAAAGTGTTTAAGAGGATAGTCGGCAAATTTGAGCGCTTGATTTTGAAATTCGCTTGATATTCGCAGTTTTAGTCATATTTTTTTTTCCATCGAAGCTTTTTTAAATTTTTTTTTTGGTACACAGAAGAGTCTTGTGGCTACCAATTTCTTCTTTTTTTGTTTTGGTAAGTCAAACCAAATAATCATGCGGCAGCCGTAAAACGGGCTCTTTACAAAAAATGTTCGCTTAGTGGCTCTTTGAAACATTCTAAAAAACTAATTGAAATAAAATTTTTTTTTCTGACGACCATATGAGAAAATCGTATATGTCATTCATATTAGTAGTTTAGAAAATCGTTCATTTCAACACTAGTGACTTTAAGTTTCCATGTTGTAACTGTCAAATAGTTCTTGTAATTTTCGATAGAGGCGCTGCGAAGGAATTCCGAAAGCCCTCTCTTGGATATTTTTGAACTTGCAAAAAAAGGATAGTTCAAATAAAAATTTATATTTAACCCCGCCAATATTACTAATTTTATTATTAAAATCATTATATAATTCACTTTTCTGTAAATTTTAAATAAAATAGGAACATTTTTTAATCGTTTCGATAAGTTGCTTCCGTCAAAACCGTGCCACCTACAATTATTTACATTTAACTAAAAATAATCAATAACTTCAATGTCGGCTGCTGTTAACATAGGTTATGTTATGTTGTTACTACAAAATATTAATAATGGTCGTAAAATCTCCGTGGTCGTCGGAAAAATAGCGTACAGAACTCGCAGAAAGTGAATTTCGTTGCTCGTGTAATATCCTCACTCGGCTAGCGCCTCGTTCGGCTATTTTCACACTCGCACAAAATTCGTCACTTTCTAGCTCGTTGCGTAATATACTATTTCCGACGACCATATGAGAAAATCGTATATGTCATTCATATTAGTAGTTTAGAAAATCTTTCATTTCAACACTAGTGACTTTGACTTTCCGTTTTGTAACTGTCAAATAGTTCTTGTAATTTTCGATAGAGGCGCTGCGAAGGAATTCCGAAAGCCCTCTATGGATTTTTTTGAACTTGCAAAAAAAGGATAGTTCAAATGAAAATTTATATTTAACCCCGCCAATATTACTAATTTTATTATTAAAATCATCATATAATTCACTTTTCTGTAAATTTTAAATAAAATAGAAACATTTTTTATTCGTTTCAATAAGTTGCTTCCGTCAAAACAGCGCCACCTACAATTATTTACATTTAACTAAAAATAATCGATAACTTCAATGTCAGCTGCTGTTAACATAGGTTAGGTTATGTTGTTACTACAAAATATTAATAATGGTCGCAAAATCTACGTGGTCGTCGGAAAAATAGCGTACACAACTCGCAGAAACTGAATTTCGTTGCTCGTGTAATATCCTCACCCGGCTAGCGCCTCGTTCGGCTATTTTCACTCTCGCACAAAATTCGTCACTTTCTAGCTCGTTTGCGTAATATACTATTTCCAACTCTAGAAATAAGTTAAGATATAAACGAAGACTTTTGGATATATTTTTAAACTATTTACAGCATCCCAAAAATTAAGTAAAATTTTAAGAAATTTTTGGAATGCTGTAAAAAATTTAAAAATATATTTATAACAAAAAAACGCAACATCAAAGTCTTCGTTTATATCTTAACTTTCTAGCGTTGAAAAAAAAATATTATTTCAATTAGTTTTTTAGAATGTTTCAAAGAGCCGCTAAGCGAAAATTTTTTGTAAAGAGCCCGTTTTACTGCTGCCGTATGATTATTTGGTTTCACTTACCAAAACAAAAAAAGAAGAAATTGGTAGCCAGAAGACTCTTCTTTATACTAAAAAAAGAAATTTTAAAAAAGCTCCACTGGAAAAAAGTTATGACCAAAATCGCAAATATGAAGAGAATTTCCAACTCAAGCGCTTAAATTTGCCGACTATCGCCTTAAGCCACTTTACGATCAGACCGCCCCGAAAAAAGTTATTTCACCCCGAACGAAAAATCAAATTCATCCCTCAAGTGTCCGAAATTCACCCCGAATCGCACCAAATTTTATTATGTTATGAAGGACCAGATTCTGAAAACGATGGTTTTCGTCAGATTTTATAAATTCCGGTTGAATCGTGAAGAGTGATGCTGATTCTAAGGCTGCGTTCCACAAGACTCGTAATGCCTCAGAACGACCGCAAAGTCGTTCCACATAAGACCGCGGTTGTTTCGGTCGTGTATAAAAACGTCATTGATGACGTCACACATGCCGACCGCATGAGTCCACAACGACCGCATTTATTTGTGAGTTTTTGTGGTCGTTTGTTGAAAGGTCTCATTTGCGCTTGTATATTATTATACGTCAAAAATGGTATATAAAAGCTATCATTTAATTTAATCCTGAAACAGACGAAGTTAGTCAATATCACGTTTCGCTAGAAGACGCAGTAATCAAAGAAATTGGTATTTGCGCTTGAGCAAAATAGGGCTGTCAACAATTTTCCCTCTACCTCTAGGAGTTTATTACAAACCTTTATAAAAATGCTTTGTTTATAGACATTCCCTTTGCAAATTCTTTATTAAATGGAGCCATACAAGCAAGAGTACTTCCCAATCATCTTCAGAACTTTATGAACTATCAAGACTCAGATAAATAATAATTTTCCTTCTGATCTCGTGTATTATTTTTGCATTTATGTTTGCAAACATTAAATCTTTGACAGCCATGTTTATCAAATTGTTATTAAGGATTTTGAGGTTATGTTTTGCATTCGTAACGCATAGCCCAAAACCCATACCTCTTAAGTTTTCGAATTAGTGGAACGGGAAATAATTTTACGGTCGTGGTCGTTAGTGTTCATAAGTGGAACGTACCCTAAGTTTGGTTCGAAGTTTAAAAAATTGCTTTTAAAGGGAAGTGACGAAATTTGGCCCCTTTTCTTCTCACATTCTGAGGATTAATCAGTACAATTTTTAAGTCTCCAGGTGTATCCATAGAACTAATATAGATGGAAGGAGCATATCTGCTGTCATTCGATGTTTTTGTTAAGTCGACATAACATCGGAAATTATCGGAAACATTCGGATAGGGGGGCAAATTAATAACTTTCCCATAAGAACCCATGTAAATAATTCGCTTTTATTTAGCTTCTTGGGACTTTTTAGATGCAATTTTTTTAAATGAATCAATTATTTCATTTAAATAATTTAATAAATTGATGATATAACTTAGAAATATTAATTTATTTTCTTTTTAATATTTAACTGCAGAAAGCTATGCACGTTTAAAATTGTCTTGATATCTGAAGTCAGGAGCAGAAGCTTCCTGCTAGTAGTGGTTCTGCAGCTAATAGGGGAGTATGTCTCCTTAATGGGATTTCTCTTGCTCTGAATGTTCTAAACTTCGAAGGAAGGCTTTTAAAAAATTATAGAAATCAGTCAATTTTGTACTTCATTAAGTACAGAATCGTCTCCTGTAACCTTTGGTGGAGAATTATTCTTATCTTGCTTGGGACTCTTCACGTTCTGGTACCGAGTTACTGCTAAAATTGATAGATCCGAATTACTCTTTGCTGTTGGTAATCTAAGGAACTTGAGTCCTACTAAGAACAACATAAGTAATTCAATGATCTCTCATTTCCCAGAATCTGTTATTTCCTTCTTTGTTGAATTTATCAATAATTTTTTGGGTGGCTCTGAGGTTCTTAATGATTGGCGGTCAGTCCAAATTTATCCTATCTTAAAACCTGGGAGGAATCCTGGTGTCATCGAGAATTATAGACCGGATGCACTTACTTCTTTTTGAAAGTAAAATTCAATTAAGGTTGGAGTGGTGGTTGGAACCAAAACATGTTTTAATTCGAGAATTAGTTAATAGCCGATCCGCCCCTAAAATATGAATAATTATTAAATATCTTATTTGCTTGCCTAATTCTAATAAACCGATTTTACTTAACCCTCCTGCATCTTTCGTGTCAGGTTTATATGTATAAGGAATGAAATTTTGGGTAAAAAATGACCCGAAGGACACAGCAGGGTTAACTTTTAAAGTTTTTATCTTTATTTTCTTAATGAATTTACTTACTTGTGAAAAGGCACACCACTCTTTTCATCTTATATGCCGAGCATGTCTTAACCATTTTTTGTAAAACTAAAACCTAAAACACAACATAATTACTCACAACATTCATTATAAACATTTTGTAGGCCAAGTTTTCTAACAATTTAAGTGAAGTACAACAAATTTTAGAATCAAAAATAAGCTAGATTTTCTTAATATTACTTATAAATACGTACTTACATGATTTAAACAATAAACGGTTAAAATTAAATATCACATTAATTAATCTAATAACATTTAATAAGCAAAAAAAAACACCAAATGCGATTTGAGTATAAAAACGCGCACATAAACTATACGTCAACGCAACTGTCAAATTGTATTTGCCCCCCTTAGCTCTATCTCACTTTATTTACTGCGATTTTCACGTATTGATCCTTCCATTAGTTCTATGGGTATATCCGAGATTTGAAGTGTGCAAATTTAACGTTTTTTCGGGCGGCAAAAGTACCTAATTGGTACCGCTTCGATCTCAAAATCCATCGGGGACTTTGCATATTCGTAACTTTTGATAGGGGTTGTCTATTACGATGCGATATTTTTTATTTTGCTTATTATATGTATTAATATTTATGAACAAAAAAATCTAATGTAAAATGTTAAAAAAACTTCACAAATTCGGTCGGACTTGAACCCCAGTGGAGGTCAGTTTATAAAAATTTTTACATTTCGCTTCATTTCCCTTAAAACGGGCAATTTCTACAGTATATAGGCTATTTTTTGTTTTTATACTCGAAGGGGTTGGCAAAATAAAGCATAATTTTTGAATTATGGTGTGGGCGGCTCCCTTCCGGCCATTTTTAACGGATTTTCATTTTTAAAAACTCTGCTGAATCTACTGTTAGAACCCAAACCGCCCATGAATAGGGTTTTTTGAGTTTTGAAAAAACAATCGATAAATATTTTTTTTAAGATCGCATTTAAAAAATCCGAAATTTTTTACGCGTTTCGTTCTAATTAACCCCTTAAATTCTATTTCACCCCCACTAATTGCACCTACCCTAAAAGCCTCTTGAGACCCACTTTACAACAAAAAAGAATAATTTAGATGTCTCTTTTCGTTATGGAGTTATGACTGAAAATGTAGTTAAAATAAGCATAAGCCAAAATTTTGGTCTGAAATTTTTCACTTTTTACAAAGCAATTAATATTTTCGAAACTATTAGCACCAATAGCTTAAAATTCGCACCGTCACCTCCCACATCAAACTCCGTGAAAATTATAATTTTCGGTTGAAAATTGCGCTGTCCAGGGCCGTATTTGTACCAAAAAAACCTTTGCGAATTTTTTCCAAAAAACTACTTAACCGATTTTAACAAAATGTTTTTTAAAATACTTCTATCTTTGGTGTTTTCCTTTCATAAAAATTTGAAATCGCGAAATTTTGTAGTTTTAGAGAAAAACAATAAAAACCGATTCCCAATTTTTTTCAAGTTCGATCCCGCAAATGAAAGTTAATCGAAAATGGATACAGTGTAGGGGGTCAGTTGCCCTCTACACCCCGAAAAAATGTCTTACACCCCAAAACCTTAAAAAATTTTTTTTAGGTAATGCATCTTAAAAATAAGTAAATTTTAAAAAAATTAATAAGATAATATCGATAACTTTTTAAACTTATCTGTACGAATTATTGTTCCTTAATTTTAGTTATTAAGCGAAATATCAAGTTTTAATAATACACCTTTGCTCATTTATCCGAACGTCATATTTTATACGGGATGTCTCACTGAAAACTTCAAATGTATATTATTTGATAACTATTTTTTTTCAAAAAAATAACCGAACACGCCGATTTTTATTTTGAGGGGGAGGGGGACACATTATAGGACCGATTTAAGCACTCTTACGTCGCCCCCTTAAGCGGGGGGCGTTTACCCTAAAATGTCTTAAAGGGCAAGAGGGGTTGAGTAATATATCATTTGTAAATCAAAATGTAAATTTGCTGCCACCTGGTGACTGCAAGTTTCAAGCCATACAGAGTTCTGCAATTGAAATTTCGTACCTCTTGCAACGCTGCAAACAAACGTTTTGGTTATATTTGTTTATGTTCCATGCTTTATGCTTGAGGTTAGCCATTATTGTTTATTACGTGTTTCGTTAAAAGTTTAAAAATGGTGCCAATAATTGATTTAAACTATTATTTAAATAAATAAAAGCGGCTTCTTTCGGCTACTCAAAACACTAAATTAGTTCTGCGGCCCACTAATAGATGTCCAGCGAAAAAAATCCTAGTAGTGAGCCGCTTTTAGCTATACGCAAGGTCTTATGAGAACTGGCTCTCTTATTGTATCCATACCATGTTGGTTATTTTGTGCACTAAATCAAAAAAGCATGACTTTGTGCGCTAACAACTAATACTAAATGGCTACTTTTAATCATAGAATAGACTTAAAATATCTATACCAATTTTTTAAATACTTATAAATTAAATTATTTTTACTTTCAAGCCTTCAGATGATATAGAGGTATTAAATTGACAAACTAATGATATAATAAGAATACATTTTAGTTTTAAAATGTTTTAAATTTATTACAGACGGCAGTAAAAGTTGCTGACCCTTTCATAAGAGCGGCAATTAATATAAATCCAAACATTACTCAAGAGGAAGCGAAAAATATACTTGACCAAGGTTTGAAAACAGTGTTAGAAAAACACTGTTTTGCTTTAAGTTTTTATAGATGCATTGGGAAATCATATTTTAAGTTCAAATTATTTCCCGAGGCTAGAAATATGTTGAAGAAAGTAATGGAAAAGCTTAATAAATCCATGGGTAATTTATGTTAATATTTTCAGTGATAATTGTACTTTATTTTCTATATTAATTAGGCGAAGAAATTTACTCCACTTTTACATTATATGAAATTCAGTTTGGCGATTTAACTATAGCTGAAGAAATGGTTGTTAAAACAGCGAAAACATTTCCTTCATTTAAAACGGCAAAACTAATTGGTGAGCATATAGCGAAGATCAATCCTGAGTTTTCAAGGTAAAATTTTAGTAAATGTAGTAAAGTTTTAAAAAATGCAAACGTTTATCTAATTTATTAAAAATGTAAAAATATCCAACAAACAACATAAAATATACGGGGAGTCCACGAAAATAGGGCCTCTAATTTTTTTATTTATGAAAATAAAAATTTGAAATTTTACTATGTTAAATGGCATAAGAAAAAGGATATATTGAACAAAAAATTTCAATTTCACTTTCGGTTTCACCGGAAATTTCATCAACTTTCTTATTTTAAACATCCTATGTTTTTGTACTTATTATTAAACATTGGCAAGTTCCAAGTATGTTAAAATAATTTGTTTTTAACTTTTAAAAAATTGGATTTTTTTGGTATTTTTTTTCATAAAATCTATTAAAACTACTCTTAAATAATTTAAATAGGTAAAATAAATTGCAAATTATGAAATTTATTCGGGAGTTTTTGAGAAATTAATTTTTAAAATGCGTTTTTTGCAAATTATCTTTATTTTTTCAAATGGCATGATAGTGGGGCCTAAAATTGTATGTACTTATTTTTAAAATTGCAAAATTGGCTTTTTTATTCATAAATATTTTTCTATCGTAGTTTTTCTTATGTCATTTTTAATAGTATGCAAAATTATTTATTTAGTGTTTTTAGGAAAAATTTTTAAATCTAAACTAACTTAAGTTAACCTAATTTAACTGAATCTAAAAAATCTAAAAATATATTCCTCTTTGACTCTTTGAGATGCGACCGGAGTTTTGATGAGAAAAAAACAGAAACACCCGTTACCTTATTATCGATAACAAACTCGGGTCGATTTGACGTTTAAAATAAAAAAAGACGATAACTCGGCAGTATCAACTAATAAATTTTCCGTTAAAATTTGCATTATTTTTCACCTATTTCCACAGGGGCTCTTGTTTTTAGGGGCCCAACGTCCGGGCACATTCACTTATAGGTACGCCACTGCTACCCTGAAAATAATTGTGTCCTGTGAGTACTTATTGCTGTTTTAATTCAGAGTCGATCCAATCATTGCTTGCTTTTAGATTTAAGTTTTTTTTATTTATTGCAACGCTCCAAAGAAGACATTACATATAAATGTAAATCCATAATGGCAAAAATAGTGGAAACTGGCAAGTGGGTAAAATACCAAATTTATTTATTTGAGTTGATAAATTTATTTACACTTTAAAACATCTTATGGAACTCCAATCTGAAATATCCTATTTTAAGGAGCATCCGGAGACTACTAATACATATTTTTTCCCAGAAAACAAAAATATTTCCCTTCGGAAAAAAGGTATTCTATTGAGAATACAATTCTTGTCACTTTATGTCAGAATTTTCAATGCATTTCTGACGTATTAATAAGTGAAAATATAAATATTTTCAGTCATTATATTCTCTTTCCAAATATAACTCGTGGTAAGAATATGAATCGATAATTTTTTAGAAATGCTTACTCATTTTAATCTCAATCTTTGGAAAATGCAAATCGTGCTACGCACTCGTTACATTTTCGTCGTTGAGATTAAAATTCTTGCATTTCTAAAAAAATTTCGATAATATTCTTACCACTTGTTACATTACCCTTGAAAAATAAATTTTGAAAATAAAATGAAAAAATGTAATAAAAATATATCTGAAAAAGTTTTTTATTGAGACTTTAATGAATACTGCAGTCTTCCCAATTTTATTAAAAATATTTTAATGGAAAGATAGCGGATACAAAAAAGAAATCAAATTCTACTTAGTGGTTTCGTCAAAACTCTCAATCAAAATAAAGCGATAGTCGGCAAATTTGAGCCCTTGATTTTGAAATGTTCTTGATATTTGAGTTTTTTTAAAATTTCTTTTTTTGGTAAACGGAAGAGTCTTGCGGCTACCAATTTCTTTTTTTTTTCGTTTTAGTATATAGGTGCGTGAAGTTAGCGACAGACTTGAAGCACGAAAGTTTTTTTTCAATACATTCGTTAGTGCATCGTTAGTGCTCTTAAGTGCAACAATTAGTAGAAAAGTATTAAGTGAGTAAATGTTTATTTAAATTTTGTCGCTAACTTCACGCTCAGCGACAACTTTTTTATTTACCACTTTTTTATAATTTTTCTTTTGTATTTCATTATAGACCGGAAGATAGTGACAGAAAAATGGGAGTCATTTTTTACAGGTATGGCACCCCCTCAGATGTTTTATATCATAACGAACGAAACGTTAATTTTATCCTTTCCTCTGGCCGTCGGGGCGTAATCGCAAGACGATCAATCGAACTTTTCGGAAAATTACGGATTTCAAACGATTTTTTACACAAAACTTTTTGTATATTCAGGTAGAAAATAAAAAATAAATCGGCGGAAGCGGAATGCCATACTAATCGAGTGGGGCTAATAGCCCGCCATACTAACTTAAAGAGGTTATTTTTTAAAATTTTCCAAAACTATTTTTTACACGTTCACATTTTTTCTAACTAATTATTTTTAAGTAGCCTTTCACGAAATTCACCATGCCATACCGTTTCGACGGTTCTGAAGAGTCGCCACACTGCCACAAATAAGTAGATTTTTTTACCACATCGAAACGATTTTTTACAGTATGGCAATGGGTTGTTGGAAAGTTTATGATAACATGTAATCATTAATATATTCGCAATACTTATAGCGAAGTGCAAAAGTGGTGCCATACTCGAAAAACTGCTTTGAGGAAACTGTTTTAAAACACGACTGTATAAGACGTAAAATTATTTATTACAGTATGGCGTTATTGTATTCAGTTTATTTCGATATGATTATAACTACAAAAAAAATAGCCCATACTGTGACGATGGGGCAGAAGACTGCCACACACGCGCTAAATTATACACAAATTTGCTATATATTTTTTCTTAGAAAAATAACTGATACCGCAAAATGGAGAGAATAGAAACTGTCTGGTAAATAAAAATAATACTTCCGGTAGTTTTACAGCTCCAAAGCATTTGCCATACTGATAAACAATGTTAACAATTCACCTGATCCTTTCCTCTCAATTCATAAAAATTTTTGAGGTGGTAGAGGAAGTGAAATTAAACATTTTTGACTCCTAAAGTATTGTCCGAAATGCTTTCTTAAAAAGTTATATCACTTCAATATTTTTCAAAAAATATATTTTTTTCTAAATAAAATAAATACTACAAGATATATTAATTTGAAATGTAGGCGATAGTTTCTTCATGCAAGGATACACATTTACGGTCAATAAAGGTTTTAAAAATATTTTCAGGGGCGTAACATGTGGGGGGGGGGGGGGGGTCATCAACTTTTTTTAATCATATCTTTTTTTTTCTTTACGTTTTTAATAATTTTAATACTACTAAAATAATTCTTGATCAATGTTCTACAGAAAAGGTACTCTTACTGTAAGTAATTAAAATAGATTTTATATTTTTTAGCTAAAAATATAAATTTAAAAAACAACATCAAAGTAGGCAAATTTATTTAAAATTTCATGTACTAAATATGAGGGCTGCTCCTTATGCAAGGTGCATGTGTGCTTATTCCGCATTTGAAAATCTTTAATATTTTAATATTGCAATAATAGGACTAAATATAAAACACCAATTAGTAAATATAAAACGCTGCTTGGAACTTAGAATTAACAAAATATTTTGGTAGTTCGCCTACTTTGATATTAGTTCTTTGATGTTGTTTTTTAAATTTATAATTTTAGCTAAAAATTATAAAATCTACTTTTACTCCGATTTTTTTGAAATTCTTTTATTGGTTCTAAGTGGTATTTTAAGAGATCGATGGTGGTAACAACAATGATAACTTTTTTAGTACTGCGTTTTTATGAGATTTTTTTTCAAAACATCATTCTTTAATCAAATTTTCACAAAAAAGGTACTATACATATTCGATAGAATGAACCGTTTAAGAGAAAAGTACACCTAAAGATGTGCTTGTCGGGACTGTAGTCATATTACAATTTTTTATAGACCTATTATTTTACCCAAAATTATTCCATAATTTATGAAAAAAGGTTCCTTTGTACCTAATGGAATAATTTTGGTCTACAAAAAATTTTAGTATGGTACCTATGACAACAGTCCCGACAAGCAGATCTTTGGATGGACTGTTCTCTTAAGCGGCTCATTCTATCGAATTTGTATAAGAGCACCTTTTTGTGTAAATTTGATTACAGAATGATATTTTGAAAAAATTGTCATAAAAATACAGTACTAAAAAAGTTACCAATTTTTTTACCACCAACGATCTCTTAAAATACCACATAGAACCAATAAAAAAATTTCAAAAAATCTAGGACGTGAGTCCAATGCATATTAAGAGATATGCCAAATTTGAATGCATTACTAGTATCCATTCTGAAGTAATGGCCAAAAACCTCTTCTCTGTTAGCACCTTTGAAAAAATATAAAAGTTACAGAATTTTTCGACCCAGGGACAATTTTTTTTCAAATTTTTCTCTAAATTTCATTAGTGTTTTGTTAGTGCTTTTTAGTGAATCAAAAAAACACCATATATTTGAATAAATAAGAAAGTTACAGACCTTTAAATATTTTCGACCCAGGGTTTTCTAATTATCATTTTTTACATATTTAGTGCTTGGTGCTTGTTGGTGTATCAGAAAAACAAAATATTTTAAAAAATAAAAAAGTTACAATAAATATAGTAAAATATAAATTCTTTTTATCCAACTTTATTTTAAAATACAATCTTAAATAGCAATTTAAGATTGTATTTTAAAATAAAGTTGGATAAAAAGAATTTATATTTTACTATATTTAAATATTTATCCAAATCCTCAAGAACAAGAATTTTACTTTATTTTAAAAAAGTTACAGATATTATAATTTTTTCGACCAAACGGCAATTTTTTTATACTTACATATTTTTTTTTTAAATTTTCTTTTGAATTGTATTATAGCTTTGTTAGTGCTTATTAGTTTATTAATCAACGTTTTTTAGTTACTTAAAATCGGATAACAAATAACTGACTAATAGGTCTAACTCTATGCACATCCAATTCATAAATGAAAAAAAATGGCGCTGTGTCGAAAAAAGTAAGAGATCTGTAATTTTTTTAATTTTCTAAAAATATGTAGAGTGATTTTCTGATACACGAATGTCTAATTCATTTCAAAAGTATACAAAAAAATATGAAAAAAATGATAAATAAAAAATTGTCGCTCAATTGGAAAAAGTAAAAGACCTGTAACTTTCTTATTTTTCCAAAAATAGTAATTTTTTTTGATGCACTAACAAGCACTAATGAAATTCAGAACAAAATTTGAAAAAAATAATAAAAATAAAAATCGTAGCTTTTTCAGACTATATATTTATAAATACAAATAAATAAAATATAAATACAAATCATCAAATAAATAAATTAAAAAAAATTGTCGCTACGTCGAAAAAAGTAAAAGATCTGTAACTTTCTTATTTTTCCAGAAATAGGATGTTTTTTGATGTACTAAGAGGCACTAACGAAGCACTATTGAAATACAAAAGAAAAGTTCAAAAAATAATAAATAAAAGAAATTGTCGCTGTCGAAAAAAGTAAAAAATTATAAAAAAGTGGTAAATAAAAAAGTTGTCGCTGAGCGTGAAGTTATCGACAAAATTTAAATAAACATTTACTCACTTAATACTTAGCCGCCAATTTTACTAATTGTTGCACTAAAGAGCACTAACGATTGTATTGAAAAAACGTTAGTGCTTCAAGTCTGTCGCTAACTTCACCAAATACGGCGCCAGTAAAACGGGCTATTTACAAAAAAACGTTCGCTTATCGGCGCTTGCCTAAGTTCTAAAAAGACTAATTGAAATAATATTTTTTTTTCTAACGCTATCAATAATTTAGGGTATAAACGAGGAGTTTGACGTTTCGTTTTTTGTTTTAGGTATATTTTTAAACTTTTTACAGCGCTCCAAAAATTTCTTAAAATTTTACTTAATTATTTACAAAAAATGCCTATATTTTCTTTTTTCTTTTTAAATTATTAACAACTCAATTTATTGCTCGGATCTTCTTTCGAATTTGTCTTTTAAAGTACCTAAATTATCACTAAGACCAAAACTTACGTTCTACTGCCCTCTTTCGAGGACTAATTTAATTACAAACTCGCCGGTTTTCTCGATGATGAAAAATTTTAATAGCTATTTAAGTACGGAAGACGTAGATATTTTTGTCAATTCCTTCTCTAGCCTGTATTCGGCGACCCTGATGAAAAATTTAGACACGTCGTTAAAGTTAAACACGTGATTAAAAAATATTTCTTCATAAGAAATATTTTCTTAAAGACGTGATGAACTTTAACGACGTCTCTAAAATTTTCATCACGGTCGCAGAATATATGCTTCTGAGTTTAAGAACTTAGTAGCTGCTTACGTAATCTAATTGTCTATATTTTATTTTTATATTATATATGGTATATTATAATATTTTTTTATATTTTTATATTATACCGGGTGGAAATGAAAACCGGGTCACCTCGATAACTTTTTTATTTATGAATAAAAAAATTTGAAATTTGGCTATGTTCTATGGTTCAAAAAAACAAATTTTTTAAAATAGTTATAGAGGTGACCCGGTTTTCATTTCCACCCGGTATATGGTATATACTTAAGAAAAATATGTTTTTATTTATTTTTAAATTATTGTTTATTGCGTATTTTTACTTATGGTTTTTTATCTGTGTGAAAAACGCTAAACGAACGTTTTTTTGTAAAGATCCCGTTTTACT
Source organism: Stenus bimaculatus (assembly GCA_963971135.1). NCBI lineage: Eukaryota > Metazoa > Arthropoda > Insecta > Coleoptera > Staphylinidae > Stenus > Stenus bimaculatus. The sequence continues at coordinate 58,103,891 of OZ020180.1, forward strand.
GCTGCCGTATTAATATTTGGTTTGACCTATTAAAAAAAAACAAGAAGAAATTGGTAGCCAGAAGACTCTTCTGCTTACCAAAAGAAGAAATTTAAAAAAAGCTTCAGTGGAGAAAAAATTATGAGCAAAACCGCAAATATCAACCAAATTTCAAAATCAAGCTCTCACATTTGCCGACTATCCTCTCTTTGCAAACTAAAAATTTTAGGACCTCATGTTTCAAAATTTTAATTTTGTGATAACTACACATTTTAGATAAATCAAAAATGTTGTTTATCATTTCAACCTAAATCTGTTGGGAGCACTTGTCAAAACTTCATCACTAAATTTTTGAAGAAGCTCAAAATATACATTTGTTCTTTTATGTTTCTTACCTCCAATTATTTAATTTCAGAAAAGCTTTTGAAATAACATTAGGCAGTGACTTGGACATGGAGAAAAAAAAGGTTCTCTTAAAAAATTTTAAAGATTTTGAGATTAAACATGGCACAAAAGACACAATTGAAAATGTTAACAAGCTATTATTTGAGATTATGAAAACTAATAAACCTGAAAACCAAGATGGTGGTAAAATTATTGATAAACCTTCTGATCCTAAAGAAATAATGGATGTAGATGTGCTAGGTGATAAAAATATTAATAAACCAGATGAACCTAAACCAGTAAAGACCGATCAAAATAAATTAAACGAAGACAGAACAATAAACAGACAAGAAACAATTGAAGGGCCTTCTACTTCTAATTCAGTTTCTTGTCCCCCAGGAGAACTTACATTAAAAGGTAAACTATTTTTATTAACTTCAATATAATAAAATATTTAAATAATTTTAAACAGGGTGATGATAAAGTTTAGAACAAAATTCGTAACTGCCGTATTTAATTCTTTTGAGAAAATCGCTCGGACAGATCAATTTTAGTTTTTAAAACTTCTTGGTATAAAAAATATTAATGATGATTAATTATGATTTTTAAATGAAAACCCCCACTTTTCTCATTCGTTTTTGATAGACATTCATGTCATTTAAACGATGATATAAAAAAAATTGAATAAAAAATTCTTAAAATGAATTTGTTTGAATGTTGTATAAGATTTATTTTGACCGATTTCAATAAATGGTAAATCGTTTTAATTTAAAATTACAATCTTTGTAAATTTTCTTACATTTAAATAGAATCAAAAGAATTTGTTTTCAAGTTTATTGAAATAAAAAAATTTTTGATTCAAAAACGAGTAAAAAAGTGGGGGTTTTCATTTTAAAAAAATCATTGATGACGTCTATGATAAATCGCGTCACTCTTTTATCTCGCACGCCCCGGACCTTTCTAGCATTCACATGCGCTACAATACGGCGAATTTTGTTCCAAATTTTATCATCACCCTGTATAAAATATTTAAATATTCGATTGTACCAACAGAATAGAAAAAATGTAATACATACCGGGTGTTCACGAAACTAGGGCCACCCCTGTAATTTCTTTATTTATGAAGATAAAAATTTCACATTTTAGTATGTTATATGGCATAAGAAAACGCATTTATTGAACTAAAAAAAATTCAACTTTTTGGATTTTTTTTGATAATTTTTATTAAAATCTGTTAAAACTACTCTTATACCCAGATTCTGGTCAAATCATTTAAGTTTAAAGGCCTTTGAATTTGAATTTGATTTATGGGTTGTAATGGACAATTTCTATGGTTACATTATTTGTGTCTAATTAAAGGCCTTTAATTTTGACCAGAATCTGCCTATTAAATAATTTAAATAGATAAAATAAATTATAAATTATGAAATTCATTCGGCAGTTTTTGAGAAATTAATAATTATAATTTTTAAAATGCCTTTTCTGCAAATATCTTTTATTTGTAACATGTCGTGATGGTGTCTACAACTACTAACAATTATTTAATTGAAACATCTGGTATTTTTAGTAATTTTAATTTACTTGTATTTTCAGCATTTAGATTTAAACTATTTAGTGCGGCAGGAATTCCAATAGACGAGATGGTAGATCCAGAAGCAGAAAACTTGAAAAATATCGCTTCAAATAATACATTGGTGAATGAATCACTGAGAATTTTAACCAAAGCTAAATACGGCCTGTATTATGTGAAGACAATTTGTAATGTCCTGTGGAACCGAAAATTGTACTCTAAAGTTAGAGAAATATTGGTGCAATCAAAGCATAATATTAAAAACATGCATTGTAAACTGTTTTTTTTTATATCTGTTTTTTTATTTTTAATTAATATTTTTTAGTAAGAAATTTAGTAATTTACTATAAAATACAAACTGATCTCAATAATAACAAAAAAGCAAATGCATTGGAGAAATTTGTGGTACATTTGAGAAATTCAAACAACACTGAAATTATTCATTTTTTTTACGATTTACTACTACAAAGTGAAGAATTTGCTGTGTAAGTACTCTAAATTTAAATTAATAAATGTGTTAAAAACTGCTACCTTCATTTTTGCTATGAGTTCTTTGTGTTTAATTTTTCTTAAATAAAATGTGTTGATTTTTTAGAGATGCTTTGAATTTTACATTAAAAATTTTAACTATGAGGAAGGATAAATTAAAAATAATTGGTAATATTTACAAATGGTTCGTATTTGATAAAGGAGATTTAGATTTATTTGCGTCTGTTGAAAAAAAGATGTTACCCTTTCAAATGACATTAAAAATAAGTAAGTTAATAATGTCAAAAAGTTAATTAATGCTAATTAATTATATTAATTTTAGTTGCTTTTCATCCTGATGATGTAAGTATGTAATGTGAATACATATAGGTACTTTGATGCTTTAAAATTTCAAAATTAATAAAAAATAACCTTTTGCAGTGTATAATTTTTAAATGGTCTAAATGCTAATTTCAGAAAGTATACATAGTTTGCAAATTTGAGCACTAGATTTTGAAATTCGGTTGATATTTGCGGTCTTGGTAACATTTTTTTCCAATTTCTTTCTTTGGTAGGTACACACTTGTGGCTACCAATTTCTTCGTTTTTTGTTGTAAGTCAAACCAAATAGTCATACGGCTATTTACTTTAGTTTTTTATCAGTGTTATAAACGCCGCCAAATTAACGTTTTTTGTAAAGAGCCCGTTTTACTGCTGTCCCTATGACTACAGGTAAACTCCGATTCACAATTACGCCGGTTGATGCCGGCGTGGGATTTTCCGAGTTAGTTTTCGGTGTTGTTTTTAAGAAAAATCTTACGCCGATTTTTTTTACGCCGGTGTCTCTCTATTTCGTTTTGAAATATTTTGTTTGACTTACAAAAACAAAACACGCTCTCAAATATATTTAAGAAATATTTATAATTTTTAAAATGCGTTTTTTGCAAATATCTTTATTTTTTCAAATGGCATAATAGGGCCACCTGAATTTCTGAAATTGCAGGTTTTAAGTAATACATATGTAAAGGACTTTCGCAATAAATACATGTCACTTTCCGAGGGTAATATTGCTTATGAAGAAGTAGTAGAATTCGTTACAACTAACGATAGAAAGGTTGAAGCAATTATTGAAGGTACTCGAGCGCTCTTTTATCATAAGAAATGTGAAGAGGGTCGTAATAAGTTAAGGAATAGATATTTTAGTATTTTAAATAAAAGTAAGTTACCTCTAAGGCATAATAGTTTACTTAATTAACACATTATTTTAGCTGAAGTTGTCAAGTACAGGGTTGCTAAAATTATGTTTGAAACTGATTTTGGAACTCCAACGATAGGATATGATACATTTGTAGCTATTAAAGAGCCTGACATAAACATGGTATGTGCAGCTGTTTGTTGCTTATTAAAAATGAAAAGAGTTTCTGAAGCCAAGTAAGTTTTCCTTCATTGATAATAACAACAAATTATACATTTTATTATTTCAGACAATTGCTATATTCTAAAGTGAATACACTTTCTATAATTGTACAACATGAAGTTCATCAGACTATTTTAAGATATAACAACATTTGGATAAAGGATTATGAGTTTGATTTTTTAAAAGAACCCTTAGTCGTTGTTAAATAAATCAATAAATGTATTAGTTTTGTATATTAATATACATTATTCTTTATAAATGATTTTTTTATTTCCATGGTGTTTCTAAACATGTGTTCCTTACTAGAAGAATTGATCTTTTGACTAATTTAAAAAGAATTTTTTTTTCGCCAAAATGCTTTATTTTTAAAATAGACGGTTTTAGAGTTTTCTCATTTTTTTAAATTTTTAACATACCAAAAGCAATATTTTTTTAAAATAAAAACATTTCTATTTCGGGTCTGATTGAAAGCAAATGAAGTCAATGACATTTTTTAGAATTGTACAGAGAAGTAAAAATTAAACCAATTTTTAAATATAACTATTCTCTTAAGTTAATTTAACTTTTTCTGGATTAGTTTTTTATTCTTTTAACTTTGTGTAGCATATTTATATCACAGTTTCTAGAATAAATTGTAGATGCAATATCAATTATAAAAAATAGGGTGTCCCATTAAGGTGCGTGAAGTTAGAAATGCCCGTATTAAAAAACGTATTTTAACATATTCTTTAATTAGTGCTAAGTTGTGCTGCAAATTTTAAAATTTGTGCTTTTGTAGATAACCGCGTTATTGTTGTGCAGTTGTAACTTCACGCTAAAAATGCCCATGCCACGAAAATTAATTTTATCAAATTCAATAATTTGTGCAGTAAATTTTAAAATTTGTGCTTTTGTATTTTCTTAGAAAAACGCGTTAGTGTCTGGCAGTTGTTCCTGTTACAATAACTAATGTTATCGTATGTAATATTAGTGCTTGCACATAGGTATAGGGTATCTCATAATATGTGGGACCCACTTCTACGGTGGGTAGTAAAAGTCAAAAGAATAAGAAAAGTTTATATAAACATATGTCCGATCTCGTCTCCTAAGGGAGTTGCAGCTCTTTAAAGGTACCGACAAAAAAGTGTTTTTCTATTTTCGTTCGTTATTATGGCTAGTAACGCACTGACAGCGTTGCGTTACTAGCCAGTACCTCACCGCTAATGGGAATTTTAAGAACCCGCTCGCCCTCTGGTGGCAAAAATATGAACTTCAATATTCGGTACTTACTTTTTCGATTTAATGCATTGGTTTTTTGAGCTTTACTGAAGCTTTAAATAATAAATCTATTTGTGTTTTGTTAAATATGTGGTTATAAGGTAAAATAATGCATTTTAAACACAATTTTTGACACTGACAAGTACCGAATATCCTCCATTTATAGCGCCATCTATACGTAGTTAAAATTTCCAATAGGTGCGTTACTGAGTAGTAAAATTTATTTTTCGAAAAGTTGGGAGCACTGAAGTTTGTTGATTTTAAAGTGGCAGTTGCCAAGCGATTTACAGGTTATTTGATGATTTGACAAACCTGACATTAGAGTTGCCCACTACCAGAAAATTAACTAAAATTGAAAACTATAATATTTTATTTTAAATAGATAAAAAGGCGAAAATAGAAAAAATAGTATAAAAAACTCATTTCATAAGTCGATATTAGTGACACTTGTTCATTAAAATACTCGCCGCTACGCGGCTCGTATTATAAAATTGAACGCGTGCTACAATATGAGACTTTTGGAACTCGTTTTTTAATATACTATTTTTTGTCATTTGTTTCATAATGGTTCTCAGTAAAACATTCAAATTTGGTATAACACCTAATATTCCCTGCTTGATTCGCATCCATGTTTATTTTGAGATTTTTTGTTTAGTGATGAGTGGTATTTTAAGAATTCTTTGGTGTAATAAACAATGATAAATTATTAGGTGTTGTACCAAATTTGAATGTTTTATTAAGAACCATTATGAAATAAATGACAACAAAACACTTTTTTGGCAGTATATTTAAAGAGTTGTAACTCCCTTAGGAGACGAGATCGGACATATGTTTATATAAACTTTTCTTCTTATTTTGACATCTACTACCCACCGTAGAAGTGAGTCCCACATATTATGAGACACCCTGTATAGTGCTAATTTGTGTCGTAAATTTGAAATTAGGTCCTGCTATATTTTGAATAACTTCGCTAACTTTAACTAATATAATACTAACATTTATGTAGTAGAATTGATAAACTCATATGGATTTTAATGGATCATAAGAAATTAAAGCAAATAAATTATAAGATAATAATATACAAAAAATAGTCTTTATTAACAAAAAATAAAACGAACTATTTCATATTACAAAAAAAGGAATATAATTTAAAAATCTCTAAACATAACATAATAATTAATATAAAAAAACATTAAATGTTCAAATATACAGGGTGAGTCAAAAGTAAACCGCCAAATTTTTTAGACCGATTCTGCGGGTAATTTTAAAATAAAAACTTCAAATTAACATATATGCGATTGCGTTTCCTAAGGGAGCTACAGCACTTCAAAGGCGGTGTAAAAATGTAGGTTTTTGTATGTTTATTTGAAAACGCTTTATAGTAGAAACTTCAAATTTGGTGTGAATCATATTACACTTTAGATATATGGCTTCATGAATTTTTTGAACATTTTTGGAAGCTTTTAAAGGGTAGTTTTAGAAAGGGTTGGTAATAAAAACATTGGTAACTTTTGTTAGGGGTTAATTTTTTTAGATTATTTTGTTCAAAATAATGTTAGCCAACCCATTTTAGATAAAAAAGGTATTTGTGTACGAACTCGGTAGAATGTAACATTTTAGAAAAAAATGCACATTACTACGCGCTTGTCGTTTTAAAGATATTTTTTACGTCAGGTACCTACTTTTTTCTACCCGTCTTTGATTATTAGGTAGCTAATAAAATCTTGTGTTTATTTGATTATTTTAGATGTTACCATTAAATTAATGGTATTTTTTTTTGGCTTGGATTAAGAAATTTGGCGGTTTAATTTTGACTCACCCTGTATAAAAATATATCATTTAAAGACCGTTTTTTTTATAAATAAAACACATCTAAACACGTGCGCTCTGCCGATCGTCTATCTAAAACCTACTCTTTTTTTAAAGTAAGCATAACAGCACAAATTTTAAAATTTACGGCACAAATTAGCACTAATTAATGCATATGATAAATTTAATTTTCGTGACAGGGGCATTTTTAGTGTGAAGTTTGAACTGCACAACACAAGAACACGGTTTTCTACGAAACTACAAAAACACAAATTTCAAAATTGGCAGCACAAATTGGCACTAATTAAGCACTAATTATTGCATATGATAAAATGAATTTTCGTGATATGGGCATTTTTAGCGTGAAGCACAACAATAACGCGGTTACCTACAAAACTACAAAAGCACAAATTTTAAAATTTGCAGCACAAATTAGCACTAATTAAAGAATATGTTAAAAACACGATTTTTAATACGGGCATTTCTAAATTCAGGCACCTGTCCCATTATAGAAAAAAAAATGATGATGGCGTCTTAAGAGTGGTAAAGGTATTGGTAAATAATGGTTATTGGTAAATAATTTTATTAGAATGAAATTATGAGATATAAGTGCTGCCGTTCATAGCACTTTTTGATTTTTATTTTAACTCTTCAAATAACAGATATTTCCTGGGAAGTAAAATCTGGGCCACCCTGTATTTTAGAGAATCTATTCAAATAACTAATAAAATATCTACATTTCATTATAATTCACACGAAGTTTCAAATCTCTACTACAATCTATTTTCAAATAAATTACGAAAAACCTACTCTTAGAATATTTCAAGGGCTGTAGCTCCCTTGTGAAGGGAAATCAGACATATGTTTAGAAGTTTTTCTTAAAATTAGTTGTAGAATTTGCCCCTTAATTTCCGGACACCCTGTATTAAGATTGGCAAAGCTTTTTTACTAACTGTTGGAAAAGAAAATAAACGAATAATATCTGGCGGAAAGTGGAAATTTTGATCATAATCATATTTTAAGCGATCGCGATCCCTTCGAATGACCTTTAAAAATTAAATTTTGCACACTGCTTTGCCCAGTAACAATAAACACCTACAACGCCAAATTACTGCTTTAAAATGTTTGGGTGGAAGACGAAGATTAATTCCAGCCAGCATTATATACGAAGTCCAAGAAATATGCTACAAACAAAGGCAGCCAGTAGGTGGAAGTAAAAATTTCCACAAACAAAATTTTAAATTTACTAAATAAATATCTTAAGAAATAAGATGACTTAACTTCCTTTGATATGACTAATATTATTGGATTATTTTATTGGACATGCATTTATTGACTCCTAGAGATTCAACACCCCCTCCCTACTTTGAATAATAAAATTATGAAGATGCAGCAGTTGCTTCCAAAAACAGAAAATGTTTGGAAAATCTACAATTTTAAATCATCTTGCACCATCTGGCATTCGATTTACTTCAACAAACAACCCATTTTCTGACGTTATAATTTTGAAATTGCGATCTAGCAAATTTAAAAACTTTTTTCAAATAGTCATTTATGCAAAAAAAAGTGGATAATATTTGCGGTCGTGTGTAAATAGGTAGAGTTGGAAAATACGTTAAGTGCAAATATGCTTTCTGCACGAGTTGCATACACTATTTTTTTCTACGATCTATGATCATAAATTACTGAAAGATATTTGTCATTTATGACCGTGCATAAAGTCATGCTTTAATGCCGAAAGAACAGATCACAACATTTTTCGAAAATGACCATTTTCATACTTTTTGATAACTATACTTTAATTTTTAACTAGGAGGAGTGACAGGGAAGGACAACTTACACTATAAAAGTTACTAGAAAAATAACCAAACAGATTTTGACAGGGTTATTCTGGCTTTTTAATGATAAAATATGTACAGAAATATAATTAAATTCCCCATTTCTTTGTACTGAATACAAATTTATACATGTAAATACAGTAGCAATTCAAATTTTATGATTAATATTATGAGATTATATGTCAAAAATCCAAATAAGTCCAAAATAATTATCCGGTGTAATACCCAGATTTTGGTCAAATTTAAAGGCCTTTAAATTTAAATTTGTTATATAGGTTGTAATGGACAATTTCCATGGTTACATTATTTGTCTCTAATTAAAGGCCTTTAATTTTGACCAGAATCTGCCTATAAATCTTGCTTACTTTTAACCAATCAGAGACGTTAATTTTTGACATTTTAGCGCGGGAAATTTAAATCACTCCTCCTAGTTAAAAAATAAAGTATAGACACATTTACTACACATACAGGGTGTTCCAGACTACCCGTACCATCTCTTTATTTCGAGAACCCGTTTTTGTACATTGATGAAAATTCCACAAAAGTGAACCTAAAGAATCTTTTGGTATAATTCGTAATTTTCAAAACAATCCGGAAGTTCTCGAAACCGGCAGCCGGAAGTAACTTCGAAATTTTAAATGGCAACCTAGGTCGAGTATAGTATTGTTAGAAAGGTCTTTTAAAAAGACAACTTTTATAAAAATATTCTTTTTATATCTTGCGCAAATAACAAATTAAACGAAAAGAAAATAACCAAATAAGTAAAGTGGCAACTTAAATTATTTAAACATTGAAACAGTACCATCATCCGCAATGGACGAGAGACAGGGCCGCATTAAGCTTATCGTAATCTATTCGACTACGGATAGATGGCGCTATTTTGACGTATATTTGAAAAAAACATTAAGGAAAAAGTAATAAAAGATTTTTGCGCCGATTTAATTTTTATTGGTTTTAGTAACTGCGGCTCTGTTTGGATCAAGTTTTTTGTGTTTAAAAATTGTGTTTATCTTTTATTGACCAGTGTGTGTTATTTCTTACTTGCATAATTGCTTAAGGGGTTAGGCCACTCCAGGATTTTAAAAATATTGAAATGTTAAAACAGGCACGGATTAACTTAAAATCGGTTAGAAAAGAAGTACAGGAGCAGGATATTATTGTGGAAGCCCAATTGTATGGTGCAGGCATCGCAGATTGATGGTTGGTATATAAAAAAACTTTAAAAGCGTTTTTTTCGAAACCACATTTCTCAAATCGGCCGGACTCCTAACTCATACAATTTTTGACCTATCGACTTCAAAATTTAACTGTATATTCAAAATTACATTCTTTATAGAAGTACGTAGGATTTGTGTATTATATTGAATATATCGTTTGTTATAGGTAATTTTATAGCGATTTTTCATGGCATTTTTTATTTTTTTACTTCAGAAGGGCGCCATTTTTGCAAAAATCAATATATCAAAAAAATCCTACGTACTTCTAAAAAGAAGACATGAAAGTAGAGATAAGTCCTTTTGGCTGCATGGTAAAATTGTATTCTATCTACAATGTGATTAAGCTGCAATCTTCATTTGTATACCTAGATTTTACCACATCGTAATTTCATCATGATTTTTTTGTAAATAAATTTACTAATTTTTCCATGGCATTTATATGCCTTTCTAAAAGTTTATAATTTTCTTTTAGTAATTTTTATTATTATTAATTTTCATTTACGTTAACATCGCTTCAAACACGGTTGCCTCCCCCCAAACGACTGAAACTCGTTATCAAAAACACGTTACTAACGGGATTTAAGCTAACAGACTACCATTTTTGTCAATCTCGGTTAGGAACGAAACTAATGACGTCAAAACAAACAAATAATGACGTGCTAACGGGTAAAGTCGAGACGTTAGCTGTTACAGACTTCCACCTCATAAGTAGATAGTAGCACTTGTTCATTAAAATACTCGTCGCTACGCGACTCGTATTTTAAAATTGAACGCTTGCTACAATATGCGACTTATGAAACTCGTTTTTTAATATACTATTAGCGAACTTCATAGTGTGATACAATACATAAAAATGGTTATTTATTTATATCCATCAAAGCTCGAAAAGCAACAAGCTAAGTGTTCAACAAGTTAAGCTATTGTTTTTATTCAACAAAATTTACACTTAGTTTAATATTCGATAATAAAACCTGAAACAATGAAATCTTAAAACATTGCAGGATTTGATGTTCAGTTTAAACAGGAGGTAATTAGCGGGAATTAACACGGAAAAGGAATTCAGGAATTGTATCGTTTCGTGCTTCGTCAGAATTCGCAACCCCCTGTTGAGGAGCAAGCGCGTCAAGGGCTGGCGCGATATTCAACCACCTTTGAGTTGATCAAAAAGGCCGACAGCCGCGCCAGTTGCGACCGATTCGTCGTCGTGTTAAAAGGCCTTTGTTGCATAGGCAGTTTTCCGCGCGCGTTTGCGATCGTTCAAGTCAAGTGCGAAGGTTTTCGCTTTTTTCTGATGCAAATTAATTAACACCCATTCTCTTCTGGAATAATTGGAGTTAATAAAAGGTCAGCTTGGCAGTGTTCAGTGTAACGTGTTGTTGTTATTTATCTATCTATAAATTTAATTTAATGTTTATATACCACCCACGACATACGACAGGCATTTTATTATTAGTGTTAACTATTTTAAAATGCAAAAGTGATCTCATCATCTCATCTAAATAAATAACAAAATTGGCTTGAAAAATGTTTCGTTTAATTTGAAGTTGAAAAATTTCAATTAAATTAAACGAAATACTAAAATATTTCAACTGAGAATAGAGTAGTACTTTCTAGATAAGACTGGTAGTTTAAAGGTATACTATTAAGGCAAATATACAGAAGGAAGAACAAAATACTGGCAGAGCTCTAACTTTTTTATTTTGTACCCAATTTTCATTTGAGATACACCAAATTAAATGGGTCAAGGTACAAAGTATAGTATACACTGATATTAATTTTTTTTTCAAATTCAAAATCTTCCAACGATAATCAACTTTATTTTTACAAATAACATATTTTTTAAATCAAAAAAATATTTCTGAAATACAATATCTCGTACAATATGTATTATCATTTTATTGTTTTAAATTTATTTATTTTATATTTTTATTTTTTTTTTCTAATGTTACGATATTTATATAAAAACTTTAAATAAAAAAAAATTACTTCGAAAAAAATATATGCTGTCATTTGAAAAAATATTGACAATGATTTCAGCCAAAATTAAGTTTTATTTGGTTTTGGTTTTCTGCACCAACTTTTATATTATTGACAAATTATAACTAAAAGTAAAAAATATGATTGGGTTATTAGGTATGTACAACATTAGTTTTATTACTTATATCGTGTATCTGTCAATAGTCAATATGGTAGTTTAAAATGAAATACCTTTTATGTGGAGTTCTGACAGATTTAACGATTTGGATGTGTATGTCGTGTCGGAAACATCGTTTAAATCCGAACTAATCGTAAATACTTCCTATGAATAAAACATATGTAGGTCAAAAAAATCTTTAAAATCAAGATATAATTGAAATTTAATTTTACATATTTTATAAAATAATAATTGGTAATTTTGGATGATAGAAAATTCCGTGAAAAATTCAAGTGTAAATTAATAAATCAACCTCGTTAAAACTTAATACTCTTCTTTTTATGACATGAATAGACTAAATAACTTTCTTTGAACTTCACTGTTTAAGATTTTTGCTGTAATATATTTATTTAGGAGTTTCAATTTACTGGCAAGTAAAGTTAGTCCAGCATAATTTGTTGAAGCGTCCAAACGTAACTGGAGATGGTAGACCTAAAAATAAGTTGATATGATCAAATTCATTTTTATGAAAAAATGCACCCTTGAAGAGTTGTAAGCCTCTAATGTTGATTTTTCAACAAATATTTTTTTGAATTACAGACAAAGTAGAAGTGCTTTTTTATTGAAATTTTGTATACTTACATTTTAATGGTAAATATATATTTGGTAGAAATTTAACCACTCCTCGACTTTACTAAAAAATATTGGAGCATAGGAGAGGACCTGAAAAACTTTAGAACATCGTTTAGAACTTTTAAGGGATTCAAAAAATTTATTTAAAAATTATTTCCTTTTGTGGGACATTTCAAGAGAAAGATTATTTATCTACTATAATTTTTGTTTTCACTGAGGTTTTGACTGAAATATTTAGTTTATTTAAGACCATAACCATGTTAAGCAGATACATTTCAGACCATTGCAATTGGATTTCCTAATTTATAAATTTAAATTCACATTTAAGGGCAATTTCCTAAACGTCAAATATAGTGGTTTAGTTCTGCAGTCATAAAAGCTAGTACGAACAACATTTTTGTATAATTTTTTTTACATGATTTAGAAGTCATTTCTTTAATTTTTGCCAGAAGGAAAGAAAATTGGAGAATGTACAAAAAAATATAATGATCTAAAAGTACCTTAACTTTGGACCCCTCTAATTAATTTTGTGCTAGGTTGCAGAAGGTAAGTTTCTGGCAGGATGTAGCCTAATCAATTTAGATTATAAATCTGAAAAAAAAATTGAAAATCTAACGAGGGAAACTTGAGTTATGACTGCAGAACTAATGCTTGATTTAATGACTTTTCACAATTTTTCCATCCAAACTCGCGCGCCCTCTAGGGATTCGCATAAATTATCAGTAATTCGCTGATAATTTGCAAAAAAGCTCCAAAAAAGTGGGATGGATTTTGTTTTCTTACAGCTTACAAAATTATTTTTTTAAATTTATTCAAAAGTAGCACAAGTTATAAAAACATACAAACGAACATGCGACATAAAATCTTTCTCTTGAAATTCTCTACAAAAGCAAATAAATTTCAAATAAAATTTTTGTATGCCAATAACGTTCGTAAGTGTTTCATGTCCTCTCCTACCTTCCAACACCATTTACTGAAACCGAAGATTGGTTAAATTTTTACCAAATATACGTTTACTACGACTTTTGCGACATCCTGTATATTTATCAAGGTATTAATATACATTCATTATTATTTGAATGGAGAAGAACTTTTTCCGTGGAAATTGATATAAAAAAACAACTTTGTGGTTTTTAACCGGAACAATTTATTCACTATTAATTTTCACACATCGGATGTGTGAAAATTAATGGTGAATAAATTGTTCCGATTAAAAACCACAAAGTTGTTTTTTTATATTCATTATTATTGTTTAGTTTAGATTTGGAAAATGTGCATTTATCATCGCTAACGTAATTATTATTTTTAAAGTCTGCAATAAAGTTTGATAAGTATCTAAAAATAAAAAGTTTTATAACCGTAACAAATTCATACAGAATTTTATATTCCTAGAGCCTAGAGTACACATTATCATAAAGTTTCATTAGTCAAATCAATATAATAAACTATCTATTTTATAATTTAATTAAATAAAACATTAATATTTTTTCTTAATTTATTTCGTAAATAAACACCTGAACTATTTTCATCTCGATTTCCATATTTAATCCAAAAGTAAATTTATCATTAATTTTTTTTGGATGGCGATTCCTTAAACTAAAATATAAAAGTGCGTATAGAAATGACCCAGGAAAAATTTTAGAGAGAAGCCATTTTAATCTAAAGAAGAATATAAAAAGTAAAAATTTTTTTGAAAAAAAAAAGAAAATTATTCAAATTTATATTTCCATAATCTGATTTATTAAAAATAATTAACAAATAATAGTTACTTGTTCTACAAAATTTGGTAACCGGCTCTTTTTAAGGTGAGACAGGATTTTTGTAAAAATATAATTAGGAACTACAAGAGAAGTTTAGACAAGCACATTTTTGGTCCCAAATCTTGTACAAGATTTGACACAAAATATTTATATTCGTGTAAATTAGCAATTTTCAATCAAATCATATTTTTGTTATAAATCATAATTTGAGTAAGATATGTTCTATTTCCGAAACAAAATAAAATTATTTGCGAGCCTGCGCATACTTTCATTAAAATTTGTGACATACAATATGATTGTGTTGGAAATTGCTAATTTATTCGATCACAAATATTTTGTGTCAAATCTCGTACAAGATTTGGAAACAAAAATGTTCTCGTCTAAAACGGCCTTAAGAAAAACGCCTTGGAAACCTCATTAGAGGTGAAAAAATTTGAAATTAAAATACATAAAACCACGTGGTAACAAAACAACAGATTAAAATAAAACATCACAAAAATGGCTACAACGACTGACGCAATTTCGTTAAATTGAAAATTTTTAAAATATAATAGGATATGTTTGATGTTTGGTGCTGAAACATAATTTAATATAACATAATAAAAAAATGTGTTTCAATACAAAACATGTCCTGTTAATATACCGGGTGGAAATGAAACTAGGGCCACCCCTGGCATTTCTTTATTTATGAAAATAAAAAATTAGAATTTTAGTATCTTATATGATCTAAGAAAACAAATTTTATGGATCGAATAAATCTTTCATTTTACTTCCGGTTTATCAGGAAATGGCACCCACTTTCTTATTTTAAATGTAACCCCCTGATTTTTTCTACGTAAAATCGAACAATGGTTAGTTTAAAGAAAGATTTTAAATTGATTCGATAAAAAACATACTTAAAATTAACCAATGTTTGATTTTACGTAGAAAAAATCAGGGGGTTATATTTAAAATAAGAAAGTGGATGCCATTTCCTGATATACCGGAAGTAAAATTAAAAATTTATTCGATCCATAAGATTTGTTTTCTTAGATCATATAATATACTAAAATTTTAATTTTTTATTTCCATAAATAGAGAAATGCCAGGGGTGGCCCTAGTTTCATTTCCACCCGGTATGTATGTATATTTAAAATTTTCAAATTAATAAAATTGCGTCAGTCGTTTTACTCCTAATGTGATATTTTAAACTGGTGTATTGTAACCACGTGGTTTTATATTATTTAAATTTTAACACCTTTCATGAAGGTTTCCAAGGCGTTTTTCCAAATGATAAATATCCCAATATATTGTAGATTAGTTGATTAGCTGGGTTAGATTATTTTTATACTCCTGTTGTTATTTCTCGGCATTGTTAGTTCCACGATTATACAAATTAATGTATTTCTGTAGATGAAGGGTGTGCACCAAGTTTTGGTAACTGTTTGTTTTCGTATGATACTTTAAGAGGGATTTACTCGAATATAGTTATATGGAATTTCCATGTAAACGCCGGACATGATAATGGTAAAACTGTAATAGCTAATTAAAAGCGGTTTTTAATTTCAAAATATTTTCCTTTATGTAAGCTAATATCTCTCGTAGAGATTTTTTGCTTACTTTTAATTCCTTAATTATGGTAAAATTTGCTGGTTTTAAACTGTAAATTTTTACCGAGGTTTTTACCCATTTATTAAAACGACAAGATCACTTCAAAAATATTTTATCGTATTCATCTTGATTGGATATGATAAGAGTCTTGATGCTTCTTACTATTTTCGTCTCTTCCTGAACTTTGCGGCCTTTAATAATATAATAATAAAAAATTCACTTTTCATTATGGATCACCATACTACTGGATTATTTCAATTGCATATATTCTTTTTATGTTGAAATAACTCCTTCAGGATTCATTTTCATTGGTATGTCTGTTATTATCCAAAGAATTACCACTCAAAATATAATATTATAAATAAAAACATTCTGTATATTGCTGGCCAAACAATTTAAAAACTAAAGGTAAGGTTCATATTTTTTGTAATAAATATTTATGCAATGGGATATTCTGAAATTTTGGTTAGTAAATAGTATAGTAGAAAGCAGAATAATTGATGTCAAATGCCTTTCTAATCCATAATGTTGATATTATCGTAGTTGAACTATTATGTTAAGTTTTGCTAAACTTGACCGTTTTTTAAGATATTTTCGAAAAATCAAAAAACTCAGTTTTTGTATTTTTTATTAAATATACCTATCAATTTTTATCAAAAAACGTTTTTTTATGAAAATTTTAAGCTACAAAGGACGTTGATTTCATCTAGTTTAATATTTGGGGATATACACATATTTTTTTACTAATAAGTTAAATAAATACCCTATAATTAATATTTTATGTCATATAAATATCTAAATGTCAAGTTACGCTACTTCAGAATAAAATGGGAATTAGCTAAAGGTCTATTTATGAAGACACATTTAACATTTAAGAAATAAAATTTAATAAATAAGCTGACAACTTTAGGAAATTAAAAGCATTTAAGAAAAAAGAGTTGGCTAATTTTAACTCTTATTTCTTAAATGTTAAAATTGGGATTTATGCACCCAATTAGATATATTAAAATAAAATTATAATAAAAAACTCACTATTGTCTTAATATTTGCTTTTAAAGCATGTACAGTTTACGTAAAGTTTAACATTTAAGAATTTTGAGTTGTAATTACCAACTCTTTTTTCTTAAATGCTTTTAATTTCTTAAATGTTAAATTTACGTAAACTGTGCATGCGTTAAAAGAAAATTAAGACTAATGTCAGTTTTTTATGATTTTATTTTAATACATCCAACTGGGTCAGTGGCGTAACAAGCTATGTTTTTAAAGATTATTAATAATATCAAAACATTTAATATTTTAAAGCTCGAACAATAATTTTTTAAATGTATTTTAAGTTTTTGGTTTAGCAAAAAACATTTTTTGGTGCACATCGCTTTTATATTTTGTTATTTTTTTATTATCATTTATTTGGGCGACAATTTTCGTTTATAATCACATAAAGTTACAGTTAAAAATTTAATCTCAGGTAAATACCATGGTTAAACGCGTATTAATTTTTTTTTTAAATCGGCTAATTAAATAAAATCGGAGTCACCGTCCGACTACATTTTGACCGTTTTTTGAAACCCCAGTTTAAAATAAAAAAAAACACTTCGGTTTTCATCAACGATTCCTAAAACTTAGACATTGCGTATAGTACTAATCTCTAGGTACTTTTTATTAAATAGTTAAAAATACCTATCAACTAGCAATATAAGCAATGCCTAAATTTTAGGATTCGTTGCTGAAAACGGGTATTAATTTTTATGACATTGGATTGAAAGGAACCTATACGTTTTTGTATAAAGTTGAAAATTAAAAAATTGCATTGAAAAACTTTAGTCAAAATGTATGTATTTTAATAAATTTTATTTTTGAATTATTAAATCGTCCGCACCGTTATCATCAAATTACGTCGCGTTTGGTAATTAAGTAATTTACATTAATTCCATGTCTCTGGGAATATTATGTAAATGTTAATATACTGGGTGTTTCTAAATATGCGGTTTCAACTCTGGGAATCAATTTTTTGACCAAAACAAAATAAAAATAAGTAAGAATATATTTTTTTCAAAACTGCTTCATTAGCAATTCCACTTTGTTGAAGTTTACTTATATTTTTCTTATTTTTTAACATAATCACAGATAAAAATACGCTCGGCTCATCAAACTAAAAAATAGGTGTTCTTTCAATTTTTCCTCTAAACGCCAAAAGATACCAAAAACATTTAAGGGAGCGAAAGGTTTTAGAAATGTGCAAAAAATATTTTTAGTAAAAGAACCTATTTTCAATTTTATTTTTTTTTGGTATTTTAAATTTTTCGTAAAACCCACTGAAAATTATTAAAACACAAAATTAAAAAAGTCGTTTAAAAGTTCTATTAAAAAAAAACGATTTCATAGTTGTAACTTTAGGGTCCAAATTAACCAACTTTTTACTAAGATAAATTTGCTTAAATTAGCTTATTTTAGTCTCGGGAATGTATATTGAATTCATTACATTTTATTTTTTGATAAGTTTTATGAAATACATTACTATATTTTTGATATTACTTAACAAGCTCAGACCAAGATCAATGGACCAATCACAAAGCAGCAGTATTGCCAACCCATTGCGTATGAGCAATGGCTTATGGATAATTTCATTAATCACTGGGTAACCTATTGGATAATGAGCAGTGGATTATGGATAATTTCAAATTTCAACTACAGAATAAAATTTACATACAAGAAATGAAGAAATGTCAAAAATACGAAAAATAACCTGAAAAAATCAGACCTCGTCTATCGGCTCGTGTCGCAATTTTGGTGTTCGTGAATAATGGCTATTATTTCTCGCTCATTGAATAATATACTATTTCGATTTAAAAAATGTTATAGCTCTGACTGTTTTTATGCTCTATAGGGTGTCCCATTTGACGTTGGACTGTATGGGTATCTTTGTTATTATTGCAGATAGAAAGTCGGTCAAATGGACAAAGTAGTACAGAGTTTTTCGAGTATTAATAATCATTTACAACAAATTTGAATATCGCATCGTTCCAACGCTATCTTGAAAAAACAAGAAAAATGCGATTTTCAAAATATGGCTATACCTTCGTTATTTTCGGTGGTACCAAAATTATTTTTTTGACTTAATGGAGACAATTTTTGTGTACAATGCAGTAAAACAAATGAATATTTATTTTCGCCAACGGATTGACCGGAAATGAACCAAACTTATTTTTTTCTTATGGCAGCCATATTAGATTTACACATATTCGGAATAAGTCTATTTTTCTGAGTAATTTGATATATCATATGTAATATTTTAAGAGAAATAGAAATATTTTTATTTTAATAACCAAAAATGGCCTTGAATAGATGAAAACTGTCAATACATATGTGTTAAGATTTATTTTACATTTAATATTTTAAATAGTTACATTTATGTTATTGACAGTTTACATCTCTTAAAGACCAATGTTAGTTGGTAAAATCAAATAATTTTATTTTTTTTAAATATGACTTATGGTATACCAAATTACTCAGAAAAAATACTGATTCCGAATATGTGTAAATCCAATATGGCTGCCATAAGAAAAAAATAAGTTTCGGTCATTTCCGGTCAATCCGTTAGCGAAAAAAAAAATATTCATTTGTTTTACTGCATTGTACACAAAAAATTGTCTGTATTATGTCAAAAAAATTTTGGGTACCACAGAAAATAAAGAAGTTATAGTCATATTTTAAAAATCGCATTTTCTTGTTTTTTCAAGGTAGCGTTGGAACGAAGCGATATTCAAACTTTTTGTAAATGAATTATTAATATTCGAAAAAATCTCTACTACTTTGTCCATTTAACCGACTTTCTATCTCCAATAATAACAAAGATACCCATAGAGTCCAACGTCAAATGGGACACCCTGTATATAATTAATTAGTAAAGTTAGACTTTAAAACTTCCTTATTCCTTGACAGATTTATTTCTTTGAAAAATAAACAATACTAATCCACCAGCATTCATTAAAGAGATTGGAAAAATATCCCCAAGCAAAGAAGTCCATATCGTACTCCATGTTAGAATTAAAACGAAATTGGCTGAAAACTTAAGCTACACATTCACTCAATTAAGGTTTAATCGCACCCTAAAGGTTTATTTCAACTATTTGGAATGATTCGGAAAAAGCGAAAAGCGACGGAAATAAAAAAATATATTTGATTTATTGTCTCGAAGCTGTAGTATTTATTCTTCAAATTCACACCAGAATAAATAGTTTTTTTCAAAATACATGTATGTTACAACGCTACAAAATCGGAAAGTTTATGTTTTCCCCCCCATTTATTTATAAAAAGTTATATTATTATAAGTAAAAAATACTAACTAAAGACGAAGCGAGTAACAAGTTCTTAGCACTTATAAGTTAAATGAAAACAAATTACATAGACCTTAATTACTCAGTCTCTTTTTCTCTTAAATAAATATCACTTTCCACAAATTCTGAATATTAACCACCCTTTAACAAGCCCAGGCGGTACTTCATTTGTTTTCAATTTAGCACCGCTCAGCAAACGAGTTAACTTTTCCGTCTGAAAGATGACAGACGTTGTATAAATAAGAGTAACTTTAATATTGTAATAGGTACCTACAATAATAATAAGTACTTAGGTAATAATATCTGCTTTTATTAATGTGATAAACTTCCTCGCTTTTACCTTATGTACCCACGCAACGAACAGTGCTCACTCATAAGTGCAAACGAAACTAAAATTATCTCCTTTGAAATAACTGACAATATACTTAAATATATATGATTATAAAGTTCCACTGAAATAGAACAAAATCAATTTTAATAACCGCACACAATACTTCATATTTGAAGAGAAATGGTAGATGCTCTTAGAAATATATCGTTTTTCTTTCCAAGTATATTGATTTACGATTACGATAGTAATTCCACAAAATCCCCAAAAAATCGCATTTAGTTACCTTAACCACTTCCAAATTGATTACATTTATATATTTGGTACCGTAATAGTTAAATATTTACTTTAAAAATTGCTTTTCCACGTTCCACGTCTATACAAATTTATGAAATATATATAGTATGAATACTTAAATAATTGTTTCCAATTTCGTGATTAAAAGTCGCATTTTTCAACTAAATTTAGTGGGTAAAGCATGTCTTTTAAGCACGAGTGAGCTAAAATCTTTTGCCCACTCTAATTAATACAAAATGTGCAATCTTATTTTATTATTATATATTAAATTAAATTAAAAAGAATTTAAGTAATTTAAAAGTAAATATAAGAAATATTTAATTTAAATGTTAAGTGCATAAAACTGAAACGTGTTGTAATATTTAATAATTTTATTCAAACAAATAACAATTCTGTGGTTAAGTTTTTCACACGCAAATGTAGGTTAACATAACCTTTAATTTTGAAATTTAATTTGAAGATCTTTTTGTGTTACAATTTAATTTAATTAATATAAATATGGAAACTCAAGATAGTGATAATATAATTATCAGTACACATTATTTTAACAAAAATGGAAAAAAATAGGTTTAGCACACGTGAGCAAAGATTCGTTTGATGATCGAACTCATGATAAAATCATAGATTTTGCTCAGTTGTAAAAATAGCTATTATTATTGAACATAATAAATTTACTTAACCACTTAAAAGTAGCATAAATTATGTTTTCTAAATCAGTACCTATTAAATTATTAAAAAAAAGTCTTCACATTTTTAGACCATACGGTCCACATTAAATAAAAGTAGGTTATAATTTTGGTACCCCGACAAAATAGCCCCCATAAAATAGGCCCCGACAAAATAACTCCCCGAAAACTCACCATTTTGGTGAGAGGAAATCCATCAAGAACATGAAGTACTGTAGCCTATATTTTTGATAGTGCTGGACTCTTACCAGATAAAACGTCTCTAATCCTTGAATACCAGAAAGCAAGAAATTATCAATTATTACCATTTTTAGAAGACTGTCTTCTTCTCCCATTATCTTCTTAGAGGTTTAAAACTCTGCAATAAAGTTGTTTATAAGTGACCAATTATGTATTAATATTTCTCAACATCAATTCAACTACATTCTCTAATATTAATTTTTTTTCCAACAAAATTTGCTGTTCAAATATTAAATATAATAAATATATGTCATCTTGGGCTTGGGCATTGAAATATATAATATTTTGCTGTATCAAGTTTCCCACAATACACACATAAATCACAATTTATTGTTTTCATTTTAGTTAAATAATACTTAAAACAACTATATTCAATGTCCAAATAAAAACTCTGATAAGTGAAAAGTTATTTAACAATGTTTTCTATTAAACAACCTATCTCTGTTTGTAATCAATCTTCTAGTCCATGTTCCCTTACCATATCAATTGACCATTCACTTCGAAAATGATCAATAGGAATCACATCTTCAATCACTTCAATTCCTCGAGTGCCCACCGTTCTCTATGCAGTACTTATTCCTAAAGCCATTTTTCTTTAAATGCTTTCCGATTGTTTCCTACAGTTCTTTATATGTATTTATAAAGTTTTGACATCAGTGCATGATTTACGTATAAGCAACACAAGCTAGAGTTTCTTGGACCCTTAAGTATCCGAACAGCATATTTGGGACTGACTTAACATATCTGGACTTATTAATAAGGGCCACACATCTCAAATAGCTTAGGACCTTATCAAGTCTAAATCCGGCCCTGTATGTCATATACCCGAGTAGACATTGTGTCACAATATTTACACATGTTAAAATGTTGACCTAAATAATATTGAGACAATATTGAGAGTATATCTTTTTGATTCTGTGATAACGTTGTTGTGCAAATATTCTGGTAATATTTATATTGAAAAATAATTCGGGAGAAAAATGAACGTTTTTAATAATTTAAAATGTATTTATTCAGCAGATCCAATGGGATTTTCTGTAGTGTCTTCAGACTTGGAATACTGTCCTAAAATTGAAGTTTCCATTTTCTGAAAGTAGGTATATTATATTATTTAACACATATTATTAATTACATTAAAGCAGATTTTCTAATCTATAATTTTATTTTTGTCTTTAAAACTTAACTTGCTTTAAATTAAGTTATTTATGTATAAAAATTCCAAGTGATTTTTTTAATTCTGCCATCATTTAAGTCAGACTTATTGTTAATAAAAATTGCTTATTTAAGCGTCTAGGGCAGCCTAGAGTCTTCATCAAACAAACTAGTAACTGGAAGAGGGACGTGTATTTAAGTTGGACCTTGCGCAGATTGTAGTGTATGTCTTCTTGGAATTTCTGTAATAGGCTTTTAAGTCTATTTTAAATCAATTCATTTTTACTTTTAGTAAAATCACCACACCATTATTTTTTTTGTATTAATATTATAATAGTTAATAATAAATAATAACCATAATTTAAAGAGGCAAATGGATGAAACTATTTTGTACATTTTAATTCTAAAAACACAAAAAACTTGATAGTAAAGAACTCATTTACAAATAAAACAAATATTAATTACTAACATTTTATATAAATTATAAAAAATATTATTAAAATATTGCCCAACCATATTTTTTTAGGATAATGTGTTATAATGTTTACACGATATTTGGTCATATCTTCACTAAAATATTGTGGATATACATACTTAAATTTTAAATTTACACAACGTTATGTTGAGAACTTCACTAAAATATGGCCGATATACAGGGTGTCTCAGACCACCCTTTTATTTTGAGAACGCCTTGTCGTACATGGCTGAAATAAAAAAAAAATTATTACCAAAGTAATAAAAGTTGTTTCTTTTTAAAAGACCTTTCAAACGATACCATACTCGACCTATGTTGCCATTTAAAAATCGAAAGTTACTTCCGGTTCAGGGCACTTCCAGATTATTCCGGAAAAAAATAAGTTCACCAATGGATTCTTCGGGTTTGCTTTGGTAATATTTTTTTTATTTCAACTTTGTACGACAAGGCGTTCTCAAAATAAAAGGGGTCTGAGACACCCTGTATATAAATTTAATATTTACACAATATTGTAAAAATGTTTACGCAATATGATATTGTCTGAATGTCGCTGGAATGTTGTGCTCACAATATTGTACTTCCATTATTTCACAATATTGTGAATATTTTGAAAAATCATAACACAACATAACAATACTGACAAAATATTACCACAAGCTAAACACAATTTTGATTTATATAGGGGTAGGTACACCATACAACAATATCGATTTAACCATTGAATTATAAATACTAGACTTAATACCATTAATATCGAATAATACAAAAACAAGAGAAGTATTTTCAGCCTTCTTGGTGATTTCTAATATGACTACTAAAATTTTGATCTTCTATTCTGTATAGTTTCATTGTCAATACTAATTTCTAATCTTTTTAGATTATTTCTTACCTTAAGTACGACAATTTGTATCTTATGTGTTGCTTAACGTAAACCATTACTACCCATCCAGCTGTTAATCAAATACAAGACCATTCAATGATACCAGAATCGGAACATACCACACCTATATCACACCTAGATCATTGGCAAAACTAACCAATTACACCCTCAATGGTAAATACTTTCATAATAAATATTTCCCAGACTGATCCTTGAGGTAACCTAACCTAACTAACTGAAAATTCATCGACTTCGTCGAAATGAACATTCACCGGTTTAATTTACAATTAATTATTGTAAGCGGTCATTTTGTCGGACAGCTATTTTGTCTGGCAGGTATTTTGTCGGGGGCCAGTTTGTCGGAGCTATTTTGTCGGGGCTGTTTTTGATTGGTCACGCATAATTTTATATTGTTTCTTGGGAGTCATTCCACTAATTGTAAGAGATATCTAAGTAAAAAATGGGAAAAATTATAAATAAATGAACTATAATATTTTTAACTATTTAGGAGATTATTATTTTATAATATATTTTTATTCCATTCATTGAAACCAATTGTTGCCATTCCCCGCAAGTTAATTGGATGTCTTTATTCCTAAAACGATATCCAAAACAATGGGAAAATATCTATTGTTGATGAACCATTTTTTACTTCTTGGCGAATGGCAGCATACTTGATCTAGAATTGGCAGTGTTATTAATATTGTTATTTTATATCTAAATATTGTTAATAGACTTTTCTAAGAACAAACACCCCAGTATTAAACTGGAAGATTGATTTTAAATGTAATAGTATTTTAATTTTTCCGTCTGGCATCAATTTAATAAATTGTTACACTTCTTTAATTAAGGGTCGTTTGAAATTAATTTCAAATTGATGTGCACAGCTCGTTAAATTTCTCAACTGTTCTCATCACTATAAAATATCGTGCATCTAAACCTATTCGTGAACAATTATGTAGAAAATTGTACTTTTATTATTTGCAAAATTTAGTAAATCAATCTAATTATTTCATATAATTTAAAATAACGCAAATATTTTATGTTATCGATTTCTTATGATAAAACATTTTTTTATCATTGCACTTTACTATTTTATACTTATCAATTTGTGAAGAACTGTTTAAGAAATTCTTTAGCAATTGATTGATATGTAATTATTTAATAATATTTGATAAAACAAAAATGTAGATAGACCATATAGTAACCATAAAAGCTTTTTCTATTAAAAGATAAAAAATTATAATTACATTTTTGTCAAATATCATACAGCATTTTTAAGATGAAACAAATTAAAAATATAATAAAGTAGAATGTTAATTGGCTGTATAGAAAAAGTACAGTTAATATTTATTTTTATACATTAAACTGAAAAACCTTGTACAAAAATTAATTAAAAGTTTTTATGAATATTTGTACTATAAACACAATTACTTTTTTACTACTATGGAAAAAGATGTTTAAGAGGTGTTGCTGTTAGCAGTCGTAAATTTTATGTTAAATCTCTTTAGAACATTTACATTTAAAATACTGAGAGTTTAATATCACAACAGAGGTCATTTATTAGCAAATTAAACAAAACTGGTCCTAATCTAAATTTGATCTTTGTAGGATGAAAATTTATTATATTAGAAAAGCTGCAGTTAATTTTTTTATCCCGAATTTTGTTTTTTAAGGATTTTATTTTTCACTTCTCCAAAACGTGACTGCAAACAATGAAAACAAGAAGTTTTGGCCTTTGTTGAAGTGAGCACTTTGCCTTAGATATAAAATCTGGGCTTTTTTTAAGAATAGACCGAATAATACATTTATCAAAACAGTCAAAGGTTTTGAATTAATCAGTAATCGAATACCCTTCTATCAGAGGCTTTAGATAGGCATGTTTTCTATATTGACCTACCTCGGTTGAAATAAGGTTGTATAATTAGAGATTCAGTAACGATATTTTATTTATATGAATAAAGGTTTCGTCGACAAAATGATAATCAGGATAGTTTATTGTTTTATTTGAAAGGAGTTATAGAATGGATAAAATTAGTTTTAACCAAGAGGAGTGCTTTGTGGTTTATTATAACACCGAATCAGATTTTCAAATAGAAACCCATACTTTTTTATAGAATACATGTATTGTAATTATCTGAAGCATTTTTCTTTTTAGCATTTAATTTTGACAAATTTTATTTTTAACAAGTTTGGAGTTTCATTTGTTTTGTCTATAAGTTTTTTGCTAATTTAAAAATAACAAACTAATGAATATGTATTATTGTTTATTTAACATGAATAATAGAGTAAAGCTACGTAATAAATAAGATATTTCACTAATGAAAAAACTGTTGTCAAAAAATTTAAATAAAACTTAAAAAGAAACTAAAAACTTAAAGCTAAGAAGAAAAATGACCCAGGCTATATTATATAGGAATAGCTTTTATGCTATATTTAGAATCTATTAAAAAATATAGGCTTATATTTGAAAAAACTGAGTTGAGGTTAGAATAACCACAAAGAAGTCCTCCAGATAATTCCTTTTAAACTGAACCATTTCTACACGAAACATATTTTTTTCCAAGACTCCTACTTTTTGAGATATTTTTATATATTTATTCAGGGTAAAAGAACCATTCTGTATAACGAATGTAAACGAAACATGGGTCACCTCTGTAATTTCTTTATTTATGAAAATAAAAATTTGATATTTGACTATAATGTATGGTCCAAGAAAACATGCACATTTTAAGCACTAAAACGTTTTTTAATATCATTTTCTGTTTTACCAAAAATAATAGGAGTATTTTTTTTTGTAAGTTTAAAACAATTTTAGAAAATCTGTATGTTTTTTTTAAATTTTTTTTGGAAGTCAAAATTTTTTTTCCTCATCCATCATTAATCTTGAAGCAAATATATACAGGGTGAGGATAAAGTTCGGCAACGACCATTTATTTTTGAAATAAAGCATTTTTGAAAAAAATGTTTCAAATAAAAGTTTTACTATTCTTAGAGACGCATTCTTTAAGAATATTACCATGACCTTGGCCAGTACAGTGAAGGTCAAGCGATACTCAACTTTTTTTTTTTCAAATGACAACCTCAATTTTTTTTGCATAATATTATAGCTTCTTTGTAGAGGTTTACAGGCCATATTTTTTTATTTTTTTTAGATAAATAGTTTAGAAATTACAAGGGTTTAAATTTTCAATAAAAAGAGTTCGGCAACGTCCATTTATTTTCGAAATGCAGCGTTTTTGAAAAAAATGTTTCAAATAAGAGTTCTACTATTTTTAGTGGTACATTACGTAGTATTATTACCATGGCGTTGAAGTTCAGGTTCAAGGTCAGTCCATGCTGACTTTTTTTTTAATAGAAACCCCCAGTTTTTATCGTACACTTTCATAGGCTACTTTAAGAGGTTTATTATTATATTTCGGAAGTTATAAAGGTTTAAAGTTTTAATACAAGAAGTTCGACAACGTCCATTTATTTCGAAATATTTATAACTTCCGAAATATTTGCTCAAAAAAAAGAAAGAATGATCTGTAAACCTCTCAAAGTAGGCTATGAAAGTGTACGATAAAAACTGGGGGTATCTATTTTAAAAAATTAAGTCATCATGGACTGACCTTGGACCTGAACTTCAAGGCCATGGTAATATTACTACGTAATGTACCTCTAAAAATAGTAGAACTCTTATTTGAAACATTTTTTTCAAAAACACTGCATTTCGAAAATAAATGGATGTTGCCGAACTCTATTTATTGAAAATTTAAACCCTTGTAATTTCTAAACTATTTATCTAAAAAAGTATAAAAAAATATGGCCTGTAAACCTTCACATATAAGCTATAATATTATGCAAAAAAAATTGAGGTTGTCATTTGAAAAAAAAAAGTTGAGTATCGCTTGACCTTCACCGTACTGGCCAAGGTATGGTAATATTCTTAAAGAATGCGTCTCTAAGAATAGTAAAACTTTTATTTGAAACATTTTTTTCAAAAATGCTTTATTTCAAAAATAAATGGTCGTTGCCGAACTTTATCCTCACCCTGTATTTAAAAAACGAATAGGTTTAGAACCAAGTTTTTTAAATGAAAACTCAAAATTTTTAGCAGTTTCAAAATCTACTTAAAAAACAAATAAATTTTGTCTCAATCTTTTTTTATATCACAGAACCCTTATTTTTTATTTTTCAATGATTTTATACAAAAGAAATGAATTTCCCATAAACGTAATGTTAATTTAATAAATAGGTAGTGAAAGGATTAAATTATTGTTTTTTCAAAACTACTTTCTTTCTAATCCACTTAATTTCCTAGAAATTTATTTGTCTCTGATTAAATCATTCACCCTGTATATGTATATTTAAATTATTCTTCAAATATGAATTCAAAAAGTTTTGCAATTTTAGATTGAATAAATATTCTCGAATTAATATGTTTTAACGATTTAATTTTATTAATAATTGAATTTTAATTATTTTAGTGTATTTTTTATATACGCTTAATATATTTTTCCGACGACCATATGAGAAAATCGTATGTGTCATTCATATTAGTGGTTTAGAAAATCTATCATTGCTAGTGATTAGTGACTTTGGATTTCTCTTTTGTAATTCTGAAATACTTCTTGTGATTTTCGATAGAGACGCTGCAAAGGAATTACGAAAGCCATCTCACGGATTCTTTTGAACTTGTTGATATTACTTGTTTTATTATTAAAATCAATCTATAATTAACTTTTGTGTATATTTTAAATAAAACAGGAAAATGTTTTATTCATTTCGATCAGTTGCTTCCACCAAAACACCGACACCTATAATTAAGTACATTTAACTATAAATATTCGAGTACCTTCAATGTCAACTGATGTCATCAAAGGTAATGTTATGAGTTTTGAGATGTTACTATAAAATATTAATAATGGTCGCAAAATTAGTCGTCGGAAAAATAGCGTACGCAACTCGCAGGAAAATGAATTTTGTGCTCGTATGATATCCTCGGCTGGCGCCTCCTTTGGTTATTTTCACAGTCACACAAAATTCGCCACTTTCTAGGTCGTTGCGTAATATACCATTTCAAGTAATTCCATCTTTAAACGCCAATATCGCTTAGAGGTATTTTCTCTTTATCGAATTAATGTAAACATTTGTTAAATGTAGCATTAATATCATGTTCATGAGTTTCATCATATCATTAACTTCTTTATAATGGGTTTTAAAGTATTTATAAGATAAGTTTAAGTTATTTAAGAGGATAGAGAGTCAAATTAAATTGCAGCAAATTTAGCGGTTTATTTTAGAAGGATTGTACCAGTATGGGTACAGATACAAAAAAAAGAAAAATTGAATGTGAAAGTAGAATGATTTCTTAAGGGCCGTAGAAAGTGATATTTTTTGTATTTAAACTTTAAACACCCCAAAATAAAATCTCCAATAATGCAAAATAATTGAGTTTTTAACGTTTCATTTTTACAGCTAAAATGTTATGATTTTTAAATTTTCTTCTTCGAGGGCTCTAGAATATACTATTATTTAACTAATGCAAAAAGAAAATTTAAAAAAATGTCAAAGATGCGGATATAGTTAGTGTAAAATCATACCCATTTTTACAGTCAAAATTACTGATATTTGCTTCAAAGTTTAAAGAATTTGTTTATTAATAATAGATTCTTTTCTCCATTGTTTGGGACATCATTTTAGGAGTAAATAAAGTCTGCTATCTTGCGGGGATTAGAAACTAATATTTCCCGTCACATTTGTCTCTATCGCCTTAAATATTTAACCTGGTTTTTACAATGGTTTTACTAAAACCTTACAAACTTACTCAATTTGCATATCAACTCGAAGTGATTAATACCTATTTATTCCTGAATATTATGCTAATTTCACTATTTAATTTTATAATTATTTTGTATTATTTATTTCAAAACTGATTTGTTTAAATTTTAAATGCCAGTCATCTCATTATTGCAGACTAAACTAAAAAGTGCGTGGTAGCCTTAATTGTCCAAAAATACATTACATATTTTTATTAGTTGTAGAAAAATACTTTTTATTTATAAAATATAATAGCAGTGGCGTATCCAGGATTTATTTTTGGGGCGATGGGCCGATCCTCCTTGGAGTTGACTTTATAAGTAGGTGAGTCCGACAAAATTTTTGTGGACGAGCAGTAAAACTTAAAAATATAACCATATTTCAAAATTTAATTTAATATTAGACTTCAATGTAAACATGTTTAAATTACTTCTTGTGAATTACTGACTTTAAATTTAAAAGTAAAATTAAATTGATAAAAGCACATAAAAATTTATTAATTGTGTTTAATATAAATGTGTTTAAAAAAACTAAAACAATATAATATTTTGAGGAATACACTTCAAGCGACTTCAAGATATTTAATCTGAAAGCAATGCTTTTAAAGCCATCTTAATTTAATTTCTCCGAAGCTCTTATCATCTTTTGCTATTTCAGGTATTTTACCTTATAACTTTATTTCAAAATATAATAATCCTTCTTTGTGCAATAAAAACTATAATAGTATTTATAAATATCTCTATCTGATAATTTATAACCAATGACATTTTCTCAACACAATCATTTTTGAAGCATTTTTGAATAAAGTTACAGATTCGGTGAAATGGAATCTTTTGTAGTTTTTTATTTAGATGCTATTTAAAATAATCAAAAATTCCTAACCATTCCCAAGAAAAACGAAAAATTACATTTTTGAAAAAGTCGATCATATCATTAACTCGACAAATTACAAAAAAATGTTTCAGTTAAAAGTTATTTGTTTCGTAAAGACGAATTTAAATACGTATTTTACAAACATATCACAAACTTGGTTTCCAAGATATCAACTTTCTTATTTTAAATGGGCACCATATTGGATTTTTTAATAAATAAATTACATTTTTTTCTGTTTTGAACGATATTGGCGATTCAAATTAATATTTCCCGCGTAAATGTATGTTTGGTTACATATTCTAGTGACAAAATAAATAAAAATTTAAACTTGCAAAGAAATAATCAAACGCATTTAATAATACAAAATTAATTAGGTAAGTTGACGTTATTTACTTGACTATAACAAACGTTAAACGCTAAATTCGTCTGCACAACTATCACGGACGTGACGTCATTTCATAGTTCCGTTCTAGGCCGCAAGAGGGAGATCGCTTAGCTAGAATGGCCAATTGTATTATCAATGTTTGAAGTAACAGACTATGAAACATTTGACATTATTTGATTTTAAAGTAAGGAACCCATGACTTTTTGACATGATGTCTTCTTTAAATAAATGACTATTCAAGCTGTCACTTTAGTTTATTGTACAGCGAGATAGAATTAATTGGTTTTAGTGATTGATTAATTATTTACAAATCCCAACCTTTCCAATAACTAAAAGAACAACTTGACCTATACATGATTTATATCCTATACAATAATCAAAAGTGCCAGCTCGAATAGTCATTTGTTTAAAGAAGACCTATAAAAAAGTCATAGCTTACTTAATTAAAAACAAATAATATCAAATATTTGATAGTCTGTTACTCCAAATATACATTGTAATACATAGTTAAAAGCAGGAAAAAAACGCAATTTATTTTATCAACAATCCAATATGGTGCCCATTTAAAAAATTAAGTTGCTATCGATATCTTGAAGACCGATTGTCTAATATTTTGTTAATAAACATGTTTAAGTTCGTCGAAATGATTCGAATATCTTTTATTCGAAATAACTTTTGTAATTAACGAAATAATCGACTTTCTACAAATTTGCATTTTTCGGTTTTTTCTGTTTATATTCGGAATGGCTAGGAATTTTTGACTTTTTAATAAGTATAAAAACGGCAAAACATTTCACATTTAAACAAATCGGTAACAGCATTGGAACACCCTGTATATTCATTTTTGGCACCCTGTATGTATACATTAAAGAAAGTGTTCCTATTTTTCCCATAATTTTAAAATTCCTCTAGCACTCTAGCATAATTTATCATATTTCTTTTTATTTTTAATTTTTAAAACGTTAAAACGATTTGTTAGTAAATTGCACAAACCATTTACTCCTAATTAGTTAATCGAAAACTAGCCTTTATTCACTTTTCATAAATCAGTATAAATAAAACCTGCGCTATCGATTGAAATTCCATGTTAATAAAACATTACCAAATAAAAAAAACATATTAAAGTATAACAAGTTTAACATACAGTCCAACGAACTTGCCATTTTTCCTAAGCGGGTAAATTGAAAAAGAGTGCATGTTAAAATTTTTCAATAAGCTTACTACCCGTCTATCATTTCCTTTTTTATGACTTTTTGTTTTCGGGTTTTCACCTCCAACGAAAGTTAATCAAACTAGAATATCCTTTTATCTACAGTTATTCATCATTTTATAATATTTCAACTTTTGCTAAAATTGTATACCTGAAATAATTTAATAACTATAACTTATATTAAAACAGCATTTATAAATAGGGCGTTGGTTAATAAAATTATTTCTATTGTATACAAAGTTAAATAAATAATTAAGAAATAAAAGTGTGAATAAAGAATCTGAATATTTCTTGAGTAAACTTTGTTCAAGAGTGTGAACATCCAAATTTGATTAGTCAAGTCAAACTTTAACTTAACTTACTTGTTGCAATGGATTTCGAGACCTAGTCTCGTCATCAGGCAAAGTGTATTGGTCGAAAATGGAATCACATCTAAACTAAAGTAGTAAGAATCCACAACTTATGGCAACAGAAACGTCATGGCATGTCTTGGTAGGTGTTAATATTTTTTTCGATGATCGTTTATTAATGAGTTTTTTTAATATATACAAAATCATTCATTAATGACCCCTATTAATGCATGATTTTGTTTAATGAATGATTTTGGAGGTGCCCTCTGTTAATGACATTTCTAACGAAATTTTCTACGAACTATACGACAATTGTGAATATAAAATTAATTTAATTTATTTTAACCTAATTAAAATTATAAATAAATACATATAATTTTAAATACTCTTCAAATAATTGGTACGCCAATACATTTTATATTTATTTTAGAAAAGTGAGGTTATGTACACATCAAGTCATCAGTAATTAACTCTCTATTAATAGACAATCCTGTTCGTTTAATTCGACTTCGGTTATTATCGATCGGGTTCGTATTTTTTAATGGTGACATTTCGAAAAAGTCTTGAAAAAATGATAGTTTTTTCTAGTTAATCAAATGCCCGATCAATCTCGAAAATTAACCCATTCGCGTTCCGCTCGTGCTTTAAAATTTCTCGATTATTAATCGCCCATTTTAACTAACTCGGTGGTTACATAACTATTAATTCTTTTCTCTCATTTTGATCATCATATATATTTTTTAATGCTAGCAAAATTTGGTACAAAAATATAAAGTGGTTTATGATTTATGAGTTATCCACGATACCGTAGCACTCTATTTAGCATGCTTCAAAAATGACTCTTAAATGTAAGAAAAATTCAGAGGGGCTGATGCACCCCTCAGGGGGGCTCATATAAAATTCTTGCCTCATGGCCCAAAATTTGTACTTACGCTATTGGTGGTAATTAACTGCTATGGATATAATACGAAGTGGTTTAATTTAGATTCTATATTCATTGATGTTACATTAAAGCGAATAATGAGACTAATTAGGGGTAAGCATGAACTTTTATATTTAATTAATTAATGGACAAAATTTAATTTAGTACCCTACTGCAATTAATGATTTACAAAGCTATTTTATGTTATTTTAATCGGAATTTCCTTTTACTCGTAGTTATGAATGGGTGCTATGGATAAGGAATAGATAGAATACTCGATTTAAATTTAAAGCACTATCATTTTGTAATAATGTTGGTTAGTGCATCATTATTGCTTGGTTTGGTGTAATCATTACCACAATTAGCGGTTCAGTATTAAGAGCAATCTTTTCTCTATTTTTTGGTGCGTTTTAGTGCTTTAGTCTATTGAACGTACAACAATTATTAATTGAAATTTTTGATTTTTTTCTTTCGGATCCTAAAAGAAGATTATGTCGTCTACAGATTGGATTAACGTTTTTTTTAATAGTTTACCATAATGGTGTAAATAATAATTATTAAAAATCGGTATTAAGTACCTTAAATTTTATTTTTTTCAAAATTTTAGTAACCTACTGTAGATCAAACATCATTTATCTTTAAGTGTGTAAAACTTCAAAGTGCTAATATTCGATTAACGAAGTGTACGTCTTTGGCTCAAGTTTTGGGCACTACGTGAAATTTAGGGAACGGAGGGAACCAATCGAATTTAAAACAGTTGCTTTTTACTGGACGGGATATCTAAATTTGTTTCCCCAACAATCGCTACGTTCCGTGGAAAGATTCCTTTTAAGAAGATAAGGTGGGTTAAGTGACGATCAGTTTTTGCTAAATTTGGGTTTTAAGTTTCTTCGTAAACTTTAATTTTTATCGGAAACTTCTTCTACTACTTATCCAGAAAGAGCACCAAATAGTCAAAAAAAGGCTTTAAAACCTTTTATTTCATATGCCTAGGGGCACGAGCACATAATTGGAACTAAACCATTATTATACCGGGTGTCCACGACACTAGGGCCACCCCTGTAATTTATTTATTTATAAAAATAAAAATTTCAAATTTTAGCATGTTATAAAGTATAAGAAAACGCATTTAATGAACCGAAAATAATTTCATTTTTACTTCCGGTTTCACCGAAAATTACTTCATCTTTCTTATTTTAAATGAGACAACTCTATTTTTTGTACTTATTATTAAACGTTGGTAAGTTCCAAGTATGTTTGTGACATAAAAAATATTTCTTGGTAATTTTTTTTAATAAAATCTATTAAAACTACTCTTAAATAATTTAAATAGGTAAAATAAATTGTAAATTATGAAATTCATTCGGCAGTTTTTGAGAAATTAATATTTATAATTTATCTTTCTTTCTTTGCTTTATCTTTGTTTTATTTTTTTTTTAGAATTCCATTACTGCTTTCTTCGTGCCCATTAGTACAAGTTAATATTTTCAATATCCTTAATTCCAATATTTTTTATTTATAATTTTAATCAACTTAAAAGCTGTATTTGCAAATTTCAAAATTTTAGTATATCACCGGCTCAAATAGATATTATCGGTCAAAATATTTTTCATTACACATAAAACGTTATGGGTAAATATTTATTTTCTATTTCATACCAAAAATATATCACCGGCTCAAATAGATATTATCGGTCAAAATATTTTTCATTACACATAAAACGTTATGGGTAAATATTTATTTTCTATTTCATACCAAAAATAGAATTTAATTAAATATACACGATAGGAGTTTTCATTACGAGGTAGTAAAATTTCACGCTTGTTGAATAGGGCGAGTATTTAAAGCCCGGCGCATTCTGCATTAAAATAATTTTGGGCTAAAATTTAAATGTTTCAATATATACAAGGTTTAGTATATTTATTATAATATACCTAATTAATAAAATAAATAAATATCTTTGTTTCTATGTATCTAAAGTTAACAGATGTCTTTACTCCTAAAACGATATTTTTTTAATAAATGAAAAACGACCTCTATAATTTATAATATTTTTTAGATTTTGGTTTAAGTTCAGAATACCGTATTTGACTTGTATCATTTTATTCCCTATCTTTTATATGAAAAAAATAAGAGTTTGCCTTTGTGATGTTTTTATTACATTTCAATTTTTCATAAATAGGGGTGATTTCCGAAACCTGTAATTAGGTTACACCCTCTTGTTTCTTTTAATAGAACCCTTTAAAAAATTAAAAAGGTTTGTAAAGTAAAAAGTTGTATTTTCCATTAAGTTTGTCATGATGCATGCATAAAATATCAAATTACTCATATAGAAAAATAAAACCTTTAAATGGCAGACGAATTTAGTTGTTACGTTTAATGGCTTTTTTACGCCATCCTGGTTGAACAACACGCACATTTAAACGTTTGTTTTCGCGTCAGCGGTCTAAATGAAAACATTATGGAAGTAGCAGGGGGTCTGGGAATGTAAATTAACCTCCCTTTGCACACATTCTAGTGGATACTAGTATCCTTTTTAAGTATACGGCGAAGGCTCACAGACTGAGGACTAACGAACTACATTAGAGCAGATGCTTAACGACAGAGAAACTGCGTCCAAGGTTTAAGTTGTTAATAAAGCCTGGGTGGTGGCCTTCACCCTTATCACCTAACACGCATATGAAAATACCCGAAATGCTTCAACCAATTTTATACATGTTACGGAATTAAACAGCGCGTGGTGCAGGTTCCATTATCGCCCTACAAAATTGAAGATTAACGCGTGGAACACCGGACATGATCAAACAAATCACAAACCCAAATAGAATTGTCACCTTTATTTCACTAGGTGCGATTGAAATCTGATTATTTTCCATCAAATGTACGAATTTAATTGTTAGTAATTTTTTAATATCCTTTCTAATTCGTATGATTACAGTGATATATTGTTCATAATAAAAAAATTTATCCTAAACTGTTTTTTTTTAAATTGTGCATAAGAATATATTCCTTTCTTTAGGTTAGTTTCAGATAATTAATGACTTTCTTTGCCACTAAATAACTCTAGTT
The DNA here is from genome assembly GCA_963971135.1 of Stenus bimaculatus. NCBI lineage: Eukaryota > Metazoa > Arthropoda > Insecta > Coleoptera > Staphylinidae > Stenus > Stenus bimaculatus. The sequence goes on from OZ020180.1 coordinate 58,140,953, forward strand.
TTGTAGTCCAGAGTTATACAGATGTCATAGCTCTCACAGTTAAAGTTAAGTGTAAACATTATTCGAGTTTTCACTGCGAGGAGGGTGAAACAATCGGTGGGTTTAAACAACAATTACAGTATAAATCAAAAGTGTTTATTTTATTAATTATTTCACATTGCTTACGTAACCACCATCAATTATTGCGCTTCGCCTACAAAGACTTAATACAATAAGGACGGATTTTGTTACATATTTTATAATTTCTTCTATATTAGGTGTATTATAATATGTGGTACGAAAATTGGGTTGTTATTCGTCAAGTACTGATGCCATTTTCTTTAGTATGCTGTAATATTCGCTCCTCAAGTTTTAAATTTGGAGTAGTAATTGGCCTGCTTCCAACTATCATTATCCGTTTTATAAAAATGCTAAACTTTCAAATCTTCAATTTATTCGCTAAAAAGTTTTCTGGCTCAAAAGAGATTGAAGAATATTCTGCGTACATTTCAATTTATTGATTGAGCACTAAAATTCTTATTCGCAAATTTAACATGCCATTCTGTAAAATAATTTTATTTGTTTGTGTTACGGAATTTTGGGAGTTCTGCTACCTTGAATCCATCGAATTTGGGGAATGGGAGGAACCAATTATTAAAAACAAATTAAAATATGTAATAAATAGATTATACATATACACAGTGAAAAAACTTGCAAATTCTTTATAACAATTCAGCGACATGTTTCGGGCTCAAACGAACCCATCATAAGGCACAATTTTGGGTTAAATTTTGAATTATGCTCCAACTTAAAAAGTGTACATTAATTGGGTTCATTTTTAAAATTTTGAAAAACAGATCAGATACTTGTGTAGTCTTTCTACTGTACATATTCAAATCTCCCAACACCATCACCATAATTTTAGATGACACTCGTTTGGAAATATTTTAATACTCCATGCGTAAGTTTAGGGTTTATCTAACATCTTTTAAGACTAATACAATACTAAGGATTGTTCCGAAGGTATAATTTTATATTGTGTTGAATGTTTAATTTATAAATAAACCCTAGTATACTAAATAAAAGTAATGAAGTAAATTATTTAAAAGTTAATTTAGTTTCCGTAAATATTGGAAATTTATTTGATTAACAACAAATGCAAATGATTTAAAAATAAAATCAAATGCACTTGCATTACCAAAACATAAATTTATTAAAGCACAATTAAAATTATAAAAAAAAACTATTTTGATTTTCAATGGAATATAAATATTCAAATTTGTTAAGAAATGTGGAATTTTTAATTGAAATGTCTAGAGAATCTGATAATGATTAAACTAATTAAAACTATTAAGTTTTTGCAAAGTTTTCTATTAATATCAAAGTAAAAATTTATAAATTTCGCAAATTGCTTATATGTATAAGCTGGAGTGACCAGAAAAAAGTTCATGGTCATACATGCGCACAAGAAAAAAGCGCATACGAAAAAGGCGCAAATTGTATAGACACCCTCATCCGTACTGTTCGTACATCAGATGTACGAATACATTTTATACTTCGGATGTACTTCTAGTCACTGCCTTTAATTTAGATTAATTAAATATCAGAGTGAAATTTAATAATTCTGATTTAGTAATTATTCGTATAAATGTATACGTATACGGGCATAACTTTATTAACAATTCCATGTGCACGTTTTTCACATTGTGTATTTTTTTATCGGTTTGCACTTTTTTCGATTCTTTTTTCCGTGTGCGCTTTTGTCAAGGAACCATTAAATAAGAGTACGTTTTAAGTAATTTATTAAGGACCTTTATAAAAACGTGGTGGAAAGCTTAAGCACCAATTTTGAAACACCTTGTATATTAAATTGAAAAACTTCTGTATAATTTTTGATTTAAAAATACCGAATATCATTATATATATTATATGTATTTAGAAAGCGTTATTCGAAAATTTAAATGACAGGTACCAATTTATGGCACTAACAAACTTATAATATCGTATTTTAATTCCGTAAAACCCAGTATTTTTTCGACTCATTAAGAAGTTAAAAAACAGTAAAATTCCAAAATTGTATTGATTTTTACAACAAGAATTAGTACAACCAGTAACTAGTGTGGTTTTAATTTTATTAGTAAAAAGTAAATTATACTATGTTCCCTTTTTAATCAAAAAACCAATATAATTTCGAATATTTTAAATTGCTGTAACTTTTTTACTATTCGTTCATGGGAATTTTTTTACTTCAGAATAACATTTTCTACCCAATAAAAAAAATTGTTGAAAAAAAGGCACCTTGTATGTTATAGGAATATTATCAAGACATAACATTTTAGTTATTTCTGTTTTGTATTTTTGTTTAGTAAAATTGGCAATCTCCATTGTCAATATTTGTACGATATTGTTCTTCTCATTTATTTGGTTAATTAGTGATCCAACTAGGAATCTTAATATTACTTAAACATCCTTGATTATTCTAAGTGAATTTGATTTCTGTTGAAATTATATTGGTGTTAATCGCTCAGAAATTCAGATATTTTTATAATTTGAAAAAAACTAATAGAATAAACGTTATAAGGTAAGTTTAACCAAATTTTCAATAATGAACCGTATGTTAATTATTTTAATAATTATAGGTGTAATTAGTTAGTAACTAATTGATTGTACTCTTTGTAGCTCTGAAGAAGGTCAATAAAATTACTAAAACGTTCAGCCAAAACGTAAATTTATTAGTTGCAATTTGTACCCTAACAGTCGAAATTTAAATCCCAAAAAGAGTTTTCGTGGTTTAGTAATGATAAAAGCACTCCGTGGTTTTTGATGCAACCAATATACGCTTTCGGATTTTAAAGCTTTCGTATTGCATAATTTATAATTTTGTCCATTTTCACCATGCTACGATCAAAATATTTTGCAGAAAAGGAAGTATACCGGGTGTCCACGAAACTAGAGCCACCCACCTAACTTCTTTATTTATGAAAATAAAAATTTCAAAGTTTATTATATTATAGAGAGTATTTGAAAAAATAAAGATATTTGCAAAAAAACGCATTTAAAAAAAATAATCTCTCAAAAACGCCTGAACCGTTTCAATTTACAATTTAATACGTAGTTAAATTTAGTAAGAGTAGTTTTAATAGGTTTTATTAAGAAAATTCGATGTAATTTCCGGTGAAACCGGAAGTAAAACCGAAATTTTTTTTAGTTCAATAAATTGCGTTTTTTGTGCAACATAACATAATAAAATTTCAAATTTTTATTTTCATTAATAAAAAAATTACAGCAGTTGCCCTAGTTTCGTGGTCACCCGGTATAATATATTTATTTTTTTAATACATTATTAACTTTTAAAATTTGTAACACTTAAAACTTTCAAGTTTGATAACGTTCGACGCCAGAATTAACCGGAAACACCTATCTTGTTATATTAAAAGTAGTTTCGCTTATGAAGTTCGTGTATACTAAATTTCATTGTTTTGTACGAACTTGTTTAAAACATTTATGTAGAATACAGTGGTGTAAGTAACCTTTCTGCAAAGTAAATAAGTAGGATTTTAGCAAAGCTTCTACCTATATTAAGTTCTTTATATTTACCTTGCAAAAATTTATACAAATCTAGTTATTAAAATAAAACTTTTTATTGCAATAATAGTGTTAGAAGTACATACATTATTTTAAAATAATAAAAAATTACTTATTTAATAGCAACTTACTTACATTCTACAATACTTATTTTTTCCAGGTAGAATTGTGCTTACATGTGACCACACTGCATTTAAATTTATACAGAAATATTTCTTCCTAGATTAGTTCAAAATACTACAGCATCTGAGTTCTTAGACGATTTTCTTAATTTGAACATTTCGTACATTTGCGACTGAAAAAATATATTTCGAGTAAATGGCGGTTAAAATATTTTGGGAATGTAAAATCTTAAAAACTTTTTAAAAACTATCAAGAAACTTGCGAAATTTTATTTTGATTATACCTATGTAAATGTATTGTTTGTTAATGAAAAAATAAATTACCTTTCAATTATTTGCAGAAATAATTAAAATAAATACAGTGTGATGATAAAGTTTGGAACATAATTCATAACTGCCGTATTTAATTCTTTTGAAAAAATCGCTCTGACAGTTTAATTTTAGTTTTTACAGTGCCATCTCCTTGTATAAAAAATATTAATGACGTCTCCGGCGATTTAGTAATGACGTCATCATCGTTTTTTTAATGGAAACCCCCTCTTTTTTCACTAGATTTTGATAGACATTTATGTCACTTAAACGATGATATAAAAAATGATTGCACTTGTAAACAAAAATTAGTAAATGAGTAAAAAAGGTGAGGGTTTCCATTTAAAAAATCGATGATGACGTCTTTCCTAAATCACCAATGACGTTATTATTATTTTTTTTATACCAAAATATGCCGTTTTAAAAACTATAATTGACCTGTCTGAGCAATTATCTCAAAAAACTTAAATGTGGCAGTTGCGAATTTTGTTCCAAACTTTATCATCAGCCTGTATAAATATGACTATATTCTCGCAATAACAAAAACAAAATTAGTATATATGACTATATTGAAGAAAGATTTCGATAAATTTTTAGACATGTGACTAGTGACTATGTGTTAAGTTGCCATGATGTAACTTGTGACACTGTACAATAAAATTTCAAAATGTAGGCACATTTTTCCACAGAGCCAAATCCCAATTGGAATTGTTCCGCTATTCTTGCAAAACTAGTGAACATTTTTAAACGCAGTAACATTGGTTTTTAGAAGTTTATTATTGAAATATTGAACATATCATTTGAGGCGGTGTTCCAGTATACAAAGGAGCAAAAATTACATTAGCATACACTTAAACCTTTTCGTGATTTTAAGACTTGTGAATCTGTTGTCGCAAATGTGCGATTTGATCAAAACCCCTAATATAGGTCTGCATACGCAAAATATACACATGGATTAGTTTTCACTTACTTTCTTGGGGATGCGTAGATTATTACATATTTAGGTGAGTGGTGTCAGGCAGAAACCCCATTTAGCGGTATTAAATATTTATTACACCGTACATTGTAAGGTTTAGACACATTCATTATGAATTAAATAAAGAATATTGTGTGTATTATCAATAAAGTATTTTTAAGCTTGTAACCAAGAACAACTACAATGGGAGTATTATCTAATAGTTCTATATAATTTATGAGTATTTTGGTTAACAATATTACCCCAAGGTACTTCCTATGCCCCTGTTGTTAATTTTATTGAATGTAATCTTTTTCTGTATTCAACAATTGATAAAAAATTTACTTTCCATAAATATCCAACATTTCCAATTTTTACAATATTATAGGTACATTTTTCTCCTTGTTCCTTTTATCTTTTACCGAAAGCGAATGGTATAGTTTTTCTTTATAATATTGCTCATATATTACCACGGTAACGCGTACTTCAGCATAATATAAAACAGCCTAAACGGATAATGGCCTAAACGGAAAGTAGCAAAACGGAAAATAGCATAATCCAGAAACCGGAAAGTAGCATAACGTACTTTAGCATAACGGAAAATAACATAAACGGAAAATGGCCTAAACGAAAAAAAGCCTAAACGGAAAATGGCCTAAACGGAAAATAGCCTAAACGGAAAATAGCACAACCCACAAACTGGAAAGCAGCATAACGGAAAATGACTTAAATGGAAAATAGCCAAAACGGAAAATGACCTAAACGGAAAATCTGGCGATTATGCAACCAAACCCAAGAAATCGATCATAATATTATAAATTATAAGCACTTGTATTAGATTTTGTCTACAACTAATTTTAAATGTTGAAAATGATGACCTTTCTTTGCGAGATTTGAATTGACCTAAATCATTTTACCTCATCCTGTAGATTAGGGTTTCTGTACTTTTTGTGGACCAAATAAACCGGTTACATTCGGTACCAACTGATCATATCCTTTGAATTTTTTGTAAATAGTTACAAGGTCTTTTTAATCCCCCATTAGATTCTATAATCTGCTTCATGTCCGCAGCCTTGGTGCCTTGGTAATGTAATTTTATGTTGTTATGAAATATTATTATAAAATGAATAGCATCATTTTAATAGTGAATTCATTAATTTAATAATTGGTATAATCTAGTTAAAGGTTATTAATTTTAATCTATTTATTTAATAAAGGGAATGAAATAATAAATAATACACAGAACGCTTGCATTACATTATTTATTCCAACTAGTAGAAGTTAAAAATTCTCTTGAATTTCAAATCTAGTTAGTTTACAACAATGGCTCATTAAAAGTACTTTATCCTTCTGCCGACTGCTGAAACCATTTACATACATGTTAATTTATGTAATACCATTTAAGTACGTATATCTATGTATATTTGTTTAGCGTTAATTTACTAATTTTTGTAATATTGAATATTGACTATTAAACAAACATTTACTTATCTCCATAAAGAGAGTGTTAATATATTATTAGATATGTGATATACAAGCTATTTCCAAATCGTCTAGTTTATAGCTATCATGGCAAATTTAAATTTATGATAAGCTTTTATCAGTCTGTTTCATGAAACGCAAATTGGTCAATTAAACGAAATTTTCAAATTGAACACCCTGCATATTTTTACATCAATCGATGGCATTTTTTATAAGCTTTTTACTGATAAAATGTTTGTATGGTCGCTCGTTAATGGTTGGTTGACAGCTATAACCTAAACGAATTATTTTTGGCAACATTTCAACCCAAAATTTTTTAAGAGCAGTGATTTTTCAAAATTGGATCTTTTTCGGCTAAATGGCAAATTTTAGCAAGAGGACCCATAAAAGATAAAACAAAGTGTGATTATTTTTTGATAAGGGTTCCAAAAATGTTATAAAATACTGGGTGTTCCATTTAAAAAAAACGTAAGTTTCGTCCGTCATCTTGGAATGGTCACCCGGTATATTATTACAATATTTTTAGAGTGCGCACTTAAAAGTATTGTAAATCCTGTCGAAAACCGCATGTCGATATCTATTAGAGTAATGTTAAATGTTACTTCCTCGTAGTGCTGGGACTCCCTGTATGTATGTAAACATTTTAAAACAAATATTTTATAATAAAGTTTAAAATATTTCCATTACTAAAATAACAAAAATAGTATTAAAATTGTACTATTTAACTATTTATATTTTTAATAATATCATAGAGCTTTGCAGTTGTTTATAAAACCAAGAAAGGAAATTAAAGCTTTTATATTTATAAATGACTACCAGCCATAAGCATAAGCTAACACCTTGGGGCCTAAAGCTGCCCACTAGCACACGTATATAAACCACTGTTTTTAATAATATTAATATTTTAATAACAAGAGTTTTTATTGCGTAAAAGTTTTCCACTACAAAATAAAGTGGGGTTTTCACAGTTTATTCTGTAGCAAAACTCTTGAGATGCGCTTTTTTAGATTACTTTATTAAAAAAATTAAAAATTAAGGCTTTAATTTAAAATGTAAAATGTAAATTTTTAACAAATACTAAAGGCAACGATAATACAGGATGTTTCTAAAGTGGTGATCACGGCGGCTTGGAGTGCTTATACTAGAAGTAAAAAAATAAGATAAAAAGTCTATATAAACATTTGTCCAAAACTCAACTGTTACCGAGATACAGGGTGTTGAAATTTCTATATAGTTTTACTTTTTATTTATTTTCTCTGGATCGGCTGAATGAAAATTAATAAAATTTTAGAGGTGGCCATTATTTTTGTCTTAATTTAACAATCCAGGGGCGTAGAAACGGGTCATGGTGCCTTATTTTTTGAATTTATTTGGTACGCCAATGCAAAATTTTTCTATTTAGTTTGGATTTTTAAAATCTTCATTACCACAAGAAAGTACACCTCAAAATTTTGATAGGATTAGTGGTATTTCCAAAATTTCTAATTTTATGGTCAGGTGAACTTGCTTTAATAAAACTGATTTTAAAAATTTTAAACAAATTTAGATTAATCAAACAAAATTTAAATTGATAACTCTTAGTAAGTTGATGTTTTAAATAAATGAACAAGCCAGAAACACTATTTTAAATTTTATAAAAAAATGAATAAGGGGAGCCATTTTAAGTGTTTTTCAAAAATTTTAAATTGGGTGTTTCTGACATGTTTTTTATTTAAAACACCGAAATAATGTTATACTAAGAGTTATAAGTAGTTTGATGTTAACAAAGGTACTGGATTATACTGCCATATATAACGTAAGGTTGTTGAAATATCACTAATCTTATCAAAATTTAATAAGCGTACTTTTTTGTGGTAAATTGAATGAAGATTTTAAAAATTCAAACAAAACTAAACTTTTGCAGTAGCGTACCAAATAAATTCAAAAAAGTGGGCACCTTGACCCGTTTTTACTAGACTGGATTGTTAAATTAAAACAAAAATGATTGCCAAAGGTGGCTAGCCAAGAGAAGTACTCACCCCTAAAATTAATTAATTTTAATTTAGCCGATCCTGAGAAAATAAATAAAAAGTAAAAATAAAAAGAAATTTCAACACCCTGTATCTCGGTAACAGTTGAGTTTTGGACAAATGTGTATACAATGGCAACAAAATTACATTTTTTACCTGGCAACAATGGGCCAGTTAAAAAAATGTAATTTTGTTGCCTACCAGTTAACTAGCTCTGATGAAGTTTATGGATCATAAACGAAACGTTAGCAAGTAACGAAAGGTGTTTTATTTAAAGTCCTAATTGAGAAAAAACCTAACCAATTCTAAAGTACTAACAGGACGTAATTTTGGATGCTGATAAATTGTGTAATATGTTCATTATTTACGCGTTTCTATGCAGGGTGTGCTAGTCCGAGATATGAAGAGACAACGTTGGGAATTCGACTTCTTTATTATCACGAATTTAGAAAAATCGCTTGTTGTCATGTAAAGGTTGGCTTAAAATTTAAAACTTATTTTATAAACTTAACAATTAATTTTTTTAAGTTAAAATAATGACAGGCCCACCTAATTATTACAGGTAATAAATTGGAATTAATTTCCAAATGATACTAATCTGGTTTATACGGGACTGTCTTCTTAAAATAGTCATAATTTTTCAGGAATTTATTATTCGCGTACCCAACTGTTGGAAACAAAGTGTAAAAAAGGTTTGGATAAATATGAAAGAGTACTGATTTTTTAAAACAGGTTTACTGTAACCTAAAATTTAACTTTTCTAAAAAAATATACAGAATGAAATGTAATCATAGTTATTTCTCAATAAGAATTAGTACTTATTTAGAAAAGAAAGTGACAGATGTTTACTAGTTCAAAGAATAGTGTACCTAGAAAATATATGTATACAGGGTGATAAAGTTTGGAACCTTATTCATAACTGGCGTATTTAATTGTTTTGAGAAAATCGCTCGAACAGGTCAATTTTAATAAATTAAAAACTTGAGATGTATTTTCTTTAAGTCCAACTTTATTATTTATACTTTTTGTATAAAATAAATTAAATACTATCGATTTCGGGATTATTATATCCCATCTTCAGGTATTTAAGAATCTTTATTGTCAAGATGATAGTGACATGTATGATATGATATGACATATATATAATATGACATGTCACTATCATCTTGACAGTAAAGAATCCCGAAATCGATAGTATTTAATTTATTTTATACAAAAAGTATAAATAATAAAGTTGGACTTAAAGAAAATACATCTCAAGTTTTTCTAATTTATTGAAGCAGTCCAAATATTTGTGTCACATTTTTGAATAAAAGATCTTTTTAATTCAAAAAAGGAAACTTTTATTTTAACGAAAAAGGTTGTATAAAAATAAATTAAAATGAATTTGAAGTTACCAATAATAACAAAAGAAAGTAAATGTTTAAATAATGCGCATTCTAATGCAAATGTAAAATGTTAAATGTATTTAACAATATTTAATAAATAGTCTTGAAAAACTAATTTTTTGATTCCATTTAAATGTAAGGAAATTTACAAAAAATAAAATTTTAAATTTACCATTTATTGAAATCGGCCAAAATAAATCTTATACAACATTCAAATTTATCAAGTTTAATAGTACAAATTAATTTTAAGTTTATATTAAAAAATTTTTAAACGAAAATTTGTTTACAAATGCAACAATTTTTTTATATCATCGTTTAAGTGATATAAATGTCTATCAAAAACCAGTGAAACAAGTGGGGGTTTCCATTTAAAAAAATCGATGATGACGTCATTGCTAAATCACCAGTGACGTCATTAATATTTTTATTATACCAAGAGATGGGATTTTAAAAACTAAAATTGACCTGTCCGAGCGATTTTCTCAAAAAAATTAAATACGGCAGTTTTGAATTAGGTTCCAAACTTTATCATCACCCTGTATATTGCTATAGTATTATTTGTGAAATTATAATGGGATGCACGAGGAGATTAATATTGCATCGTTGTACATTGCAGTGTGAGTAAAGTAAATAAAGAATTTATTTTTATGCACCTTCCAACGTCACAAAGCTTTTAAAGCTTTTATAATGCCACGGGTGGTGTAAATTGCACCAGAGTTAAAAACAGTTCTGACCAAATGAGCAAATTATAAAATACGAGCCTTTCTGCAATATACTGCCATATACTACTCTTTTAGTTCTAGTTCTTTTAGTTAATCATTCGTGATGTAGTTAAAGCATAATTAGTTGTTGCAAATAATATTTGTACTACAGTAGCGGATCTACGTTTTTGAGGTCCCAAAAAATAGAAAAACCCTGATAAACATAAATATACAGGGTGGCCAAACCGAAGAGCAAATAACAAACATATAACGCCTCAGCTGCTATATTGCAAATATCCACATACTGGGGTGTGGTAATGTAATTAGTCAATATCGTTGTTAATTGTTATATCAATTATGCCTTTAAAAGTTATTACCTAAACGGCAAATATATTGGTTTATGGTTGCAGCTAGATACCCTAGTACAAAAATAAAAAACATAAAAGAAAAGTACCTTAATATTCAACCCTTCTAATTAATTCAGTGCAAGGTTGCTGAAGGTAAATATACGATAGATTGCATCCTAAGACTTTTAGCTTATAAATCTTGAAAAAAAATTTCTCCCAAACTCGCGCGCTCTCTAGCGATTCGAATTATGTAATTATTAGTGAATTGCTGATAAATAATTTGGAATGAAACTTCAGATAAGTATAAGTGGGATGGATTTTCTATTCCCTAAAAATAATTTTGTAGCTTCTCAAACATAAAATTATCAAATCTGAACAAGTAAACTTTAACAATAATAACAAGAAAAAAAACTTTTGTGGGCGTAAGCTTCAAAGGAGGTACTTTATGCTCATTATAAATGTGCACCTTTGCTAAAATATTATAATTAGAATCTTATTTAAATTATGGATGTGTAGATCGAGTATTAAAGTACGAACAATGGACAATAGACAAAACTCATTCTGTATGAATGAAAACACTTTGCTGTTCTTTGTAGTTCTAATTAAATCGTATATTTGGAATTTTCGTTAAGAGGATAGTCAGCAAAATGTGTAACTCCAATTTCTATGTTCCTTGGAAATGCGATGTGCATATGAAACATATAACTGTGCGAAAGAGATACCAATAATTGAACCTACGATTACACGGGCGTTTTTAAAATAAATTTGTAAATTAAAGATATTACGACTTTTTGAATTTATTTACTTTTTAAATAGTTTCATAATAAGGTTCTAAATTGAACCTGAAAGTTTCATATTTTTGGTCGTTTTCAATACAACCAAAAACTGAAAATTAATAAAAAACTTAAAAAAGTAAAATCCAAAGGTCGTGAACTATGGAATCGTTAAGGAGTACAAAAAAAATCGATTTAAATTAATCGTTCGTCTTTTCTGTTTCTTTAAAAAAATCGAAATTTACACTACAAAGTCCTATACGTAATTCCACCGATTATCTTCTAAATACTCCATACATTTTAAATAAAAATGAGTGTTCCTATTATCAAAAATTTAATTATAGAATTGAAATGACTTTATAATACAATTCAAATATGTATAATTGATTTCTATTAATTGTAATTTACTTGGTTCTTTGTTATAATTAATAAGCTGAAAAGTACGTTTATTCCATTATTTTATAAATGCTTTATTATCGACTACTTGACACGTAACATAAAAATGCGATTATTAAAAAATATTATGAGTTCTACTTTCATTAAAAATTTATCGCTTTATTTAATTTTTCCCCGTATTTTATTTTCGTTTTAATTTTAAGTTCTTTGAGCCAATTCGGTAAGGGTTGAGACCTGTTATTTTATATTAAAAATCCATTTTTAATTAAAAATAATAAAATTTATTTTCTCTTTATTAAAAGGATAATCGTTTAATACTTAGATTAAACGGTAGATTTTATAATTCCGTTGATTCTGATAAACATAAATTAAAATGCCAAAATATACTATGTGTGTTACATATTAATTTTTAAATAGTTTTGATGGTTAATCTATAGATCAAGATAACAAAGAAAGTTGTTATAAACATATGTATATCCGAGCTGCATCTCTTTAAAAGTGTTGGCCAAAAAAGTTTTTATTTGAAAATGGTTTTTACTAAACCAGTCAAACTTTGTACAATAACGAATTTACAACAAAATACAGGGTGAGATTTTTGTGCGAAATCGGAATATATACCTTTTATTTAAGAGATAGGAAAATAACTTAAATTACAAAATGCATGGTTTATGGATGCTCATAACCAGAAATTATAAACTATACTGGATGTTTCGTAATTGGAGCACAACCTATTCGATTGCAATATTGATTTTGATGTATTTTTAGTACATTTTTTTTTCGAATTTTATTATAAATGGTGGCAGGTATGTAGGCATGAAATGTGAAAACTCGATAGGGATATATTTTAACTTTTTTTAATGGAACACCTTGTATTTTTTTATAAAATATTGTCCGTTTTTAAGTGTTCTTTAACTTTTATACAAATCATTTTTCGATAAAATTTTTTAAAAATATTTCGAGAATAATTTTAAAGAAAATGTCCGAAAAATATTTTCAAAAAACAAAAATATAGTGCTTTAAGTTAGTGTTAATCAAAATATCAAAAACTATACAGGTAAACGTCGTTTTACGCCGGGGATCCGTTCCGGGATACATCGGCGTAAAAAAGTCTGCGTAAAATAAACACACATTTTTCGTGCTTTTTTCGCACAATGTTTGGGTTCTGAATCACCATTGTCGCCCATAATAAAATTAGAAATTCAATTTTCTTTTAATTTTATAATAAAATAAAAAATATAATCATATCTTTTTATTTTTCTTAAAAACAAAACGAAAGCTAACTCGGAAACTCGGAGAATCCCACGCCGCGCCGGCGTAAATCGAACCGGTGCAAAACGACGTTTACCTGTACAGGGTGTTCCCTTTTAAAAAGGAATACCTTGCGCTCCAACTACGAAACACCCGGCATAGACAAAAATAATTTCTGGTTATGCGCATCTATAAACCATGCAATTTTTTAATTTAAGTTTTTTCGTATTTCTTAAAATAAAAGAAATTCCAGGGTGTCTTATTGAAAACTTCAAATGGCGATTATTTGATAACTAATTTTTTTTTAAATAACCGAAGCCGTTGATTTTTGTTTTAGGGGGGACACATTATAAGACCGACTTAAGCACTCTCACGTCACTCCCTTAAGCGGGGGGTGTTAACCTCCAAATTTCTTAAAGGGCAAGAGGGGTTGAGTAATATATCATTTGAAAGCTGCTTATAATTGTAATTCAAGGGTATAAATTAAATTAAAATTGATCGATTCGTTTAAAAAAATAAAAGCCTTTTGTAATACCCACATTTTAAAAAATCTATATAAGGTCTGCAATAAATGTTCTTCTTAGTCATAAAATAATTTTATTTTTAAATAAACAATTAAAGTAAATGTTCGAAATATTTTCCAGAATTTTCCAAGCAGAAATACATTTTCACAAAAAAATTTATTTATTAACATTTTCCGATTACATTAAATTTTCATGAAAACCAAATAGGACATCCTAACTTCAATATTTTATTCAGTATTTAATAATTTGCTAATTAGAAAAAATATTTTTTGGCGGCAAGGGTTAATTTAACTTTTTTTTTAAATTTATTTATTGCAATGAGTTTTTAATTTTTTTTTTCTTTAAAACGAATCGTTTAATTTTAATTTAATTTATACCATTGAATTCCAATAATAAGCAGCTTTTAATGATGTATTATTCAACCCCTCTTGCCCTTTAAGAAATTTGGGGGTCAATGCCCCGCGCTTAAGGGAACGAAGTGAGAGTGCTTAAATTGGTCTTATAATGTCCACTTCAAAGCAAAAATCGACGTGATTTTTTGAAAAAAAAAATCGACATTTGAAGTTTTCAGTGGGACACCCTGTATAGAATATCACGTTTTTTAGCTAAATGACCAGGCTCATAAACGCGGGCAATTAGAAAAACCATTGAACATTTTGCATTTTGATTGGATAAATTTAGTCGTTTACCCAAAAAATCCCTTTCTCGGCACTTAGAAAAAGGTTTCATTTTTTCTATTTGCCTGCTATACTTAAGTCATTTAGTGATTCGTTTTAGATCCGCCTAAATGCACAACTGCAGATATTTGTGTGTCGAGTATTTTGTTTTCGCCATTTTTACCAAATATCTGTACTTTTTTGCTTTTGTGTTAAATTTTTTTAAGAATATTAAAGTGTTTTATAATGGAAGATCTACTTAACATGACGATGAGCAAGTGATTTTGATTCAGCCTATTACACTAAAGAAAATCAACCTAATCGATCTCACTGTTGGACAAAAAGCGATTTGAGTGGCTTTTATGGTTGGTTAGTGGTCAACCAAGATTTTAAGAGTTGTTACCAATTTCAGTAACTATGAGTAATAACTCTTATTCTGGCGAACAAAATTACGCTCTAGTGACGTCACGAATAACGTCATCTACATCAGTTGGAGAATTCATAACTACTGCAAGGAGGTATGTTACGGATAGTTAGTGCTTTTTTATGCTAACTTCAGACTGCTTCTCTAATCTTTAAGGTGTCATTTTTGTTACGGCCCATTTTAACGGTTAGTTATTCGAGTATATTTTATTTTAAAAAAATGGCATTAATACTAGGCCTATGCAATAACGAATTGTAGAATATAAAGAGATGAGACAAGTAACCAAATAACGAACCGTTCACCCGAGCACGCATAATTTTTGATTAACCTAACTTGAACCAAACTTCTTATGACGTCATTAATTTCTCATTCGAACGTGCTTGGTCCAAATTTAGGTAATAAGTATGAACGGACTTTTATGGACAATAATAAATTATTTTTCCTTACTCACTTTATCAGATATTTAATGTTTTGAGGCTCTCTACTTTGCTGTTTACTATGGAACATGTTGACGAACATGTTGACGAGCTTGTACTTGTACGCACGTCAATGTTCGCCCGTGTGTGGTCAAAACCTACATTTTTCCAGAGATGTGTGACAGTGCGGTGTCATCAAAAATTAATTTTAAAATAAAATAAAATTTAAGTAGTTAAATATGGCTGATTTAGGAGCTTTACAAGAGATTTTTTAACCGAATTTATATAAATTCATAAGTTTTCTAGATTCTAAATTAAAAGAATATTTAAATAGAGATCAAAAATAAGGTATATAAAAATTTATTAGAGAAACTTAAAGAAGTGTGCTGGGGTTCGCCTTTTGTTAATTAAAAGAAAAACACTTAAGTGGTGACAATCTTTATTTTCAAAATTACATGCGTTTTTATCCGCGGTACAATTCTACCGAACGCCTCGCTGCGCCTAGCCGGCCATGCTGTCTGCTCCACCCAGGGATACCAACCAACGACCTCTTTCGAGACCGCACTAGCGCCACCTACACTTTACACAAGGAAGCCCGGTTCACCTCATCACCCCCGAATTAAATATAAGTGGCAATCACGAAGATTTAAGTCTTAACCTAGTAAAACTAAAAACTAAACATTCCCCGATTACGGGCATAAAATAAAAACAGATTACATACATATATCAGGATACATATAACAAAATCAAACTACATTTTACTATAAAAACCAGTAACAGAATACAATTAGAATCAATAGAAACACAATTTATGAAGTATTGGCCCTTTTATAAAAACGAAGATTTACAATATTATGTTGTCCTTTGTCTACATCGTTGTCGTCTTTTAATTTATAAGAATTAGGACCCGCCTTTTGAGAAATGATATACGGACCTTCATACAATAAGAAAAATTTCTTTATTTCCGCTTTCTCACCAGAAGACAGACGATGTGCTCTAACCAAGACAGAATCACCTACGTTAAATTCTGTTATCCCCTGCAACTTATGATTTTTTTTACGATTCCGTATATATTTGTTTATATTGTGTGTGGCCAATACCCATAAGTATTCCTTGTTATTAGGAATGCCCTCTTCGGCAGGAAAGTTCAGCAATTTAGAAATTTGGTTGGGTTCTACAGTACCCAATTGTAGGAGAGAAGGTTCATATCCAGTTGCGGCATGAACTACATTATTAATGGCTTTTTCAATGTCATCCAATATATAAGCCCATCTAGTATGTTTATCATAACAATAAGCACGAATAATTCGACCGACTTCCCGATTAACTCTTTCTGTCATATTGCCCTGAGGAAAATATGTAGATGTATGCTTTACCGAAATATTATTATCTTTTAAAGTATTGGTCCAAAGTTTAGAAGTATATTGAGTACCGTTGTCAGATAAAATAGCGGCAGGTTTTCGATAATTAGGAATATAATCATTGATCACTTTATTAAGGATACTCTTTGTGGTAGCTCTACGCAAAGCATAAAGCTTAGCAAATCGCGAAAAGGCGTCAACTAAAACTAAAAGTTGGGTGGCACCATATCTGGATCGAGGTAACGGTCCAATAAGGTCTGTGCACACCATTTCACCCGGTTTATTAGTAATGACCGAATGCAATTCACCTATGTTACGCTTACCAACCTTAGATTTTTGGCATAAATCGCAAGTTGCAACAATCTGTCTGATTTGTCGACTCATTTTAGGCCAATAAAAATATTTACGCATATAGTCAAATGTCTTTTTCCCACCGAAATGGCGAATTTCCGCATGTTGTTGCCGGACTAAATCACCCACTTGAGCTTTTGGAACGCATAATTTACCCCCCTTATTTTGTTGATCACCTTTTTTATAAATGATCCCCTCATGCACAACAAACCAACCGCATCTTTCGTTTTCAGCGTTATTCAACCCCCCAACCGCATCTTTTTTTTCTAATAATTTTTTTATATTATTTATCCACGGTTCTTCTTCTTGATCCTGAATAATTGATTTAAGATTTTCCTTAACAATGTTAAACTCTTGAGATAATTTTATGAGTGAAATTAAAACATCTTTACTTTCTTGAGGACGCATTTCAATTTTACTGGCTACTGGATTACGAGACAATGCATCAGCCACGCAATTTTCTGAACCTTTACAGTATTGAATCTTAAAATTGAATTCCTGCAAATATAAAACCCAGCGCGTGATACGTGAACTTCGCAGCTTAGTTTCTAATAGGAAAGTTAATGCCTTATGATCAGTAACGACTATGACATCTTGGCCTAACAACAATGTTCTCCATTGCCTTAGTGCAAACACAATGGCTAAAGCTTCCTTTTCGGTTATCGTATAATTTATTTCACTTCCTTTTAACATTTTGCTAGCAAATGCCAAAATTTTGGTTTCACCCGAATCTCCTAGTTGATACACGTAAGCTCCTATGCCAAAACCAGAACTATCGGCTTGAACATAAAAGGTTTTACTCATATCTGGATGAGCCACAAATAATTCCTTCAAATAAGAATCTTTAATTTTTACAAACGCCGTTTGTGGTTCTTTTCCCCACGACCACTTAGTGCTTTTCCGTAATAATTTTACCAGAGGGGCCGTTAATTCTGCGAAATTTTCACAAAATCTTCTATCGTAATTGACTAATCCCAAAAAACCCCTTAACTGTCGGATATTCCTGGGTACAGGAAATTCTTGAATTGCTTTGACGCGAGAAGGATTTATAAAAATTCCTTCGGTGGAGACTCGATGACCCAAGAATTCCAGAGATTTTTTTGCAAATTTCGATTTTTTAAATTTAATTGTAATTCCAGCATCCTGAAATTTTGTTAGAATATATTTGATATGATTTAAATGATCTTCCTCGCTCGAAGATATAATTAATATGTCGTCTACATAAACCAATACGAACGGCAATGAGTCCGGATTTAATATTTTATTAATACATTTAATGAAACTGGCAACCGAAGTAGACAGACCAAAAGGCAAAACTTTAAATTGATATATAACACCGTTGTGACAAAACCCGGTATACCTTCTATGCTCGGTTTTTATAGGCACTTGCCAATAGGACGCAGTTAAATCAATTGAGCTTAAATATGCTCCTGATTGAAATTTCATTAATAATTCCTCTTGGTTTGGTGGAATTACATGATCTTTGGCCATTCGCGAATTCAAAAATCGCGCGTCTAAACAAACTCGAATACTACCGTCTTTTTTCTTAACAGTAACCAAGGGAGACACATACTCGGTATGGGAAGGTTCAATGATATCCCACCGTAGCATTTCTTTTATCTGTCGCTCTACTTCACTTTTATAGGCGATTGGAATAGGGTAAGATTTCAAATAGAAAGGACTACTATCCTTCATTATTATTTCATGCTCATATACATGGGTACGCCCAGGGCATTCCGAAAACACGGTTGAATAATCTATCAATAATTTAAACAATTCATTTTTTGCACTTTCGCTAAAAGTTTCTGCCTCTTCAGCAGCCGCTCTAAACTCCTCTACTGAATATTGGTGCATTTTAATATTATCATAAGAAATTTCATCCAACAGATTTACCGATATACCGTCCGAATTTTCTTGTTCTGTTAGAGTAATTATCTCCACCCCCTCACCACTCGGAATTAATAAAGTAAAAGGATCGCTTTGGAAACTAATCTTGTGCGCTTTTAACCAATTGAACCCTAAGATCAATTCATGATTTAGGCCTGGTATGACCAAAAAGTGAATATCAAATGTTAATGTTCCGATATCTATTGGCAATAGAATTTGTTTGTCGATCTTATGTTTTCGCGTACCTAAAGCACCTCCTACAGAAATACCGGTTACCGGTAATACAGGAATTTTGATTTTTTCTTTAAAATTTTCATACAATGTTAAAGACACCGCTGAAACCTGGCTACCCGAGTCAATCAGAGCCGTAATTACATCGTTAGCTACTTTAACATGAACAATGGGGGTTGCTGATTTTTCCCCCGATGGTTCATCATCTGAATCGCTTAGCCATTCATCCGGATCGGCATTAAACAACGTAACCGAGTGTACATTTCTATTAGCATGATCGTTTCCGTTTCGTTCTTCCGCGCTGTTATCATTTTGTCTGGGACCTCGATAGCTCGAATTTTCAGACCTAGTTCCCGACTGATTGCGATTATTATAATTTCTATTATCACGCCAACCGACATTCCTCTGTTGGTTATTTAGACCATTATTATTTGTATTATTATGGGTTACATTTCCAGTACCCGTTTCATCGATTTTTCTCAAAAAGTTTTCCGCATCTTCAATATTTTTCAAACCCGAAATAAGAATACCCCTTTTAATATCAGGTGAAAAATGATTACTTAACAACTCCACCAAATTTTCCTCCGATAACGGTTCTTTAAGGAATGATGATTGTTGTGCTAATCTTAGGAAATAATCTGCGCGACTCCCATTTTTGTATTCCCCGTATTTAATATTATAGTATAAATCTCTCTCTTGACTGACACCCCAATAACGATTTTTAAAATTTTCTTCAAAATCTTTAAAATTTTTAAACGTTCCTTCTTTTGTCATGCCCCAGTCTGCAGCTGAACCTCTCAATGCCGAAAGAGCTAACGTTAGCTGACTTTCCATCGGAACAGAGCATTCCCTAAATAGATTTGTTAATTTTTTTAGAAACACCATTGGATGAGTTGACCCATTTGGATTAAAATTGATATTATTACCCCCCATTTCTTTAAACAACATTAAATACTGTTTATCACTGCCTTGATTAGTGAACACCGCCTTCTCCGCTTGTTCATTATTTTTATCTAATAATGCCTCTGTTAATTTTGTTACAGCTAGTTGCATATCTTTTAAATTTTTAGCTAAAAACGCTACAGTTTCCCTGAGCTCCTCTCCCTCCTCAGTATCTTCCGTGGTACTATTTTTTTTTGGTGGCATTATTAAATACCGCAATTTTACCCTTAATCTACTTAATTTAAATACAACAATATTGTAATGCAGATATATGACAATATTCTATAATCCACTATAAAATTTTATATTCTTGGTTATGTTGTTTTTATCTACCGTATTTATTAATTTTAAAATTTTATAATAATAAATACCTCGCAGTTTCACTTCACTGATTCACTAGTCGCGTAACGTCGTTCGTTGTTCGTCTCCTTTGATGTTGCCGCCGCCGCGCCGTGTTGATTCAACGCTTTTGTTGTCGTCTGCAACTCTTCCCGACGTACGCCGTACCAACTACGTTGTTCAACCTGGAACACTGGATTGGTTTCTCTTCTTTCTTCTTTTTTTTTGCGATTGGTTTTCTTATCCTTTGATTTTTAATTTATTCGTACCAGAATAAAATCGTGCACCTTAACTTAGCACGCCACACTGTTACTTTTTTTTTCACTGATTGTCACTATTGTAAGTGCTCCCCGTTGAGCGCCAATTGCTGGGGTTCGCCTTTTGTTAATTAAAAGAAAAACACTTAGGTGGTGACAATCTTTATTTTCAAAATTACATGCGTTTTTATCCGCGGTACAATTCTACCGAACGCCTCGCTGCGCCTAGCCGGCCATGCTGTCTGCTCCACCCAGGGATACCAACCAACGACCTCTTTCGAGACCGCACTAGCGCCACCTACACTTTACACAAGGAAGCCCGGTTCACCTCAAGTGGAGTCAAATTCTTGGTCCAATTTCTTCATGGTTTAATTTTTTTTTGTTTAATTTGTGTTGTTTTTATATTAAGCAAATACACGCCACTGCAATTAAATTTAGTTCATTTTCATCATTTGTTGATATTTTTGAAACTAAATATCCACGTACAAGTTCCTGTGTGTGTGGACAAGTGCAAAGTTCAAGCATGTACTTCGCGAACTTGTGCGGGCGTACATGTTCGTTAGCATGTTCTATCGTGTATGGGGGCCTTTATACGTCATCACGTCTTTCAAATGTTGTGTCCCATACAAAGTGGTTCATCCCATGCAAAGTAACGATTTTAATAACCACACTCAAATAAATCTGATAGTTGGACGATAACAAATGTACGACATGGTTAGAAAAATTTATCGTAACACCGCATAATCACAAGATCGAGCTCGTTTCGGCTCAATCCCGAAGTTAAGAATGCGTTCCGGGAGCTTTCAAGCTCACTTTTTAGCAAATATACTTGATGAAGAAGATTTAGAATCTGCACTAAGTACTTGAAACACGATTCCATTACAATGCAACTTTTTAGCGATCCCAGATCTTACACAAAATATAATACGATTCATGGTTGTCAAGAATTATGTGAATTATGTCAGCAAAAAAATATTATAATTGAAGAACGTAAAAAATAGGTGCAAGAACGAAGGAGAATTGTAAAAAAATGTTTCATTTAAGAAATAAAAAAATATAGGTTCGAATGTAGCAGTGGAAGTACCAAAGATTGATCGAGACCCACTAGATATTAAAAAATTTTTTAGGAACGGGATTGGACGTAACGACACCTATAAAATTGGCTTACGGAATTTTAAAGAACTTCAAATTTTCAAAAATTCAGTGTCTAACAATAAATGTATTTATAAGAAAAATTAACAGCTCTGTTATTCGAAATGTCACAATTCATCAACATGTTCTAATAAGAAGCTATTCAATAGGTTGTATGTAATGTAATAAATTCATAATTTAATGAAGAGTACTGTTACGAATCAGTTAATCAGGTAAATAAGTATAGCAGGCAAATAGAAAAAAGTTAAACCTTTTTTCCAAGCGCCCGACAAAGTTAAGTCTTTTAGGTAAATTTGTCCACTAAATAGAAAAATATTCAATGTTTTTTCTAATTGAACACGTTTACCTAAATGACTATGTGTTTAGTAGTTTAAAAATAGTTCTGTAATTTATAGAAGCTAAATTTCTACGTTCAGACTTCTAAATGTGCCAAAGTAAAAGTATTGTATTAAAAAGAGATGCTTGGATGTATTACTTCAATTTCTATTTATTATATTTAATCGATTTAATATTTTTGTTATGCTTGCTTCCAGCTCTTTATATTTCTTATTTTCCGAAAAATACAAACAATATTAAAAAAAATGTATATTGCAATCTTTGCAATATAAGGTAATGTAAGTCAGATAATGTAAGTACACATAATATTAAAACGTTATTGTTTATTCTGATAACATTACACAGCTCATTAATTTTTATGTTGCTATACATATCTGTTCGAAAATATTTGGTTATGAAGTCTTTATTTTCAATATCCATTTCTTCGTGAACGGTATTTTAACATAACTAAAAATATCTGGAATTGAATTTTGTTATATATTCAAGTCGCTATATTTATTTTCTTGCATAAATATACCTAACATTATTTCCACCAACAACGTAATGATTAATTTCCGGCAATTTCTTTACGAATGCATCATGTGTAAAATTTCAAAGTGAAACATCAAACATTATATTTGACTTGGACGTGCTCTAGGATAAAGTTGAAGAAAATGTAAATGGTGTGAAATTACATTCACCACTTAAATCGTGACCACCCGACGCCCCATTTGGCGTCCCACTTGAACTTTGATAAATGCGGTTCTTTGGCAAGAATCAACCGTCGAATTTCGATTATCGCATAAGTATCCTCCAGTTCCTAGTTCCGAGGCGACATATGTAAAAAGAGCATGGGCTAACGAAATTATTTATAAAGCCGTAAACTTTCCAGTTTGAATGTGGGATAAGAGGAAAGTGCGGACGCCCATAAAATTCTCGTAAAATTGTGCATTTATAAGGTCGGTGTCCAACGCAGGCGTTAACTCTAACTTGTTTTTACCACAAGTAAATTTATTTTCTCATATTTTTTTGCATTTTCTGACCAAGGTTGTACGTAAAGGAAACGAAATTACAAATTACTTCGCAAATCATTACATCACTCGATACATAAAATTTAATATAATGAAAGTAGGTCAGAGGATACATTTTATAAAAATCCTAGTAGGTAATTCCTGAAATCGAATTTTGGAAGACGGTTATTTTAGTTTTCCTTAGTTTCTTTATAGATTAAATCATAAACTGTGACCGTAAAACAAATTGAAAACATATTCCTACCCAATCTACAATAGTTGTTTACATCAATTAAGGTAAATTTACGGATATATGTATTCAGTTTATTTCCGCAATTCGATATTGCTAAAAATAATTGGATTCTTTTATAGTTTAAGCATAAAGACTATTATACCTAGAAGTAGTTTCTTTTTTATTTTGAATTAACATCTTTTATTACAACTTTTTTTTACAAAATTGTATATCTTACGCCCTTTAGGTTGAAATATCTTCCCAACGAAGTATTGACGGACCCGTGTTTATAGGAGATCTTAATAGAAATATTAACCACCCTGTATGCTTGAAGTTAGTCGATCATTTTTTAAATGGTACCAATAATGACATTATGGTATCAAAAGAATTTATATCCAAAATGGCATTTATGGTGACTTTAGGTTACATTTTAAAATTCGGAATGCTCTTCTTCCTAGATTAACGGAAATATTCTTCTCCTAGATTATTAGACATATTCTCCTATAGAAAATGACGTTATTTTTGGTGACAATTAAGGGCGCGTTCCAGTAATGAACACTAAAGCCCACGACGACCGCAAAATCGTTCTACATAAGACCGCGATTTTTTCTTTCGTGCATCGATGGCGACCGCAAGAAGCTCACAACGACCGTATTTATTCTTGGGTTTCCGTGGTTGTTTGTTGAATGGTTACCTTTTGAGCTAGTGGAACGGGAAAATTTTGCGGTCGTGGTCGTGGGGTTTAGTGTTCATTACTGGAACGCGCCCTAAAGGTCAAAATTAGTAATTATTTTGTGACGTTTTTGTTAAATTTCAATAAGTGTAAATTGGCTCTTAAGTTTTTCACAAAAATAGTCCTTTAAATATTTTGTCTTGTTCTAATTAATAGTCTAAAATTTTTCAGACAGGTTAGGTTAGGTTTTAAACAAAACCCCAAATAATATTCGTGGTAATGACTGTGAAAAATATTCGACATAAATTTGACCACTCGTAATATTGTCACAGAGTGAGCCAGAAGATTCCAAATTACTGATTTATTAAAATTTCAAAACATTGTTTTCCAAATTAACTTTTAATAAGTCGGTTCTCTATAGAGTCGTGGACCTTATTGTCTACTTTTATTTAATAAAGGAATATAACACCCTGAATATACGTGTCCGACTTTAAGAATTACAAACGCTCGAAATTTCGAAATGTATAACAACCAAAGGTTCAGAAATTATGAAATTAGGTTAGGGAAATGCTGACAATACACTCTCAGGTGCGATAGGCAAAGAAACGTTCAGAGCTAAAGTGTCCGGGTTTTTAGGGCGCGTAAAGTGTAAAGTGTTGAAGAAGTCAACCCAAGTACCAAGTAGTTTAGTTTAGTAAGTAATTTAAAATAATTTAGAAAGTAGATAAAGAGTTGAGAGTATACCTAGCCCCAAATTGCGCACTAGAATAGAGTAAGTCTTTATAATTTTTATTATACATTTTATGTTTCTTATGTGCTTAGGAATAAATATTTATACTGTTTAAAACTTCTATTTTCTACCAAGTCACCTACCCCCGTGACAATATTACATATGACTATTTTTGCATCAGATATTGACATTGGTCAAAAACATTACTTGGCATATTCTTGCATATAATCTAATATTTTGTAACAAAAGGCATGCTTTTTTAAAATAAAGTGGTGTCCTTTAAATAATAAACGCTAGGTACTATTTGTAAATTTGTATCATGTCAATTATTAAAATTGAAAAAAATAGAGTTGGAATTTTTTAGAAAAATAATTTCATTAACAAAAGTTGTTCAGAATCGCCTAAAAACCTTAAGATTATCTGAAACTCTTGGATAATAACGTGAATAAGCGGTTAATCTTTAAAATTGACATAATTAGTTTTTTTTTTCTTTATTTTTGTTATTTTCTTTTTATTTCATTTTTGTGCTAAAATTGGAACAAAAGCAATCACATACGCCGAAAGATCAAGTATTTTGAGCAGACACGGCGGTACTTTAGGAATACATTGTAATTTAAAGCCGTCCGGCGGTCTTACGATAATTGTGGCAAAAATCTGCCTTATGAATTTGAATACATTAACGCAGTCTAAGTTTTTTAATAGTTTTCGTGACCAAACCTCCTCCTAACCTAACCCGAATCTAAATCACCTATGTATAATTAAATTTCAGTAAAACAAAAAAACATGAAACAAAAACAAAATTAAATGCGCTGTAACACAACAACATACTTTGAAAGGTTTTTTAAATAGTTTTCGTAACGAATATAATGACTTAGACCTAACCTAGCCCGAATCTAAATCCACTTTTTATAATTTAATTTCACTAAAACAAAAAGAAATGAAACAAAAGCAGAATTAATAGCTGACGGCCCTAGGCTTGATCCTCGGACCTACCGAACAAAAAGTGAGCACACTATCCACTGCGCTACCCTATAC
The DNA here is from genome assembly GCA_963971135.1 of Stenus bimaculatus. Taxonomy (NCBI): domain Eukaryota; kingdom Metazoa; phylum Arthropoda; class Insecta; order Coleoptera; family Staphylinidae; genus Stenus; species Stenus bimaculatus. The sequence continues at coordinate 58,166,782 of OZ020180.1, forward strand.
TGGGCACCAGAGCCGGATCTACACATTTTGTCACCCTGGGCAACATGCAAATTTGCCGCCCCCCTCCCCACACAAAAAATTATTCTATAATAAATAATAACCAAAAACATATTTTTTTATTATAAAAAATAAAACAACAAAAGATAAAGACTATTAAAAATAATACTGTATACAGAGTGTCCAGAAATTAAGCGGCAAAAGTTTAATTTTAAGAACAATAACAAGAACCAAAAAACATGTGCATCGTGAAAAAATGTCGACATCGGCGCGATTGGGTCGATCCTGAAATTTCATATAAAAAAATTTTTTTTAGTTTAAAAAAATGTCTTTTTTCGCGCCCCCCTTTGAATTTCACCCTGGGCGAGTGCCCCACTCGCTCCACCCTAGATCCGGTCCTGCTGGGCACTAGTAATTTTTTGAGGTATAAAACTCTTATATAGGTTATTTTCCGGCGTTTTTTCATTACACAGGGATTCAGCTCGGCGTTACTGAAACTAATACTGTGCCCATAAAACCGCGCATGGCCATTATTTTTGGTTTTTGCAGTTTTTTTATTACAATTACTACGTATACACCTGGACTATGCTGGTCCACGTACCAAATTCTAATGCTCGCTTGGTCTAGCGTTGGTCCTCTAGAAGTAGGGTGGTATAAATGAAAATTTAGTCCCGTGATAGCGCTGTATAAGCATAAGAACTACAGTCAAACTTCACTAACTCAAATTTTCAAGGGACTTTAAAAAAATTCGAGGTATACATAGAAATTATTTCGCAAAGTTAAAAACGAATATTTTTACCAACACATTACAAACAAAATACGGTAAAATTCGAGTTATGGAAGTTCATAAAAGAAAGCTCGAAAAACCTTCTGCCGCACCCTTAAAAATTTCATAAAAGATTAAAAACTCTATACTATTTAAACTACTTAATTAACTACAGTAATTAATAATTAAAACTTAGAAATGAATAAAATTGTTAAAATGTGCACAATTTGTATAGATACATAAATTCGTATAAAAATAACATTGTTAGTATATTTCAAAGTTTTAAAACTTTACCGATTATTGTAAACTTTTCATTAGCATATCATTGTTATAAATACATTGAAATGCAAGCAATGAACGCAATTTAATTGGATTTTCTAGGCTTTGCTGCAATATTAAATGTCAACAACTTTAGTAACAATTTAAAATTATTAAAGAATAAATACAAATGATGTCCCACACAATGGATAAACGATCTGTAATTGATAAACAGTTCCTTTTATCTCGAGGCGAATATCAGTATTATTTTAACATCCAATCAAAACATTTTCGAGTATCAAAATAAAACACCGCTTTAATTTTCTATTTAATTTGAAGTTAAAATAATTAGATTCGGAACAAAATTATAATATACATTTTGCTATTTTTGGTAAATCATTTTATTTTAACGATTTGTTTAAAATATATAGGTACATTTGTCATTTAAATCATCGGTCTATTTACATTAATATGTTAAATAAAAGGATTAAATACATTCGTAAATTTACTTTAGTATTGAGTTTAATTATTTTCATTTTTAAACGTACCTATCCCTATTTTAAATTTAAAACCCAATTTATAGTTTGTGTTTACATTTTGTCCTCATTTGTGGCATTAAAAATACAAAAATACAGACTAGTAACTGCCTTATCAAGTTGATTGAAATTAATATGTTTAAGTTTAAAATATAAAAGAATATTTAATTAAATATATGAGGATGTCTCAAAAATAGACTAACCATAAATTTGACTCCCAATTAGTTTGAATTTGATTAGTTTTGGTCGCATCTCTTTTTCGACAAAAAACTGATTGCAATAAATTCAAAAAATATATCCTAGGACTCACAGACGTGGACATGAGGTGATAAGTGTAAAGCAAGAGGTAAAAAATTCATAATATAAAAAAGAAATAACACACTCACCTCGGTATCAATAAATCTCGCATACTGGCCATTTTTTCCCTTTTTTTTGTGTAAATTTAACATAAACAAAATAATTGTTAATTGATGTGTTCCTTTTAGTGGCATTTGGAACTAATTTAAGATTGAATACCTAAAAATGAAGGTGACGAAATGGTGAAAGAAATAAAGGTGAATTTAAGAAAAACCGATTTGTGCAAAAGCTCTATTGGCTAATTGGATAATAGGTCAAAAGATAAAAGGCCACACAATAAAAAGCCGATTTGATAAAAGGCCGAAAAAATGGGCAATTGTACAAAAGGTCGAAAGAAAATGAGTTGAACTAAAATTGTACATAAAATTTCTAATTAAAAAATGTTTGTAATACGTTCTGTTTGCACCATTTATTTTTCTTTAGACCTATTCTCTATATCCGGGTTTTATCCAAGTTTCTATTTCTGCCTTTTGTCGTTCGACCTATTTCCTTTCGGCCTCTTCTCCCTATTGGAATTTTGTCTAAGTCGACCTTTTATCAATATTGACTTTTTTCTTTCTTTTCCTTAATTTATCCGTAGGATTTTATTTCTGATCATTTTAAGTTTTAACCCATTTTTTTTTTCAATATATTAAAAGTTTATAAATAAAAATACTTTAGAAAACATATCAATATTTTTTTAGATCACATTCTTTCAAGAATATGATAAGCAGATAATGGTTTTATTAATTTAAATAAATACTATTTTTAATAGGTTTATGATAATATTTAATTTCTATGATACTCTATGACATCTACTTTCAAACTATTCTCCTCTCCATGTCCTCTCCCCCTAAACCTTATTTCAGTTCACATAACGCCACAACAATTAGAAATGAATGAATAAATTAACAATAATCTTTTAAGTACGTAGGTCGACTTTTTTTACGACTATAAGATCGTTTATTTTCTATTGCTTCTGTATTCATTAACACCAATTCTTCCTGTTTATCATCATTTTTTTTTCTTTAATTCTTCATCTGCATTTTCATTCGGTTCTTCTCCATTATTTTCTGCAAATGTAGACGACTAAGAGGCTGCAAATGTTGACGGTATCTTCTTATTATTCTTTCTTCTTCATTTTCTACTAAATATGATCTTGGATATTAAGTTTTTCTAATAACTTTTCCTTCATTTTGATCAGATATAATCTGCACTCGTTCACGTTCATTTAAATTACATAACGGGTTTGATCTATGTCGATTATTATAATTTTTTTTTTGGTTTCTTGTACAGATTCTATTTTTATTGTTTATCTTAAATGTAATTCAGATGCATTATTTTTAATCCAATTCAATAAATTCAATTTTTCAATAGCAGGTCTTCCTAGTAAATTGTCACTAATATTAGCTACATACATTTTAATTTTATGTCGACTGTTATTCCATGTTACATCAACACTGGTTTTACCCAATATTTTTTTACCTGGTCCAATTAATTTGACATTTGTTTTTTTAACTTGATTAAATTTTGTAGTTTCTTGTATGCACTTTCTGATATTACACAATCGATTTTAATTGTGATTGTTTCAATTGAATTTATTTTTAATTTTACATTCCATGGTTCAGATGAAAAATAATTAATTCTTATTATTCGGATTGATCACTATTTGATCACAAGTCTAAATCTGAATCCATTGTTTTCATTTCTTTTGTAATTTTAGTTCTACAAAAAGATGTACAATGACCTTTCAATCCACACTTATGACATATTTCATTGACAACAGGGCAATCATTAAATTTATAAATTTTATTTTCACATCTTGAACACACTGAATTTACTTTATTTTTATAATTATTATTAAATTTCCTCTGCGTGTATCCTTTTTCATATCTTTTATTGAAATTTTTTGATTTTATTACATCCACACTTTTTATATTATTTCGGATTTCCCTATTCTGCATAAACTCATCTTCATGGCGTGTAATTTTGTCAATAGCTTCATTTAAAGTTAATGTTTCATCCATTTGAAGATTTTCACTATGTTTTACCTCACAAATTCCAACAAATAATTGATCACGTATTAGTTCATCTTCTATTTCTCCGTATTAACATTTTTTTCCAAGTGTTATAATTGATGATATGTAATCTGATAATGGTTCTCCTTCTTCTTGATTTCTTTTATTAACCCGTGCTCTCTCATAAATTAAATTAACAGATTTGCTATATAATTTATCAATATTTTCAATTAAAACTTTATAAGACCTATATTCTTCTCTATTTTTTTTAAGTCGATTAAACATTTTACTGACACCTTGTACCATATGTATCAACAAGTTCACAATTTGAGTTTCCTCATTTTCTGCTTCTACGTTTAAAATCATTCTGTACAATTTATAAAGTTGATACCATTCCTCCCAATCTACTTTTTGAAAAGAAAATTCTTTTATAGATGGAATAGAATTCATTAAAGTGTTTGTAGTATATTTTTTACTACTGAAATCTTGAGAATTTTGAACAATAGTTTCTCGCAATGACTACACTATTTTCCTAAGATCCTCCAACTCTTCTCTTAAATTTTCTGTGTCTGACATTTTCTTCAAATTTTATCTTCGGTTTTTAAGTTTTATTAATTTAAATAAATACTATTTTTAATAGGTTTATTATAATATTCAATTTCTGTACACTATTTGTATGACACTCTATGACATCTACTTTCAAACTGTTCTCCTCTTCCTGACAACCTTATTTCAGTTCCCTTGATTATCTACACAAATAATAATACATATTAATATTAAATCTGATCCAATAAAATCTTACAATAATATGCGATAAAAAATTATTGAGCATTGATAAAAAAATATAAATAAAAATGAACCTAAAGCTGAATTCAATAAAGCTTTTATTAAAAAGGCAGCAAACGTCTCATTTTTATTGAACAAATAGACGACGAAGAGATAATCAGTTTTAAGTAACAACGAAAAATAAGAGTAGTTAAAGTTCAATGAACATAATTTGAATTTTGATCATTTTTGTATATACCGGGTGTCCACGAAACTAGGGCCACCCCTGTATTTTTCTTATTTATGCAAATACAAATTTGAAATTTTAGTATGTTACATGACATAAGAAAACACATTTGCTCAACTAAAAAAAAATTCAATTTCATTTCCGGTTTCACATCAACTTTCTTGTTTTAAATGTAATAGCCATTTTTTTGTCCTTATTATTAAACATTGGTAAGTTCCAAGTACCTATGTTAGTGACAAAAAAAAATTTTTTGAACTTTCAAAAAACAATTTGGATTTTTTTGAGAATTTTTTAAATAAAATCTATTAAAACTACTCTTAAATAATTTTCATAGGTAAAATAAATTGTATATTATGAAACTCATTCGGCAGTTTTTGAGAAATTAATATTTATAATTATAATGGCATGATAGTGGAGCCACCTATAAGAACTTTGCACAGAATCATCACATAAATTCTATGAAAAGTTTAAACCCTCATAACTTTTTTCTCAAAATGGCAGCTAAAGAATCAGTATGTTATTTTTATTTTTAAATCTTTACTAAAATAAACAATTAATTTTCCAACTACAAATATATTATTCTTTATAGGAAATTACGTTCATTAAACAATTTACGGTTTATTCTCTTAAATGCAATTTGATTTATCTCTTCGTATCAAAATATAAATAAAGAAATAAATCAAATTTAAAATCTAAGATAAACTAAGCAAGTCGTATTTGAATTTCTTTATCGCAAATAAAAGCAAGAAAATTGGTGTTTCCTTTTTGTCCCCATTCGCGACGTCAGAAATCCTTATCTCCGGGGAACTTAACTTATTAATACCTCTAATGAGTTAAAAGCCTTTAAATCTTTCTTTCCCGTTTCTACAGAACAATGTATGTACATATCTTATCGCTTTTAATTACACTTAATTAAATAAGGCTCGACGCGGTGGTAATAGATACGCGACTGGGGCGTCGTGGCGCTGATATTTTAGATACAATTTTAGGAAATATCAGAAGGTTCAAGCGCGATATTAAACTACCCCTGCATTATCTGGATTATGTTATGCCGGTCTGATACAAAACGGTGCGCTTCTTTAAGTGTTATTGAAATTTTAAGTGTTATTTATGGTGTAGAAGCTGTTCCTATGGGAATAGGAGGATTGAATTTAACAACTTGATGAATAATATATTATCCTCGATTTTATATTTTTGGTGTTAAATGAAATTGAATTTCATTTAATATTTTTATGATGAAATTGAATATCTAATAAAGTTTGTTTGTGAAAATTAATAATTTTCTTTCAAAATAGAAGTTTTAAAATTTCTTTGAATAAAAATATTTGTAGTTATTTCTTTCTTTAGAATTTTGTTCTTTAATCATTAGTTTTTACTGTGTGTTACATGAGACAAAATAAATAAAAGTAGGAATCCAGATCCTATTTCATCAGAAATAAGGGGATGAGTTGTCAACTGAAAATAAAAATATAATAGATATAGTAATTTAATAATTAGTCATTAGTCATTAGGTAATTAAACATGTTTTTAAATTTACGTTCTAAAATATAATAAAAGTGTAGGGTGATAATTAATTAAAGATTGTTTTATTAATAACAAAAACAATTCCAAATCCTTGATTTAAAGCTACTTTTATTAAAACTGCAAAGAAAATGTTCTTTAAAACTTGATAAATTATTTACTGGACGTTTTCTTGAATTTTTAGGTTTTAACCGCTACCTTACATTATTATTGATGTCTTGTATAGGGCTCAATGTTGCCAACTTTATAATTGGCTCCCACTTGGCTTATTTATTATTTAAATCCTTTGAATTTTTCATGCCAAATTTTTTTATAATAAATAATTATTTGTTTGTAGAAGAAAAATCATAACTTATTCAGACACATCGACGCCAACTTCTTAAAAAGGTATAATCGCCAAAAGTTTATTTTTGGTTTTATATGTTTGCTCTATAGAAAAAATTTCATAGAATCCAAAGAATTAAACAATATCTAAAAAAACATTTACAATGCCAGTCCGCTTTTACTCCCAGTAGAAACAAAAATTGTAGTTGGAACGTGGTAATATTGCAGCAACATGTAAATATTGTAGATCGTATGGAATTGTTGTGACTATTCAACTCACAAGTAATTATTTTTTGTGACAAGTAAAACGTCAAAAATATCAGCGATTATTTTATGACGTTAATGTCAAATTTCAAAAAGTTTGGAGTAGGCTGTCAAATTTTGCACAAAAAAGTGGAAAATGTTCGTTAAATAGTCCCTTAAATATGCACTCTTGTTCAAATTATAAGTCAAATATTTTTCATACATTACCACTCATGTCATTTGGGGTTAAAAATTAAAACTTAACCCCAAATAACATTCATGGTAATGACTGTGAAAAATATTCGACCTGAAAATGACCACTCGTGATATATAGTTGGAATATTGTCACAGACACGTACCACAACTTGTGGTAATGTCCCTACACAATATCAACACAATATTATCGCCAATCAACATTTGCGGAATCTACAATATTGTACACAACCTTATCACAATCTTTTAAAATTGTATTATAATATTATAACAATATTTTCACAAATTTGGTTTCTGCTTGGGACATGAATGTGTCCTGTCTTTTTATATTGTACTCGTAATGAATCATTTAAAAATTACACGGGACACCTTTTTTTTAAATTTAGGTGTAGGTATAATTATAATAACCCAGTTAAAGATTTTTTTCATTAATCGTTTCTTAATGAGTATATTTATCAATGGTATATAAAATCATTCATTTATGATACCTACTTATGAATAATTTTTGTTTAATGAATTATTCTATGTTGTGAATCCCTGTTATCTTCACCTTTAATTTAACTGATCGAAATATAGAAGAGGAGTCTATTTGTTTTGTAACAGTTTCGTTGGCTGATAAGTTAGCTAATGATGGTATATCAGAAAGAAAAATTAATTGGATTCTAGATTCAGGTGCTACGGATCATTTAATTAATACTGATACATTTTTTCAAGTTGAATTGAATTGAAAGATCCAATTTCTATATCTGTAGCTAATGGAAACAAGATTTATGCAACAAAAAAGGAGAAATTAAAGCTTTTAATTTAATTTTTGAAAAGAAAATACCTGTGGTAATTAAAAACGTATTATATGAAACATTCTATAGGCACTTTTTATTGGTGACATAATGAAATTGTCAGCAAAATGGATTATTTTGAGTGGTAAATGCCTTTGAATCTTTCAAATTTATCGGTTATAATCGGTAAAAATCTGGTTTGATAATTAATTTATGATCAAAGAAAATTATTGTAATCAATTAGTATGTTTTAAAGCAATTAATATCTCTCAATTAAAATTTTCGATTACACTGGTCTACAACAAAATTAGCTCAAATACAATAACACAATCACTTTAAACATTTTCGTATGCTGAATTTAAATCTGCAAATAATATTTTCCTTTCACATGCGCTTTTCACATTATTCAATTTTATAAAATCCTTAAAAATTATTTTTTTTCTTCTAACGTCATTAAAGTACAGTCTTCCATGACGTTTGACAGGCTTTAAAATGTCACTTTTTATGTTTGTTGATTTCTATGGTCACTTTGTACTGCCTAGGAGTAGAAATTACTACTTTGCACTGACAAGGAATAAAAGGGCGGAGTAGAAATGAATTTTAGGCAACCAAATATACACTAACATAGTATTCTGTGTTGTATGTAAAATAAATGTCAAATTTTAAAATTATTTATTATATTGCTATTTCGACGTTTGAAGAAAAAATTGTTAATTTTATTCGGAGTAAAAGAACTTTTTGTGGCTCGCATGTATCTGCGGGACACGCAAAGCAAACCTACATGCGAGCCACAAAAAGTTATTTTACTTCGAATAAAACATGCTATTTTTTCTTCAAACGTCGAAATTTTTAAAATAGTATTGTTATAATAATAATACAAAGTGACCATAGAATCAACGAACATAAAAAGTGAGAAGACTGTACTTTAATGAGGTTTGAAGAAAAAAGTTATTACTTAATATCAAAGTTGAAACCCAAAACTACAATTAACAATTTCTCATACTTAAATTTTTTCTTCATTTTGTAAAAGGTTACCAACTTCTTTAATGTATAAAATTAAAGTAATACGTATTTAAGTTACTCAATATAATTTTTCCCAAAAGATTTAATCACAAATTAAGCATTAATTCAATCTAAAGGTGAGTTTATGCTCAACTAACAACTAACAACTAACCACTAACAATTAGCCACTAACCACTAACAGTCAACCACTAGCGTAAAATGTGAGCGTTTATACTCCACTAAGCATTAAGAAATTTGACATATGCGACGCGATATTGTTGATTTGATTATCAAAGGGTTGAAAAAGCTTCACCAACTCCTCAGCACTTCCAAATCACTTCCATTAAAGATTTCACTATCCATTATATGATATAATATTCGCCAGAGGCAAAAATTTTAACAGACATTGTCAACTTTAAAGATCAAGCATGCGTATTTCTAGATTCACTAACCACTAGCAACCCCTAATTATAAATTCAAAATTTTGTCTATTAGTGGCTAATTGTTAATGCTTAATGGTTAGTTGTTAGTGGCAGTATAAACAGTCAAATGCAATTGTATGTATTTATCATTTTAATTGTTAGCGGGTAATTGTTAGTGGTTAGTTGTTAGTTGAGCATAAACTCACCTTAAATCTGATAAGATTGATAGTTATCAAAAAATCACAAAATTAATTATAGATATCTCGAAAACCGAGACACATTGTATAACAATAAATATAGTTTAAAATGCTTCCATTAAGATTCCCAATCATCTCCTTGAATTAACGCTTCGAGTTATCAAACACCCTGTATATTCATTATAAACAATGCGAATGATTTATCAAAATAGATTAAGCTCCATAATTACGTTCTAAAATACTAAATCAATATAATATTTAAATATAGTAAAATATAAATTCTTGTTATCCAACTTTATTTTAAAATACAATCTTAAATTGCAACTAGTTTCGCCAAATCATTGGCTTCCTCAGACAAAGATTGTGATATGATGAAAATAGAGAAATAAATAACACAAATAAAAATATATAAACCAAATATAAATAAAACCAATAAAAATAATGTAAAATCTTTTCAAAAAAGAGAATATTTGCAATTTGAATTGCTTACTGACAAATATGTCAAACAAAAATGTAAGTAAGTAGTTTTACATTATTTTTATTGGTTGTATTTACATTTGGTTTATATATTTTTATTTGTGTTATTTATTTCTATATTTTCATCATATCACAATCTTTGCCTGACGAAGCCAATGATTTGGCGAAACTAGTTGCAATTTCAGATTGTATTTTAAAATAAAGTTGGATAACAAGAATTTATATTTTACTATATTTAAATATTTATCCAAATCCTCAAGAGCAAGAATTTTACTTTATTTAATATAATATTTACCTACTTTACATTTGGGTTGTTTTGGATTTCTCAAATCTTAAAACAATACTAAAAATTAAATTTATCGACTTTATAAAAATATGATAGGAATAATATTTTTTATTTAACTTTACTAAACGAATTATTACACAACACAAAGCTGAAACTATCCTAATGCAATATGCATGGTGTTGAATTGGTTCATGCACCATAGGGATTTACATGTAGAATTTTTCTGAATTATTAGCTTCTTTTATTACTTTAAAGCAAACGTGTAAATATATTTATTGTAGAGAAAATCCAGTGCTAGTATTATAGAGGTAAAAATAAAATATTTATTTTAGAATAAGGAAGTTAACAATGATAATCTTTTACACAATTATTTTTTTTCTCAAGAATGCAAATAAATAAAATTTTAATTTTTGTTTAAAGACTAGGCATAATTATGGACTTTTCTTAAAATAAACTACTTATATTTTATTTGTTTTTACCTTTGTGTGTTAAATTGTTTTTAAAATAGTAATTTATTAATAGGAATAGGAGTGGCATGTATCCGGTGGACTTGAAAAGCTCGTCACAAAAAATCCTTTTACTCCGAAAAAACATGCTATTTTTTGTTCAAACGCCAACATTTATGAAACGTTAATTATAATAAATTTCATGATGCGACGAAAAATTCCCTATCTATGTCGGAAATGTACGAAGCTTGTACGATTATGACTATAGACTCAACCAACACAGAAGTTTGTTACTGCCTGTGAAGCGTAACAGAAGGTTGTTCTTGAAAACAAACATTACCGTAGCTTTATTTTTCCAAGTCTTCTTAGGTAATTTTTACTGACTTTTTTTTGTTTTGTAGAGAATATGTTAACCTAACCTAACCTAAGCGACGACCAGGCGAAATTTATGGATCCAGTTAGCCCCACTTTATGATCCAATTAGTTAACAACTATTATTGAGTACTTAATTCAAGTAAAACTTGTTAGATGATCAAAAAAACATTTTTAGTGTATATTTTAATATAATATTACATGCAGAAAGTAGGATAATATTAGGTATTATTTCTTTCAAGAGGTACATATTTTTGATTTTACTACAATTACATACTTTTTGCAAGTAAACCGTTTACATTTATCGCCCTTATTTATTGTTTGGCGTTTCGAACCAGTTTGTACTGTTTCTTTTGGTCCTCGATATCACTAGTTGACAAAATCATACTAATTGTGATTTTTCTGTATTTGGGTAGATGTTCTGTTGATCGATTACCCCAAACACAAAATGCTTTTTTTACGAATGTACTTTTATTTAAAAAATAAATGAATTGTAATAATTTGTAGGAAGGTGAAAAACTCGGCTAAAAAATAATTGAGCTCAAAATGTATAAATTTACACAGAACCGTAAAAAATAATCCCTGCTCATCGCAAGGTTTAAAACTGGAAAAATGGTCAGTCCCAGATTTTTTATAAATTTATAAAATCAATCTTGCACTAAAAATAAAAATAATAATCATGTAATTGGAGATAGTTAGTTAGTTAGTTAGCTACTGTACCTAGATATAATTTAGTAACATAAAGTAACATAGGAATTTTTATTAAATACTTTACTACGGATTTTATAAAATAGCCCTTGAAAATAAAATAAATCACTGGAAACTGTATTAAAGGATGAATATATTGAATAAGGAATGGTCCATGGTGACAACGAATAAGATATTAATTATGTAAAGTTTCGGGAGCGGAGGTAACATTTCCTTATTTGATTCTCCTTTCTTTAGAGCCTATGTAGGGAGTTAATAGAAGAAAAATCAATATAAATTCACAAAAATTTAAAATAATTTTAAATATTTTAACTACGAATTATTTAAATAAAACTGAAGAATTTGAAATTCTAAAATATCTGTTGTGAATATTGTGTATAAATAGTAAATTCAAGTAAAGAAAGCTGTTAGTTTTAATAATCCATAATAAAACTTTTATCAATTTTTTACTTATAGTATTTACTCACCCAGACTTTTTTGTAAAACTCCAATGACCAATATATAGTCAAAATTTTATTTCTCTGCGTATTCCAAAATTTTTTTCTTCTTACGTTTTAAAATTACGAGACAACATGTGTAATAAATTGTAGATAAAATCCATGTAATACGTAAGTCACGCTATCATATCAGTCACACTTCACACTCAAGAGTGCATCCTATACTTCTAGTGAGTAGGAGCGAGATAAAAAAGTTGAGTTTTATGTGAGATAGACAATATGCACAAATAAGACCCGAAAAAGAACTACTAATTTAAAAAAATAATTATTTTTGTTATATTTGTAGGGCTTTATTGTTAGGTAATAAAGTATACTTATATTTTGGTATGTTAAAACGTAAAAGAAAATCGATAAATAAATTAATTTTTAGACCTAGCAGTTGCAAAATCAATAAGAAAACTTATTTGTTGACTAAATGGATATTTCTATTTAATAATGAAATAAAACTCTTCGGCTTTTCGGACTCTCTTTATTACTTCAAATTACATCTATTGTAACGTTTCGCTACGCAAATTCGCTAGCTTCATCAGACACTATAACATTGACATTAAATATAAAATTAGATAACATTATCGATCAACATACCTCAGAATAAATCAGAAGTAAATAGTTAAAAATAAAATTAAAACGCCATTCATCATTGACAAACATTATTATATTCATAAATACTGTGCTCCTTCTATTAGGGATTGTAAGGATGTTAAAAGATTACCCAGAGGAATTATAATTCGATAGGGTGATCACACCAATTAAGGAACTCAAGAGAAAACCGCCACTACAGCGCTCGATGGACTTATCCAATAACCAACTATTGCACAATATGCACTTAATTCAACACTTAAATCTTTTAATAAGTGGACTAAACTAACTAAGTTGCTCATTAAAGAAAAAGCACATTTATAGATAAAATATGTTACTTTTAGGTTATAGTTAATAACAATAAACATAACTTATTATAGAGCAAACCACAGAACTCATATAATAGACACATTATTTATGTACTGGATGATAACTAAAAACCAATTAAAATTGAAGTGTAAACATCATGTGTCATACCACAATTATAACAATTACTAGAAGGACAAGATAGAGTCAACCGTTAATAACGTCACAATATATTGCACTAAGATTATCTGTGTCAGATCTAAAACTAACCCATTTGTTCATTTTTATATTCACCATTTCGCTTATTCTACGTCTCTGATAATTTTGTTCTAAATCCAGAATTTTAACTTTATCAAAGTTAAATGAGTGACCCATCGAGTGAAAATGAACAACCAATGCTGTCATACCATCAACATTCGATTTATTATTATTACAGCTATATTTATGTTGCTGAAGCCTTTATTTCAAATATTGTTTCGTCTGCCTGATATAAGAACGATCACAATCTTTGCGAGGAATTTGGTAAATTAAATTAGACTGCATTAGCTGATCAGTTCTACTCTTAAGTCTAGTATAAATATCACCAATTTTAAATGAATTGTATGGAGCAATTTTTACATTAGTATCCCTAAAGATTTTTTTAAGGTTATCAGTAATTATTGGTACATTAATCAAACGTGAATAAATCTTTGGAGTTTCAACTGTCATGGTTGATCTCGGCTCAAGCAAAGGTGTACTATGGAAAATCCCATTCACTAATTTACTAGGATAATTGTTAGTCTGAAGGATCTTTTTTGCAATATCATAGTTTTTATTATGAAACTTAGCATCACTATTGCTTAATAATTGCAATTTTTTGTGTCAGTGAGTAAACCGATCCATAATTGAGACACCTATTGGAATTAACACTTTTTCTAAACCAGTCTCAACTCAATTTTATTATTATCAGTTCTAATTAACTCTAAATCTAAGAAAGGTGCGATCATCTCTTTCTTTTTCCATAGTAAATTGTATTTTGGGGTGTATGCTATTAAAAATTGCTAACGTTGACTCTATCTTATCCTCAGGCAGGATAATAAGGATGTCATCAACGTATATTCTTAAAAGAGGAATTGTGAAGTCAATCAATGGCAATATTCTACTTAAAATTTCATGCATTACCAATTGAGCTAGAATGGGTGACGCATGATTTCCCATTGCAGTACCATCCAACTGCTCATAAAAACAATTATCATAATTGAAATAACTTGAGTTAAATATGAATCTAATGATATATAGGAAATTTCTTCTTTGTATGTTAGTATAGGCAGAGATGGCACTCCAATGGGAATTAACAATGTCAATCACCAACTCCTGTGGGATATTAGTGAAAAGGGACTTCATATCGAACGAAACAAGAACGTAATCATTTGGGATATTTAAATCTTTCACCATCTCGACCAATTCATTCGAATTTTGTATACTAAAGGTGGACAAAGAAGCAAATTCAGCTAACGGAACACCTATAAGTTTTGCTAATTTAACCGAAGGTGTTTGTATACATGATACCATCGGTCTAAGTGGGGTATTATCTTTGTGAACTTTAGGAAGACCGTACAACTTAGGAAATTTACAATTATGTGTGATTAACATTCTTGCCTCAACAGACTTGACATCCCCATCACTTTCCAATTGTTTCACAATCATATTAGACATATTTTGAAATTTGTTAGTCGGGTCTTTTTTCAACAATCTATACACCGATTGATCATTCAACAATTCTATCATTTTATTCTCATAGTCTATACTATTTAAGATGACTGTACTATTCCCTTTATCAGCTCTAACCACAGTGACATTCTTACTCTTTTTCAAAAAATAAGAGCGAGATGTGTTAATGTCATAACAAATGGTATTATTAATTATGATAAAAAAGAAATAATGAATCTATAATTTTTAATGATTATAATAAAGCTAGAAATTCTTTTCTATCTACAACATTCTAAGTCTAGGCCATGCTAAATCAAAATGAAATGTGTCAAGAATGGTCTCGTATTGTCCAACGAGATAAAGCCCTGGTCGAAATATTAAGTTTATTTTAGTTAGGTAATACTGGATATTTTTTGCATTTTTGAATTTCCCTTAATTCTACAGTTTGATAATGGTAGGGAATTTTTGAATTTAGTTGTGGCCAGACTTGAAGATTGTGCATGGAAAACCTCGCCAAAATGAAAATTTTAAACTTCAGTGTCATTTTCCTAAATTTTCCACCCATAAGCCAACGAGTGCCGCATGCCAATTTTTTATGGGGGTTTTATGACATAAACTTTAATTCTTTTCATTGCCATGCATTATGAAAACGTGGAAAACCATATTTTTTTTATTACAAGATCAGATGACCATTTAAGCCCTTTGGGACCGTGCATGGACCGTGCGAATCGCATGCCTATAATTTTCAAGACTTAAATTTATTTTAACTATCTTTTGCTAAAAGGGCATGCAATATTATATCAGAGAAAAACACCAATTTTTTGTGAAAATGGAAATGCAATTTTCCATTTGATGGCAAAGCGTGCGGGGGTTTAGTACCCGCTTTTCTTTGTTCTTATAGGGTAAATATTCTCTCCTCCAAAAGGCATGCTGTATGAAATCGGAGACCAAAAATGTCGCGAGCTCCCGGTCTATAACCCTTGTAGGCAACGTTGTAGGTACCTATAAATTTGTTGTACACAACAACGTTGCTAGGGGTCGCAGAATTCAAATTTTTCGTTGTGGGATATGCCAACAGTTGTAGGCACCTACAAATATTTTATAGGTGGGCGGTGAATACAGGCTTATATCTTTTCGAAATTGGTAGCATAGATAACTTATATTACATAGATATACAGGGTGATGATAAAGTTTGGAACCTTATTCATAACTGCCGTATTTAATTGTTTTGAGAAAATCGCTCGGACGTCACTGGTGCTTTAACATTGACGTCATCAGCGATTTTTTAAATGGAAGCCCCCACTTTTTTATTCATTATCGATAGAAATTCATGTCACTTAAACAATGATATAAAAAACAATTAAATTGATAAACAAATTTTTGAATAAAAAATCTTTTTGATTCAAAAAAGGAAACTTTTATTTTAACGAAAAAGGTTTTATAAAAATAAATTAAAATGAATTTGAAATTACCACTAATAACAAAAGAAAGAAAATGTTTAAATAATGCGCATTCTAATGCAAATGTAAATGTATTTAACAAAATTTAATAAATAGTCTTGAAAAACTAATTTTTTGATTCCAATTAAATGTAAGGTAATATACAAAAAATAAAATTTTAAATTTACCATTTATTGAACTCGGCCAAAATAAATCTTATACAACATTCAAATTTTTCAAATTTAATAGTACAAATTAATTTTAAGTTTATATTAAAAAAATTTTAAACGAAAATTTGTTTACAAATGCAACAATTTTTTTATATCGTTTCCATTAAAAAAATTGATGATGACGTCATTGCTAAATCACCAGTGACGTCATTAATATTTTTATTATACCAAGAGATGGGATTTTAAAAACTAAAATTGACCTGTCCGAGCGATTTTCACATAAAAATAAATACGGCAGTTAGTAATTTGGTTACAAACTTTATCACCACCCTGTATATTACATAGATAAATTATATTATCTATGATTGGTAGTACTGAAGTTTGTTGAGTTTAAAATGGCAGTTGGCAACCACTTTACAGTTTATTTGACAAGTTGACAAACCTGGCTTAGAGTTGCCAACTGCCATAAAATTTATCAAAATTGAAAACTACAATATTTTATTTTAAAAAGATAAAAAGTCGCAAAATAGAAAAAATAGTATAAAAGAAAATGTTAACTCAAATAAAATTATTTTCGTATTAATCAAACAAAATAAATTAAATTCCTGGAAAAATGGAAATAAATTAGGCTTACACAAAAAAGTTCTAATTCTGACGAATTAATTAAGAAATAAAATTTACGCATCCCTTCTAGTATTAAATATTCGTACTCTAAACCCGCACAAAAAAAGTTTTAATTGGTAATCAGATTTAAAAGGCAAGTGGTTAAATTTGTGGGGCTTACATCGCGATCCCGGACCTTTTGGAAATGATGAAGTGCGTTATTAGGTCGTCTGGGTACATGCTCGTAAATTGAGGATTCCCGTCGTTATAGCGCCCTGTGGCTTGTGTTTGCGACGCGGAATGCCAGGCGAACCCGTCAGGGAACAATTAAACTTTTTTACAGGAAGAAAAAGTAGCACGCTCTATGCAAACAAATGAAAAGACTTTACGGACTATAACTTTCATTTCTTTCACGTGACGTCGGATTTGTTGCAGTTTGCAATTACTGCCAGACATAATTGCTTTTGACTTGAAAGGTTAGAGTAGATTCTTCTTCAAAAATCCATCCAGGAATTGGATTAAATTTTTAATTGGATTTGGAAAATATTTTGATTTAAAACTAATAGCATTCATTTTTTACATCATGACATTTAGATTTCATACGATTTATAGCTTATTTAGTTATATGGAAAATTTAATGAAAATCAAGTTGAGCTCCCCACAGACCATCAAACATGATTTAATGTGGTTCATTTTTTTCACTACGGGAACATATTTTTTGTTAGATTTCAGTACTCCACATGCTCTCAATATGTGAAATAAATTTTTGATGATCTAAGAATTTTTCAAAAATAAATGTTCAATCACAAAATAAAACAATAGCATACAACATAATATGTCGCTGATGGTAATTTATTAAATAACAAATTTAAGATTTATTTAGTAGCACGAGTAACGCCTTAACTGACACTCGGTAAAAGAATATTTTAGGTCTTTATTTTGGAAATCTTTACCACATTTAATAGATTTTAACATCTTCTCCCTGTCTGGATGACCTTCCAATATATGAATTTTTGTATCATAGCAAGCTATAAATGCATTAAAGTTTTGATCCCATTGACATGGTAGACTTTTTTTTAAGTATTCACGATCAAAATCAGTTTTTGTACATTGTTTTATAAAATTTTTATATGTAAGTATCTGTTGTGGTGTTTTCTAAAATAAAAACACTATGTTAACTGTTATAAAAGCTAAATGACTTAAAATAAAAGTGAACATAATAATGGTTACAGTTACATATACAGATTGTAACTAAGTTGATGCAAAAATTTTTTTTTAAAATAACCGTATAATCACCTCCTGAATTTTTTCCGCAATAATTTAGTTACACCCTGAATATTAATTTGGATTTGATAACTTACGGCGTAGCATATAGATATTATTAACACAAGACCTATTATCAATATGTATTTCATATTCACAGGTTTCCAAATACATTGATTTTAACTATTTCCAGTAGTCTTTTTATATTAAATAATAATCGCAATAAAGCTATTTTTATTTTTAATAATATCTAAATTTAAAAGCGCGGAAAATTTTTACACTTTAACTAAGATAACATTTATTTTATTTTTCGGATATTCAGGAGATGTGTTTTTTCAAGCTAGTACAGAAAAAATGTGAAATTCAAATGTATTGTTAACGAATTATTATTATAGAAACAAATTTCTACTTTGTCCACTTAACCGACTTTCTACCTCCAATGATAACATAGATACCGATGCTGTCCAACGTCCCGTGAGAAACCCTGTATACTATACTGGGTGTCTCAGCGCTGCGGGGAAGTAAAAATATCTTATGCAACGAATCTAAAATGTTTATTGATTTTTTTAAAATCTATTTTGCCCAATCAAACACATCAAACTTATTTGTATTGTGTAACATTTTCTGTGTATTATTATTTTGGTACCTTTAATTTATTACTAATTTTGGAAAATTAAGAGCCTCTTGTATTTTTCTTATACATATCCGATTTAAGTTCTTCTAAAAAAAATATCAATAAGTTAGATTTCCGGAAGGATTTTTTAACGCGATCGAAAAGTTGATGCGCTATCGGATTAAATTGCGTTGTAAACAAATTGTTTTTTTTTTAGCTTCATTAATTTTCTTCTGGCTGTTTAAACCTTATTTTCGTTTGTTAGTTTTCACATTTTTGGGCAATTTAGTTGAAATTCTTCCATCGAAGGGGTAAGTTGCACGTGTCTTCACGTTGTCGCTTTTTTTTTAAGTTCTTTTAGGGTGTTTTATTTCGATTCAAGGAAATTTTACCTTGGCTGAATTATTTTGATGGATTATCCCTAATATTTCATCATTCTGATGTTTGTAGTTTATTTGCATTAATAATTAGGAGCGGAAATAATATACGCCAATTCGTATCATAATTTTATATTTAATAACCATTTTGAAATTATTAATGAAATATAAAGTGATAACAATATTATTCCATATTTTACTTATTTGACAGAATGTAATCAAAAATCAAATTATAATTGTAAAACGTCTAAATTATTTCAAATCAGAAAAGGCAATTAGAATCATTAATACAATTCACAATAACCGGTGGTTCTCGTTTTTGAGGTGATAGAAACCGTTTTTTTCTATAACACACTGTATTTAGTTTACTCAGCAACACACAGGCAAAATATGAATCCCCTAAACTCTAATGCACCTCAAAGTACTCTCGACAAAAAATTCCCATGTAGGAGGCGGCAACTTAATATTTAAAAATGTTTAGAATTAACCATTTTTATTGCACATTATTATAGCTTGCTTTCAGAGGTTTAAGAGCAATTTCCTAAACCGAAAATATAGTGGTTTAGTTCATCTGCAGTCATAAAAGCTAGTAGGAACAATATTTTTGTATAATTTTTTTTGTAGATGATTTAGAAGTCATTTCTTTAATTCCTGCCAGAAGGAAAAAAAATGGAGAATGTATAAAAAAAATATATTGATCTAAAAGTACCTTAACTTTGGACCCCTCTAATTAATTTTGTGCAGAAGGTAACTTTCTGGCAGCATGTAGCCTAATCAATTTAGATTATAAATCTGAAAAAAAATTGAAAATCTAACGAGGGAAACTTGAGTTATGATTGCAGAACTAATGCTCGATTTCATGATTTTTCACAATTTTTCCTCCCAAACTCGCGCGCCCTGTAGGGGTTCGCATTAATTATCAGTTATTTGGTCATAATTTGTAAAGAAGCTCGAGAAAAGTGGGATGGATTTTCTATTGGTTGTTATTATCTCCAACGGAAAATTTATCGCGAGTGTCTAGGAACATATTTTTTATTAATAAAAATGGGTGGTTGCTATTTAAAAAAAGTTAAGTGATTATCGCCTACCCTGCTGTTCAATGTCATGACAATATTTCTAAATAGTGCGTCACTAAGAGTCGTACAACTTTTATTTGAAAAAATAAATGGGCGTTGCCAAACTTTGTACGCGCTTTATGTATATTTGTTTAAACTCTAAAAATGACATTGCTCTAAATGTCGCTTATAATGTTGCATAAATCTCTATTTGAACTTAAAAAAAGATTACTAATGATGATGATGATGACATGTCTAATTATTAAATAATAATTTTTGATATCATTTTTACGAACTTCATAAGCATAAGCTGCTAGCGCGAAACAATGAACCGGGTCACTAAAATATTCCAAACACATGAATAATATAATTGTATAAACATAAAACTGATTAAAAGTTACAAAACTCATTTAATTAAAATGTTTACTAAAGGAGTAATTTTTGTAACAATCCGTGTGAGGGATACAATCCTCGGGCAAATATCACGTTGAATAGGTACTTTTATTTAGGCGTACATCAGGGACGTGCGCTGACCCGTTTTGTTTTCTTGTACTGTATATTCCTCACAAAATATAAAAAAAATGCGACAGTACCTTGGAGGGGTTTAAGTAATTATAAAAAAATATACGTACAGTTGGTTCCAGCTCGAAGTCGGACAAAAGTAATCACGATCGCGTATTATTTGTCCTACTTCCAGCTGGGAGCAACTTTACATAGCTTTTCCAAAAGTGCCAGAATTAATCCCGTATTAAAATTTAATTTTGTTTTGATTAAAATATTATTTTCATTCACTATTTATGTTTATTGACTTAAAATATTGGGTGTAAACCGCACACCAAACATATTTATATTTGAATATTGTCCACACTCCTATAGGAGAGATGTCAAAACTATACAACAACAAAACATAAAAGATCGTAAATGAAGGATGAACACGACACATATATTTTGGTTTACAAATTTCTGATGCACATCGTGTAATAAAAACTGTGCGGTTAATGTATGTTATAAAATATTTATGACTTTTAGTGTGCAGTTTTTTTTAACTAATATTATTCAAAATATTAAGGTTTAGAAATTGTTTTAAAATTATTTGATGGGCGGGAAAAATAGTACACGGAAAAACGTATCTAATAAAAATACTTCCATTTAAGAGTTTTGTAAAAAATGGATGAGCAAAATTAGGCTTTCTTGAAAATTATAAATATGAAAAAAAGCAGTTCAACTAGTGATCCAAAACTAACTTATAATGTTATTCCCGCCTATCAATTCTATATTGTCCATAGTTTCTCATATAATAAGTGTTCTCTAATCTGGTATCCGTTATATTCTAAATATATAAGAACGGTGGAAAGGGTACAAAAACGATTTTTGAAATATTTGTACTTTTTGAAACATAAGATATATCCAGATCTCCTATGAAGACTTACTAAGTGAATTTCAAGTTATAAGTATTTATAAAAGACACCAATTAACTGCATCCTGTTATTTGTACAGACTTTGTAACAATCAAATTGATGACCCTTCCTCTCTGGCACTTTTTCAGTTTCACATTCCTCGTATGTCATGCAGAAATCCTGTAACATTTTTCCTCGTTACTCCAAACACAAACCACTTTAGTAAATCGCCACTTAATAGATTGACTAAGACATATAACACGTTACATGATGCAAATATCTTTGTAGCAAGTTATACAACCTTTAAAGGAAATGTCTTAGCTAATTTGTTATATGTATATTTATATTTACTCTGAATATGTACTGATCTGTTTGCATTTTTTGTAATTTATGTATTTTATGTATGTTATCCTGTAATTGGGCACAAGCCAGTTGGGTAATAAAGTCTATTATTATTATTATTATATAAGTGTTTAAGAAAACGATTGGTAACAAAAATTAGAAAAGTATAATTGGTATGTCACAATGTTATAAAAACTCTTTATTAGAACTTATGCATTTTTATTTCATTTTCATTTTCAGAGGATCTTAATAATTTTTTTATAATTTCCGTCTATAATATTCCTTTTAAAACACCGCTAGCGAAACCAGAATGGGCCATAGCGCAATCATTATAGCACCCGCTTACGAAGTTGGTAGCATTGGGTAGCTTTGATCTGTCAAATTTGTGGTATTGATTATCGTAAATAAATTTCAAGATTTAGAGTACTTGCTATGTTTTTTATGTCTCCTAAATTTTTGGTAGGATACAGAATAATTCCTCACACCTTTTAAATAATTAATTTCCAACAAAAATTAAATTAAATAATCTTTAAATTTAATTGTCAAATAAGAAAAGTCAAATATGTGGTATTGATTTTTGTGAAAATATGTCAAGATTTATCAAAAATTAAGGGCTTACTATTTTTTTGCAATTTTCGGAATATCTGGTAGGATACACGATAACTTATCACTAGTTTTACACTAAAAATCTGCAACTTAAAATCTAAAAACTAAAACCTTAAAATAAACTGTCACTGTCAAGACTTCTATGTTTTCTGTTGTTATAACAACGATTCAATAAGAAATCATTGTCACCAACTGCTAAAAAAATAAAGAAATATTTGTACGTCGAATAATTTCCAAATTTATATTCCAAAAGTATATTAAGCAACTCGTTCATAAGTCAATTATTGCACTCGTCCATTAAAAAACTCGCCGCTATGCGGCTCGTTTTTTAAACTTGGACGCGTGCAATAATACTTGACTTATGAAACTCGTAGCTTAATATACTATTATAAAGTTAGTAAAATCTTGTTAAAATCTTCCAGGTATCAATGTTCAAGTAGTCAAAACTTATTGTTTCTATTTTCATTACAACTGGGGTCAAAATTCTTCAAAAATTCATCAAAAAGAGGTGAAAAAGATGCATAAAACTCGACTCGACATAAAAGTGTAAAAGAGTGAAAGCGGAGTAGTTCTTTTAAAATAAGGGGAGACAATATTCACACAATCAATGAACAATCAAATGTTTCATCAACGTTAAAACTGGATGAAAGCAATAATTTGTTCATTGATTGACTGCGTAGGACATTATCACTATAATAAATTCGTGATGTATGGAGTTATATTAGTTTCAAGGTAAATTAACATGTACAATGATCATATATGGTAAATTAACATAATCGATGATCATGTTAAGATCCTACAGTTTGTCCTGTGGATATTATGCATCACCAAACTACTTCAATTAAAAAAAAATAATAGGTATATCCCAGTCAATAAAAAAAGACGTTACTTTTCAAAATAGCTAATATCTGGCATTTTTTTTAGTTTGGGGTCCTAAGGAAAACCCCAAGTTTGCGATGTAAGCAAGCAACCCCTCATGGGCCTTGGAAAAATTGCGCCGAAAATCAGTTTGTTGGAAATAACTCGTTTCCTTACAATTATTATATACTGGAATGATTAGCCTTAAAACGGTCCTCTTACTTTATCTCAAGATGATTTTGAAATGATGTGTGTATGCGTGTAATTTAAGATTGACATATCTTTAGTACGGTACTGTTCCTAAAATTGTGTAAATCGGATAGGAATAAATAGTTTCCTTGGAAATAGTGATTATATTTGTGTAATTTAACTTTAAAAAAGTAGAGAATACGTAGACATAAAAGATACCAAACAAAACCATGTATAGCTGGGGCACGTTCGGACTTTGTAGCTGGGGGATATGCGGATAAGAATCTTATGATGATGGTGATGCTAATGATGATATTAGCCAATTTTTAGATGATGAAGCAAACATATCTCCTCCCCATTCCCGAATCTCACCAAGTGAATTTATTTTATCTTTATCGAAGCGCATGCGTGAAATTCTTAACCGTGAACCTTGATTCGCCTAGTTCAGACCAAGTGAATTTGGATTCTTAGGTGAGATTTTTATTGTTCAAGAAAGATGAAATTGACATTCACTTCGTGAGATTTTAATATAAAAAAAATGGGGAATTTGAAATAATGCATTTTTAAAGAAAAGTAACTAAGGATTTATATTTGCACAAGTAGACGATATTTCAACTATCGAAAAAGATCAGTCAAATAGCTGAAAAAATGGGCTGATAATCCTGGTTCCTGGTAGAAGATTTTTTGCTTTTATGGCAATGCTAGTAAGAGTTATTTATGGTTTCCCAATAAAATATGTCGAGACTAACTTTCTGAAGTCAAAAACCAACGAACTTTTTGGAGATAATTATATTATTGATAAATAAACCTATGATTATATCAGGGACCCCAATAATGATATTTTAATAAATCTACTAAACAATTCCAGGTTATAATGATTGAGAAATGACGTGTATTTAGAAAAGGAGTGCCTCTCTAAATTTATGTATGTCCTAAACTACTTCGGTTATGTCATGTCATAAACTAAGGGGTAAATCCGAACAACTTGAAAATTCTACTAATATTCTTTTTACATAAAAGTTTTTTTCTATTTGTATTGATTATCCGAATTCACCCTTCTCCCCTACTATTAAAAAGAATAAATATCTTTAATTTAATAGTTCTTTTGTACAAGGTAAACGTTATAATTATCATTATTTTATTTTTAATAATAAAATTAATTTGAGTGGTAAGCTTGTATTAAAAAAACTTCTGCATGAATCATAAAGATTTAGCAGTTTTTAATTTATACCGGACGAAGTTGAATAACATTTAGCATGAATTAGGGGTCCTGGATGTTTATTGTTAAAACTCAGCGGAGTTTGTTTTCAGCTTGAAGTCCTTACTAACTGAATTAAACTGGGGAAAAACTATCTCGAGTGTGTCTAGCATAAGCCTAACTATTATTTTATGTAAATCATTTCGGAGGACCATATACATAACGCATAACTCTTCCATATGTTTAGAATATTAATTCAGCTACCCGTTCCTTATAACCTTATGGAAATGTCATAAATATTCCTAAATGCCAATTTAAATATTTAGTAAAGCATAAAGCACGTTCCGAATATTTTGTACTACCCGTTGAAGTTTTTTCTGCTAAGTATTTATTTTAAGTTAATGTTTTTGTAGTAACTGTATTTTTATATTTCCAGAATTTGCAGTTTGGGGAAGGAGTTGAATTTTTCAAATTATTTCTTCATAAAGGTAGGTACGTTTTTTTAATATTATTTATATAATTCTTCATCACTTACGTAAATTACCAGTATCTTATAATTCTTTGGCTCATTCGACCACAATCATGTTATAAATAAAAAATAGGAGGTAAGTACTGAGTGTGCCAATAAGCACGAAACACCCCTATTGCTTTATATCGTGTTGTAAAGCTAATTAAAGTTTACTATGAAAATATAGATTAAGGAATCTCAATGCATTGTTTTACCATGTAAAATTAACGATACACTATCAATTTTATGTTAGTTACACTATTTTTTAACAATATTAATTACATTCATTAAATGTAATTACGTGTAAAAATCGAATCATTATCGGACGGAATAGTTATTTAAAAGAAATACAAATAATAATTTGGAGCTGTTTTATAATTGCAGTAATAAATCAGTTACTAATGACACAGCGGATTTTTTTGTTTGAAAAATAATGATTAACCAAGTTGTAAAAGTGCTTTAATAATGAAGGGAAATTAAATATTTCAGAAAACTCATTTTTAAACATCTCAGAAATAATAATTCAACTTATCGGAAAATTGTCAGCTGCATCGAACATAAATAAAATCCATTATTTCTTTCATTATACCCCTTGTATATATCTACGTCAAATTTCCCCTGAATAGAATATATTGTAACCGCATACACGTCAAAATTTTAGCATTGCATTATATCGTTATACTGGGTATTTTAAATCTTCTGAAATGCTGAAGAAATTAATAATTTTTTTATTAAAATATACCTTCTTAGTATTTTACGTGGTAAAAAGAATATACATTTTAAGGCTTTCTTAATAACAATAATTTTAATTGGAGGTTAGTTTACAGTACAAGTATGGTGCGTTTCAAATTTACAAAGGTAATAATTTGAAAATATTGTATAATGAAACTAGAAAAAAATCTCTATGACTTTTTGTTCCAAAGTTGTGAATTTTTTTTTATAAAATTTCGATAAATGTGTAAACGTGCTCATTTAAAAATTCATATTTCGGTTAATAATAATAATTAAAGTAAAGAAACAAAAATTCGTAGAGATAACTTTCTAAAAATTATCGATATTATCACATCACATTTTTTAAGATACATTAGCTAAAAATTTAATTTTTTGATTTTTTTGGGTGTAAAATTTCTTTTTGAGGGTATAGAGGCCAACTGTCCTTCTTATTTTATCCATTTTTTATTATCTTTGATTTTCGGGGTCTACCTTGAAAAAAATCGATTTTAAAATTTTTCATTTGAATTGGTTTTTATTTTTCTCGAAACCATAAAAGTTAGGGGTTTCAAATTTTGACCAAAGATAAACACAGCGGATAGACGGACCTGGGTGCCGCAATTTTCCATCCTAGATTACAAAAGAACATTTTTGCTCGAAACGGAGATTTTGTTTATTTTAGGTACATTTTCAGTCATAAGTCAAAATGAAAAGTGAGTTTTTTCGTGGAGATTGGAAGCTTTTAGTGAAGGTGTAGTATGTGGGAGTGAAATTGAATTTGACGGGTAAATTAAACCGCTATATCAAAAAAAAATTTCGTTATTATTTCGAAATTCAAAAAACCCTATGCATGGGTATTTCGGTTCAAGGAATACATTCTATTGAGTTTTAAAAATTGAATATCGGACGGGAGCCGCCAACCCCTAAATTTAATATTTCGACTTTATTTGGGCATAATTTCCGAACCGCTAAAATTTAAAAATACCTGCGCGCCACCGGATCTAGAAATTATCCCTTTATAAGATAGTGTTGAAAAATTTAATAATTTTTGTAATATGTGGGTCCCAGTGATACATCCGTCTAGCCACATTAAGCCCGATTATTTGAAAATTTTACTAGCTATTTTTTATCGAATTGATAAATGCTGATTTTTTTGGTTATAAAGAACAAAGCAATGAGGAAAATAAAAAATACCGTAAAAGGAAATAAAAACCCAAGATTTCAAAACAATCTCCCGGAAAAATTTCCTTTAAAAGCCCAAAAAGTTGACGCCGCCGATGATTGAAAAAAGCGAGGAAAATCCAACGTTTTCAGGAATTTTTTCACAGTGTTCTGGTATTCCAAAAAATTAGAATTCATGCGCCGCTTAGAATAAACATTTCCCTTTACCACACAACTAGAATTTTTAAATGTGGCGAAAAAAACCACCATTTCGGCGGGTCTGCGCAAAAAACGACCAACTTCGTGGTAAAAATTGAAAGGAATATCTCAGCCCCCCTAATACATAGGTCCGACCGACCAATACCACAATATGATTCTGTCCTACCATAACATACTAAAATTTGCTAATACTCAGGGTGAATTTCGGACATTTAGGCAATACCGTCTTAAGAGGTGGGGTGGGAAAAATAGCGGAGGGCACATCAGATTTAGGTTTTTCCCCGGGCGCAAAATTTTCTTCGGAGGGCCCTGCATTTACGGGGTGAAATTGTAAACTTGAATAACTTTTTCGGGGCCCTCTAAGCAAATAATTTTATTGGATTAATCTTTAATTGTTTTTTTTTAGTAAAATTTATATTTGTGTCATGATAAATGTTTGTTCCACTAGTTATAGATCACCCTGTATAGTAAATGGAGATGCTGTTTTGGTTTAATAAATTTTTACGAATTTCTATGGAAAACTTAAGAGAACTATATTTCACACTGGCCGGCATTACGGACAATGGTCGAAAATAGTAACCCCTTCGCTTCCACCCGCGAACACTGATTTATTCGTCGGGAAGTGCCGTCCCGTACATCACTCTGCAACAAAATGGGCGGCTCGTGCTATTCTAAAGGCAAAAAAGTGATTTCGCTTTTGTTGTTTCTCGCCGACGACGCGATAATTTTTTCCGCTATGCCATAATAAATCCAAACCCTTTTTTGACCCATAAAAAACTTTAGAAAAATCGCTGGCCTTTATCCCTAACACAAACTTAACGATTTGTTATCATTATAATAACATTTTACCATGATTACTTTTTTCGACAAGATTCTTCGGAGATAAATACTCTTGACTATATTTATGACCGCAAAAGATAATGGCTTTCCTAAATTATCTCTTTAATTACAAGAACTTTTTATTTCCGATTTTAAATACCAACAAGGAATTAAATTATAACATTTTATATATCACGTAGTTAAAATATAAGCTGAGTTCTAAATCTATTTTAATAACATAAATATTTTATAAAAGAAAAAAAATACCGGGTGTAAAAGAAACTGACTTTTTTTGAAAATAGAAGATTAAAATTATGTTTAAGGGTTTACAAATACATTTATTGAACTAAAAATTTTCAATTTCATTTCCGCTGAAAACACGTTTATCTTTTAAATGTATCTCAAGTTTGCAAATGAGAAAATGTTGACGTAACTGATAAAACGTATGGGAGTGTCTCTGTACTGGCGGGACGGGCGTTTAAGCTTGGTATTTCATAACAAATTGTTAAATTGTCGTTAAAAACTTCAAATAAAATATTTAATAATCTAATTTAATTGAAGTCAAATTAACAGTGTGTTACGAAATACCCAGCTTAAACGCCCGTTCCGCCAGTGCAGAGATTCTCCCATAAGTTTTAGCAGTTACGTTAAAATTTTCTCAGTTGAAAACTTGATCGCGCGTCAAAACGAAGTGTTCTAACTGACTTAGAATTCAATGAGTTATATTGTCAGTTGAAAACTTGATCACATGTCGAAATGGGCGAACCAAGGCTAGCGAAGGGACTCGCTGATAATCTCGCTCGTTCGTTCTTTTTTGGTGTTGTGTCCACACAAAGCGAACGTTTACATTTCCTAAGCCGATAAATGAGCATTCGCAAATCACGTTCATTCCAAATCCTTCGCTTGTTTATTTTCTTTTGATGTACCCACACTTTGCTTTTCGATAGGGTGAACACACCAAGCGAACGCTTTCGCTTGTTAACGTTCGTTCGCATTTGTTCGCTTGGTGTGTACGCGGCATTAGAATTCAATGAGTTATATTCTTATATTGTTTTCTAAACAAATAAAATGTACTTTAAAAACATCATATCTCAATCGTTTTATTTAATAATAATATCCTTTATTGATTGCACGAAACATACAGAGAAAAGAAAGTAAATATTTAATACACAGTAAATAAACCAATATATGGACAACGAAATAGAATTGTATTAGTTTTTGCAATAACTCTAAAAGTATTTTCTTGTTGGTTTTCGTACAATTTATAATATATACTTAACACAGGTATTTAAATACAGTGGAATGAACTCATAAAAATTACTTGTACCTAATATCAATTTTATAAGTTAAGAACAATAAAATGAAAAACGAATTATTGGATGAAAATACAAATGTTAAAATAAACTCATTTAAAACCGATATAAAAGCTTGTTTTTAAATTTTGTTCAAACAAAGTATTTAGTTACTGAAAATTCGAAAGTTGTAGATTGTCGACAATCATTATTATGTGTTGACTTTTACCTGTGTAGTCAGTGTACAGGTTCTTAATTTTTATTTTGTTAAGAAAATTCTCCCTTATTTTAAAAATTTATTACCTACATGGTTATAATAGTTTACCATACAGTACAAATGACTCTAGAAGTATTTGAATTAGGAAGTGACATTATACAAAAGTATCAATATTTCTGACTACGAAATTACCAACGTGATAGATGATCTTTAGTTTAGTCTATTGTTAACATCAAGAGCCATGGTACCTAGTAAGGATAGAAACCAGGACTTATTTTAAATTTTATGGTTAAAAGTAATTTTACTGTATTATAAAATACGATTTCAGGGTAAAATTAAAACAACTTTGACAATAATTAAACATACTACTATAAATAAACACCTTTTATAATAAATGTTAAAAAAATTCTTCTTGAAGAAATAAATTAAAAAGAATGGAAAATATGAACTGTATTGTGTATTTATTAATTATATTTCAAACTTACATGCAATTATTAGCATGGGAGAGTCAGCATATTTGAAGTTAAAATGTAGAATGAATGAAGTTAAATTATGCACAAACGTTTCTGTAATGGCATTAGGTATTGCTAATGTTCCTGCAATATTTTAAAAATTAAAATTTCATTGTTTAACATGTAATCAAGAGAAATCTGAAATTTTTTGAATCATATTAGTAATAAAAAATTAATAGATATGTAGTGGTGTTGTAGTTAATTTTTTTTCTGAGATCCATTAACCATTAATATATTTAATGGAGTTAACAACCATCCCGACTATAAAAACTCTTTTAAAGCGATGCTAGTGTGTCTCACTGAAAATTTCAAGTGCCGATTCTTTTGAGGTTAGATTAAAATTAAACTTTGATAGCTAGGAATCTAAAGTGGAGGTTAAAACCCCTGATGACCTTTCTTAAAAAACGAGCATCCATGCTAGTTATCAGTTAAGAAATGATTATTTTCTAGGATTTATGCTAAAGTTTAATAAAGAGGAAGATGCTGTGTATTCAAAGAAGCTAAAAAATGCAAATAATAAACTTTATTTCGAAGATAACAATTCAAATTAACTAATTCCAAGTTAAATATAAGGGGAAGAGGAAAACCTTTAGGTAGGTGATGAGGCCACAGGGGGAAAGATGGTTATATACAAGTTGAAATGTAACGGAAACTACGGGGAAATAATTTCAGTAACGGTGGACGGCAGTGAAAATAAAACAACCAGTACTTGATTCAACAGGACAAACTTTTCAATGTGGATATTAATTCTGCAAGCACGTATTATGTTGAAATAAAGTTAACTTTACAAAATTTAACAATACTGGCTAAAATATCCGATCGACCAAAAATTATAATTACATTCATACGAACAAAACATTAAAATAATAAATTCTTGCTGAGGTTTCAACCGCAGTTCAACGGTAACGAAGCGGTAGAAAATTACAGCCTCTGTACCGAGGGGTCGGAATAATTCCTCGAGAATTTTTCACCTGAAACAAGAAAATTAAAAAATAATAAACTAAAAGTTCAGAGAATACTTAGAAATTGGAACATAACGTTATTCAAAAAACATTTTTTAATTAGCAATTAGCGCATGTTAAAAATAATCAATTTTTTTATGGAAATTTTTCGTAAATTATTAATAACTCAAAACAATTTAATGCAAAAATCTGCTACAATAAAAAATAGAATTACAAAGACATATGTTTGCACGAACCATTATTATGACATTTGGAATTGCATTTCATATTTTTGAAAACATCTAATTTTTTGCACAGCTCCAATAGCCACTTAGGAAAGTTTGGAATTGCAAAATGAAATCATTTACAAACGACTTTCTATTCGAAGCCCTCATTATTCCGCTCATTTTCTCCACAAATAACGTGAACATATTCATGACAGCTTAAAAATTTATGGTTTCTTTTGCACAAATAATACAATAAATTTTGTTATCATCTTTATTTCCGAAGGTTGTGAAACTTTCCAGTTTGAGGGCCGCATTTAACTTCAACAATTTCTTCTAAGATCGAGCATGGGTATGTATATTAGCATCTAAAATGCGTTGCGGCATTTTCACATTGCCAGAACGCGTTGTAGCCAATTATTAAAACAACCACAACACAAATTTCGCGTTGTGGAGTTTCTGAATAGTCTGCAACGCGTTGTGAGCGTTTTTATAGATGCCACAATACAAATTACACGTTGTCTGAACCTGAGAAGCAAGAACGCGTTTTTTTTTCGTTCAATGAGCGTTTTCAGTTATTAGTTATGTTAGGGTCAAGGTAACATAACTATTAATTATACAACAGGGTGTCCCTTAAAAACGTGCACAAACGCGTCTTTTTGTCAAGATGACTGAATTTGGATATTCATCCTTTGCCCATGTACTCTTCATACAGGGTGGGCCAACGAAAACGAAACAGACGAGTTTTGAAATAGTTAATAAAAAAATTTGAAAAAACGCTCGGATAAGTCAACTTTGGTTTCGAGGGGGACATATTTTGCAATAGAAGTGATTCAAAAATCCATTCACCCCTGTGCCTTATGGACACAACCCCTAAAATTTTAATAGGGATTGTGGGGTAAGTAATACCTTGTTAGAAAGATCTTTTTACCCAGAGTAACATGCCAAAAAAAAAGTTAAATCCTTCGATTCTTTTTGAAGATATTCAAAATTTAACATGTAGAGTTTTCATGCCTTTAAAATTGTGCTATGAACACCGTGGCTTCAATTTTAAGTGTTTTGATAGGGTAAGTAATACCTCCTGGGAAACATACAAAAACATGTAAAACGCAATTTATTTTCATTTTCTACAAAAGAGAAATTTAAATTTATTCGAGGAATTGTTTAAAATTTTGTAACATCTGGAATAAAACAATGCAAAACATAAAACGATTTATAACCACATTGAGATTCTTTTTATCAGTTATATTTTGTATTAGTGGTGATTTTCATCGTGTTAAAACTGTTTTGACTTATTATTAGAAATCAACATTTAAAATTTTGTGAACTTCTGTAAAAGCTTCTGCTAGCAATGGTTTATAAAATTCCAGAAAGGGTTGAATTAATCACTTTTTATTTTAAAAACGATGAGAATGCTCATCGTGAAGCTAATTTATTTAATGAACAACATCCAAACAAACATTGTAAACGAAAATACGTTCTGGAGTTGGTTGCAAAATTTAAAAATACTGGTTCTGTTGGTAATAAGAAACGCGATCCTGGCAATGTTCGTCCAATAAGAAATGAGGTCGTTGAAATAGGTGTTTTGGGACAAGTTGCTGCAGATCCAACTTTAAGCACAAGAAAACTGGAGACTGTGACTAACAGCAGCAGAACAACCATTCGCCGAATATTGAAAGGTCACAAATATCATCCCTATAAAATTCATTTAATTCATGAGTTAAATGAAGATGATTTTGATAGGCGACTGCAATTTTGTGAGGTAATGACGGAACGGATAATTGCTGATGAAAATTATCTTTATAATATCTGTTTTTCTGATGAGTGCACTTTTTTCTTAAACTCAACCGTTAATCGTCATAATTGTCGATATTGGTCAGATGAGAATCCTAGGGTATTTCATGAAGTTCACACTCAAACTCCTCAGAAATTGAATGTGTGGGTTGGAATTTTTGGAGACCGTCTTAATGGTCCTTATTTTCTAGATGGCAATCTAACAGGAGATATGTACTTGGATCTACTTCAAAACTTTGTTCATCCATTTCTTGACGATATTATCGAAAATGACGATCGTTATTTAGAAGACCATCTGATTTTCCAACAAGACGGAGCCCCTCCTCATTAGACACGGCCTGTTAGGGAATTCTGGGATACGACGTTTCCTGGGCAATGGATTGGGCGTAGAGGACATTTGGAGTGGCCGCCGCGATCTCCTGATCTTACTCCCCTTGATTGAGTTACGACAGAGAATTATTAATGAATGCCGAGAAATTACTGCTGAAATGTTACAAAATGTAAGAATTCGCTTTGAGCAAAATTTGTACGTTTGCATGGAGGTTGGTGGAACTCAATTCGAACATTTAATAAAATAATAAAAACATCCTTGAAAGTGTCGGGATCGATGGGATTCTTTAAAGTGATAAGTTTTCTTCAAAAAGATTAGTTAAGTTTAGTTTGGTTAAATAAAAAATAATGTGCAATACTGTTTTATTTTTAATTCTTTAAAACAAACCAAACGATTTCACTTTTGTTTTTTTGTATGTTACTTGTGGTAAAAAGAACTTTCCAAGGAGGTATTACTTAACCTATCAAAAGACTTAAAATTGAAGGCGTGGTGTTCATAGCACAATTTTAAAAGGTATGAAAACTCTACTTGCTAAATTTTGAATATCTTTAAAACGAATCGATCGATTTAACTTTTTTTTGTATGTTACTGTGGGTAAAAAGATCTTTCCAACGAGGTATTACTTACCCCACCATCCCTATTAAAATTTTAGGGGTTGTGTCCAAAGGGCGAGGGATGAATGGATTTTTGAATCAACTCTATTGCAAAGTATGTCCCTCTAGAAACGGTATTAATTACCTTATCAAAACACTTAAAATTGAAGGTGTGGTGTTCATGGCATAATTTTAAAAGGCATGAAATCTCTACTTGTTAAATTTTGAATATCTTTAAAACGAATCGATCGATTTAACTTTTTTTTTGTATGTTACTCTGGATAAAAAATCTTTCCAACGAGGTATTACTTACCCCACCATCCCTATTAAAATTTAAGGGGTTGTGTCCATAGGGCGCAGGGATGAATGGATTTTTGAATCAGCTCTATTGCAAAATATGTCCCCCTCGAAACTAAAGTTGACCTGTCCGAGCATTTTTTCAAATTTTTTATTAACTATTTCAAAACTCGTCAGTTTCGTTTTCGTTGGCCCACCCTGTATGTAATCATATACAGAGAATAACTGTATTTTTTAACAAATTAATGTGAACAAGCGCCTTAAAGTATTTGGTGTACTCTTTGATGTAACATAGGTTTTTCTTCCTGTTCTTCTTCTTCTTCATCCGATGCCCTCTTATATCGTAGGTTAGCATAGGACGAGGTTAGTGTCTACGAACAGTTTCTTTGAGTTTTAAATACTGTCATATTTTTTTTTGGAAAAATGGTAAGATAAACTTAATAATAAAAGTTCAATGAACACCTCAAGGCAGCATGTTGGGACCTCAGAATTTGATTCAAAATTTATTGAAAATGCCGGTAGTCTGACCCCTGATGCCTAATAACAACGCTTATACTAATGTGGTCATAAATTACAATCAAATACTAATATACTATCATTATTTACTTTTCAATAAGTAAGTACAATTTATACCTTGAATGGATTTCGTTTATTATACAAAAATATTGGTATAAAGAAATAAATGTATTTACCTACGCAGTTCCATTTATTTAGTGGAATAAGACAAAAGGAAAATATTTAAAAATTGTATTTTTATCAAGTTGTGAAAGTAAAATTAAATAGCGGTTTAGTAGATCGTGACCTGGCAACCTTTAATGGGATTTTGCTGATTTATCCCGAAACTTAATAAACACAAGGTAATTTGCTAAACCTATTAAACTATTTTAGCGGTTTAATTTATCGCCCTACTTGATGTTCAATTATTTTTTATATAATTGTATTTATTTGTATTTCTTGACAAATAACACAGTATTATATGATATAAATTTATTTGTTACAAAAAAAAGGTTTTTCTCGATCGACCTTGTTTTAAAAACATGTTTCGAAATTTATAACTTGAAACTTTTTAAGCAATGATTGATTTAGGCTATTTAAATCCGAGAAGCTTTTATTGCGGTGGTCGCTTGTAGCTCGTTGTCAAAACAAATAAATGTCTTTCCGGAACTGTGTTCCATATGAGACACCGCTATTAAAGTAAGTCCTGAGTTATTTAATATAATTTAACATATTATAAAATAAACTTCCCTTAGTATTCGCATATTCTAAATTCGTTGTACACAGTAATTATATAATTACTCGAGTTTATATTGGGTTGCTATTGTAATAATTACGATAATGGACATAATTAAATGTATAGATAATATGAAGTATTATTAAACATTATTATGACACTTCGTGTTTACAAATAAATAATTTAAATTATGTACATTACGACACTTATTTGTGGTTTTGTGTATTTATATTTTTTCTCACATTAGCGGTATTAAATTACTCAAAAATAATTAAGAATTATAATGTTTTTAAGGCCAATAATATATGTTGGTATTCAAAATTATTTCAACAGGCCTCGACGTTAATAGGTCCTAAAGACGAATAGACATCCCAAGGCAATTGAACTTCGTCTCCGAATCCAACAGAAATCTGTTAAAGGATTGAAGGTGATAAGGAGATTTACATAAACTTACGTTAGTACTTGAATATTCTCTTTTACATACGAAACAAGTTAAATAAACTTGACTTTTTTGTACGTTCTAAAGTTATGTACATACCTAACTTCAAGGATGACATACTTATTTTAGCTTGTTGGATGAAAATCAAAATAAAAATAAATTTGTTTTAAGTTTGTGGAATAGAATATTCCTTAAACCTTTTTTGAATTTAATAGGGTCATCTATTGTCAGTTATATTCATACAGAGTGTCCCAACACAGAATATACAATACTTTTAGGCGTACACTCTAATAGTATTTTAATAATATCCCGAGTGTCCATTCCAAGATGGCGCACTAAAGTTATGTTTTTTTTAAATAGACCATCCAATATATTATGATGTTTTTAGATTCCTTATCAAAAACTAATCATACTTTATACAGGGTGTTTACGGTTCACCCGTTTATCTTTGAAGAGGTGATACTAGAGACGAAAATAAGTAGAATAACAAAAAATCATCTTAGTAAAACTTTCTTTAGGAGAGTTACAGCCTTTTGAAGATACTACCAAAAAGGGTGTTTTTACGATAGTACTTCCAAACGGTTTACATAACACTTTTAAAATTTGGTACAGATCTTTATAAACTTTTGAACTATTATCATGATTTTTTTTTTTGAAATTTTTTGGTAGCCACTAATGGGTAAGTTTTAACGGGGTTGAAGATAGACATTCTCCAAACTTTGCAGGGGTTAAATATTAAAGTTTTATTCTTTTAAAATAATATTCTTTATTTAACACAAAATGATCCTTTTATTCTAACTCACTAGGATGCACCGTTTACCCAAAAAACACATTTAAGTTGTGTTTCGCTAGCAACGGAAATTTTACGTCGCGGACACCTTTAGCGTTTCGGTCGTCCACGATTAACTGGTGAACCGTATACACCCTGTATAACCTTTTATGGGTCTATCTTCGCCCCTTTTGCTTATATGTATTTGCCATTTAAGCGAAAAAGGTTCCACTTTTAAAAAATCACTGCCCTAAAGAAAAAGA
The DNA here is from genome assembly GCA_963971135.1 of Stenus bimaculatus. Lineage (NCBI taxonomy): Eukaryota > Metazoa > Arthropoda > Insecta > Coleoptera > Staphylinidae > Stenus > Stenus bimaculatus. Next base: position 58,204,194 of record OZ020180.1, read on the forward strand.
AAATTTTGGGTAGAAATTTTGACAAAAATTTTCAATATCGTCTAGTTGACAGGTCACGGTAAATATATATTTGTGATAAGATTTTATCAGGATGTCTCAGAGAACGCCCTGTATATTTGAACATCAATCGATCCATTTTCTTCAAGCTTTTTACTGATATGTTTGTATGGTCGCAATTTAATGGTTTAGTAGATACTAGTATCCAAACAGAGAAACATTAAAAAATAGGATTCAATGTTCAAAAATATTCAATTTATTTAACATAAAAATAGATGTTCAAAAAGCTGTTCATTTTCCTCACGTGAAACATTAACGTCCGGTTTCTCCACCATATCTTGAGACTATGAGACCAAACTAAATATTAAGCTGCGTATCAGACCCACGTGGTTTTAGAAAAAGCCAATTAGAAGAGGATTGGGAGCGTAGCGTCTGTTTTGTGGCTGAGCTTGGTGAAGTTGCGTCTAAAGACATGTTGGAGAAACCGGGCGTAAGTCTATTTACAAATGTACGTCGGACATTATTGAGAATATCCGGTGTGATGGATAATTGGAATTTTAAATGGCAACCTAGGTCGAGTATGGTATTGTTTCAAAGGTCTTTTAAAAAGAAACAACTTTTATTAGAATACTTTTGTAATATCTTGCATAATTAATAAATTAAACGAAAAAGAAATATGAAAACAAGTGACCGTTCCTCTCTTAAATCTTAAATTATGGAAAAATTAAAACGTTACCATCATTCGCAAATAGGTGAGAGAGAATTTTTTAATGGAAACTCTTTTTGCATTTTTCGCTTTATTCATTAAAAATAATCAACTTTTTTTTTGAATTGATGATGATGGTAGTGTTTTAATTTTTCCATAATTTAAGAAACCATCTATCTGTCACTTGTTTGCATTTATTTTTTCGTTTAATTTGTTAATTATGCAAGATATTAAAAAAATATTTTTATAAAAGTTGTTTCTTTTTAAAAGACCTTTTAAACAATACTACATTCGACCTAGGTTGCCATTTAAAATTTCAAAGTTACCTCTACTTTCAGGTACTTCCGGTTTGTTTTGGAAATTACGAATTACTCCAAAAGATTCTTTAGGTTCACTTTGGTAATATATTTTTTTTTCATCAATATACGACAAAGTGTTCTCGAAATAAAGAGGTGGTGCGGATGGTCAGGGACACCCTGTATCTCAATAGAAACCCTGTAAAAAATCCCATCGATTGATATTAAAACATGAAGAGTGTTCCATTTGTAAATTTCGTTTAATTGGTGAATTTGCGTTTCATGAGGCACCCTGATAAAAGCTTATCACTAATTTAAATTTGACATGATAGTTGTAAACTAGACCGCTATCGCTATTGAAATGATTCTGTCGAAATGTTAACCCAAAATTGTCACTTGTATTACAGCAGTGATTTTCCAAAAATGGATTTTTTTTTCGGTTAAATGGCAAATATCAGCAAATCGAGTGAAGGTATATAGATTTTTGATAAGGTATCCAAAAATGTCATAATATATTGGGTTTTCCATTTAAAGAAAAGATACTTTGATTTTCCATCTTGGAATGGACACCCGGTGTATTATTAAAATATTTTTAGAGTGTGCGCCTAAAAGTATTGTATATTCTGGCAAAACCCGCATGTCGATATCCTTTTCTATTGGAACTGTAACTATTATTTTAATTTAATAGAGTTTTTATCTATTGTCAGTTATACATATACATATAGTTCAAAACCAAGCAAATGCTTAATTTTCAAGTTAAATGGTAAAAAGCTAATTAAATAGTTTTTAGTAATCGCAGCTGTAAATTTTAATGCAGCTTTTAATATTATTAAAAGTTCAACCTATCAGCAACTTTAATTTCAACACAAACTTTTCGAATAATTTCGAAGTTTGAAAGCGTTGAAGGTAATATTAGTAATTTAATGCTATTGATTGTCTATTTGCGCCACTAAAATTTTAAATCTAATTTTCAAAGTGCTTTAACGTCAGTAGATAATTTTTGTGGTAAATTAATATTATAATCTAAGTGCATTTTCATTTTTTATGAATCATAAGCAATTAAAATGTTATTTTCTTGAAAATAAAATACTAATTTATTTTTAAATTGATATAAGTTGGAGTTTTAGGAAGCCATATACAAAAGTGGCTATATAATTTTCTAAAATCCAGAACTTTCCGCGAAAAGTTTGTGCTACAATTTTCTTCATAAATTTTATAGTCTCTAATAGCATTCGTGGGTGTATTTATAAGAGTTGTTTAAGTAGTTTTCATGTCAACTCATTTTGTGACTTCAGCAACTTAATTTGCAGACATACAATATATCATTATGTATTGCATTTTACCTACGTAGCTTAAATAATTCCGGCGTTATTAGTAACTGTAATATAAATGCTATAAAAATGTGTTCTTTTGTAATAAAATTTTATTGGGAAAGAATGAAAAGAGGGTAATAATTTTTTGCAGGTTTATCTGGCCATAATAATAAAAATCGAATGTATATTATTGTGGGGTTAAAACTCAAAGGGCTAGTAAGGGTATTTGGGTCATCTGTTTGCGTGTAGAGCGGGTAACACGCTTGGGACGGTGGTAAACCATACATGAAGACGCCCCTCGTTTGCTCTGAGGGTACAAAAGCTGAATATGACAAATGCTTTTGTGCGGAGATGAATAGACATAGTGGGACTGGCAGACACGTTATACCCATTTACAAATTTATTAAGCAAATACATCATCGAGATTTTGTTACGGAGTTCGTTGGAGATAGATTAATATGAGGAGATGATTATCCGAGTCGTCTCCTCGAAGCTTGGCGTGTGGCTTTCTTCAAGAAAGGATGAATGTTCTCGCTCAGGGCAATTGAACTTTTAGACTTGAAACTAATTAATGTCGGTTGCGGTCGGAATAGATGTCAGCTGATTTAATAAGCTTTCGAAAACACTTTGGTTAAATTGGAGAAGCACTTCATGTAATTATTTATTACCATGCAATAATTATACCTACTACATCATTCATTCGATTATGTTTAACAATAATAATCGAATTTTAAGGTACGAATGAATTAGACTTTAAGTAACTAGCATTCCTACTAAAAATACAAAAAATAATTTTTAATTACCTTTAGGAATTGCAAAATTAATAAAGTCAGTAATTTATTTTACTTCGATTAGAGACCTGCTGTTTTACCTAGACTTCTTCTTTTTTAATATACCCCTAATGGGCAAGTCAATTTGGACACAAAGAAAGGTTATATCGCAAAAAATACTGTAGTTCTAATATTTTGATATGGTTTTAGGACCAGTGACTTCAAGTTTGCAGCAAAAAAATCGATGGATATCATATTTTCGTCATCGAAGTTAATCCTATAATAAAAATTATAGTTTGTCATTGCAAAATTTAAAAGCAAAGAAGCCGTCAAAAGGAATATCTTGTTGCTTTTCTTACAAATCATCCGAAGCTTAAAAATATATCAAATTTCTAAATTCTTTGCTAGGAGCCAAAAAGATTGGAGGAAATGGAGGTAAATGCTCTTTAAGGTTCCTCAATATATGGGATACCAAATTAATAATGTGTTCCTATCGATAGATGATTTTTATAAATTTTCTCTCTGTAAGAGTTTGGAAGTGGTCGGTTTGCTGGTTGAAGTCACGAATATGTTCAACTAAGTCCTCAGTTTCTTCAAGTGACTCAATAATAGCTAAATAAATAATTGCATCATCCATTATAAATTATTATTCATTTATACTATTAATATTGAAACTAGTCAAAATTTCACAACCTTTTTGTATGTCCATAGGATGGCGCGGACTGACACAAGCATGCGCGTGTAATCGGCGCCGGTAATCTGAAAGCGGGCAAAAGCGTGTAACCTGCTTTTTTCTGTTTGTACACTTATAATCCCATTTTAATTATTGCAAATTACAGGTAAAATAAAGATTATAGCTAAAAAATTGGTCTATTCGTGAAATTTTGTGTACAGATCTTCTTGGCCATTGGGTCGCTCAATTTAATGAAACTAATATCAAATTGGTAGATGCATTATTATTCAAATAAAAGTAAATTAACACTTAAAAATCTATAAATAGTGTTCAGTTGATAATAGGCAAAGTTACATCAGATTTTGATATTCTAATCTTGATAATAGCTCTTGCTCCAGTGAACCGAGAAATATATCTACATAAACCCAAAATAGGACCAACCAGGTAAAAGATATTCTTCTCGTTCAAGTTCTAGGCACAGCATAATGATGTTAAGAGCTATTTTCTCATTGCATGTGACTGTACGATTACCATATATGGCAAAGGAAGGAAAAATAAGTCCTTAAGTTACTTGAAACGGACACCATTTTGAGAGGGATGTCTCAACTTTCAATAAATCTCATGGTCAACATGATGAAGTTAAAGAAACAGGAGAATCAATTTTTCTTTTTTTGTATGGTTCAAAAAGTAATGAACAAATACTTGATCAACTATGACTACACGTTTATCTCGCGTAAATCGATCCGGATGGAATTGAATGGAATAAAATTGACTCGATCCACAGTTGGGTTGGATTCAACAGTAATCTGATTTGATAATTTCCTGCTCCTGCAAAGGCAGATACTCATGCTCCCAGTGTTCTTGTGTCAAAGCGAAATGTTCAGGTTTTTGCAAATTTTGTAAGGAAGCAACTTGTTCAAACATTGAAAATGAAGTTATCAATTACCACGAGGAATATTGTAAAATGATTATGACACCATCGATTGTTGGCCTATGATAATTATGAAGACGCCATGCATATTTACGATTAATTTTTGTAATTAATTGTACTTTAATTAATAAAAAAATAATAACATGAAAAATCGAAAAATGGTACCCTACTTTTGTCTAGTTTTCTCACCCCTTCACTTTCTCAATAACATATTTCCACACCCTAAATTATTCGGAACTCTTTAAATTCCAAACGAAGTTTTATGAATACCAAGATATTGTATACGGTCTGATGCGGTAGGACATTCGGATGTAATTTTATCAGATAGTCAGATCGAAAGCTAATTCGGATCGTATTCAGGTATTTTTCCATAGAAATTATCAGGTCAGAAGGTCGGATGGCCAGCTCCTTGATGCTGATTCCGACCAATTTGAATATATTTAATGATACGAGCCACGTGCAAATACTGTATATTGCTCTAAAAATTGACGCGTGAAATAGAAACACGACTTTGACGATCCAGACATCATGATTTGGGAAATATTCTCTTATCTAAATTCTTTTTTGGACCTATTTTGCCTGTACTAAATAGAACCCTTTTAACTACCAACAATAACCCACCAAATAATAAAATAACTCGAGTAATAAAATTGCTGCTCCATTAATTAGGTATTTTAATTATTCCAAAATTATTCCAAAGAATAAAAATCCAATTAATTAAAGATAAACCAATTAGTAGGGAATTAATGTCGAAATTATTAATAATTTATTGCAGAGCTTAAAATTATTATTAATTGAAATATATAATAGCATTAAAACTTTCAATTGTTTTGGTGCAATTATTATTGTCTGAACCGTAAAACATTTCTAACAATAGATATGCAGGCTGTTTTTAGTGCATTTCCCGTATTTGCGGAAAAATAGTACTCTACCGAATTAAGTATATATAAACAAAAAACACATAATTTCAGAAAAAATTTATAATCTTATTTTCTTATGATCCAAAATTTTTGTTCATGTAAGTTAAGTTTTTGATGTTAAGATATCTATTTAGCTTTTCAAAACGTAAAGTTTTTAATTGTTCTTTGAAGAAGCAAACCATTTTGGAAAATGCATAAGAACCCAAAAAGAATTTTTTAATAAAGATTGTAACAACGTTCTTTTTGATTTTGCTTTTATAAAGACCTTGCCTTTTTAAACCTTCGCTAGTTTTATTTTTTTGAATGTAACATTCTATTGTTGGATCCACAGTTTAAATTTTTTTTAGAAAATAAGTACGTTTGTAATATTTTTTTTATTTTCTTTTGTAATTACTGGTACTTTTATTGGTGCTGCATAAGTACAGAATATAAATTAAATTCTTCATCGGAAAAATCTATATCTATCTAACTTTATTAAGATGCTATTCCAACGTGTCGTACAATCTAAGTTTTAACATATTTCTTTGACATATTTTTAAAAACCTTTCACTTTTATTTGGCGATCTTTTAAAGATTTTAACAACCTTTCGTATTTTTGAAATAAGAGGAGAGATTCTTGCATGGCTTATAATCCTGCTACGTACTACCTATAAAATCGGACTCTACACAACTACGCCCTCAACTGTACCAACATCTTCAGCTGTGTTACCCCAGCCTAACTGCTTTTAGCCTAACCAATGTTACATATACCAATCAAACGCACTCATTATGCACTCAAACGCTCCACCTAAAAAAAGTTTTGCACCGCAACATGAAAAAAGTTATAGCCAAAAATACAAGTTAGGCTAGGGTAACGTTACCCCAGCCTAACTTTCTTAAATTTTAGAATTTAATAACTTTAAATACATGTATCTTATGGATTTTCAAACGCACTCAAACGCTCCACCAAAATAAAGTTTTGCACCCTAACATAAAAAAAGTTATAGCGAAAATAAAAGTTAGGCTAGGGTAACGTTACCCCAGCCTAACTTCCTCAAAATTTCGAATTTTATAACTGTAAATATATGTATCTTATGTATTTTCAAACGCACTCAAACGCTCCACCAAAATAAAGTTTTGCACCCTAACAGAAAAAAAGTTATAGCGAAAATTAAAGTTAGGCTAGGGTAACGTTACCCCAGCCTAACTTCCTCAAAATTTCGAATTTTATAACTTTAAATATATGTATCTTATGTATTTTCAAACGCACTCAAACGCTCCACCAAAATAAAGTTTTGCACCCTAACAGAAAAAAAGTTATAGCGAAAATAAAAGTTAGGCTAGGGTAACGTTACCCCAGCCTAACTTCCTTAAATTTTCAAATTTTATAACTTTACATGTATGTATCTTATGTGTTTTCAAACGCACTCAAACGCTCCATCAAAATTATGAAACTTATGAAAAATAATTAGGGATTCGGAACATGTAATTGCGCAAACAAACAATTAAGTATTAAAATAATTTATCATTAACAGTAAAAATATATAATCATAATTAATTAATAAAATTGTTTATTTCCATATAAATGGTCAAATATTTTAGAATTTAAAACTTTTATAACTACCACTTTTAAAAATTTGTTTGTTTATTGTGGTTATGTTGTTATGAACTGAACTTGAGTGAACAGGTGATACCCCTTTAGAGCATCATCACTTAGGGGAAAGGGGGGAAGAAAGTCGTTCAATTCGTTCAAAGTAATCCCGACGTGATCGGGTAAAAAGAACAGACACAAATTGTAAATTGAACTGAACAACTGATTTATTTGAACGGATCATATTAAAAGAACACAACTATTATGTCAAATTAAATAGTTTGAAGAATTCTACCATGATAATAAAAAATTAATTTTACTTTTGAAAACATCTGAGGAGGAGGCGGCAACTTTTTTTTCAAATAGCAATATATTTTTTTCGATTGAAAAAAATCATTAACAAAAATAAGCTAAACCGAACACGAATATTTTTTTTTAAATTAAATTTCTTAATTTTTTTTTTTAATTTTTTTTTATAATTTATAAAAAAAAACAAAAAATTCAAAAACAAAAAAACAATTGAATTAAATTTAAAAAATTAATAATAATAAAAATAATGTTTTGTTTTGTTTTGTTATAGTTTTTTTATTATAAAAAATAAAATTTAAAATTTAAAAAAATGTTGCCATTTGAAAAAAAAAGTTGCCTCCTTCTCCTCTGATGTTTTCGAAAGTAAAATTAATCTTTTATTATCTGATGGTAATGTTTGGACGCAAGGGTCGCTTAATCTTTAATCGCGTTACTTTATTTTTCGGTATGCAATAGACGCCGTTGCGATTAAAGATTTACTTCTTGGGGTTATGTGTTTTGAGTAACAGTAAACGTTAATTTTAATAATTAAGTTTATTAACAAATATTTACAAATAGGAATGAATCTTAATGTTCACCCTGATTGACTGTTCTTAGGTTACTTAAATAAAGATGCGCCGATTGCGCTTTGCTAGGGCTCAAGTGGAATTTGCAAATCCACATGGCCTAACACATGGCCCTGCAGATGCCCTGGTACACATACATACATACAAGGTGTCCAAAAAATGGCGGATAAGCTCTCCAGTACGTTGTTGGGGATCCTTCAGGGATCCCCAGAAAAATAGTTAAAGAAATAATTAAAAAATTTTATTACAAAATCTCGGTTGGCATCGAGATTTATAGTTTTAGATAAATTAACTATTTTTTCGTACGCTGCGTTTTTCAGACCTTTATTAGTGTAATCCTCGCTCTTAATTTTCCATAAACATGGAGATAATTTATACTCCTCAATAAATTGAGTCATAAACTCCTTGCTCCAGTATCGAGAATCGCACATCAGAGCCGGATCTAGGGTGGAGCGAGTGGGGCACTCGCCCAGGGTGAAAGTCAAAGGGGGGCGCGAAAAAAGACATTTTTTTAAATTAAAAAAAAATTGTTTTTATATGAAATTTCAGGATCGACCCAAATTTTTCACGATGCACGTGTTTTATAATTCTTGTTTTATTGTTCTTAACATTAAACTTTTGCCGCTTAATTTCTGGAAACCCTGTATACAAAAATTCTATATGGAAACTAAATTAAATTTGTATGGCACTAGGCATCGTTTTTGTTAAATTTTTGATTACAAATGCCCAAAAATCAATTTTAATTAGCGAAAAGTACGCTTTTCAAACATTTCGCCGAGTATCTTCTTAAGCCTTAATTTTTAAACAAAGTAATTATTAAATTAAAAAAAATGTAAGGAATAAATATATTAATTTTATGTTAACCTTTAAACTAGGGTAGTTTATCATTTGCTGTATAAAACCATACCATTTTATTTAAGGTCTCCTTAAATTATTATCCCTTTCAATTTATTTATTCGAAACTTCTTGGTATTAGATGATCTGATTTAAATAGTAAATACCATGTTACGAATAAGTCACGATTTTATTTCACTATCACTCAAAATGAGTCTACTTCTAGTGGGTAACTAAGAGCGAGATAAAAAGGTGACTAATTCGTAAAAAGGACATAAACTGATATTTTTTACATAAGAAAACCTTGTTTAATTGACATTTAATCTAGGCATATAAAATGGACTTTGAAGATAATGAACCCAGAGATCTTTTTAAAACAGTAAATATGCGCGTGGCCAAGTGCAGGGAAATTAAAAAATCGCATCTCCATGAAAACCCAATTTTAGGATTGGTTCGAGCAAAATATACAAAGGAGTTTACTCAGATAATAAGAAATATAGGCATCGACCCATTTTTTGTGCATTATTGGAGCAAAGTCAATTGAAACGACATGTTAGATTGTTCCAATACTTTTGACAAGTGGGCAAAAGAGATTCTTAAAAATTCCGTTAATAAAATTAATAATGAGGAGCCTGGGTTAAGAGGCAATCAACAGTATTGTCCAGATCTTTCTAAAGATTTAATAAGAATATCTAAGTATATTCCATTGTGGTCAGCTGTTATGGTGTCTTATTTCGATAGGTCGGAAGTAAGAGGTTCCTCGGCTGCAGTAGAGACAATTTTTAATATTTTTAAGAACCATCTCCTTATATCTCTGCCAATTAGACTAGATGATTTTACTACACAACATATTCGATATATGAAGGGTCATGCTAAAACATTAGGAGTAGAATTGATAAGGTAAAATAAGAACTTAATCTTGGATATTAACATACAGAATGTTCCTAAATTTGTGCGAAATTTCTAGCGAGGACAACAATAAATCCAATTTTATGGTTAAAAATGTAGCAGACATTAATATACATCTTGACATAGGTAAATTCTTTATTATTTCTTAAAAGTAAAACATTATTATTACATCGGAGTAACGTCACCCTAGCCAAACTTTTATTTTCGCTATAACTTTTTTTATGTTAGGTTGCAAAACTTTATTTTGGTGGAGCATTTGAGTCCGTTTGAAAATACATAAGATACATATATTTAAAGTTAGAAAATTCGAAATTTTGAGGAAGTTAGGCTGGAGTAACGTTACCCTAGCCAAACTTTTATTTTCGCTATAACTTTTTTTATGTTAGAGTGCAAAACTTTATTTTGATGGAGCGTTTGAGTGCGTTTGAAAACACATAAGATACATACATGTAAAGTTATAAAATTTGAAAATTTAAGGAAGTTAGGCTGGGGTAACGTTACCCTAGCCTAACTTTTATTTTCGCTATAACTTTTTTTCTGTTAGGGTGCAAAACTTTATTTTGGTGGAGCGTTTGAGTGCGTTTGAAAATACATAAGATACATATATTTACAGTTATAAAATTCGAAATTTTGAGGAAGTTAGGCTGGGGTAACGTTACCCTAGCCTAACTTTTATTTTCGCTATAACTTTTTTTCTGTTAGGGTGCAAAACTTTATTTTGGTGGAGGTCTTGAGTGCGTTTGAAAATACATAAGATACATATATTTAAAATTATAAAATTCGAAATTTTGAGGAAGTTAGGCTGGGGTAACGTTACCCTAGCCTAACTTTTATTTTTGGCTATAACTTTTTTCATGTTGCGGTGCAAAACTTTTTTTAGGTGGAGCGTTTGAGTGCATAATGAGTGCGTTTGATTGGTATATGTAACATTGGTTAGGCTAAAAGTAGTTAGGCTGGGGTAACACAGCTAACATCTTCACGATTGGCCCAATTTGACCATTTCTGATGCCCCATCAATAGTTATAGTATTTCTGAACACGTGTCGGATAATCTAGGAATGGTTTTTTGGACTAATTTTAAAACAAAAAGTAAGAATAATTTTTTCCGCTAAAAAAACTTTAAAAAACTCGAAAAATTTCACCCTAACTTTTTTTTTGAAAAGGAACTTATCGTTTTCATATGAGAATTTGGGTAGAAATGAAATTAAAATCTAACTTACCAAAACGAACTATAATATTTTAAATATGAAATATCACCTTTAATTTTGTTTGGAAGTTGCTGTTAAATAATTAAACTTATTAGAGATCGATTTAATTAGTGCGTGCAAAATAAGGAAGAACATTTCAATTTTTTATAAATATTTTTGAAGAAAAGGACGTAGGTTTTTCCTAGAAATAAATCTATAAAATGAAATCATACAATCTCGCCAGAAGAATAAGTGCTATTTTCTTAGAACTTAGCGCAACCCAGAGCCCGGATTTGCTTCTAAAAATTGATGATAATTTTATTTTTATTTCCAAAAAAAAATTATTTTTTTATTAAAAATAATTAGCAGCGCTTGGATATATTATATTTATGTTAACAATTAAACATTACGTTTGGAAATTAATGGATTTATTTGTGACACGTAGGTAAAAAATTATCCAATGTTGCCAATGTTTTAGAAAATACGAAATGTACTGTAAAAATCCTAACATATTAATTTCAAGATGTTCTAGTGAATGAATATCTATAAAACTTTCGTAAACTATAATACTAATACCATTTTATCACGTAATAGAAATATCATAATCTTATGCAATGCCTCAAATGTTTTATTCAAGTTTTTGTAAAAATTGAAGAAAAAACGGCAACTCTGCAATAATTAAATAATTTAAATATAATAAAATATTTATAAATATGTAACTAAGTACATAATTAATACATTATTAACATCAGAAAATTAAAATATTTAGATGGTGTCGGCATTAATGCAATGTTAGTTGTTAGTTAATCCCGACATCGTTGTCGAATTGTGCTAAATGGTGTTAAAAATTCACAACTTCAAAAGCCTTTTCTGAAGCTCGCACATATTTTCATGACCTAATATTTTATAAAAATAAATATTTTACTTTTCTATACATGTGGTATGAATATCAACGTTGGAACACGATCCACCCAGAGAACGATAAGGTGCTTTGCGAATTCATCACAAAGCGGCTGCCAAAAGTATGATATGTGCAAAATTTGAGCCAATTATCATTAACAATGTAGATTTTATGTCAAAAAATTGAAAAAATCAATGCCCTGCATTTCCGAAATGAGGCATCCAAAACCCACTCCTAGATTATCTGACACTTCTTCAGAAACACCTTGCATAAACTAAGGCATTAATTAGACATAGACAAAAACACTTTAATTTCTCCTCCACAAATGCCAAACTCTTTTCAGCTGGAACAGATCCGTTTGCTCGCCCCAGACCAATATTCTATAATTTACCTTCCGCAAAATGAACATTTACATTTAAAGACCTTCTATTGCGAACGGGAGTCCATTCATCAAAAATAACAGTGAAGCGTTTTCCATCAGAACATAGATTTTTTCATGTATTCCAGTATTTAGCTATAATCTGATATCATGTTTTTAACGGTTTCCGCAGATTTTTGAATATCTTTAAAACCTCTCCCAATAAATCAATTTATAAATCAATAGAAGTAATAAAGATATTAAATGGTAATAAGCCATCACGAGCTGCCATTCATGTCAATATTCCAGATGGATTTTCTTTAGTATAATTTAAAAAATAGTTTTCAAAGATTTTTGTATTTTAGTTTGAGTTGGTTCATTAAAAACTTTATCTGTTTTTGTACTTTACTCATTTTGTTTTCTTAAATTTAAGCCGTGTATTGTCTTAAAGTGAGTATTATAGATCCTATACCACATCTTCGAACATTTCGTACAGTTTTGGCTACCGATGAATCATCGTTTCGCTTTTCATTTTCGATAAATTATAGTATATTACGTAACGAGGTAGAAAATGACGTATCTTTTGCGAGTGTGAAAATAGCCGAACGAGGTGCTAGCCGAGTGAGGATGTTACACGAGCACGAAATTCACTTTCTTGCGAGTTGCGTACGTTTTTTTTCCGACAACCACGGAGATTTTGGGACCATTATTAATATTTTGTTATAACAACTAAAAAATCATAGCATAACCTGTGTTGACATCACTTGACATTGAAGTTAGTCGAATATTTTTAGTTAAATGTACCTAATTGTAGGTGGCGCTGTTTTGACGGATGAAAAATTAATAATAAAGGTAATTATATAATGATTTTAATAGTAAAATAAATTTTTATTTGACCTGTCCCCAAGTAGAAACAAAAATTGTAGTTGGAACGTGGTAATATTATAGGGACATTTAAATATTGTAGATCGTATGGATCGTATATTTGTGTAACAATATGTTTAGAAAATATTGTGGTAAAATTCTGACAATGTTGTAGTTTAAATATTGTTCTAGTAATGTGGGTTAAAGATTCTGAAATGATTGTAGTCAAAATATTGTGTTCATATTTCATTACAATATTGTATGAAATACATACTTTTAATGTGTACATAATGTTGAGCAAACATTCTGAACACAATATAATACAATATTATGTTTTATTATGTGCACAATTTTCAAGTAAACAAGACACTATCGACATTTATTAATATTGTCAAATGCATCAATAATTTAATGTGTATCTGGTCCGGTCATCTGGTCCTTTATTTAAAATAAAAAATGGATTTTTGAAAGTAGGTAGATAATTTGAATAAAACAGATTACTATATTTCCAGAATAGTGAGGTGATCTATTTTAGATACAATTAGAGAAAAAATATCATACTAATATCTAAAAAAACCTTTCAGAAGTAGGTAGATACGTTGGTGTAATGATAGTGTACATGCTTAGAAGTCTAAAGGTCCAGGGATCAAACCGCCGTCCCATCTCTATTTTTTGACGTGTTAGGATATTGTCACAGGCACGTAACACAACTTGTGGTAATGTCCCAGCAGAATATCAACACAATATTATCGCCGATCAACATTTGCTGATTACACAATATTGTACACAACCTTATCACAATCTTTTAAAATTGTATTATAATATTATAACAATATTTTCATATCTTTGGTTTCTGCTTGGATCCTTTTTATGCAACTTCTAAAAAATCCAAGAAAGGGCTTTCGGAATTCCTTCGTAGCGCTTCTATCGAAAATTACAAGAAGTTTCTCAACGTTACAAAACAGAAACCCAAAGTCACTAGTGCAGCAATCATTGATTTTCTAAACCACCAATATGAATGGCATATACGATTTTCTCATATGGTCGTCGGAAAAATTATTTTTTGTATACAAAGAGATAAAAAACGTAGCTGATAATACTAATTGTTTATTATTAAATGGCTAGTTTTAATAATCTAATGTATCCAATATATGTATAAATCACAACTCAAAATAACTTACATGTATGAAGCATTAAACGCATCATGAACGCATCTTGAACTGTAAATTGGGTTTATCTTATTTTTTGTAAAATTTAATTTCAGATAGTTCAGCATTAGACCAACAATATGTTATATTGAAGGGAATTCTTATTGTAGTTTGTTTTTAAATTTCAAATACCAAAATATATACCGGATAAACAGGAACGTAATCCATGTATTTCGAATACGGGTATTCCAGTATTGTAATCCCTAGTAGTGCAGTCGATTAAACTATAGTCGATGAAAGGACTTTTCTTGGTTTGATGAGTCCAATTTAAATTCGTTTTTATATGAATATTATGAGGGTGGTAAAATAAATAGCATTTATATTGTTTTTCTATGGTCTTCGTTTCACCTTTCAACAAAAGGGAATAGTTAATTTAATAGTGAGAAGTTTAATTAAATGGTATTTTGCAACTTCTTCTACTTTTCTAAAATGATTTAGTATATTTAAAATGCGTTTTATAGCTTTCATTATTGCAGTTAAAAGGTGGATGATCCGGTTCGGGCTTATGCGATTAAACAGAACAGTAAATTGTGCACTGAACGGAATTGCTGGGGCTGACAGTAGACGAAATTTATATTAAATGTCTGATATTTACATATAAGAATTGTAACTGAGGTTCTTGACAAAATTTAAATTTTTTCAACATTTATTAAATATTTGATAAACATTTAAGTTACTTCCAGAGGGTGTATCACTTACTTATGTAAGTACTACTAAATGCACTAAGTAATTATTGTTTACACTTATACAACTTGTAATGAACACTTTAACATATTAATAAACATATAAAGTTAGCTAATGCACATTAATTTATTAGAATGATGTATATTTAATGCTATTTAACAGTGCGTGTTTCCATTAAATAACATTTTCACATTAGCATTCCCTTCTCTTTCATAAATGCAACTTTTACATTCGGGGTTGATTTAGACCGATAATTCCCCGCCTTTCCGGACGACTGATCCTATTCTCGGAATAAAATCGTGGATAAATCAAAGCTGGGACATTTTAAATACCTCACGTATGGTCGTCAGCCGGCGTCATGGTGGGTTACTCTATTTTGTCTATAACATGTATGTCGAATTCACCAAAAAAATAAGGGCACTGGAGTGAAAGGGTCCCCAGCTTATTTGGAGACCTGTCATGTCCTTTTTATAAATATGTCCGTATGACGTGACTCACGAAAACAATTCCTCGATGACGTGTGCTTAAAAACTAGGGCAGGATTTTCAGAAAGAAATTCATTTATATCTAAGAAATGGTTAATTTAACGTTTACTTTCAACAGGTGGTACATTTCGTGTGTCTCAAAGAATTGTATAAAAAAATTATTTTTTTGATTATACTCCCAGTTTTTTTGATATTATAGTAGGTAGCTCTATTACTGAAAATTATAGGTAAATTATTATAATTAAGTTAACTTCCACATTACCCCTATTACCATAAAAACAATGGTTCATTAATAATTTAGAGTACTTATCATATCATTAAACACTTACAGTTTCTTTACAAAACTCTACCCATCAAATTTTTTTTTAGATAACTTCACAAGGTTATTATAATTATAAAATAATACAGATCTTGTTAATTCTAGGTTATTATTTGCCAAGAAATATTTCTTTGGGAAAACTGTCGATTAGCAAATAATTAAAATTAATCGTTACTCAATCTACAAGTATTATTTGACCCTTAAAGTTAAAAGGGCTGTTTGCATTAATGTGTACCACAGAGAGAATAAATGAATTTCTAAAACGTTTGCAAAATATTGGGCTACGTAGAAAACCAAAGAGATTAACTAAGTGAATTTAAGCAAATAGTAAATCAAGAGTTCCTAAACATGTCAATTTAACTTAAACCGGAGTAATGGAAATTTAGGGAAAGTCATTTAATGCGCTTAAATAAAAAATGTTGTGTACATATACTTAGGTTAATATAAATTTTACTTAAAAGACCAAGATTCAGTAAAATCCATAAAATCATTTAAAGTAATGGCCTATATATTGTGTGTATACTTATTTAGGTGGGATAAATAAGTATTATTGTCCATGGTTACATCTTCAAAATCATAATAATACTCCTGATTTATGGCTTTTTCAACAGTTTACATTTTTAAAGTAATGACTACGTTTATCTCGTTTAACTCGATCCTAATTGGAATTGGATTGAATAGCGATTGACTCGGTCTGCATTTTTTCCGAAACAAACATGTCGGATTGGATTCATAAATCCAATGCAATCCAATCCGACGTGTTTTTTTAGAAAAATATGCCGGTTGAGTCAATCGCGATTCAATCTGGATTGATCGAGTTACACGAGGTAAGCATATAGCCAATAATTACAATTTAATAGTTCCGGATGGATATAAACTTGTATCATTTGAGGTCAAATTGTTATTTACTAACATTCCGAAATGTTTGGTATTAGAAAATGAAAATTGGCCGGTGATTCCTACATATACCTTCATAATGATTTTAAAGTAAATCTTTCATTTTTTTGGAATTTTATTAATGATAAAAGGATGTCAAATAAGTTACCAAATGTTGTGTACTTAGGCGTTAATTATGCTGAATGGGAGCAGAACATTGCTCACCTTTTTGCCAACTACTTCTCTTCTATTTATAAGCAACAAGACATAAAGCAAAAAGACATAGATATACCAGACTACGATGAACAAAATTTTAATAATTTTGGTAAGATTTCTTATTCTGATATATTGGATGCAATAAACAAGCAGACAAATTAACATTTGGTTCGGATGGAGTTGCCATTTATTTTCTCAAAAGATGTGTTAGAAATATATCTATATTACCACTTAGTATTATATTTATTTCAGCGCTTTTTAAAGGTAACTTCCCCGATTCAAAACTATATTATGCCAATTTACAAATCGGGTCAAATTGATAATTTCAGAAGCGTATGTGTTCAGTCAAGCATTCCCAATGTTTTGACTATTTGGTTTCTGTTCAGTTGAACTGGGCTTGTAAAAACAGCATTATTGAGGAGCAGCAGGGTTTTTATAAGAATAAATCCGTAATAACTAACTTTCTAATTTATCAAAATCATCTGTCACTCGTCTTCATGGGTTCCTCAAGGTTCCCACTGTGCTCCTATCTTATTTAATTTGTTTGTCAATGATATAGGACGTTATGTACAGGATTGTAATTATTTGCTTTTAGTAGATAATATTAAAATCTTCAAGTTATTACATGCTTATTATTATTATTATTGTTTACAAAATTGTTTAGATAATAATTTGGTAAAATGGGTTAGTAAAAAATTCTAAATATTAACAAATGCAATTTTATAAGCTTTTACAAGAACCGGCCAAAGATTGTCTCGAAGCATAAATGGCCAAGATTCAAATAGTTTATTTGTTGTTTAGGATTTAGGGATTTTATTTGATTTAGGAACTCGTTAAATATTTCTGTATTTTCATGTAAGTTATTTTATTAAGCTTTAGTTCTATACTACACATGCATTTTTTTAAACATGTGGAATTTAAAATTACGTAAATTCGCTTTGGTATGTCTACGTTTGATATAGTAATACGTCTAAACTAGTTAAAATTGAGCGATAGAAGAATTTTCCTAGATAAACTTAGAACTCATCTGGATCTTTTCTATGAAAAGACGCATACTATACTATATCAATTACGAACGCCACAGTTCTTAGCCAGAGGCACTAGATTTTTTAACAAGCAAAAAATGTAATTTAAATATTCTTTTCTATTTTCTATTTTCTATTCTTCTATTTTGAATCTTATTTTAAATTTAGCTTTAATTATTGGGTTAATTTAAAGTTTTAATTTTTTATTATATTTTATTGCAATGGGGATATCCCGTATATGTACCTTAAATAAATAAATAAGTAAGAACAATTTTTTAAGATAAATTTCATCTTTCACTTTAACTATTTTGTGCTAAAGATCTGTATTTAGGAACAAATTGATGGTACCCCTAAGGATAATCATTCTCTCCAATACTGGGGGAATTAATTATGAATAAGATAATTACGATAATATCATAGTTTTACTTCCTGGAGACAAGGTGCATTCAACATTGGATATTTTCAATAGCATCAATGAGAATATTAAATTTAGTTCAGAAATTGAAATAGAAGGCACCTTGCCTTTTTTTGGACGTAAAACTAGTTAAAAATAATGGGAAAATACCGGGAAAATAAATGTAGATTGGTATAGAAATTCTATAAATTCAAAACGGATATTTGAAGTTCGATTCATTCCATACGCTTACACAAAATTAGCGATCATAAAATAGTTTAAACACAAAAATTATACCTAGTGACCAAAAGTCTCATAAGGCCAATTATACAATAGCACATGAAATCCTCAGTAAAGGTGCGTTTAGCGATGGAAATTTTCCGTCGCAGACGGCTGAAACTCAGAGCATAATAGTTCTGCTTAGCAACGTGTTAGGATGGTTGCTCAGTTGCTAAGCAAAGTATTCCGCTCGGCGTTTTCGGTTATGGATAACGTCGCTAGCAAAACACAGCATAAAAGTAGATGCAGATAGATTAATTAACAGAATTTTTTCACAATACTTGCTTTAATTAACAATCCTGTTAGCAAGGAAGATAACTGATTTAGTAGTTTTGTTAACATCCTCCTGACTCCTGATCACCCAAAAAGTTAATAAGATTCTTAAAGACATCAATGTTAAGCTGACGCCGGTCAACACTTTAAACGTAGAATTGAATGCGTGTCATGTCACCTTTTTTCCAAATTGATTTTTTTTATAAAGAGTCACAAAATATGCTAAATTATTATTCTGTGAAGATTTTGTTTCAAAAAGTTTTTTATGGCCAAAAAATCTTGTATTGGAGCAATGATTGGAGTAAGTAAGTAATTTCTGAAGTTTTAAGTATAAGAGAATACAGTATTTAACAGAAAAATAAAACAAAAATTATAAATTTAATTTGAAATGAAAGTTTCAGAAAAAAATTTTAGTCATTTTTCTTAAAATAAATTTTTGTGACATGACACCATCCGCTTGCGTCTTCAATTATTCAGGAAATTAAAGTAAAAAATTAATTATATCTTATGTTACTTACGGTATAAGAGTTTTAGTTGAACATTGAATATCTAAAATCTAAAAATCATAAGTTTAATTTTTTTAAGGTTAAGGTGTCGGGCGTCGATGAGGTAAATTACTTTAAAAGGTTGATTAATGAGATGGTTCACATTAAAAAAGAAAAATGTGTATATTGTAACGTAATAAAGACTAATATATTTTAACGTTCAAGTTATTTGATAGTGGATGTATCAATTTAATTTTCTTCTTCAAACGTCAGGCTATAACTAGTCATTTTTATTGCCTTGACTCTTTGAATTCGTGCATTTCCGAAGTAAATCGGTTACAATCGGGTATACTTTGCATTGACAAGGACTAGAAAGGCGGAGTAGAAATGCATTTTAGGCAACCTAATATACACTGACATTGTATTGTATTTTGAGTGTAAATTAAATATTAAAATTATTTTTTATATTACTATATTATAACTTTCGACGTTTGAAGGAAAAATAGCATGTTTTATTCGGAGTGAAAGAACTTTTATAGGTCGTCCCGCAAACCTACATGCTCGCCACAAAAAGTACTTCTTTTACTTATAATACAATATACTATTGAGGAACATTTTAAAGGAGAAAAAGTGATCGATAAAAAAGAATGTAAATATGTATATTTTACATAAATAATAGCTATAATAGTTATTATAAAAATTAAAGTGTAAATATTATATTATGGTTGTGTTCATTTTACCAACTTTGCTCGAACAAATCATATTCTCCTATAGAACTAAAAAGAGAAGAAAATGAATCGTTCGAGCAAATTAGTAACGAGGAAAGTTTTCAAAAGGAACACAACCTTTATCTCGGTGCTTAAATGTGGTAACACCCAGCCATCTTGCAACACCATGTATTATGTATTAGAGTTCTATGACTGTCAACGATTTATCATTGATCGTAGGTCTTGTACAAGTACTCATTGGTCTTCTAACCTCTAAAAGATAACTTTATGAAATTAAAAATTAAAATTTATTAAATCTTAAAAATAATTTAGTTAAAATATCAATACTCACCCTTAAATCAATGAAGTACCTCACAGATAAAAAAATTATAAAAATTTTACAAGCGAATGTAGTTTTTAACACCAACCTTGACGTTGTTAAACAGCTTTTCAAAGGTAATAATCACATTAATTTTTATAAATGTTTTATTCTTATATTTTAGTAATCAAGTTAATTGTATATTGTTTCTACCAAAATGTAAAAAATTAAATTCCACTTTATTTTGTCTGATGTAGATAAAAAAGCATACAGTTTAAATTTAATTTAATTTTGAGAATATTTTTACTCCTTAGCGTTTAGGGTAAGAATAAAAAAATTGAGAAACTTTGTCATCTTGAAAATCACTGTCAAATCAGTTAGGAATAAAAATTGGCCTTATTTTTTAAGAGACATATACGACATAAAAGATGACAACCCATGCAGTAAATCAAACATTACCCCGAAGTAACTTCTATTTTTATAGCTGGATCATCTTTAACCCTTACTTAATATTATCAGTTCGGCTTTATTATACCATAAATCAAATTCGTACCAAGGTGGAATAAATGAAAATGGAGTATCTTACTTGATGTTATTATTAAGGTTAATTTATAGATCTCTAGGGGTGTTTTATTTACATTTATTCATTAAAGTCCTCTTTTTACTAAACGCCCCTCTTAGTGGGATTTTTAAATCCGTCCGCCCCTAATAAGCATTGCTTTTGAATGCAGTGGTGGGTAGCTCTCTTCATCTCTTCATGTATCATTCTAATACTGTGTTATCCCCTTAATCAGGGCAAATGAAGAGGGATACGATTTAAAGTGAAAATAAATGTTGACGGGTCAACACATGTTTACTAACAACCTTATTTAAAAGTTACTAATGGAAAATGTTCATAATTCTTTTCCTGTTTTAATGACGATAAATACATAAAAGTAATAAAAATGTTTTCAGGCAAACTCCTGGGAAATAACAATAAACATTAATAAATAATTATATCGCGTGCGTATACTTGTAAGTAAGAGTAATAAAAAATACATTAATCAATAAAAGTACTGAAATAATGTATGTAACTTCTACATTCCCAAAAGTCCCAAGTCTTATCAATTAATAAGAACTTGCACAATAGATACATTTTAAAATAATTCTAAAACAATTAATTGATGCTGCATTTAGAACACTATATTTTTTCAGAAGATGTGTACTTGTACTTAAATCATTAGTAATATTAATGTCCCATTTTCTTTTGGCTAAGTAAAATAAAATGTAGTTTATAACTTCGCATTAGTCACGAAACTGGTAGCTGGCCTCACGAACAGTTTGGTTTTACACAACTACACGAATTAAACTTTTAACCAAACCTTTGTTATAGCTATCTTTGGGAAGTTAATTGGTTTTACAGGAAAGTTTCAGGAGGAATTTTATACATCAGTGGGGAATAATTAATTGTACAATTTGGTTGTATTTAATTAACAACAATTAAAATTTATAGAGGAGTTCTATACTCTTATCAAGCTTTTATGCTTTAAATTATTCTTCTACGCCAAAAGCAATACATAATTATTTTGAACAACTATATTTAGTATTGAAGTTAAGATGTAATTGGACCGTGTTTAAAATTTATCCTGAATGTTAACATTTACATAGCGGTTAACTAGTTAGCAATGCAAGATGCAATATTAAAGCATTGCAATGACTACTGAATAGTAAGCAAAATTTACTCGGCGCTCTTTACTTATTTGTTCTATAATATTTCGTATTTCATATATTAGACTTTAGCAGAGGATAATAAATGAAATTCTTGAGTCTTATATCGCAAGAATAAGCATCTATTTACATATAAAATGAACTTCCCCGACTTCAGTTTAAATTTTCACTTAGTAAAGTTAGCTTAGATTTAAAAATATTTTCATTACAGGAACTCCATTTTGAACGTAGATGCTTAGGTTGGCATAAATATTTTAATACTTACAATTTTTGATTCCCTATTTATTAAATAATAAAAAGTCATTTGTGTAAACTAAGTAAATTTCTAGAGATATTTTTTTATTCCCTAGGACTTTTTATTTAAATAATAAAAATAAAAATATGTAAATGTTGCAAGTCGGCATGTATAGACATACAACAAACGATTATATGTTAATTTCTTTAAGAAAGTAAATAAAGAATATTTTTTTTGAATTGTTTAATAGTGACCACCGTAGTCTGGAATTATTTTCCACTAGTTTTATTTCCTGCTTATTATTTAAAAATGACGACGTACCATGATGCGAGAGAATATCGACTAAATTTTTAGTTGCATTAAGAAGATAGTCGGCGAAATGTTTGAAAAGCGTAGTCTATGATAGGGGCGTACTTTTTGAACAAATATAAAAACGCATTTTTTTATCATTGTTCAAAAAATTCGCCCCTATCATACACTCTACATGAAAAACAAAAATTCTATATGAAAACTAAATTCAATTTGATTGGCACTAGGCATCGTTTTTGTTAAATTTTTGATTACAAATGCCCAAAAAACAATGTTTACTAGCGAAAAGTACGCTTTTCAAACATTTTGCCGAGTATCTTCTTAAATATATTTTCTTTGTATTTGATTTTTAGTTTCATTATTTTCATAATCATCAAATTTTTCGAATTCTTCATGAAAATTTTTGAATTCCCTCATCCAAATTTGTGTCTGAATCATTTTGATAAATACCTCAACAAATGAAACTTTTTTTACTATTTATACAAATTTGTATGTCTTGTACCATGAATTTTACCTAATAGTAGCAAACGTTCTCGTCTCTCACTATTTAGTCAGTAAAACTTATGGATAAAAACTTCGGTGCTAAAATACATTTTTTCTGATAGTAACGCTGCAGCTGTGAGTTCTGATTTTTGTAATCATTTCCTGTGAAGCTAAAAATATAGCCTTAACTTTATCATCATCTTTGTAAGTAATTATCTATTTTCCTGCTTTCGCCTTAAGTTGTATTAATAGTTTCTTTAATTGATTTTCATTATCTTCTGATTATGTAGGAAACATTTTAATTCTGTTTTGGACTTCTTCTTCTTTTCCAAAACTTTTGCGATCAAGGTATTTCGCCTTTCCTAATACTAAATCAGTCATTGACTCAAAACCATCTTCTTTAAGTTTAGCATTCTTTTATAAAAACTATATTCTTCTTTGCTAATGCTGTATATTTTATTTTGATAAAAAAAGAAAATATTTTGAAAAACTTTGATTTACTGAAGCTTCAAATAATAATTAATTCGAAATTTGAGAGAGACATAAATTAGATTATCAACCTTTATTTGCAATTGAAAAAATTTGCAACAACAATTGTAGTGTTTATCGCTTTCACATCCAAAAATGGTCCAAAGGTGGAAGTTTGTAACTCAAATGAGTTGATCTCGGTTCACTCGATATTCTTGTCTCTCTCTTACGCACAAAAACGTTCATATTGTGGAAACGACACAGAAAGTGTAACCATGGTAATGCAGTAAACAATCCACCCTTCTCGGTACGTTAGGAGTTACAAACTTCTACTTCAAGTGAGTCAAAATCGCCTTCTTCAGAATATTACTATAATTTGGCACACCCAAAATAGCTTTGGGGGCGAATAACTTTTTTCGGGGTAGTCCATCGAAAAGTGGCTTTTACATTTTTGTCTTGGAATTTTTTCGTCCATCTACCTACAAAATTACAACTCTCTCCGCAAGAAACACCTTCCCTTTTCCATACAGTTTTAGTATTATATCGATGAATCCAAAAGACAGATTAGGATACAATTTTTAATGATTTGTTAATAATTTTTTTAATTTCACATTTTTTAATTCAAAAATTAAAAGTGCCTATATCCTACATAAAGTTATTTTAAGAAAATAAGTACTTTTATGTTTATTTATCAGTTAAAAGATATTCCTAAATTTAAGTGAAGAATAGTTTAATATTACTTTAGCACAAGACACAAAAATGTAAACAATCTTAAATAACACTAAATTAAATAAAAAGCGAATTAAATACAATTACAAGTAGAAGAAAACACGTAAATCTGTTTGGTGTATATTCAATGATTTGAAAGTTTACTACAGAATTTAGTTCAAATTTTCACTACAAAGGGCGAAAAGCAGCATATATTAGTAGTTAAAATTGCCAATACTGCTTTAAACACAATTTTTGTAATTGACAAGTATCGAATATCCTCCATTTAGAGCGCCCTCTAAACGTAGTTAAAATTCCCAATAATATTGAAAGGCTTTTAGAAGTGCAATAATAGATTTAAATAAAATGTATAAAATTGAAAATTTCTTGGTGTGATACGATTTTTTGAAAAATAAAGAAGGAAGGTTAACAAAGGAACTGTGGGTCCCTTTGATTTTTCCCAGCTGTTTGTGATGCCATTATAAGTTTATTTACTTTATCTGTTACTACCTGCACAGTGCCGACTGCTTTCGGCACATTAGGAAGAGTGAAAACGTGAGTTCATTCAAAATAGGATAAACGGCTTATCTATGTAACAACGAAAACGGATTTAAATTGATTTTTCATAAGAGGCCGTCTTCTAATTTACAAAAACTTTTAGTATTTTTTTTCTTTAAAAGTCAGCAAAAGGTTAAGCATAGACTTCAATGTCTAATCTGTCCAAGCTACTTGCTGCCGCAGGCGCCGGCATTTAGCAGTATTTTATATGCTGCAGCCTTATTCTTGAACCAGTCGACACGATGTCGCCTACGACTTATATCATTCTGTCCTTTTCATTTACCTGAACAAATATGAGTCTGTCCTTGTAGTCTCGTTGACGACATGATGAATAAGCCCCTACTCAAACTTGTCATGTCAAATCATGGTATCTGTGGTATGTCAATTATTTTCATTTATTTTGAACATACAGGGTGAGCTAAATCGATTGTGGTCAATTCAAAATTTTCCGCCTAAAAATATGGGGAATTTGTTCACTTCAAGTTCACAGTAACACAAAATCATGTCAAAATTATAACAAAGTAACTAGACTACACAAAATCAGAGACGTATTTCACGACTATTTTACGTAAATCCTTGTTTTGTGTTAGCATCTGTCTGGAAAATGAAGGCCAATAATTTCAACATTTGACATTTGTTGTAAAGCTAATTCTACGTTTTTTTTTATTTTCAGAAATAATAAATCTTAATAAATGACTTAGATTTGTACATTTGTTTAGAATTCTTGAATTGTTATGATTATTATATTCATTTTGAAAAATAATATTTGTTACGCCATTGGATGACTAGGTGGTTTTCTTTTTAAAATTTTAGTTGTACAAACCTTTGTATTTGGTTGCCTACATATCAAACCACAATCATTTTAGCTCACCCTGTATATCGTAAGAAAAAATAGCCTGATTTATTCGGGGCAAAAGAGTCTTTTTGCAGCTCGTACTCGCTACAAAAAGTGTCCCTTTTGGTCGTACTAAAACAATATACACTATGGTTAATATTGAGTTCCTTTTGAAATCAATCAAATAAATTTACTCATTTAAGTAGTTTCAATTTCGTCAGTACTTTGTGGGCTTTTTTAGCGGACGTCTAAAATGGTTCGTTTCGTTTACCTTTTTCTCTTAGTTTATGATCATTATATCACCCCTGTTGTTTAACAACCGGAAAACACAGGCAAAAGTATCCGTCCCGTGTCGGTTTCTACGTAATTAGTGTTTGTTGATACCCTTTTACTTTGAGTCCTTTTTAGTATTGTTCTGTGGTTTCAGTGGCTTAATTTCAATGGTTTGCTGAATTTGCATAAAAGGAAATTTTATTTGCAAATAAATAGGTAACCTTGAGGGAGTAAATAAATATATGAGAAAATACACTGGTTTTATTTATAACACTGTGAAATATACATGGATCTCTATTTATAATAATAGTTTTAAACAAGCAATAAGCTTGGAAATTAATCCAGATTTATATGAAAAGTTTAAGTTTTTCACTTGTTGTTGTGAAAACAAAATCCCTTAAAATAAACACATTTAGGTGGAATAGGTTAAGAAAATATGATTTCCGGGAATCATACAATTACCTCATAACATTTCTTAAATTTTACAAATAATTTTTATTAAATCTCGTAAAAAGAATTTGGAGATAAATAGAATTTAATTATTTTGCCGTGATTCTACTTAACAGTTGTAGAAATTAAAAATCCTTTATACAAAGGTGGTAGTTTGATAAATTTTAGATAAAAATATTACAGGTATAATGTCAGACTAGATTGGTATGACCCAGAATCATCTATATTATACTGTACTCAAATCTGTTAGGAAAATGCTGTTAAAATCAGATTTAAATTTATTTAAAACTTAAAAAACTTCGAAATGAAAAGAAGTATGTCAAGAAAAGCATCCTTTTTTAAAAGAAAAAAATATGAACACAGAAATATTTGATTGGACTCCAGAGTATAATACACAAAAGTTTAATTTAAAGACGGAAAGGAACTTACTAATATCACGTCATGTGAGCTTACAAGCTATGACAAGATATCATAGTAGTTTCCGCTACAAAACGCCACAAATGTGCAGTGATTTGGTTCTTTTAAATTTGGTTCTATGAACCGGTTGATATAAAAAACAAGTGTGATTACTCTAACCGGCATCTAATATGATTTCATAAAATTCATTCTCTTATTGATACGAATGTTTAAACTATATATATTTTAATAAAATGCAAATTTATTGGTCATTATTAAATTTCTGCTTTAGTTTTTATAATCCAAAAGAATTTAAAGATGAGCGGTATAAAAATATGAAACTAACTACGAAGTAATTTTTGTTTTTACACAGAAAATATTGCATTAAACTACTACGTGGTTAGATTTATATTCGTATAAGCTTTAGTCATTGTTCATGTCGTCATTACAAACTTTAAGGGACAAACTTAGACTGACCTGCAGCAACTTCTCCAGCTATCCTTAAACATACACCTTTGAACTAATTTTAAGGTAATTACTAACTTAATTTATTGTGAAATAAAGAAGCTTCTACTTATACACTAATAGTTAAAGCTTATTACTGAAGATGGATTAATTAATTTTTAAATTAGAACAAAAATATATAAATTAGTTTTTTTAATTAAATAAGAACGAAGAGTTAAGTCGTATTCCGGAGTAATTTTACGAAGCCGTAAAAATAATTAAGACATAAAACGTATATACATCTTGGTATCACTTGAAGGAAGAGGCGACGTGAAAAGAAAAAGGGAAAATAATCCGTCGGATGATTTTCCTTTGCTCTCTTTTTTAATTTATGAATAAGGCTCAAAAAAGTGCTAGCTTAAAATGTGGAAGTTAATAATGTAAGCGCCGACGGATAAAGATTTTTAATGAAAATTTGTTCCGACTTTTCACTTTACTAGGTGGGGAAGATGCTTCTAGCAGGATAAACAACACCAACTTTGGACGTCGCTAACGAAACCGCATGGTTTTAAACTAAAAGGATTAGCAGACTACAATATCATAGATTGTATGTCATGTTTGTTCATCACTTAACGAATTTTAAGTTAAAAAATAATTTCTAATATATTTCATGTTTATAAATGAAAGGAAAATATATTCGAAATTCCGATAAGCTGAGTAAAATGTGTAAAATTTTTACACGTTTTATTTATAATTTAGTATTTAATGATTTTAGCTTATTAAACTAATAAAAGAGTGAATCCCAAAAAGAAGTTATCAAAAGAACATCGCAGTTCAGGAGATTTTACCGGCAAAAATATAAATAGTCTCATGGTCGGAACAGCCTGGTTTTTTCTTCTGGTTTTTGATTTTTTTAAATCAGAAAATAATTAATTCTAAATTATGTCATAGTTCATAACCTTACAAAAGTTGTAAAAAAAGCTAATTAATACCATTTTGGATTAAAATTATTACAAAAGAATGATTTTAGTTGAAAAGAAAATATTTGGAAAAAATTTGAGATGGTGATCTTTTTGGTACTGTAAGAATTGTTTGTTCTGACTATTCTTTTGCTGGCTATGACTCTTTAATTTTGGAATCTCTTAAATCCTCAGTCGAACGAATCAGTCAATTTTACATCTTCGTTCTTCAATGTTATAAAGACAGTAATTACCTTATGTTGTCCAACAAGGAGATGCTTTTGGCCATGCTATCTTTTGTGTGGCTATTGATAAATTAAAAAAATCGATCACTACCGAATATAATGAATGCTATCTTGATGATAGCTCAGTGGGAGATAATTCTCAAGTGGTTCTTGAAAATTTAAAGAATAATAATCTGTTCTTATGAAATTTTAATTTTATTAAGGTATTAGGATTTTAGAAATACCAGATTGGTTTTTAAAATATAATATTAAATTATTCTGAAAAAGTTTTCATTTTCTTTTGGAAATGAAGTTTATACATAGAATTTATTTCGTCTAATAATAATTTAAAAAAGAAATCGCGTATAAATGCTTTATTATCTAATGAAACCGGTGAATGGCTTAATGTATTACCAGTGTATTCTTTGGGTACTTGGGTATTAGTCTGGGTAATTCTCTTTGAGCTTAATGTACTTCTTCTTCTGGTTTTTCGGTTGATGAAGATGGTTTAAGCTGGTAATTCAGGGCAGGAAGATTTTCTAGATTAAATTTGTTTTCTAGAGATAGTAAGTTTTTATGGCATTTCTTCTATTTTGGAACCATTAGGAACCAGTAGAGATGATGGGAAAAGAGCTATCTCTTGTTTCGTTTTGGGATTTGTAGCTTACAATAATTTCCCGCATACTTTTCAATTTACGCCAGTCAAGAATACCACTTTTAGAAACTTATAGAATCTTGACAGAAAAAGTTCAGGAATATCCTTCGTACAGATTAGACAATTGGTGGCCAGGTATCTAATAATCAACATTTTGAAAAAATATTTAATTAACTAATACAAATATGAATAAACTGCATTTTCTGTGGTGAAATAACAAAGATCTATCAGAAAAAACTAGGCTGTTCTCACCCTGACATTGGATTTTTGTCAATTAAATTTATTTCAATTTTCTATCGCTTAGAATCCAAAATTAGCTTAACCAAATTAATTACTTTGAGTAAATTACATGTAGAGAACCAACGCCCGGTTTATACACCAAATATTTGGACGCAGCTTGAAGTCATATTCAAGCTGAGCTTAAGTCGAGTTTGCGTTGCACCACGATGTCTTGGCAAGAGTCCGGATAGATTTGGCGCAAACGAGTTAGCCGGACCTGCGACTTGAGATACAGTTTTAAATTTAGTTTTGTTTCATGGTGGAGGAAATCATATTTTAAATACGTTAGTACTACGTTTTTTAACAACTTAAATCAGTAGAATTATTAGGTTTCTCTTATAATTTTTCTATCTAGAAGATTTATTAAAATAATGTTGTATATTATATTTTGTAAGTGTTAAAATTATAAAATTTTGATAACAGTATTGTTGAAATAAATTGTAAATTAACCGCGAAATACAAGAGTAAAAAGTTGTAAACACCAATTTCGCCGCGTTTATAAATTGCTTCGCGAACTTTATAGCAAGAGCTACTGCATACTTATTACCTGCAAAATAGCAAAGTCCCCTTTATCGACTTGTCGGTTTCATCGAAATTTTAAAATTTAAACCTAGTTTCATTTGTATTCAATTTTAATATCAGATATACACACTACCAAGTTTTTTTTATCATTTTTCATTTAATATACCACAAACTTGGTGTGGTTACATGTTAATAAAATATCATTAAAAGGATGCTACCAAGTGAGGATTTTATACCCTTTACGCCCGGTTTCTCCACCATGTCTCGAGACCAAACAAAATTAAGGTTTAGTCTCAAGACGCAAGTTCAGCTTACCCGGTTGAACGTCGCCAAAATTTCGTCATATTCGCGTCAAGCTGAGCTTATACATAAGTACGTGAAATAAGCGCTTAAGCATCAAAACATAACCTAAACTCGTTAAACCAATCCTATCTGTACAGGAAACATGAATTTTGAAAATGTTGATTTAAATTATATGAATAATGTAAATTTATATAATTACACAGGGCAACAAAAAAATTTTTGTAAAAACTTTTTAAACTAATTTACCTAAATCTTATGTATTTTTGGGTGCTTAAACCGTATTCGAAATCAGGTTTTTTTATCACCCACAATTCTCTCACAATATGACATCAATTATATATTTGAAAAAATAGGGAAAAATTTGATAAATAAAAAAATTAGTTTGTTATTAGGTTACAATTTTCACCTACAAAAATATTGGATTACTAAAATTACTAAAGTATTAGATGCTTATATTTTTGTATTTCATAAGATCCTCGCGCACATACATAACATACTTTGTGAGGAAACCAACATTTGTCTTGATTACCGATTTCTACACCAAAATATGCAAAGTGTAATGTTTTTACAAGGTCAGTAATGTTCCTTTGATGTTTTTTAATTACAAATTTACCACCTAAGTATATAGCAAAAAGCGTTAGGAGAATTTTTACAACCACGTTTATCCATATTAAACTGTGAATAAGAAGCACATAGATTAAACACTGAAAAAAAAAACAAACAACTATGTAATTTATCAGAACTATCAACCTAATCTCATTTGATTTATTGCCAACCTTATAACACTAGAATATATTGCCAAGTTAAAAATATTTAAACGGGTAATAGTATATTATTCAACGAGCGAGTAATGATTGCTATTACTCACGCAGGCCGAATTTGCGACACGGGCCAGTAGGCCTGATTTACGTTGACTGTAGATTCAAAGGTTACGGGTTCAAACCCGATCATTAACAACTTTATTTCATAAGTTGTTTGAATTTGGTAACAGAGATGCACGGGTAGCCCATGGAATTCTGTTACTGGTAACCAAAACTCATGGGTGTGAGTAATATCTATCATTGCTTGTCTAGAAACGCGTTCATAAAGTACCCATTATAATAATAGTCATAGAAAAGAATATTTGTTATACATTGTGGTTAATAACATTTTTTTTATTTAATATTAAAATGTGACAAATTGGTGGGTGATACGACTTTTTTGATATTTTTTTCGGAATCAGCACACCAAATTACATAGAAAATAGCTAGAGTTATTGAAAAAGTTTTTTCAGCGTTGGCCTGTGTTACATAAGTGGAGAATATACGAAATGGAAGAATTCCTTCCAAATATATGCACTTGCAAGTTATTTTGATTTTTATGATGACGAGCACTTGTTTAAAAGTTTCTCCAACATGACCTTAGATGCAGCTTCACCAAGCTGAACTTAAGTCGACCTTAAGCTGCACCTTGGTTTTATTCATGACGTCTTGGCTACAGATAAATTTGGCAACACCGCCGGGTATCGAATTCTATGCTCCCAGCCATCTTCTACTTGTCTGTTTCAAGAATCAGTTGTTTAACGTTCAAGAACTTGCTAGGTCTAAAGATTAACTAAACTGTCTCTCTTCTTGAAAATAATGTATTCTCTTTGATTTAGCACTCATTCTAAATTAAACGATAAACGCTACGTTATAAAAAAAATCCTGTTTATAAAACAAATATATGGGTATGTTAGACCTAGCAACGTTAAATTGTCTGATTTTTGAAACGGCCAATACGCTGCGGTGTTGCCAAATCTATCCGGACCCTAGTTAAGTCGTCGGGAATAAAGCTTTGGTGCAATGCAACTTCGATTTTAGCTGAGTTTAAATCTCTTGGCGATATATATGAAATCTGTCCATACCCCTCTTGTATACTAAACCCTATGAAACCGTACCTATCAAACGTAGTTATACAGGGTGCTTAAAAAGTCGCGGACACACTGCACAGTATGTTGTTTGGAAGCAATCATTAAACAGGGGTAAAATAACTCAAAAAAATATTTGGATAGAAATTCCGAAGTTATTGGCGTATTTTAAAGAAGTAAACTTGACAACATTGTTTTCAAAGTAGACTTGGAAGATATCACTACCTCTTAATATTTAATTCAAATTTTTGGTAAGTTATGATTACATCTAATAAAGGTGAAAAAGTTGAAATTACCAGGACATTTTTTAAAAGTGCAAGAATTAATTAGTCAAAATATAGACATTTAAAACAAATAAAAAAATTAAATTTTAAGTAGATGTTCGAAGTTAATTTTATCAGATTAAAGTTACAGAAAACGAAGAAATAATTGTTATATTTTTACATAGCCATATGTCATTTTTGTTAATTTTATGATAAATTATAAATTTTAAAATGCAAATATCTTTACATTCTCAATATTACTAAATATTTTTTGTTCAGAAATGTAATTACAACATAATTATCTTTATTTTCTGTACTGTAAAGAGCAAAAATAACTAAAAATGTACAAATAAAATTTTTAACTTTGAGCACTCTCATCTTGAATAATCTGCCAGAAGGGTTTTTTTGAATATTTTTCCCTTATCTAACGAGTGCTTCTTAACAACGTAGCGTGAAGCGTGTTCGCGACTTTTTGAGCAACCTGTATATTGGTATCTGATCTATAACTTAATAAATTATATTTTCTGAAAAGTTGATTTTTTTATTAATGTCAAAACTACCATACACGCATAGGTACACGGTGTTTCTTTTTATTAAACCAAAAAACAAACATAAAAATTACTTCTACAAAAATATTAAGCAAATTTCTGGATTTTAGAAATTACCAGTGATGCAACATAAATCGAAATAAAAATGAGGTTCACAGATGAACTTACTGCTGCCTTACTAAAACAATACGAAAAAGCACTCAGACATATCAAGTTTAGTTTAAAGGATGTTATTTTTTGCAGAGCTTTTATAATCACCCTGTAAAAATAGTCTATATTTTTTGTCTCGTTTCAATTTACAATTCGGAAATAAATTTAAATGAAATAAGTTATAAAGCGAATTGTTAATTAAATCCTAAATCCAGTTACGTTTGTCTAAAATGATTATAAAATGAACGCAGATTACAGGTGTAAGTTAATACCTTTGTACTTATTTTAATTAAATAGAAATAAATGCCAAATTAGAAGGATTTTTTTATTTTTTTTGCAGCTCGAAACGCACACAAAAGCAATTATTTTTATTCTTTACTGCAGTTGCTGGCCTGATGATTAATATCAAACCGCTTTCGGTCCGAATGCAAATGCCTTCTGGGAAGTTTTTGTTCACCCCTTCGCCGGGAACATTAATTACCCCTGAGCAGTCCCTTAATGAATTCAAAAGTCGCCGCCTCCCTTAGCTGGCCCTCGTCCTTCAATTACGCCAGATTCACTGATTACATTTAATATACGAGAAAAGATACGGGCTTACTTACAGTGTAGGAAGAGAAAGTGTAAGTAACGTATCCCCAATTAGGAATTACACAAATCTTAGCTTCTTCCCTTATAATTAACTTTAGCTAAAATATGTTTTACGTAAGGTAAACAAGAATAATTTTAAGGGCGCTTTTGAATATTCATAAGTGACTTTAGTGCAAAGTAATTATTCAGTATCATTTCAGCATACATCTATTTTCCTAACAACTTACGAATTACATTTCAAGAATTTTAATAAGAATTTTAATTTTCTACTCTTTAATTAAAATAATGCCATTTCTAAAGCTAAATTAATTAAGTTATTTATATTAAATTAACTGTAAGTTTTGTCCAAATATTGATGTCGGAAACACTGTTTATTTTTGCTTGTGAATTATTTTTGTAAGGTATTAATAGATTAAACGAACTTACCTTAAGTGAAGTTCTATCTTAATTGTATGTAGCTCTTGCGAATGGATTAATAATTAGTAGTAGGTCCCGCTGGATGTATCGATGTCACTCTCTTTAAAGCTTTTTTTTCCCTCTAAAGAAGTGGGAATAGGCCTCGGTGGTCCCTTCTCCAGTACAGATATCTCATTGTCTTTAAAGCACAATAATTAGCCGCCTATTAAGGGTGGGCTATTTCATTAGAAAATTTGTTATCTTAAAATAAATAGCAAACAAAAAATAATACCTTGGGGGGGATTAATCCATTCGCAAGAGCTACATACAATTAAGATAGAACTTCACTTAAGGTAAGTTCGTTTAATCTATTAATTGTATTATGCTCTTGCTCAGGATTAATAATTAGTAGATGTTTAAAGTACTTCTTGCGGCTAAGTTATTAAAACAAAAAATTGGTGTTACATTTTTATTATGTAAATATTATATTTTCCAGTACATACTTCAAGACCAACTTTGAATTATAACGAAACTAGGAATTCATAACCACATTATGAAATTCGTTCAGAGAAAGATTAAAGAACTTATAAAAAACTTCTGAGGAAGAACTCCAATCTGCTGCTCTACGAATCGTCTCAATTGACGCCCCCATTGGCAACCACGCAGATGAAGAAGCATGTCTTGTACTGTGCGCTACTTAAAGTATTTGTGGATACGCTTTATGGGGTTTGTTTAAAAGATATGAATAATTGTTCCTCTGAACTCCTTATATTGGTGGCCATCTTTAAATAATGGCCAAGAGTAGATGCCGTACATATTCGTCCTTCTTTAAATACTGGAACCTTTAGCGTTGGTTGTACTTTATTTAAACCAGACAACTTTATTCGGTCTGGAATATATATTTTATACCCAGTATTAAACGTCTTAATATTGTTAAGTTTTATTAATCATTATCTTGTTCTGACAAAAAATATTCCAAGACTATTTTCATTATATTTTGGTCTATTTTGCCTAAGCCTACATAAACCTTTGAAAAAACTTTTTATCCTAAAGTCATCCCCAATGCCTGGCCCCATGAGTATAGCAATTGAAGAGTTAAGGGTGCCATAAGAACTTCCTGTGTTAAACTCCTTTGTCATAAATTCCAATATGTTGGATAATTGAGCTTTGAAAGGCTAATTCTTTTAGTTGATCAAAAAATTCACCATTTTTTCAGCCCACTATTGTATTGTTTTATAGAGCTATCGGATAAGGAAGACAAAAGAATATCTAATGTTTCCTGTGGTGCACCGTGGTCTCTATAAGTTAGCCTGAAACAATGCCCGAAGCCAGGGTAAGTTGTCGCCAAAGTGGGTGAGAAGACCCATCGGAAAAAGACAAAAAGTCTATTCTTGGACAAAAAAATATCGGTTTTGAAATTAGCATAGATATAAATAAGGGTTGCCATGGTTGAGTAGTCCAGTTTGAAACTACTATTATTCCTCGTGCTTTTTCTGTCCTAATTTTCTTCAAGGTTCTTAAAATAAATGAAAAATAGTAAAATCTGACAATTTCGTGATTCCTTAGCAACACATTTAAAAGCTAAACAAGAAGAAAGAAATTCTAAATAGTTTATATGCATCTTCCTTTCATTAGAATCCCAGAATCGATTGCAATTTACGCTGTTACAGCATGCCCCCCATTCTCTTAAAGAAGCGTCCGAAAAAATATCTAGTTGAAAATTATATTGACGATCTGGATTAGTAGCGATAGTAATGTTTCTTTTCCATCATGAAAAATCATCAAAAAGGTCTTGTGGAATGCTTATCATTGGTTTATAATCATATTTGGCATTCTATAATGCTAAACATTTAGCCCTTTCGAATGATTTCGTGTACATTATTAATATCCGGGCAAACTGAAACAAGTTTACCTATCAAACTTGCAAATTCTATAATTTTGCATACTTTTATTGATGAAAATTTCTTAATTTCAGATTGAATATTATTTCTTTTTTCAGTGGGTATGCAAACTTGCATATTTTTTTAGTCATAAACAAACCCTAAAAATTGACAGTTATTCTAGTTATACTCTTCGGTTCATTTATAAGGAACTCTTTAAAAAGTTTCATGGTGGCATCCACTTTTCTACAGCATAAGTCCAATGAGTCTCCAATTAACAATAAATCGTCTAAATATATTACCGAAACATATCCTAAATTCCTTAAAAAGGCAACAACTGGCTTCATCAATTTAGTAAATACAAACGGAGACATATTTACCCCAAAAGGCAAACAGTAGATTCATATATTTTGTCTTTAAATATGAATCGTAAGTATTTTTATAACCTTTGTGTATGAGTATTGTAAAATATGCATCCTGTACATCTAAAGTTGCCTTATAACAATTACGGTATATTAGGTTTCCTGCGACTATATGATCTTCGATCTTAAAATGAGCTGTTTCAATAAAGACATTTAATTTTTTAAATTAAGAATAAATTTATAGGTGCACTCTGTTTTAGGGACTAAAAAAAAATAGAAGATATAAACTGATCCGCTTCTGAAGTACAAATTGAAACTGCTCCTTTTTTAGTAATTTATCTATGCATACTTAGTAATGTTCCATTTCTGCATCAGATATAATGGATTTTGGAATGTTATCTTGTACAGGTTTATTAATAAATGGAATTTTGTAACCTTTTAGCCAAGATAAAATTATGGGATCAGAATTGATCAATTTACAATTTCTTATAAAAAACTTAAGCCGCCCAGCAAAACATACCTACATTTAACGTCTTTGCTTTCGGTCCCGAACTCGTTGAGGCCATCTTTGTAAGTTCCATTGCCACTTCTGCACTTGCCTGTAACTCTGTGTAACTCTTACTCGCCGCCCCCCCCCCTCAGGGAAACCCCCTTGAGGGGCCAGCTTCCGAGGAGGGTTCTTCAAGTTTTTTTTTTTAAGAAACGGTGTTACCTTTGTTCTTGTAATGTTTTTGTTGGACGTTGATGTTCCTTGGTTTTAATAACTTTGAGGCTTTTTCTAAAGCTTTAGTCTGATTAACTTTATCCTCCAAATTTTTTCCAAATAAAAATTCATCAACTTTTGTTTCCTTGGGAGTTTTTGTACAATCTGCATTAACCTCTGAAAGAACGAGGGTTCTTCTTACACTTGATTCATCATGGTGAAGATTGCCAACATCCTTCCAGTATCAGACAATTTTGTTAGATCCATAGAATCCTTTTTTTCTCTTTCCAAAATCGAGAATATTGCTTGAGCAATTGCTGATAGGCATATTGCAACTTTGCCCTGTTTCTTGACAATTCTCGCATCTCGATTTATATTAGTTACGTTCAATGAAGCCTCATTTAAAATTGGATCATTGACTTAGGGACAATTAATAGGCCCCGGATATTTCTCAGAGAAAATTTTTAGATCCTCCTCTGATAATCCTGCTTCCAAAATTTCCTTCCACTTCTACATAACCTCTTCATTTGCCAAAAATGATGACCCTTCATTAGTTGTTTTGTGTCCCAAAATATCCATAATTTCAGAATCTAGAGGCGCCTCAACAGATTCGGTAATTATGCTTCCTTGGTCCGAACCTTCCTTGTAATTTCTCAATTTAATACAATAAATGTAAAGCGTATTATTACATTTATGTATGAATTATTTGTAGTAAGAACACATAAATTGTAAAGCGTATTATTACAATTTTGTGTACGCTATTGAGAGAATATGAAATGTAAGCGTATTATACATTTCTATTTTAAAAAATATATATAAGATGCAAAACGTATTATTACACCTATATATTTTTTATATTCTATTAAAATGTAAAACGTATTATTACATTTTTGTATCATTACAAATAATGATAACTAGTGCAGAGTGCAGAATATCTACACAGTAGAGAGAATATGAAATGTAAGCGTATTATACATTTCTATTTAAAAAAATATGTATAAGATGCAAAACGTATTATTACATCTATATTTTTTTATATTCTCTTAAAATGTAAAACGTATTATTACATTTTTGTATCACTACATAGAATGATAACTAGTGCAGAATATCTACACTGTTGAGAGAATATGAAATGTAAGCGTATTATACATTTCTATTTAAAAATATGTATAAGATGCAAAACGTATTATTACATCTATACTTTTTTATATTCTCTTAAAATGTAAAACGTATTATTACATTTTTGTATCACTACATAGAATGATAACTAGTGCAGAATATCTACACTGTTGAGAGAATATGAAATGTAAGCGTATTATACATTTCTATTTAAAAAAATATGTATAAGATGCAAAACGTATTATTACATCTATATTTTTTATATTCTCTTAAAATGTAAAACGTATTATTACATTCTTGTATCATTTCATAGAATGATAACTAGTGCAAAATATCTGCACTGTTGAGAGAATATGAAATGTAAGCGTATTATACATTTCTATTTAAAAATATGTTTAAGATGCAAAACGTATTATTACATCTATATTTTTATATATTCTCTTAAAATGTAAAACGTATTATTACATTTTTGTATCACTACATAGAATGATAACTAGTGCAGAATATCTACACTGTTGAGAGAATATGAAATGTAAGCGTATTATACATTTCTATTTAAAAAATATGTATAAGATGCAAAACATATTATTACATCTATATTTTTTATTCTCTTAAAATGTAAAGCGTATTATTACATTTATTATTTGTGATACTTAGGTATAAAATGTAAAGCGTATTATTACATTTTTAAGTTTGAGTATCTTATAGTACCCAATTTTTTAGTATTTAAAATGTAAAACGTATTAGTATTAGTACATTTTATTTGTTTGTCTAATCGTACCTCCTTCCATCAACACCTAACATCTGCAAGATATGCAAGCTCAGCTTGCGCTCTGTGCTTAAGCTATGTAAGCGTTTTTATCACTGAAAAATACGTCTTCCGCTGCTTCGTCTTCTTATAATTTTTTAAATTCAATTTAAATAATATGCGAGCGATTATAAAAATAACTATAAATTTTACTTTAAACGTTTATAAAATCGCAAAAAATACCATTAACAAATTAAAAACGAAATTAACAAACAAAAAACTTACGTTTTTTCTGCAATTTCGTCTTTTTCTGCAATTTCTTTAACCGTCTTTTCATTCTCCTAATTTCCTTAACCAAATGAAATTCATTTTCTCTATCACTATCACTAACACTACTTAGTGATTGATTTCTTGTTTTTCCCATCTTTTTTCTGCCTATTCACGTGTGACACGGTACACTCCAGAAAAACAATGAGATATCTGTACTGGAGAAGGGACCACCGAGGCCTATTCCCACTTCTTTAGAGGGAAAAAAAAGCTTTAAAGAGAGTGACATCGATACATCCAGCGGGACCTACTACTAATTATTAATCCTGAGCAAGAGCATAATACAATTACCTGTTTTTGCCCATTACATGTTAGGCCTAGTCATAAAATGGCAGCGGTGAAGTACGATAAAAGTAGAACATTAAAAGAACGGTAATTAATTAATTGTAAATCGGCATGACTAGAACAATAATACATGTCCGA
Organism: Stenus bimaculatus; assembly: GCA_963971135.1. Lineage (NCBI taxonomy): Eukaryota > Metazoa > Arthropoda > Insecta > Coleoptera > Staphylinidae > Stenus > Stenus bimaculatus. The sequence goes on from OZ020180.1 coordinate 58,243,770, forward strand.
ACTATGTTTAATTTGGGTTATTGCAATTAACAACTTTTTTAGAATTGTTTTTATCTTCAAATTTAACATGATTTTTAATTCCTTATAAACGAAAATATGAAGCCTATAGATGTAATAGTGGGCATTGACATTGTCTAACAAAATGAATAAGTCATAAATTCTGTATTTAGAATTGATGAAGAATACGATTTTTGGACCTTCAGAAGCATAAACATATATTTCAAATTTTCTATCAATACTGCAAGTTTCAAAATCAAAACTACACCTTTTCTAATTGTATTTCAGATAAGATCAGATCAATTTCAGAAATCATCAATTGTAATTTAGAATAGTCAATTGTATTTCAGAATAGTCAATTGTATTTCAGAAAAGATAGATTGTATTTCAGAAAGCATCAATTGTATTTCAGAAAGGACCAAATTTAAAAAATTGAGGAAGCCAAGAGTTTTTCGCGATTATTATGCCCGTGAATCACAACGGTACATACAATTTATCAAAATATGCTTTGGAAATTTAACATTACACCAGTAACAATAATAGGCTAAGGTCCCTATTCATCAATGATAAATCCAATTGAAATAATCTGTTCTAAGATGAGTCTGCTTTTGCATACGTTTTATATCTACAGTTAATACATTGTAGAAAATTTTAAGACGCACCCAATAATTTCTGGAAGGTTGAAATATTCTAAAATATTCAAAGTAAAATCAATATAAATATTATGTAAATATCAATACCTACAGTACACAAATATTATTTTCTTGTTCTAGGTATGCACCGTACATATTTATAGTGTCCAAGAGATTTAGAAGAATGGTTTCTGCTTAGACCAGTCTGCTGTATGAAAGGTTTAATATAAGTATCATGTTTACTTATATGAAATATTTTTATTTTATATGTAGTGACCGTCATAATATATTACATATTTTCTATTTTATTTAAAATTCATTCTTTAACAACGCGTAAAAAGATACAATTCAGTATGATGCACATTAATAATTTTTTATTTTTTGTAGTCAATAAAAGGACACATCAATAAAATAAATATAGTGGAAAAAATAAAATTTTCCTATTAGCCTTGGCAATATAATCCTGGAAAATTTTCAAAAGGTTAAGACAGTCAGAACCACTTTCCGCTAAAAACATTTTCATTCTTTGCTTTTATCATAAAGGTCCACATTTTGTTGGTGAAGCGTTTCACATCTGGATCTCCGGACGTGCACCCGAAAATTCCGGATACACGAGTGAACTTTGTCGACGTCATATATATATGCGCCCTTTGCTTTTAACCGGCGGCTAGACTACCGCAACAAACGTCTCCCAATTGAATCACACAAAGTCGTTCTCTTGGCCACAAGTCCCTAAGGCTTGATAAAACTTTTGATAAAAGTTGTATTTCAAAAATTGTATCTAATTGCACAGATAAAAGTTAGTTGGGAGTTATTCCAAAACAATATTAAAAAGATTTTAAGTTTTCTAAAAGAAAAGCTTATTTTTGCCAGAGTTTATACAAGAACTTTTTAACCTTTTCTGCTTTAAAACTTGTTTCTTTAACTTAACGCACTGCAATGAAATCGTTCGTTTGTTGGTTGTACTCAGGCTCTCACGTCCTATTTAATTCCAAATTATACAAAAGTATTCAAATAGATATTGTATGTGGTAGTTTTCAAATAAAAATTGTACGCTTTAATTGTAAAAAGTTCGTGCGATGAGATTTAATCCGCAACTGATGTCATTAGCATCGTCTGCTTAACGGCGTGAATAGCGTGTTATAAATGTGTTTTTTTTTCATTTACTGCTACATGATTGTCAGTCTATTGTCACATTTTCCACACCTAAAGACCAAAGAAAACTAAATATGTATAAACTAATATTTATTTTTCATACCTTTAATATGCACACCTTTCAACAATCTTAAGAGCATCTTCCTAGGCACCCGCAATAAATTTGCGGTTGGAGATAATAACAAGGAATAGAAAATCCATCCCACTTTTCTAGAGCTTCTTTGCAAATTATGACTAAATAACTGATAATTAATGCGAATCCCTAGAGGGCGCGCGAGTTTGGGAGAAAAAATTGTGAAAAATCATGAAATCGAGCATTAGTTCTGCAGTCATAACTCAAGTTTCCCTCGTTAGATTTTCAATTTTTTTTCAGATTTATAATCTAAATTGATTAGGCTACATCCTGCCAGAGAGTTACCTTCTGCAACCTAGCACAAAATTAATTAGAGAGGTCCAAAGTTAATGTACTTTTAGATCATTATATTTTTTTTATACATTTTTTGCTTCTGGCAGGAATTAAAGAAATGACTTCTAAATCATCTACAAAAAAATTTTACAATAATGTTGTTCGTACTAGCTTTTATGACTGCAGAACTAAACCACTATATTTTCCGTTTAGGAAATTGCTCTTAAATATTACTACAGCTCGTTATTAATAAAAATATATACAGTGGCTCCAACAGGTCTGCACAAATATAAGTCTAAACTAACTAATTACATATGAAGTTGTTTTATTTTCGTTTTAGTTATGTCAGAACTATGTCAAGCCTGTATAATTTGATCACGTTAATTAACAATTAATATTTGCTTTTGTTAACATCCAATAAAAGTTGAAGGAATTGTTATATTAGGAGGAAAAGAGTTTTTTACTAAACATTACCATAGACTCAACTAATATAGAAATTTGTTAGAACCTGTGAAGTGTCACAGAAGGCTCTCTTTATAACACAGTGGCACTTTGAAGCTTAAAATCTTTTTAATAATTCTTTTAATAGAAGAATATGATATATTTATTTAATTCGTTTTCGTCCTTTGTTGTACTAAAATAAATTCAAATATAAAAAGAAGATTGTTGTAACCATTTTCATGTTTGCAACGTCGGGTATATTTTGCCTAACCTGTAATTTATATCGACCGTGCCAAGACTTTAAGGGTAGGCTCGATACTTAAAAACTAATAATCAATCCAGATCTAGAAGAATGAAGAGGGGTTTCACTTGTTGAAATAAAATTCTAAGTTGATGTTTGAACTTTAATGTATTTAACTAGAATTTTTTAATGTTACTGGTTGTTACTGAAATTAATACAAAGGCTTGAACTACTTAAACTAAATCTATAACGCGAATAGGACGAAATCTTGGTCTTCAACACCAACTATTACTTAAAATTAAAAGGGATGAAAAACAGGTATAATGGGGAAAGTTATAAGGTATTTACAAATTTAATGGAAATAGTGATACAATATAAATAAAATGTAAAAGTATTCAAATAATAATTCAATAAGGGGTATTAGAGACTTAATAATATCAAGATTTTTTATGCTTTAATAATCTTAAGGATAAAAATATACCGGGTGATCTATTTAACCTAAGTTCTAGAAATATTTCCAATAGTTGAAGTAGTAGAAAAAAAACAATAAAGGTTGTTTTGTTTGAAAGGAGCCAGATAATAGGAACCAATAATAGAAAACAAGTGTATTAAGCAGAACCGTTACAAACCCCCAAAATCTTAATTTGTTTTGTAGAACATCTACATCGTAAAAATTGATTCGCCAGACAATTTCGCTGACTAACGGTTTTAAAATTTTCAGAGGAAAATGCTTGGAAAATCCACAATTTTAAATCATCTAGCACCATCTGGCATTTACTTTAAATTACTTAAACAGAAAAAAATCCCAATGGAAACTAATTGCCATACATTTTGGGCGGATACATTCGTTAAAGATTAGTTCAGTTCGTATTTTGACGTGTGATTTTGCTGCTTGTTTGACCATTTTTATAATTATTTTGGGCCGTCTGGCAACTTGATAATTTCATAGATTCTCGTCCATAATATGATGTAATATGAACGCCATACAAGTTAGATGGCTAAAAAACTGTCCGTATTAGTCCGAAATATCGAAGCTTTTGTATATGTCACTTCCAAACTCGAACAGCTCTAGAGTCATTTGTACCCAGTCAAAATGTTTCGCGACTATTTTCTTTTGGTTTTTTTTCGTTTAAGTAATTTAAACCAAATGCCAGATGGTGCAAGATGATTTAAAATTGTAGATTTTCCAAAGAATTTCTTTGGAAGATTTTGTAACTACTAGCCTGCGAATTTCTCTGGCGAATCAATTTTTCCGATGTACATGTTCTACAAATTAAGGTTTTGACAATTTCTTATGGTTTTATTTAATACAGTTGTTTTGTATTACTCGCTCCCTGGCTATAATGGGGGCAGTTAATTTCCCCTGAAAGGCTTCTTCATACTTATTCTAACCATAACTCAGTTGTTTTCTTCAGTATTTAGATTAAAAAACCCACCCTGTATATGACATTCATACTGATCATGCGTATTAAAAAATCAATTAAATTAAAATTATATGATTAAGTGTACAAGAGAGTGGGGTACAGTGGATTACTTTTTTTTAATTGGTTTAAATTTAAAGTGTTATAATTTGTTTGGTAGAATGGGATCTTGACTAATGAAATTCGGGTTAATTTTGGCAAAAGCAGCAATGATTTTCTGGTACCAAGGTTTTTTTTTTCTAAAAGTGGGAAATGATCCACTGTACCCTGAATTTAAGTTACAGTGGATCAAGGTGTGAGATTCTCGGGATCGTAGTGGTACCTTTTACATTATTATTTTATAAATTTCGATGTCTGAAGAAAAAAATTGCATGCTTTAGTTGGAGGTAAATTACTTTTTTCATTGCCTATAAAACTATTGTAGGCTTTGAGAAAATCCATACATTAATTGTAACCATATTTTGCATCACATATTATTATAAAAATACAATTTCTTTATAAGAAATAAAGACATTTCAGATGGTATTCAAGAAGGTGTTACGGTATGGAGTTGTTTTTTTGAAGTATAAAGAATTTTAATTTTTGTTGAAAACATTGCCCCTTAGTTATCAAGATAATTTTATTTCTATCATGGAAATGGGTATTCGCCTCTATTTTTTTATCTGTTGACTACAAACACATAAAATATCGACGAATCGCGTGATCAACTACTTACATTTCTCTCCCGACTGTGTTTGACATAGTCACACTATGGAAGGAACCGTTGCCGCCATTTTTCAGCCCATAGGTACCTGATCTAATTTTTTACCTTTTGTATAGGTTATGGTAATTGTATAAATGCCTTACGATTTAAAATATGGCGTATTGGGAAACAGTGTATTGCGAATGATTCAACTAACGATTAGTAGATGGTACGGACATAACTGCAAATCTAGTACCGGGGATTTTAAAAACTTCCATCCTCTTGAATCTAGTTCCATTTAACACTTACATTGAATCAGTAACTGTAAATAAGCAGGGATAGACTCCAAACTCCCGGTATAAAGGTGGATCCCATACTACCATTACAGTTATAAAACTTGAAGTGAATTGTTTATTTACTGATTTAAGCCGATTATAAAAATGCGATCCTCTCCTACATATAAGTACCTAATACGTATGTTGTTTTATTTGGTTTTCCGACCTTGTTTTTTGTGTGTGTGAAAGAAAACTCATGAGTAAAAGGTCACTATTTATTTCATAATCAGAGGACGTTCGACGTTTCGGACATTACATATGTCCTTTTTCAAGAAAACTAAAAACAGAAAAAATTACAATACAATATTTAAATATTTAAGCCTAAAAAACATTATTGTCAAAGGTGTAATAAAAATACTTACTCCTCTAATAGGATATTTAATGGGTACATAAAAAAACTAAAACTTTCCACCAACGTGGTTTTCTATAAAAATTAACACTTGTGTATACTGCACAGGTCATATTACAATGAGCATGTTTACTTAAGTCATGCAAAATTAGGCAACCAAAAACACTTTAAATATACTTAGATAACTATATCACCTTTGATGTAAATCGGTAATACGTATATTCTATATTTTTATACCGGGTGGAAACGAAGCACGAATCACGTCTATAACTTCTTTATTTATGAAAAGAAAAATTTGAAATTTCACTATGTTGTATGGTTCAAGAAAATAGATTTTAGGCACTAAAAAGTTTTTCAATATCACTTCCAGTAAAACCGAACATCAAATTTATTTTTTAAAACGTAAGACCTAATTTTTGTGTTCTTAATTTTAGACTATTTTAGAAAAGCAGTATGTTTGCGATACATTTTTTATTTTTTTTGAAATTTTGAAAAATCCCCAGTATAACAGATATGAAAAACTGGCAAATTGATTACATCCTATAATCGTCTAAAATCTTTTTTTGGATAAACCAAAAGTGACCCGGCATCTCTCCATTAAAATAATAGAATTATTTGCAAAATCGTTCAAAAAAGTTCATAAATTAATATCTCAAAAGCTGCTTAAATAGTTTTACAAAATACAATTTTCCTTATTTATTTATATATTTGGAATGAGTTTTGGTAGTTTTTATCAACTTCGGATGAAGAAAAAAAAAATCTTTTTTTCAAAATTTCAAGAAAAAAAATAAAAAATTTATGACAAACATACTCTTTTTATAAAATAATTTTATATTTTGAACAAAAAAATGGATCTTACATTTAAAAAAAATAAACTTGATGTCACTTCCGGTCAAACCAGAAGTCAGTTGACGAAACTTTTAGTACTTAAAATGTGTTTTCTTGGATCATACAACATAGTAAAATTTTAAATTTTTGTTTTCATAAATAAAGAAGTTATAAAGGTGACCCGTGTTTCGTTTCCACCCGGTATACTATCATATGTAATATCACGAGTGGCCAAATTTAAGTCGAATATTTTTCACTGTCATTATCACGAATGTCATTTGGGGTTAAGTTTTAATTTTTAACCCCCCAAATGACATGAGTGGAAATGTATGAAAAATATTCGACTTATAATTTGAACAAGAGTGCATATTTAAGGGACTATTTTACTTTTTCACTTTTTGTGCAAAATTTGAGGGGCAACTTTAAACTAATTGAAATATGACATTAACGAGTTGAATAGTCATAAAAATATAATTGGATGCCTATACAGGATGTCTCAAAATTCAGTTTACAGGCCATATTTCCGTTAGTTGAATATACCAAAAATCAAATAAAAAAATATTTTAATGGCATCCAATTCCATCCTTAAAATATTATGGGGTTTTGTCATCTTTAAGAACCATTCATCGACTTTTTTTTCAAATGGTACCCGCTACTTTTGTTGATAGAATAACTTAGAGCTCGGATTTTTTATCTCTTATCATTATGGGACACCGTGTATAATTAAATATTTTATCCTTTACTCCATTCAGTTCCAAGATAGAGTGACTGACAACAAATTTATGTCAACTTTACCTTTCACCTTCTACAGGACCGCATTTAGCTATCAAGTTTTATTTCCCTCCATAGGCACCGAGTATGGGGGTGCTCAAGGGTATTTGTATTTTGTATACTGTGGCACAACATTATTATATGCTACAGTTTTTAGCATATTTTAATTAGTTCCAATTTTTCCAATCGTTCGCACTTATAGGCATTTGCTTTACCTCAACACAGATGATTTCTTTTAAGTCTTTTATTAGGAGGGCTAAATGCTAAATTTTCAATTTCATTGCCGGTAGCGGTGCTCTACATTTAAAAAATATTAATTAATTAATATTTCTCCTATTATGAATTCAATATAACTTCAAACTGATAATCACTGGCCAAATTTTCTGAATACCCTTCTGAAAAATACAATGACCAATCAAATCCATGAGACACTTTGTTGTCAGTCATTCTATCTTGAAACTTAATGGAGTATAATTTACAAACTTGAGTTTGTATAGAGAAACAATGACATTATTAAGGCATCGAATATCTAAGTTTTGAATAAAAATTTATTGTGGATGAACATAGAATCCTGGCAGCTTACATAACTTTGTATATTCACCCCTTTAAAAGTATACCTACATAAATAGGTTACTTTCTAGTAAATTTTAGATACGACCAACATGGTGTTTATGTCTTTCAAAAAGTGCTTTCTTTTTGGTAGACACTTACATAAATATTTTACAGGAACTTATTTATGATGAATACACTTTTATTCTATTTTATTTCTTTATTTCACGAAATTAAGAAATAATATATACAAAAGCAGGTACATAAGGTTAAAAAATATTTATTAGAACTAACCATTTCTCACTGATGAGATGTATTAAAAAATAATTTTGAATATAGTTAAAGAGTTAAAACAGTTTTAAATAAATTAATTATTTCTTTTAAATATTTACAGTATTTTATTTCTTGGGGAATAAAAACTTTAGCAATTTATAAGTTCATCCAACAATAGTCTATAGACTATCATCCAATGAACGTATTTAGTTCAAAGACTTATTGTTCCTAGAGGATAAAGGATATTTAGAGAAAGGTGACTTTTGAATAAGAAAAAAAGATAGAGAAGCCTAAACTGTATTTGTTTCACCCAAAAATGGTCTTTTGACTGCTAACAAAATAAATGTAATTAAATCAATCAGTTAAATGAACTGCATCTATAAATAATAAGGGATCAATTTAGAATATGATCAATAAATAATATGTTAAATTTTAAATTTTAAATGTTTATATTGATTCTTTTGTTCTAATGAAAGCTGTTTTAAATATTTGGGAAATTAAATATATTATCCTATCAAATGTGTAATAACTAAAAAATAATATTCGAAATTCACAACACTAATTCTCATTCTGTTCTAAAATAACAAATTACTTTTAGTTGAGAATGGTACAAACTTGAAGAAGAATATTTCCGAATGTCTATATATTATCATTAATATTTTAAGTAGGTACTAAATCCTTTATAATTAAAAATAAATTATTTTAAATGAAAACTTAATGAAATTTTGTAACTTTAAATAAAGTAGTGGCTTTTATTTAATACGACCTTTTGTTGTAGCCTGGCAATCTTGGCATATTTATGTTTGTGTGGTTTTAAATAATGACACTCGTTTCTACGTTGTACAGACCAAGCGTTATACTACACACACCCAGCTCTGAACAAGGGCAGTACATTTACCACAAAAATAAACACTAATTTATGCACTAATGATTTTAAATTTTGTTTTTGTTATGTTCACGTATGTGCACTCTGGTTATGACATATTTAAGTATGAAATTTATTTTTTTAAATACGTTATATCAATTTCAATAAATACTCCTATAAATAGTTTTTACAATTATACAGGGTGTCCCACTTAAAGTGTTACGTATTTTTATCTCAAAAACTAAGCCTCTTAGAGTTTTTATTGTAAATAAAAGTATAATACAAATTTTATTTATTACAATCAAATATTGTATTAAGAGGATATGGAGCCTACAAAATTATATGGGTTTTTACTTGTTTATCTATAAAATTACGCGAATATATACTCAGCTGTATACAAAATAAGAATATCATATAAAAGTAGAACCTCTGCTTAAGACTTTTTTAATATTTTATATCCAAAATAGCCAAAAAAAAATCATTAAAAATACTTAAAATTTGGCATATTTTAAACTTATTTTTTACACTTAATAATTTAATTTTTGAAAAAATCTTCCTTTAGTAGTCTAGCCTTGAATATTATTTAAACTATCCAATTATAAAACTGAATTTGTGTTACAAAATCTGATTGTAGTTTGAAATAATTGCAGGACATATTTCGTAAATTTTGAACGCGCATTTTAACTGTAATGCCAACTAATACCTTGATAGTCTAGGTGATACAAATTTTAAAATATAACAGAAATTAAGATTTTTGTTGGTACTTTCACCCTAATTATGTATGTGGGATGTACTGTGTGTCAAAATTTCTTCCCCAAATTCAAGAAGAAGTTCAAAATCTACGTGTACTAACGGAGCGCGATTCTACTTAGACTCCCAATCCTCTTAATTATTTTTATTTGTTATTTTAAGTATATTTTGATGGTCATTTCAAGATATACAGTCGAACTTCCAGAACTCGAACTTCTATAAGTCGAATTTTTCCATAACTCGAAGTCTGTTTGTAATGTGATTGTAAAAATACATATTCGTTTTTAACTATGCGAAATAATTTCTATATCTCGAATTCTTTTTTAAAGTCCCTTAAAGATTTGAGTTAGGGAAGTTTGACTGTACTTTGTTTTTGTAATACAAACCTATGTTGTTTAACAGTTTTTTATTGTCCTTCAAGTTTTAAAGAAATTTAATATAAAATACAATAAATGTGTTTTTTATTGTTCTCATTAATTTTGAGATTTTAATTGAGTGTTGCAAGAAATAACACACATTTTCTAAACGTACAAGTTTTATAAGACGAATATCTTTAAAGAAGCGTTTTATAATACATGTATAAGATTTTGGGAGAATGTAGACAAAACTACAGGGACGCTGCTGATATGATGGTTAATCCAAATTTCATTTGGAATTTCCACTTTTGAAGAATAGAGAATCAAACAAATAAGGTTTCACGAATAATTTATGAAGAAAATACAACAAACGTTTTAGAGTTTGTTAGAGTTAATCCACAAAGTAGCATTCGACAAATTTCAAGAGATAGTTGTGTAAGTAGGACGTCTATTTCCAAACACTGGAATGTCAGCAGAAAAAAAATTCTATTTCTGGTCTGATACAAGTCCACATTGGATGAGACCTGTTCCTTAGTAGCATCCAATCCATGAAAAATAGTTTTTTAGTGCGGAATTGTTGACAATTACATTATTGGTCTCTATTTTTTTGAAGGTCGTTTAATTGGTAGCCATACGCACACTTTTTGAGAAATAATTTTAGAGCGTTACAAGATGTTGAACTTCCGCACTTTGTAATGGAAGTACGACAAGCAATGAACGAAATGTTTTGAAAGGTGGATAGGTCGAGGTGGACCAGTTAATTGGCCATCACGTTCGCCAGACCTTACGTCTTTGGATTATTTCCTCTGGAGATTTATTAAAGAACATATTATGAAAACAGCACCAACAACTAGGAAAGATATGAAAATTAGAATTATACAGGGTGTTTCTGAACAAGTGTCGAATAATCTAGGAATGGGTTTTTGGACTAATTTTAAGACAAAAAGTAAGAATAATTTTTTTCGCTAAAATGCTCCATTTCGGAAATTCAGAGCATTGAAGTTTACTCATTTTTTTCATAATTTTTTTTCAGACTTTTAATTAAACTTGTATTCTTCAAAACATTCCTAATTTTATATAATTTTCCACAGAAATAAAATACTTTTATTTAAATTTGTAGACATTTAGAAATTTGAAGTGGTTTATTTTATCCCATAACTTCTAAACGCAACACGTTATAAAAAACGTTAAAGAAAGCAAAAAGTTAAAAAAATGTGTAAAAAAGTGAATACTTAGTTTTTTGCATTATTAATATGATGTACAAAAAAGTTAAACAGGATTCAAAGGGTTAATTCACCCGAAAAACTTCACCCTAACTTTTTTTTGGAAAATTTGCTAATTCATCTCAAGGCAACTCCCAATACTAAGGTATGTGCAAAATTTTAGCCAATTATTATTAAAAATGCAGTAAGTGAAAGTTTTTTTGGGAATTAGGACTTGGTTTTTAAAAAGAAAACATGTACTGTCTGCTGACCGGTTTCGAACTTTTATTGAGTCCTTCTTCAGAGCTAAAAAGATTTTACAATTTACAAAGATATCAACAATGACAAAGTAATCATTAATTCAGACGTTGTAACGACAATAATATAACAAAATTAAAAATTAAAATATGTGCTTAACCTTACCTAGTTAGTATTGTTTCTTTGAGTCAAAAATCTTAAAATATTTATTGAAAATGGTTTGGTTTGAGCATTACATCAAACTTTAAACTGATAATTGAGGTGTTCATGGATTAGTTTTATATAACAAACTTTTTTGGCAAAACCAAACGATAACAATTATTTTAATTTGAAAACGAAAGTTCGAAAACGCAAATTTTCTTATTTACATTTAATTTTAAACCAAAATACATTAAATAAAAACATTTTCTAATTAGAAAAATAGTAACGTGTAAAACAGATTTTTTATTAAATCAGCACTAATGGCAATTTTATTAAAAGGGTGTTTTCGGCTGTAATTTTTACTACGAGTTAGTTCGACTGTCACAAAAAAGGTCACATGCTTTTCTCACTGCTTTTTTTTCTCAAACAAAAAACCATTTGTAAAGTTTTTCTTTTCATAATAAATGTACTTTCGTGCTGGAAAGAGCCTGCTGTGGGATCTAGTGTGTAAAGTTGTTTGATGGAAAATTTGATTTTTAAAGCTCAGCGCCCCGATGCTTTGTTTATTCATATGTAAATTTATCATATGCCCGTAGAGTATTTTACAATGTTTTAATACAAATGTTAGGGTTTTTAATTACTTTTTGTTATTATTGAAATGATTTTTTATGAATTACTCTTATAATATAATTCCTTTAGAAAAAAATAGTTTAAATGTTTGAAGCTTGATTTAAATATAACAAGGTACGCAAAAAAATAAAAGGTTACCTGAAGCTCAACTATTGAAGTTATCCTACCAAAAAATACTAAAATAATAATAAATAGAATATCAATTTTCAGTAAAAAAGTGCTGGGTTTTAATTTTGCCGAATAATCTATATAGTTGACTTAATTATCGTTTTCCCCTAAATACTACTAATGGGCACTTATATTGGCATAAGTTATTAACTTTAATGGAAGTAAATTTTAGGACGGTAAATTTATATGTATTATGCATATGCAAAGTATTTATGACGGCAATTATTAATAGAATGCGATTTGTTTAACTCAGTCGCTAAAATATTTTCAATCTACTACACAGTTCATTTAAGTATTTATACATATAAATAGATAAAACCATTTTTTTACATAATTAAATTCTTTAAAATATTTTGTATTGCAGAAAATATATTTCCTTAAACCTCTATAGAATTTATATTTTATAACGAATAGAAAGGAGAAGAAACTAATACTTCTTAAATCTCAACAAGCCCATTGTAAATAGTTTTCAGGAGAGCGATATAAAATCAAGTAAATGATAATAAACATCATTAAATATATCATACATGTTGTCCCAGAGCAGCCGTACCACCCCTTTATGTTTAGACGCTTTGTTGTACATTACTGGGAAAAATTACTAACAAAGTGAACCTAAATAATCTTTTGATATAATTCGTAATTTTCATAACCAACAGAAAATTCCCTATATAGAAAGTAACATTGAAATATTAAATGAAACCTAGGTTGAGTGTGGTATTGTTGAAAATGTATTTTAAAATGAAACAACATTTTTCTTCAAATGTTAGTAAAATGTAATATTATGTGACACAAGAAGATAGGTTAAAACGTCTCCACTTTAATGTCTAATCTTGCAAAGCTATTTTATGCGCCACTTAATAAACTTGGTCCCATAAGCACCCACAAGTATATGGCTATTAGTTGTCAGAAATTGATATTTGGCATTATAGTTTGAATTTAAAATGCATCAGTTTTATGTTGTTTGAAAGAAATTATATTTATTCGAAGAGTTTAAAAACTCATATTTGCTTTGAACATATTTTCGTCGTTTGAAGAAAAAAACATTATGCTTTATTTTGAGCAAAAGTGCAATTTTGCGGCTCGTCCGCGTTTGTAAACGCATCGTAGTTGTCACGACTTTCGACACGGATTGTTCATTGTATAAATAGGAATATTGCCTGACCAATACGATGAATTGTTCTGTACTGCTTTCATTAAGAGGACAGTCGGCAAATGTGAGCGCTTGATTTTGAAATTCGCTTGATATTTGCCCACTTTACTGCTGTCGTATGAGTATTTGGTTTGACTTACAAAATATCAAGAGAATTTCAAAATCAAGATCTCAAATTTGCCGACTGTCCCCTTAACCACTTTATTTTTATAATCCTTATTATTTGGTATTTAAAAAAACGGTAAAAGACGTGTCGAATTGTTTTTGAAAAACTTTATTTTGAACTATTTTTTCTTTCGGTTAAAATGACGTCGCTATGACATTTTTTAAATTTGTTCATATCATATTAATACCTTATTAAGAGTGTTTTACGACAGTACCAAAAAGTTTATAGTTGCGCCATCTAGATGTAATTAAAATGCTATTCAATGGTAAGGAAAAAAATAGGATATTCAATTTGAAAAAAACGTAACTATCCCAGTATATTATCCGAATGCTGTGAATGAAAGTTCCACGTTTTTAGGAACTACGAGTTGTTCTAAAATTTCTGGTAGAGAGTGTTTTAAAAATCATCCATAGCTTTTTTCGTAGTAGTCTCTTTTCTTCATAAAAAGCTGAATAATTCCAAAACGAAATGATTTAGGCGCATAGTTATTTAAACAAAATAATATTCTTTTTTGAAGTAGAATACAATAGCGTAAAAATACGCAAGGTATTCTATTTAAAAAACATATAACCTTGGTTTAGTAGTCCATGTTGGAACACCCTGTCCCATTTGACGTTGCACTCTATTGGTATCTTTGTTATTATTGGATAGAACGTCGGTTAAATGGACAAAGAAGTTCATATTTGTATGTCCAATAATAATTCGTTGACAAAACATCTTGAAACTACCAAAAAGTGCCATTTGGACATGACAGTTGGACATACAAATAGGCACTTCTTTGTCCATTTAACTGACTTCCTCTAATAATAACAAAGATGCCCATAGAGTCTAACGACAATGGGACACCTTGTATATCGAAAATATTTTTAAATTGTGCGGTTTGACATGTATCATATTGGTGAAGACCGCAAGTCGATATGTTTTATAGCAAAGAGGCTATAGACCATTTACGGATGACTAGATCACCCTGTACATACATGTTTGTAAAGAAAACTTACATTATATCCGAAACATTTTTTTGTAATTTTTTTAGTTAATGCAATATTCGACTTTAAAAAAAATGCATTTTTCGGTTTTTTTTTCGTTTATCTTCGGAATGGCTCCGAAATTTTGATCATTTTAGATGTCATCTAAATAAGTATAAAAAACTGTAAAATATTGCCCATTTAAAGGTATCTGCACATTTATTAATAACAAAGGTACCCATGCAATGCAACTAAAATTGGGCCACCCATATATTATAGACTATTTACGGGTGAACTTGACTTCGGATTTTTCTTAGAACCGTCGCCGTCGAAGACTTTTGATACAATCGACCTAAATAATATAATGATAAAACTATACGAATCCGCCGTCCCAATAACAAATAGCATTTTTTAATAATCTCTGTTTCACAATTTTATCAAATCTACCTTTTTATTTACAACTTTTATACACGGCTGGAAAATATTTAAGGTTATATTTAAAGTCGTTGCTTCATTTATTTATGTAGTAATTAGGTAGTTTATTCATATAATATTTTCCGAAGTTTTGGAATTATAATGTACTCGGAGTTTAAATAATTTATACAGGGTGTCCAACAGAAACTACACAAGCCCGTTTTTCGATATATTACTTTAGTTTTTTGAAGAAACGGACATTTTTTCTTATAATAATATTACCTCTTACCTAAAACGAAAAAAAATCTGAAAACATGTAAAAGAATAACAAATTTTCAATTTATTTTATATCTTAGACGTCATATTTTATAACATTAGAGATAGGTACTTTTTGAATATTCTTCTTATCCTTTTAAATTTAATATATTTTTAATCAAATATGTCCAAATTTTTCAAATTGGGATTAGCTAAATTTTAAAATGGTTGCTTATTTATGCAAATGTTTTATTCTGGACACATTTATAGTTTTGATAATTGGTTTGTTGATTAAAATATGAACTGCTTTTATGTTTTTAATTTTTTATCCTATCGAAGTGATCATCAACATTTACCTACTGGTTTATTTAAAAATAAAATATTTAAACTTTAGGTTTTTAATTTTTATTTACAAATCGATCGGCTGGTATTTTAAAGTTTAAAATTATTAAAAAAGTGAAGTACTGAAAAATATTCATTTATTTATATTTACATAGATATTAATGAATTTGTTTGAATTTTTTTAATAAATCCATCTATGTTTATTATTTTGTTATAAAATTGGTAAATATTAGCTTTTACGTATAACTTGCATTACTGATATTCCAATTTAATTTAAATAGGAATTGTTTTAAATACAGTAGAAAGTCGATAACGTGAATTTTCGATAATATTAACATCTCGTAATAAAATTATAGGAGTATCAACTAAAACATTACTTTTTACACCACCGCTAATGTGAACATACCTGGGATTTTGTGGTCACGTTATCGAACTTATACTATGTTTCATAAAAATATGTTATATTAACCGTTTTAATAGATTTAGAACACAACATTATAGTATGTTTTAGATAGCAGAAATATTATTAATGCAATTCTTGGAATTTCAAGGGGTGACATGTATCGATGTGATAAAATGCTGGCCAAAGATGTGTAGTGGGTGATTTATTACATTGGAGCTAATAAAGGATGACAAATTGCTATAAATCTCTAGTTATTAGTCATCCTCATTAGACAAAACGATCTCACTTGGTAAATAATTAATTTCTTACTAAATAATTTAATAATTACAGTTCCAAGTTCTAACCATTAGTTCAGGCCCAATTAAAATATAGCACCATAGGTAATTTATGTTTATTATTTTCAAACGACGTTAATAAATAATTACCGCCCGAAACAATCATTACTTCCAACTTAAATAAATATGAATATTAAAGTACCCCGTGAAACAAATGAAAATGACTCGCATATTTCATTTTATTAAAAAAATAAGGGGAGTTATTCCCTTCCACAGATAAAAAATATTGCATTCCTAAATTAATATATTCTTTCCCCAATAAGTGATATGTATTTTTATGTTAATTTCAACTTATGAATAAATATTTAAATATAAAAAATGTTATTTAATCTTCCTTTACAAAAATATTTAACAAGCTTTTATAAAATTTTTAGCATTTAAAATTAATTAAACAGTTAGCTATGTTGAAACTGCTACAGCTTTTTTAAGTTTCTAGATTTTAGACCTTCAGCTCACCGTAGAAAATTTGGTTAGGAGGTTAGTTAGGAATCAAAAACATTCATTATGAAAGCATTCCAGTAGAAAACCATCCACATAACCGCGGGTAGTGTGGTATAAGGGCCGAGACCGACTCCTTCATTTGTTAAAAAATAATCCATTTTGGACCAATCGTACCCAGTATGCCATTCATTCCTAGTGAATGTTTTTGATTGATAATTCATCGCGAAATCATTGGCATACGTTCAGCGCTTGCTCTAAAGGTTATTTTAGACGGGTTATTTTGTTCCAACATCGACTCAGATGCAACTGCACACTGCATATGCCCGTTTAAACAGACCTTAAGGGCATATATCGGCCCTCGGGTCCATTATCTATGAAAATGACTGGAGTCATTTTTAAGATCTACAGATAATTAATCAGCACATAGCTAATGTGAGCTGTAGGTCTATTACCGATTTTTGTCAAAAGTTAAAAAAAAAATCCCTGAATGTAAAAAGTTTCAGTATATCCATATTTTCTAGAAAATAGTTATTTAATATCTCTAATAATGAGAAGAGCAAGTAATGGAATAAAGTAGTATATTTTAACTAATTTTATTAATTTGGATAATGTTCTAGGAATTAACTAATATTATGTAGGTTTTTTTAATATTTGCTCCAAAGACTTAAATCTATACTAACTGCATGACAATGGGCACTTAATTAGAATTGTACATACATTGTTGAAAACTACAATTTTCAAAATATTATTTAGGAGAGTCTAGGTCAAAATCCTGTCAATTCAAAATATCAACAAATCAAAATCCCGACAAAACTAAACTCCGAAATTCAAAATAAAGAAATATCAAAATTATTTATATAACTTGTAGTTTACCACTTTGACAGTGTCTTTGGGTCCTTTGTCTTAGAAAATCAGAAAGTTCTATAGGTAGTGAGTGACTGCATCAGTCTTAACATGATCTTCGAAAGTCTACCAAATATAGACACGCGTCAGTGGCAAGTTCTGCTCATCTTAGTAAAGTTGTTGAACAAATAAAAACCATCAGAGCAACAGTCATTATCAGAAATTAATATTCCATAGTATTTACAAGAAACTTGAAACAGAGATGAATTCTTAATCAGGGATTCAGCTTTTGGTGATGAACGAATTCTTCTTTTTACAACTGAAGCATATCTTTATCATTTCCTTCGCATACAATCTACAATTTTTTTATTAAAGGTACCTATACACGCCTCAGTTTGAAACTCTAGCAGCATTATTTTACCATTCTTATACAGGGTGGGCCAACGAAAACGAAACAGACGAGTTTTGAATTAGTTAATAAAAAAATTTGAGAAAATGTTCGGACAGGTCAACTTTAGTTTCGAGGGGGACATACTTTGCAATAGAGTTGATTCAAAAATCCATTCATACCTCGCCCTTTGGACACAACCCCTAAAATTTTAATAGGGATGGTAGGGTAAGTAATACCTCGTTGGAAAGATCTTTTTACCCAGAGTAACATACAAAAAAAAAAGTTAAATCGATCGATTCGTTTTAAAGATATTCAAAATTTAGCAAGTAGAATTTTCATACCTTTTAAAATTGTGCTATGAACACTACGCCATCAATTTTAAGTCTTTTGATAGGGTAAGTAATACCTCCTTGGAAAGTTCTTTTTACCACAAGTAACATACAAAAAATCAAAAGTTAAATCGATGGATTTGTTTTAAAGAATTCAAAATAAAACAGTATTGCACATTATTTTTTATTTAACCAAACTAAACTTAGCTAATCTTTTTGAAGAAAACTTAACACTTTAAAGAATCCCATCGATCCCGACACTTTCAAGGATGTTTTTATTAAATGTTCGAATTGAGTTCCACCAACCTCCATGCAAACGTACAAATTTTGCTCAAAGCGAATTCTTTCATTTTGAAACATTTCAGCAGTAATTTTTCGGCATTCATTAATAACTCTCTGTCGTAACTCTGCTAGAGATCCTGGTTCCGTTGCGTAAATCTTACTTTTTAAATGCCCCCAAAGGAAAAAATCAAGGGGAGTAAGATCGGGAGATCGCGGCGGCCACTCCAAAGGTCGTCTACGCCCAATCCATTGCCCAGGAAACGTCGTATCCAAGAATTCCCTAAGAGGCCGTGTGTAATGAGGAGGGGCTCCGCCTTGTTGGAAAATCAGATGGTCTTCTAAATAACGATCGTCATTTTCGATAATATCGTCAAGAAATGGATGAACAAAGTTTTGAAGTAGATCCAAGTACATATCCCCTGTTAGATTGCCATCTAGAAATAAGGACCAATAAGACGGTCTCCAAAAATTCCAACCCACACATTCAATTTTTGAGGAGTGTGAGAGTGAACTTCATGAAATACCCTAGGATTCTCATCTGACCAATATCGACAATATCGACAATTATGATGATTAACGGTTGAGTTTAAGAAAAAAGTGCAATCATCAGAAAAACATATATTATAAATATAATTTTCATCAGCAATTATCCGTTCCGTCATCACCTCAAAAAATTGCAGTCGCCTATCAAAATCATCTTCATTTAACTCATGAATTAAATGAATTTTATAGGGATGATATATGTGACCTTTCAATATTCGGCGAATGCTTGTTCTGCTGATGTTAGTCACAGTCTCAGTATAGGCTACCGGCCACAATATATTGTATAATCGCATTTTATTTCCAAATTATGGGATGACCCTGTAAATATTATCTGAATTTTGACTTCTGAGGATGTTGATATGTCGGAATCAGTCTGGATTTTGGTTTGTCGGGATATTAATATGTCCGGATTTTGATTTGTTGGGATATTGAAATGTCGGGATTTTGATCAGCACCCAGTATATTAGTTTATTAGTAAGTATATGGATTGAAATTATTTGGTCGATACTGTGCAAATCTGTTCCTGAAAGGACTTACAGATTTTCACAGAATTGCACCATAATGTTAATTAATCTCATGGAATAGAGTTTGGATTTCGAAATTTTGATAAGCTTTAGGAAAATTATATATTGATTGCTTTACTCTTTTTGTTTAAAATATGCATGGATACTTGAGTGCAAATTATACTCCAATGAAGCAAATTTCAATATATGTATATTACTTGGATTTTTTAACAAAGTAGGTACTCCTCCCGGCCGAAAATATGGTATACATTTTGAAAAAAGATTGGGATTAATTAAATATTTTATTGTCGGGCAACAAATAAACAAATTGTGCACAAATATTCTGTCATATGTTAAAAAATATTCATTGATTTAAAAGTCGCTTATTGTTGAAAAATATAATGACACCCACTGTTGTTACAAAATGCTAAATTTTGACCAAAGTGAGTTGAAATGAACAGAAGAAATTCCAAATCGAAAAAATTTAAACTTAACCACCGTTATGGTATAATGTGATAATTGTGAAAAGAACTTTAAGTTTTTTTTTGTAATTTGTAAATCGTTGCAATTTTTGACTTTGTGAAGTAATTGACTATTTTCTTAAAAAAAACCAGAAAAACTATAACTTATTTTTGATTTTTTCAAAGTTCGTTTGGATAAGCATGTTTTGAATTAAATTTAATTCGTAAATAAATATATAACATCATTATAGGCTTTGGAAATTTAGAAATTTTGTTGCACTTTTAAAAATCACCTTAGATATAAAATAACAATATACGAAACAAAGGAATCTCTATATTCTTTTAAATAAAATAAAATTAAATCTTTTGAAGATTTGGATAGATATTTAATGTTGTGAAATTAATTAATTAATTTCACAACATTCTCGTAAATGTGTAGAGAAGATATATAAAAACCGATTTTAATTTTATTGATTGGTATGGCTAAATTTTGTCTTTGAAATCGACAAAAATTTACATTGAACTCGCCTATACTCAAAATCCACCGACTATCCTCTTGAGGCATAAAATATAAATAGATTGGTAAACGAAAAGCTTAATATAATATTATTAAGCACAGCAACAACAAAAAATACCCAGAAACTTAAATAGTATATACAACAGTTTTCAATTATCATGAAAAAAATGTGTATATTGTTGTTTGTAAAATGTGTATATTGGGCGGTTAGTTTTTATATCCAATTTAAAACACTCCTACAGAAGTCATACGAAACGGTAAATCACTGCATAGGTAGGTTTTTTCTTTAAAAATTTGATTTTACATTTTTAGATTTCTGGTAACCTTTTGTACCTCTAGATTACGAAAATATGTATATGTATGTATTAAACATGGAGTGCAAAAAATATTTTTCACCTAAAATACCCCGTTGAATAAAGACCCTTTTTATTATTTCAAAAAACACCAAATAACATAAAGTTATATAAACAAAACGTAATTGTTAAAACAAAACAAAGGCCGATTGTATTACTTTTGGTTAATTTAAATCTCAGGTGTTTTCAATTGTAATGTGATTTTTAAATTACCCTGATTTTATCCAAGAATATGTAATTAGTATTTAATTATCAAAGAAAGTTATTTAAGGAACGACACGAACATACTTCGTAATTGTTTCGTGTATTTATGCAATTTATTATAAAACTACAATTCACAAAATAATTTTATAAAGCTTATTGGCGACTGATAAAACAATTTAGTAATAAAGTTACTTATATTTATATATTTTGTATAATTTAGTACTAATAATATAATTTTATCTACTTGCATAATATAAGTGTCTCAATTTTATTGACATAATGACGTTCTTTATAGGTTTGAGGCCCATAAGGAAATGACCATGGTAACGATTTCATTATAGGCGGCAAATCATAGAAAACGCTCACAACGATTACTTTATGGGCTCCAACTTGATGACAACAAGCTGTCAATAATTTTTAATATATTTCAAATTTTTCATGATTTATGCAAGCAGATAAAGTTTTGTATGTAATTCGGATCATAACCAATCATTATAATTCACGTCGTGTTACCAGGCAATTATTCACTTGAATCATAATGATTGACGTTACGATCCTTATGACATAAATAGCTATTATGTATAATATGTAAACTATAAAGTTCTAACAAAATTTAAGGCAATTAAAAATTGTCTTTTAATTTTGATATTTATTTCCTTGTTTTTTTTTGTAGTTTTAACAGTACATTTTGGCACCTTTTGTAACTAGGTAAGGGCTGTTTTTACAAATTATGCTGGAAACTAAAACTGACCCGCCTAAGAGTTTTTTACATTAATTAACTAATCAAAATTTGTTTAAGGATTTTTTCAAAAACTGTTAAGTATACTTTTAGAACAAAAACGGGATTGTGAAGTTTTTATTGGACCACCCTGTATATTAAAATCATACTTATCTTGCATATTAGTTTGAAAGCTTTTTTATTTTAATTACTCATAAAATGCAAAAAAAGGATATTAAATTAATTTAAAAATATTTTATTTTATTTTAAGTATCCAAAACAGCTTTTATGAGGCTACTATGATATTATTGAAATTTTTAGTAATAGTATGCTATAGCCGGCTTTTAGTGCATCGTTAAGGAGCTTAATAAAAGCTGTTGTTCTGGTAATGTATAACTTTCATCATCTAGTTGTCAGGAAAAATATAAATAATAATCAAACAAAGGAGATATAGAATTTATAATTGCCTATTATACCTAATTTGAAATAAATGCTAATTAATTTGCTGTCTCCTTTGATATTTTATTTTTTAATATATTAAGGGTCACTTATGTTACTCGCGCCGCGCACCGATATAAACATGAAATACCCAGTTTAAATAAATACTAGCAACAATATACACAGTTTTGCATGATAATTGAGAACTATTGTACATATTATTAATGTTTATGAGCTTTTTTTTGTTGCTGCGTTTAAAAATTTCCGCTGCCACTGTATCTCAAGTTTTGTTGACAGATTTTCAAATTTATTTCTGATTTATAAACTAGATTAATTAAACTAAAACTGGAAAGAAGCTCTAATGTTGTAATTTTATGCAGAATTAATTATGAGCGACCAAAGTTAACGTACTTTTGGGTAATTATATTTTTTTTATAGATTCTCCTATTTTTTTCCCGCTTCCCAAATTTAGTAGAACGACTCTAGAATCTAAAATAAAAAAAAATATATAAAAATATTGTTTGCAGTAGCATATCTAGTGGCAGCCGTAAACCGCTATTTTTGCCTATTAAGAAGTGACTCTTAATGACAAAGAAATTAGTTCTATGAATTTTTTAATATGTTTAGGTTTTTGTAACAATCAGTGAATGTAGTCATTTATTCATAATTACTGTCTATAAAAGTCGAAATCCCAACACCCAAGACCTAATTATATTAAAATTTGGACTTTTATCTAATAAAAAATTTTGTAAGATATTTATGCTAAACATGAAAACTAAGAATAATATTTTAGGTTTAAATTAATTTAATATAATAATCCTTCAAGTATATTTTTTAATTTTATAAATTTTCTACGTTTTTAAGTAGTCTTTAAAACATAATAATAAATTAGTACAAAATCTTATCTCTACATAAATATAAAAGTATATTTAATAACCTATTACAATTTACGAGAAGCTTATAAAAATAACAAGGAATGTTTGTATGTGGTGAAATAATAACAACACTACATTGCAGGGCAAATGAATACAACTTTTTTAATGACCTGTAGACTATTAAACGTACATGTATGTCATCTATAAAACGTAAATTTGTTAATAAATAGTTTTTATATATTGTTGTAATTCGTTAATGTAAAATATTAGATATTACAATATGTGCAAATCTTACTTAAGTAAAGGTTTAACATCTAAAGACTTAAAGATAATTGAGGATTAAATGTAAAATATAGATATAGATATAATGGTAATTATAACATTGGTTCTAATGGTTGTATTGCAATTTATAACGAATAACTCATATAGTATAATTCCACATAGCGTAATTTATTGTAAGCCGCTTTGGTAGTAAATTTTCAGTTGTAAGGTCGCTGATAACTATGAAATAAGTTTATGAGTTTCGTAAACTATATGGAGTCTACAAACAACATTATTAAAAAACTTTAAGTTTCTTTATAAAAACTTATATAATTAATAAAATAAAATATAGTTTAATTATAAACATTATTCAATACAAAAATTTTAAACGAGTCAGTTTAATATTAATTAATTTATAGGGATCTACGTCAAAAATTTAATTTAATTTTTTAATTCGCAGATTTTATTATCAAAGTAAGTTAAATATACTTTTAGAATAAATTGTAAATTAGAGTTTTTTTCATTTGCTTCTTAATAGCATTTAATAGGTAGACCGATGATTTAAAATAGGATACTTCAAAAACTTTTCCGTAAAATTAGAATTACATATTAAAATAATTTTACAGTAATGAAACCTTAGGTATTATTATATCGTAATCTTCTTATATATTTTATAAAATCCATTAGTAAAACAATACTAGGGTACTGAGTTGCCTTTTAAATGGCTTTTAAGTAGAAAATATATTGTCACTTATACTGCTATATAAACTTTTCTATACTACCTATGTTAATTGTCGTTCTGCTTTTATGGTAAAAGTTATTGCTTTTATTATTTTTAAATTGTTGTTAAAAATATTACATTTCCTAAGAAAATTCATAATTTACATTAAAATTTTTACGTAACTTAGATACGAGTAAAAAGCCCTCCAGGGTACATTTATTTTCAAAATTAAGCATTTTTGAATAATATACTGGGTGGTCGAGTTAAAGTCGAGTCGAAATATCTCCAAAAGTAAGAGTTTTAGAAATAAACGTTTCAAATAAAAATTATTTTGTCTTAAAGGGGCCACAGAATGAGGACAGTTAGTTTTCACCTGGAGGACTTATTCATGGTCATTCTAACCCTAACTCAGTTTTTTCAAATAGAAACCCATATTTTTTTATTTGAATCTGAATCCAGCAAAAAAAGAAGAAATTATTGTCTAAAGCATTTTTCTTTTTAGCCCTTAGTTTTCGCACAATTTGTGTCTTATGTTTTTCTACTTTTAGGCTTATTCCTTACATTTGCGAATATCTGGTTGAGTACATTTTTATTGTTATTTATTACAATATTAAATATGCATTTTTGGAACTTTTTCTTCTTGTATAATCTTATCTGTCCCACCCTGTGGTGGGCCAACGAAAACGAAACAGACGAGTTTTAAAATAGTTAATAAAAATTTTTGAAAAAACGCTCGGGCAGGTCAACTTTGGTTTCGAGGGGGACATATTTTGCAATAGAAGTGATTTAAAAATCCATTCACCCCTGTGCCCTATGGACACAACCCCTAAAATTTTAATAGGGATGGTGGGGTAATTAATACCTTGTTAGAAAGATCTTTTTACTCAGAGCAACATACAAAAAAAAAGTTAAATCGATCGATTCGTTTTGAAGATATTCAAAATTTAACATGTAGAGTTTTCATGCCTTTAAAATT
Organism: Stenus bimaculatus; assembly: GCA_963971135.1. Lineage (NCBI taxonomy): Eukaryota > Metazoa > Arthropoda > Insecta > Coleoptera > Staphylinidae > Stenus > Stenus bimaculatus. The sequence goes on from OZ020180.1 coordinate 58,269,106, forward strand.
GTGCTATGAACACCACGGCTTCAATTTTAAGTGTTTTGATAGGGTAAGTAATACCTCCTGGGAAAGATCTTTTAACCCAAAGTAACATACAAAAACATGTAAAACCCAATTTATTTTCATTTTCTACAAAAGAGAGATTTTAAAAAACAAATTTAAATTTATTCGAGGAATTGTTTAAAATTTTGTAGCATCTGGAACAAAACAATGCAAAACATAAAACGATTTATAACCACATTGAGATTCTTTTTATCAGTTGTATTTTGTATTAGTGGTGATTTTCATCGTGTTAAAACTGTTTATGACTAATTATTAGAAATCAACATTTAAAAATTTTGTGAACTTCTGTAAAAGCTTGTGCTAGCAATGGTTTATACAATTCCAGAAAGGGTTGAATTAATCACTTTTTATTTTAAAGACGATGAGAATGCTCATCGTGCAGCTAATTTATTTAATGAATAACATCCAAACAAACATTGTAACCGAAAATACGTTCTGGAGTTGGTTGCAAAATTTAAAAATACTGGTTCTGTTGGTAATAAGAAACGCGATCCTGGTAATGTTTGTCCAATAAGAAATGAGGTCGTTGAAATAGGTGTTTTGGGACAAGTTGCTGTAGATTCAACTTTAAGCACAAGAAAACTGGAAGACTGTGACTAACATCAGCAGAACAACCATTCGCCGAATATTGAAAGGTCACAAATATCATCCCTATAAAATTCATTTAATTCATGAGTTAAATGAAGATGATTTTGATAGGCGACTGCAATTTTGTGAGGTGATGACTGAACGGATAATTGCTGATGAAAATTATCTTTATAATATCTGTTTTTTCTGATGAGTGCACTCTTTTCTTAAACTCAACCGTTAATAGTCATAATTGTCGATATTGGTCAGATGAGAATCCTAGGGTATTTCATGAAGTTCACACTCAAACTCCTCAAAAATTGAATGTGTGGGTTGGAATTTTTGAAGACCGTCTTATTGGTCCTTATTTTCTAGATGGCAATCTAACAGGGGATATGTACTTGGATCTACTTCAAAACTTTGTTCATCCATTTCTTGACGATATTATCGAAAATGACGATTGTTATTTAGAAGAGCATCTGATTTTCCAACCAGACGGAGCCTCTCCTCATTACACACGGCCTGTTAGGGAATTTTTGGATACGACGTTTCCTGGGCAATGGATTGGGCGTAGAGGACCTTTGGAGTGGCCGCCGCGATCTCCCGATCTTACTCCCCTTGATTTTTTCCTTTGGGGGCATTTAAAAAGTAAGATTTACGCAACGGAACCAGGATCTCTAGCAGAGTTACGACAGAGAATTATTAATGAATGCCGAGAAATTACTGGTGAAATGTTACAAAATGTAAGAATTCGCTTTGAGCAAAATTTGTACGTTTGCATGGAGGTTGGTGGAACTCAATTCGAACATTTAATAAAATAATAAATATATCCTTGAAAGTTTCGGGATCGATGGGATTCTTTAAAGTGTTAAGTTTTCTTCAAAAAGATTAGTTAAGTTTAGTTTGGTTAAATAAAAAATAATGTGCAATACTGTTTTACTTTGAATTCTTTAAAACAAACCAATCGATTTCACTTTTGTTTTTTTGTATGTTACTTGTGGTAAAAAGAACTTTCCAAGGAGGTATTACTTATCAAAAGACTTAAAATTGAAGGCGTGGTGTTCATAGCACAATTTTAAAAGATATGAAAACTCTACTTGCTAAATTTTGAATATCTTTAAAACGAATCGATCGATTTAACTTTTTTTTTGTATGTTACTCTGGGTAAAAAGAACTTTTCAACGAGGTATTACTTACCCTACCATCCCTATTAAAATTTTAGGGGTTGTGTCCAAAGGTCGAGGGATGAATGGATTTTTGAATCAACTCTATTGCAAAGTATGGCCCTCTCGAAACGGTATTACTTACCTTATCAAAACACTTAAAATTGAAGGTGTGGTGTTCATGGCACAATTTTAAAAGGCATGAAATCTCTACTTGCTAAATTTTGAATATCTTTAAAACGAATCGATCGATTTAACTTTTTTTTTCGTATGTTACTCTGAGTATAAAGATCTTTCCAACGAGGTATTACTTACCCCACCATCCCTATTAAAATTTAAGGGGTTGTGTCCATAGGGCGCAGGGATGAATGGATTTTTGAATCAGCTCTATTGCAAAATATGTCCCCCTCGAAACTAAAGTTGACCTGTCCGAGCATTTTTTCAAATTTTTTTATTAACTATTTCAAAACTCGTCTGTTTCGTTTTCGTTGGCCCACCATGTATAATCTACTTCTGCTGCAAAACGAAATACCTGAGTAACTTAGTATAAGAGTGTCATTTTTGTAAAACATTAATCATGCACTATTTTAGTACTTTTAGAATTATTAGAATCGAAAAAAAGGAACAAAGATATTATCATGGGCGTCCATATACTTTTTCCCGAAGGGGTGGGGGTCAAAAATAATAAATCTTAAATCTTAAATAATAAATAACACATTAAAAAATATAATTATAATTATACAATAGAACAATGAAATCTAAAACAATAAAAAGGATAATTTTCTTTGTTTTTTTTTTCAAAAAATTTATTAGAACCTCTGGTGCAAAATTATCTCCCATATATTCGTTTTCACTAAAGCCTAATAATATACATAAGTCTTTTCCTACATTCCTACATCTTTGAACGAAGTAACGTTTTTAGAATACATATATACTCTAGTAAAGGAAAACGTTCCACTGTGCACGTAGTATTAGGTAATATTAAGGTTGAGGTCTTATTTTTGTATATAGAAAGATATGGAACATATAAAATTTGAACATTGTATTTTTGGACTAAAATTGGTTCGAAAGGCTATTATTTTTTTTGATATAAGAATTGAAAGTAAAAATTAAAAATTTTAAGATTCTTTTAACAGGATCAATCTACTGATGTGGATTTTTGTAAGTAATAAGAAAATAGTACATTTTTAACGATCATTTTTACAATATTTTATTTGAAAATGTATCACTCTTAATACTTTTTGCAGAAAATTATTGTTTTTATGAATATACACATTTACCTACAAACTGTATATCCCAATCTGAGATATTTACATAAGGTATTCTAACTTACTAAGTAAATAAACTTGTAATGTTCGCATCTAGAGAATTCAATTTTAGAGAATTTAAAGGTTCCCATCTTAATAAAATAATAAGCTCCCCATGAATATGTACAAACGGCGATTCCGGAATATTGTGTTATGTGTATACTCACCTTAATAACCATTACCTAGAACTTTTCAAGTTAAATAATAATATGGAAATTTAATCGAATTGTTTTCAAACAATATGAATTAATTTTTGTTGCAAAATAAAATAATTTGAATTAGAGGCCCATGGATATAATAACAAAAGTTGGTAACTCTCCAAATGTAACGCTCCTGGACATATTTTTGGAACTTCCTTTACCTTTAAACGGGCATTTTCACATGAAAAATCTACCACAAAAATTTAAAATCAATATCTATGAAAATATTTATTTTATTTTCAAAAACATGTTTTTTTTTAAATTCATCACAATACATCTTCTTTTAAAAGTGCTTAGTTTTATTCCCTCAATAGTGTGCATTTCACCATTTTCGATTTTTGCTTACACTCTGTGGAAAAAAATGATAACTAAACATTCTGTCTGTTCACATACAAGATTTTTTATCATAAAAATGTTGAAAATTCACATAAAATTGATTTTCTGCCATGTAAACAAACCGGAAACAGTTAGTTCATATTTACATCACAGAGCTATCATTTCTGTGGGAAAGGTCTTATGTTGTGCATATATCAAATTTATTACTACCGTTTTTTCCTTCCCCTTTTTCTTTCCTTTCATGGATGTCTTTTTAAAACATTTCAAAATAATTTTCGCTCAATGACGGCAGGAAGAAAATGAAAACTACGTTTCTTTGCATGGTTCTCAGTATCAACTATCAAATACTGATTATTTATTCAAAAGAATGATTTACATTTACGGAATTAAAAATCCGATATTTTGCTCATAAGTAAAAAAAGTAGATGGAAATACTTTATTAGAGGTAAATATTGTAGTAACAATTTTCATTCCTACTTAAAAAGTGTACCAATTGGAAATTGGTTCGAAATTACTGATCGTATTGGTTTTCGAATAAAAAATAAAATAATAATTTTTAAAAACAAAAATTGACAGATCAAATATGCAATATTCAAATGCTAAGCCCCGAAAATATAGCACCTGCACAATGTTGGAGATAATAATTTTCAATTAAATTAATTAATGTTAATTCCTAGTTCTAATTTAAATTTTAGAATGTATGCGTATATTCTCGATTTGTATAATCGTATATTTATACTAACTTAAAAGCTAAAGCATAATAATCAATATTTCTTACAAGTTTTAAGTACTAAATTAATTCTATAAAATTTTATTAATGAAACTCGTCAATTCAAGTTTATAAACGCCAACAAAATTATTTAAATTTTTTGCTTTTTTAATTACCTTGAATTAGTTAAAAGAAAAAATACCTTCAAAAGTTTAATACTGAAAAGTTAAAAATCAAATCGTTAACCTCAAACGAATAAGTTTCTTTACCCTAATTAATTTTAAGAGTTTTGATGTTTGGCAGTTTGTGTAAGTTGTTTGATGTTGAATTACTTAAAATAATCTTTAAGTACAAGATGTGAGTGGTGATGGTTTTAAGTTTTTATTCTTATTAGTTTCTTCAATTTAAGCTACAGGGTGATTTTTAAGTTGATATTTTTTTACAGGATGTAAAACTTAATTAAAATGTATGCTGTAGGTGCTGCGTATTAATGAAAATTTTAAATATTGATATAAATTGGTTTTTTATTTTTTTTCTAGACCAAGCAAAACGTGAACAAAAGCAACCACAAACATATAAATTTAAATTTCACATAACTTTCTTATTTAAACACTTTTATATACATATTACAAAATATTTTGCCAAGCGATTTATTTTATTCAACCAAACGCTTAGCAGTTTTCGCTATTAAATGAATTTTAAATCCTGTCAAAAAAAGTATCAACTTAAAAATACTGCTACTATAGCAGCTAGTTTCGATAAGTCGACTAGTGACTAATCCACTTTTAAAATAGACAATGTCTACTAATTTAATTTAAAATACCTATTGCATTAGTCCACTAGTCGCAACCTTCAACTAGTTCCAACTTTTGACCATTTTCGACTTTCAACATGCTTTACTTTTTACGTTTAAATTAAGTTCATTGAAATTATCAAGTTTCTTAATAAAGTACATTTTTCAAAACACTGTTTCTAAAATTTGGTAAGTAATTTGATTCATAAGACTGGTCAACAAAAATTCACCTTTTGGGTGTAACATGAAAACTTTTATCTGATTATGTTAGGGACCAGGCTTAGTACACTATACTTGAGATCAAAATTTTTCAAAAATACAGTTTTATTAATGAAAATGAGGTAATATACAGTGTGTCCCGTAATAACGTCTACAGACATAGTAGAACGGGTTTATCATCTCAAATTAAGATGACAAGTTTCTCTCACATTTTGCCCAAAAATGCTTTCCTGCAAAGTTACACCCAGTTAAAGTTCACTTTTCAAAAAATAAAAACCCACAAAACTTTTCTCTCTTTGAAGGTAATTCGATAAAAATCGCCATAGGGGGCTACTTTTAAGTTCTTTATAATTTGGTACTGTAGTTTTGCCATTTCGCATTCATTTACTACCAGTTAACCTAAACTTGGAATTTAAGTTTTACCATAAATTTTTCGGGTGTTACTTTTTTTGCAATTTCAACTTATTTTCTCACAAAACAGATAATTTACTATGAAAAAGGTATACCTGTTAAAAATCGACAAATCTAATAGTTTTAAAGATAATCTCAATTAAAATTTCATAATTTATTGTAAATTTTTTTTATTAAATCAAGTGCCGACATTAACATTTATTATTTAGGGAAATGCCCTACTTGATTAAACAATAAAAGCAAATTTTTATTTTTATTTCGAAATTTTAATTGAGATTATTTCGAAAACGGTTATTGGATTTTGCGATAAACAAGTATACCTTTTTCATAGTAAATTATTTATTTCATAAGAAAATCAGTTAAAATTGCAAAAAAAGTGACAACAGAAAAAGTTGTGGTAAATCTTAGATTTTAAGTTTAGGTAAACTGATAGTAAATGAATGATAAATTGCAAAACTAGTAAACCAGTGAACTTAAACTGGGTGTAACTTTGCAGGTAAGCATCTTTGGGCAAAGTGTTGGAGGATCTTGTCATCTTAATTTGAGGTGATAAACATGTTCTACTATGTCTGTTCTCGTTATTACGGGACACCCTGTATAGTGGCCACTTCCTCTGGTATCTTTATTCTATTGTATAAATATCCTGGCGCCAAAATTTTTGGGAAAGAAGTCCAAATGCGAATGCAAGAAATGTATTTTTAAGGAGATGTTACAATCCAAAGCTTTATAAGCCGTTAAAAGCTTTTGGATTATACTCCTCTTGTTACTTGATCAGTGATTAAAAAAAATTACAAACATACGTTTTTATCGGTAGTTGCTTTTACAAAATACTACACACGATCGAATCAAAATAAATTTGGTTTTATAATGAGGGTAGATAGGTATTTCAAAATTTGTAAGCACTTTTCTTCCGTCCTAATTTTATTGACTAGTGAAATAAAAAACGCTAAAGAGCTTATTCTTCTTTTAAGGAATATACATGATACGTATGTATTTTATATGCGGTGGCGTGAAAATGTATTAGGTACTTATTCCTATAGCGATAGTATTGTCATCCCGAATACCTTTTTTATAATTAAAATTCGACTTGTCGCCACTTTAAACTAGTCATAACTTTCGAATGGTCGCAATTTTCGTCTACTGTGAAATAATTAGTCGACTTATGGATAAATCGATTAATACTGCCATCGATTAGACGACTAACAAAGTACGAAAATTTGTCAGCCTTAGTTAAGAATCACCCTGTATACAAACAATTCTTAGTACTTAAATTATAAATCTAACTGCATACTGCCACTTTATTTGTCTCTTCTTAGTATAATTTTTATAATGTAAATATGGTTAGATTTTTAAATTTTTAAATAAAGCAACTGCGTTTCTAAAAATTAAAATGTGAAAGTTCAAACAAATGAATGATTTTAAATATTGTAGTTTAATAAAGGTAAAAATATGTATGTCGTACTTTTTGTCCTAACGTGACTTTAAAAATTTTATGACTAAAGTTCATAGCCTGGAATGACCCAATTAATTTTTGATCTGGTGAATGCATTGAATTCTTTATGGAACGAAGAACTTTTTTCGTTAGATTGTTACAAAAATATCATGTCTCATACAGAGTTTTTTGTCTAATTATTATAGGATATTGTTAACAGATACTTCGCACAATTTGTATAAAGTACGTGATAATATTTAATTAATATGTAATAGTCGTTCGTTGTTAATATAAATAACTGTTATAATTAACGTATGATGAATATAAATACATCAAAAGGTAAAATTACTTCATTAAATTTATTATATTTTACATTTTATTTGATGAAATATAGTTGGTGGTTATTTTATTGACTTCATTATAAAATAATACATAATTAAAAATTTCTAATATTACTATCATATACCCATAAACTAAAATTATGTTTAACTATAAATATTGATGTATCGTAAGACTTGACTTTTCCTACATCATCTTGATCTATCAATTTATATGACAAGTTATTTTGTCTTTTCGCTTGAAATTTAATTTGTAGTTTTTTTATTTCATACGCTGCAGTGCACAAAAAAGTATCGTTTCTTTTTGTTCTGAGCAATTTTATACATAACATACCACGCTCACTTTGACAGCTGACAAGATAACACACAGGAAAATAATCAATGTGAAAACTTGCAGCCTTAGGCCACGTTCCAGACTTTCTTGTTGCTTTCTTTTTGTCGCTTTGTTTTTCCAATTTTTTCACGATAGATAGGTGCAATGAAAATTCCGAACGGTTCTTAAATTATATTGAGGCAGTGATCTTTAAATTTATCACACAAAGAAAAAAGCTCAGCTTTTACTGGTATTTATTCCCATAGGGAGCAATACTAAATATTTTCATTATAAAATACTTGAGCTTTTTTTCATGCACGTTTTATTTGTTCAATGCAAACGTTATTGACTGTGACGTAAATGATTTTACTTACTTTTACATACATATGCAGTATACAGGTGTAACGAAGGTATTCAATAATAATTGCTTATTTTCGGGTAAGATTAAGATAAAGTCACTATCGACATTTTTTAATATTGTCAAATACATCGATAATTTATTGTGTATATTCACTCGGTCATCTGGTTGATCGAATTTTCAACTACCTGATTGGTAGTCATAAGTTGCTTTATTCAAAATGAAATTTGGACTTTTTTAACTAGGTAGATAATTTCAATAAAAAAGATTACTATATTTCCTGAATATGGAGATGAACTATTTTAGATAAAATTAAGGAAATAATATCATACTAATATTTAATACAAGCTTGTATAAGTAGTTAGATACGGTGGTATAGTGATAGTGTTCATGCTTATAAGTCTGAAGGTTGTGACAGACATGTACCACAACTTGTTAATGTCCCACCATAATATCAATTCAATTTTATGGGCGATCAACATTTGCTGATTCAAAAATGTTGTACACAACCTTATCACAACCTTATCACAATCTTTTAAATTTGTATTATAATATTATAACAATATTTTCACAACTTTGATTTCTGCTTGGGAAGCTTAATGACCAGATTGAAAGTGCTTGATTACTGTTAATAATAAATTTTGTAAATTCTATACTGTAGTAATATTTAATATTTTGGATTTTAAAAGAAAATAATGAGCAAATAGAGGATTTACCAAAAAGAAGTGATCTGAAGTAGACGAGATTTTATCGCCAAGAAAACCCAAATTTCAGGTTTGGAGCAGCCCATTTTTTTGACGGACATTGAAGTTTGTTGCTACAGAAAATGTTGTCAACCTTCATCACGTAATTTTTCCCGGTAGTTATATACAGGGTGATAATAAAGTTTGGAACAAAATTCGTAATTACCGCATTTATTTTTGAGAAAATCGCTCGGAAAGGTTCACTTTTTTTACTTGAAAAACAAATTTTTTGATTCTATTGAAATGTAATAAAATGTATAAATAATAAAATTTTAAACTTAAAATATTTACCATTTATTGAAATTAGTCAAAATAAATCTATAACATTCAAATTTTTCAAATTTAATAGTACAAATTAATTTTAAGTTGATATTAACAATTTTTTATAAAAAAATCTGTTTACAAATATAATCATTTTTTATATCACTGTTTGAGTGTCATGAATGTCTATCAAAAACGAGTATAAAAACTGGGAGTTTTCATTAAAAAAATGCGATTTGTATATAACGTAACGTCATTGCTAAAGATACCAAGGTATGGTATTTTAAAAACTATAATTGACGAATGCGAGCGATTTTCTCAAAAAAATTAAATATGGCAGTTACGAATTTTGTTCCAAACTTAATTATCACCCTGTATACTTAAGTATGAACTTTAATTTTGTTGTAAAATTTTAGGAATCATATTGGCTTTATAAGAAAAATATCCTAAATTTAAAATTTCATCTCCCAAGGCGCACTAAAATAATTTGAAGTACAATCACGCTCAATGATATCGAGGACACAAAAAATTAATCTGACCTAATAGCAACCGTTCATTGACACGGAACTACAAGAAATTTGAAAGACACACGACTTAAGATGTGGGCGGGGCTTTTCAAATTTCGTGCGATTTCGTGTTTGCGAATGCTTGTTATTGAGTCTTGAGAATATTTCTTTTGTATCCTCGATATCTTTGTGGGTGATTGTACTTTAGAGTAGGTAACCTGAATAGGTATTGACTAATTAATTTATCAATGATAGATAGAAGGCGAAACTATCTTACAATATTCCAGTCTCCATAATATAACTACCTAACTCGAATTAAGTATTAGAGGATTAAAAAGCAACGAAATTTCGAAAATTGAATCCGAAAAACCTTCCAAACCAATATTATGTGCTTGAAGTAAATTCGATTTTTTAAAGGGTGAGTAAATTAATATGAAGGTGATCCCTTCTGATATACATGTATATTTAATTTTTTCATCACAAAATTAGTTACGTTTGGTGTTGAAAACATTTATGTATGTAAAAACCCGTTGGATGATTTTTGAAAACGCAAAAATGATTTTTAGAAAGGTAAAATAGAGTTACTCATTCAAATTGGACTAAGTCTTGAGTCACCACCCTGTATCTATTATGTAACGTATACAGGTCTGTTTATGCAGATACATTTAACATTTAAGAAATAGGAAGAAATAATTAACCTAAAAAAAGTTAAAAGCAAGCTTTAAATTATGGTGCATAAATTGCCAATTTGGCCAATTTTGTGCGCATAAAAGGTGAAGTTAATATACATGTGTTTCGGAGTTGACGAAAGTGTAAACATAAAACATAACCTGTTTATCACCTCCAGTTTATTATGACCCAACCAATAAGAACTCTCAGTTCTTAAATCTTACTTTTCTGCATAAATCTTACAGCATTCTAAATGTTAAATTAAATGTTAAATGTGTCTGCATAAATAGACCTTAAAAGTATAATAGATAAATTGTATTTTTTCAACACATCGAGAATCACTTGATTTGAATGACTGGTTTACATTTCTACTTGCGGAATCGAACCAACCAGGTTTAGGAAAAATTTATTTTCCTCATATTTATACAAAAATAATATTTTTAAATAAGGGTGCTATTAGCTGCAGAAAAAACTCCAAATATATGTATGGGTTTAAACAAAAGATTTACGAATCTTATGCCCGTTTTCACCAACGATTCCTAAAATTTAGGCATTGCTTATATGATAGATATTTTATTAAAAAAATATCTACCAACTAGGCAATACCTAGCATATAAATCGTGGGTGAAAACGGGCATAAGTGGCACATTTTATAATAGTTTAAACTTAAAGTTTTTGAAAAGATGCCCTTAATTATTATTTAATGAAGCTGCTTACAAACTTTTCTTTAGTTTCCGAACAATTTCTGAAAACAGCGTTCACTTCGTTTTAAAATGCCAGAAAGATAAACTATGAACTGCGAAGTAGCTTGGATAAATTATAATTTGCCTTTAATTTTTTATACAACTGGTGTGGACAAATTTGAAATTTTGAACATCATTGCTTGAATACATATGGTGATGTAGGATAAAATTTGTTAGACAGGAGTAAGGGCGGGGGGGTACAAATACATAAAAAAGGAAAATTCTAATAGATTTTGAAAAACTCATTTCATAGTACCTAGGAACACATTTTCTCAAATTGATGTTTTGGGATAAAATGCCACAAAATATGCTATTTTTGTATTCTAATAATAATAATAATAACTTTATTCATCATAGAAGACTTACACACAATATGTATTAGACAAGTCATACAAAACAAAACATAACTTTGTATATTATGTATAAAGTATGTATAAATTACATTCTAAATTCTAAAATTTACGATATGCTCTAAAAGTTGGTGTTTATTAATGTCAATTTAATTTTAAGTTTAATATTCTTAAAAGATGCGGTTTTGTATATTTCAGGAATTTTATTAAAAAATCTTAATGCTCATTAAACGCAGTGACTTCTGAGCTAAGGTTAGGTTGATATTCTCTGGTAATAGTACATTGATATAACGGGTAAAATGGTTATCACAGGTTCTTTCATTTAAGGAGGTTTTGTTTTCGTAGGCAAATATGCCAAGCCGTAAAATTAGGAGATATGGTAGAGGTATATGCCAAGCTCTTTGAACATTGGTCTACATGACTCGAATTTATTTTTATTTAATTAATTTGGAATTTCTGTAAAGTCTTTGCTTAGTATGAAAATACAGGGATTTGTTTTGGTGGTGTTCAATTATAGTTGATTAGAAGAGAACCATTGATGCAATTTTTACAAAATTATGTTGTAGTGTTCTTCTGTAGAAGCTAATGTTGAAGAGGAAGAAATCAACGATACATGACCACAAAAGCATGTGATTAGAATTGTGCTATTTAAATACAACGAAAATTGGATTGGGCATAACCTTTCTTATGAATACGTTTTGAATGGCCAAAAATTTCTTTTGGATAAAAGTGTCATGTACAGATTTTCTTCTTCTTCTGTTGGAGTAAGTAAGTAATTTTTACTAAAGTTTTAAATATAAGAAAAGAAAACTAATTTACAGTTCCTAACAGAATAATAAAACAAAAATTATATATTTAATATAAAAAAGGATTTTAGCATAAAATGTTTAAAATTATTTCTTTTCAAATAATTATTTTGCGTCATGACACCTTCATTCACTTGTGTCTTCAATTATAAGCGTAAAAACTTAAAAGTATGCTAAGTTTCTCTGCAATAAAATAAGTTCCAAGAAAATGCAGTTAGTATAACTGGTGTCCAACGTATAAACTTTATTATACTCGACTAATAATATTAAACTATTGAACGGAATGGAAAAGTTTTAAAGCATATAAATTTTCTTAGCTGTATTCGTCGATGTTTTCCAAATCTTGAACGTATGTTTATTTTCTATAATTTTTTGAGCGATCGAATCAATTTAGGATAAAAACACAAGATTTAAAGTAAACAACTTACCGAAAATGTATTATGTATTTATGTATTATGTGTGATTTTCTAAAAGGCAAATATAATAGTTTGGGGTTACCACCATATATGCTATTGCAAAAAACTTTTTTTATAAAGATCACAGAAGAATTTAGATTCTTATAACTGAAATTTTTCTTACCAATCATGAAAATAAATATAATGACCTAGAAATAATCAAAAATTACCTTAATAAATAAACAGTTGTTAAATGATAGCATAATTAATTTTGCTTACAATTAAAAAAAAAATTGAAAATCTGACATAGCAAACTAGAGATATTGTGGTGCCCGTAAAGTTCTATTATCACGATTTTTCTTCCAAATCTCATGTGACGTCGAGCAGTCCGCATTAATTACCAGTAATTCGCTAATAATTTTCAAGGAACCTCCACGTAAATGGGTTTAATTTTTTATCACTTCTTAGGACCTCCGAAAAATAAAATAATCGCAGGCATCTAGAATGATCCTCACTCAAAATTTAAAATAAAATAAAGCACAAGAGTATTATTTCCAAATTTGGCCTAAGTTTTAGTTCTCATATTACCACCATTTTATTAGTTTCGCTACAAAGTATAATTTTTTAATTTTTATTGAAAATAAATCAGTAAATGATGTAATATTATGCAATGAAAACCTATTAATGGATTTATAATAAATCTTTTACTAAAATTTTGACAGATTTATGTATATGTTCTTACCTATTTTTCTGACAGATATTTTTCACAATTGATTATACTGCACAACTCTTTAATTTAATAGTTTTGTTGCGTGCAAGTCTTTTTATTTAATAATATGCATTTCAATTTATAGCTATGAATATTATGGTATGTATTTAATTTCAAATTATAATAGTACATTGGGTGCATTTACGTTACTTATTAAAATAATTTATGTTTTATCAATACTATTTTATGAGGTTATTTTAAAAACTAAATACCCATGTTACTTACTAATGTCTCTATTAAAGAGCAATAAAAACTTAATGTAAGATTTAACAAATAAAATCTAAAACATCTATTAAGATAACTAGTTTTTTATAGGAGTTTCAAACCTTTCATAAATTTTGTGGAAGACAGTTCTTAAGTATGATGCAGGGTATCAAAGATTAATCAGCAAAATTTTAGGAATCGATTCTTCTAATTTAGATCCCTTAGGAACTAAACGCGGACATATGTTTATAGGGAGTTTTTTTTTAAATCGTAGTAAAAAATTGCATCCTGAAATTTTGCTGGTTAATTTCTGGACACCCTGTATAAATGATTTAATTTTGTGAAAAAAAGTGCTATATTCATACGAAATTAATAAGTTGTAAATGTTGGGGACATATTTTAAATTAATTTCCAACAAACATTTAATAAGAAAACATGAAAGCACTTATTAGTTAGCACGAACTTTAAATTATTTTCTATTTTCTAGGTAGTTACTTTCTGAAGTCTAAATTACAACGCTCTACGAAATTGCATTTTGTCAGATTTTATCGTCATCCATTAGGTTCAAGTGTATAAATTAATGTTTTTAAAAGTAAATTGCATTTTAAGTTAAACAAAGTCAGAATAAATTGTTCGCAAAGTTCAAAACCACTTCAGTTTTCGTAAAAAGGAACATCAAAGTACGGCGTTGTCCACGCCAATATATCTAAACGATATTTTTGTTTTCATTTAATATTTACTTATAAACTAAAGCTATTTTCTTATTTTTTTTTTAATTTTTAATGTGTTAATATTTTTTTAATTTATTAATATTTTTTTAATTTATTAATATTTTTTAATTTATTAATATTTTTTCATTTATTAATAATAAATAAAAAAACAAAATTTAATAAAATAAAAAACTCTAAACTCAAAAACAAAAAAAGCAATTGAATTAAATTTAAAAAAAAATTTATAATAATAAAAAAATTTAAAAAAAATTAGAAAAAATTAATTTAAAAAAAATTATTGGTATAATAATTGGCTTAGATTATTTTTGTCAATGATTTTTTTTCAATCGAAAAAAATATGTTACCATTTGAAAAAAAAGTTGCCTCCTCCTCCTCTGATGTTTTCAAAAATAAAATTAATCTTTTATTGGCGATTCTAGCTAAGCGATCTCCCTCTTAGCGTTTAACGTTTGTTAACGTCTGTTACAGTCAAGTATATAACGTCAACTTACCTAATTTACTTTGTATTATTAAATGCGTTTGATTATTTCTTTGCAAGTCGGATAAGAGATAACGAAGCTACATCGTTGGCCGTTTTTTGTGCACCCTTCTGTATAGTTTTTGCAAAAATGCTCCATTAAAAAGTTCGTAAATTTATATCTCAAAAACTATATTAATAATTTTACCAATTATTTGTATAATTTAAATTGAGTTTTAGTAGTTTTTATCAACTTCGGATAAAGATTTTTATTCTTGTAATTTTTCTTTCTCAGAAAAAAATATCACAAACATTCTTTTTTTAAATTTTTTTTTAATCTATGATGACTTCATTAAATCTGTTTTCTTTAACCATACACTTAAACACAGTCAAATTTAAATTTAACTAAAGAAATTATAAAGATGTCCCGTGTTTCGTTTACACCCGATAAATTAAAAGTTTTCTTGTAGTATTTTTAAGCTTACTACTTATTACAATGATGTATAAAGGATATAAATTAAATTTTATTTGTATGCAAGGGAATCAACAAATGTGGAGTAAAGATTAGAATATAACCGATAGAGTCATTGATTTGGACAAACCTATTAACATTAGTATTATTGCATTTACCACTAATCAATCTACTATTGCATAACACACTAATCTGCAACCTATAGGTTGAAATACAAAAAGTAAATGATAATTAAAGCAATACTTAAAGATTTTTAATTATTTTTTATTTTCAGGTAAGATTCTACTCATTCTACTCAAATTTTGGACCTGGAATTGAAATTGGTAAATATTAAAGTTTTGTTTTAATTAATGTAAAACTCGCTTTTATTCGATTATACAAAGGGATCCGTCCACAAAAAACGGGCAGAACTGAACCTTCTTTTTCAAATAGCAACATATTAAATAAATAAAAAATATAAACTTTATATTATGTGGGTTCTTATAAATCAATTTTTCAGTCATCAAAAATACTAAAACGCCAGCGCAGTTACTAAAACCAATAAAACCAAAGAACGAAAAAACCTTTACTCGCTATCCTCCATTTTGTTACAAAATTTATGTCAAAATAGTATCGAAATAGTAATCGAAATTCCCATATAGAAATAAACATTAAATGCATTAGATTGTTCTAAAATTTAAATTTAAATTATGAAAGAAATTAAATAAAATTAATTAAATTGCAAGAATGTAAAAATTAAAGCATTTTATAGATGTTTTTTTTTAAATTCGAAAACAGAAACTGTTATCATTTGAATATTCAAATAAATTGATAAATATGTAGGTAGTGATAATATTAAAACAAAATAAAAAAAACTGCAAAATATATTGTATTTCACATATATTTTTTAAATAAAAATAAATTTATAGAGCTATTTAAAAAAAATTGACTATCATTTTAAGGCAAAGTTGCATGAAATCAATAATTTTTTAGTAGTAGGTATCCTATTAACTATTACTCTGCCAGTTCCTATGGAACCCACTGTATGTCTTTATAAATACAGGGTATCGCAAAACTAGGGATCAGGGACAACTGGTAGAGTATCGGAAAATATTTAAAAATCCATTTCATGTGTCTATGGGAAAATATGAATCGAAGAATAATTTAATTTTTAAAAATTCTAGAGAACCATTACAAATTGAAGCATTTTTTGCATAAAGAAATACAAATTAAATCATTTGTAATTGAAATAGTCAATAAAGTATTAAAGTTTATGAAGAATTGGTAGACCGTTTTTTAACGAATCCTACTAAATATGACATTATATTAAAGCTGATAATGTATTGACAGTTTATGCGCCAGATTTGGGACACCCTGTATAAAAGTATTTTTAATCTTGTACATGATAGATCGTAAATCTACCTAAATATTTATCTAAGTAAGGTCAAGTTGGGTATTTATTTTAAATTTGATGCATTTTCACTGTTGGTTGTCTAATAAAGTGTACACCGCATGTAAGATTATTGTTGCGTTTCAGTTTTCATAAAAACACACTGACCAATGAGAAGTAATTTTTTTCATAAATTTATCAAAAATGTATTGTTTACTCAGTTGATTGGGACCTGGTTGAAATAAATCGACTGTTTTAAATTTGCTGACCGGTTTTAAAAATTACTTAATTTTCTTTTTCTGAGCTCATTTAACATTGTTGATTTTTTGTCAATGTTAAAAATATTATTTTCACAGTAACAATCATTAGTATCATTATTAGATTTTGATATTATTTACTATTGAACACTTAATTTTTCTGTTTTCAGATTAATTGTACAAACTGTTATTTTTACGTCTTACTAGTAAGACATCTTAAGATAAGTCAACACAACACATAAATATACACTGAGGAAGAGTACACAATAGTTTACGAAACCGGTCAGCAAATTTAAAACATTTAATTTATTTCAACCGAGTCCTAATCCCAATTAATCGAGTAATAAAATTATATGCAAGGAATTTGAAATATCGCGTCGAATATGTTAAATTTCTTAATGCTTAGTGGAGAATAAACGTTCACATTTTACGCTAATGGTTAACTGTTAGTGGTTAGTGGCTTATTGTTGGTGGTTAGTTATTAGTTGAGCATAAACTCACCTTTAATCTTAATCATATACTGGGTGTCCCAGCGATGCGAGGAAGTAACATTACTCTAAAATGGAAAAGATATCGGCATGCGGTTTTAGGCGCATACTTTAAAAATACAGTTGAACTTCCCTATAACGAATTTTTCTATAATTTATTTTGAGAATCTTCACCTTGAAGGCTTTTCTAATGTATTTTTTACTCCTTATAACGAATTAAAGTTTCCGTATAACGAATTTTTTTTACGTCAATATTAGAATCTTTCATAAATTTTAGTCAATGGGTGGCTAATTTTAAAACTTTTGGAGAATTTTATATTAGATTAGTGTAAAGAATAATAGAAAATCAGGTAGGTAAATAGAATTTTTAGAAATGAACGTAAATTCCGACATTTGTCTAGTATTTTTCTAAGGTTTACTTATAAGTTATACCTTCGACTTGGAGCAAATTTAGTTTTTGTAAAACATGCGCATTAAAAACAACGCCTTTTCATATTTTTAGTTAAAATAAAGAGCTATAAAGTAAATAACAAATTTTTTATATCAAAATTACGAATTTCTATATAGCGAATTTTCTATATAACGAATTTTTTTAAGGTTCCCGTGATGAAACGTTATATAGAAGTTCGACTGTATATCAGGTGTCCATTCCAAAATTGCGGACCAAACTTATGTTTTTTTAAATGGAGCACCCAGTATATTATGAAATTTTTGGATTCCTTATCAAAAATGATATTTACTATTTAAGCGAAAAAAGATCAATTTTTGAAAAATTACTGCTCTAAAACAAATAACAATTTTGAGTTGAAATTTTGACAAAACATTTTAAATATCATCCGATATACAGCTATCAGGTAAAATTTAAATTTGTAATAAGCTTTTATCAGGGTGCCTGATGAAACGCAAATTGACAAATTAAACGAAATTTTCAAATGAAACACCCTGTATATTTTAACGTCAATCGAATTTTTTACATACTTTCTATTGATATAATGTTTGTATGATCGCATGTCAATGGTTTAGGAGATATTAATATCCAAACTGAGAAAAAGTGAAAATTAGGCAAAATCGCGCTTTTGATGACTTTTGTTAGGGTTTCTTTTTTCAAAATTTCTCTATTTTGCTATTTAACAAAACCTTTTTATTGCAATAATAGTTTTTGTTTCACAACACAAATAAAATCGTATCTCGCAATGATCAATTTCGGTTTTCTGAGTCTCAGTGTGCTTTGAAAATATAACAACCGATATTATAAAGGAAACCCTTGTTTTATGATTTTCGTTTTTATGCTATTTTCTGTAGTTTTGATAATAGCTAAACCGAAATAATGAACTTGAAATGGTAAATACGGTGTATGCGCTTGGCAAAACCGAATGAATCCGATTAGCTGTTATCTTGAGTGTAAAACGAAATTCTACAAAATAAGGGTTTCCTTGGTAACATCGGTTGTTCAATTTTCAAAGCATACTGAGACTTACAAAACCCAAATTGATAATTGTGAGTTTCGATTTAATTTGTGTTGCAAAACAACAAAAACTACTATTGTAATAAAGCAGCATTATTTCGAAGTAAAATAAAAAAGGACACAAACAAATATTAGGCAATTTAAAAAAGAAATTATCAACAAAAGTCATCAAAAGCGCTATTTTGTTAAATTTTCACTTTTTCTTAGGTTGGATATTTATAATTAGTAAACCATTGACATGCGATCATACAAACATTATCAACAGAAAGCTTGTAAAAATGCTATTGATTGATGTTAAAATATACAGGGTGTTCCATTTGAAAATTTGGTTTAATTGGTCAATGTGCGTTTCGTGAGGCACTTTGATAAAAGCTACTCACAAGTTTAAATTTGACGTGATAGCTACAAACTGGACGATATTGAAAATGTTTTGTCAAAATTCTCTTTTTTCGCTTAAGTGGCAAATATCAGCAAACGAGTGAAGATAGGCGCATAAAAAGTTATACAAGAAATGAATATTGTCATAATATAGTAGGTGTTCCATTTAAAAAAAAAATGTAACTCTTGTCCGCCATCATGGAATGGAAACTCGGTACATTATTAAAAATATAAAAGTATTTTATATTCTATTGAAAACCGCATGTCGATATATTTTTTCATTTTAGAGTAATGTTACTTCCTCGTAGCGCTGGGACACCCTGTATCTACTCGCTAAAACTATCACAATACTCCATGTCCAATTGAAACCCAATAATAGATTCATTATCACAAACTATGATTTTTTCCCAAAAGTGATGTAAAATTAGGTCCCAGTTAAGGGGTAACACTACAACGAACGTGTCAAAATAGAGATCATTTTTGATCGTTTTTTCTGAGGAAATGAAACACATTGTTGGAAAATGGACTTGTAATAAATTTAATTAGGTATAAAATAAACGTCTATTAGTTATTAAAAATAATTTCAAAATGGCGGCAGTATGGCGATTATCCTGAAGCGGATATTTTTTGAAATGCCTCAGCAGCTATGGAAATATACAGGATAAAGAAAAAATAGTTTTTTTGACCAAGTTATGAACATTAAAAAAAAATCACTATTAAAATGTTAATAACAAAATAATTTCTCAACTTTTAGTAATAATCATGTATAATTTTATGTAGAAACTGATTAAGAATCTTCAGTTAAATTTTGAAACCAATCGGATGAAATTTGCTCGAGTTATACTGCTAGCTGATTTGAAAAACACGTTTATAAGGTTATAAGTATAATTTCCTAAATAACTACTTACAATTTCGCGACGACGTTCAACTATTGTCACTTATTTTTGAGACAATAAGGTAACATTTTAAGCAATTTTTTTTTTCGTTTTTTCCATCCGTTCGTTGTAGTGTTACCCCTTAACCAATTGGAGAAAATTGATTAAACATCATTAAAGGTTTTTGTATATACTGAAATATAGATGTTCTAAATTACCCACCTGATTTATATGTACATCAATTTCAAGTATATGATTTCATCAAATAAAATAAATAAGTACAGTTTTACTGTCATAAATACACGATTGATATTTTTACGGTAAATAATTTATTTTTTGAATTGATCCATCCATATTGGCTTTAAAATTGTAAATAAAATTTTTAATGTAATTGAAAAATAACACAGCCAAACATTTTTTATTCAAACGCGAAAAAACGCTCCGCTAAAGGAAATCATTTATCAATATTGCGAAAAGAGCTTCAATTTTAAATAAAAACTTTGGAAGGCCCATTTGCCGCAAGCGAGTACTGCGAGCAGGTGAACTGATGAAAACTTGTTAACCCTGTTGAAAAATGTTTGTCGTGTCTTATAATTTTTCAATGCCTTTTAGACGAAACGCAGAGCTACTACAAATTGAATTCCATTTATATATTAAAATAATACGATTTTTTATCATTTTTTTAGATTCTTTTTACTTTCAAAAACTTTAGGTGTGAAGATTTTTCTCTAAAATAAGATTCATCAAAAACTTTGATAAGGATTTATACTTTTAATATATTCGTATTCGCCTTCAGTTAGTTATCGATTGCATTAGCTTTCAACTTATAAAAACAAAGTGGATTTTATACAAAAGTAAATGTACCTTAATTCCAATATGAAAATATTACCAAAATTAGGAAGAAAATCTTTTAAATACCTAATTATTTATTTATTTTATACCAAAAAAGAACAATCTAATATTTTTTTATTGAAGGTCTTCTTTTTTTTCAAATTAAGTTTTCTTATCAATAAACTACCAACTCAAAGTAAAACAAAAATATCGCATAATACCAAAACTTTCGAATTTATTAAAGTATTACAAAGTAAGTTTAATTATAAAATCCTTTCAGTAATTTTTTATGTCTTTTTGTATTTTATTTTTTTATAAAAGTATGTTTTTTTAACTGTGTTTAAAACGCCGAATTTTTCTAAATGTCATAACATTTTATCGTTATATAAAAGATAAAAAAATAAATGGATTGCCTCTTTTTATTATTAAATATAACACTTTTTAAATGTTATGTTTACTTAAAACAATATGTATAATTATACTTATAGGAAATATTTTGTTTTAGATTTTGATGAAGTATTATGTGGAATTTAATTTGTTTTAACTAAAGGGTAATTGATTGAAAATTATGTAGTACACTTTGAAACAAAATTTTCAGTTCGATACTACGAGGTTTAATAACTTGGAAAATCTTTTATGTCTCGTTTCAAAGACTTGATAAAACAATTTGTTACAAAGAAGGTGTAAAACTTTGTTTCTACGTAAATCGCGATTTTCGTAAAATTAAAGAGTTTTGTTGTACATAGTTAACTTTTTTAGTAGAAAGAAAACCACTGGTTAAACTTGCAAATGTATACAGGAAAAAAAATTGTTTAAAAGATAGAAACAAAGAATCAAACTATTTTTTGTATAAAAAAAATTAAAAAAAGTTTTGAAATTAGAAATCAAATGAAAAATTATTTCCTCAAAAGTTATCCGTTTTTTGAGTAGATTTTGATACCGGTAAAAATTAATAGGTTTCCATTTAATAAACTTATATCATTGAAATTAAAACATAGATGGTTTTTGACCTAAAAATAACTAATAAATTATTCAAAGCTTGCTACAATTTTTAGGCATATTCTTTATTCGTTTAATTATCCTACCGAAAAAATATGTGTCTCTTCATGTTGCTTGGTCAAAATAATTTTTTTTTGTTCAAACTTGGTCCTTTAATGCTAACTCAACAAACTATCAGATTAAACGACTCGTCCTAGGGACTCAATTAATCAGAGATTCGTTTAATTACTATAGCAACCAAGTTTTCATTAAAAATTCAACAAACTCGCCCTACGGACTGGTCTTTTAATCAAATACAGCTTGTTTCGTTTAATTACCGCAGCAACGAAAGTTATGCGATTTTCACCGTCAAAAATAAAAGAATTCGTATACTACTGACAAATTCCCCTGTGAATATTTCGTTGACTAAATCCAAGTATTTTTTATTGGCATCTTAATGTTTATCAGTATAAACGTCAAATTATTGCACGAAAAAAACGAAATCTTGCTTTTTGAAAACAATAAACTGAAATTTTACTACATCCTAATACATAACATTACATGAACATAAAAGATATTTAATTTTTTTCATTATGTTCTTCTAATAAATATTTTTTTACTTTATAAGGAATAAAAAAGACTTTCATACCGTTTGATGTTGCGTATTAAAAACTTTTGAGATTACAAACTTTTGTATTTAAGTATTTTATTTTCTATAAATATTAAAAAATTAAAAGTAATTTTATTATATTTTATAGTCAAAGTTATTTTTTTAATATTATTAATTTGGGAGTTGGAGTTGGAGTTGCGAATGTAAAATTTTAAATCAAAAATTGCAATTATTTTATTTTGCATTTCAGCCAATAGAAATCTGGTAAAACCTAGAGTTTATTTTAATTTTTTGATATCATAAATTAATTATTACTCCTGTTTAAACGAAACTAAATTTAGTACAGGTAGTTTAGAGTTTCACAATAGCAGACGGAGTATGAAACATCATACTGCTACCCTAAAGAAACCAATTTATTACATGTTTTCTGCCAAAGTTTAATACCCATCGTTCTCGAATTTATTGTAACCTACCCGTATGAGTAGTAAGTAACTCTAGCACTTTATTCCCAGATTGTTTTAATCAATTCAATAACTGTCACTAATATGAAAAATATACTATTAGCTAATTGCTAAATATTGGAAGGAGTAAAAAAGGGTGCATAACGATCACTTGAAAACTTAAATAAAAATTTGTACTTTAACATTTTTTTAATAAATTGGATTTCTAAAGAATTAATTCATTCCAAATTGCGTCTTATTTTAATGATTTAACAAAGGATTTTTACTTTAATTTTTAAGTGAGTTGTACTTTACAGAGCAAGTTGTAATTAAGTTTAAGTTATCCGACACTCTTGACATTTGTTCTGTTAGGAAAGTTCTAACATGTATTTTAATTAGACATGGTCAGTTTAAAGTAAGGCACAAAAATCATAACTACGTTATCTTTTGGAATTTTTAAAAACCGTAAAAGAGGTGTCGCATTGTTTTTGAAAACCTTTATTTTGAATCCAACAATATTTTTTTCTCAGTTGACATGACGTCACTATGACGTCATAATTTTTTTTAAATGGATTGATATGGTTTTTATACCATAAAATAATACCTTATTAAGACTGTTTTACATCTGTACCAAAAAGATTGTACCAGCGCCACCTTCCGGTTTTTAAAAATATTATAAAATTTTCCCTTAAACATTAGTTTAAAGTAAGGCATAAAAATCATAACTATGTTATCTTTTGGTATTTTTAAAAACCGTAAAAGACTTGTCCCATGTTTGCTGACGATGCGTAAGCAGCAAGGCCGCAGGCTAAATCTACCCTAAGAATGGATATTCCCAATAATTTGTATGTATGTATTTTTTGTCAATTATGTCAATTCAGTTTAAATTATTGGCAATGTCCATCCTTAGGGTAGATTTAGCCTGCGCCCTCGCTGGTCGCTGCTTGCACATCACCAAACATGCTCAGTGCTCGCCATGTTTAACAGGTTCAAAGATAACTGGGACACAAAAGAAATATTCTGACCCAATAACAAACCTTCGTAAACACGATATCATACGAAATTAAAAAGGAGCCCGCACGTATCCTAAGTCGTATTAATTTTTTTTTTAAATTTCGTGTCATCTCATGTTTTCGTTCGCTTACTATTGGGTTATAATATTTATATATTTTTATAATATTTATTTTGTGTCCTCAATATCGTTGCGCGTGATTGTACATTTATCCTGCAACTGCGAAGCTCGATATAACGTTTCATCTTGAATTAAACAGTACAGTGTCGTGCAAAGATATAGTGTAATAAAAAGTTTTAACAAAATTATATATTTTGAGGAAGAGAAAGTATGGAGTACATCCTGTGAATCAGAAATACCCTCAACAGGGTTTCTTCCAAAATTTGTATCAAGAACTTGAAAATTATCGAGATTGATTTTTTGGTGACTTAAGAAAATCGTAACCAACTTTCCAGTATATTTTAAAAATAATTGAACCAGAAATTATGAAACAGCTTAATATCTTTTGTTTTTATCTATACAGGGTGTCCCACATTTTTTCCAGCAAAATTTTGTTTAGATAGTAAATGTCATTCTGAGCAAATTTTTTCTATGAACAATTATGTTTTTTCGACTGCTTAAAAAATTACGGCAATTTTAAAATTTCAAAAATTTAATAATTTTTGTGAGCACCCAGCATAAAATTAATTTAATTTTAAATTTTTTTTAATTTAAATCAAGTATGCTTTGGATTTTGTTTATTTTTAAACCCATTAGATGCTAAATTTTACCGAGGGAAATTTAACCTCGTCGTTCACTTATTTTAAAAACAGCCAATAATGTTCAAAAAAACCAATTTGGCCAAGAAAAAATGCAAATAATAATTGATTTAAATAAACAAAATATAATAATAAAGAATTATACAGGGTGTTCCACAAATATCATGAAAATTTATCAATTTTAAAATTGCTGCAATTTCTTAATTTAAAAAATTAACTATAAAAATTTCTTATGGTATCGTTGTAAGCTAAAATATTTCCTATCTTTCTTAAAACTAATAGCAAAATTGTCTTCTAATATAATTTGAAAACGGTAAACTTTTGGCGAAACTATTTGTTTATTCAAATATATTTTTATTTATTTACTTATTAAAACATTATTGTTGAGTGATGTTCTGCCTACCATGTATTTCATCAATTTTGTGTTCATGTGGGAAATGAACGATGCAGTTATGGATGCACCAGTAATTTGTGAAGGAAATCTGTAAGTTGAGTTTGATTAGCTAGTAGGACGATATGATGGAACTCCGGATGGTGTATAAATTTCTGGATGATTTAAGTTTTGAGTGAATTGAGGAGAATAAATGAGCCTATTGTAAGTTGTTTGTAGGAATTATGTTCCTGTCTCTCATACACTCGCTCCATAAGAAGTTTTTGAACATTTATCCTACATTGCATTATATTTTACGGAGATATGCGTCTCACGTGAGGAATAAGAGATGTAAAAAAAGGTGGTACCTTCATCGTTCTTGTCAATGAAATGCGATTGTTTTCGTTTTACTATCTAACTGATTTGGTGGTCACCTTCTTTTTCTATGGCCTATAATTGAGTACCTTGTTCTGAGGAAGATGGTAATACAGTAGGTGTATTTGGCATGAATAGTGCAAATCGAGGTGCAAATGCCAAACGCTAGGAAGTGGTGGGTATTCCTAAGATTTCGTTTGTTGGTGATGGTGTTGGTGTTTGATGTTGGTGGATTCCCATCATCGTCATAATTGTAATTTAATTCGTCCATTTTATTATTATCATTGCTTTTTTGTTTTAAAATATCCACTTGTTGCCATATGTTCAAAATTGTCATGTAGCAAAAGCAGGATCACCTGATGTTGGTAATAGAAGCTTATCCTATTTATCTTTTAATCGTTGTCGGAAAGTCTTCGATTTCTTCTTAACGTCACTTATTGGTTCAACGTAATAAGGAATTCCTTTATAAAATATATATTATATTATAATATTATATTTTCTTTTTTTATTTATTTGTTATCATAACTTCTTCCACATAAATAGATAAGACATATTAACTAGCTGTTTGGTAAGGGAGTTTCGATTAAGCATCGCGATTGTATCTCGTATTGTAAAACAGATTTAAGCGGTGCTATGGCATCTTTTACAACGAATACATATAAAACCACCAAATACCGAAAAATTTAAAGATATTGCCGATATGTTTTACAAGAAATAGGTATTCCCCTACTGTCTAGGTCCTATCGATGGAAAAGACATTAGATTTCTCTGCCCCAAGTGGTCCGGCTCCATATTTTATAGTTATAAAACCTACTTTTAAATAGTTCTACAGGCCGTCAGTAATGCAATTTGAAAAAGAAAATTATTGAGGTTGGAGCTTGTGGAAAACAAAGCGATGGAAGTACTTTTAGAAGATGAATCTTGTTTGATAAAATGGAAAACGGTACAGTAAGGATTCCTACAGATAATTTTCTTCCGGATAGTGACATAAATGTGTATTCATAGGCGATGAAGCATATCCTTTACTGAGACATGTGATGAAGCCTTATGCCAGACGAACTCATAATCAATCCAAAGAGAAGTTTAATATTAGGTTCGTTCGGACAGCTCGAGAAACCGTACATTGACGAACTCAGTCATGCGCAATAGACAAAACGCGTTCCATCAAAGACGTGACGGTACGTAGGACGGTCGAAGTTTTTGATCCAACTTAACTTAGGCAGTTCATGGGATCGTGTTCGGTACGGTCATTTTATCCTTAACAATCACACCACTTGAATAATCAACGCATGTTCATAAAACCGTTCGAACAACGCCGTCTTGTGAGATAGACTTCGGACAGTACAATGTTGGCGCACGCGCAGAAACTCCAATTCCAATCAGTTTCAGGACGGTCAGAAAACTCGTTGTCCGAACAAAGCTGTTATTCTTTCTAGGCATGAAAAACTATGTTCTTTTGGAATCATAGCAGGGAAATGACGAATATTCGGTAAATTAATTGAAACCAGTGCCAGTGTTGAAATAGCGGAATTGATTATAAAAGCTATTAGTATATTGCATACTTCCTTGAAGCTCGCTCTCACTCTATGTTCTATGTATTATACTCTAGTGTACTGTTTCATTCGAGAAGCGCAAATATTGAAGCGCCAATCATGGCGTCCAGCCGGGCTGCAACAGGAATGCACCAATTCAAATTAATAGCTTTGTGAAAATGCGAGCAGCCAGCCTGTTTGGCGAAGTGCAAGCAGTGAGAAGCGAGGCTGCAGGCTAAATGTACCCTAAGTCGCAAATAATGGTTTTCGAGTTATTGCTATTTTTACTTTAATATTATAGCATATTTTACCTCTGCGTGGTTATTTTTAGAAAGGCTACATGATACCTTTCAAGTTTGCCCCCTGCTGTCCATTTTAAATATTAGAAAATTTTGCACAAGATCTTGGTGCCAACGCAATGGACTTAGCCGGTCTTTCCCAAGTACCGTTCATACTATATAATAGTAGGGGCGGAGTTCTAAATACAATTTATATAAAAAATTTGTAAATATTGCATAGAAAAAGTGACATATTTTTTCAAATTGAACTTTTTCTTCATTTTATACAAAATAGATGTGGATTTCACATTTAAGGGGAATAAAAATATGATATCATAAATTATTATACATATTAATCTATTTTTTTTATTAGAATTAAAATGTCTGTTAACTCTGTAGTAAATAAAAAATATATCAGTTTAATGTGTGTAACCTTGTCCTATTTTTAAAATTAAAACAGAAAATGTAGTTTCCGCTTTGCAGAATGTGAAATGTATCTCTTAAGTGCATTTATGTCATAATTGGTTTTAATAAATAAAATAGAAACGGCACGTAGAAACTGAAACCAGGGAATTTTATTTGCGAAGCGGGACAAGCTAATGCTAGCAGCAGGCGACTTCCACTCCTAGCAACTGCTTTGTGCTAAAATTGGATAGTGTTATTGCGATCGTGGTAAGAGAGAAACGCGATCATCTTTCGTGCATTATGAGACAGAGTGGCTCCCAGCTTTCAGCGCCACTCTCTAAAAACAGAAAAGCTGCTTTTTTTTCTTCGTGTCATCCAGCGCCATTTCTTTAACAAGCAGACGCCTAATCCAGCTTCATCGGCGCTTATTATCTCTATTATTCTCATTATAAATGTTTAGCGAGGCGGAATCCGACATTTAAAGAATGACATAATATTAACATTAAAAACGGATTAGAAAAGTGATTTATGTATTGTGCTTCAACAAAAATATAAGAACTACGTTTTTCGCAAAAAGTACTTTTATTACAGAGATTAAGAAAATCCCAAATACACATTTAAAACAAATAAATTATAGCTTTTTATTTTGTACATGTCCTCATAAAAACTTACGTTCAAAGAAAACTAATAATTTCATAAAAAGTGTTTATATCTAATAAATTTGATTAAATTTTTATTTAACCTATTCGAATATAATAGTATATTATGGTTTTATTAGTAGTAATAGAAGTACTTTTTGTGGCAAGCATGCAGGTTTGCGGGACGAGGTTTGCGGATGCATGCTATTTTTTCTTCAAACGTCGAAATTTTTAAAATAGTAATATAATAAATAATTTTAAAATTTGACATTTAATTTACATACAACTTACAATACAATGTTAGTGTATATTGGGTTGCCTAAAATTCATTTCTACTCCGCCCTTTTATTCCTTGTCAGTGCAAAGTAGTAATCTCTACTCCTAGGCAGTACAAAGTGACCATAGAATCAACGAATATAAAAAGTGACATTTTAAAGCTGTCAAACGTCACAGAAGACTACTTTAATGACGTTAGAAGAAAAATATATTTTTTTCAAGGCAGCAAAATAGTTGATGGGTGGGAATAAGAGTAGAAGAAAATATGGTTACAGTGATACTTTTTTCAAATTTCAAAGGACCTTATCGGGTTTTGGGAGCATTTTGTACAAGAATGAAACTTATGCCACATATAAATAAGAAATAAATATACAATAGTGTAAAATATTTCGCTCTTTAGGAGACCGCTTTCGCCAAAAAACGCAATTGAAATTAATTAATTTTTGCACAATTAGACAACGATGCTGGTGTTTTCCTCGGTGTTTCTAACAAACAAAGTAGTTTGGTTGCCTATGCCAAATATTTACTATGATTTATTGACTTTAATAGTATAAAAATTATACAATTAAGTACATATTTGTTATGACTTGATTAGAAATTAATTTTTAAGTATTTATTTTATTCAAATAAACTTATAATTTAAGAATATATTTTTTACAATTAAATAATTTTTACACTGTTGTCGTTTTTTTGCAATTTTTAAAATATTTGATAAAAAATGATTTTTCCAGTTCCCTGGAGCTCTGAAACTTTTACTATAAATTCAATGGCTATAGTTTTAATAGTTGTAATAAGATTTGTAATATTACGGCGTCAATTAAAAATAAAACATCTTTTACAGGTTATCGTAAGACTTTATTGCACAATCAGGCAACATTGAAATTATTACCTCTCAAACGAAACGTCCAAATTAAATGCAGAATAATTATTAGTAAAAAGTAGAACCGATAAAGGACCTCGGTGGCGGCAAAGGGCTTGTAAATTCCTTCTATTTTTGTAGGACACACTCTCTGGCACTTCTAAGCACCTCCTATCAAGTAGGCAAGATACTATTTACGACATTCGGCAAGTTATTTCTCCTTTGCTAGAATGTTTCATTCCAGTATGTTACATGAGCGCGTAACGTATTTCTTTTTATGTGTACGCGCCGATTTTAGCTGTTTTTATAAGTAAAGGTACGAACGCAAGCAATGTGTGCGCATGACAATAACACTCAATGTGGGAAACTTTACAATCCAGTGTGAGTCACAGTGAGTCAGTCGCCAGATACCTTTGTAAAGCTCGTACGAATTTGTTAGCCCGGGCATTACTTCTTGTTTGTAACAGTAACCATTGTCCTAAAGTGCCTTATAATAAAAGTCATTTGTATCTACCATCAGGTATCCTTTTGGCGATTGTATTCGATTATTAACATAGGTTCTACAAGGAAAACACCCTATTAGTTTTAACTGTCATTTGCTTTCAATTTAAACGTAAATGAAAGGTAATTAAAATTTATCTGACAGTACTTGTCAAAATTTGAATTTTAAAATCCGCTGTTGTCGTGTTAATAAATATTTTTTTAAATAATGTAAAATCTCATAAATGTATTTATAATTCATATTTATTGAAGAAATTGGAAATATAATTAATATTGGGGGTATTTTAGTTAATGTTTGTAGGTTTAACTTATTTTTCATGTTTGCCCAAAAACACCTAGGAAAACGATAAGGTCCTTTCAATAATGTTTAACTGGCTTTTTAAACAACTTGAACACTATGTATATGCTCCCATTCCTAAAAAACTTAAATACAAGTAGTGTTTTGATTTTAATATGTTTTTCTGCATTTCTTGACTTGACTTTATACCCGCCCATCAAAAAAAATACAAGTAGCTGTTTTGATGCTTGTAATTTTGATTTATTGTGGTGGGAAGATGCAACGGGGGGAAAGGTAAAGGTAGTAAATTTGGCCGCCTGCCTTGGCTCAAATCCACTTGATCTAAGTGAAGAGATCATTCAATTCAAGCAAAATTTAATTGAAATTGTATTCATTTTCATTCAGGCGACCCGACCCAGAGAAATTTATTAAAAGTGAAAATGACTTGTAATTTCTGATAACATATTGGGTGAAAGAAGGACACAATATCCGCAAAAGATCAATGTTTAGTCAGGCATTATAGAGGGACATATCATTTTTTATTGAATAAACCCTGCCGGCTGAGAGATATCTCCAATTACTTCGGAATCATGTTATACCTGCGCTTAATGCCGTATTTTCTTGTGCAAATCGAGCTACATATTTATATTGCAATCATATTTCAATAATATGGAGCACCACTACATGTTTTAGCACCTGTTAGAGAGTACTTGAATAATGTTTTTCCTAACAGAGGTGTCCTGCCCGATCTCCTGATTTGACACCACTAGATTTTTTTATGGGGTCAAATAAAAACTAAGGTATACCAAGAAAGACCACGTAACTTTGATCACTTGAAGGTATGAATAACTTCCGAAATGCATAGAATATCTAACAATTATAAATTTTAAATACAGATTAGGTAATTTCCTTGTAATCGATGGAGGTCAATTTGTAAACCTATTTTGATATTAAAGTTAGCTAGTTAGTAGTGTAGTATTTGAAATTATTTTGTGTTACTATCAAAAAATGTTTTTATATTTTTAAATACTTTTAAGATTTTTTATAAGGATATAGTAGTATTTTGATATTCAGAAAAATACGCACTTTTTGAAAAAATATGGTTGCTATTAAAAAAAAGGCGGTGGCCATAGTAAAGACAAATGTGAAAAAACAAAAAACGTCAAAATATGCAACGGAAAAATTCAGAAAACGTTACCGATGACACAGGACCTGTAACTCAAAGTCAATGTAATGATTTCCCTTTTAAAATTTATAACGTATTATAACCAAAATTAAACAATAACTTATCCATTAAATATATTAATTGTTAATACAAATTCAAGCAAACATAAAGAAAATAAACACAAACGCAATCAAAGCATAAAAGCAGTTTTGACAGAAATAAATTTCTACAAGTTTTGTTCTTCATAATCAAACGAATAGTCTTATTTTAAATGAAACAAAAATTATGCTACAATTTTATCATATTTTTTTTAATGTAAATGGCAATTCGTTCATATTCAGAACCATTCGGAATCACAAATTACCAACTACCAACCAACTTCAATCCCGTTTACTTCTCATGTACAGAAATACCTAGGACCCAGAAATAATACAAATTTATTTCTTGTATCCGGGATTTTATGTTTGGATTATAAATGGAAATAGTGAACCTTAACACCCTATACCTATATGTTTATATGAACTTTTTGTCTTATTTTTACCTGAATTATAAGCAGACGAAGCCCTGACCTTCATTTTGAATAGACCCTGTGTGTAAATTGATAGGTAGGTTTTAAAATCTATAAGGCTCATTAAAAGGATAGTCAGCAAAATGTGTAACTCCTATTTTTCTATTCCTTGGAAATGCGATGTGCGTATGAAACATATAACTGTGCGAAAGAGATGCCAAGGTTATGTTTTTTAAAGTATTCTGAAACTTCTTCAAATCTTTTATAAACCAGGGAACATTTTGAAATCTCACTAAATCCTGCGGACGCGACGTTACTTCTATGAGAAGGAGTATTGAGCATAGTTTGTCCAGTAGGTTGTACAGGATGCGGCAGGGAAACTTGCTGATTTGAAAAGTCAATAAAAGAAAAAGTATTTCACATATCGATATAATTCTTGTTTTATCGTATTGAACATATCCTGATTTTTTCGAGTGGTTTTAAAAATGACATCAGACAAATGACGGCCTTCATTAGTGATTCACTGATCCAGCCGCTTTTTGAAGTTTCGCTTCACTCTTTCGAGAATATCGACGAGAATCTTGACGATGGCTTGGCGAATGTTGTTCGCTACAGAGAAATGATTGTGGATTTTTTCTCCCAGAACTTGAAGAAATGGAACTTGGGGAAGTATGGTTCACGGGAGCACGGCGGCCACGGTACGTCACCCCTCAAGGAGATAAGGCGCTCGTGGATGCGTTCCCTCAAAAGTTCCATTGAAGTTCTCGCTGTGTGTGCCGTGGATCCGTCCTGCTGGAACCATACGTCCCCAAGTTCAATTTCTTCAAGTTCTGGGAGAAAAAAATCCTCAATCATTTCTCTGTAGCGAACAATATTCGCCAAGCCATAGTCAAGATTCTCGTCGATATTCTCGAAAGAGTGGAGCGAAACTTCAAAAAGCGGCTGGATCAGTGCATCACTAATGAAGGCCCATTTGTCTGATGTCATTTTTAAAACCACTTGAAAAAAAAGTCAGGATGTGTACAATACGATAAAAAAGAATTATATCGATAGGTGAAATACTTTTTCTTTTATTGACCTTTAAATCAGCAAGTTTCCCTGCCGCACCCAGTATGTATGGTTCCATGCAAACACTGGTAGGACACCAGTGAATGCTGTTAGATATGAACTCAAGCTATTCCGCGTGCGTCGGTACGTTCTTCTACCTATTTACTCGTAATTCTTTTGTATCATACTTCCAGTTTGTTAAACCTTCTAAGCGTTTTTAAAAGTTTCATGCCTGTCTACTTGCTGATACTAACAAGCTGTGCTCGAGAATCTTATATGAGTTTTTCAAAGTTTTCCCTAGTTTGTTGAGAATTTGAAAAAGTTCTAGAAAACTTTAAACATTACCTTATCCTGGAGTCACTTTTCAATAACTGAAAAGATATTTTTCTTTTCTTTGGCTTTTTTTCATTATTTCATCAACGATTTCTGTGTTACTGTTCTTACCAATAAGCCTATCCCAGGGGAAACGAATTTTGATCATTTTTATTTTATATAAACTTTACAAAAAACTGATTGAATATATGTATGTATTTAGTTAGACTTGATCTTTATAATGAAATAAAAATTAAAAAATCGGGGATAGGCCCATTGAAAGAAGAAGGATTTTGCGTTTCAGTGATGATTGTTTTAATCTACAACTCGTTGGTTAAATTATTATTACAATACTTAATTGGTACTGATTTTTGACACAAATTACTGACTTCCTATATAGCCCTAAAATTAAAAAAAAAATATACCCCTAATTCTTTGTCGAGTAAACTTGTCCCAGTTTGTATCTCTGAAGTTTGGAACAATATGTATACTCGCACTGAAAATAGTTGTACTAGGTGTCCCGAAATTATGCCGACAGACACAGCAGAACGATTTTATCACTTCTTACTCTTTTATTACCGGCTTACCTAAACTTTAAATTTTAAGTTTTACCATAACGTTTTTAGCTGTCACTAGAACAATAACGATTTTCTAACATATTTTAGACTAATGCGTAAAGTGAGTTCAGATATTGTGTTAACATCATCAAAGAGATTATGTACGAGCTTATGCAAATAGAACGTGGACGCATATTTATGTTTATTGAGGTTAGAGATAAAATTAAATTTAGTTAATAAGTAGTTATATAAGAAAAACTTATCAAGATAAACATTATACTTAGTAAAGTAAAGATATTTTATGAATCGCTTTTGTACCTACCCCTTCCAGCTCCATAACATAAATATTATATGCTAGAGACCAAACCCCAGAACAATGGTACTAATGATACGTGAGTACGACAGTACACTACATTTATCGGAATTTACCTTTATACTATTAATTTTGCTATACCACTTAGAAAAACTTCCAATATTGTAGAGCCAAACAGTAATAGGTGAGAGCATTTTGGTTTATGGATGATATGATTTACAAATAGTAAAAATAAAAGAGGCTCTAAGTTGGAACCCTGCAGAATACCAGATGAGGCGGAGAACCAAATTATTAATGACATTCGATTCAACTTGTTGCATGCAGCCAGTAAGATAGGACAGTTTTCTTAATTAAGAATCTAAAAATAAAAATTTTCCCCCGAAAAACATGGAATAATAACAGGTATTGGCATTTCTAAAATGACAGATGATTTCAACAAAGTTTGCAAATTGTTGCACTAGTGCAAAAAAGCATATTTTATTGCACTGATCACAAGTTGCCTACTTTTTGTACAATCGCTGAAAATAGCAACTTATAGGATCTTTGTTAACCTTAAAGAACATGCATGCATCTTCCTTAGAATTTAATCTCACAACTGTAAAGAAATGTAGTAGCTTTTGGATTTTTTACGTAGAAGTTAAATTGTCATAAAAAATATGGCTTTCCTGAATGACATATATCCAATAAAAGTTACGAATTTTCAACGGTTAAAATTGTTGCTTGCGTCGTGCTTTATTAAATTTGTGCTTTCGTGCTATGACGATTTATGAATTGAAGACATGCCACCTTCCGCGCTTTTGCGCCATTTATCTCAATAGCAGTCTCATGCAAATTTTTCAGTGCTACGTTCCGATACAGTTGCTACTTCTCCGTTGAAAGTATTTTATTTCATCTACCTTAATAATAGAGACTAGAGACTACTTCTGGTGACACGTCTCTAATCCTCAAAATAAATGCGTATTGATTTGGCATTAAATTCCCCGGTACTTATCGTTCTTGATCCGCTCCGCAGGATTTTCAATCAAGAGCCCAGTGTGCGTATAAATATGAGACATTTTCCGGAAGTAAAAATTCAGGGTGTATTGCATTTAGCAGAGCGATAGGAATTATCTTCTATTTGGCGAGGAGCCAGGAGCTATGTTACACCCGTCCTTATTCTTTTACTTGTTTCTATCGAATTTTCTTTCGCTTCCTTATATATTTCATAAGAAGACTTCAATTTTATATTTTTACGATTTCCTTTCATATAATATATTTAACCCTATAGAGATGTATTGCAGACCAACGCGAGTAATGGCATTTACGCATTGTTTGATGAAATATTAAATTCCTTTAATATTACTGAAAGGGCAACAATTTCATTAAATATTTAATGTGGTGTAATGTTTTTGTCTTCAATATTTTAGAATTAACTAAGTTTTTAAAAATCAATCTTCAATTCTGATCATATGGCTGTAATTTACCTAGAGATTCAGAAAAATTCAACACTTAAAAATGGGTTGCTCCTATTTAAAATAAGTCAAGTGATTATCGCCTGACCTTCATTTTGCTGTTCAAAGTCATGGGAAATATTTCCAGGTATTGCGTCACTAAGAATCGTACAACTTTTATTTGAAACATTTCGTTCAAAACTGCTTTATTTCAAAAACTTTTTGTACACCCTGTATAAGATTTTTTTAAACAAGCGGATATCGCGATTTTTAAAGGCACATTTAAAATCCTACTGCCGGCTTGGTGCAAACGATGCAATTTGTAAAATGTAAAGCAGTAAAATTAATACATTTTTATTGGTACTTGCAGACTAATTACAGGTCGTGTTTGTTAGGTTTAGATTTTATTTCTAAACAAAAAATATATAATAATTTAATATCGTAGCACAGCTCTACTTAAATTCCCCCTTTTAAATTAATAGAGTAATTATTGTTAGTACCTACAATAAATTACATTCTTTGTCTGAAACAAGGATCAAAAAATAAAATGCTCGTTTATTGTGTATGCGTTTATTTCTTTTAAAAACTTTGCTACATGAAACTTCATTTATTAAGAAAATTTATACAGGTCTCACGGAACGTTGGCTTGCATGGGTATTTTTTTTATTGGGGATAAGTAGTTAAATGGACAAAGTAGAGCAGGTTTTTTTGGTATATTGACAATTAATTTTATAAAACAATTAAATTTCGCATAGTTTTTAAAGTATCTTCAAATAACATTTTAAAAATATAGCTATAACTTCTTTAACTTTGCTCATACCAAAAATGTTACTAGCAGTTTTTTTTTACTAAGGAACCTGATTTTTTATCATTGGTTTTAATTTCAATGAACCAAATATATTTTTCACGGTCGTATTGGATTTGGAGATATTTTAATTCAGTGATTTTGTCTGAGTATTATAGCACATGTAGTACTTCAGAAATGATTTTATTTTACGGCCTTGAAGAGAAAGAAAATTTGCTGCAAAAAAGGTAACTCATAATTTTAAATTTTAAGTTATATGAAAATATAACATACATACATCTTTCAAATTTTGTGGTATGAGTATGATCGTTGGAGTTATTTTTCTACCTTCTATTTTTAGGAAAAAGTTTTACAAAAAAATAAATTTTTACTTTTAAAACAGGAAATTAGCAAGCTCATACAAATTACTAGATTTAACAATATTATGTTTATTAGAACGAAAAATACTCAGCAGGTGATAAGTATTGTATAACCTCACTGTAAACAAATCACATGGGTCGTTTGAAGGAAAAACGAGGTAACTCCAAGCCTTGTAAGTACTTAGTTATTAGTGACTACGTTTACCTCGAGCAGATCAAGCCAGCTTGAACTCGGGCTTGATTTGACCTTTTATATAGTATGTACTTCAAATGGTAGAGGTCAAACCAAGTCGAATTGAAGCTGGGTTGTGTTGCTCGAAATAAACTTAGTTAGTAGTGATGTACGAACTCCAAGTATTTGTAAGACCGAACATTCCATTAAAAATTTCGAAATAGATCGAACCGTTCGAACATTTAGCAAAATGTCAAGTTCGAAAAAGTTCGGCTTCGAAAAAAGTTTGAGTTCGAAAGAAGTTGTTAGATTACGAAAAAGTTCGAGTTCGGAAAAATGTCTGATTCGTAAAAATTCAATTTATAAAAAAAGTTCGGGCTTAAAAAATGAGGTAAAACAAGTTAACACTAGTTTATGTATTACTTAATTTAAAGGTTTTACTAAATCCAAAAAAAAAATAAAAATTTACAAAACTAAAAATGGAAGTTAAAAACAGCCAAGAATAATTTCAATTAATAAAACAATAATTAAAAAAAATATTAGAAAAAATAATAAAAAATTGATAATTTCTTTTATACATATTATTTGTATCATTGGCTCAGGTCACATTTGTTAATGATTTTTACTCGAAAAATACATACTGCCATTTGAAAAAAAATCCTATCGTTCCTTATTTAGGTTAAGAAATAATAAACCTACTTCTTTAGCCTTTTGTTCTGCACCCTCGGTGTATGCCTTTATGATCTCCGCCAAATGGAAAATGCCAGCTAATAATAAAAAAAGCAAATTTTTAAAACTGAATTAGGGTTTAGTTTAAGTTCCCAAGAAAGCTCAAATTTTCTTAAGAAGTCTAAGCTTTCTTAAACTTGGCTCTTAACCCCCTTAAGTGCAATCTTTCGATCTTTCCCTAAACAACGTAATCAAAATCTCTCAAAAAAAGTTTTTTCTACAAACCTGTTAAAAATGCCACTTTTCACACTTTTGTCAAACGTTAAAAACGTTATTTTTTTGACAATTGTAGAAAGCAACACCTGTGTAGAAAGTACGTAACAAAATCTTTTTACTATGTAAAAACCTATTAAAATTTACCTAAATGTCCTTAATATTATTCGTAAAACTCCTGTTTTTAGAAAATAATATTCGCTGCGGTCGTTTTACAAACTTTCATACGCGTGCGACAGACATGCATTTTTAACACTTATATCATAAGTAACTATTATCGTCAGATCAGAACTTTTTACTGATATGGCTTAAGTCTGTAAAATGGAATAAACAACGATAGTTAACTATTTAACAAAACGGATAGATACTTTAACTAATCTTAGCAATTGCGGTAATTTTAAATTTATGTGACGTCATCATGTAACGCTCACATGGTATCATCATATTTTATTTTAAAACCTACAATTTTAAGGTGATAGGGAGTCAAATGTTAAAAAACCGACGTTTTTACCTTTCATGATTTCTTTCAAAGTTTTTCGAATTGGAAAGTCAAAAGAATAAGAAAATATCAAACTAAAGTAAGAATTTTAGTTTCATTTAAAATTTTTGTTATTTATGTATCTACAATTACATTTGTGTAATTTTGCAAGAAATCTTCTATATTTCTATTTTTATTTTTGGAAAACTATACTCATATAAATCTAGATAAATGAAAAATAAAAATTGCATGTAAAAGTAGAATTCATACTTCGGTATTTAATTATTTTTTTAGTTTCCAATTTGAAACACTTTAAAAAAATTCAGGAAAGATAAAAACATCGGTTTTTCAAAATTTGACTAGCTGTCATCTTAAGTAAATGAATTGAAAGAATGTGTCAACCTGGATACTTATGCAAAATTTCATTGACTTATATTCCGAACTTCAAAAGGTATGGCCAATCAAAATAAATCTTTTGAAAATGCTTTGCGCAGTTTTGTAGATTAAAGAATTATTTTAAAATAATTATTTATAATGGTCCAGCTAAAAGAAAAAAACTTTCTTAGGTTCATCTTACCTTAGGTTAAACTTGTAATAGGTACACGTTTTCCCCAACGATTCCTAAAATTTAGGCATTGCTTATAAAAAATACCTAGCAACTAGCGCTATAAGCAATGCCTAAGTATTAGGAATCATTGGTGAAAACGGGCAATAGAACTCTATTGGGTTCGAAATACATCAAGTTCGAACTAATATAAGGTCCGAACTTCATCGAGTTCGAACTTAGTGTGGTTCGAACTTTATCAAGTTTCAACATTATCGAGTTCGAACTTCATCGAGTTAATTTTATTTGATAATGAAGTGAACTCAATAATTTTGAACTAGATGAAGTTCGAAGTCGATAATGTTGAACGACATAATTGTCGTACTAAAAAAATGGGTTCGAACTTTTTATGTTTTAAAGTTCGAACCTCAAAAGCTCAGGTTAGGATAACGGCACCACTATTTATCTCTTTAGTACTACCAAAACTAGCAAATTTTTTTGAACCAAACGAAAGATATTTTTGACACAAAATAATACATGTAGCTTTAATTCATATCATGGATCATTTTTAAGGACACACTCACGTACTTGTATACATTTTTGCGCTCTTCCCTAAACACTATCCGTTCCTCTTCTAAGTTTTTATCTGAGCTACAACATTCCAAATATTTCGAATTACTGTAACCGCATTATCAACATTTTCTTTACAGATTCTTGATAAAAAGAGTTATGCCCAAGTACATTATTCAAATGCTTTAACACGAAAACTAATAAAGATTGAATAAAATTCCTTTTTGGTTTTTAACTTTTACATACGTATTAACTGGTAGAGTACACTCCTGAAGTTTGTTTCGTTCCTCCCGTTTCAACCTGTATAAAGGTTTAATCAAATAATCTTTAATAGAATTAAAATACAAGTTTTTTGGTTTATACCTATACAGGGTGGTCACTTTTACGGTGCACACCATTGGGATCTTGTGAACCTAAAGTGTTACAAAGTTGCTTAAATTAGAAAAAAGTTGCCCCTTTTGAAACTCCTTTAGAATCTATTTAGAAATGCGAGATATCTTGCTCTAGTCCTGAAATATCATGAAAAAATCTGAAATATCGCATTTTCGTTTTCCTTCCATATTTTTGTAATCGCTAACCTTTTTCGATTGCAATTTGGCAGTTTTACATAATTTGACATTCTCTATCAATTTTAGGTTAACTAAATTTCATTTATTTTAAACCAACTATCCCAATAGTTTGCTCTGTAAGAGTCACCACCCTGTATAATATAATAAATGCATAAAATTACAAAAGTTTGAAGATATTGAGGTTTTTAATTATGAAAAGTGGAAAATTTAATCAGCTGTAGTTATAAATTAAATCAAAACCCAATATAATATAATATGAAACATCTTTCGTAACTATAAACGGACGATAATTTTTGGAAGCTTTAAATTAACCATTAAATACAGAATAAAATTACATAAAATATTGGCATTCTAAACTAAAGTAACAATATTACCCTGCTACTGTAATAAATAATTACTATAATGTGCACACAGCAGGCTTACATAATCAAAATAAATATGGAACAAATTATCTGAGTTTAAGGTTGTAGAATCATCTCTAAGGAGATACATTGTAAATGCGGTAACTACACGCATCTTATACATAAAAGCTAAATGTACCAGTTCACACAAATCTACAAGATACTACACATCATACCTCCCCCATGAATATAAATTTAAATATATATGTATATATACACCTGACAAATAACCTTATAAACGTGGTTTGCATATGCTCAAATAGGTAAAATTTACAAAGGAACGTGCACACTTATTGAAGCATAGTCGCGCATATTAAAGCAGCTTGAGCTGCTTCCTTATTAGTTGTGCCCTTCGTCCGGAATAACGCAATATCAAGAAGAGACGTTTTTATGGCACCCGCAAAAAGGGAAGTTCAAACTGCAAAAGTGGATAACGTTTTAAATATTCACGTCCGCATTGAATGCGAACCGTCGGAACGTTACCCAAGCGAGAAATTCTAAATACAAATTGAGCCATTATGCGTATAACCATACATTACTTTTAGCAAAAATTACATTCTTAGTGTACATCCATTTCATTAATGTGACTAACGAAACTTTATGGTCTATGTTTTACGTTTAAACAATAGTGATTAATTTATCTAAGAAAATAAACTACCGAACTGTTGTAAATCTCTTATAAACTAATGATTTTCAATATACATACAGGGTGTATCTTAATATTTGAGACAAAATTGGGCATTAAATCATAGAGTAAGTAAGTGTACTTATCAAATATTTTATTGACCACATGCTTCAAGCTTATACAGGGTGGGCCAACGAAAACGAAACAGACGTGTTTTAAAATAGTTAATAAAAAATTTTGAAAAAACGCTCGGACAGATCAACTTTGGTTTCGAGGGGGACATATTTTGCAATAGAAGTGATTCAAAAATCCATTCACCCCTGTGCCCTATTGACACAACCCCTAAAATTTTAATAGGGATGGTGGGGTAAGTAATACCTTGTTAGAAAGATCTTTTTACTCAGAGTAACATACAAAAAAAAAGTTAAATCGATCGATTCGTTTTGAAGATATTCAAAATTTAACATGTAGAGTTTTCATGCCTTTAAAATTGTGCTATGAACACCACGGCTTCAATTGTTTTGATAGTGTAAGTAATACCTCCTGGGAAAGATCTTTTAACCCAAAGTAACATACAAAAACATGTAAAACGCAATTTATTTTCATTTCCTACAAAAAAGAGATTTTAAAAAACAAATTTAAATTTATTCGAGGAATTGTTTAAAATTTTGTAACATCTTTAACAATTGAGATTCTTTTTATCAGTTGTATTTTGTATTAATGGTGATTTTCATCGTGTTAAAACTGTTTATGACTAATTATTAGAAATCAACATTTAAAATTTTGTGAACTTCTGTAAAAGCATCTGCTAGCAATGGTTTATACAATTCGAGAAAGGGTTGAATTAATAACTTTTTATTTTAAAAACGATGGGAATGCTCATCGTGCAGCTAATTTATTTAATGAACAACATCCAAACAAACATT
The DNA here is from genome assembly GCA_963971135.1 of Stenus bimaculatus. Classification (NCBI taxonomy): domain Eukaryota; kingdom Metazoa; phylum Arthropoda; class Insecta; order Coleoptera; family Staphylinidae; genus Stenus; species Stenus bimaculatus. Next base: position 58,311,110 of record OZ020180.1, read on the forward strand.
GTAACCGAAAATACGTTCTGGAGTTGCAAAATTTAAAAATACTGGTTCTTTTGGTAATAAGAAACGCGATCCTGGTAATGTTCGTCCAATAAGAAATGAGGTCGTTGAAATAGGTGTTTTGGGAAAAGTTGCTGGAGATCCAACTTTAAGCACAAGAAAACTGGAGACCGTGACTAACATCAGCAGAACAACCATTCGCCGAATATTGAAAGGTCACAAATATCATCCCTATAAAATTCATTTAATTCATGAGTTAAATGAAGATGATTTTGATAGGCGACTGCAATTTTGTGAGGTGATGACGGAACGGATAATTGCTGATGAAAATTATCTTTATAATATCTGTTTTTCTGATGAGTGCACTTTTTTCTTAAACTCAACCGTTAATCGTCATAATTGTCGATATTGGTCAGATGAGAATCCTAGGGTATTTCATGAAGTTCACACTCAAACTCCTCAAAAATTGAATGTGTGGGTTGGAATTTTTGGAGACCGTCTTATTGGTCCTTATTTTCTAGATGGCAATCTAACAGGGGATATGTACTTGGATCTACTTCAAAACTTTGTTCATCCATTTCTTGACGATATTATCGAAAATGACGATCGTTATTTAGAAGACCATCTGATTTTCCAACAAGACGGAGCCCCTCCTCATTACACACGGCCTGTTAGGAAATTCTTGGATACGACGTTTCCTGGGCAATGGATTGGGCGTAGAGGACCTTTGGAGTGGCCGCCGCGATCTCCCGATCTTACTCCCCTTGATTTTTTCCTTTGGGGGCATTTAAAAAGTAAGATTTACGCAACGGAACCAGGATCTCTAGCAGAGTTACGACAGAGAATTATTAATGAATGCCGAGAAATTACTGGTGAAATGTTACAAAATGTAAGAATTCGCTTTGAGCAAAATTTGTACGTTTGCGTGGAGGTTGGTGGAACTCAATTCGAACATTTAATAAAATAATAAATACATCCTTGAAAGTTTCGGGATCGATGGGATTCTTTAAAGTGTTAAGTTTTCTTCAAAAAGATTAGTTAAGTTTAGTTTGGTTAAATAAAAAATAATGTGCAATACTGTTTTATTTTGAATATCTTTAAAACGAATCGATCGATTTAACTTTTTTTTTTGTATGTTACTCTGGATAAAATGATCTTTCCAACGAGGTATTACTTACCCCACCATCCCTATTAAAATTTAAGGGGTTGTGTCCATAGGGCGCAGGGATGAATGGATTTTTGAATCTGCTCTATTGCAAAATATGTCCCCCTCGAAACTAAAGTTGACCTGTCCGAGCATTTTTTCAAATTTTTTTAAATTTTTTTATTAACTATTTCAAAACTCGTCTGTTTCGTTTTCGTTGGCCCACCCTGTATCTACAATAATAACTATAGTATTAAAAATTCTAACTTAAGCGGACAATATCTTATTCATTCTTTTTATTTTAGTTGTTACGTAGACACATCTTGGATTCTCCCGGGTAGAACTCAAAAGTTAAATACGTTTCTACTTATCTTAATATTTTATTATCAAAGTTCTTTTAATTTGTATAACTGTTCTCGGTTTAAACTACTCGTAAACTTTTAGTAATAATTTTCATTAAAACTACCGGGTATTGTGTGTATTCGTTTGCAGGAAATTTAATCCTTGATTATCGAGATAATAAAGTAGATCAAATTTGATCAGTTCCCCTAAATACTTTATTCAACTTTCATATTTCAAATACAATTCACTATACAATGTACATTTTACATTTTACATTATTATAGACCTCTTTTCCTCTATTTACCAATCCTTAAAAATTCTTACGAAATTGCAGCGGTGTTGGTGGAACTTACAGCTGCAAAGGTATTTATTTTAACAATTTATCATCTACCACTACCATGTTTTAATAGTTTCTTAGATATTTTAGAAAAATTATTTGACAAACTCACGCGTTATTATTATACTTGTTTAAATTTAATAGCAGTAATATAGTAATAACGAAACTAAAAAATTCAATAACTGGTATCTTTTAACTTAAAAACAACAATACATAAACCTACAAGATACGAATATTGGCTTGGTAATTTTCTTATTGACAAAGGGTTGGAAATTGACTCAATAACTTTATGGGGCTTATTTCAAAGATGTCAGCAAAAATATCAAGGAAAAAGTGAATTTTCTTTAATTTTTTGAATGAAGAATTCTTTTTTTATAAAAATAATGTTTTGATGACGATTTAATAATTTTAATTCAAAGTGGCTTTAATTTGCTTGACTTTACAATTTTTTTCATTTAAACTAACCAAATAGTTCATGAACTATAACAGAATTTTGAATTAACGACATTTTCCGTGGGAACAAAATTTAATGACCCGTTAAAAGAAATTGGGCTGCTCCGACCCTTAGGATTGGGTTTTTTGACGATAAAATCTCGACTACTTTCATATAAGCAATTCAATGTGTAGGTAAATTGAAGACATGGAAGATTGTCAATGGGTGGGAGCTATTTTCTATTATTTAAGCAAGGCTGTGTTTGCCATGGTGTTGACAAATTAAAATACTATACTATAGCTTATTGAGTCCTATCTAAAATAACCGCATCCAAACCGTAGTTTTGAAAGGTATCAGTTCCTGACTGGGAAACATTATTCATGGTGCACCGCAAGGCTCAATTCTTGGTCCGGTTCTCTTCCTTTTGTATATCAACGACTTTATAATGCAATATCTGGTACGGATTTATTTGCTGACAATACGACATTAATTTGTAGACATTAAAATCTGTACGACCTGGAAGAAAGCATGACTGACAATGAGTCACAGTCGAGAGCAAATGAATGGTTTAATGCAAACTATCTAATAGTAAATCCAACAAAACTATTCAAATGATCTTTACAAAAAAAACTTCCTCTTTAAAAACAGAGATAAAATTTCTTGGGGTAGTTCTAGATTCCCATATTACGTTGAAAAACCATTGCACTTATATCTGATCAAAATTGACCAAAAAAAATCGGTTTCTCTTGCGTAGGATACCTCTAGAAACATCTAATAGAGTAGTTGGGTTGGCATACTTTACCTTTTTCTCTATAAATTTTTTTGTAAAAGTGTATTTGATTATTTATAAATAATTAATTTCACTTTTTTGAATTGTTGATACAAAAGTACAATAATATATTTTCACCTTGACTATCAAAATGCAAATGGCTATAAAAAATCATGTACATCCGATTTAAAAAAAAATATAGATGTTGCGGATTTTCAGACGCCATGAATTACCATTTGAACCAATATTTTTCGGCATTCGTTGTTTGAACAAAGACCTCATGATTAAAGGGTCTTTCCCGAGAATTCCCGCCCGGGAAATTTTCATGTTTTTTATTCCCCTTTCCAGGGAAAAGCAAAAAATAAATGCCGTAAAATAATTGTAGTTAAAAAATTAATTATTTTTTACTTTTTAAAATGTAATTTTTGAATAAATAATATATTTATAATTAAAAGAAGTTAAAATAATATTTAGTCAGAGTTTATTTTTTGTTTAATTTTTATATTTAATATTTAATAAGTATATAATTGTTAGGTTTATTTCGATATTAATTACGTTCTATTGTTAATTTTTTGTTTTTCTTGATTAAAATAAGAAAATGTGTTTCATTTTTCATTATTAAATATTTTAAATATATAAAATTTATTATATATTTTCTTGATATGATGATTTGGAGTAGGTATTTATTAAATAATAAAATTTCTTCCTCATAATATTAATTTCTAATTTTCTCGGGGTTCCCGGGAATTATTATTTTATATTTTCCGTTTCTCGGGAACAAAAAAAGTCCCTCTACGCACGACATATTTAAAGCTTGAGAATGAGACAAAGTTTGTCTCGAATTTAGTCGCTAAATAAAAAAAGTGAAACTTTTTTTGAGTTTAGTCCTTATCCCAAGAAGTTCCACAACCAATTAATCATAAACAAGTTTGAATATGGATTATTATTATTAGTAAAATCTATTACCATTCTCTTTAATGCAGCAAAAAGATGTTAAATAAAATAAGCAGTTATTCTCTTTCTTGCTCATGTAAAAACTTTTTATTTTATTCACTATCTGTTCATTTATTAATAATAAATAGTTATTTATGCACATAGGTAGTAAAGTGAATGATTTTAATCCCGACGATGTTTTGTTTCCCGAGGCAAAGCCGAGGGAAACAATCAGAGGAGGGATTAAATTCACTTTACTACCTCGGTGCATATAGAATTTTTTGCACTTTTTTAATAGGTAAAAGTTTCCACAATAATTTAATTATATGGCTATCGCTGTGACTAATATCGGTTGTCATCGGACGGCGACGGCTATTTTTATTCGCCCGTCATAATGATTTATACAGCAACTTTCATAAAATATAGATAATTGTAGATTAATATTATAATTATTGTAATTGATTTTATAAATTTAAAAAAATAATAATTAACTTCACAATAAATAAAGTAGGTAAGTTTTGATGCAGGAATAAAGTTTACCAAGTTTCAAAGATTTTGCCACATTTACAGATCTAACTAATTGATTGAATCGATTCTGTGTACACTTAAAACACCTTTAAATTTAAAATTTAGTATCAATCTATAAAATAATAAACCGTACATAATACAATCCCCGACCCCAGAATAAAAATCAAGTTCCGTTCCAAACCAAACCAAATAAATTTATTAGAGGTTAGAATTCACTCAATATATTGGTGGTGTTTAGACTAGACTGAAGTTTGCAACGATTATGATTTCGCGGCAAATTCAGACAAATTACAAGATTATGAGTAATTTTAATTTTTAATGACAAGTTACGTGAGCGGGAGTAAAGTGATGACAAATGACGTGGGCGGGAGTAAAGTAATGACAAGACAGGGAGTAAAGTAAAATTTGACAAGAGACAGGAAATGTGACGTTTTAGTCTCTATCACTAAGAACTAAACTAGCTCATTATATATAGAAAGTGCAAAAAGTATATTATTACGTTAGTGCATATTTTAGTTAAAGAAATAAAATTGAATTTGACAAATTACGAGCATCTATTACTTTCTATTGAAATAGATAAAATTATAGAGTGGGGCCCCAGCAAATGAATAGAATCAGTTTCAATTTCAAAGATTTAAATAATAACTGTGTGTATTTATTATTATATTATTTTTCTGCCTTTTTAGTGGACAATTCTAAAAAAGAGAGAAGTATAACAACAATTTCTTATTTTTTTTAATAGTTATCATTATAAATACAAAAGTAAATTTATCCTTAGACATTACTTTTTGAGTTTTGGCATTTATTTTTCATATATTTTGCCCTAGAAGAGAGTAGAAGTTGAAGTAGCACTGTTTTTTCCATATTTATTTATTTTTTTTTATTTTTATTTATCAATATACATTTGTACAATTCACACATGAACATAAACAAGTCATCAGATAAACACATAGTAAAATTACAGAAATGGGTACAATTACGTTTAATTTAAATCAAACATCTAAAATAAAACACTTAACTAAACCAAAATTGAGTCCACACACTCATTCCGGCCTCCAAAGTACTACGGTTGAAGAAAACTCATCAAATGAGTAAAAACTATTATTAAGTAAAAAATTTTTGATTAATGCTTTGAATCTAATATGTGAAAGGCTTGTCACCCAAAGAGGAATGATATTATACAATCCTATACCACCAAAATATGGCGACTTCTCGTAGAAGGTGTGACTGTGTTTTGTTGCTCTTAGTCTTGATGCATTTCTCGTGAAATGATCATGTACCCGAGTTCCTCTCATAAAATCATTCTTATTCTTGTGAATATTTTAAAAAGGTATATACATGGCAATGTCAATATTCTATGTTCAATAAAGTATGGTCTACAAGAGTCGCGAAAGTGCAAGTTAAATATTAATCTTAAAAAACGCTTCTGTATCAAGAAAACTCTGGTAGAGACACTAAACGAGCCCCAGACGACAATATTATAGCTTAGGTGGCAATAAACAGTAGCATAATAAACTGAAAGAAGACCACTTCTATTTATATTGTATTTAAGAGAAGACATCAGATAATAAGATTTGTTCAGTTTGTTACATAGTGATTCAATATGATCATGACACAGTAGATGTTTGTCTATAATAGTGCCTAGGAAGGATGTTGAGTTGGAGATCTTAATAAATTGGTTGTTGATATTAAAATCAGATACTTCAATCTTCTTGTAGATGTTTGAAAAGTACATAATTACTGTTTTCTTGAGATTATTGATAAGGTGGTTTTGATCACACCATATTTGAAATTGATTGCAGGCCAAGACGACCTTATTATTAGCATCATTATAGTTCACTGCAGAAACGATTATGCTACTATCATCAGCATATAAATATTCATCTCCTGCAGTAATAGACAGAGGCAAATCTTCAATAAACAGAATGAAAATCAGGGGTCCTAAAGTGCTGCCTTGGGGTGTGCCAAGATCAAGTGACTTTATTTCAGAACCTGTATTATTAAGCTTAACTGCAAATCTTCTGTTGACTTAAAAAGAAATAAGCCATTCAAGAATATATTTTTTCTATTTTGCGTCTATAATACGGCTATTAGAACACTCAAAACTGTTCGCTTATGGCTATAAGCGAACTCTTTTTAGCAGGGGAATGTATATTTTCGAAGTTGGTAGCATTGAAGTTTATTGATTTTAAAGTGGCAGTTGCCAAGCGATTTACAGGTTATTTGATTATTTGACAAACCTGACATTAGAGTTGCCAACTACCAGAAAAGTTACTAAAATTGAAAACTATAATATTTTATTTTAAATAGATAAAAAGGCGCAAAATAGAAAAAATAGTATAAAAAACTCGTTTCATAAGTCGATAGGAGCACTTGTCCATTAAAATACTCGCCGCTTTGCGGCTCGTATTTTAATTACGGACGCGTGCTCCAATATGCGACTTATGAAACTTGTTTTTTAATATACTATTACGGAATTTCAACTTCTACACACTCCCATAATTTTATTTAGAAAAATAATGGGCAAAACTTAAAGAACTACTTATACTGATAAGGAACATATTATATTTTTTTTATATGGCTACTTATGAGAATTTTTAGGTTCCACTCGCCCTCTGTTGGTAAAAATATGAACTCTTATATTGGTACATGTTTTTTCAGCTTTACTTAAGCTTTAAATAATAAATCTATTTGTGTTTTGTTAAATATGTAGTTATAAGGTACAAGAATGCATTTTAAACACAATTTTATAGGTAGTTAAAATTCCCAATATAAGAATGTTCAAATAATAAACGGTTGCAATGTTTCCCTCTCATTTGCAAAAATTTTCAGTCTGAAATATTGCATGTGAACGAATTTCCAGGACACACTGTATAACGGAAGTCTTGCAAAGATAATAGTAGTAATGAAAATAAATTTTTCCATTTTCTCAAATCTCGATCATGTGCAATGGATATAAATCAGGATTACTATATGTTGCGTTACCTGTCGATATGATTTACTTTAAAACTTCCGGTCTGATTTATAGGGTATAGAAACGTTGCAAACGAGCTAGTCTGGCTCCGGTTTACTCATCTGATTGTAAAATATACGCAAGGGTTGGGCATACGACACACGACACACGTCCTGTATTCCGATCGACGGACCGAAATTGATGCTAACAATGTAATAGTCTCGAATAAAAATAGAACGCAATATCTTCTCTGCACAAACGAAATGACTTAATTTGAAGTACAATTAATTAATAAATTGGATGCTGGAATCATGAAATTTTTTGGACGACAATAATTAAGCTAATGGTTGAGTTAATGGTTAATGCTATTACAAATTAAACCAAGCATTATTCATCTCGAATGGGTTGATGATGGAAATAGAAAAACTAAAAGCGACACGTTTTACTTCTCACAAAATGTCTGCGCTGATAAAAGGATTAAGCTGTCATAGAAAAATGACTAATCTACAGTCCTCGCTTAGCTTTAGTTTCAGAATGTCTTTGGTGTTACGAGGGAAAAAGACTGATATTTATGGCGGATTTATGAAATAAAATCTTTGTAATAATTGGAAATTTAATTTAATACTTGCCAACTTCAAAGTACAATTTAATTTTTTAAATAATAAATTACTTTCTGTAATATCATATCTCCTTTTTTATACACACGTTTGTAAGAAAGTACTTTAAAATATAATTTTTCAAAGTAAAGGAATCTATTGGATATTTCTCGCAGGTTAGAGGAATCACCATCACATCACCATTTTAATATTTTTTTATTGGGCCATAACTTAAGTAAAAAAATCGAAAGTTTTTTATTTTCTCCGACCTTATTTTAACCTGCAACCCAAAGTATAGTTTAAATTATGAAAATGTTGATATTTTTCCAATCCTGTGAAATAGTGTTTTTTAAAAAAATTTGCAAGGTTTGATAACAAAAAATATGCAGTGTGTTAAATTAAAAAAAAAAGACGGAATACCCGGTATAAACATAAATAATTTCTGGTCATGCGCATCAATATCTCATCTAATTTTGTAATTTAAGATTTTTTTTCTATCTCTTAATATAAAAGATAGCATTACAAACTTGTACTGGCAATAAATAATGCTAAATGATAAGAGAGAAGTATGCAAAACTTAAATATAATGTATCATACATTTTGTACGAATACGTATCCATGGCCTTTGACCACATTTTCTGAATACCGAGTAATTAAACAGTCTAATTAAAACAGATATTTACCAACATTCTACTAAACTGCATGATTCTAGGAAATAATTTGTCGTAATTATTAATATGTTTATAGATGTGTTAAATAAGCATGAATCAGAAGCATAATCAATAAATTTACTTGCCGATTTAAATATTAGGATAAGCAAATAATAGATAAGACTAAAATAAATTTGACTGGTGATTGAAAATAATTCTAAAAATCAATATGTTAACTTTATATCAATTATAATAAATATGCTTAATACAACTCAAATACTTTAATTAGAATTTATAACTTGTAAGCCAACAGTTGTAATTTGTATAAATTGCCTTTTAGCCGTTTATCGCTGAAAATAAATTAGACATAATCAATTAAATGGAAGCACTTAAAGCAATTCATCCTAATTTAAATAATTAACGCTAACATTTATATTTAACCCCTTAGAGTTTATATAAAATTCCTACCCAGCATTTACTAATTTCTCAAACTTATTAATAAATTCGGCAGCGAATAGCAAACAAAAACCTCAATTTATAATTTTCAATGATTCTTAATTGCAGACTTTCCTGAATTTTTTAGTCTTCCTTCCACAGGGAACTCAAAGTTTTTAGCTTGAATGCGATCAAAGGGAAATTTTGTATTCGCTTGCGGTCGCTCTCGCTTCGGCAAATATTTACAAATAGAACAATGGAAACAAAATGACCTCAGCGAAAGCAAATTACATTGGAAATTTTATTATTTATAAATTGATACACAATGCCACTCAAGTAGCCATTATTTTGATAGAATATGTAAATTCTTCTTCATAAAACACCAATTAACAAGATTATTTATTTAAACTTGTTCTAATAAAATAATGGTATTTTTCTATGACTATTGTATAATGGGTACTTTATGAACGCGTTTCTAGATAAGCAATGATAGCTATTACTTACGCACGTGAGTTTTGGTTACCGGTAACCAAAAAACACTAGTGATTTTCTGTTACCAAATTCAATTATTAAAATAAAATCGTCAGTGATCGGGATTCGAACCCGTGACCTTTGGATCCACAGTCGACGTATCAATTAACTGAGCTACCGATGACTCAATTTTTTTTATTATTTAATGAATTACGTCAAATAGCACCGTTTACCCAAAAACGGCATTTAAGGTACGTTTTGCTAGCGACATTCGCAGACGACGGAAACGCGGAGCTTAGCAACGTGTCGTTTAAGCTGCTAGTTTGCTGCATGTTGCTAAACAAAGTATTCCGATTAGCGTTTTGGTCGTCCGCGAGGGAAGATTTTAGTGCGTTTTTTGGGCACACAGTGCATCCTAACGAGTTAGAATAAGAGGATCTTTTTTGTCTAAAACAAAGGAAAGAATATTATTTTGAAAGAATAAAGCTTTAATATTTAACCCCTGCAAAGTTTAGACAATGTTTATCTTCAACCGTATTTAAAATTATCCTTTATAGGCTACCAAAAAATTAAAAAAAATGTTAATAATAGACCTAAAGTTTATAAAGATTTGTAACAAATTTGAATTGTATCATGTGAACAGTTTGGAAATAGTAGCGTAAAAACATACTTTTTGGCAGCATCATCAAAGAGCTGTAACTCTCTTATAAAGAAAGTTTTACTAAGATAATTTTTTCATTTTACTTATTGGCGATTCAAATTAATATTTCCCGCGTAAATGTATGTTTGGTTACATACTCTAATGACGTCACGTCAGTGACAAAATAAATAAAAAATTTAACTTGCAAAGAAATAATCAAACGCATTTAATAATACAAAGTAGATTAGGTAAGTTGACATTATTTACTTGACTATAACAGACGTTAACAAACGTTAAACGCTAAATTCGTCTGCGCAACTATCACCGACGTGACGCCATTTCATAGTTCCGCGCTATGCCGCGAGAGGGAGATCGCTTAGCTGGAATCACCAATATTCACCTCTAGTATCACATTTCAAAGATAAACGACTGGATTTAGCGATTATAAACAAGTTTACCTTTTTCATAGTAAATTATTAATTATATTCGAAAATCAGTTTAAATTGCAAAAAAGTGAGAATAGAAAAATAGATACTTTCATAGCAAGAAAAGTTATGTTGATTTTTATTTTTTGAAAACTGAACTTTAACTGGGTGAGAAACATTTTTGAGCAAAGTGTTAGAGGAACTTGTCATTTTAATTTGAGGTGATAAACCCATTTTACTATGTCTGTCCACGTTATTACGGGACACCCTGTATAATCGTTTTTTATAATTACAGGGTGTCCCATTTGACGTTGGACTGTATGAATATATTTGTTAATATTGGGAATTGTAACTACGTATAGAGGGCGCTATAAATGGTGGATATTCGGCACTTGTCAGAGTTAAAAATTATGTTTAAAATGCATTCTTGTACCTTATAACTACATATTTTATAATATATAATATAGATTTATTATTTAGAGCTTCAGTAAAGCTCCAAAAACATGTACCATGCGATAAATCAAAAAAGTAGGTACCTAATATAGAAGTTCATATTATTGCCCCCAGAGAGCGAGAGGAATCTACAAATTCCCAATTGAAGATAGAAAGTCGTTTAAATGGACAAAGTAGTAGGGATTTTTTTGTATTTTAATAACTCGTTAACAAAACATTTGAATATCGTACCGTTGCTGAGCCATCTTGAAAATGCGATTTTCAAAATTTGGCTATAACCTCTTTATTTTCGGTTGTACCAAAATAGTATATTACGCAACGAGCTAGAAAGTGACGAATTTTGTGCGACATTGAAGTTATCGATTATTTTTAGTTCAATGTAAATAATTGTAGGTTGCGCTGTTTTGACGGAAGCAACTTATCGAAACGAATAAAAAATGTTCCTATTTTATTTAAAATTTACAGAAAAGTGAATTATATAATGATTTTAATAATAAAATTAGTAATATTGGCGGGGTTAAATATAAATTTTTATTTGAACTATCCTTTTTTTGCAAGTTCAAAAAAATCCAAGAGAGGGCTTTCGGAATTCCTTCGCAGCGCCTCTATCGAAAATTACAAGAACTATTTGACATTTACAAAACAGAAAGTCAAAGTCACTAGTGTTGAAATGAAAGATTTTCTAAACTACTAATATGAATGACATATACGATTTTTTCATATGGTCGTCGGAAAAAGTTTTTTGACATTATACAGGCACTTTTTTTGTGAACAATCCAGTAAGACAAATGAATATTTTCTCGCCATCGAATTGACCGAAAATAACCTAAACTTAGTTTATTTTTATGGCGGCCATATTGGATGACACATATTTTGAAATGAGTTTTTCTTGAGTAATTTGATATATGTCATTAAAAAAAATTAAATTATTTCATTTTACAAACTAACATTTTGGACCTTTTACATATATTCAACGACATTGTTTGTTAATAAAATAAAATTATTTCTATTTTTCTTAAAATATTACGTATAATATAGCAAATTATATAAAATATATTTATTCCGAATATGTATAAATCCAAGACGGCCACCATAATAAGTGTGGTTCGTTTTCGGCCAATCTGTTGGCGAAAAAAAATACGCATTTGTATTACTGCATTTTACACAAGAATGTGTCTGTTTGATACAAAAAAAAATTGGATATTTTTTTGGCAAAAAAAATTGCGAAAAAGGCACTTTTTAAATTATAAAATGTAATATCGGCTAAATGAATTTCTTAAATTATAATTTATTTTAAGTAGGTATCTGTATTATTTAAAAGTAGTTTAAGTAGGTTTTATTATTTTTTTTTCTAAAATATCTACTTGTTTTGAAAAAAAAATTATCACAAAATTCATATAAACTTTTACATTTAAAATAAGAAAGTTGATGTAATTTCCGGTGAAACTGGATTAATAATAATTTTTTTAGTTCAATAAATGCGTTTTCTTATGCCATATAACACAGTCAAATTTCAAATTTTTGCTTTCATAAATAATAAAGAAATGGCAGTGGTGACCCTGGTTTCATCTACGCCCGTTCTAGTTTGACTATACCGGGTGGAAACCAAACACGGGTCACCTTAAAAAAAATTAGGTGTTACATATAAAAAAAATAATGTTGATGTCACTTGGAAGTGATATTAAAAAACTTTTTTGTGCCTAAAATGTGTTTTCTTGAATCATACAACATAGTCAAATTTCAAATTTTTATTTTCTTAAATAAAGAAGTTATAAAGGTTGTTGAAGAAAACACATTTTATGCTGTATTTTTTTAATATACAACTTTCGGTTTTATTTAAAACGTGTATTATAACCGGTAAATATAATGCGTTGGATTAAGTTTGAGTAAAAATAATATAATATAATATAATAAAATTATTAAACAAAAATAATAAATACGAGTATTTATAAAAAATTTATGTATTAACGGTCATTGCTACGCCGATGCAGGCAATTTTAAATATCTGATTTAAATAAAAAATAGCACAGATTGGCAAATTTTTGCACGTTAATTGAAAACTATTGCGTGTATTATTTATGTTTTTCGGTTTTCCTTGATCGTTGCTTTTGAATTGGCGCCATGTTAGGGGTATTTTTTAAACTGCCCTGCCAAGATATCGTCTTTATTTCTTAATATTTTTAAATGCAATAAAATGGAATCAAATCTTATAAACATTATCTAAATAATAGCTGTGACATATATTTAAATTTACTTGTATTTTGTTACTTTTTAGCCAAATATTTCCTTGATAATATATTAAAAAATAAAATAAATCAGCTATTTTTTAGACAATAATTTTATGATTTCATTTCATTTTATTGCAGTTAAAAATATTAAAAAATAAGGAAGATATTATGGCAGAACGATTCAACTGTATATTACGCAAATTAAGCAGTGAAGACCAAGAAAAACACAAAAATATAAATAATATGTGCAATAGTTTTCAATTGGTATTCACAAATTTACCATCATTGCCATATTTTATTTATATTTAGTTTTTAAACGTTAAAATCAGCGCGCGGTGTAAGAAATGACACTTAATAGTATTAATTATAGAAAAGCACTTTACATAAAAATTTAAGATTGTCTCCAATTTTATTGAATAGCATATTTAAGTTCATCTTAACAAAATATAAAAGTTTTATCCGAAAATGATTAATTAAGGCATTAAAAAACTATCGATTTCTGAGCATTATGCTCCATCCTCAGGTAAAAATAAGAATCAACAATATAAATGTAAATATACATAGAATTGCAACAAAACTTGTTCATACTTACATCTATCGTAATAAAAATTTGATGTATAAAAATTGACAAAATCAAACTAATTAAATAATATAATATCGTGGAAGTACACCTCAGCCTTCTAAAAATATGAGTCATAACTCATTTGTATTCATTTGCATTTAATTCAACTTTATTAATAACAACGATACCCATATAATGTAACTTAAATTGGGACACCCTGTATAACTTTTATTATCATAAAATTTGAAGCGTGCATAAAAAGTGATTTCAGCTTGTTACAGCAAGTTTAAAGTTGCCCGAAGTAATTTTAAATTGGCATAAATAAATTACAATCTTTAGAGATCGACGTTAAATCAATGGTAATTTTACATTACTTTGACTAAAATTTTTGACAGTCTTTCCAAACTAAAATTATTTTTCTTGACATATTAGATCTATAAAGTACTTTCCAACTTTTTGCAACACATAAATTGATGTCTTGACGTTCTGCGAAATATTGGCTTTTCTTATTCCCTGTTGCTCCTGAGTCGTTGATTTATTAGTAATTCATAATGAAAACGTATTAAAAAATTATTGCGTGTATAAAACAATAATCGCTTTTACATATTTTAAACAAACTATATAACGATTGTTTATATAAATTTATATTTTATTTACCTACAAATAAAATAATTTATAAAATTTAATATAAAAGTTATTTATTTTTTTACTTAAAATGTATTTAAAACTTTACAAAATATTTGATTTTATTTAATAAAATTGAAACAAAAATAAACCGATATAATTTTAAATTAATTTCAAACGATATTAAAAACAAACACATTAAAATTTTTGTGCAATTTATTCGATGTGTACAAACTAAAAAATGCACAAAATTTAATTTGTTTGTAAATAAATTTTCATAGATATTTTTATATGTTCTCGTTTGTGCAGTTTAATTGCAGTTATTGAATATTACTCCAATTAAAGTGAGCGTTTCAAACTTTTATTTAATATTTAATACCTCAATACAAAATTATATTAAAAACTTCATATTTAAAGTTTACTTACCAAAGTGCTTGGTTATTAAAATATTTAATTAACGTACTTTGCAGTATTTAGGAAATACTTGTTTTAATAATTACTAAAATATTAAGCGCATTGTAATTAATCACAAATTTTACTTCAACGGTTTTTCCTAATAACTGCAAAATACTGACTAAATACAAATATATTCCTAATAAGGGTCGGTCCAAAAGAGGACTATATTTATTTTACCATAAATACATAGCTTAATATTATCCAATCCTTAATAGTTGTTCTATTGACAAAAAAATCCAAGTATTTTAACATTTAACATTTAAACTGTGTATTTATATTTTGATGTAGGCATTTTACTATAAAATTTCATGTTTTTTGGAGTAGATAATTATTAGGATGGAAAAATAAAATAGACAATTAATGCTATAGTAATACATAAAAACATTAACAATTACTTACTAGGATATTTTTAATTTTGCAGCAACGGTTAACAATACCACCCGGAAAATAACACGCTGAAGATAAAATTCCTGACAATACCACGCTTATTTTTCTTTAATAATAAACTGAATTATAACCTGAAAACGAGTTCAAGTCAAGTGTCAACTTGACAGTTGATTTGTTAATCACCATTTTCAGTTACTATATTTTCTTCCCAAAAATAACTTGTGATAAGAATCGATAATTTGTTTATAAATGTTTAACTTGTTTTAATCCCAATCTTAGAAATGTAACAAGTTCGAGTTAGGATTAAAATTGGTGCATTTATAAAAAAATTTCAATAATATTCTTACCACTTGTGATATTACTGACAATACCACGCTAAAAAAAAAATCCTTCCTATCGGTCTTCCTGATATTTAATTGCGTACAGACATCTTTCAATCGTAGAAAATGCAACTCTCACTTTTTTGTCATTTGGATTAAAATTCGTGCATTTCTAAAAAAAATCCGATAATATTCTTACCACTTGAGATATTAACCTGGACGTTATTTTTTAACAAAAATATATTAATAATATCGATGGTGATAATATTAGATTACAAAATCAATTTCCTTATACAGGAAAGAGATGATACATCTTATATTAGCTGACATCAACCTTAGATCAATACAAAGTACCAAGTCAAGTTACGTAACGTGATTCTTCGTCCGGATATGAGAAATTAAATTACAATAAAACCACGAGGACTGGAGTCGTATTTTAATTGCGAGGTTGTATAAACTCACTAACACCTCCTTCTCCAGGACGTAATGACCCTTCTTGCGTATATGTTTACCCTGTTAATTTAATAAAGTTGGTTAGCCTTTCATATGTAGGTTTGGTGTAAGATTCGCACCCGTTTTAACTGACTAAACTTTGCAAATTTAATAAGAGGTAGCTTCAAGTACCTTAATTTTCAGTAAATATACCCCGTAGTTATAATTCTAGTCCATAGTAATTTTGTTACAAATAAAAAATAGAAGTAAGAAGAGTGTTATTTCTTTACTTTTTCTTTTATAGAATAATTATTTTAAAAGTATGTTTCATCATTTTACTAAGTTTTTCATGTTCTTCTTCACAAACTTTTTATATACATAAATGAGACGTATGATGATTCTCTTTAAAAACTTAATCCTCAATGTTCTCTAATTAAGCTTACTTTAAAGTTTTATGTTTCTTTTGATGCAGACCTTACACTTATACTTGGAAGGTTTTGTTTACAAAAGTCATAAAACAAATTTACTGTTTTAGTTTAAAAATTATATCATCTTTAGGTAAATCAAACACAATGACAAAACTATGAATTGAAAAAATGGCGATTATAGAAATAAATTAGAGAAAAACATTTTTTTTAATGATAATGTATCATCAAATACATACCATATTTATATTCCAATGTAGATACTGTATTTAAAAAATCAGATTTTTTAAAAACAGTAACTCGTAGGTCTAATGCATAACTATCCTAAGTCAAATTTTACATAAAATGGGATAAAGCCAGTTTATAGTTCAAAGATAACTTTTTAATGCAGAAACGTCAAAATTTCATTTCAATAAAATACACGAATCTGGATAATGTCCTTAGAAAGCCTAGCATTAACATATCATTAAATTTTTACATATAAATAAATAAAAAAATAGCTCTTCCTCTCCTCCTGAAAGAACTGTTTTTTTGTTTTTTACTTAAGTTAGTTCTGCATTAGACCGACCAAATGCCTGTTCGTTATTATATTTTTAGATCCTTGTTCAACTTTTAAATGGTTAAAATAAAATTGTTTTGTTCATTTAACATGTTTTAACATTTAAACAGTTAATCTATTTAATTATAAAATATTTGTAATTTTATTTATTTAAAATGCTTTATGTTATTTTGTTTGCATTTTATTAATATTTTTAAAATATTAACAACATTTCATCATTCCTAGTAAAAAAATAATATTTGAATTCTTTATTTGATTTGGAATTCTACTAAAATAGTTTTCACAACAAAGTGTAAATTATAAACATATATATTATAAAATGTATACAATTTCCATTAAAAATTATAAAGGTAAATATACAGGATGATTTTTAAGTTGATACAATTATTTTGATAGGATATAAAACTAAATAAAATAAGTCGTTTAGCAAAATATTTTGTATATAAAAGTCTTTAAATAAGAATGTTATTTGAAATTGTGTGGTTGCTTTTGTTCATATTTTGCTGTCCATAAAATAAATCAAAAAAACAGCTAAAAAATAAAAAAAAAGTAAATTTTGCCAATATTGAACATTTGATTTAAGAGGCACCCGAGGTGTACTTTTTTATATCAAGTATTTATCAAACACCTTTGGCTACTACTTTTATCTTAATTTGATATTTTAGTAGCGTAGAAACCGGTCAAGATGCCCTATTTTGAATTTATTTGCTGCGCTACGACAAAGATTTACAGATTTTTAAAATCTACATTCAATTTATCATAAAAAGTAAACTCTTTAAATTTTGGTAGGGTTCCTACCCGATCAGAAACCCGATATTCCGACAATATTGTGATAATATCGTACACAATCTTGTAATATGTAGTATGACAGAAAATGCATGCAAAAATGTGATCCTTCCCAGTTTGAACTTGGTTTTAGTTAAAACCCAGCTCAAACTCATACCTGCACCCTTAGAGTTTTCAATTTTAATTTTAATTATTTGATTTAAATATGTTGAAAATTTTGAAAATTAGTTTGATCACTGGATCACAAAATTCGAAATTACAGAAATACCAGTTGTCCTAACAAAATTTAACAGGTGTACTTTTTTATAGTAAATTGAATGAATATTTTAGAAATTCATCTGTACCAACGCAAAACCACGATTGTATTAAGTTTCTTTGGTAACACCATCTATAGGTCATTTGCATAACTACTTGTGTTTTCGAAAATAGGAATTCGGTTTTTCCTTAGGACCTACGATATGTTTATATGGATGTTTTGTTTTATAAAAAGTAGTAGTAAAAACTAGTAGTATAAGCACACGAAGCCGTCATCAGAATTTTAAAACACCCTGTATATGCACATTCAAATTTAAAAATATAAGAAAATTGAGCGATTGAAAGTACTACGTAGAAGTAGAAAGTCGAGCGAAAATCTCCATAATGTTTGCATTTATGGTGAATAGTAGGGAAGGTCTTAAAGCGAAAGAAGCAGAGATTATGTGATACAATCTTTAAAAAATTTCTATTGTAGTGCATTTTGTAGGACTATACATAGTCATGAATGTTAAGAATGCTAAATTATTAGAGGAATATATCCACACGAAAACTTTGGTCCAACAATTTGTCTGCAATGAAAGACTGAAAGTTTCATTAACTACAAAACGCAGGAGAATACAATAAATAAAAACTAGATGGACTTACTCCTCGAAATAAAATAACAATGAGGATATCATACCGGGTGTCCACGAAACTAGAACACTTAAGTTTACTTACTTTTATTTATAAACAGCTGTTGATAAATTGATAAAACTAAAACAGTAAAAAATGAGTAAGTACACTTTATACGTGTATACCTACATGTTAGGTAGAACTTTAATAAGAAAAAAATCCTTTATCGAAATAGGGGGTGGCCCCACTATCATGCCATTTGAAAAATAAAGGTATTTGCAAAAAATGCATTTTAAAAATTATAAAAATTAATTTCTCAAAAACTGCCGAATGTATTTATACTTTACAATTTATTTTACCTATTTAAATTATTTAAGAGTAGTTTTAATAATTTTTTTTAAATGACTAAAAAAATGCAATTTTTTTTAAAGTAAAAAAAAAACATATTTTTGTCACAAACATACTTGGCACTTAGCAACATTTAATAATAAGTATAAAAAGTATAAAAAGTAGAGTGTTACATTTAAAATAAGAAAGTTGATGTCATTTCCTGTGAAACCGGAAGTAAAATTAAAAATTATTTTAATACAATGAATGCGTTTTCTTATGCCATATAAGAAACTGAAATGTCAAATTTTTATTTTCATAAATAAAGAAATTACAGGGGTGGCCCTAGTTTGTGGACACCCTGTATATAAATGAAGGTAATGAAAAATGTTATAATTTAAACTCACATTCGGAATTTATTAATTTTGTTAGAGTAATAACTACGGGTAAATGAATTTAAATTTAATTACCTACGAAATTAAATTTAAATGTTCCAATGTGCGAAAAATATTACAAATAATAAAACATAGGTGCTCAAAATTTAACAAACATATAAATCCAACTTTTTTAATGGGGGTAAATCAAATCCCAACTGTATCAACGAAAAATTTTTTATTTAAGTTTCAGTGCTACTAGTTTCGTCTTCATAACAGCATCATCAGTCACATTAACAATTCATATCTATATGCTGTGACAAACTGCGGATCGAAATTTGAGCAACAAGGGGATGTATTTAAGCATTATTTTTGAGAATTTTTAAAAGAAATGTATCTGTTGAAAGCAAGAGTTTCTATAATATGTGGTTTTTTACCATAATGTATTTTGTATAAAAAAATGTCCACCTACTCTTTTATTTTCCATTTTGCAGATAAAATTTATAAGTTTTGGCTTATACCGGGTGAAAATGAAAACCGGGTCACCCCGATAACTTTTTTAATTATGAATAAAAAAATTTGAAATTTGGCTATATTCTATGGTTCAAAAAAACAAATTTTATGTGCATTTTTTATTTTCGAAATCACTTCCGGTTTCACCGGAAACACCATGAGTTTTGTTTTTTTAAATGTAACATCCCATATTTTTATTTATGGCTTAAAATACTTTTAAAAAAGAAGTATTTTTGAGATATTAGTTTTTATTTTTTTTTTTTTTTAAATTTTTAAAAAAAAAAAAAAAGTTTTCGAAGTCGGTGAAAAGTACCAAAACTAATTCCAAATAATTCAAATACCTAAATAAAATTGTAATTTGAAAAAAAATTTAAGTGGTTTTTGAACTATTAATTTTTAAACTTAGTTAATGAAGATTTTATCAAATATCTCACTTTTTTTAAATGCAATGATGCCGGGTCATTCGACTTTTTAAAAAGAGGATTTTATAACGATTGTTTTGGTACCACATATGTAGGGGTATTATTTTGCATGTGCCTGTAATAAAGATACTTAATAGCTATTATTTGCCAACTTAATTTTTTTTTTCGCAAAAAATAAAAACTAATATTTCAAAAATACTTCTTTTTTAAAAGTATTTTAAGCTATGAATAAAAATATGGGATGTTATATTTAAAAAAACAATGTTCATGGTGTTTCCGGTGAAACTGGAAGTGATTTCGAAAATAAAAAATGCAAATAAAATTTGTTTTTTTGAACCATAGAACATAGCCAAATTTCAAATTTTTCTATTCATAAATAAAAAAGTTATAGAGGTGACCCGGTTTTCATTTCCACCCGGTATGCATTTATAGACAGTTTATGTACATTAAACCAATTTTCAAACTTCGATTGTGCTTGTAATATATCAACATTCGAATTTTTTAGTTCTTTTGTCAGCAGGATTTTGTCATCCGCGAATTGCATCGTTGAACAAAAACAAAGGTCTCAATATAGACCCTTGTAAAACTACACAACTTACTGTTATTGCACCTTTGCTTATAATCAACTAACGATTGAATTATAATATTGGTAGAAACATTTGGATGTTGATATTTTTTTAATTTAATTTCATCCATAGGTTATAATCGTTTTATATTAATTATTAAGCCAAACTTTACAGGACACCAATGCCCGTTTTCACTAACGATTCCTAAAATGTAGGCATTCCTTACAGTGCTACTTGCTAGGTATTTTTAATCATTTAATAATAAATACCTAGCAACTACTGCTATAAGCTATAAGCAATGCCGAAGCTTTAGGAATCGTTGGTGAAAACGGGCACCAGTATTTTTTCAAAATCCATAAAAATAAAGAAATTTATGTCCAAACTTTGAATCATATCTTGGTCAATTGGTCAAGAGAATTTTTTTTTTACAATTTTTCTTGGAATCCCTGAAGGGTCCCCAAAAACGTATTAGAAAGCTAATCCGCCATTTTTGGACATCCTGTATTGTAAGTTTAACTGCTTCTTTGCTAAAATAATGTACTTTTTTGATATTGCAGAAATTAAATATTAAAGTGAAGCTGTCCGAATTTTATTTATAAGATATCAATGTAAAAGTTCGACTTTAAATACGCTTCCAGTAACAAGTTTTCATTGGCTGGATTAATTTTATTCCGATTGACGATTGTAAAATAGCTTTAGATAAACTATGAATTTATTAGAGTAAATTAGACGAAAATTGCACATTTTGTTCAGAATAAAGGTGAATTTTATGGCTGTCCTGCAATTGGCTGCCTTAAACATACACCGGATTTTTAAAAAGGATTATATGGCTCCTTTTGGCCATCGTTTTTTCTACTCGACTCCGGTCTCGAAATACTTTGAAATCCAAGAAAACTATATGAGATATTATAAAGGTCTTATAATATCTCATATAGTTTTCTTATTATAATTTCAACTTAGAAAAATGTCTAAAATGGGGATACAATTAAAAGCATACGTAGACCAAAAAGGGTACAGGATCTGCATAATAATTACACTTCTAGAACTAAAATAATATATAATTATAAACGACAACTAAGTTCGTTGACAACTTAACTGTATCTTAAATAAGATTGTTTTGTTAAAATAGTAGGAGTTGTTAGAAGGCAAAGTTTGATGTAAAGCTTACATTACTACATTTATTAATTATTAATACTTTTGGTATTAACTTACATAATATCTATTTTTGAATTTTCAGACATATGGTAAAACATTTGTGCCAGTAAAGTCCACCGAAAAAATAAACCAGTTAAAATTAATGAAGGCAAAATTTATGGATTTTTCTGAGCAAACCGTAAATTTATTTCAGCATTACATTAGGTTCCAATAAATCAGCACAGATATTGTGCTGTACGAAACGCACAATTAATTATTTTACTATGAATTAATGACACCGCTCTCGTATTAAATTTGTGGTCGATTCCTGCGGTCGCATGAATGTATGCGACTAGAAACAAACTAGTATTATATAGCAGCTGGCCTGATGAATGGCAACAAAAACTTGCGCAGGCGACTAAATCATCCTAATAACACTTTTCCACATTGCTTTGTTTCGAAGGAAAGCCGCTTTATTAAGAACCGTAAATTCAATTTCTTTAATGAAAAATTACATAAAGCGCCGCGCCGTATAGAAGCACGACGTCGCGTCGCGAGCTTGAGGGGTAATAAAGTAGCCTTTGTGGAAATTGTGTGAAGTAGAAACACGTTAAATTGAACGATTTATTCTCATGTTGCGGTCCAGCCGATTTCAAGTGGTATCAGGAATCGTAAAGTATGTAATGTTTGGAAAGAGATCTCTTACGTTTCCTTTCTTCTAGCCAGTGATTTACTGTACAAGATCCAATTAAGATCAGTCATGATAAAATACTGCTAAATTAAAAATAATGTTCATTACATTCAGTTTCAAATTTACAAGAGATAACCATTTAATTAAAAATATTGATCCTTACTGATACCACTTAAAGCTGGTTTTATGTTCTACATTTTAACTTTTATATTAAATTGCTAAATATTTTAGTCGACACAGCTAAAATCTTAACATTTATTGCGAGAGTCAAAACGTTTTCACTCGAGGTTTATGACAACGTAGAAATAAAATATTATAAATTTAGAATCTTACTTTTAAATTTTGGCGTTTTAGTTTTCTTGTACACAATGGCTAACATCAAAACATCAAAACTGTCGTAAATTTTTTTACGGCTGGATTTAATAAAAATATCTTGGAAATGTACGGTGATGGAAAAAAGTATGGGAACTTTTAATTATTTCCGAAAATTCCCTGTTAACTTACACTTTTTTCTTTATTAAATCTTTATTTACTATAAAAATTGTATTCTATTAATTTTATGAAAGTGCTAAAGGATATGTTGAACTTACAAATCCTTAAAAATCACTAAAGATGCCGTATCGATAATTTTAGCATGATGGTGTCAAAACGTCACGTAAGTAGGGAAGACCTCCGCTTACAACAATAATTAATGATTGCTTTAAGCATGGAGTTTTTCCTGATGATTTGAAGCTGGCTGCTGTAGTACCACTACACAAAAAAGGTAATAGACTTCTTAAAGAAAATTATAGGCCAATTTCAATTCTGCCTTCATTCTCAAAAGTGTTCGAAAAAGCATTACAGCTTCAAATTATGAAATTTTTTGAAAGTAATAACTTACTGTACGATCGGCAGTTCGGCTTTAGGAAATATTTTTCCACTAACGATGCTATAGTTACATTTATAAAAAATGCTACTGCCTGCTTTGAGGAAGGAAAGTATTATCTATCAACATTTTGTGACCTTAGTAAGGCCTTCGATTGTGTTTCTTCGAAGGTCATGCTCTGGAAATTAAAGCGTAATGGATTCGATGAAAATTCATTGACTTTAATTAAGTCATACTTGGAAAATCGTTTTCAGCAAGTAAGATTACAAAACGTCACTTCCGATAAACTGCCAATAACATTGGGGGTGCCCCAAGGAAGTATTTTAGGGCCATTGTTATTTATTATTTACATTAACGATCTACATTGTCATTTCGAAGACGCAGATGTTATCCACTTTGCAGATGACACAAATATTTCAGTTAATGATGAGAGCTTTGATAATGTTATAAATAAAATGAATAATCATTTTGAAAACTGGTTAAGTAGCATCAATATGACTTTAAACACAAATAAAACTGAGCATGTATTATTCACGTTAAAAAAAATACCATCTTCATTTAGCGATCTGGAACTTTCAGATAGTGCTAAATTTCTAGAACTATACTTGGAGCCCACTTTAACTTGGAAAGTGCATGTAAATGAACTTGCCAATAAATTGACTAAAAATATTTACTTCTTACGTAACTTAGCTAAGTCAGTTAAAGGGAATGTCCTGAAAATAGCTTATTACAGTTTATGTCAATCCTTAATGTTTTATGCATTAATTGTATGGGGTCACTCTTATGATTCCAACCGAATTTTTGCTCTCCAGCGCAAAGCTGTACGCATAATCGGAGAAATCCCTTATACTGCCGATTGTAGAAATGTTTTTATTAGAGAAAAAATTCTTACTCTGCCATCAATGTTTATACTTGAATGCTTAATTTATGTAAAAAGAAACTTGCACATTTTCCAGCAATTTACCTCGGTACATGATTATGACACAAGAGGTAATCAAAACCTCGTAACAGCGCCCTTAAGATTAAAAAAATCTCAAAATGAACTATCTAGCACTTAAATTTTATAATGTATTACCAATAGAAATTAGAAAAATTCCGTTAAATAATTTTTAACTAAAATTGAAGGCGTTTCTTATAAAAAATTGTTTTTATAATTACAATGACTTCTTAAAAAGTGATTTAAACTCTTTGTTATAATTAGTTTAAGCGGCTTGTGCCATGTGTTAAATACTAAATACTATGTACTGTATATGCACGAATAAAGTTATTATTATTATTAAAACCATCACCAGAATGGATAAAAATATCAAGAGTATATCTAAAATAATCCTCTTGCAGGGCGAGATAAGTTTTTGGACCATTTCAACATTCAGTTGACCACCCGAAATCACAAATCTGGAAGAGCCCTAGTGAAATTTGCCATATAGCTTTTGAAATGCACCATGGAAAAGTGGAATATTATCCCTTCGAGGGATGAACAAAGTTTATTTTATTTTGTTAAGATGGTACCAGTATGTTCGTACCAAAATACCAAATGCCGACCATTCTCGGTCTGGGGTTGTGGCAAAATTTATGATTTTCACTATAGAAATGCTTTAGAGTTTAGAGAACCAAATTTTATCATTTTCTTCAGAAGCAAAAACCACTCTGGCAAGTTAATGAAACAATGGTTTTCCCCAAAAAAGTCTATTTTAATGGCTGTCACAATTTGCAAATCGAAACCCCATCGGACAGCTTTGGGATATTTTAGTTTTTCTCATTCGACAAAGAAAAATAAAAATAAAAAGTAAATAAGATTTACACGAGTAATTAAAAAGAATGGAACCAAATTCCCCTGGATACACTACTTAAATTAGTAGATTCAACTATCAAAAGATGTTATGCCATATTGGATGCAAAATGATATAGAACAAAAAATATTAAAATATTTTCATATTTGATTTTATTTAACAGCATCTTACTAGACGCCCACTTTTCTGGAGCTTCTTAGAAAATTATAAGCGAATCACTATTAATTAATTAATGCGAATTGATAGAGGGCGCGCGAGTTTGGGAGGAAAAATTGTGAAAAATCATGAAACCGAACAATACGATAATTCATTTAAATCGCCAGAGAGCGCGCGTGTTTGGGGGGAAAATCGTGATAAATCATGAAATCCAGGATTTTTTTTCTGGTTTATAAACTAAAGTCTTTAGGCTACAAATAAACGGAATATTTATCATCTGCAACCTTGCGCTGGCTTAATTAGAGGAGTCCAAAGTAAAACGTACTTTTAGGTCAT
Organism: Stenus bimaculatus; assembly: GCA_963971135.1. Classification (NCBI taxonomy): domain Eukaryota; kingdom Metazoa; phylum Arthropoda; class Insecta; order Coleoptera; family Staphylinidae; genus Stenus; species Stenus bimaculatus. The sequence continues at coordinate 58,337,036 of OZ020180.1, forward strand.
TATATTTTTTTTCTAAATATTCTCGATTTTCTTTCTATGCGCCAGAATTTAGTTTAATGACTTTTAAATCTTCTATCTTCTATCTTCTATAAATTTCAAAATAAATTGTTTAAATTATACATAAATCTAGGCACGTACAGAGAAACATAATATACAAAGACAAATTATTAACTCCCATAATACGGTTTAAAGTAGAGTATATTTTTCCATACTACGGAAAAATTTTTTAACACTTTGGGTTAAAATATTAAAAAATACTACTATGCAGGCTTTTTCATTTACAATTAAAAATTTTGATTTTGCCTCATTAATAGCCGAACAGGAAGGTTATAAAAAACTTCGAAATTTGGTCCCAACAATTTTGACTCTATCGCTTTAAGTAAGAAATATAAGTTTCCATACTTTTTTTTATATTTTTGATGATGTTATTGGCCCTTATTTATTTGAATAATTTTATGACCATCAGGAGTATATTTAATCGTAATAATTCTATTTCAAACTATATTAGACATATTTAAACATGATACGGACTTTTTTTCACCACTGTATGTTCGATTTCTTTTACTAAGAAAGAAGGAAGTCCGTTTCAAAAGCAACGGTTTATATTTAATATTATACCTTTGTAACCAATTCTGCTTTTCGAAATATTTTTAGACCCGATAAAAAACAAATGTGGTCTAATGGAGGTTTTTCTTAAATAACTTTTACTTTATTTAAATTACAAAGTACTTCGTTTAAAAGCAGTATTTAAGAGGATTACGAGAGTATAGCTCGCTTTTCATTTCGATTTTTCTGTCAATCATTGTAAAAATAGAAACCTGCATCAAAAATTGTCTGAAAATAAATTTTGCATGTAAAATAACGTGATATTAGAGTACTTATTTTTTGCTGTAATTTTTGCTAAAATATTGTGTTTACAGGAAAATACTTTATGCACACGTTGCATAAAAAAGTTATTTGCACAGAAAGATAGATAATTTTATTTTGAATATACAGTGAGCGGCAAAATTATGGAATAAATTCAATAAAACTGAAACCATAGGTTTTTCAAAAAAAAGTTTCGAATAAAAGTTGTTTGGTTTAAAGGTATAATCACTAAACATATTTTTATTTTTTATTTATAATTTGCTTTCAAGGTCATTTCAAGGTCAACATTGTTTTTTTAAATGCAAACCTATTTTTTTCTAAAAGAAATTTACAGTTCTTCAAAAAATAAACAACTTTTATCCAAATCATTTTTTTATACCATTCTTACTTTTGTAGTTATACCGAGTTTAACATTTTGGATCCTAAACTTTTATCCCACTGAATTCAAGTGTACTTTACCTTAAAATGTAATTATGTGATGACGTCATCATTTTGAAATAGCAACAACGTTTATTTGAATTTAGCATTTTAGATCGTAAATGTCTTAAAACATAACTATTTTGTCCGATTAAAGCCAAGTGGGACTTAAAATGTGAAAGAATCTACATTAGCATTACAAACAATAAACAAATAATACACTTTTGAAATTTTTTGAATGTTGTATAATGAATTTCAATCGTATTAAATTGATTGATTTTACAAAAGGCATGATTTTTGGATCGACCAGCGTTTGCTTAAATTTAATAATATCATTTTTATTAATCGCCTTGCAATAACGTAAGCAAATAAAATAATGGCTCGCTTAAATGAAACTCAACGGATTGAAATTTTGATTCTCGTTGGATGCGGAGATAAGACCAGAACTCAGCAAGAGGTATGCACCATGTTTAATGCAAAGTATCCAGATAGACCTATCAGCTAATCCACGGTTAGTAAAATCGAGAAAAAATTTAGAGAAACTGGACATGTTAAACATATTCCAAATGCCGGGCGTCCTGCTAAACTTAGGGAAAATGTTAAAATTGATATTTTGTTAAGTATTGAGGAGGATGCTCATAGTAGTTCTCGACAAGTTGCAGCAGATAATGAAATCAGTCAGCGACCTGTATTACGTTTTTTAAAACGAGAAAAGTACCATCCTTATAAAATACAACTAGTCCAGGAGCTCAATGAAGATGATCCCGATCGCCGGATGCTATTTTGTGAAAATATGCAGGATTTATGTAACCGCAGTCCACAATTCCTTCGCCAAATCGTTTTTTCGGACGAAGCCACTTTTTCCTTAAATGGCGTAGTGAATAAACAAAATTGCCGGTATTGGAGCAGAGAGAATCCTCATTGGATGAGTGAGGATCATACTCAATACCCTCAAAAACTTAACGTTTGGGCAGGCATAGTTGACAATCGAATAATTGGCCCTTTTTTCTTTGAAGAATCACTCACGGGGCAGAGGTATCTAGAGTTTTTATGAAATGATCTTGTACCTGCCCTAGCAAACATATTTCCGAATGAAAATGATCCTGACTTACCAAATCCTAACATCTGGTTTCAACAAGATGGTGCACCTCCACACTTTGCACGTCCAGTACGCGAGTTTTTAGACACCTACTTTCCTGGGAGGTGGATTGGCAGACGAGGACCGATGGAATGGCCCCCAAGGTCCCCTGACCTAACACCCCTTGATTTTTTCTTGTGGGGATATTTAAAATCAAAAGTCTATCTAAACAAGCCACAAAATCTAGAGGATTTAAAAGATCGACTTAGGTACGAAATTCGTAGAATAAGTCCCGAAGTCATTCGCAATATTCAAGAAGAATGTGGTCATCGGTTTGCCTATTGTCAAGAGGCCGGTGGATGGTAATTTAAACATCTCATTAAATAGAATTATGGGTTTGATATGAATTACATTATTTTTTTATTAACTTTATTTAGTTCAGTTTTTATTAGTATTAAAATGCTTTTAACATCCTTTAAGAAGCAGAAAAAATGTTGTTGCTATTTCAAAATGATGACGTCATCACATAATTACATTTTAAGGTAAAGTACACTAGATTTCAATGGGATAAAGATTTACGATCCAAAATGTTAAACTCGGTATAACTTTAAAACTAAGAATGGTATAAAAAAATGATTTAGATAAAAGTTGCTTATTTTTTGAAGAGCTGTAAATTTCTTTTAGAAAACATATAGGTTTGCATTTAAAAAACAATGTTGACCTTGAAATGACCTTGAAAACAAATTTTAAATAAAAAATAAAAATATGTTTAGTGATTCTACCTTTAAACCAAACAACTTTTATTCAAAACTTTTTTTTTGAAAAACCTATGGTTTCAGTTTTATTGAATTTATTCCATAATTTTGGTGTATTTTTCACTTTGCTTGTTCGTTGAGAAATAATAATTAGTAATCAAACCAGCAATAAAACTCTACGGTGCGAATTTCATGAATTTTCAAAAAATAGAACAATCAATTATATTATTGTACAAAAAGTTCGGCAACCTGGATTTATTTTTGAAATTAAGCATTTTTGAGAGACATGTTTCAAATATAAGCTTTACGATTATTAGTGACGTACTCTTCAAGAATATTGCCACGACCTTGACCAACAGGTTGAAGGTCACGCGATAATTACTTAACTTCTTTAAATAGCTACCACCCTGTTTGCTCTTTATACCTAACCGTTAATCTTTATAAACATGAATTGAAATGTTGAGATATAAATATGAAGATGTATTGTGTTAATTTACTTTTATATTGCAAAGTTTTAAGTGGGAGCGGTACATCCACCTTAAATATCCAAATAACTAAAAAACGCGCAGATGGGTGTTAATATTTTTGAGCACTAAGGGTCATAATATAAATTTCATAAATGGAAATAACTCATTAATAGAGTATGAATAATATTTCCAAAATATTTACTCGGTATGAATTACATAGAAACAAAAATATATGTATTGCTCGTTATATCCGTGATCGTTATAACCAAGTTATAAAAAAGTTGTTAAAAATGATTGACATATAACAATGATACCTATGTTCTTTTCACCAAAGTATTACTCTTACACTTGTTAACTAAATTTAATTCTACAAAGAGTACCTACTCTTAAATACTGCAGGTATTAATTTTGTTTATAGCCATACATGCCCCTTTTCATTCATGTTTTGTAATGATATTTAGTTTTTTGTTACAAGTATGTACTATTATAATTCATTAAAACCTGGTTGCAAAAACGATATAAGAGTTCCCAGGTGCCGTGTTTAACTTGAAGCAATAATGCATTTATACATGACCTACTTGCTCGAGGTGGATTGTGTGGATAATCGGTTTTTCGTTTTTAGAAATTAGATTTGAAGTCTAGAGCCGCAACAATGAAAACGCGTCAAGGGGAATGGATGGAATGGATTTATGTCAAAGAATCTAGAATGGTTTATTTTTTAAATTTATTTTCAAAACTTTAAATAATTTTAAATTAACAGATCTTATTTTAGTAGTATACATTATTATATTATTAATAATAAAAAAAATTACCAATATGTTGTCCCTAAAGATACTTTAAAACTGGATGCAAAAGAATTTTATATTTATTTGAAAAAGTTAATTAAATTAAGAATGAAAATGGACTTAGTTAATGTGTACTGAAAGTACAAAAAATGTAGGTCAATAATTTTTACCTTACTTTTTTGAAGTATTCTTTCGACGAACTTATAATATGTGTGTATAGACTCCCATCGAAGACGATGCCAAGATCGTTCACTTCACTAATTCTTTTGAAGATTGTCATCCTTAATTTATGTACACGAATAAATTAAATTTTTGTGAATAAGTTTAAAACATTTTTTATATTTAGGTTTGGTTTTATTTACTAGAATAAAATGTCAATATTATATATTTTTATATTAACTTTGAAATTCTTTTCCAATAATAATTTATCATAATATTTAGAACAAATAATTATAATTATTTATCGAAACTAGTGTTTTACTTGAGTTAACAAAAAAAAATTAATCCAGTAAAAAATACATTAGGGTAACTTTATAAATAATGAATGTAGGTACCTGCTTTATGCATTATAAATAGCAAGTGATGAGATAGTTTTAAAGCTAAAGCAACTAATGAATTATTTATGATCGAAGCAAATATTTTCTTAGGTGTCGTATAAATAAATCCTCGAATTCAACTATAGACCGAAATGTTATTTCTAAATTCAGTCCTATACATGTATGTACCTATAATGAGATAAAACACTGCATCAAATATTTATTAGTTACTTTAATCTTATAGTTTTTTGTGTACGATCTGAGTAAAATATATCAGTTTTTTTTTAATCCTTGTATTTTATATCTATTTATAATCACTATTTATAATTATTATTATTTCATTAAAAAATCGTTCGTGCTATTATCAAATCCAATATCAAATGTTCGCAAAGCAAAGCAATGCGACTGACGTTAAGATTTGCCACGATTTCCCATTTTAAAAGAAAGAGAGAAAAAAAGCGAAGCTTTCATTATCTTTAGTTCGGGCGTTGTTTGCAGAGAAAAACAAACGCTAAGAAGGAACAAAGCGTGATTTCCATTCAAATAAGGGTCGGCACTAAAGAGAAACTAGCAACCTACGAAATGCATTTCGATTGAATCTCAAAAAAAAGTGATTAACTTATAAATATAAAGTTTATAATTTAAACTATTATTCGCAATCTATGTAAAAATCTGAGATAAATATACTAAAATCTAATTTTGTTTTAGGTAATTTCGATGAAGTTTCAACCCATCTACTTATTATAAGGTATTTTTTTAATAATTAAATTTACACATAACAGTTTTTGTAATGTGGTTTAAAGTAGATAATAATTTTAATCTGAGAAAGTTTGGTCCGTGGAAAAATTAAAACTGGTTCTAATAGGGATGTTTTAGCAATATTTCTTATATTAGAACGTTTCGACTCTTGTTTTGAGTCATCTTCAGCCCTTTAAGCGAAAAAGGAAGTGTTTATTAAATAATAGTACCAGTTAATTTCTTTGTTTACACATATATTAGTATATCAGTATTAATGTATATGTTTCAGGACAAAACCCATTTCAGTATAAACTAGTTTATCCGAAACGCGTTAGGTTAGGTTAGGTCTACTTAAATCTAGTTTATCCGAAGCACTGTAGGACGAACAATTCAGCCTAATCCAATCTAGTTTATCCTTTATCAGTGCAGCAGAAATTGGAAACAACGCAAACCTAACGATATCTATTCCCGCATGAAGAAAGCCAATATCTACTTTTATGTGCATGTTTTCCCTGAACAAAATACCTGCAGTATAGTTTTTGCAGAACGCCATGCTTAGTACCAGTTTTATAAAGTCCTTCATCATTAATCTACAGAACAACTCCTCTGATATTTCTAAGATATCCTTTGGCTTTGTCCACGTCGGGAATAAGTATGGTTACATTGCTTCCAACTTCTACTGGCGGATGTGATTTATCAGAACTCGATTTCATCCTTTTGACTTATTTTTATAGATTTTCTATGATTTTGGATATCATTTGAATCGAAAGAATTTATAAGTACTATAAGAATTAGTTGGTCCTAACACGCTTGGGATAATCTAGTTTGGCCTGATAAAAATTAGTTTTTCCTAGGACGCTTCGAATAAACTAGTTTGGCCTCGGAAAAACTAATTTATCCTGAAATTGCGTTTGGGCGATAACATATGCAAGATTAGCTTTTTTGTTTAAAGCATTTGGTTCACTAGCTAATTATGTAGTTCTTATGCTTGTTTAAATATTTCTCAACAATGATACTAATAACCTTGATAAGATTAATTTTATATTTAATTTCATTAAAACCTTTACGATGCTGCTTTAATATAAAGGTTAAAGAGAACTATCAATAACTTACATCACAAGATAGACCACCATTCATAAGTAAATTATATTCTTTTGACATTTCTAACAGAATTTTTGAGATTTTTGGACCTAGAACGTTTTTCCTGGTTGGACAGCTCAACTCATTATATAATGTTAAGTCTACACTAATATGTTTACAATTCATTGTATCATAAAAGAAAAAAGAAAAAAGAATAATTCATTTACACCTATGAGAATTACATTAATTTTACATTGTGTCTGTATCATTAAACCCAATTTCCATAATTTATGTTAACCTAGTTATTATCTATTATTTGATTCTTAGGAGGTGACTATAGCTCATTTCATTAATAGATCACCTTTGACAAAAAATTCGGACTCAAATATAGACAGTGCTTTCAATTGCTTCAACACTAAAATAGTATAACAAAATATCTCAATTTGTTTTGTGTTGTTAGACGAATGAAATAGACTATCTACATTTTGTTTATTTGAGTGTCTTATTTAAAATTAACAGTCTAATTTGAATTTATATAAATCATCTCACTTAATAGTCTTTTCTAATAGTTATGTTCTCTAGCTAATATTCTTGTTTTTTCAAAATTGAAATGATAATACATTTTTGAGAAATTTTTATAATGTAAGTAGCCTTTTCGGACCTTATTTTAAAATTTAATTGATGTTTTAATCGGATGAGCCAAAGTATTTTAAAAAAAAGTTTTTTTTTAAATCATAATTTGACTTTGCCTTTGGCAAGGTTTTTCATAGCGTTCTTTTTGTTATTGTTAGAAACCCATCATACTTTTAACAAATATAAGTATGTTGAATTAAGTTTTGATATTTATGCTAATAATAATTTACGAAAAAAATGACTTGGTAAAACTCACAGACCATTTTCAGTTGTTAGAATTTGATAGATTTTCGTTGGTTTAAAATGCTTTGAGGAGAGATAAGAGGAAAGGGGAACTCAACAAAATTGCCACGTTTATTAAAGTAAAATTTTAGAGAACTTCTGGCTAGTTTCTAATTTTTTAGCCTTAATAAAAAAGATATCAAAAAATCAATTTGATTAATGTAGGACTCGGATTTAGCTTCACAATTACATAAATATTAAAAAATCTTGAATAAGCCCATTGTAGTTTTGTTCAAAACTATGTTGATATAACTAGTTTTCTCTTTCTTATTCGAATTTGAAATCATAAAATAATTTTTATGTTGTTGAATTCTAGTTTTTAGAGGTTTAGCCTACATACATTAACTTATAGTTTTTATAATTAATTGTATAGGCTACATTACATCTTTCTACATTTTCTGTTTTATCTAGTAATTTGTGTTAAAAATCTTTTTTAATTTGTGGTGTAGATTACTTATGCGACCAATTCTATGGTAGATTTTGTTATTCCTTTCTATTTGACATTTGGGTTTTGTTACGATTTCACTATTAATTAATCTATTAATTAAGGAACTAGTGCAGTGGAATTTGATTAAGTTTAATTTGAATTTCAAAAATTGCTATAACATTACTTGGTTATTTAGTGATACATTTCTTTAATAATATTTATCTCTTGTTTAATATAATGATTACTGTGATAACTAAGTATTCTGTTTGTATCTTAAGATTTTTAGTAAGGATCTATTAGTTCATTGTTATTGGATCGTTTTAATAATAAATCTAGAAATGGTCGTTTGTTATCAATTTCTTGTTCCACCGTAAATTGAATGTGTTTAACTTTATTGAAAATACCTAATTAAGTCAATTACTCGGTAAAGCAGTTATAATATCATCGACATAGATGTAAATTAAAGGAAGTTCAAACTTTGACTGTTCTTGGGCTTTTGTCAATATCAGATCCATAACCAACTGTGCAAAAGTTGGACTAATTGATAATAATGTCTTTCTATAAACGCGCTATTCTGATACTCGTGTCAGACGTTAAAAGTGTTGCTTTCTCTTACTAGTGTTAAAAGTAAAAAAAATAGTTTTGTTTTCATAAATTCTAATATTAATTTTTTGAAAACTTTGTTTTTTAGAAAAAATCGTGTATGATGTGAATGTTAAAAATGCTTTAGAGCAATTGTATGAATTATATGAAATTTTATGTATGCCACAAACATGAATTTTTAACACTTAAATCATATATAGCTATTTTAAATAAGTAGGTATATAAAATTAATTTGGCTAAAGTAAATAAGATTACGAAAAGGTATTTCTTTAATTAAAGCATTATTAAGAAGATTTAAAATAAGATAACTTATTTACGGGTGCTTTAAGTTTGTTTAAGTTTTAAGCGGATTAGGAATCACCTTGACGACTCCATAATTAACTAGTAAGTTCGACTCTGAGATACTTACACTACATTAAAATTGTATTATCGTGAAAACGAGGTAAGAAGAAGCGCGAATGCGTCTCTTGTTTCGTTCAAGAGAATGGTTACCTCATTAAATAATTATAAACTTTGACAATAGAAAAGTCGCAAGGCAAGTGGTGCACCTAAAAAGTAAATTTTAGAAGTTCATTAAAAGTTTTAAAATAAGAATATTTTTATGATTTATGTCCTGTAGAAACAACGCCTCAGAATATTAATTTAAGGGCTAGGAAGCAACTTGACTTGAAATTAGTTTGTAATTTTTGTGTTTACTCAAATTGTTTTATGTTTGCTAAAAATATTGCAGTTTTTGTTATTAGTGTACCTTTACAACAGTATAAAATAACTTAATTTATTTTTAATTTAGCTTATCGGGAGTGGTGTACAAATCGATCAAAGTCCTCTAAATTATTAATCAGAAAATTACAGTTTTGTTATTAAGGCGATGACTTATCCTTTTCAAACTGACATTTTTTATTAAAGGATTATAACATAAACTAGTTAAGTGATTATTTTTATTGCAATTTGAGCATTAAGCTATATTTAAATATTAATAAGGGTGTTTTTTTTTAATCAATTGTAGTGTCGTTAGTTGTGATAAATTCTGACATTTGCAAAATATTTACATTAAAGAGACGTAAGTTTATTGGAAATTTTAACTAAATTAACTATAGAGGGTGCTATAAATGGAGGATATTCGGTACTTGTCAGAAACACAAATAGGTTTATTATTTAAAACGTCAGTAAAGCTCAAAAAACATGTACCAATGCGTTAATCAAAAAAGTATGTACCGAATATAAAAGTTCATATTTTTGCCACCAGAAGGCGAAGGAATCATTAAAAGTCCTAATAGGTGGCAAGTACTTTCTCATTTTTTATTGACAAAAACTTTTTTTTAAAGAAGATTAACAAGAAATTGTCTTTTTAAAATTTATTCAGCAACGAATAATTATTAATATTAAATTATGGTTTATTATATTGAAATAAAAGTTTTGAAGTTGCTAGTAGCAATAAAAGTTTGTAGTAGATTAGATTTTTAATCAAACAACTTTCCAAAGAATAAAATAATTTATATAATCACAATTAACGTATGACATTCCACCTTTATATGATTTTCCACTGGATAAGTAAAAATTCTATCCATATTGTTCATGGGCGAAACTATGTGAATACCATATCATTAATATTTTTTTCAAGTCGTGGTTATCTAATAGGGTAATAAAACAGTTAACTGAGGTTGGTTTTAAGACGTTGCTTTATTACCCTATTATGGAACACCAACCGTTCAAGGATTTTCGCTTAGAAAAGTGGTTATCTAAATTGTTGACATTTTGTGTAAATTATGTAAAACTCTAAAAATGACCTTCAAATAGAAACTGATGACATATTGCTGTTTTCTGCATTAATTTAAAAAAGTACTAAATTTTTATATGTTTGAGTTTCATAATGGTCATAAAATTTGCGCCTACTGGGGACTACCGGACCACCCTATACCCTATAATTCGTTATGATTCGGAAACCGAAACGATCTTTAAGCGGGAATTTCAAATATGCCAATCGTATTACAACTGAATTTGACTAGTGCGGTACTTTACTGGCTAGTGCAGTGGAGTGCGACAGAGGAAAAACACAAATTGAAAGAAACAGAGATAACACCTTATGCTTTCCATAAGTTTAGCCAGAAAGATGTCGTCGTAGTTGCCCCTTGACGCTTGATAGACTTTAACAAGTCATTTTTATGTTCCTTGAATTTATGACCATATTCGTGCATTTCAGAAGTAAATCGGTTACAATCGGGTATACTTTCCGTTGACAAGGATTAGAAAGGCGGAATAGAAATGCATTTTAGGCACCGACATTGTTTTGGGTATTGCATGTACTTAAATTAATAGTAAAATACTAAAACAATGTACTATCTTGAACATCTTTGATATTCAAAAACGAAAAATATCTTGATGCTTCTGAAAAGCGTATCCAAAGATCGTGGGATATTCCTCTTTTGGATATTATATTTAATGAATTTAAGTGTTCGTCTGATGATTCATTTGAAAAAGCACGTTTAAAGGCTTTGTTTTCTAAAGAATCAGGTGCCTGGCTATATGCTTTACCAGTTTCATCTTTGGGTACCCTTCTTGATAACGATTCATTTAGAATTGCTATAGGTCTCCGTCTTGGTTCTTCATTATGTATTGAACATACTTGTTCATGTGGCTCGACTGTACATGAAAATGGTTTACATGGATTAAGTTGTAAATTTAGCGCTAGGAGATTATCTCGTCACAGTGAAGTTAATGAATTAATTAAAAGAGTCTTCTGCCGATGTACCATCTATTTTAGAACCGTTAGGAACCAGTAGGGATGATGGTAAGAGACCTGATGGAATGACCTTGATTCCTTGGTGTTTCGGCAAGTCAGCTGTTTGGGACTTTACTTGTGTAGACACTATGGCCACGTCTCATTTAAAATCTTCTTCTATTTATTCTGGTGCTGCTGCTTTGATCGGGGAAAAAACAAAAAATCAAAATATAGAAACCTTGAGAAAAATTTTCTGTTTTACCCAGTCAGTATAGAAACATTTGGAGTTTGGGGTTCTACTGGTTTAAAATTCATTAAAGACATTGGCAAAAGAATAGAAAATTTGACTAAAGATCCTAGGTCTTTTTCATTTCTTGTTCAACGAATAAGCATTGCTATTCAAAGGGGAAATGCTGCCGCTGTTTTAGGTACTCTTCCTAAGAACAAGTCTTTAGAAGAAATTTATATGATACCTCAATCTTTTAAGAAACATTCATATTTTGATTCTTCCTTAGTTCCTTCAATAGACCATTCAAAGGGAACTGTAGAAGTTGAAAGTTTGAATGATTTTTTAATTTCAACTCCGAATAATCAATTAGAAGTTGGCAGTTCTGAATTGATTATCTCAGCCGATAGTGCGAAAGAAAATCGATCCGATTTAAACATAAATACGATACCTCGACGTGCAGTTAAAAAACGATATATTGTGCTTAATGGAACTGCTTCTACTTCAAAACGGAACTATGATGAAGATGAAGAAGAGGGTTGTGATGATGAAGTTGAGAAGAATGATGTTTTAGAAGACCAAGATGTTAATTTGGAAGCTCTTGAAGAAATAAGAACATTTAGATCTACCAGACAAAAACATTGGTCTTTCTTACCTGTTTCGGAAATTTCAAGTTTTTATTCCAACAGTGATAATTTGCCATTTAGTTAATGATAGTGAGACTGATAAACATGTAACAGTTAGTAGCAGAGGCAGAGTAAGGAAACTTACGGAAAGAGCTCGAGCTCTTATTAAGAAATGATATTTATATTATAATTTTTAATTATTTTTACTATTTTTATTATGTATTATATATTATATTTGTAAAATATGTACTATTTCATATCTGGATCAATTTTTAATAAACCAAATTAGATAGATTTTGTATCGTAAAATCAAATGTTACTAGTATAGTTGAATATTTTTAGTTATTGTCATTATCCGTAAAGGTTTTTTACTCATAAGAAAAGTTTTCTGTAGGTAACAAAAATTGTGGTATATTTTCCATTGGAGATGTAATATTTTTACTTCGTTATTCACTTTAATATTTAAGTTAATGTAATCTCGCTTAGCTTGCATAATTATATGATGATAATAATCTACATTCTACATAGTTCAAACTGAATTAAAAATTAAGAAGTGTAAAATTGTATAAATAATAAGTTGCAGTCAAAACTTTGTATAAAGCGAATTTTCCCTATTGAAAATTAAATTGCACCTTTTGTGCTAACAGCGAGTCGTTTTTACTTGCTCAGCTTAACAGGTGAACGCTAACTTAACTTTTTTCTGAAAATCTTTTCATTTTGTTTTCATTTTAATTAACACATCCACTTATTATAATTAATACTTAAAATAATGAAAAACTAATTTATAATAATAACTGTTTTTAATCTTAAAATAGTAATATTTTTTATAGAACAGCTGTTTTATATATATAGAGTGTTTCACAATATGTTTGACCCCAGACCACTGTACAAACAAACCAAATGCATGGAATAAGAAATCTTCTTCCAAAATCATCATGGTAATTTTTCGACTTCAACTCGATTGTAAATGACTAGAAATCTCTTCACTCAGTGGAAATAGAGTTTTGGATCTGTTGGTTTTTGTTCTGTTTTTCGTGTTTTAAAATTTAAAATCAAAATCAAAATTCGATTAGTCCATTTGATGAAAAACTAGCATAAGGGAGCTAGGACCCTTTAAATGTGGTTTTAAATTGTATGATCTTTCTTGTATATGTATTTTAAAATAAATTAAAGTAGAGTTTTGAAATTTGGTGCTCTGAATGATAAAGGTTCAGGATAGGGACTTTTCAAATACAACTCTACGTTTTCAACCTGGTAACCGGTTTCCTTCTTCAGAGATTGTTTAAACTGTAGAAATATTTGTCAAAAACACTAAAACTATCAAAAATGTTACGTACATCTTTAAAATTAGGTGATGATCACGAAGTAAAAATTGAAAAGAAATAACGTAAGATGATGTTTGCGGCTGTGTCGTGGTTGGTAAATATCACATTACGTTATCATCTAAATAATTTTAAGTTTAAGTCTTTTCTTACATTAATTTTTAACGTTAAGACACCTAATTATTTAAATTAAATTAAATTTAAATCTGAAAGATTTACATAAGTTTTTTTATATTTTTAATTCTTTTGACGAAATAATTCTACAATGTAAAAAAGCTCTGAAGAAGGTAGTAAACGATGCGGAGCTTATTAATGTAAAAAAAGTTTTAAACCTTTTTATGGTTATCTAACCTTAAAAAAGTTAACAATATTTTAAACCCCAACTCTTCTTAAATTAATTTAAAAGCTTGTAAAAAATTTGAAAACAATCACGAAAACACATCGTAATTGTATAATGATTCACACAAATTTCAAATTCCTATTTTAATTTGTTTTGAAATAACCCATCAACAATATATAATTTTTAACAACATATGCAGGCCTGTTGCTCCCTTAGGAATCAAAATTTGACATAAGTTTATATAAAAATTTAGTATTTTCAAAAAAAATGTTATTTATTCTTATTATACAGTGTGTCCGGAAAATGGCGGATAAGCTCTCTAGTACTTTATTGGGGACCCTTTACGGAACTTGGGAAAAATAGTAAAAACAATCTGTGTACCTCTCTTTTAAGATATTAATAAAAAACTAAGTCACTTTTCTTTTCTTCTAAAAAAATTTTAATAGCTGTAGTTCGATCAACATTGAGAGACATGTAGATATAATAGCGTGTATTTAGCGACCGTGATGAAAAATTTAGAGACGTCGTTTTCGTTAATCACGTGATTAAAAAATATTTCTTCATAAGAAATATTTTCTTAGAGACGTGATTAACTTTAACGACGTCTCTAAAATTTTCATCACGGTCGCTGAATACATGCTAATCTGTTTTACTTAAGAGCATCTTTATAGACACACGCGTAATTTTTTCGGCGGAGATAAGACCAGGGAATAAAAAGTCCATCCCATTTTTCTGGAGTTTCATTGCAAGTTATCAGCGATTAACTGATAATTCATTTGAATCACTAAGAGAGCGCGCGAGTTTAGGGGGAAAATCGTGATAAATTATGAAATCGAACGTTACCGGAGACAAAATATAACATGTTTCCTCTATCAGATTTTAATTTTTTTTATGATTTATAAGTTAAATTCCTTCCTTCCAAATGTATATTTACCTTTTGTTGATTTAATTAGATGGGTCCAAAGTTAAGGTGCTTTTAGGTCATTATATTTTCTTTTTGTGCATTCTCTAATTTTATGAATTTAGTATATTGGCCGTGTAGGAAGTGGCTCTTAAAATGGTACATACTATAATTCATTCTAAAATTCCTCTTGCGATACCCTGTATAACAGAAATAATGTCCGTGGAATAAAAACAGAACCATTTATTTGCGCTTTTGGGTCGTATTTGTTAATTAAAAATAGATAAAGAAATATTCAACAAATTTTTAAAATAGAAAATTAAAAAGGGGTTTATTTGTTGTATTTATTTTCACATAAAACAAAGCTGAATCTACAAAGAATTGAATATTTTTATTAAATGGAATGCCTACAGCAAACTAGGAACTAGTTTTGTGATATGAAGAAAACAATAGAATTTAATGGATTTTTATGGCTATAAACAATTGTTTTTGTTTTTACAATAATCTCTTTCTAGTTCTGTTTCTTTTATGTTCTCTCTTTAAGTGCATGTAAGTACCTTACCATTATTACTTGAGATTTAAAACTGTACCAAAACTACTTTTGTTATATAATATAATAATAGGAATTTAAAATTTGTATAATAACATAATATAAATTTTACTTAAAATATAAATTTAAATTTAAAACATTGCTTTATATTAATTAGGTTTATTAACTTATTTCGTTGATATTCGGTACATTTAATTAATTTTTTTAACCATTTCTAAATTATAATTAATACACTACAAAACATTTTAAATGCAACTATGTATATTATAAATCTAATTAAAGTGAGGTTGTATTATATTATATCTAGTTTAATTAAAATCCTTTAGATTAATTTTGCAATTTATTAATGTTATCGAAAAGCAAAGCGTACGGCATACTTTTAATTAAAATTCTTTGCTCCATTGTTGTAGTTTTTTTAAAAGCAAGTAAATATTAAAAGTTTTGTAACCATTAGTACTCAACTAATACGTATTAAAATATGTTTGGTAGAAATATTAGTGCATATGAGAGAAAAAGTTGGTGTGGTGTGTATTTACCTACCTTTAAAAAATTTCAAATACAATAAAAATAGTTCTTTTTAGAACTAAGGTTGTGGTATTTTTAATAAATAGCGATATAAATATGAAGAAACTATTTGTGCCTTTTTAAAAGCTTTTCTAAGTGCAAAGTGAATTATTGAAGAAGAACAACTAGTTTAATGTGGTCACCTTATTTCGGGTGGAAGAAAAACTATTTTGGAAATACTTAGTTTGTGTGTACAAACGTGTTACGGTTTACGGTAATACTTCTTGTAAAGAATTATTCGTCTGTTTGTATTCCAACTTCAACGAATTTTTCTGTAATAATCTAGTTTTTAGAAAATAATAAAGGAGGATTACAAAGTTTTCTTCTTCTTCTATTGAACCAGTCATTCTTATGGGTTAATAGCACTTGAAGTAGAAGGTGCTTTTAAATTTCATAGACGTCTTTCTGTATATATATATTTTTTCATATATTAATTTAGAGACTGTCAAATTTTGATTTGGAACAGCAGTTGGAAGTAAAATCCTTCTATCGAAACAATCAACAAAAATGGATAAATTGTTTTATCTTCTGGTTCTTTTTCAAATACATTTTGAAAATGCATATATGTATAGTATATATTAAAAATAAATTTTTTACCTGTTGAATAAAAATCTTCCTTTTAAAAATAGAGGAACAGACACCGTTTTTTTTCCATTTTTCAAACGTGTTTCCTACAATTTACGTTCGCCTTGTTCAATAATATCTACAAAATCTTTTCCAACTTTAATTAATAGAAGTCTTCCTGTTATTCTTGCCTACAAATTTGCATCCAAACAATTTTGCGTACCTTTGGACTTTAAAACTTTAGAAATAACTTCTCTCACATTTTCCTGTTCATTCTGAAAATTTTGATATTGTAGATGAAGTTGGTTTAAATTATATGAATAATGTTGACTTATATAATTATGTGGACAATATACCAAATATAAGAGTTCCTTGACAAATATAATATGTACGTGCAAGATATTTTCATTTTCATGATAGGGAGAAGTTTTTTTAATGACTTAATTACTACGTGTATACTGTTTACATAACGAATGTATGGTTATTTTAGACCTAGCAACTAGTTGAACGATTGCTTTTTGATACAGCCAATTGCGTTTTTCAGACCTTGAAAGAACAGAAATACCATGAACTTTCGCCATATCTCTTTTGCTCTGCTGTAGACAGCTGAGTAACTGCTGCCAATGTGTCAGTCATGCTACCTAAAAAGTAGAAAAGAACTAAATAAAAACTAGAAATTTTATTATAACAAAGTATTTTTTAATTT
Source organism: Stenus bimaculatus (assembly GCA_963971135.1). NCBI lineage: Eukaryota > Metazoa > Arthropoda > Insecta > Coleoptera > Staphylinidae > Stenus > Stenus bimaculatus. Next base: position 58,354,222 of record OZ020180.1, read on the forward strand.
AAAGCCTTCCAAAAATCATTTTATATTTTTATTAACAACTGCGAAATGTTATTTTCATTTTATATCCTCTAAATAACTTTTTGGTTAGGTGTGTACTCTACGGTATTTTTGTTCTATTATGAAATCAAATAAAATGTTATTTGGAAGATATAAAATGAAAACAACTTTGCTCATTTATTAATAAAAATATAAAATGATTTTTGGAAGGTTTTAAATTAAAAAATACTTTGTTATAATAATATTTCTAGTTATTATTTAGTTCTTCTCTACCTTTAGGTTGCATGATTGACACATTGGCAGCACTTACTCAGCTGTCTACTGCAGATGAGCAAAAGAGATATGCCGAAAGTTCATGGTATCTCTCTTCTTTCAAGGTCTGAACAACGCAATTAGAAGAAGGTTGGGAGCGCAGCACCAATATTTCCTAATCTATCCAAACCCTAGCCAAGACAACGTGAATAAAGCCATGGAGCAACGCAAACTTCACTTAAGAGCATCTTCCTAGACACCCGCGATAAATTTTCCGTTGTAGATAATAACAAGGAATAGAAAATCCATCCCACTTTATTGGAGCTTCTTTGCAAACTATGACCAAATTACTGATAATTAATGCCAATCCCTAGAGGCCGCGCGAATTTGGGAGGAAAAATTGTGAAAAATCATGAAATCGAGCATTAGTTTTGCAGTCATAACTCAAGTTTCCCTTGTTAGATTTTCAATTTTTTTCAGATTTATAAGCTAAATTGATTAGTCTACATCCTGCCAAAGTCCAAAGTTTTTTTTTGTACATTCTCCAATTTTTTCCTTCTGGCAGGAATTAAAGAAACGACTTCTAAATCATCTACAAAAAAATTATACAAAAATGTTGTTCGTACTAGCTTTTATGACTGCAGAACTAAACCATATTATTTTCCGTTTAGGAAATTGCTCTTAAGCAGAACTTGAATCTGAGCTGGGCTTGGTGCAGCTGCGTTCAAAGACATGTTTGACAAACCGGTCGTAAATGTTATCAATCGTGAATTGCAACGATTTGTTACTCCAGAGTTTTAAGTTAAATAATTAAGTCCAAAGATTTTATATGGATTTTGTGGAATTCTAAAATTTACTTGGTGATATATTATACCTATATCCCGAATTCACCACATTATTGGTCAATAAAACAAACAATTTAAAAATTTCCAAATAACATGTTTCGTCCAATATTGCTGTTGCTTGACAGACAGAAATTGTTTTTGATAAATTATTCCAGGAAGTGAAATTGGATATAAAGAGCTATGCACAGAAAGCGGCCAACGGACTAGATCTTTTATTTTTTACCCGATTTTAATAAATGATGTCAAATTAAATGGTTCAACGGATACTATTATCCTTATCATCCTTATACGAGATTTTTATTTTTTATAAAATCTACATGCAACTTTTGTTTTTTAAATGACTTAAAAAAATTATTCCAAGTATAATTTGTTTACAAATTAGTTGTTTTTAATTTAAAACAATAATATTTTTTCTTATTTTTTTAAATTTTGTTTTCTTTTTATAATTTTTTGTACTTGTTTTTACTTTTTGCTACTGCATTTTTTTTTGATATTCTTACTTATTTATCAACTTATGATGTACACTGCCAACTCTTACTTGAGTACACAAAAATAATAATGAAATAAAAAAATAAAAAAATAATAAAATATTATTATTTGTATCAATATTTAAAAAATCGAAAAAATATCAAAAAAAAATTCGAAAAAAAGATATAAAGAAAATTTAAAAAAATTTCAAAAATTGTTTTCGTACTATTGGTTGAGATTGCTTCCGAATTTAATTTTTTGAAAGCATGTTGCTATTTGAAAAACCATAGTTACCTAAAGGTTGTCGGATATTTTATTGAATCATTTAATTTGACATATCGATTATTTAAATCGGATAAAAAATAACGTAGATACTCGTTGATCGTTTTTTGAGTACACCTGTGTATGTTGTATGAACTTTTTTATTATTTTGATGTTTTCTCCACTGGAAAATTTTGTCCCACCAATTATGATACATCCTGTATATTAACGATTTAAATTATGTTTGCATGTTTTAAAATAGCAGATAATGTAATATTAGAGTTTAAAAATTTCATAAGTTAAGAAACTGCGCAAGAATGTCTATAAACTATTAAAATTTTATCACATAATAGCTAAAGTACAAGTCTAGACAATTTCTTCAAGTACTTTATTTTCCCAATATTATAATCGTGCATATAACGACGAAGTAAACTAAGTATCATAAAATTATTTCTTAATACAAGCATGTACTATAGTTGATATTTTGTAAGAACCATTACATACTTATACATATAGAAGTTTATTTTTATTATTAATAAAATCAATAAGTAGAAGTTACTTAAGATCTCGTAAAAAGTAGTATTCAAAGTTAGAGGCTTTTTGCTTTGCGAACAAAGAAACTTTTAACGATCTCATGCGTTATTAATCGCAGTCATTAAATATGTTTAGAAACGTATAGTCGTATAACGACATACTCGTACTTACATACGGTAAAAAGTTTATGCAAAATGGCTCCCCTGAATTCATTATTTTACGCCAAAGTTACAAAATATTAAAACGTTTTTAACTGACACTTGACCACTTAAGAGGCGGGTAGACGCTTATGGTTATTTCCTCGCAGGACATGCAACGTAATGACAGGCGAAACTTTTTACCAAGAAAAAAGACGATTTAACACGCCCTAATAAATGTTGCAGAGGTTATTCGCCAACTTTATCTTTGGCAGGCAGAGACTTGTACGACTTTTAAAAAATGATAAAAGTATTTTTCTTTTCTTCAGCGCAAAACACTTTAGCTAATAAATATTTTAGCCTTATTTTTCGCAACGTGGCAGAGTTAGCGCTCTTTGAACGAATTGGACGAATCAAGAACATATTTTATCGCCCATAAAAGCGTTTATTTGTCAACTTAATATATATCTGCCAAAATAAGGTTCACCACAAAATAGCTTCTTAGTTCATTTATTGATTATCCTTAATGGTTTCGCTTGAAAAGAAATTTATCAATTCAGAAATTATACAAGCAGAGAATTTCCAGATAATTAATATAGCTTTAACGATTTCAATAAATATTTTAAATATGTTTTCAGGCATGCATTAAAACTTAAATACCATAAAATGATAATATTATTACGATATTTTGTCTGTTTAAGGAATTTAGGTGCGTTTTGCTAGCGGCGAAAATTTCCGTCAGCAACGTGTCTTTTACTCCTGTCGGCGATTTCGTCGTCCGCGACTGAAAATTATCGTCGTTAGCAAAACGCACCTTTAGAGGTGACTTACTTTTAATAAAAAACTCAAGTGGGAATTTTATTTTAATGAAAGACTTAATTCTTAGTTATGTATATAAAAAATCCATAAAAAATCATGCTCTATTAACAGTTTAAAAACCATTCCAAAAAACTAAAAATCAGTATTTTATTTTTATTTTATTGTTGGAAAACCAAACAACTTTCTACCAACACAGTATTTAAACGACAAATTAAAAATCATTTGCTCTATCTTCTAGGGATACAAAAAACCGACATTTTTTTTGACGGCATATTTAAATTTATTTATGTGAAACTTAATTATTATTCTGATAATAAAAATGTAAAACACTTGATATAGTTTATTATGACGTCTACATGCTTAACATACCCCGTATTACTACCATTATATAACGATCGAACCCCGCGAGCGGTACAATCCATCCCCTGTGTGTTTATGTCCGAAAACGTGGAATGGCAATAATTTACAGATACGACTATGTCCATCTGTATATTACTGAAAGACAAACGAATAGTCGTTGCCATATTGATTACCAGCTATAAATTTTGATTGGCTTGATTTATGCCAATTTTATTTTGAAATTAATTGCCATCATTTTTTCCAGCAGTTATAGTTTTATGAGAACATTTTTTATTATTGATTTCCAATTTATTTTTACAAAAATGTTACTAAAGTGATTGATATTTATGGAACGTTTAAATAAGCCTTTTTTCATTATTTTAAACGGATAAAAATTTACACTAAAAAAATGTTTTAAAAATTAATTAGAATTTATTACACTCTAATAATAAATAATTAATTACTTAAATAAGTATAATTTTTTTTATCTTTCATGAATGTTCATTCACTAAAACCGAGTTGACGGGTTCCACTAATTTTTAAGATTTTAATTCCATGACTTAATTTTATTTATCTAGATCTAGATCTAAAGAAGTGTAAACGAAATCTTAACAGCTAAATTTCATTTTTATAATTATTTTCATAAAATGGGTCTTCAATCACAGCATTTTAAATTATTAGATAAGATGAAAAAATATTCATGGTGAGAATCATTGGGTGGCGCCATAATATTGTATTGTGTTTAACAGTGGATCGCCTTTTGGTATGTCTTACTCTAATGTAATGATCACAAGAGTATCTTTTAAAATTATAAAAGTAAAAAGTTACCCCTGTATTTTTTTCAAAAACCTAAATCAATATGTTTTACTGTTCAATTTGTAATAAGCCTTGGTTAGACCTTACCAATTTCAGTTCTAAAAATAACTTAACTAACTTTTTAATAATAATTTAAATGGAATTTATAATATTTATCCAGAGAGTTGAACAGTGTTAAACTAACCTACATATGAAAGTTTTCCAAATTTATCGACTATTATTGTAATATTAATATGCAGGGTGAGTATGTAATATAAAATAAATTCAAGAAGTCAGAAACAGTTCGATTTTCAAGAAAATTTTGTTTGTAATTATGAACATTTTACTGCATTAAAAATTTATCTGACGTCATCGTACAATGCCCAAGTGACGTTATCACAATTTTTTAAAGGGAAACCTGCAATTTTAAGTTAAAAATTTGAAAGTACGTCTAAACTTGTGTACCCATGCAAAATTTCATTGACTCTTCTCTCGTTCCAAAGATATGATCAATCAAAAACATAAATTAAATTGTGTCTGTAACATGCAATACATTCAAGAATCGTTAGGTTTTCAAAAATGATGTTAGTAATTACATTCATTTTAGGTCATTTTAAATTTATTTGACGTCATTGCTAAGCCCCCATGTATTGTATTTGCATTTTTTAATGAAAATCCAAAATTTTGTTGACTTATTTCCACTCGTTCCATAGATATGGTAAATCGAAAATTGAGAATTTTCTATTTTTGATTAATAACATCGAGGGTTTCATGGAAGAAGCCTTTTGAACCATTTTTTTGGAAACCCTCCGTATCTTCGGAACGAGAACAGATGAGTCTATTAAATTTTTCATGGGAACTCAAGTTTAAACGCCCTTTCAAATTATTTATTAAAACTGTGGGTTTCCATTTAAAAAAATTGTGATGACATCACGTGGGCATTGCGTGAAGACGTTACATAAACTTTAAATTACCCAAAATTACCACAATTGCAAACATAATTTAACGTTACAAGCCGTTTATTTGAAAATCGAACCGTCTCGAAGTTTTTGAATTTATTCCATGTTAATGACTCATCCGGTATATTCAAGGTTGCAAAAGCGGTAACATTTGAAGCACTATAGAAGTTGGAGAAAGGAACTATCCAATTAAAAATCGAAGTTAGATATTAACCATAATTAAAAGTTTCGTTTTCGTTCGGGTTTTCGTTTCTCAATTTTAAAAAAGGTTGTACCAGAAGTAATTTAATATCACTTTCTGGTAATAGGAATAGGTCTCTTAATTTGTGTACAGAATAAGACGAGAAATTTTTTTTTAAATTTAACTTGTATTTACATCAGAACAATATATTTGTGAAGAAGTCAAAAATACTGTACAATATGCTTTCTCAATAAACTTAGGTGAACAATTAATGTGGCGGAGCATGAATACATTATATGGAGTTATTAAATTTTTTTTTTTTTTTTTATTTTACAATCATCAACATCTTTAGTATCATCTTCAATTTTTAAATTTTTTCTTTCATATTTTTCTGTAGTATGGCTTCTGTTCTAACGTTCGTTTTCCCTATTTTCTGCTCTATTAAGTTCTGTAGTAGAAGTGCTTATATTTTGAAATGAGTGGAGTCTATTATTTCTGCAGATGGAGTTGTTCACTGTTAAATATCAATGTTTTTTATTGCGTAAGTACACTATCAATTAATAGTCTTCAACAGTTTTTAGCATTTCTACACATGCTCGATCCGTGTATGCACGTTAGCAAGTTATCATTTTTGAAAACATTTCTGCCGAAAGGAAAAATTTCAGGTTTTCTTAATAAACTAAAAATGTTGTTACTATTTCTCCAAGAATCATTATGATGGTAACTGGACTAGCAGGATAGTCCGTTAACCAAGTATCGATCGCATTATTGTTAAAATTATGGAATGGACTGAACACTCCATGGTAGGCATGCATTTGTACTAACTTATATATTCCTGATGGCTGCAATCATTCTTGGATTCGTGTTTTTGCGAGGGTAGATAAAATTAAGTGGAAGTGCAATTCCACTAGCACAAATAATGCAATCTTTGATACCTTTTCATTTAAATTAAATTTAAATTATGAATGGCGTTGCCAATAGTCAGATTCTTTACCATTACCTTTTCTAAATTATCAAAGAATACCTACTTTGACGGTTTAAAAGCAGAAGTTCTAGCGTCTGGTTTTTTAGGCTTACATCGGGGGAACATCTATGGCTTCCTTACTTCTAACAGTATTACGTTTCGCTATATCATATGCCATATGCTACCACACGAGAATCATTCAGCCCATGAAAAAGATTTGCACCATATTTAAAGTAATCTCTTAATGCATTTCCTTCTTCAATAGAAAATATAATATTTACTTCAAACTTAATAACACATCTTAGATTCACTTCTTCAACATTAGCTTCAACCAGTTTCTAAACATCCCCTCAGTGAGGTAAAAGATATGTTTGTTTCTCTCGGTACACGTCTAATCATTTATTAGAATTAATGCGATTTACATATGGCTATTGCTATGTATCTTGACTTTTCTAACTTTCTGCTTTTTGCGAGGGATTCTCTAAAATGAGAAAATTTTAGTGTAGACACAGTGCATCACTGCGGTATTTGATGGTGCAATTCTGTGCAGCATTTTGTAAGCTTATGGATTTCAATGATTGGTTCCTATTAACTTGCAAGTCTGCAGAGAATCGACCCATTATTTTTGTTGCAGTTACATTAAAAAGACGATAGAAAATTTCTGCTATAGCACATACGCTGAATAAACTCCTTTTTCAACCTAACATGACACGTTACAATCGCCTCTCTGGATATTTAATTTCTTCCACCACAACCAAACGTATTGTATAGTTTCTGTTAGCCCAACATCCGTACACAAAAAAGTAGCGTACTTACGAATTTTTAAATGTAACAGAAAGTGAACAAAACTGTTTGCTCTTCTGACTGTAGTCCATTTATTCGGCGGACAAACTATAGATTATATTTTGTCTCATTTTCCATAAAAAAAGACTTCGTTTACTTGCACCATTCATAGAAAAATTCACTTTATTATCACAATACGTTTTATTTTTAATGCAAAAGTAAAATTTTAATTGTATGTACATCCGGACTTTTATGATAGTTGAGTTTAAATTGACCTTAATGACGTGAATTGTAAATATGCTTCTATAAAAGAAAAGGTTATTACATGTCTAGGTTGAAGAGAGTACAACTAGGTTATGTCATTTATATGCGCACGTTTATAAATAAAATTGGTTTGTATTTACACTCTTACATATAAGAGTCGTATTTCCCTTCAAATTACACACTTCTCAAAAGCCCCTTGTATAAAATTTGATTGCTGTGATAATGCTTTCATTCTTTCAGGTGTTTTAAAGAACGTTAGCATGTACTCTCTACTAATAAAATACCTGATATGTAAAATTTTACTGACACAAGTCTGATTCTCTAAAAACATTTAGGATTTTATGCGATTTTCAGAAGACTATAAAGCTGCAGCGAGCGACGATAACAAAGGCTGCCTTGCTTCTTGCATCTTACAGTCGCCTACTTATTAGCATATCTTGGAGTATGGGAGATGAGACGAAACGACTATTAAATTGGTCTCGTCGTGATTAATTTTAGTTTAAGGAAGCGAAATGAGTTGGCGTAAAAACTTGGTTGCGATTCATCGCACTCGAGAGGGCTATAATTTAACCGTCTTTAATTTAACAAACACGTATTTGATAATGTAGATATTCCAATTTAAATAGCGGCAGTAATTGTCTGAATGTAAATAATTTAATTATCTCTTTAAAGTGACTTTAATTACTCTATTTTAAAAACCCTTTTTTATTATTAGAATTAATATTTTTTTACGCGTGTGTGAGGAGAAACAAGTTTTATAGACGTTAAAACCGTGTCAAAAGTCAATTCTTGTACCCCAGGAATGACAAGTAGCCCAAATTTCACTAGGGAATAAAACAATTTTTAACAGAAACGTCACCGAAGTTTATTTGTATTCTATCAATCATCAAGTTTACAGTGTAATATGGAAGACTTGTGTTGATTGCTTTTCCTGTAAAAATGTTTTCCTTGTCTGAGACACCCACTATTATTGCATGCATTTCTTCTAGTTAATGAAACTTAGTTACATTGCTTATGTTATTTTGGTTAGGTTAAGTTAGGTAAGTTATTTTTGACCACGTGATCGAATCAGGTAACATTTTGAATTATTAGTGCTATAGCAACAGAGTAGAAGAAGACATAAAAATAGAAATATGCATAAAAAGTTTAATATTTAATTCTTCAAATTATAAAGTTAAAACCGCTGTGCGTTACTTTCATTACATCCTATATAAACTTGAATGCATAACAAATTTTATTATTGGTCTATACATATTACCATAATACAAAAATAAATGATTCTTTATTTAACAAATATTAAATTTACTTAAATCATATGATTACGGTATGTTTATTTACTTACAATGTTTAGAAATTAAGTATGGGTAAAACTAATTTTCCTAAATCAACTCACTTATAAGCTTACTTATGGGTTCAAGTTTGGCATAGTTTTTCAATTAGAGCTTATTTCAAGTTACTTATATGCCGACTTTGGAAGCACGAAGGTATTTACTTTCGAGATTTAAAATTATAAACTTATTACGCCCAATTATATCTTTTTCTTCTTCTAAAAACAATTAATGAAATTATGTACCTTCTGGTACTTCTTCCAGTCACAAATTTAAGGCTATCTTTTCAGTGTATGTAAAATTGCTATTTAGATTTGGGTGTTAATTTCTTTTAAACAATAATATTATGGAAGACTTGTTTTACGACAAGAAAATATAAATAATAATGATCGTATTGAAATACATTTGGTTTCCCAAAAGATCTTTTTAGTTAATAATTTCAGCAAAAACAATTTATTTGCACCACCCAAGTTGTACATGTTATTTTTAGTGATATTACATCTAGAAAGTTCTTTTGAGTGACCAAATATATTTCAAATTGATCATTACTGAATATATTTTTTTATCGTAATGCACGTTTTTCGAAATTTTCGTAATGGTCAGTAACTGAAAAGAGAACCTTAATTAATGCCAGTAAAGGAAGGTTAGACAAAATACACAAAGCCCTTCTCCGGATCAACTTAGACACCCCAAAAGGACAGCCTTCAGGAAACATTTGAAAAAAACCCAAGTAGTTAGTTATTTCAGAATTTCAGATTTCAAGAAAACGATCTGAACATTATCCGAACACCAAAAAAATATGAGATCAATTGAATGACTTCGTCATAAGTGCAGTTAGGTAAATCGACTATCACAATTCTATATAAATGTAAACTTGAAAAGGTTTGACCTAGTATAATTCTGCAAGTAGTAATAAAATCCCTCAAATGAATGGAAATATTTTTAAACCATGACTGCTTGGTGACTTTATTGTTGATGCGCCTGTAATTCGCACCCCTGAAGCTATTGGACTCATCAAAATCAGTTTGAACTTCAACCATGAATTACAAACTTTGATAAATTCTATAAAATTAAGCTTAATAGATATTTCTAGTATTTTGTTGCAGTCCTTCTGGCTAAGAAGTCGCCACTTTATTGCCCATAATCCATTTATGATTTGGAATCCAACAAACAATAATTTTAAAATGAGCTTGATGGCCAAAATAACCCCTCTTATCAAAAATATGAGATGATTGGTTCTGTAACATACACCTTTGCTCAAATTGCCAAGTGCACTACGAGAATCAGAAAATATAACCATATTTCGTACACGAAGTTCAGCATCTTTGGAGACATCCAAAAACAATGCATAAAGTTTAGATGAATAAACTGAAGTATACTGAGGTGAACTTCTAGATTCCGAATACTCCTACTTAACAGCACGAATAAACACACCAATTGAATGAGGAACTGATGAACCATACAGCCCAAGTATTTGGTACTATTACCGCTAGAATGTAAACAAAAAGTTAACAAAAAAATCTGCAACGATAGATATTTCATTTTTCATAGGTATACATTTTTTTCATCTATCTTCAATTTTAATTATTAGTAACATACTCCAACACATATGTTAGTATTTCCAATTTTATAACTGTTTCTAAGTAAATTTTGGGGTTAGAATTCGAAATAGCCACCATATTTGATTTCTAAGATCTAGTTTTTGAGTGGTCTATTTTAGAATGAAATTATTTAATTTTTTATCATATTATGTACATTTCACATAATTAATATTCATATTTGCTATCATGCTAGTTAAAAAAACAAAAAATATAAACTAAGATATTGAGTTTATAATGTTCACATTCATCACTTATCATTTAAAAGTTTTCTTTTATATTACTTTCATGGAGTTTTCTAGGACACAATCTATCTTAAGACTCCAGCAGTAGTTGCCCATCATGTGGCTGTTCTATTTTCCTTGATATCGATTTTGCATAGTTTTAAAGTTTTGACGGAATATTACGTCCTATTCACTAAAATTAACTAGGTTTTCTGATAACTAATCTAAGTGGTTGTAAAAGTAGTAAACTTTTATGCTCATGTTTCATCGTGTGCATTAAAATTGGATTACAAATTTTTTAATAATTATAATAATATGTACTGGGATTTTTTGGTTTTTAAGGACAAAAAGTAATAGTCTAAAATAATTGTTTGAATTATTATTTGTCCAATGTGGAGCGAATAATGATGATTCTAATCCCAACTATTACCATACGAAGAAATAAAAGACAGTAGTGCTACTAGTTTCGCCTTTATTAGGGTATCATCAGGCACTATAAGGAATTACAATTTTTAATTAGTTTTAAAAACAACAAGAATGTTTAAAATATAAATCATACCTTCAAAATTTGTTTAGCCACAAGACATTCGCAATTTACGACAGTGTCAAGTCATAGAGTTAATATTCATAAAGATAAGTTTACAATGTTCAAATCCGAATAAACGAGCACATAGGAAGACGAGGTTTATAACGTTAACAGGTGTTTGAGAAAATTGTCATGGTCAGATTCCAATTGGACATTAAGTGTTGTTGTGTTCGCATTCGACTGACTTCTCATAATCTCTAAGTTCTCCAAGTTGTCAATAAATTTATCCCATGTTTTATGGAGTCCAACTGAGTTTGATTCGAAGTCGAATTTATGGTTAGAAGAGATTATGTGGTCAGCGAAATTTGATTTGTAATGAAATGTCGTTCCTGTCTTGCCAAAGCTTTGATGAAGTTAGGCTGTTTGAGCAATCACTTTTCCAATTAGCCTAAAAAAGTATGAGCTTATTGCAATAAGCCTAAAAAATACCAGGCTTATTACAAACTGCTCGATCATTTTCCAGTCAGCCGGGCGCATTGCAAAATGACGGCGCCCTTTGCAATAAGCCGGATTTTTCAATTAGCCTACGACATATATATCATATGCATAATGTAAAATTAGGCACTATGTCAAAATGCCTATAATTTGCCTAGAATGGGCTAGTCAAAACATGCGCATTTTGAATGGGCCTATCCCAGGTAAAACGAATTTTGATCATTTTTATTTTATAGATAGCTGTTTAAAAGATACTTATAAAGAACAATTCTTTTTTCAATTGGTGCAGCCGTTTTTTTATTTTAAATTTTCTATCGTCGTGACGTCATTTTTCCAATTAATTTCGGTGGCAACGTTGCCCTTGAACCGAATATTAACGATGAGAGTGACATAAATTTTAAATTTTTTGCCGTTATAGAAACTATTAAAAAACTGATTAAATATATGTATTTAGTTAGACTTGAACATTATAATAAAATAAATATTAAAAAATCGGGGATAGGCCCATTGAACATTAAAGAAAATATGTAACACTTATAAATATATAGTCATCCATTTGGAAAAACAAAAATATTTATTTTTAAAACAAGCACATTTTTTACTGCATCGTTAGTACCAGAATTTCAGGTACATTTCTGTTTTGATTATGATTGCATGTACATTTCTCTTTTGGCTATGTTACTTTAATTCTGGCAGCATTTTATAATTTGCCTAGCCAAAACACGAGAAAATCACTCGCTTACCCATTGTGCCGGCTTTTTATAAATTTCCTAGGCATTTTGACAAAATGCCGAATATTCCATTATGCCTACGACATATACACTCATTTATTACTTTTCCTACACCAAAATAACAATTTCATTTTGTTGGGCTGTATAATTTATTTCGCTCATATAAGTAAGTGAAGATATTTGCAAAATAAAAACTGTAAAAGTAAAATAAATGTAATTTAATAACATTACTGATTGCAAACATTTTTCCGACTCTTCTTTTAAGTTTCTGCTCTTTTATCTTATTTAATTTGTAAAAGTTAAAAATTTTATTCGTGTTTAAAAAATTATTTGGTTACTGCGAAATTTAAATTATTTAATTTCAACTGAAAAAGTAAACCTGCTGCTTTTACTGAATCATTTACCAATATTTAGATATTTACCTTTTTTGAGTTAATATAAGGTGATATGTTTTATTTGCAGTAGTTTTAACACAAAAATAAACGAATATAAATAAAATTTTATATTAGCTCTAAAAATTATTTATTTTAATTTAATAGACTCTTAATTCTTAAATGAATAAATTAAGCAACCTATACCTCATAAAAAACATGTTTGGGTATAATTTAAACATATTTCTGTTTTGGAGGTAATTATTAATTATACAGGTACCCGCCGCGGAGCTTTTCTCTTGCGTTAAGCGAAGCCTGATTATAATAAATTGCACGCCGAGACGTCGACTTTTTCACGCACCTGTTTCCGACGCTGAGATTAATTTACTTAGGGGATAATTTATCGAGCTATCATTAGATTATCTCTTTTAAAGCGTTAATTGGGAGGAAAATTAGATCATTTATTTAAATTATTTGTAATTTTATATTCATCCTATTATTACATTACTAATCTAAATACAGGATTGAACAACGAAAATAAAAAGGATGAGTTTTAAATTGGTTAAAAGAAATTTTTGTAGTAAAGGCTTGGACATGTCAAATTTTAAGGGGAAATTTTTTTTCAATAGTGCTGACGCAAAAATCTGTACGCTGTGAAAATAGTTCTAATATCTAATTTTTTTAAATCCTTATGGGTTCAAATTGTTACTGATTCTATTAAAATAAATTTTATTTTCCAATGTTATTAGTTTTAAGAAGTTGTCATGGTTGTTTGAATCAATAAGCCTAAAACAGTTGATTGATAAACCAATGCGTGTATCTGCAAGCAAAGAATCCATATACTCGATCTAATGGTTGATTTAACAGAGGTTATTTATTCTGCTTGATGTTTATGTGTTAACTAAAAAACACACCAGAAGTTATATGTAAAGTTGCCCCCAGATGGAAGTAGGGCAAAGAATACGCGATTGTGATTACTTATGTCCTACATCCAGCTGGCACCAACTGTACTTCAAACTTGACTGCTTTATAAATAACTTGTATGCAATTCCATGGAATTATTTGTTTGATATTTCCGATATCGACATCAAACTGAATTTTCTTAATGACCTACTTTATCTATTTGATATTCATGCACCATTTAGCTCTTTTAACAATTAAAAACTTGCGAAATCATGGTTTACATTCAATATTAAATGTTTCATACATTTAAGCGATAACGCTCTTAAGAAATACAAAAAAATAAACAAAATAAGGTATTTATTTATTACAAATCAATAAGAAATTTTTGCACAAAGCAATTCGGGAAGAAAAGCGATCTTATATTAATTATTCTGCTGAAAATTACAATAAACAAATGTCTTCAAAAAGAATATATGATTTAAGTAACGGAAAGTACAAGACTGTCAACTTTCCACCTGAACTAAATGATGTTAGATGGATCTTAATAGTATTAATTCGCACTTCAACTCCAATAAAATTCCATTAAATCCATGCGGTATCATAATTAAATTTTACAGGAATAATTTTGGTTTTCCAGATGAAAGTATGTTTTACTTGGCTGACGCTATCACAGCTCCATTCCAAAATTAAGCCAGGTCTTGGTGGGAAGATTGCGTTGATTCAAATATGTTAAGCATTTGTTACCTATATTTAATTAATTACAAAAGTTATGTTCTAAATAGCTGTATCATAGCTTCATATGTTCTTAGCTGTTGGAACATAGCAATCGTTGTCCTACAAAACAAAAGTTTCTTAGCCAAAAAATTTAATGATCTTCAAATAATAAGTTTATTACTAATCCTTTATAAAGTTTTGGAGTTATTAATTCAAAATCAAATTCGAAACAATTTAAATACTAATTCGACCATATTACTTGAGGTGCAATCAGGATTTCGTTCCGGCTATAGTTGCTGTACCGCTCTAACTTCTATTATGGATGATATTGTTAAGGCAACCAACAAAAATCATGTAACTGTGTTAATTCTCTTGGATTATTCTAAGGTTTTTGGTATTGTTAATCATGATCTTATGGTCTTAATCTTGAAGTATTTTGGGTTTTTTAAATCTGACCTAATTAAATCATATTTAACCAATGGCAGCCAAAAAGTTAGTTTTGAAAATAAGCTACCTAGTTCTAGTCAGATACTCTATCATTCGTTCCACAAGGTTCCGTTCTTGGAACGTTATTATTTCCGTTATACATAAAGTAATTGAGCACTGATGCTACCATTTTTTGGTGATGACGCTCAAGTAGTTGCTTCTACAGCTCATTACTTGAAAATAACTAGTATTTGGTCCCAAAAGTCTGATCATCTCTCGGCGCTAACAACACAGCCCCGGAATTTTTAAATGACCTTTTAGAGTAAGTAATACCTCATTAGAAAGATCATTTTACTTAGAGTAATATACAGTACAGAAGGTAAATCGATAGATTAGATTACTATTAATTTATGTATGTCACTCTAATTGAAAATAACTTTCGAATTACCCTATCATGCAATTTTTGAGTCAGATGTAAACTTAACCCGTTCCTGCGTTTTTTCAAAATTTTGTTTTAATTAATTTAAAATTCATACTAGTCGTTTTCGTTGGCCCACCTTATAAATAATTATAAATAATTATCGTTAAATATGAATAATTTTGATATTACTTCTAAAGTCAGTTAGGCGAAACAGATACAAATTTTCGTCATTTGTTAAATCCTAGTAAAAGTTGTTTCATTATTCTGATGGCATATCACAATTATGCCATGACGAACCCACGCGCAATTACCTTCATTATTTTAGGACTGACGTTTAAAATATGGGGCTGAGTGGAAAATTAGGATATATGAAATTTGTTTTTCTAATTATTAAATTATGAAAAACAGCAAAACCTACTTTTAGCATATCGGGTATAAATTTAATTTTAAACATAAAAGTTCATTTAATTAAAAGTAATAATAATATGTTAGGCTTTTAAATGAGTTAAATTAAAGTTAAAAATGGCGCTTTCAGAAAGTTTGACCATAAACAAATTTAATACTCCTATATTTTTTGTTGAGTTTAATCTAATTGATTATTTTAATATATAGGATGTTTCTAAAATGGTAGTCACAGCTTCATGTGCTTATACTACAAGTAAAAATAAGTCAAAAAGTCCATATAAACATTTCTTAAAGAATCAATTGTTACCGATATACAGGGTGTTAAAACTTCTTTTCATTTTTACTTTTTATTTATTTCCTCGATTTTGCTAAATCTTGTTGGACTGATACCATATAAAGGGTGTCTATAATCAATTAGTTATTTCTTCATTTCCTTCATACTTATAACAGAACGCATAATATTCGAAGGAGCTATTCAAATCAAAATATTGAGGAAACCAATAGGAGCGTATTTACAAGATTGAGTTATGATACGACTTGTCTGATTTTGAATTGGATCTAGATATTCGGCATGATTTGAACGTTCACATACTGGAGTAGCATATTTAGATTTGGAGAACTCTATAACTAGAGCCGAACATCTTAATTTATGAGCATTTTTACCCCAGTTATTTATAGTTGAAATTTTATTCTTCAAATTTTTAATATGTTGTTTATACGATAGTGTACGATCCAGCTACATGTTCAATTTGTCCATCCCATATCAAAGGATGATCAATATTGATGTTAAGGTATAAAAGTTTTTAAAGAGTCCTTTATTTTTTTGGTGGTTTTCTGATGTAGAATTGGATGGTTGTAGTTTTATTTACATTAAGGAGCAGACGGTCTTTATTACAGTAGTCTGTCGTCTAGTGTATCAGTAGCGATAATAATATTGGCATCATCGGCTGATCAAGGTCATTAATGTATTGAAGAAAAAACAGCGGACCCGGTGAAAAACCTACAACATTAGATATTTCAGACGTCCCTGAGGTGCAATAATTTGTATGTACAGCAAATTCTCTAAATTGTAGGAACAACATCAAGAGTTTTAGATTGTTACCTCCTATCCCTAAGGCATACAGGTTCTCGTCAATGAATTTGAAATTAACCGTGTCTAACGTTTCGGAAAAGTCGAAGATCAGTCCTGCTAATGATTTTATTTTTTATTTATATTTTCTGAAATAATACGTGTAAGTTCGTATGATTTGCGTTTCCGGAATCCACGTTGCTTCTCCGAGGGTATGTTAAACTTATCCATGAAATTTCATAGATTTTCTATGATTGAGATCAAGTTTACCAAGTAACTCCAGGGCTCACTGATAGCTTCCTCTACCACGCGTATCACACTAGTTAATAGTTCATCATTATCCGCGCTTCTAGTGTTATTTAAGGTGGTTATTGAATATTTTATCTCCTGTGGTGTGGTTGGATTAATGAATGTATTTCAGATGTGGAACATGATGTTGCATTTGCTTCCAAATTATTCTTGGAGAGCAGTAGATGTGATTATTGAGAAATAGTGGCCAAACATGCTTGCCACGTCTAATGGTTTGTGGAATGCAACCTTACTGCCATCCAAGTTGTGGATGATATTAGGTTTACCTAGTTCCCTGCAAATATTTTCCCATATTTTTCTATAGTTATTGGGTGATTGGCAATTTCGTTTTAGTACTGCCGTCCTATCTTAAAAGATTGGAGTTACTGCCTTTTAAGTTATGACGGCATAATATTGCTTCTTCTAACGAAGATATAACTGTCAACCTGCTTCTTGTATGTTTTTTTCTCTTGTTTATGCCTTTCCTGCAAGTTGATGCAAGGACCAGAAAACTTAAATATCTTGAAAGTGTTTCATTAAAGTAGAAGAGCATATCGGTTAAAAGCGGCATCTTTATTATCAACGTCTAGTGATACCAATTGTTTTTGGGATTGATACTGGTTCCGGTTTTCTTCATTTATTTGTCTTCTAAATCTGTAAGATAATGTGCTATCAACCGGTTGTTGGGTGCCACTTACTTGCAATCCAATACTTGTGATTTACTGATCAGATATATTCGGGTGGAAGTTAAGTACTGAGAAGTGATTAGTTGGGAGGTTTGAAACCATATAGTCAAGTTTCGTTGCTGGGATCGTATCTATATTTGTTTGTATACGTGTTGGTTCATTCAGTTTGTTTACAAGTCCTTCCGAGTTAAATAGATTATGTAACAGCTCAGTTTTAAGTTTATTACTCATCTTTCTCACTTAAGTTGATTAGTTTCATGCTGTGTTTATTGGTCCATATTTCGGAAAGGCAGATAATGTTGTGGTTAGTCTTTGGTTAGTATTTCCAAGGTAGTAAGTTTATTAGTACCAGATTTTCTTGTCTTTGGAATATATGTATTAAATCTTTATTGTGATTTTCATTTCTTCGAAGGATCTTGCCAGCATTTTATAGTCGGCTCGTTTACCAATACCTTTCAATAACTGCTACAACTTTGTTTTAATACTTCATCACTGCTTTATTAGTTAACATTTATCTTGGCTTACAATAAACAATAAATGATATTTTAAAGTTTAAGTAATGAAATTTTAGTGTGCGTAAAAAAACCTAGTAAAACTTTATAGAAAATAAAATGTGTTTATACTTAACAATAACTTCCTTTCGTAGCACAGGTTTAGTTGGAGAATCTATTTTTTTGGTACTAAAAACTCCTTTTGTTTAAACTATACAATAATACGAGTGCAATAAAGAATTACTTCGTAAAAAATAGTACATATTTCAAATTAGGTCTTGAATTGTTTTTTGAGTTAAAAGATAAACTTGGAAAGCGATTATTTCAGAAACGCATTATATAATACTTCTATATTATTAATTAATAAGAAACTTATTCAGTAAAGTTAAGATCTAACAAACAATGAGGACAATGCTTTCAATTTAATGTATAAATATAATATGTCATTAAACTTTTGCATTAACCCACCCTTTCCTTAAAAATATTTAGATAAGGCTTAAAACTTAATTTTAAACGAAAGAGTTGAATTTGTGTTAATAAAGACCAAAGTTTAAAGTCCCTTCTCAACCAAATTGTTCAACACAAACCGAACAAGCTGTTAGGTTACTCACTTAAGGTGAAAAACAATGTTTAATGGGGAAAGTTTTACTTCCCGACGTGGCTTCTTTTTGCGCACATGGTCTTGCAGACTCAATTGCTTTAATGTTTTCTTCTATATTTTTTAGAATACGTATCCAATAAAATACGCTGACAATAGTTATATGATTAATCATCTGAAAAAAACTACGTTAGTTGTATTTTACTTTTGTCCGATGTCATCAGCTACTTGACTTAAATAATTTAATTTACAAACAAAGGAATACTTCCAAGAATTAACAAGAAGTATAAAAAATACAATTTATTTTCCTAAGTTTATTGAAAAAGTTTTAATTAAAGTTTTCATCCTTGGTGTAATTTTTTTAGAATTAACTAGCTTCAAAAATTATTTTCTTTTTCATTTTTATCAAATAAAGCTACGACTTTAAATTACTAAAGTTCGTAAAATATTAAAATCCTATAAATGTTTATCTTTCCTATCGATTATTTTACAAAAAATACAGTTTTATTTTATTTATTAATTAATTTTATAACTGATAGCTTAATAAATATTTTCTTTGGAAAACAGTTTTTTGATGTGCAATAATGAACAATTTCCTGGGATATTAAAATACAATAATAAATATGCTCACATAATTAAAATGGATCAATTATTTAGTGTTATTTTTTAAATATTTATGGAAAATGAGAGTTATTTAGAGCAGATCCTCGAACATACATAGCATTAAAAATAATTACAATAAGTACCTAAGCAATGAAACTGTTATTCAATGAATTAAATTTAATTTAATATTGCTTTAATTTATATAAAATAAGAGTGTGAAGATTAGATATAATACAGATTTCTGATCACAGGATTTAGAATTTATTACTACCCATATATTACACAAAAGCCCAATTTTACGGCCTAAAATAGTATTTCTGGCTTTCAAAACCCACCGTCTTCGATATCATTATTTTAATAAAATTGGAATTACGACTGTGGTGCTCATCCCTTTCACAGTAAACTGAGTGATTCATAAATCTGGAGAGTGTAGGGATCTACACGAAGCTTCTTAAGTTGTCTTTATGTTCACGCGGCTTTCTTTTCGACTGACTACATGACATAACTCGCGCGTTTATTTTTCCCCGTTCTCTCTTCATATTTTGTGAACATAAAAGTCTCGCCTAATTTATTGCGTCGGCCGTAAAATCTTGCCTAATGCAAAATTTTGCGCGCAGAAAGGAAAAGGGAAACAGGCGAAAGGGGCGAAAGTTTACCGTCGGAGCCACATTTTGCTTTAATGCGTTAGCTAAATTTATTTAAGGCCCAAGGTATTATTATGGAACAAATATTAGATTATTTTTATAATGAGATAACACCTTACAATTTAGAAAGTTTTAATGTTTTTATTGTTAAATGGATTATCTTTATTACATTACATTATCGCTTAATAATTGATGTGTTTTATTCTTTACTAACTTTTTATAGAAAAAAAAACCAGAAAAACATTTAACAGGAAATAAAATTTGTTGTAACGATTAAATTCTTAAATTAGTAAAAGTTACTTCTTTGTTCCTTTTTTTTATATATTTAATTTGATTTTTTTCAGGTAAAACTTTATCTTTGAAAGCTAATAAAAATAATATTTTAAAGCAAATAATTTAGTTAAATTTATTTAGGTAAGTATTTACATTAAAAATTTGACAAAACCAAAACAAAAATGAAATGTAACTGCAAAGTAACTGAAAAAACTATTTATTTTTATAAACCTTAACATATCCTTGAAGTATTTGCTAATACTATGAAGGTAAACATAAATCCGAAAAAGCTTACCTTGAAGCGTTGGTTCAGAAATTGAGTAATTTGCAAATCAAAAATAATAGCTGGAAAATATTTCATTACGAAAAATCCAAAAGAACAATTCTAATTTAAATAAACTCTAAAAAGGCCTTTCCTAGAAACTGACATTACGGAAATTCCAACATATTTTAAAATTTTATGACTCTTAATCTAGGAATAAAATGTCGTACAATCTACTATACATTGGATGGTTTTGAAATTTGTCTAAAAATGTTTGTTTTGTTACTTTACTTAAAGAATAACTTTTGATTTTAATTTCAAATGATGCAAAATGATCGAAAATACTAACTTTATTTTAAGTGGGTAACATTTTTTCGAAAAATTCAGCCATGCTTGTCTTTTTGAATTTCTTGGAATTTTGCATAGGAAGTATCTGTACGGTTCGTTATATAAGTTGTAATGAACGGTTTCTATATTTACGTCATAGATACGTTTCGCAAGGGCTTACGGGTTTGCACAGAATCGACACATTAGACGTCCTTTCAATTTGCGTACTTAACATTGTGGGTTTTCATTAAAAAAAATGTGATGACGTCACGTGGGAGTTGTACGATGATGTCTCATAAATTTTAACCCTTTCGATGCTATTTTGTTTTTTTATGATTTTCAATTAAATCTTTAAGACTACATTTAGAAATAGTCATAAAGATGCCTAAATAAATATATGCAGACACAATTTAAAATACATTTATCATATGGTGTCTTTTAGCGTTGTAATTTGAGCCGTTGGTAAATTTAGCAATGTAAAAAAAAATAATCCTATTTTTTCATTCTGTTTATTGAAGATTTGCCTCTGTCTATTACTGCAGGAGATGTATATTTATATGCTGATAATAGTAGCATAATCGTTTCTGCAATGAACTATAATGATGCTTATAATAAGGTCATCATGGCATGCAATCAATTTCAAATATGGTGTGATCAAAACCACCTTATCAATAATCTCAAGAAAATAGTAATTATGTACTTTTCAAACATCTACAAGAAGATTGAAGTATCTGATTTTAATATCAACAACCAATTTATTAAGGTCTCCAACTCAACATCCTTCCTAGGCACTATTATAGACAAGCATCTACTCTGGCATGATCATATTGAATCACTATGTAACAAACTGAACAAATCTTATTATCTGATGTCTTCTCTTAAATACAATTTAAATAGAAGTGGTCTTATTTCACTTTATTATGCTACTGTTTAGTGCCACCTAAGCTATAATATTGTCGTCTCTACCAGAGTTTTCTTGATACAGAAGCGTTTTTTAAGATTAATATTTAACTTGCACTTTCGCGACTCTTGTAGACCATACTTTATTGAACATAGAATATAGACATTGCCATGTATATACCTTTTCAAAATACTCTGTTATATTCACAAGAATAAGAATGATTTTATGAGAGGAACTCAAGTACATGATCATTTCACGAGAAATGCATCAAGGCTAAGAGCAACAAAACACAGTCACTCCTTCTACGAGAAGTCGCCATATTTTGGTGGTATAGGATTGTATAATATCATTCCTCTTTGGGTGTCAAGCCTTTCACATATTAGATTCAAAGCATTAATCAAAAATTTTTTACTTAAGGCGATAGTCGGCAAATGCGAGCGCTTGATTTTGAAATTCGCTTGATATTTGGGGTTTTGCTCATAATTTTTTTTCTATTGAAGCTTTTTTAAAATTTCTTTTTTTGGTACACAGAAGAGTCTTGTGGCTACCAATTTCTTCTGGTTTTGTTTTTGTAAGTCACACCAAATACTCATACGGCAGCAGTAAAATTGGCACTTTTAAAAAAACCTGGTCCTAGAAAATACCATTTTTCTTTAACAAGGGACCTTCAAATTGAGATTTGTAAAATTTCCTCTTATCTAAATACACAACTTCACAAAAGTGTTATTCTGTTTTTCCGATTATATCGAGTATAAGGTTTAAAACAGCAAGCAAAACTTGCTCATTTTTAGGTCAGATTTGATTGTCTATAAATCTAAAAATTCAATAAAAAATACAAAAACAAAATAATAGACATGTTATGCCAAGTATTAATGAACTACTACTATAAAAAAAACAGAATTTCATTTACTGGTTTGTCTAAAAAATGGTATTCCGTAGAATCACATTTTACGCTCACAAAATTTCGCCGACTATCGTCTTAATAATGGTTTTTACTCATTTGCTGAGTTTTCTTCAACCGTAGTACTTTGGAGGCCGGAATGAGTGTGTGGACTCAATTTTGGTTTAGTTAAGTGTTTTATTTTAGATGTTTGATTTAAATTAAACGTAATTGTATTCATTTCTGAAATTTTACTATGTGTTTATCTGATGACTTGTTTATGTTCATGTGTGAATTGTAAAAATGTATATTGATAAATAAATAAATATTTTCGATGTAACAGATATTGACAATATATAATTTTGATTTATTTAGAGCACCTTAGGTCTGACGCTTTCCCGAAATTAGATTGTTGAGGAGTAACGTAGATTCTGCGATTGAGTAGTGGGAGCCAAGTGTGGGTTCACCATAGATGGGGTCACCAAAGTAGCAGGGGGGATAATATTTTAGATAGTCTGTACAACTTTTTCATTGAGGGTGTTGAACTGTGACTTACCTGGTAATACTAACATAAAGGTAAGAGCAAATCTGAGCAAATTAATTGCTTAGTTTACTTTTAGCATGTCATTTTGAACCGAAATGAACCAATGCTTTCCCCTTACCCCTGATGAAATTGATGTAAAAAACACAACTAAATATCGTGACGAAGGATTTTTGGTTTAGCTGTCAGCTGGGGCGAGTGCTGTGTAGCTTCTGCGGTGTTGTCGCTCGTCAGTTTACTGTCGTTATGCAGAATTCTGTAATCAGGATGGGAACAGAAGCTTCGCCTAATGGTTGCCAGGACCGTAATTAGATTTTCTACGAATTTCCAGGAAGGTGCTTTGGTTGATTGAAAAAAGTTCTGGCTTATTAATTTTTTTGTCTTACAAAATCAAATCACATATTTTGATAATGGTATGAACTCCTAACAACAACTGAAAAATAAAAAAAATATCAAGAATATGTATACACTTTTTCACAAAAAATTGCAAAAAATACAATTAGGTATGTGTAATTTTTTTTGGGTAATTCTAGATATTTATGATTTTCGCGAGTACTTAGCCTCCGTTAGGTCCCTCTTAATTCCCGAAGAGTAATCAAACTTTCAAAGTAATAACTTTTTTATTAACAAAAATAACGTTTCCTGCGTCCCTCTTTGAGTTGAAATATCTCCATAACAAAGCACTGCCGGACCCATAGGATTTTTTTTATTCAAGGAATCACCACTCGAGAGATTTTAACATAAATGCGCATTACCCTGTATATATTTAAAGGTCTTTAAATTTAATCTGCCTACTAGCCTGTAAATTTAGTAAATTTATTTCAAAATTTTCCTTTGCCCTCATAAAATTATTCTAGCTACGCCAATGAATATTATCATAACTTTAATCGTTATTTACAATTGGATTAAAGTAATTGAAATATTAATACTGTACTTAATGAGCAATTATAATTTAATTAATGATTTAATAAGGTAATATTCATGCTTACTTACATTTATAATTTAATAAGTACTATATCCTAACTTTGTGTTAGGCCTTTATCGAAACTAGATATCAAAGGATAGCAATAAGTTAAATTTAAGACGCTGAACTTCTTTGGCTATCCCATAATTATTGTCAACTTCTTCTTTAATAATAATAAATCATGTTAAACATGTTTAAAAATTTCGTTTATATGCGATAATAAAGTTTATATTATAAATCGTGCGTTCTAAACACTAATTTATTCAATAAGTAGAAGTTCTGATAAACTTAATAGATTCAAATTTCTTGAGGATTTCCTTTTAGTAGATAAATTAGCCTAGAAAATGTCTTCCATCCATTATATCCTGTATATCCGAGCTACATATCATTTTTGCTATACAAATAGCGGACGTGTTTGCAATATCCAGCAACGCGTAATAAAAAGTTGTTATAGCTTCGTTTGTTTGAAGAAGGGAAGCGTGGTAGGGCTTTCATATCCGCGCATCGTTCTCCTCCATCACAGCCCTATTTGTATTCTCGTCTGCGAACCTTTAGTTAGCCGCCCCTTATTTACTGTCAGCTGATACCGGCCAGCAAGGTAGTCGTAAATAATATCTCCTAGGTAAAACTAGGCCAACTAATCTTACAATGGAAGACCATTAAAGGAGCAACGAAATCGACGGAAGGATAAAATCAAATGATTTATACATCATCGTCAGCAAATAAACGATTCTACAGATCGGAATTTATGATATAAAGTTACTTGTCCAAACATATAATTTTTAATCTTTGAGTTATTACTTTTATTGGAAAAAATATATAAAAAACTTCGTAAAATTTATGGCAATTTCTTTTAAAAATTTAAAATAGTAATTTACAAGTTTCCAATACCTTTTAAAGAATATATCCAAACTTTCTTTAATTTGAAATTATCCTCAGACTGGGCAAATTTTTCACCTGGAAGACTTCTTCCTAGTTATTCTCCAACTCCAACTTAGTTTTTATGTTTAGAAATTTTGGATTTTTATTTTCTTGTCAATAATTTTATTGATCATGTAAAAATAACAAATCTTTAATATGAATATTATTCTTTATTTAAACTAAAAAAAATTGATTGGAATTTTTTTTTCTAATACACTTACTTTTCGAGACATTTCCTCTATTCATGTTAAATGGTCCATCTTGTATACTGGGTGTCCCGTTCGATATAACGTAAGAACTGAAAGTTCTTTGTCAAAAAACAAAAAAAGTAGGGGTCTATCATTTATTATTTTAGAGTTTTAAATAAAAGATATTGGTGCAATGACCGGACAAGTTCAACTTTTAGTGAATTCACTTTTTTGGAAATATTTATATTTTGAGTACAGCAGATCGATTGTGGTGCAGTATTCAGTCAAGTCCAGAACATAATAGTGTATTTTTTTCATAAAAATATATTGGATAAATTCAAGATATGTGTTATTATCTGGAGATTTTTCATGGCTTTTTCACAACTTTTATAATTGTAAATAGTAGGTCACCTACTTTTACCACATTGTATCAGTACATCGGTTATAACAATTTAATAATTGTGTATAGAGATGTAAAAATTAATGACTAGAAGACAAACACATCCTCTTTCAATTAGTAATATAAAAGCCACAGAAATCGTTGACAAAATATTAAATAAAAAATTAACATAGAAAAAAAAATAAACCCTACAAGGTGGTGATTTTTCCCATCTTCAAAAACTGCATTATGCAAATCATGACAATTTTGAGTTTCCAATTATTTTCCTTCACTTACCAAATCAGTTTCAATTTTTTTTTCTTCAACTTTTCTGTTTACACGTTTGCCATAGAATGTTCACGCATAGAATTTAATGGTTTCTAAATTAAGGCTAAATACTAATTTTGTATGATATTTTTAATAATTGCAAGATTATAAATTCTTTTTTGCACTTCCAAACAATAATGAGCCATTTTACTCTCTTAATGGCAGAAGTAAAAGTAACACATTTACTACCAAGTATTCATTTAATCTCTAGGGATTAAAAGTCCCATAACGGTTCATTTAATCCCTTGGTATTAAAAATATTTCGTAGTTAGATATTACAAACACAGATGGCGCGCAAGTTTTTAAAAATAATTGTTTCTGAATTCTGAATTATATTTGATAATTTAATACTTAAGTATATTTCTAATATTACTAGAATAATTTTTAGGGTTTTTTTATTTGGGAAAGGAATTTATTATAGTTTTTTGTCTTAAATTCAAAAAATTTTATTGACAAGAAATTCTAACCTCTAAATTGTCTTGTATTATTTATTAAGATATCTAATGGTTTTATCTAATGTAGTATGCTAAATGCTTATATTTATACAATTCAAAAGATTTTTGTTAGTTGTTTAAGTTTCTAGAAGACAAACGATAGAATGTTTCATCATCACTCGGAAGTTCATGCAGGCTGATCCGTATCGAATCATGGTATAGGTACTTAAATTTTTAATAATATTTAATTTATCATAAATTAACCGATCAATTGATTTTAGGTTTCCGATGTGCTTCAAAATTATACAAGGCTGGAGAAAACAACACAAATTTATTAATAGATATGTACCTTTACAAATTACTAAATATAAATATATACGTTTACTCTAACATTACAATCAATACAATTTGTTAGACCAAATAAAGGAGGTACAACTTGTTCAATTATTTTTTTTAATAAGGTGATGGATATGTCTGGCTCAGTAGTTATTTGTATTCGAAATAACCATTGTCCCAAAATTGAAAACGTTTGTTCAAATAATTAATTGGAAGTGCAAAAAATTTAATATGCACTGCTGGAGCAAAGTGCATTTAATCCTTTGTGTGGTTGTTGCCCTCGACTACGTCTCGGGCAACAATTTCCACACTCAGGATTAAATTACTCACTTTGCTCCCTTGGTGCATAAATAACTATTTTGCACTTCCAAACAATAATGAGCCATTTTACTCTCTTAATGGCAGAAGTAAAAGTAACACATTTACTACCAAGTATTCATTTAATCTCAAGGGATTAAAAGTCCCATAACGGTTCATTTAATCCCTTGGTATTAAAAATATTTCGTAGTTAGATATTACAAACACAGATGGCGCGCAAGTTTTTAAAAATAATTGTTTCTGAATTCTGAATTATATTTGATAATTTAATACGTAAGTATATTTCTAATATTACTACAATAATTTTTAGGGTTTTTTTATTTGGGAAAGGAATTTATTATAGTTTTTTGTCTTAAATTCAAAAAATTTTATTGACAAGAAATTCTAACCTCTAAATTGTCTTGTATTATTTATTAAGATATCTAATGGTTTTATCTAATGTAGTATGCTAAATGCTTATATTTATACAATTCAAAAGATTTTTGTTAGTTGTTTAAGTTTCTAGAAGATAAACGATAGAATGTTTCATCATCACTCGGAAGTTCATGCAGACTGATCCGTATCGAATCATGGTATAGGTACTTAAATTTTTAATAATATTTAATTTATCATAAATTAACCGATCAATTGATTTTAGGTTTCCGATGTGCTTCAAAATTATACAAGACTGGAGAAATCAACACAAATTTATTAATAGATATGTACATTTACAAATTACTAAATATAAATATGTACGTTTACTCTAAAATTACAATCAATACAATTTGTTAGACCAAATAAAGGAGGTACAACTTGTTCAATTATTTTTTTTTAATAAGGTGACGGTTTTATGTCTGGCTCAGTAGTTATTTGCATTCGAAATAACCATTGTCCCAAAATTGAAAACGTTTGTTCAAATAATTAATTGGAAGTGCAAAAAATTTAATATGCACTGCTGGAGCAAAGTGCATTTAATCCTTCGTGTGGTTGTTGCCCTCGACTACGTCTCGGGCAACAATTTCCACACTCAGGATTAAATTACTCACTTTGCTCCCTTGGTGCATAAATAACTATTATTTCTAATTGCCATCGATTTTGATTTTGGTGATCAATTTTCTTCATTGTTTCTTAAAATCCGTTCATATTTATCGAAGAAGCAAAATGAATTGTAAATTCAAATAGTTTTGTAAAATTCTTCAAAAACGAATTTTTAAGTCAGTCTTAAGAAAGTTTATATAATGTGCTTACTGAGGTACTTAGTTACGTAAAAATTACACATGAAAAAATATAAAGGTTATAGTATTTATGGCGAATGCGCCGGACTTTTATTTTGATAGGTATATTTTATGTTTTAAATAATAAAGTACACAGGTTCCTCTTAAGGTTCAGGTAACGTTTAACCTATAAAAATGACAGAAATACAATGGCAAATCTATGAATTTGTTTTTTAATTGTTTTTTGAGTGGTATCTCTGCAACTGGGTCTTTTGTCTTTTAGTTCTTCATAAGAAATATTTTTTGAAGACGTCTCTATATTTACTACTAAACTTACTACTACTAAGTTTCAAATTTTTTAAATGTCACATTCCAATATGATTATCAGATATTTAAAACAAATTTTGGTGTCTATTGTAATTTATCATGTAATTTAGGGATTTATAGCCTAAAACTAACCTTTACAGGGCATGTTAAATAGCATGAACGGTTGAAAATATGAAACATTTCTTAATTTCACGGAATAAAAAGTAATTATAGTTTTATGTAAATATAAGTTTTAATACCATATGTTTTTCGAATATAACCTAATTACACATGTTTAAATAACTCTTTTAAACCTAAATAAAAGAAATAAAAATACGTAAGTATATTATTTGTTTAGAAATAATCATAAAATAAATTTAAAATAGAAGTGAAACTTTACATTATGAACGCAATAATAAAGGTTATTAAATTTAATTATTTAATTAATTTACAACATAAAGTTTTTTAAAATAAAATTTGATTTATTAAAATAAAATTTTAAATGTAATTATAACTTTAAAACTGTAACTATGTTGTTATAAAATATTAGCCAATTATTTTGTTTTTATAATTGTAATTGGTTATTATTATAAATAAAAAGAAAATGATTTGTTTTACCAATTGAACGGTTTGTTGCATCCTGGGAAAGTTTAAAGTTATATGTATTTTTTGTGCCAAAACGAAACTCTTTCGTTTGATGCAAGAAAGATGCAGCTCTACTCGTTAGTTATAGTTTAAAATGGTGCTGTATCGTTAGACGCCTTTGAACTTTTGAGTTTTTTACGGTTTTCTAGAAACTTAAAAAAACGAGTTTTTTTTGCAGCAAAATTTTAAAACGCATGTATGAACCGAAATTTTATTTTAAATCTTTTTTTATCAATTATTTTAGGTTCATGAAAAAAAATCATTATAATAAAATATTTTTATTCAATGGTAAAAAATCACTGTAGAATTTTAACTTCAAAAATTTTACTTGGGAAGAGATAAATAACATTGATGGCATTCGTATTTCATTTTGAACACGTTGTGGCAATCAAAATTAACTCAGTGGTTTAATATCACATTTTGCTGCGATTCCACGAACCAAGATCATTACTTGCGTTAAAGTTTATGTTTATATTTAAATTAAATATTTGTTGAGCATTGGGTTATGACCTTTTAAATTTCCTGTTATTTTAATAAAATAAATTTCTTAAAATTTTAATTATTTTTTGAAGCGCTGTAAAAAGTTGAAAAATACTTAAAACACAAAACGAATTCGCGAACTATTCGTTTATATTAAGATATAGTTAAGACCAGCGTTGGAAAAAAATATTATTTCAAGTAGTTTTTAATCAGTGTCTAAACTCTTCTGTGTACCAAAAAAGAACTTAAAAAAAAACTCCACTGGAAAATAATGTAAACAAAACCGCAAATTTCAAGCGAGTTTTAAAATCAAGCTTTAAAATTTACCGACTTAAAAATTTGTTAATAGAATATAGTAGGCTTTAATTTTGGAAGGTTCTATTACTGAGTAATTTTAAAAATCACTGGTTTAAATAATACTTTAAAAAATTTCAAATTCTGCTAGATTTGTCACCAAAAATAATTAGGCACCTACGTAAAGTAGACGGAATAAAAATTTACCTTAACAAAATATATTTGTGGTCAAAAGATCATTTGAAAATTTAAAAAATAACCGTTTCTACTGAATAAATTAATAGTGTATTTTCATGAAAATCGATTAAATAAGATATTTATAATGTTGAAAGTGTTTTTATCGGATTAAGTATACGTCAAGTATCTCCTAGAAACATAGCATTAAAATAAAGTTACCTTTCACCTATTAATTAAACCTAATTCTGCTCTAACTTCGAAAAGTTTAATGACTAGAGACAATTTTGTAAAAGTTTACGTCTTGTAAATTCCTCCTAAAGTTTAGTCTTTTGATTTAAAACAAAATAATTTTAATTTAATATATAATTAATTTTAGAGAATAATAATATTTACACGTTTGTAGTGAAAATATTTTTAAATATAAAAACAAAATAAATGGTCATTTTATTTAAAACAGTACCCTTTTTATCTGAAATTAATAAAAAAATAATTATTGGATAATATTTAGTGAGTTGAATAGTTTTTACAAAATTTAATAAGACTGTAATTAAGCAATTAATTTTCATGGATAAGTGCGATTCTCTCTTTAATGGATTTAATTTGCGATATGTTTTGAATTCAAAAATATTAATATAAATCCAGTATTATTAAAAAGCCAAGTCTTGCTATCTGTACGCTTAAACATAAAACTCCTACTCCTAATTAATTAAACAAGGCGTAATAGGTACAAAGGTAATAATTTATTGAGTTAAAAGTGATAAAATCCCTCTTTTCTAATTAAATCCAAAAAATAAGAATAGGGCAGCATGATACTAATTATAAGCAGCTTTGTTTAAAAGCGTTATTTATTCTGCTTTTGCCCGAGAAGTAATATTTATGTGCAAGCAATTTTCGTGTATGTTGTAGGGATGCAAGGATTTCCCTAATTTACATTTACATTCTCCACACAAAACTAAATAGTGCTTTCAAAGGTTCATTGTAATCATAACACGTTTCTATTAAATACCCAGGGACCAACTAGAAGTTTTGACTAAATAATTACTATTTAATGACTACGTTGTTCGATAAGGTAGATTCGAGCTTTTATTTATAATTAATTTAGCATGCTTTACGCGCTATCTATCTTATAGAATTATTACATTCATTCAGTAAATTATTATATTGTTGATTTATGATTTTAATACAGAGTATTTAAAAATGGATGATACTGGCGATTTGCATGGTTGGCCATAGTGAAATAAAAATAAGTACTTCAGTGACGTTTAAAAATAAACAACATTTATTAATGTTCAGAATCATACCGTTAATATCAAACCATTCAAAAAATTTCTTAGGGTCCGATTGTATAGCAAGTGCGTCAGCAAGACAAGAAACTATTGCAAAGATTTTTAAGTAATCAGAATATAGTACAAAATTAGTAGTTGTGGATCTTCTTCTAAAGAAATCATGTTGGTGAACAGAGATGTGATTACGAAGTAAACTGTTTAGATAATCACATACAATTGATTCAAATAGTTGGGTATAGCAGATAATACAGAGATATGTTTTGGATACCAAGGATTTATCTCCTGACTTAAAGACAAGAGTTAAGTATGAGGTTTTCCAACAGTCTGGGAAAGTACCTGTAAGAAGAGATTTATCGAAAAGAATACATAAAGGCCTGGTAAATGCAAAAGAGCAATTGGTAAATGATGCAAAAGGAATATGGCCAGGACCAGTTTAAGAGTATTTTTAATAGTACAGAGGCTTTCGTGAACATTACCAATGAGAACACTGAAACCATTAATTACATCATCAGAGATATCATCATAATGGGTATGAATTATAATGTGATTTATGGAATAAGAAGAACAAAAATGTGAGACAAAAAATCGGCAATATTCCAGATTGTTCTAATTTATATGTAGGTGAATAAGGAAGCGGAGCAATTGTTCAGTTATGAAGTTAATACCTATAATGTATGATCTTATGATTGACAAGTTACGTTATTCTTGAGTAATGTTCAGAAAGTGTAATTATTACCCTGACAGGTTTTATTACATTTGTGGTGAAATTACTTTTAACTCAACTCAACAGAGAAATTTCAACCCATTAGTAAAACAATTATTATACAATATATACAATATGAACGTTATTTTGGCTTTCATGAAAGGCAATAGGACAAAGCTCCTCACATCTGTTGTACTACGTATGTGGTGGTTCTTACAGGGTGGGCAAAAAGATCTCAATCTAAACCCTTTGGAAATCTTATGATTTGGGATAATAAATTTCCCAAAATCAGTGACACCAAAATTAAAGAGGACCTGTCTGTAGGTGTAGGTTTCATGGAAACCACCGATCAAGTAACAATAAAAGTATTTATTAGAAGCGTTTAAGAACTAATAATACTTTTTGTAGTAACTTGTCTTTAAAAATATACAAATTTCCGCTAAGCACGGCGAAAGAAATATTTCTACAATACAAGCACGATACACCACAGGCCATGTGACGTACTACTATTGGCCATTAAAACTGGACATTCCTGAAACAAAACACAGAAGAAAATCATAATATTTATATTTTATAGTGATACATTATAACATGTTACCTCATTTTCATTCGTAATAACTATATTTTTGTAAATCCTAAAATAATATAATTCGTATCTAGAATATTTTAATCTCAAGTCTACCATAAGAAACCTTGTTTTCATGTTACACACAAAAGGTGAATTATTTTTTACCAGTAATATTACTGTCAATTGTGGAAAAAATTGAGATTACTGTATGTATACATGTTGATTACCAAAATTAGAAATTGGCTTGACCTAATATCAAAATCTTCATATGTAAATGTGGCAGATATTTGGATATCTTTTTAGGTTTTAAAACATAAGCATACTTTTTTGTCAATTATTTTCTCATTTTTTTAAACTTTAGGTATCTAAAAATTGATATTTGATACAAAATTTTAAAATACTTGTTAAAAGGGCGCTTGTTTGATACTGCAATAGTAAAATAATAATCCATTGATGTTCATTCTATTGTGAAAATCATATTCTTACAGATTGTCTTACAATTTTATATGGTTTGGTGCATTTTCTATTTTCAGATATTTTTAAATATGCATAAACCTTTAATGAAAAAGTATGAAATACATCGTACAACCACTAGATTTGGTTTAATTTTTGCAGGATAGTTCGACTATTATTGTAACAAATTGTCTGTTTCAAATCCAATCATATTACATTCCACAATGGTGTTTAGTATTTCATTTTAAATCATGTAGCATTGAGTATTTTGTAATTTTAACAGTAGTAAGGTTTTGATGTAGAAAATCTTTGATCGTTTAGTTAATAAAGTATGCTCCTTTTTTCTTTTAATTTCTAAATGAAAATTAACATCTGTTTACGATGGATTTATCACTATCACTCTTCGCAGAGATTTATAAACGTTCTTTCCAGTTGTTAATTTAGACATAATACATCTGTTTTAATTACAATTTTTGCGAACAATTTTTAGTATCCCTATGAATCATTTAACGTGAGACAAATAAACAGTTTAGAAAAAATTGTTTTAAATAAAAGTTAGTTCCATTTAAAGTGAGAAAGAAACCTTTATAGGCAGATTCCTATCAAAAATAAAGGTCTTTAATCAGAAGCAAATAATGTAACCATGGAAATTACCCATTACAACCCATATAACAAATTTTAATTTAAAGGCCTTTAAACTTAAATGATTTGATCAGAATCTGGGTATTAATCTTAGTTGAACCTTAAGAGGATATGGAGTCTACGAAATTATATAGGTTTTCCCCTGTTTTTATATATCAAACTACGCGAATATGTATTGAGCTATATACAAAATAAGAATATCATATGAAAGTGGAACCTCTGCTTAACACTTGTATGCGACAGTTTTTTAATATTTAATTAAAATCATTAAAAATACGTATTTTTAAATATTCATTGGAAACTATTGCCCATATTATATATGTTTGTCGGTTTAACTTAACTTTAAATTATCGCTATTTTAGGGGTATATTTTTTAAACCGCCCTGCCAAGATATCATTTCTTCATTTCTTAATATTTTTAAATTCAATACTGAAATCACATCTAAAAAACATTACCTAAATAATAGCTGTGACAAACATTTAAATTTGGTAGTATTTTGTTCATTTTCAGCCAAATATTTCCTTAAAAATAAATTAAAAAATAAAATAATCCAGCTACTCTTTTTAGACAACAATTTTATGATTCTATTTCATTTTATTGCACTTAAAAATATTAAAACATAAGGATGATATTTTGGCAAGACGGTTCGACTATAAATTACACAAAAATTTAAATAATATGTGCAATAGTTCTCAATTGTTATGCAAAAATTTATCATCATTGCCATTTTTTATTTAAACTTAGTGTTTAAACGTTAAAATCAGGGCGCTTTTAAGTCGGGGCGAATATCAGTCCAAGATGCTAGTGCTAGTGTCTGCAGAAGGTTAAAACGTAATAAATTTTATCCCTATCATATCTCTCTGCACCAAGGCTTACATGGTGATGATTTTGCAAATCGTCTGAGATTTGCCGGTGGGCCCAACAAAAAATCAGAGAGATTTCACCAATCAGAGGCAAAGAAATCGTCACAATATGCACTACTGACACATTGAAAATCCTTAGTGAGAAGTAGAACATCAGCAGGCCTGAACTGTGAATGTGTAGTGTGGGATAATTGGTGGAAGCTAATGAGCCCCTTGTTTAAGGAAGAAACTTTAAAGGGTCAAAAATATTGTGAAATACTTAGAGAATTACAACCACTATTAGAAGATTTAGAATATAAACAGAACATATGGTTCCAGCAAGGCGGTTGTCTGGCACACTTTTCCCTTACTGCTCGTCAGGTATTTAATGACATTTTTAGTGATCATTGTATAGGCCACGGTGAGCCACTAAATTGGCCACCTAGGTCTCCTGATCTTACTTCTCTGGACTTTTTTTATGGGGTTATCTTGAAGGAAAAATCTTCTGCAATGCTCCTACAACACCAGAAGAATTGAAGAATTGACGAAGGTACTTTATTACAATATAATCAATCTTTTATAAAGCGCATTGAGAAATGCATTGAAGTTGATGGGTATCAATTCGAGCATTTGTTAAAATAAAATATACTCCAATTTTTTCTTGTATTAATTTCAGTTATTTGCCTATTTCTTTGATGTTCTTAGGACATAATAAACTAAAATATTGAGGTACCCAAGTTAAATACAATAATGAAATGTATTATAACAAAATAATATTAGAAGATGCACTTTTTCACAAAATTGTAAGGAATAAAAAATACATATTTTTTGCTAAGAATACGATTATCCAACAATAAATATGGGTTTCCACTTAAAAAGTTAACCTTAAACTGACCTTGAAAATGACTTGAAAATTTCAACTAAAATTAAAGCATTTTATTTCCCCTGTACAACGAAGTAACTTTTATTTGAAACATTTTTTTCTAAACTGCTTAGTTTCTTAGATACTTATTTGTCTCACGTTAAATGATTTTCGCTATATAACCCATGAAGTTTTTGACCTTTCTTTAAAAAATCCAAGCCTTTTAATGTAAAATTGACATAAATTATACACGATGTAGAAATTTAACGAATCCAACAATTTCTTAAATGTAATACTCTTATATATTTTAAACTTTAAAACAATTATAACATTAACCTTCTTAAAATCACATATATGATATCTTATTTATAACAATTAATTACATCTTATTTCCTGATCTTCAGCCATAATTATACATATAATATTTGTGTAATATTCTTTAGTATAGATTTATGTTAAAAAAGTTTTAATATTGTAACAAAATGTAAATAAAAGATGTTCCATTTTCGAGAAATATCTTATATCTAACTTTTGTCTTAAAATTCGTCACTTTTATTCGTATTATTTAAATACACTCCGTAAAAATCTTGAAACACCATGTGTATAAAATCAGCGAAGATAATAAAAGTTATTGTTTCAAAATAGGAAAATTTTAAATAGCTCTGTAATAAATCTTGTTACTACTAGAAGCGAAAAACATTTATTATCTGCTTAAGGACAGTCCAAAGACGATAATCGATAGTTTAAGGTTTAAATTTAAGAAACATGGTATAGAAGTAAATTAAATTAAAATGACATAAACGTTGGGAAGGCCATTTTAAATGCTGAGAAAAAACATAAATTATTTCCAGTAAAGTTGAAAAATGTTTGGTTGAAATCTCGTATGCAAACTGCAGTAAAATCAATCCAAATAAGTAAGGGATATGTTTTTAAGACTTGCCGCAATAAAACCGGGTTGTAAGAAATTAAACTGGGTGGAAACTTCCAACAACGTACTAAAATGCAGAAGGCCACGTCCGAAAACGGCATCGACCGTTCGTTCATATAAAACATAAATATTCCACAAGGCCCGTTGGTTATCAAATTTATGTGTGTTGCGCCACGTTCCGTTAGCCTTACTTGTCCGCTTTAATTTCATTTAAATTCATGCGATTATCTGGGAATATGCAAAAAAGTTTTATAAAGGAAACAGAGCACCGCAATAAAGAGCTTTGCAATTCGAAATAAGCTTCCCCATTTCTAGAGTAAATTCTATACCAAAAAGGATAAGAGGGCGTGGCTTTTAGACAAAGCCCAAATTAATAATGAAACTTTTTTAATTTTTACATTAAAATTCAGTCATTATTTTTTGAACAACTTTTAATTTATGTTTAAAAGTCGGCAATAAAAATTTCTCATGTTTAGATAAACACAGAGATTTTCATCTACTTCATACTCACTTTAAAATAAATTATGCATGAAGTTTCGCTTTATATTATTTTTTAGAAGTTTTATTTTATATAAAATATATAGTATTATAGTTACAGGAATTGTAACATGTTATGTTTAAAAGCATAAATGCTACCGCAAAATTTAAGAAAATACAACAATAAAGTAAATTTATTTTATTAGCCATAATAATTGAGATTACAAGAAATACGAATAAAGTTTCATTTATCGGCCAGGCTACCTCAGACATTTATCACAGTGAAGAAAAACGATGGAGCCCCAAAGGACTTCTATATGTAAGTTGCAAGCACAACTGCAACAGACTTCTGTTATTGGATTACTTTCCAGTGCTTCTCACGTCGGGCTTACACTTTATACACACATTATTTACAGACGCTCTAAAGCGACATATAATTGGTTGACATATACATATAATGTCTGACATGAAACATATTAAATAAATTAGAACTCAAAGCAAAATTAAATTAATTATTAATAATTAAAACTTGTAAGCTATTTGTCTTGTGTATGCAATTATGTCCAGGGGAGAATTAAATGCAATGCAGTTGGACTTGGCAGACTTTAAATCAAAACATGAAACAGTTTGCATTTTAAAGATTTATACCTAGTTATTTTTCGTAAAAATTGAGTAATTTTATAAAAAAAGTTGAAGTTACAAAATTAGGACCTCCTTCTTCCTTTCTTTACAGTTGAAGTTTCTAAATTTTATAAAAAATTAGCAAATCATAAAGTGTAAATAATTATTTAATGGTTTCTCTAGCAATCATCCCGGTGCATTTTTAGACGTTTGCTTAGGGACCCCTGGACGCTTTATTTTTTCATTTTCTTTTTTTATAATAAAGTACATTCATCAACCTTTCGAACGGACAGAATTTTTAAAAAAAGTTAAAATTATGTTAGATATGTTCCATCAAAAAGTGTTAATTTTCCACATAATTTAAGAGTGAATTAAGAGAATATAAATAAAAATATCAAAAAAGGAGTCTGACCGATCGAAACAAAATATATTCAACTTTCTATGTGCAAAATTTTAATTTTTTTTGGATAACTAATAACAAAGTTACAGGGGAGTTTTTGAAGCAAAATTTTGCTTTCGGCTGAGAGCTATAAGCGCTCCTGCTTAAAGAGTGGGGATGTGCCTTAGTGGATTAGTACCCGATATAGTCCCAAACTCACTCGAATGATTGGTCTTAATTGAATTTGATTTGGGTGTTTTAACCTAACCTAACCTAACCTAACCGTAGCACCTACCAAATAATATGAAATTAAACTTGAGTACACTAGAGTGGGCACGATAATAATTTTTGCCGGCTAGGTTTATTATCGGTTTCTAAAGGATCTGGATATGCATTTTCTGTTGCGATTTAAAATATAATATTGGAATTGAACATTTTGTGTTAGTATTTAAATGTATTGCTAAAATTTCAAAGTTTGATTTAATAAACCGTATACCATATAA
The DNA here is from genome assembly GCA_963971135.1 of Stenus bimaculatus. Classification (NCBI taxonomy): domain Eukaryota; kingdom Metazoa; phylum Arthropoda; class Insecta; order Coleoptera; family Staphylinidae; genus Stenus; species Stenus bimaculatus. The sequence continues at coordinate 58,392,752 of OZ020180.1, forward strand.
ATGTTGCATTTTTCTTCTTACTTGATGAGTGTTTGTTCGTCTTGTGGGAGTCAATAAGTCCAGTGATTACAAAAGTCAAGCAAACTCGGAACTGTACAAAACGGGTAAAGTAATGTTACATCAATACTAAATAAATTTAAGGCAATGTTAGATTAAGCCATATACAATACTTCAGATGTCAAATTGTTGTTTCTAAACTAATGTAATTAGCGTTAAACCTTCGGACTACCAAATGGGGTCCAAAAGTACCCCAGTATAAGTTTCTCATAGACTAAATATTCAGATTAACAGGTTAAATATAAATTTTCAGAATATCTTCGCAGCGCGTCTATAGAAAATTACAGGAAGTACTCAGAATTACAAAGCAGAAATCCAAATTCACTACTTTTGAAATAGATTTTCTAAACTACTAATATGAATGACATATACGATTTTTCTACTCCCTATAGCCGTTTTCGTTTATTGGATTTCATGCACTGGGGCTTGACGCACCGATCGCAAGGCTTTGGTTATTTTTGTGCAAATAAACGAACACGGAAAAATTATCTATGTCAAATGTCAAAATCTTAAAAGAGGTTAGGTTTATTATTTTATTTTATTTTTATTTAGAAAGTATAAATATCACACACAAATTATCAGTACAAATTCATATTATAATTATAATTCGAAAATACTTTATTTAGCATTGCTATTCTGAAGAAGTTTGATAACGATGAACCTAACCACAAACCATAAACATCAGCTAACTGGGGCTTGACGCACCAGAAATTAGGTAGGTGTGTCAGGGGTAAGGGGAAGGAAGATTTGGAGCTCTTTAGGGCGTCACGCACTGCGTAAACGAACAGAATTTAGTCACTCGGTACTGCTCGGTACTGTACCGAGCAGCTAAAAGTGAATAAACGAAAACGGCTTATCATTTATTGTAACTTTATGCAATGACGTTCTATTGAACTATAGAATGGATAAAGATATCATATCATCACTAGGGTGGATATGAAAATCACTGTAGCCAACTGCCATAAATTTCCCTAAATTCATATTGAAATTACAAATTAAAGCCGAAAATAACTTAAAATTTTTTAAAATTTGTAATTATTAGCAAGTAAGAAATTTAAAATGAACCATAATATTGAAAATTAATGCAAAATTACAATCTAGTTTCCTTTAAATTTATGAAACGTCAGTGTCGGTAAACACTTCATTAATGCAATGTTGCCAAATTGATAATTTTTTACATAAAATTGGGGTATTTTTAATCTTGAAATTATTTCTGCTTCTAATTTTTGGTCTCAGTAAAAGTATACTGTTTAAACGCGTATGGATATGAACCCTTATATCGCCCTCAGACGCTTGGAGAATCATATCCACACTTGTGTTACAATATACTATTCTCATATGGTCGTCGGAAAAAGTTTTTTTATTAAAAATGTATGTTGAGTGGCCTAAATTACTTACATTTTTTTAATTTTATTCAAAAACGACTCATCCCACGAAAAATTTGTAGGAGGCAAAAAATCTTCGTTTTTCAGTTTTCTACATTAAAAATAATTTTTACATAAAAATTTTAAATACCTTAAAAGTTTTTGATTGTTCTGTCTTCTTCTTCCAATCAACACCATTTACAAAAGTCGAGGACTAGTCAAATTTTTACCAATTAAGCGTTCAGTATTCAAATGGACGTATACAAAATTTCATTAGAAAATCTTGGCTACTTTGGCCGTAATTAAAAAAATGTGTTTTTAAAAATTAAGGACAAAAAGCCGACATGGACAAAAGGCTCAATGTTACAAAGAGCCCAATGAGAAAAGGCCGAACGATAAAAGGGCTACTAGGACAAAATGCCGAAGGAGAAAAGGCCGAATGGAGAAACGCCGACATGGACAACAGACCGTGGGGAAGAAATGACCGAAAAAAAGGCCGAAAAGCCTACGCGGACAAAAGGCCGAAGGAGAAATTACCGAACGAAAAAATGCCGAATTAAATAAATGGGCGAAAGGAAAAAGGCCCCCGGACTCTGATAAATAGAAAAGGGTGTTTCGAACCGCTTCGAAACGTTAAAAAAGGATGGGGAGATGTCATTGAAACAGTGTATGAGAGCGACAGCATCATTTCTTTTCGCTTCATTTCTTGATTTCTATTTATCAGAGTCCGGATAGCTATTTGTTTATTTTATAAATAAATTAGAATTGTTGGTCGAATTTTCAGACACCCTGTACGTATACGATTGGAAAACTTAGTTTATAAGACAACGACTTTAACGTACCTTTACACTAATCGATTGTAGAACCAATGTAATAGACAAAAGTAATTAAACTGTTGAGAAGTTATCAAGTTTAGATGACATACTTATAAATAACCAAATTCTTATATTCAACTTGGATCGATATTAACCTTTAAAAGTACTGAGCATGCCTTATTTAAGCAACCTATATAGAAGTTGACCAAAGTCACGTTTTTTAAACGGACTTCCAATATACAGGGTGTCGTAAAATTCGACCGACAACGCTTAACTGGAGATACTAGACCTTAAAATAAGCTGACAATACCAAATTCATTTAAATAAAAAATGCACCCCTGAAGAGATATAAGCCTCTAAAGGGAAAAAAGGCCGCCATAGACAAAATGCCGAAGGAGAATAGGCCGAACGATGAAAGACCGACATGGAAAAAAGGCCGGAAGAAAAAAGCGGAACGATAAAAGGCCAGAAGAAAAAAAAGCCGAAGGATAAAAGGCCGATTTGGATAAAAGGCCGAAAGAGAAAAGGCCAACATGGACAAAAGGTCGAATGGAAAAATGCCGAAGCGCACAAAAGGTCGACGCGAAAAAAAGACCGATAATAAAAGTTAGGTACAGCGCACACGGACCTACTCAATAGAAACTAAACTGGATTGCGATTAAAATTACTAACCGATTAGTAACTTATTACTGATGCGGTACCGCACACACAATCTACTCAAAAGTGATACAAATCGGTATTTCTTCTGTGTGATCATGGACAGTGAAACCTTATCGAAATAGTCGGTGGCTATCATGGATTCGAGTGATAATTCCATTGATGACGATATGATACTATATTACTACAGTACACTACAGAAGAAAGGGAATAAGAAAAATATTTTGGATTCATCCAGACCTAGTTTGCTTCTATCATATGTCTAAAAAAGTTATAAACAGTTAACTTGAATACACCATTTTTAAATGTCCGGCTTGCTACGAACTTAAAGATTTTTAACTTAAATGATTGCAATAATGTTATTTTTTTAATCACAACACTATTGGCAATTTATAACATACCCTGTATCAGATAAGCTAAAAAATTGAAAGCAAATTTTATATTTAAAAAAAGATTCATTAAAACTTGGTTTTATTTAGGGGAACGTTATTGGGTATATAATAAAATTTTAATTTAAATACATGTTCATATGTATTGAACAATAAAAACATGTACATGATACTTTCCTAGTTACTTGCTTTTTCCGTTCCAATTTGAATTTAAATAACGTAGTATCGAATGAAATTAACCGCCATCTGTGTAAATGTTAAAAGCGTATATAATCAAATATAGTTTTCAAAGGGAAACAAAAAATAACTTTAAATGAAATTTAAAAAATTAAAATAATAGTTTGCAATTTAAATTTAAATGAATTATTCAACAAATAAATGGTAATAAAATTTAAAAGTTTCTTTAAAAAAACCTAAATTGGATTTGGCTAAACACGATTCTTTAGAGTAAATATTATTTAAATTTAATAAAATTTTAAATTAAAAACTTTCCTTTCGAATTCTACTTTTGTAAATAAATCGCAATTAAAATAATTGAAAAAGGCTTACTTCTTTAAATAATGTTCTCATTTTAAACCACAAATTTTACTAAATTTAGTAAATAAAAATTAGCAATTACATTCAATCTAATTTAAAAATAACTTGTTCGACTTGAAAAAATCGTAATTTAATTTTAATTTATTGCAACTTTAATTAAATTAATTTAAAAAATATTTGATTAGTGTTATTTCTTTTGACCCAAGGGAATATAAAAGTTAAATGAAATGATTTTAAGATAAATTTAAAGTATATAACCTAATTTAATTAATTTTAAAAGAATTAAAACGGTCTCTGAAATCCTCATGCGTGTAAAAGCAATACCGACAAGAAAATTTGTCTTGTTTAAGGCCTCTTATTTTTATCTTTTCTTTTCTCGACAGTTTCATTTCAACAGATCACTTTTAAATGCGTTTAACGGGTCACGTTTTTTCCATTGAGTGCCGCCTTAACGTTTTCACAAATGGACGTTTTGTTATTATTTCCTTTCGCCTTTTATCGAAATCTTGTGTTGTTGAAAAAACAAAATCATAAATCAACATTTTTAGATGAAACTTTATTGCCTTTAAATGTTTAATGGGGGAAAATATGTTTTCTACACGTCCTAATATTTATTATTTTGGAGGTAAAATGCAGCTTTTAAGTTAACTTATGCTCCTTTTATTTTTTTGCTGGAGGATAGGTAAAATTATCTTTTTATCATATTTAACCGGAACTACAAATAAATTAAAGCGGTGAGTCCAAGAATAATACGTGTCCAAAAAGTTAATTTTGAGATAATCAATTTAAAGTTAAAAGATTTATATTTTCTAAAGTAGAATCTTTAGTATGTACAGAAGACTGTTATTGAACTTATGGATTTATTATTTTAAATTCTGTTAAGAACTTAGTTTTATTTTGATTAATTAATTCTACCCAGTTCGAAAATTTTAGAGAGCATATAAAATATTTTCTAGCGAATAACGTATGTTTCGACACATATTCTAATAAAAAAAAATCTACCTTAAAATCTCAAATTTCATATTGAGACATTAATAAATTACTATAGATTTTCCAGATCTAATAAATATTTTAATTGAAAAGAATTTACTCGTATCTACATAGAGAATATAAGAAATAAAATAGTTCCACCTAGTTTACTTTAAATGACCAATTATGTTTTTTTTGGAGTTTCGATTTATTCTTCTTAGGAATAAGCTTTGTAGATTGAAAAGTTAAATTGGTGACCGAAATATAATAATGATAAGTAAGCTCGTTGAAGTGTAACCAGTAGTTTCAATAATTGAACATACGTAGAGAGGTAGACGAGTGGAAGATGTATACTTTATACTTATTGAGAAATAATAAAACTAAAACTCCTCCCTCGTTAAAAATGTGAAAGTATTGTATAGATATACCATAAGCCTTAAAGCTTACTAATGGGCTTATTTTTTTTTCAATTTGTAAGTTCTTAAAGGAAATATATAGGGTGGCCAAACGAAAACGAAAAGGGCGAATTAGTTAATACAAAATTTTTATTCTTTACAATTGACCTGACTCAAAAATTTGTTTATCCCTGGGTGTTATAAACACAATCCCTAAATTTTTAAATGCCATGATGGGGTAAGTAATATCGCTGGAAAGATTTTTTAATCTGAGTAACATGCAATAAACATAAATCAATTAGTATTAGAAATATTCAAGATTTTAAATGCACAATGTTAAATTTTGAATATTTTTAAAATAAATCGATCGATTTAACTTTCTTGTTACTCTAAGTCAAAAGATCTTTCCAAAGATGTATTAAACTTACACTGTCATGCCATTTCAAATTTTAGGGGTTTGTTCAAAGCGTAATTTAAAATAACATGGTAGGTTAACTAATACCGCGTTGGAAAGATGTTTTTACCCCGAGAAACATACGAAAAACAAAAGTTAAATCGATAAATTTATTTATGCTATTCGAGTTAAAAATCTTTCCAATGAGGTTAACATTTTAAGGGTTGTGTTCATTGCGCACAAGGATGAGTAGATTGTTGTGCTAGCTCCATTGAAAAAAAAAATCCCCCTTCTAACTAAATTTGACTATTCGTCCATTTTGTTTTCTTTGGACCATCCTGTACCTAACCAAGAAAATTTTCCATTAGACCACATATTACAGAATATTACAGTGCCACCCCTTTATTTCGAAAACCCTTTATCACACATGGATGAAATAAAAATTTTGACTACCAAATTAAATTATAATTAACAAAAATATGCTTTTAATAAATGACGGGGTAAAAGTAACGTATATTCCAAGAAAATTGTAATGTTTAACATTTTCATTAATTATTTTTTTAATTATAATTTTCTTGCAATATGCGTTCATTTTACCGAGTGGTTTAGTAAAAGCATACCTTTATTAATTATAATTTTTTATTACTTTTTTATTTTTACTATATGTATAGGTAAATCCAACCAACAAATTAAAATTTAAAATTTAAGGAACACTTATACTCAAAATTTGACATAAACACAAAGGAAAATCTGTGACTTAAAAATTCTATGTGTTCTTTAAGGATTAGTGGTGCAAACGTACCTGATTTTAAAATTAACTGTTCATATTATGTTATGGGTGCGTCGCAGGAATTTTCAGGCCTAATTTTATCGTAATATTTTAAAACTTTCTAGAAAATAAAAATTTAGATATTTGTTATGCCTACAGAAAACCCGGGTCAATACTTCGTTCATAGAGGGTAGAGAGTGGACGATTTACCCACATACAAATGAATAATTGAAAAACTAAAAGGTTTGGACAAAAAATTTGCAAATAAAACTTGTTTGGTTTAAAGCGGGAAAAACGATGGTGCTAGTTATTTTTTGGTTTGAGGTCATCTTTGTGTTAATTTCAATGTAAACCAAGCTTTTTTAAGTGAAAACTTATAATTTTTTAGCAATTTTAAAATTTATTGAAAATAATAACTTTTACATAAATAATTTTTTTATTTGACACATTTTAAATTTCAAAAATAATTAAAAGTATAATTTGTTATCAAAAAATTTCTTTCAACGCTTGACGAAAAAATTAGTTTGCTCTTTGTTTTCCCTCATTTAAACCTAAAAATTTTTAATTGACACAATTTTTTCAAAACCATGTTTTCTAAACTTTTTAGTTTGTTAGATATTTATTTGTCTCAAGTTAAATGGTCCACCCTATAGATACAAAATGACAAATTTCAATTTTCACATGTTGGACTGCCTAAAAATGTGTAAAGTGAATCGATGTGGCTTCTTTTGCCTTGAATTGCGTTACAAATATAAAATTAAATCTATGTTGCTGGTATTCGATTTGTAAGAAGTTTCGATATAGTAAGTTATATTATAATAAAAATAAGTATTTTTATTTATAGCGGAGCCATCCAAATTTTCAAATTTAACATTTCTTGCGATGCAAACTTAACTGTTGTACTTCAAGAAATAATAACATAGTATTTTTTTTTTCTAGGAGAGGAGTATTAATTCATCTGAAGAACTACAAGAATTAAAGGTATTTTTTTATTAATAGATAATAATGTAATACTAATTTACGTTAAACATTTAAAACCTAAAAATAATAACTTATAATTTCAAATAGTCAAAGCGCAAGTATGTACAACATGCTTCACCGAAAACTGGTACACAAAAGAAATGCTAAGGCAGCCAATAAGAAGACGCTTTCGTGCGGCTAGGAACATCCCTTAATCTCACCCCACCCTTTAATCGGTAGTGAGATTAACCAGGCACTCCCCAACTTTGCGATTCAAACAACTTTACTTAGAATTCTACCTGACTACCTTTACTCACAATGCGATTCACGTTGGAAACGCACAGCCAGCGATTGCTGGCCATTCCCACTTAACTACTGAATAGCGGTGGGCGAGACTAAGGTATACTCAAGCCGCACGAAAGCTTCTTATTGGCGCTAGCATTTCTTTTATGTACCAGTTTTTGGTGAAGCATGTTGTACTTATATGCATAATTTTTTTTAAAACGTCGGCGTCGCGTAGCTTCCATCCTATAGTAGCAACAGCAGTAATAGTAGTAGTCGTATTTATTGATGCACAATATAAAGGATTCTATTTATAATAAGCGATGACATGCTTGCAATTAAAATTTCAATTTAAGGACGTAAAATTCAAGTTTAAAAAGTCATTAAAATTATAAAATTCATTACACAATAAAATTTCCTTGATCATTACCTTAAAAGATTTAATTTATTGGAAGATCATCGACATGTTATCTTGTATAAACAAGACACTAACATATAAATGTACAGTTAGTACTTTTGCAATCAGGTATGTATAACAAACCAGAAATATTACGGATTTTTTTTCGTTTTAGTGAAAAAAATCCTTCAGTATCATAAGAATGATCCCATAAAATGATCGCATTGATTTATGGAGTCCTCTAGTAGGCAGTTCATACAAAATTTCTTTTACACTATTTTATAGTTCCGGATTAGGTATACAGTGTTTACAGTCCACATCTCCGTTAGTTGAAGAGACAAAAAATAAAAATATTATTGTTTTTGGCCACCCTAAAGAAGCCATCATCAACTGTTGTTAACACAAATTAGATCCCAACTTTGTTTTGAATACGACATGTTACTCAAAATAATTAAAAAAATTAAGTTTATTCTTTTTTTTATAACAAAACAAAAACTAAAATAAATGATAATAAATGTTCAAAACTTGCTCCTGCACATTGTACACAAGCTTGAAAACGTCAAAAACGATTTTATTTATTTATTTATATATACCGGGTGGAAATGAAAACCGGGTCACCTCTATAACTTTTTTATTTATGAATAGAAATGTTTGAAATTTGGCTATGTTCTGTGGTTCAAAAAAACAAATTTTATGTGCATCTTTTATTTTCGAAATCAATTCCAGTTTCACCGGAAACACCATGAACTTTGTTTTTTTAAATGTAACATCCCATATTTCTATTCATGCCTTAAAATACTTTTAAAAAAGAAGTATTTTTGAGATATTAGTTTTTATTTTTTGCGAAAAATTTTTTTTTTCAAAAAAAAAAGGTTTTCGAAGTCGGTGAAAATTACCTAAACTAATTCTAAATAATTGAAATACATAAAATAAATAATCGTTATAAAATCCTCTTTTTAAAAAGTCGAATGACCCGGCATCATTGCATTTAAAAAAAGTGAGATATTTGATAAAATCTTCATTAACTAAGTTTAAAAATTAATAGTTCAAAAACTACATAAATTTTTTTTCAAATTAGAATTTTATTTAGGTATTTGAATTATTTAGAATTAGTTTTGGTACTTCTCACCGACTTCGAAAACCTTTTTTTTGTTTTGAAAAAAATTTTTTTTACAAAAAAAACAAAAACTAATATCTCAAAAATACTTCTTTTTTAAAATTATTTTAAGCCATAAAAAAAATATGGGATGTTACATTTAAAAAAACAAAGTTCATGGTGTTTCCGGTGAAACCGGAAGTGATTTCGAAAATAAAAAATGCACATAAAATTTGTTTTTTTGAACCATAGAACATAGCCAAATTTCAATTTTTTTTAATCATAAATAAAAATGTTATTGAGGTGACCCGGTTTTTATTTCCACCCGGTATATGGCACTAGTGTGGGTGACTACGAAAAAGTCTTTGAAACATTGGAGACCAAGATTAATTTCGATGAAAATGTCTTAATAGTTGGGGATTTCAACCTGCCGGAATATGTAAATGGTAGTCTTTCACAGACTATGATGTCTTTCCAAGCATTTTTAATTATGAATGAACTGAAACAATGGAATGGGATTGTTAACTCTAATAATAAAATACTTGGCTTACAATTAGTTATTTGTACAAATGACTTGAGGAGCATTACTAATAATGATCCTGACTGTCTCGTTAATATTGAGCCCCATCATCCCGCTTTAAATATACACTTAAGAGTTATAGTTCTGATTCTTCAAGGTTTTCCGAATCGAGGGTCCCTCAATATAACTTTAAAAAAGCTGACTATAACTCATTATATGAGGGACTGTGTGGTACTCACTGGTGGGGTATTTATCAGTGCAGTGACGTTGATACTGCTCTATAATGAGATATTTGTGTTAATTGATCTTTATGTGCCCAAAACAAGAAACAACTCGACACCAAATAGTTACACACCCTGGTTCACAAGAGAAATTATTAAAGAAATAAAATTCAAGGAGAGTTTAAGGAAAATATTTCTTAAAAGTAAACGACCTGATGATAAACAAAAATTTGAAGATGCCCGTAAGAATCTTAAGCGTAATTTACGTTTGGCTCATCTTAAATACACCATAAATGTGAAGATGATTTGAATAGGGACCCCAGTACATTTTGGGCATACGTTTCTTCAAAGAACAGAAGCTCTAGAATCCCAGGCACAATGAATTTTGAACAACAAGTTCTGGATAAACCTGAAGATATTGTTGAAGCCTTTTCTGAATATTTTTCTAGTGCATATCCTCCATCTAATGACATCGCATTGGAATATGGAACGCATAAGAATCACCTTGATGATTTTAAATTCCCACTATCTTCTGTGAAAGCTCAACTTCGGAAAATGAAAGGCAACTTAATCTTTGGTCTAGATATGATACCCTCACTGATGCATCCGATATGCTTGCAGAGCCGTTAATAGGATAATCGGCAAATGTGAGCGCTTAATTTTGAAATTCGCTTGATATTTGCGGTTTTGCTGATTTTTTTCCTATTGAAGCTTTTTTAAAATTTCTATTTTTGGTACACAGAAGAGTCTTATGGCTACGAATTTCTTCTGGTTTTGTTTTTGTAAGTCGAACCAAAACGGGCTCTTTTTAAAAACGTTCGCTTAGCGGCGCTTTTCCCAAAAATAAGAAACTAATTAAAATAATATCTTTTTTCCAACGCTAGGAATAAGATTTGGTATAAACGACGAGTTCGACGTTGCGTTATTTGTTTTAAGTACATTTTTAAACTTTTTACAGCATCCCAAAAATTAGGTAAAATTTTAAGAAATTTTTTGAGACTTTTATGGATAGAGACTAAAGCAGCTATTTTAAGGACTTTTGGGAAGATACCACATTTAAAACTTTCATTTATAAGCGATGTAAGTGGTTTAACAATTGAGGTCATGGACTTAAGTATAACATTGTTGATAAATCATTTATGTCCTTATTTGAATTACTTTTTAATGACTTTATTATACTGATTTCATCCATTTCTGTAACATTGCAAATAGAAATTCTATGACACTTTCTGGACACGAAACAGGCGATCATTTCGCAAGCTTTATTTGTATATTAAAGTCGATCCTATGATTCAAATTACATACAAAACTTTAACTGCTTATAAAAATCATAAAGAAATTGAAATAAATTATAATTTATTGACAGTGATGTCAAGGTGAGTACTATAAAGAATAATGTTTTCATTATAGTACTCAGTCTCATAAGAAACGTTATTACGTCACTAAAATTGACGCATGTAAGCAGAGATTCTAACCGAACCGTTTTATTAACCGAAATTCGGTTAAAACCGTTTTATTTGAACTAACCGTAACCGAAAACGAAACCGCTTTTAAAAATTTTTAAAAACCGTAACCGAAACCGAAACCGTTTTACTAACCGATTTTTAACTGTTTTACTAACCGATTTTTGACCGTTTAACTATCGGTTTTACAATCAAAATTAAAAAAAAGTAGGTAAAACACCTTTTTTAAACCGTAAACGAAACCTAAACCTTTTTTTGAAATTTTGAAGAAGCTTAACCGTAACCAATACCGTTTTTTAAAAAGTTATTAACCGAAACCGTTTCGAAATTTTAAACAGTTAGAATCCCTGCATGTAAGCAGATATAGTACGTTATCCAACGAGCGAGAAATAAAGGCCATTATTCCAAAAGACCGAAATTACGACACGGTAGGTGAGTGTCGTAACAGGTCTGAGTGAATAGTGAATAATGGCTATTTTCTCGCGAGTACAATACTATACTTTTTCCACGACATTTTTATATTTTATGGTGCTTTTAGGTAAATTTTTGATGTAGTTTTTCATATTTTTGACATTTTTGATTTCGTCTAGGTAAATTTTATTCTGTTGTTAAAATTGCCCATAATCCATTGCTCAGTACCCAATAAAATGCCATTGATTAATGAAATTACCCATAATCCTTTGTTCATTACCAAATGGGTTGGCACTACTGCAACTTTGTGATTGTTCCATTGGTTCGCACATGCTTCGAGTATATTTAATAATCTCTAAAATTTATTAATGAATTTTATTACTTATCAAAAAAATTATATGTAATGAATCAATAGTCGTTGAATAGTATATTGTTTTATTAGGAGTAAAAGAAGTACTTTTTGCGGGAGGAGCTTTGCGAGTCCCGCGGATAAATGCGACCCACTAAAAGGTCTTTTACTCCGAATAAAACATGCTATTGTTTCTTCAAACGTCGAAATTTTTAAAATAGTAATATAATAAATAATTTTAAAATTTGACGTGACATTTAATTTACATACAACACACAATACAATGTTAGTGTATATTGGGTTGCCTAAAATTCATTTCTACTCCGCCCTTTTATTCCTTGTCGGTGCAAAGAAGTAATTTCTACTCCTAGACAGTAAAAACTGACCGTAGAATCAACGAACGTAAAAAGTTACATTTTAAAGCCTGTAAAACTTCACAGAAGACTTTAATGACTTTTGAAGAAAAAAAATATGTTTTTCCTACTTTTTCGTCAAAAATCAAATTTTTCGCACTATTGACATGTAAAACAAATTACAGAATCAGAAACAAAAACAGAAAACTGAAGATTCGAACTTTGATAATTAATGTTTTTTGTGTATGCATATTAATGTACAAAGACGTTAGAAATATAGACACACAATTCCATAGCATTTTTGGCATGCATTTGTGTCACAAGGGTTACAAGAGGTTCCTCATTACTTCTCACTTATGTACATTCATTTATATCTTACATCCTCTATGTCACACAATTGGAGTTCTTGTCAAACGCATTGTTCTTAGTTTTTGAACCGTTTTTTTGAAAGCATTTATCTTACGTGCGCTGTGTGTCTGGATAATTATAGGTTATAACTTTATTTATTTCTATAAACAATTTATAATTTATGGTATGTTTTTTATTAGAGTTTTTAAAAAGGGTAGCGAAAGTATTATTTCAAATGCAAAGATAGAAATTTAAATGAACAGAGAATTAAAATTAAATTAAATTTAAAATTATGAAACTGTCTTTAGTATTAAAATTGATAAATAACGAACATCGGACATCCTCTATTTTATTATTTATATACATAAATATAATAAAGTAAATCTAATTATGTAAATATGGAATACTTGCTAATTATATTTTTGTTAACATAAACCATTTATAAAAAATATAAAAACTTTCTAATGGAAGCTCTTTGTTCATAGTTATTGCTGTACGGTTTAAAAAATAATCACATTTGGCTTAAAGTTGCAGCAAAGCTAAAAGCTTTACTAAAATGCTTGTTTCCATGCAAGGAGTTCTTTGTTTGGCAACTACGAATAATTGGGTTATGGATTGAAAACGCAATGCTACTTGAAAAATGATCACTTAAGAAGATTTCATTTCCTATTTAAAAATTGCTTTAGTATCGGAGAAATTTTTATTGAACGAATAAAAAAATATTCATTTAATTTAATGTCATTTATTTCTGTATTTACATCGTTGTTTTGCTTCGTTTAATTTTTTACAATTCAATGTCTTGGGGTTTAAAATTTTATGAAGCGGTTCACGTAAATTTACATTTTAATTGCATTAACCTTCGGTGTTAATTTATTCATAATTAAAACAACTTTTGTTTTAATGTTAAATAAAAGTTGTTAAAATTTAGAACTGTATAAAACAGTCATAAAAACATAAATGTGTTAAGGTAATGTGCTACCCCAGAAATGAACTGATCTCTTTTATCACTTTATTAAGAGGATTTTTTAATATCATAAACTAGTTTTAAATATTCATGTTGATCCTAATTTCTTGTGAGTATAGATATAAAAAATATACAGACAGAAATTTTAATAAAATGAAGTTTTTAGTTGCTTTATTAGGATTTACTTGATGCTTAATACCTGTATTGTATCAAAGATTGACATTAATTAATTATAGCTACAGTATTTAATATAATATACTTTGGTTTCGTATGGTTTACAAATACATTAATTCTAAAAAAATAATTTCAACGAATAAATTTTGTTTATTTATCAAAACGAGTAATGATCATTGTTTAAATGCAATCTACATACTTTGCAAATATAATTTGTAACTAATTTTACCATTTAGAATCGAATATTTCAAGCGTTGATTGTCAATTTGAAATTTGAATATCACGAACGCTATAAATTATCTATCACCAATGAACCAGAATATCTCAAACTATACGACTATATTAGCTATTGAATGTTATTTCAATTATTCATAGATAGAGTGTTAGTAAACATAAAATGTTTCCGATAAATTCATTAAAATTCAACGTTAAAAACCATATTTGTATCAATATACACATCTAAATTAATTAATTATGGGAAACAAAATAAAATTTACCACATTATCGTTAATAGTTTTAGTAGGTTATACATGGTATCCCAAACCTGGAACATAAAGTCTTGCTACATTGTCAGGGATCTTTGCTTGAGCATAAGAAAATACCTAAAAAATAACGTTTATGTATTTTCTGTAAGAAAATTATACTCGTTAAGTTAACATTTTAATCTTTAAAATTCTCTGAAACCATCACAAATAGAATCACTTTTTGTATGGATAAATACAAATTAAACCATTTTTAATTAAAATTGTCAATAAAAGATTCAAAAGAAACAATCTTTGTATTTTGCGGAAATAAGGGTTGAAATAAACAAATTCGTAAATTGAAATCGCCCGTAATTATGTTGCTTTGTTGACAGTCCAATTTTGTTGCTTTTTAGAAACACAATTTCATTTATCAATATACCGGGTGTAAACGAAAATCAAATAAATTTGCATGTTCTTATTTTTTATATTTTTACTTTTTCATACTAGCATTTTAAATTGCAAACATGTAAATTGATTTGACCCTACATATGGGATACCAAAGTAAACGTTATAAAATGTCCTTTTTGAGAAACCAAATGACCCGGCATCTTTGCATTAAAAAACATTTGCAAAAATGCTCCTCAAAGAAGTTCAAAAATTAATATCTTTAAAACTATTTGAATAATTTTACAAATTACAATTTGATTTAGGTATTAGTATTATTTAGAACGATTTTTGGTAGTTTTTATCAATTTAACCTTTAACTACACGCGCTGGTTTATAAAGTACACCATTTGTATTAAAAAACCTAAATTTTTTTAACCTAACCTACTATGTCACTGCCGCGCCACCTATCCTATTACTGCACTATTTAGTACGATTTAGTAAATATAAGAATCATAAAATGAGAAAGAAATATCAGCAAGATTACGAGGAAGGTAATTTTCTTGTGGAGGACAGAAAAATTCTGTTTTATCGATTTTATGTCATACAAGTAATAGATCAAAATTCTTCAACGTTATAACATTAATTCTAACAAATAATATATAATAATTTGTTTTCTTTTGAATAATAATATTGATACGCTTTATTTTGAGGCACTTGTAGTTAAAGAAAATAAATACTTTTTTTTATTTATAAAACAAATTAAAAAAATTTCACAAACATACTTATTTTTTAATATTGTTTTTACAAAAAAAAAAACAAAGTTGGTGTTATTCTTAGTAAAACCGGAAGCGATATTGAAAAAAAATAGTACATAAAATTTGTTTTCTTAAACCATCCCGAGTAGAAACACGATATTGCGATAATGTTGTGATAATATCGTACACAATATTATAATATTGTGTAAATATCGTGTCACAAATTTGCACTTGTTAATATGTTGACCCAAATAATGTTTTGACAATATTGTGAGTATATCTGTATATCACTATATTAGACAATACATATTGTCGAGACGTGACAACATCGTGCGTAAATTGTGTTAACGTTGTTGTGCAAATATTGTGGTAATATTTATAATAATAAGTAATTCGGGAGAAAAATAATCGTTTCTAATAATTTATAATATATTTATTCAGCAGATCCAATATCCAATGGGATTTTCTGTAGTATGTTCTGACTGGCAATACTATTCTGACATTGTAATTATTACCTATTGATTTTTGGAAAAAACTATTAAACAGGTCGATTTTTGTTTTTGGGGGAACATATTTTCTAATAAATACCCCTAATGGGGGGTAGATATCAATTAAAGATTTTTAAAATAATTGCACCGTTGTAAAGCTGGTTCCGTTTACTTTTTATTTTATGCATTTTGACCTTTATTGCCATTTGAAATTATTAAGTTGATATCACATATCTCTGTTGTACTCACAATATCTAACTTCCATTGTTTCACAGTATTGTGAATATAGTGTGATTATATTGAAAAACGATATCACAACACAACAATATGGCCACAACATTACCACAAGCTAAACACAATTTTGATTTAAAATAGTCAACTTTCGAATTTAAATTTTAATGAAGTTATACAGGTGACCCATGTTTCGTTTACACCCGGTATACTCCGCACTTCTGCGGGAGATGTTGCCAAAATGCCCATTTCTTCTTTGGTTAATTACTTAAAAATTACTGTGAGTAGTTTTAATAGAATACTCTATCAAGGGTCCCTGATAATGTAGTGAGTAGTGAGAGTTTATGCGACAGTTATCCTGTATATAAATTGAAAATTTTCAAGACTTCTTTAGATCAATATATTTCTTGTATAAAATAAATGCAATCAAATTAATAAAGATATTACAATACCATGTCGAGTCTTCCATCTCGAAAATATTTTCTAACACAATCCACATTATACAGAGTGTTCTGAAACACAAAAAGAGGTTTCAAAAAAGTTAAAACTAATAGGAGATTACATTATAAAAAAAATATTTAAGGCCACATCTTTAAAGCCGAAACATTTAATGAATATTACACAAAAATTGGAAATAATCACTTCAAGCACATGCAAGATACAAAAGACGAAAAGCCAACAAATACTAACAACCATACAGTCTGTTTTAAAATCACCTCAGTAGAAGAAGTAAGAAAGATAATAATTAAGAACCTAAAATCTGAGGCATTAACTGGATATATTAAATCAAAAACAATTAAAAAAAACAATGCACACCTTATGCCCATTTATAACTAAAATAATAAAGTTAATAAAGAAGGAATTACAAAACTACATACCGATCTCCATATTTACAGTTTTCTTAAAAAATCTACGAAAAAAATTATACAAAGCAGACTCATAGATGTTCTAAAAAATATAGAAATGGATTTATGTCATAAAAATGGTTTTCTTGAACAAAAGTGTACTCGAACAGCTATAACAAATTTAACCAGGCTGAAGTTACATTCGAATGCATTCGGATTCGATTTTAGCTTAATTTTTACATTCGTTTTTTGCATTCGTTATTTTTTCAGAAAATGTATACCCGCAATTTTTCTATATTATGGTAATATAAGGGTAAGCAATAAATGTTAGTGATAATATTTGATCTAGGTAGGGTCTGACGTGGAAAAAAATTGAAAAAATCGATAAATTAGGAAGCCGCGAATGATAAATAATTAATTTCTCGTAATCAAAAAAATGTATACCCGCCAATTTTTTGCAGATTGTTAATATAATAGCAAGCAATAAAAATATGTAAACATTTTTTATGTAAGTAGGGTCCAACATAGAAAAAAATTGAAAGAACCGATAATTTATGAAGTCGCGAATGGTAATTAAATATTTTCTCGTAATAAAAAAAATGTATACCCGCTAATTTTTCACAGATTGTTAATATAATAGTAAGCAATAAAAGTATGTAAACATTTTTGATCTAAGTAGGGTTCAACATGGAAAAAAATTGAAAAAATGGATAATTTATGAAGTCGCGAATGGTAATTAATTAATTTCTCGTAATCAAAAAAATGTATACCCGCCACTTTTTCACATATTGTTAATATAATAGTAAGCAATAAAAGTATGTAAAAATTTTTGATCTAAGTACGGTTCAACATGGAAAAAAAATTGAAAAAATGGATAATTTATGAAGTCGCGAATGGTAATTAATTAATTTCTCGTAATCAAAAAAAATGTATACCAGCCATTTCCTTGCAGATTGTTAATATAATAGCAAGCAATAAAAATATGTAAACATTTTTTATGTTAGTGGGGTCCAACATAGAAAAAAATTGATAAAACCTATAATTTATGATGTCGCAAATGGTAATTAATTAATTTCTCGTAATCAAAAAAATGTATACCCGCCAATTGTTTACAAATTGTTAATATAATAGTAAGCAATAAAAATATGTATAATTTTTTGATGTAAGTAGTATCCAATATGAAAAAAAATTTAAAAAAATCGATAATTTATGAAGTCGCGAATGGTAATTAATTAATTTCTCGTAATCAAAAAAATGTATACCCGCAAATTTTTTATAGATTGTTAATATAATAGTAAGCAATAAAAATATGTAAACATTTTTAAAATAAGTAGGGTCCAAGATACAAAAAAATTGAAAAAACCGATAATTTACGAAGTCGCGCCATTTATTTTTTTAATTTCTCGCAATCAAAAAGTGTATACCCACCATTATTTTTTATTAATATAATAGTAAGCAATAAAAATATGTAAAAAATTTTTAATGTAAGTATGGTCCAACATAGAAAAAAATTGAAAAAATCTATAATTTATGAAGTCGCGGATGTTAATTAATTAATTTCTCGTAATAAAAAAAGTGTATACCCCCCAATTTTTTGCAGATTGTTAATATAATAGTAAAGAATAAAAACTAGTAAAAATTTTTGATCTAAGTAGGGTCCAACATAGAAAAAAAAATGAAAAAATCGATAATTTATGAAGTCGTGAATGATAATTAATTAATTTCTCGTAATCAAAAAAAATCTATATCAGCCAATTTTTTGCAGGTTGTTAATATAATAGCAAGCAATAAGAATATGTAAACATTTTTTATGTAAGTAGGGTCCAACATAGAAAAAAATTGAAAAAATCGATAATTTATGAAGTCGCGACCTTTATTTTTTTAATTTCTCGTAATCAAAAAAATGTATACCCGCCAATTTTTTACAAATTGTTAATATAATAGTAAGCAATAAAAATATGTATAAATTTTTGATGTAAGTAGTATCCAACATAGAAAAAAATTGAAAAAAATCGATAATTTATGAAGTCGCGAATGGTAATTAATTAATTTCTCGTAATCAAAAAAATGTATACCCGCCAATTTTTTGCAGATTCAATTTTTTTCCATGTTGGATACTACTTATATCAAAATTTTTTACATATTTTTATTGCTTACTATTATATTAACAATCTGTGAAAAATTGGCGGGTATACAATTTTTTGATTACGAGAAATTAATTAATTACCATTCATAAATTATCGGTTTTTTCAATTTTTTTCTATGTTGGACCCTACTTAGTTCAAAAATTTTTACATATTTTTATTGCATATTGTTATATCAACAATCTGTAAAGTATTGGCGGGTATACATTTTTTTGATTAATAGAAATTAAAAAAATAATGGTCGCGACTACATAAATTATCGGTTTTTTCAATTTTTTTCTATGTTGGACCCTACTTACATAAAAAATGTTTACATATTTTTATTGCTTGCTATTATATTAACAATCTGCAAAAAATTGGCGGGTATACATTTTTTTGATTACGAGAAATTAAATATTTATCATTCGCGGCTTCCTAATTTATCGATTTTTTTCAATTTTTTTCCACGTCAGACCCTACCTAGATCAAATATTTTCATTAACATTTATTGCTTACCCTTATATTACCATAATATAGAAAAATTGCGGGTATACAATTCATATAGGTATAAGTAACAGAAAACAATTTGTAAAAATAGAAAGATTCAAAAATTCCACCAAGGTGAATAAAATGTGTATTCTGCAGGGTTCGTCACTAAGACGTCACTTATATTGGATCTACGTTGATGATATAAATATCATCCAATTAAAAATTAAAAGCTAAGCTGGCCATTAACGCTGATAATACAGCATTATTCTACGAAGGAACCCTCATTGAGATGAAATCGGACATCAATAATCTAATAACCTGGACAAACAATAACAAACCATTTTTTAACGAAAATAATTGCAAGTATATGATAATTAGTAATAAAAGAACCATAATTTGCAATTGAGACGATAAATTAAAATAAAATTATCAAATATGCTTAAAAAAATTGAAAAATTGTATAAACCTAGACCTTTCTTTAGAAAATTTTTAGTGTTAAATTTTATCTTAAAATGGTGAAGGAATCTTTGCTTAATTTTTATGCATATACGAATATTACTTGTATTAAATTTTTCTAGGTAAAAATTGAATTCACTTGAGATTTTTGCATAATTTTATTCGTAAATTACCCGGATTTACCTCGTGATTTTTATGTCAATGTTAGGGTACAGACATAAACAGGTTACCCGCTTTCAGATTACCAGTACCGATAATGTTTCCTTGGTCAGTTTACCGGAATGAATAGTTCATTCCTGTAGCAGGTTTTATGTTATAATGAATATAGAAGAGTTAATTGCTTCCGTTTTGGGACAAAAAAGATAAAATACACAAGATCAGAGAATGTTTCCTGCGTCGGTAATCTGAAAGAGGTTAACCTGCTTTGTTTGTGTTTGTACCTACCGCATTTTCAACTCAATACATTTTAGCGATAAAAAACCACTTATGATATTATTTATCTTAAATAAAATTAATTATGGATGATTTTTTCCATTGTAATAATTGTAACTATAACTGATAAATTTTTATTCAGTTGTAAATTTAAAATGCTTTATATGTAATATGTAGCTACATAGAGAATATTGTATATTAAAACGAATTATTTTTAATTGGTGCCTGGCTGCTTTTCGTTACGGTAATTGGTAGTAAGATGGGAAATACGATTGCAGACTTTGTTGGAGGGAAATTCGAGACGCTTCCAGAATTTGCATTTGATGCTCTGAGAGTTGGCAAACTTTATATCTAAAAAGGATCTTTGTGAAAAATAAAAAAAAACTTCATCGATTTCCGCTTTAAAATAAAGCGTTACCAAAAATATATGTTTCGTCACCTCATTCAATAAAAATATTTGCGTTATTGCTTAAAATACTACATAAACGTATCCATAACCAGTATTACAAAATTAATCTATAAGTTATAAATTAATTTGATGTACGTTAAAATTATTTGGTCACAACAAACGCGGTACATTATCAAAATTATAAATATCCAACAAGTTTATTAATATTGCCATGAATTTTGAAAGACTGAATGTATGCAATCCATTTTGTTTATATTTATCTTTATACATTAATTATATACAGAGTGTTACTTAAACTCACTTACGGTTTAACCAGAAATTACATCAACTTAATTTTTTTAATGAATAATGCGCCTTTTTTGTCATGGATTAACCTAAATATTTTTTGTTCTTGTGATAGTAGTTATAACTACTACTATACTATTAGATTTGATTAAATAGGAGGACTTTTTAATTAGCCTTAAGGAACTGCGACCACTGTGATCTTTTGTTCAAACCCTTGCTCTAGTACAATCCTGGCATCTCTAAATACTTGATAAAGCTAATTAGGGATTTATTAAGATATAACCTCTAAATTTGACGTTTGACGCTTTAAATAGTTCTTATGTGTATACAGCGCATTCGCGGGACTAAATTTTCATTTAGACCACCCTACTTCCCGAGGACCAACGCTAGACCAAGCGAGCATTAGTACCTTGTCGTATACATCGTCGAATTTGGTACGCGGACCAGCTTAGTCCACCTTTAGTACTCTCGGTGTATACGTAGTCATGGTCATGACTTCGTCTGGAATAAGTTTTGTCCAGCCGAAGTGATCGAATCTAGTGCGAGCGAATGAGTTGCATTCGCAGATGATGTGTTCCGAGATTACATCCTTCAGGCCACAAAATCTGCAGGTTGTTGTTTCCGACTTGCCCATTTTGTTGAGATGATATCTCAATGGGCAGTGACCGTTTAAAAGACCTGTGATTAGCCTTAGTTCGTTCTTGATAAAGTCAAGAAGCTTCATGGCTTTCTTAGAGTCTCCAGTGGGACACTATGTTGTACCTTTCCCACCCCAGTATCTCCTTCCGTATATGCGTCTTATTTAGTCAAATTCAGGACCTGTCGGTGTAACTTTTGAGGCTGATCTTGCCAGCTCATCTGCAATTGCATTTCCTTCTATTCCCTGGTGCCTTGGCAATCACATAAGGGTGAGCTTGTTCTCTTTTGCCAGTTGCTTCAAAGATTACCGGCATTCCCAAAGCTAATTTGGACTTAAGGGTATGGGCGTTTAGAGTTCTAATCGTTACCTGGCTGTCGGTCAAGATGTGAATTTGTGCTCCTTTGAGTCTTGGGTGCAAAGATTCTCAGCCAGAGTTTCTGCCTGTGACTACTATACTATACTACAGTATGAAAAAAGCCACATGGAAAATGATTTAACCCTACCATTGCCAAAATAAGCCTTATAAAATCTTATTTAAAGAAACCCGACATTTGCTAAAAATTAGTTATTTCCAAAAATGCTCCTCAAATAAGTTCAAAACTTAATACCTCAAGAATTTAAATAATTTCACATATTGCAATTTTATTTGGATATTAGTAGTATTTGGAATGAGGTTTGGTAGTTTTTATTAATCTTAAGAGGATTTTTTTTTAAATTTTGATTTTTGAAAAAAGTTAAAAAAATTATTACAATCATACCTACGTTTTTTATTAAATTTAATGAGGTGTTACATTTAAAAATAAACTTGATGTTTGCGATCGAACCGGAAGTGATATTGAAAATTGTTTTAGTTCTTGAAATGTGTTTTCTTAAACCAAAGAACTTGGTGAAATTTAAAAATTTTATTTTTATAAATAATGAAATTATAGAGGTGACCCATTATATCAGAATTTCAAAAGGGGCTTCCCTGGATTATTTTATGAAAATTTACACCCTATATTTCTGAAATTGCTTTGTTTCAAATATTCAGGAAGATGTTGATTTTAAGAAATACAAAATTTTAATAAATTAATCTACATAAAATTTACAGGAATTGTTATAAATGACAATCATCAACTCGGATACATGAATCCAATTTTCTACTCATTGATTATCGAACTCTTTCAAAGATATCAGGATTGTTTATTCCTTATTGAACTGCATTCATTACAGCAAGATAGTATAGTATCCATGGTAACAAGTAAGTTTATCAAAGACCTTGAAATTGTAGACTCCAGACCAAAGTCCAGACCTACGCTCAAGGATTTTTACATTCATTTGTTCATTATTACTTTATTTATTCATTGTTACTTACTCATCAATTAATGAAGAATCCATGGTGTATAGAATTGGTTAAATATACATATAATTAAAAATGTAATTAGATATATCTTCACAATTATCAAATTATATTAAAAACTTGGTGGTGCACTTTCATAACTTTAAAGTTACATTATTAGGCCTGCAAACGAAAGTGTTAAACACGAATAACAACAACAAATACTAAAGAATAAATTAATGCTTACATTAATCACATATTACATACATATTACATCCTCTTTGTCACAAGATTCGGTACTTCTCTCTTTTTGAGAATTTCGATTACGTATAGATGGTGCTATTTTGACATACATTTTGTAACAAAATGGAGGAAGGCAAGTAAATGGTTTGTTGTGTTTTGAGTTTTTATTAGATTTAGTAACTGCGTTAGCGCTTATAGCATTTTTAGTGACTAAAAATTGACTTATTAGTATACACATATAAAGTTTACACAATTTGGTTTTTATTTATTACTCCACTACTAGCTTTATCAAATGACTACCAGGACTGCGATTCTCGAATGTATGCAACAAATTATCGTACTTTTTTTATCAAAAGTCTACTGTTTTTTCAAAAATGTCGAAATGTCCTCAATGTCGAAATGGGGATCGAATGCAACAAATATCGAATAAAACGAGTGATTGGTTGTAGGGCATGCGAACGAATAGTTCCTAGACAAAGGTAGAAATAAAAAATTGACAGAAAAAGTCTGCCATAATTTGTGACAGACATTCGACAATCGCAGTCCAGAGGTTGTATCTGATCTCCGGTCTTCCTCACATAATTAAGGTTCCTGCGAAATGCACGTGTCTTTTTTTAAAGATTTCGTATTATGAGTATTGTGTGACTAAACAACATAAATTTTAAGCTAAAACTTCCTTAAAGTTTATGTAATAATAGTATATTATTCAACGAGCGGGGAGCGGTTATGACAACCATTATTTGCGAGGACGAATTACGGCTCGAAGCCCGAATACCCGCGACTTCAATACTATTCTTTATCGACAACTTTTGATTTTTCTGCTGTATATTTTGGATGTTTTAATTATTTTTGTCAAATAAATTTAACCTAACCCCTAACCGTTGCTAAGGTACCAATGCAAAAGAATGCCTAAGTAGCTGGCTTTACCCCGTGGATAAAGAAAATATGTGGAAATGCGGCTTTTCGATTGGCTACTAACTGTGACTTTTTGACTCATTGCTCATGGGGTAAAGTTAGCTACTTTCCTAAACAAAAAAAAGTATTCGTATTATTCAAGAGTCATCCACTACCATAGATATTTTTATCGACGACTCTTGCAGATCATACAGATTGAAATGAAGTGATTTTTGACAAATATAAATTATAATAAAACGGCCAAAGGAATTACTGCTGGAATTTTTAATAAGTACATATTTACGTTACTGTTTATAATGATTTAATAATTCAAATTACTGTAATAGAGTTTAAAAGTAATCCAAAAGAATTCCTTTGATTAACTCCTTGAAAAACTTATTTCGCTTAATATGTGTTTTATTGACCTGGTTTTGAACTAGAATTTTAAAGTATCCAGAAATGACGCGATAAACATTTCAATCGAGATTTAGTCGCACCTGCACAAGTTTTATGGTCCTCAAAATTACTTATATTTATGTTCTCTATTTATAATACCTAACAAAACTTAGAAAACGTAATATAGTGACTTGGGTGGTTATTTTAGTAAATACAACAATGTTATACTGGGTGTAACGAAAGTAACGCATAATAGCTGTAACTTTTTAATATAACAAGTTACATAATAGTTATTTATGTCATAAGGATCGTAACGTCAATCATTATGGTTCAAGTCATGAATATTTTCAGGCGAAGACCGAATCCAAATCAGGAAAAAATTAATTAAATTTTAGATAAAAAACTGCCTCTTAGCTGTTAAGTTTTTTCTTAAAGTTTTATTGAAAATAGAAAAATTTCGTAGCCTTAATCGAACAATATTTTTTATTTTCAATCAAAAACTCACGTAAACAACCTTGAAAAAGGTAGTAACCAGTTCCGAAATATTGACCACTTATTAATGGGCATTTGAAAATAAAAAATATTGTTGTATTAACGGTAAGAAATTTTCCTTTTTCCAATCAAAACATACGAACACTAACCACCCTGGAACTAAAATTGAAGTGCCATACCAGCAAATATAAATGTTTCATAATTAAGTTTATTATTTTTAACTTTTACCTATAAACGTTGGAAAAAGTGTACATTTACGAGTAAATCTAGATATATGAAGGTGATCTCGGATTTTATCTCACATTTACCCAACAAATTGGTAAATGTGTACATTTATCGATTTTGTACTTTTACCGTAGCAGCAACATGACGTAAAAAATAGGAAACTTTTTCTTCAGAATATTATATGCCACCCAAAAAATTGGAATAAAAGGGACAACCACTTAATTTTTTTTTTCAAAATTTTACAACTTTTTTTTATTTTTTCAAAAAGTAGTACTGCCATATACAGAAAAAATAGGTCTTTTAAAAATGTGATATACTAATGCTATTTAAAAAACATCTGGCTGCTTTATAAACAAAATAAAAAAAGATTTGCAAAAACTAGTTGTGTCAAATTAAGCATTTTTTATGTAATTCTTTAAATTATAAACATGCGGTTATTGTGCGTTACTTTTCTTACACCGTGTATGTATTCCTATTGTTCTCAAATAAAAGAGAATGCTTTTAGCTTTCTAGTGATATTTTTTAATCTCCACCCACAGGTTTTAGTTTATTTTATTATTTTTAGCGATTTTCTGATTACCACCCCACCCCCTGAAACTGCTTACTGAGTTTGTTTTTAAATAAAAATCGTAAGCCATAGGTACACTTATAGGGATCATAATTTATAAAATATTTATTATAAAAATTATACTTTCAACGTAAATAGGGTAAATTATAATAATTTACATATTTTACATTTTTATTTTTATTTTCCAATATATAAAAAATACCTGACGTTTTTATTATCCATTTACATCTAAGGTATATAAATTAATTTAGAAACCATTAAGATTTAATAATGATTTGGGACTAATTTAAAACACTTTATACCAATTTCCCGCACTATATAGGTGGCTTTAAAGATAACTTCTACTGCCATATTTCATGATAAGAATCAATTAGCTGGTCTTTCAGCAAGTTTTCCTACGTTAGGCAGTAGTTAATCCGTAATCGCTTAAAAATGCGATCAGGTGGTGTGAGGGTCGTTATCAATTCTATTTCCATTAAAACGCCCTTTTAGCATTTTGGAGGGGACATTGAGAGAAATTACAGCAAAGTAAACATGACCCATCCTAATTGATTTACGACAAAAGTTATTGTGGTTAAAAAACAGCTAAAGCGAAAACGTTTCAAAATTGTCATGTATGTTATGCATGATGGATTTTTTAATACAGCGAGTTGTTGCCTGGGGGTATTTTACTAATGGAATCCACGTCATTATTTTTTTTATGTTCAATTAAACTAATAGAATTTGATGATAATCGTATATAAAATTGTTATATAAAACTTTTAAAGCCATAGTTATAAACAACTGATTTTAAAGTTTAATTAGTTTTAAATTACACTACTTTTTGGGTAATGTCAATAACTTTTACAAAATGATTTTAAGGTTTCGTATAAAGAAATAAAAAGTTAAATGTGATTTGAAGTGGCCACGTCGGACGATAGGAGTCTCTTAAAAAGCGACGAGTGGCACATTAAATGTGTTAAAAATTCAAGACGACCAGACAAAATCGCGTGCAGTCACCGTAAATGGGCACCATTATTAAATCAGTTTGAGTTTTATATAGGTGGATACGGGGCGGTTCTCTCCAAAGGACCGTTTAGCTGTAATTGATGTCAACCGCCGACAACACTAGATTCACATTAAGATACCACCGAAATTAAAGTTTCCTTTTGGATTTTAGGCTACATTCAATTTAAAAGTACGAAATCTTTCTCCGTTTTTAGTATTTATTGTGCTTAGTTAGTTTGCTCGAGTTTAGGAAGATTAGTAGATTCCAGCTTTTGACAATGTGCCTCCATATTAAATTATGTGCCCACTTTACATTTTGTGTAATTTTACTCTCAGAAACTTTTATACTGTCTAGAAATAATGGCAAATACATTTTCATATTGAAAACTATCAGTTTTTGCTTCTTTCGTGGATATATAGTATTTTCATTGACAATTTGATTCACTACGATTATTATCCTTGATACATTTCTAGTATTTTGACTATTAATTTTTGTTTGCCATTAATGTTTTTATAATAAAAAAAGACAAATATAAAGAAGGTGTAACTATTTGTAATTTACTATTTATAGATAGAAGTTGAAAATAAACAGGGTATTTTATTTAGATTTGGAATTTAAGAAAAATATAAAATAAAAATAAGAGAATATATTATTTCAAACTATTGATCTTTTTTGTATTTAACTCACTCCGTAGATACATGCCTTTAGGGTTAAAATTGTATTTCCATCATTCTTTTTCCAGAATTTGCTTTAAAATGTTTTAAAGTTTTCCTTGAATATTAAAGTTATACTATACTGGGTGTACATGAAACTGGGGCCATCCCTGTTATTTCTTTATTTATGAAAATAAATACAAAAAATAGGTTGCTTTATTAACCCATATATTTTTATAAATAAAGAAGTGGCAGGGGTTGCCCTAGTTTCGTGTACACCCGGTAGAGTATGTATGATTATTTAATTATTCATTCAAGAATTAATAGAAATTACAACTCTTTTGTGAACCATTTTTACCACAATCTATTATCTTTCTAATAAAGTTGAAAATCTTCCAGTGTAATCTTTTCCAGATTACTGGATACCATCTAAATTTATTTATTAGAATTAGATATCTCGTCAGTATTATCTTAATACTTTTCATGCAGCTAATTGATTTGTATCCATGAAAAATTTCTTTTAACTATTTGCTAATCCTGCGTTTTGAATTTATTTTGTTTCATTTTAAGTATCAATCCAAGTTTTCCATTTTCTTGTTAATATACGTAGATAAAATTCAAATTCAAACAATTTTTATTGACACATACAATTTACATGCCAAAAGGCCATCGACCTTTAAAGGTCCTTTAGCCATATACGTAGATATTATTTCGTAATAATTTTCTTCTTCGTTATATCGAAAGGTTTTGAATTACCACAATTGTATTTTCCAATCTTCTGCTAGTTCTTATTATTTTCCTTTCAATATTTTTTGTGGTAGTTAGGAGTGGTACTATTTGTATCTGTTGTATGGTCTTTCTCAGTGAGTGAAGTTTTCAGAAATGAAGATATTTTGTCTTGATTAAAGAATTTAAGTGCGTTTAAATCCAGAAATGAGCCGTTCATTTTCAAAATGAGATAAGTAAATTTTGTTAAAAAATTAGTTAATATTACGTCCTATTACATATTAAGAAAACTACATGTTTTAATCGTTTAAAATAAAAATCGGCTCAATATCAGTACAAATTTGTTACTGTTGTTTTATATTGTCAACAGTATTTCAATGGCATTGAGTTTGCAAAACATTAAATATCTAGAAATATGAAAAAGTGGACTTGTCTCACTTTCAAAATTAACGGCTTAAATGATTCTTGAGTTTGTCACAGCGATTAAGAATTTTCTATTCGCTTTTCAGGTGGTCGTCCACCTGTTAATTTGTAGCTACGCTTAATAGTTGCTTTTTTCTTTTTTTTTAGATCTTACATTTTGCCATTGTTGGCCTTTCTTGAAAGTGAACTTTACTATACACTCTTCAATTCCAGGTTATTTATTAGAATGAAACAAGGAGTTCTTCTAATAGGAAGTAATCTGACTCCACCGTTGTTTTTCCATTTCGCCGTACATATTATTGCTCAATTCACTATTTTATGTAAAGCATATGAAAGTCAAGTTTTATCATTACGGCTGTGAACTTGTAGGTTATTTGCTATTAATTGTAGGAATATTTTAAGTTTGATGTTGGTACTAATGAATTTCCAACGCTGCCAAGAATGATCAGTCGAACTTTATTATCGAATACGAACATTGCTTCGATGCCGTTTCGAAAATACGATCTCTGTTTCTCAATCGAACTTTGTCACTCTAGCAAATTCGATTGAGCTTAAAAATGCATCACCAGACTAAAACTAAATTATTCCTAATCTTGTTAAAGATATGTGAATTTGTAATTAAAATAAATATCACTGGTCAAAAGTTATCGACATGCAAAATATTTATGTTTTTGCAACCTCCTGGTTTGTTCTGTAGATTTAATTTTTTTCTTATTTTATTTTCATCTACATAGTTTAGGTAAAGAAAAATTATTTTCATTTGGTGTATAATATAACCTCAGTTTATTATCTTAAAATTTTCGCTAGAAGGCCTGTATAAAATAAAACCACATAATGAAAAGTGTGCTGTGAAGAAGTGAATTATTATTATTAAACAACGAATTTCATAAGACGCGTTTTAACTGATGACTTACAAAAGCCTTATGAAACGTAAAGTACTATAATATTTTTTATTTTGCATTTTTATATCCATTTTAATTTAAACTCAACATACATAAAAATAACTAAAAGAAGATGTATTTAAGTAGCCTGTCTGAAAGTTATTAAATTGCAGCGTACACTTTTATTAATTTACTACCAAATATATCTATTTTTAACATACGAGTTGGTTACAATATTTTTTCGTTGAACGTGCATTTGATTAACTAGAAAAAAATATCATTTTTACAAGACTTCTTTAGA
This sequence comes from Stenus bimaculatus, assembly GCA_963971135.1. Lineage (NCBI taxonomy): Eukaryota > Metazoa > Arthropoda > Insecta > Coleoptera > Staphylinidae > Stenus > Stenus bimaculatus. The sequence continues at coordinate 58,422,748 of OZ020180.1, forward strand.
GATTCCACCTTTAAAAAATAGGAAGTTTCCTGAGTTATACCGATCATAACCGAATCGAATTAAACGAATAGGGTTGTATCATAGATCATATAATGTACATTATATGATCTATGGTTGTATATTATCATGCTTTTATCAGAGAGTTCTATAGTCAAGTAATGACGGTATGATGTAGACACAATTTTAATTTTATAAAATAAATATAAAATACCTATTGTTTGAAGTGTATTTAAAATTACATTTATTTATTTAATTAATAATTATAATTAGGTTAAAACAAATTAAATTACCTTTATATTCAAAATTGCCGTATGGGCGACGAGCGAAATTTACTGCAGCGCCCCCTGTTGCAGTAATTGGCAAAACATACACGGAACGTCAAATGTTTGAACTTAAAGTTTTGTGTATTCATTCGAAATTCTTGTTATTAATACTATACGTAATTTGTAGTGTGTTTATTTTGTTGAAAGTTCATTATAAACCTAATTTTTGGATTGATTGTTGGTAACAACTGCTTTAAATAAAAATTCCTTTCTACTACTTCTGTTTCACTGTAAGTTTCATTAGTTGAAATCCCAAAAGAATGAACCACACAGCAAAAAAGTCAAAAATTAATAACAGTGAAAATATCAATGTAAAAATTGCAAAAAGGTCATGTTTGAACTTGTCCGGTTTTAGAAGACTGATTTTAAGCATTTGTTGAAACACGATGGTATTTCTGCTTTCTTGGATAAACTGAAGTTACTTATTATTTTTTAAAGGAAACATTTTTTTCAGTGTTTTTCCTTCCTTATATTTTATTTGGCCACATTTTGCAGTCGGCTTATATTCCAACCACAAGCAACCTCATTTTTAATTTGTTATGCTATCTTTTTCGTTTCTTTTAAACCCAATAATGGTCGGCATAAAAATTTTCACTACTTTTATGGTCAAAAAATATTGTGGAAAATTCAAAATAAATAATTTTCTCCATTATAGCTCCAGAAAAAACGAATTAATTTTAAATACAAGAACCACAAAAATGTAACCGCATTTCACAACAAAGATTTATTTTGATTCCCTGTATTTTTTGCACCGAAACGCCGTCAGGGGGCGCTGTTCGCAATATACGCTCGTCGCCTATACTTCGTAGAAAACTTCGTTAGAAATGTCATCAATAGAGGGCGCCGTTAAAAATCATTCTTTAAACAAAACCGTCCATTAAAAGGGGTCATTAATGAATCATTTTGTATACATTAAAAATACTCCTTAATAAACGATTCACTATCAAGGCATATTAAAAAACACCTTGATAACCTAATTTTAACGTTATAATATTCCACTTTCTATTATATACATGGTGTCCAGTCATTAAGGTGTAAAATTCTACAAATAATTGTAAAAAAACTTCGTACAAAAAAGAACATTGTTACAACTCAAAAAATGACGATTTTGTGATTATGTCGGTGATAAATACGTATAATGTGCTCCCATGTGCATGAAAAACGTCACATCTCTAAATCTGATCTCTAACTGCTTATATGAAATTTAAAAGAAGCTTTTACCATCCAATACATGTTTTAAGATTTCTTTTATTGTTATTTCTCAAAAATTGCATTTTTGAGTTATGTCACTTTTCATACCCTGGTGTAATATGTCCAATTTCGCATCCTAATAAGAGAAATAAAGCTCTTGAAATATTGTTGGTGCCAGGAGCGTTAAATACTTAATTTTCAAGATAAAAAGCTCCTGTTTTCTAGTTTCATACGTTTGCCACTAGAGGGTGAGCAAAGTTCTAGAATTTCCAATTCAAACTATTAAAATAGTTACATTTCATTACGTAACTAATAATAAATATCGGCTATAGCAAAATAAAAGTAGCGAGTTTTTATAATGTTATAATACAGTGAATTCAAAAAAGACTGAAATCGCAATTATGCAACCAAACATACTCTGTAATGATTGTAGACTTGCTAAGTTGGTGTACCTGTTAATTTTCATTCAAATTTTAAATCTGATCTGTCACCAAAGCGTCTCTCAGCAGTTTTTCTCCGGGTATTTTTTTAAGTTATTTCTCAGTGTGTTGCAAATTTTTATATAAAAAACAGTTGTTTTCCAAACGAAAAATATTGCAGTTAAAATATTCGCGATATTCAATCGTATTTGAATTCACTGTACTGCAATCCGTTTTCAAATGAATGATGAAAAACCTGCATATTTTAAATACTATACTTCAAGGGCTGCAGCTCCCTTAGGAAACGAAATCGGACATATGTTTATAGGAAGTTTTTTTCCTAAATATAGTTGTAAAATCGCCTGCTTAAAGTTTGCTGTTTAATTTCTAGCACCCCGGTATAGTATTAATATTCAGCGCAGCATTGAAATTAGATTATTAAGATATCAGTTTTTAATATTCTTTTTGAAAGAACAAAATGTTTCTTATTATTCTTAATAATGAGCTACTACAATAGCGCTTGCAGGCGTGTGAAATTATCTTATTTGTCAAAGGTTGATTGATTCTATTATATATTATATATATATTATTATATTATTATTATAGCGATATATACCTACTATCTATTATTGTAATATTTAACTATTTTAAGTAGGCCCCAGTTTTTCTTGCAAATTTTAAGACATTTTCTATTTAAATTGGCACTGTAGTTATGCTTAAATACATTATTTCGTGCAATACCCAAAACTATTAGTCCGGGAGCCAGTAATAGAAAAAAACTGTATTAAACAGAATCATTAGAAATCTCCTCCATCTTAATTTGTAGAACGTGTACATCGAAAAAATTGGCCAGACAAATTCGTTGGGTAGTAGCTATAAAATCTTCCAAAGAAATTGTTTGGAAAATCTACTATTTTAAATAATCTTGCACCATCTGGCATATGATTTTAATTACCTAATTACTTAATCGAAAAAGAAACCCAACGGATAATAGTCGCCATACATGTTGGCTGGGTACAAATGACTTTAGAGCTAAAAAATGATATACAAAAAACAAAAGTATCGATATTTCGGACTAAATCCCAGTTTTTTAGCAAACTAAAAATTCTAAGGCGATCAAATTACCTCATGTTTTACACGAAAATTATCAAATTGCTAGATGGCCAATCCTAATTATAAAAATAGTCAAAAAAGCGGGAAATCACTTATCGTCAAAAAACGAACTTTAGATTAATCTGTAACTTCAATTTTAATCGGTTTTTAAGAGCATCTTCCTAGACACCCGCGATAAATTTTCCGTTGGAGATAATAACAAGGAATAGAAAATACATCCCACTTTTCTGGACCTTCTTTGCAAATTATGACCAAATAACTGATAATTAATGCGAATCCCTAAACGGTGCGCGAGTTCTGCAGTCATAAATCAAGTTTCCCTCGTTAGATTTTAATTTTTTTTTTTAGATTTATAATCTAAATTGATTAGGCTACATCCTGCCAGAGAGTTAGCTTCTGCTACATAGCACAAAATTAATTAGAGTAGTCCAAAGTTAAGGTACTTTGAGATCATTATATTTTTTTTTCTTCTGGCAGGAATTAAAAAAATTACTTCTAAATCATCTACAAAAAAATTATACAAAAATGTTATGCATACTAGCTTTTATAACTGCAGAACTAAACCACTATATTTTCCGTTTAGGAAATTGCTCTTAAGAATATTTCATTTGGGTGATCGCTTTTGCAAAAATTTTATTTTAAGTCATATTTCATGAAAGTTCCAAAGTTTTTTTTGTAAATTTTGAGTAAAATTTGGCCCTGAAGAGCGTACTGTTGAAGGCACATGAACCAATTTTGCGATTTTTTATGGAGGAAAATATTCTGCAAGCTATAAGCCATAAATCGTCTTAATCAGCCAAGTAGTGCGGCCAAAATTAATTCCTTTTCGATTAATCAAAAGTTTCATAGTTTTTTTCGTCAAAAGGTGATATTTTGGGGTAAAAAATTATCGAAATTGGTACACCAATTTCAAACCGCATGAAAAAGCAAAGTCTCACATTAGTTTCTACTGTTTTTTTCTCTAAAACACACGTCACTTTAACGTTATCGAAGAAAAAATCATCCTCCCCACTGGGTTGTCAAGAGAAAGTCGTAACTTCTAGATCTCGTAAATGAGGATGTTAGGAAAAAGGGGGCCCGATTTCCGGACAGTTCCCGGATGTTTAGGAAAATAATAAAGCGGATATAAACTGCAAATTTCTAAATTATTGGAACAAAATAACGAATTAAACATTATTTAATTACTTCAAGTATCATATTTTATTTCGTATTTGAATTTTTTAACAAAATTTGAATTTTAATTTTTTTTTGTTTTTTTCGTATAAAATTGTAAATATGCAAATTATTAAAAAAACATTTAAGTAAAAGTTATTTCTTTTTAAAAGACCTTTCAAACAATACCAAACTTGACCTATGTTGCCATTTAAAAAAACAAAGTTACTTCCGGTTCCGGATTGTTCCGGGTTGTTCCGGAAAAAAATAAGTTCACCAATAGATTCTTTAAGTTCGTTTTGGTAATGAAATTTTTTATTTCAATCGTCTACGATAACGCGTTCTCGAGATAAATGGGTGGGATGGGTGGTCTGAATCACCCTGTATATAAAAGTTTATCGGATACTCTTAAATTAAAGTATATTTTTTCAACTTTTTTAAATGATAAGTTGCTAGTTGAACAGATAGCATTGATTAATAATGGCAAAATACTATGATAAATTAATATGATCTAAGCTGAATCTATTTGGAAATAGACATATCCGTTTTCTAACAAACGAGGTAAACTCGTGGCTTTTTATGAAAACATGTATATGAGAAAAGACCTTTTGCAAGTTCGATGAAACTAGACTGTGCGCAGTATTTACACTTTAGGGCTATTTAAATACGAGTAAGTTAGGGCTAATGTTTAACTTTATAATCTAACACTGTAGCTTTTTATTTGCAGTTACAAGTGCCACCTAGTTCAAAATTTATCTGCAATATTTTAAGAAGCGTGTTGGCGGTGTTTATACCTAAAATATTTTTTCCAGAAAGGGGGATGATTAGATTTGCTTCGTGAAAAAGAAAAAGAGAAGGTGTTGTTAGAAAAATCAATAAAGCTGTGATTCTTAATTATTGGTAGAACATTTCTTGTTAATCAAACTAAAATTGATGTTAGACGTCAGGAAATCCTTAAGGAGCACTTACAAACTAAAAGTGGGAAAACAGAGAACATTTATTTAATCGGATTAAGCGCTAATTGGCCGCTAACCTACCGCTGACATCGTAAGAGCGACGCGTCGCTTCACACTAATGGATTTTAATAATTAGGGTGAAAATGTAATTTTATCTTACGTTAGCGAGTGGAAATATAATAAAGTTTCAATAATAAAAGCTAATAACTAAAATTGGTTAGGTGTTATAAAGCATATTCAGTGGTGTACTTTAGAAGATATAAGGTTTCCTTTAAAATGTTTTACCGTGTTATACTGATCATGTTTTCTATTCATTACATTTTAGTGTACAGAGTTCAAAGGTTAGTTTAAGGACCATAAAGCAGAGTGCTTGTTTGGAATTAATTATTATTATCCAATCTCTTTATCCTAAGATAATACTAAACTTGTATACCACTTTTAGCATATTTTTCAATAATGTTTTTTGATTTTATTGAGTCGTTAATAGTAATACATGAAAAAAACTTTGATCATGGCCATTAGTTAAATCCTATAAAGGGAGCTGCAATCACAGAATTACCATATTTTTCATACATCAACACGCTATTGATATTAAAATTAATAAAATGGCCTATAAATCTAGAACACAAAAATGTATTTACTTTATAGTAGAGAAGCATTATTTAAAGGTAATTATTTTGTCAGCGTGTCCGGCTAAAATTTATTACGTTTTCATGTCGGGCTATAATTAAATGAAAATCCAGAGAGACGGGGGTTGCTACGTTTGGGTTGCAACAGCCCCGTAGCACTGCGGTGCTGTTGTGGCTTGCCGCTCATCCAAAGGGATCATAAATAAAGTCAAGATAACTTGGTCCAATGTCCGATGGAAGTTCATCCCTTGAGGTAAATATTTTCTTCAAATCAAAATAAGAATGTTTTTGGCCATAAAACTACTGGGTTAAGAGGATATAACTAGATTTCAATACAACTTTGAGTGGATTATAAAAATTTCTGAAGCTATAATCAACAAAGCCCTAATAATACTTAAAAAAAAAACTGTATACTTTTTATTTTGAATATTTAGTTTAACTTCAATTTAATAATTTTCTCGATTGTCTGTAGATTTAACTTTAACTTGAATTTTTTAAATTTGCTTTTACATGGTATCCCCAAATTGATGACCAAGCTCTCTGGTACGTTGTTAAGGACCTTTAAGTGAGTACTGTAAAATTAAAAACATTTCTATCCACCGTAGATTAATAGTTATAACCAAAATCGAAATAGAACTTTGGCAACACTTATTCCACCTCAGAAGTAAGTCAATTGAACAGATGAAAGACATAATTATAAATATCGATTTAATCAAAGCAAATAAGTCAACTCTAAAAATATAGAATGAGCATATGAAATCAGATATAGAAAAGCTAGAAAACAGCCTCTGGAAAATAAAAATTCAGAAAATAATCCTAGAAACTCACAAAACAATGTTTCTAGTATAATAGTTATTTATGCTCCTAGGTAGTAAAGTGACTGATTTTAATCCCGACGATGTTTTGTTTCCCGAGGCAAAGCCGAGGGAAACAATCAGAGGAGGGATTAAATTCACTTCACTACCTCGGTGCATATAGAATTTTTTGCACTTTTTTAATAGGTAAAAGTTTCTACAATAATTTAATTATATGGCTATCGCTGTGACTTATATCGGTTGTCATCGGACGGCGAGGGGTATTTTTATTCGCCCGTCATAATGATTTATACAGCAACTTTCATAAAATATAGATAATTGTAGATTAATATTATAATTATTGTAATTGATTTTATAAATTTAAAAAAATAATAATTAACTTCACAATAAATAAAGTAGGTAAGTTTTGATGCAGGAATAAAGTTTACCAAGTTGAAAAATTTTTGCCACATTTACAGATCTAACTAATTGATTGAATCGATTCTGTGTACACTTAAAACACCTTTAAATTTAAAATTTAGTATCAATCTATAAAATAATAAATCGTACATAATACAATCCCCGACCCCAGAATAAAAATTAAGTTCCGTTCCAAAGCAAACCAAATAAATTTATTAGAGGTTAGAATTCACTCAATATATTGGTGGTGTTTAGACTAGACTGAAGTTTGCAACGATTGTGATTTCGCGGCAAATTCAGACAAATTACAAGATTATGACTAATTTTAATTTTTAATGACAAGTTACGTGAGCGGGAGTAATGTGATGACAAATGACGTGGGAGGGAGTAAAGTAATGACAAGACAGGGAATAAAGTAAAATTTGACAAGAGACAGGAAATGTGACGTTTTAGTCTCTATCAATAAGGACTAAACTAGCTCATTATATATAGAAAGTGCAAAAATATAATTATTTAACTTGAAAAGAGCAAATATCGTGAGATAAATATAATTAGTTATAATGTACCTTCAGGATTGAAAAACCTGGTGTAAGATATATAAAAAACCCATACCCTCTACTGATCATGCCATTAAAATTATAAAAAATAAGAAATCGTTTAAATATAATCTTAAAAGGATAGTCGGCAAATGTGAGCGCTTGATTTTGAAATTCGCTTAATATTTGCGGTTTTGCTCATATTTTTTTTTTCTATTGAAGCTTTTTTAAAATTTCTCGTTTTGGTACACAGAAGAGTCTTATTGCTAGCAGTTTCTTCTGGTTTTGTTTTTGTAAGTCAAACCAAATACTCATACGGCAGCAGTAAAACGGGCTATTTAAAAAAAGAACGTTCGCTTAGCAGCGCTTTTCCCCAAAATAAGAAACTAATTAAAATAATATTTTTTTCCAACGCTAGCAATAAGTTAAGGTATAAACGGAGAGTTCGACGTTGCGTTTTTTGTTTTAAGTACTGTGACTGATGGCTGCCCATTTAATTTTTTTTTCGTGAAGTTTATATGTGAAGATTTTGCTTCATTTAGTTTGATTTTCCAGTTCCTTACCCATTTTGATACTGTGTTACGGAAACGCTGACGTTTTTCAATCGATTTAGTTTCATCTTCTTCTACTACCAGGATTCCAGTATCATCCGCAAAAGTGGCAATGATGGCGTCTTTTGTCTCTGGTGTATCACTGGTATAAAACAAGTACAGCAATGGCCTAGTGCGCTGCCCTGAGGTACCCCGGCCTTTATTTCATTGAGTTCGGAATACTCTTCTTCCAGTTTAATTGTTAATAACCTGTTAGTAATATAAGACTTTAGCAGTTCGACATACTGTTTTGGGAGAATTTTATCAAGTTTATATAAATAGGCCCTCGTGCCAGACCATGTCAATGGTCGATGTTGAATGTGCATGTTCATGTTAAAAGTGATTCATTAGTGAGTATTTGAATATACTCACTAATGAATGTTTTAAGTTCTTAGGCTTTATCATTAGAAATAGCAAAAATATGAAAAAAACGTCAAACACTAATAACTATTATTAGATCGTTTATAAATTAACTGTTCTATAATATTGTCCCCATCTTATACAAAGTATAAAGAACTCATTGTAAAGGGTTTTTGCGTTACTTATATTTTTTTGATAAACATATTGTCGTATTTTAATCAATCCAGCTGAATATCTTGAAAACTAAGTAACTTCCTTAAAAATGTTTCAGATAAATGTAGTAGCGGGTCTAGGGGAACATTTATTATAGGTTATTAATTAATATGGGATTTTTTAGGATTTTATGGGGAAACATTTATAAAAACATCTATACGTAATCGAAATTCCCAATACTTGAAACTTTAAATAAAGCTGTCACTGCCAATGTTTTATGTTTTTAGTAGTTCATAATATAAATCATTTCTTGCACCCGTCCGTTAAGCCATGGACGCATCCAATAAAACTTGACTTGTAAAACTCGTTGCTTAATATAGCATTTTAATATTAAGATTCCTAAGGAATAAACATATTTTTTAAATTTATATTCCAATTTTTTCAACGCGGTGGTTATTCTTTTATTATATTATGGTAATGTATAATTTAAATTATCTCAGTTTCTTTTCAAGCTTGTTTTTTTGAAATAGGGGATATTTTAAAAGATTTCACTGGGAAACCGCAAGATTTTATTTAAACAACTCTTGGTCTGGTATTTTAAAGGCTGCGAGTCCGTATTTCTTTTATACGGTACGTACTGACGGCACCCTCGAGAGAAATAAGAAAATGGCTTTATCAGGACGAATGGGTCACATCGTCTAAAAAGAAACTCTTTGGTGACCATTTAATTTAAAATTCATTGACAAAGGTGGCCGCATCTACGCTTAAAAATTTAGATTTTAATAAAATATTAACACCAATTTTTCTTAACCTACATAATAATTTAAAACCACTCAAAGATCCATTATTAGATAGTTTGATAATAAAACTAAATAGATCTACCAGTCAAGTTTAAATATTTAAAGATTTAATTTTCCAGGCTTTTACACAATAGTAATTTTTTAAAACCTTTTATAATCTTTAACTTCCAATCCTTTATTCGTACATAACGACTGTATTTAAATCCCTTAGAGAAGGTGAATTTCTTTACAAAGATGCACTGAAGTATTCAATTGGTTCGTGTGTTTGGAAATTTAAAACCTATTTGAATTCAACTGCATACATTGTGTGCATTGAGTAAAAACTTTCATCATAATATATATTACGTCTCAGGAGTGCAGATTCTATCCTTTTGCTTTTATATCATCGATACTATATTTCAGATAGCTCTTTAAGAATTCGCGAAACGAACGGCATTACTTAGAACGTCACCGAGTTGGTTTTAAATGAAAATTTGAACGCGTTTCAGGTTTGTTTAAATTGAAACTTGGAAAATCTAATCCCGGTGGGTACAGACGCAATTAGCTAAAGGATAACACGATTATTGTCTCCTTGTATTAAACGAAGGCAAACAAATGTCTTCACAATTATCTAAACTCTTTTAATTAAATTTCCTCAGCAATTCCTAACAAAAACTTACTTGAATATCTAGAAGGTAAAGTGGGCTAACTCTAAAGGCGACAGTGGTATTCTTTTCGAAATGATATAAATTGTATCTCCTTAAAGGAAGCGGAAAGGAAAATGAGAAGGACGAAACAGTGTCATGAATAAAACATGCTGTGTAATTTAAGTAAACATTGTCGAATTATATTTTTATTACGTAAATGAGATATAATTATTATAACTTCTTCTTAAAATTTTACCCTCTTAAAATACAATCCCCTAAAATATTTCAACTAATCCTTTAAATTATTACAAAATACTGCGACAAATAAAACGTAATTAATCATTCTTTGAATTGGTACTTATATAAACTATGTTTGAAAACAGAAACATAGTAACAAATATTTGTTTAATTTTTGTTTGATACGAATAATAATTTATATTTTATTTATAATTATAATTATTATATTATTTATTGAACTTATAATAATTATTGGTCAATAATAAATGTTGTATAATGGAATGAAGTTCCTCAGTGTGCATTATAGTAATGGGAAAATCAAAAGACATTTTAAAAAGCATCAATGATCGTTTCCTTTCCGTTAACATAATAAATGTTGTATCTGGCTACTGCAAAACAATAAATTTAAACTATATGAGGTTCATCATGGGACAAAACGTCAAATAAATTTTAATTGAACTTACCAAATCAAGCGCCAAATACTGTTATAATTTAATTTTTAATTCAGGAACATGGCCAAACTGAAATTAATTTATGATTAAAACAAGCATTACAGGACTACAGGAAGTTCTGGTTTATTGGAAACTATCTGTACTACCGAAAGTCCATGACATTAATTACTTAAATTCAGTTTATACTTGACAGTGAAATTTATTTAATATGTAGCATAATTAATTTTACTGTAACATATGTATAAACAAACTTTTGTTAATAACATGGTAGACAAAAAGTTCACCAAATTATTAGATAATTTTGTTTTTGTGAAACATCTTTATATTATATTATAATATTATTATTTTTATAAAACCTTTTTAACAATTAAGAAGTTACACGATAAGAAATTCAATAAATTATGTGTGAGGGTAAAATCTGTACAATCATTACATGGTAGTGACTTAGTTGTGAACACAATTAGTAAAAAATCAACTAGCTTTAGGACCAAAATTTGCGGTGGAACCTACTATTAAGGCCTTTCCTATGGTCCCATTTATAAAGGACACTGAATATTGCATCTCAGATAATAATAACCGAGTTGAAAACAAAGATATGATTCGGGCAAAATGTACGAACATAATTACTAATTATATACATAAAAAAAAGCAATACTAGTAATAGAAAAAAATATTGTAATATCAAAACAACAAAAAATTTTGAAGATACTAAAGAATTTTAAAAAAATAATAAAGACTTAGTTGTTATGAAAGCAGATAATGGAAATAAAACAGTGGTAATGAACCAACTAGATTATCACAATAAACTCAATTCACTAGTTAATGATAGTATACATTATAGATTGTTAGATAGGGACCCCACAAAAAAATTCATGAAATATAGTGCGGACTTAATTAAAGATTTAAATTCAAAAGGTGTAATTAATGATAGAGAGATTGAGTTGTTACCAAAACATCCAGTGCCACCTCGTATTTATGGACTTCCTAAGGTCCATAAGGAAAACTTCCCATTGAGACCTATAGTGTCATGTATCGATTCGTTCAATTACAAGATTCAAAAAATGATGGCTAGTATACTCATCAATGTCACACCGTCATTAAAATTTGCAACTAAAAATAGTTATAGCTTAAAAGAAAAACTTGATAACTTAGAGATCAAAAAGGAACATTGTTTGATGTCATTAGATGTCATCTCTTTGGTCACTAACGTTAAAAAAGATTTGGTATTAAATAGTATTAATAATAACTGGAGTTTAATTAAAGAGTTCACAGAGATAGAAAAAGAATATTTTTTAAAGTTAGTTGAACAGGTGTTTGATTTGAGTAACTTCTATTATAATACCAATTATTATCAACAGATTAAGGGCTGTCCTATGGGTGCTCCTTTGAGTCCAATAGTTACGAGCTTAGTCATGGATGAAATCATTGGAAAGCTTTGGATAAACTGGGTGGGGACATTGAATTTTTTGTATTATATGTCGATGATGGGCTAACAATTGTACCTAATGATAAAGTGGGTGTAATATTAGATACCTTTAATTCAATCGACGTGGATATACAATGGGCCTTTCCACAATAAAATATTATTCAATGAATTTTATACTATGCATAGCTCTTTAAAAACCTAAATTAATGGGCAGGTTTGTTTTTTAATTAGGACAGCCAAAAAATTTAAATTAATTTATTTAGAAATTGTGTTCAAAAAAGCGGCAGCGTTGCTGGTGTTCCCGCCGTGAGTCCTCGTGTGCAGTCGTCTCTATCAACTCTACCAACACTAGAGTCTGTGATCGGTGATGACAGATTGCAAATGTCAAACTTGACAACCGTCAAGAGTTTATAGAGCTTTGCGGTGGACGAGACGGTAAGGTATACCAACAACGTTGCCGGACTAGAACTTTTGAACATTATGACGTCACGGATTCATAAATTCAATCTTTTAGCTCTTACACAAAAGATATCAAAAAATTGATTGGATATTATTTTTTATTTTAACTTTATCTTTAAGACTAAATAAAAATTAAAAAATCGTGGAAAGGCCCATTCACTTTAGAAAAAGAATCGAATGGAAAAATTTCATATTTGGATTTATTAATCAATAGAGACAAAAATAATAAGCTAATTACTAATTTATATAAAAAACCATCCGATTCGGAGGTGATGTTGAATTTTTGCTCTAATCACCCCTTAACGCAGAAGTTAAACATTATCCACCAAAAGGACCTTATCGGGTTTTGGGAGCATTTTGTACAAGAATGAAACTTATGCCACATATAAATAAGAAATAAATATACAATAGTGTAAAATATTTTGCTCGTTAGGAGACCGCTTTCGCCAAAAAACGCAATTGAAATTAATTAATTTTTGCACAATTAGACAACGATGCTAGTGTTTTCCTCGGCGTTTCTAACAATCGAAGTAGTTTGGTTGCCTATGTCATTTATTTACTATGATTTATTGACTTTAATAGTATAAAAATTATACAATTAAGTACATATTTGTTATGACTTGATTAGAAATTATTTTTTAAGTATTTATTTTATTCAAATAAACTTATAATATAAGAATATATTTTTTACAATTAAACAATTTTTACACAGTTGTCGTTTTTTTGCAATTTTTAAAATATTTGATAAAAAATGACTTTTCCAGTTCCCTGGAGCTCTGAAACTTTTACTGTAAATTCAATGGCTATAGTTTTAATAGTTGTAATAAGAATTGTAATATTACGGGGTAAATTAAAAATAAAATATCTTTTACAGGTTACCGTAAGAATTTATTGCACAATCAGGCAACATTGAAATTATTACATCTCAAACGAAACGTCCAAATTAAATGCACACTAATTATTAGTAAAAAGTAGAACCGATAAGGGACCTCGGTGGCGGCAAAGGGCTTGTAAATTCCTTCTATTTTTGTAGGACACACCCTTTGGCACTATCAAGTAGGCAAGATACTATTTACGACATTCGGCAAGTTATTTCTCCTTTGCTAGAATGTTTCATTCCAGTATATGTAACATGAGCGCGTACCGTATTTCTTTTTATGTGTACGCGCCGATTTTACCTGTTTTTATAAGTAAACGTACGAACGCAAGCAATGTGTGCGCATGACAATAACACCCAATGTGGGAAACATTACACTCCAGTGTGAGTCACAGTGAGTCAGTCGCCACAGATACCTTTGTAAAGCGCGTGCGTATTTGTTAGCCCGGCCATTACTTCTTGTTTGTAACAGTAACCATTGTCCTAAAGTGCCTTATAATAAAGGTCATTTGTATCTACCATCAGGTTAATCCTTTTGGCGATTGTATTCGATTATTAACATAGGTTCCACAAGGAAAACACCCTATTAGTTTTAAGTGTCATTTTCTTTCAATTTAAACGTAAATGAAAGGTAATTAAAATTTATCTGACAGTACTTGTCAAAATTTGAATTTTAAAATCCGCTGTTGTCGTGTTAATAAATATTTTTTTAAATAATGTAAAATCTCATAAATGTATTTATAATTCATATTAATTGAAGAAATTGGAAATATAATTAATATGGGGGGTATTTTAGTTAATTTTTGTAGATTTAACTTATTTTTCATGTTTGCCCAAAAACACCTAGGAAAACGATAAGGTCCTTTAGAGAGAATTTATAAATTATCAGATAAACAATTTCATAACGAGAATAAACAAAAATTATTTAATGCTTTAAGATTGAATAGTTACCCGGTTGGTTTTATTAATAAGGTTTTCAACCAATTTTCTGTGAATTTAAATAGAGTCCACCCTGAAAGAGTTAATGATAATCCAACAACATTCTATAAAATACCATACATCGCGGAGTTAACAAATAAAATAAAAAAAGTCTTAAAAAATGATTGTGCAGATATTGCTTTTTATAATGTCCTAGGAAATAAGAATATTTTTACGAAACTATAATCTAAATTACCTAAAGAAACTCAAAAAAATGTTGTGTATCAAATAAACTGTAAAAATTGCGATAAGCTGTATGTAGGACAAACAAAACAGTTCATAAAACAAAGAGTACAAAATCATAGGTACGATTGTAATGTAAAGAATAGTACAAAATTAAATAAAACACCTCATCATTTCATATACGATCACGAATTTGATTTTGAAGCATATAAGATATTAGATAGTGAACCAAATTATAGGAAGAGATTAATTAGCGAAATGATACACATCCAAATGAGGAAAAAAATGCAGTTAATTTGAAGACTGATACCAATAATTTAAGCAAAATTTATCAATTTTGTATTAATCGCAGTTAGTTTTGTATGATGCGCTCAATTGTTAGGCAACTGTATAAGCTATGTAAATTTTAAGAAAATTACCAATAATGTATATTATATTTTTATTCTTATGATATATTAAATTAACATAAATTTGTAATGTTTTTTTTAATTAATTTGTTATACTACATAATATTCCAAGTAGGTACAATAAATATTCAGAAATTATTTAGATTTGACCTAATTTCTGGCAAAAACGTGTAAGAGCTCTTATATTGATGCTTTTATATTCAGTGAAATATTTCATAAAAACTACTTCGTTAGTACCGTAAACTGAGATAACTTTGGCCCTTAAAAGTAGCTTAGGCCCAAATTTTGAAAAGAAAGATCTACTGTTAGTTATCGGTTAGTATTCTGATACTGACTGAAAGATAAAAGATATTTGTTCTTAAAGACCTACAATCCTACTACCTACACTGTCCAAAGTTTTTGATAAGATTTACGTACAGAGATTCAAAGAAATAATAGACTAAAAGAAATAATACCTGAAGATCAATTTAAATTGGAATGGTTAATAAAATAACCAATGGCTTGAGTAAAGTTAATGGTTGTAGTTCGATGATTTTTATGGATTGGTTTTAGACATAGGTCACTCGTTCATAAATGGAAGAGACCAAAAATTATCACAATGTCCTGTCTCCGTACTCTAGGCATTACAAACATCTACCCCTACATATTATTTGGTATGTGTTTTTACCAAATTTTTTTGCAGATATCTTTAGCATAATCCCCTTAAAAGGACATAAATTAAGGTTTGCGTCAACTTATATTAAAACTCTTGTACACACTTTGGATTCCTTTTTTAATTAAAGTTTTTTATCAACACCAACTTTTGACTGTTTGAATATACTATGCCTTTTTTTCTTGCAAATTGTACGGACAGGCGATACAAATTTCCGAAATATTCATGACATAGTCATTAATCTAGGTTTAATAATAATTATTGTAAATTCAAACTAGTCTCCATAACTGAAGACTACTTTTTATTGGTCGAGTTGCAAGGATAGTACTAACCAGCTACTAATGAAAACTAGGCATAAGTGAGATAAAGGCTAGACGAAAATCTTAGAGTAACTAGTATAATCCTAATAAAAGTCTACACATAATTTACTGAATAGTAGCGTCAAATAACTTTTAAGTAAATAATACAAAAGTATTTTGATTTTAAAAGTAATGGCGTAATTAAAAATCAATTTAATTGATAATAAAGTTTCTGAAGACATAAAGGCTGTTTATAGTTTAACGACGTGGCCAAAACATTTTCTTGGCAACCACAAGTCTCCTACTTTTCATGAAGAAAACCATTACACTAATTATATACATTACATTCTACACTACAATTTAAAATTCTTTTTATCAAACTGCTCTTTTAAACATGAAAAACGCAGAACCATGAAATAAAAGAGTTGAAGAAGCATTATAGCTAAGCAGACAGATTCTGAAACAGTTGAAAATTATTTATTATGATGGTTACTTTTATTTGGCAAAATTCCTTCTTCTTTTTATTATATAACATTTTAAACTGTTTTATATCTTTGCTATGTGTGTGCAAGGATATTAATCAAAATATATATTTTAGATGAGAAATCTTTTTTAAAAAAAATCAACAATAAGTACCTTTAATCTTCTTTATTTAATTATTGAGCAATTAGATAGTAGTGATAAATTTGGTCCTGATGGCAATCCGAGTAATTTGTTAAAAGAATGTATTTATCTCAAAACCAATCCCGAAATTAGGCGGCCAACGTTTAGGAGGTAATTCTATAACTAAGTTTAAGAAAAAAACTTTATATAAACGTATGTATATCCGATTTCGCCTCCTAAGTCCTTGACGTGTCAAATCAAAAACTGGGTTTTTGCTCGATTACTCAACAACGAATTATTGTACAGACAGGGGCGGACTGGTGTGAGTCAATAGGGCACTTCAATCTACGATAGCTAAACAATAAGTTAGTAACAAAACAAATTCAATGGTCTTTTAAACAATTAATATCCGACATGCAGAATGGATTTTTTCCTGAAAGATCTACTTTATCGAGTATTCAACCCGATTTTTTGAAAGGTTTAAATACAACTGCCAAATTGATTCCGTGTAAACGGATTTGTCGAAAGCGTTCGATAAGATAAGTCACTTATCAATATCAGCGCTTCTATTGGAAATTACAAGATGTGCTCAAAATTACAATACTGAAACCCAAATTCACTAGAGTTGACATGATTGATTTTCTAAACTACTAATATAAATTACTCAAAAGACTTTCTAATATGGTCCTTGAAAATGTCATTTTTTATACAGCCTGTATACTGGGTGTACACGAAACTAGGGTCACCCAAATAATTTTCTTTCATAAACATACTTTAAACTTACTAATGTTTAATAATAATTACAAAAAAATAGGGTGTTACATTGTAACATACTAACATTTCAAATTTTTATTTTCATAAATAAAGAAATAGCAGGGGTGGCCGTTGTTTCGTGGACACTTGGTATAATATATTTTTGTCTTGAAGGCTTTTCTACTGAATACAAAAAATAAATAAATAATTATAAAACGCTATACCTTCTGGGTTTATTTACCATTAAAATTTTTAGCCAACTGCAGCTTTGTTCGAAAGTAAATATTAAACTGAAACAATTCTGAACTCAAGCTACATGTTTCAAAGGACGAACTTTTTATGAACCTGAACTTTTTTAATAGTCGAAGTGACGTATTTTAATACCAGAATAATTAAGGAAATATTAGCATGAACTCTACAATATAAGAATGACATCAAAATTAACATGCATACATAAATTTATAAACTGTCATGTCAGTTCAAGAAGCAAATATTTTATGTCAATACAGAAGTACTTACTTATTTTCCAAACTATCCCCCGTGAGAGAAATTAATACAACAGAATTGTTTTTTTAATAAAAAGTTCATAACTAATTCTACATATACATATATAGCGTTTCGTGTTCGTTATTCCTTCGATAAAGATAAGAAAAAAATATTGAGACTTACTCCACTCTTGGAGAAGAATAAAATGAAACCTTCAAGAAAACTCCATCCTGATCGAGTTTCTCCTTATCCTCAATTATGGGGACTGGCGACGCCGTTGTGGCAGTTGCAATGCAATGATGCCTTTCTACAACCGCATATTCGAGAGTCTCAATTTCTGGGAGTGTTGAAATTTCAGGCTTCATCCAGGAAACTGATTTTATGAAGGATCGGCACTATACCATCTGAGACTGCACATCACCTACTTCTTTTGCGGTTCTGTTTTTTGTATAATTTGGCAAACTTGACTAATGTGCTACAGTTCCAACTGCTGCAGCTTTTGAGAAGAGTATGCTGCTGTGCAGACTTTTCCTTTGGTAAGTTTTACGCCAACAAGAGAACTGCCAAGTCCATCTTCGACTATCACAGACACTGAAGAGGAAACTGACTTTTCAATGGCTGTAGATATAATTTTCACATCTGCATCATCTTCTGCTTGAAGGGATTGGTATTATTTTCCTATAGTTTTTACATCAACAACTTGATTAGAAGGATCTTATGGTTGGCGTTCGAGAGAAATATCTCGTATTTGACTGTGATTTCGGTTTCCATGATAAACTGTATATCCAGGCACTTCTTTAGTTGATATCTACGATTCTGTTCTGGAACTTTTGTACTTATTAATATCTTGGCTAACTTCTTCCCTGATAATGGTTCTTTAGGAATTATACGTATCTATCATAAATAGATTTGCTAACCCAAACCACCTTGTAAATAAGAAATCACTCATGAGAAACTACGTCAAGGTTACTGAATTGTTGAATTTTTGTTAAGGTTTATTTTATAATAGAACATTACAATAAATAATTAGATAAAAATGCTAAATGAATGCAATAGTACTGATTTAAAGCAATAAACTTATCATATTAATGCAAAAATCATGAAAACCAGCATGGTAATAAAATGTGAAATACCTTGCATAATAATTTATCGTATGTTTTTACTTGTTTTGAAATATGAGATATTTAATTTATATTACATCTTTCCAAAAACATCACCCAATAATCTATTTAATCGTCTTTTTGATGAGTTCAAAGAAGCTGATGTCGCCTTTTATATTGCCATTTGTTAGAATCGCTTTATGCGTTCATAAATGGCCCGCGCATAAATCATTTGACGTGTCAATTTTGAACGTATAAATTTTCGCCTGCACATCTGCCTTTTGTGCCGAATGCTAAACATTCCCGTACACTTTCCTTCATCACGAAAAGCTCGTTTTTCTTTTTGGCCCAAATTAAAGAGCGAACGTTTCGCCAGTCATTGGATTTAATGCTATCACGCCGTTCATTTTTTATCGTTATTAATTAGGGGATAATTTAGGAAATATGAAAACGTAAATTTATGCTCGGACATATTTTCCAATACTGTTTAAATTAGTTTTTATAATAATGATTTTTTTAAATACATGTAAAATATTCTTATGCTTTTTTATCGAGTTAAAAATTATTTATTAAAACGTAAGTAAATGACCACGCACGGTCCCTATATGCAGTTTTGTTCGAAGAAACAATAACCGCTTTTATAAACGTGATGCCGACTGCTATAAATTCATTTTATATTGCATTTTTGCGAGGAAATAAATAAAGCGCAAGTTATTTACATTTTTATTAATAATCATGCAAATATGAAACGGAAACTTGATTTATTACCTAGAAAAGTACGTGGTTTAATTATTTTAAGAAATTTATTAATTAGTTTTTAAAACCTTTCTTAAAGTTATACTTAAAACATTTCTTTTCTTATTAATTTTTAACATAATTTAATTATTTACAGCAATACTTGATAAAATATGCTAGAATGGACATATTCTCTTCTAAGTTAAAACTTAGTACTCGAATAAAAATGTTTTATTATGTAATTTATATGGTATATGGGTCTATTAGAAGGACTACCAATTCGAAGGAGAGTAGTACCAAATTTAAGTTGAGCTATCTCTTATTTATAGAAATAATTGAATTTATTTGTAGCAAGAACATTTTAACAAAAAATAGTATAATCAACAGTAAAATATACAGAGTGAGTCGAAATTAACTTGTAAAATATTTTGAGCCGATATTAACATATATCCGATTTAGCTTTCTCAGGAAACTACAGCCCATCAAAGGTGGTGTAAAAAAGAAGATCTAGCTTTCCACCAATTATCCCACACCCAGTGGTGTGCTGGGAAAATGTTAACAACGGGCTCGCTGCCGATTACCAAGACCTGAGAGGGGGTTGTATTGGCGAAAAAAAAATAATTTTTTTTATTTCAAGGCCATTCGTTTTCCTGACACTAACAAAAATCACATTCTTTTTTTCAAACGCCTAGATACTAGACTTTGTACTTTTATTTGGTTGCTCAACTGTGTTATTAATGAGA
The DNA here is from genome assembly GCA_963971135.1 of Stenus bimaculatus. Taxonomy (NCBI): domain Eukaryota; kingdom Metazoa; phylum Arthropoda; class Insecta; order Coleoptera; family Staphylinidae; genus Stenus; species Stenus bimaculatus. Next base: position 58,443,200 of record OZ020180.1, read on the forward strand.
CGAACGTACATATAAATGTGAATTTTTAAATAAAAATGATAACAAAGCTTGGTCTATCTTTTTAATATATATATATGTAGATTGGGATAGTGAAATAACAAATTTTTAAAAAAATGAGAATGTGATCGCAAATATTCAAAAACACTTACAATGGGCTCGTAAATTTCCAAAAAAATTGACAGTGGGCTACAACTGCTAGCACTTTGATATCTTTCTCTTCAGCTGTTGCTGTTTTTCGGCGAGTTCTTTTTTTTACATGTGCTCTACTATCTTCCGTAAGTAAACGATGATATGTTACTCGCGAAGGAGTATTGGAAACATGATAATGGCTTAATCTAAAATTCGCCCAGCTTCGCCATAAATAAAAATCATATTAATTTTGTATTGTGACATACACAATTTTACTTGAAATTTTATTAGGTTCAATTATCGACAATCGCTGATATTCGCCTCGACATAAAAGAAATTGTTTATCAATAATAGATAGTTTTTCCATTGTTTGGGACATCGCTAGAGATATAAATGCCACCTTTAAATTTCGCCACATGTGAATAAATGCTACTTCAATAAAATATTCAAAACTCGTAAGACATGGATTTTTTAGAAAAACTGTAAAGAATAAATAATACATATTTTTTACGTAGAATACGATTATCTAAGAAAAATATGGGTGTCGATTTAAAAAAATTAGTTTAACCATGAACTGACCTTGAAAATGACTTTAAAATTCAACTAAAATTAAAACACTATATTTCCCTTTTAAAACGAAGTAATTTTTATTTACCATAAAACACTGTTACACAAAATGAACGATTATTTATGATATTCATTTGGTCGTTTTTGAGATGTTAATTATTATAATTTTCAAAGTGCATTTTTTAAATAGCATGATAGTAGGGCCACCCCCTAACGGATGGAGGATGTTTTTCGATTTTTGTGATACCCAACATGAACATCAAATTTATTAATTTTCTTAGCATAAAAAAATCTGTTTTAATTAAAACAAGGTAGTTGGTGTCATTTCCAGTGAAACCGAAAATAAAATTGAAGGCAAAATTAGTTCAATAAATGACAGGGGTGGCCCTAGTTTCATATACACCCGGTATACTGACACGAAAATTTACCATAAGTTGTAGTTTGTTTATTAAAAATTATTTAATTTTGTATTTAAATTGAATAGCGGCGCAGGTAGCTTTGTCAGCAATAACTTTTGAAACTTTCTATCTGTTGATTCGTATTTTTATGGTTTTTGCCTTGGGCGAATCTGATTAAGAACAGCCAGTCGGTTACTGAAGTTGTAGTAAAGGGAAGTTACCATCAAGGGTTATTGCTGACAAGTGCTACTTATTATAGACCATGCTAAGGTAGGTGCCGCTCCTTTCGTACTCTTTAAGAAATAAATATGGTAATTTTTATGTTTTTCTGTAACTCTAAGCATTGCGACACTATGGTGATGGCGCCGGGCAACAAGCACATCTTACGTAACATTTGCAAGGGACAAAAAAAATTTCGCTTGAATTTATCTACGAATTAAAATTATTAATACTTAAAAACTTATTAGGTGTCCTATCGTACCATATAAGACCATTTCCGGTATTTGAGGATTGGTAACAAGTTACCAGATGAGCGTTTTTTATTAAAACTCATGCATTCAAAATTTCATTCGAAAATTGATAGTACATTGTTCTCACTAAAAAAATAGATTTTTAAGAACCAACTTTGGAAGCTTATAACTTATTAGGGGTGCATTTTTGGATATAGCTAAATAGGGCCAAAAAGACTTATCACCAGTTACGGTACGTCCTGTATATTGATGAGGGAATATTTTCTTTTCTTTAAAAGTCTGTATGTTCCGATATATTTTAGATTGAATATGGTATGTACTATCCTTTTTTGGCATATAAAAGCCCTATCAGCATTTGAACTCTATCCCCATAGAACACCTACAAATGATAGGACTGTGTGTACAAGAACATAGTACACAGACGTTAGTGCTTCGGCTGCAGATAGCAGAAATAAGGTTTATTTAGCTTTGAGCAAAGGATGTGATTCTTCCATGTTAAATTGAAGTCCACCTTCATCCCCAAGAAGGGTGCAGTTGATGATACGTTTATAATGATTTTGTCAACATGTACGTTATATTTACTGGAGGTAATCATTAGTACACTATCACGACACCAGAGGTGGAAGTCTGTAAACTATACTATTGTTTTCGTATAACAAAACATCGTTTGTTGACTAAATTGCTTTGTAACAGATTTTCTATCTCCTTTCCTCGTGCACGTTTTCTATCTGTTTGAAAAAAAAAATACAAAATCTGTCACTATAGCAACATATTCAACAAATCAACAAATAGTATATTACGCAACGAGCTAGAAAGTGAGGAATTTTGTGCGAGTGTGAAAATAGCCGATCGAGCAACGAAATTCACTTTCTACGAGTTGCGTACTCTATTTTTCCGACGACCACGGAGTTTTTGCGACCATTATTAATATTTTGTAGTAACAACTAAAAAGTCATAACATAACCTGTGTTGGCATGAGCCAGCATCAGCTCATCAGCTGACATTGGAGTTATCGATTATTTTTAGTTAAAGCTGTTTTGACGGAAGCTAAAAAATGTTCCTATTTTATTTAAAATTCACACAAAAGTTAATTGTATAATGATTTTAATAATAAAATAAGTAATATTAGCGGGGTTAAGTATAATTTTTTTTGAACAGTCCGGTTTTTTTAAGTTCAAAAACATCCAAGAGAGGGTTTTCGGAATTCCTTCGCAGCGCCTCTATCGAAAATTAGAAGAAGTATTTCACAGTTACAAAACAGAAAACCAAAGTCACTAGTGTTGAAATGATAGATTTTGTAAACCACTAATATGAATGACATATACGATTTTCTCATATGGTCGTCCGGAAAAGATTTTTTCGTTACACGAAAAAAAACGTATAGCTTACAGACTTCCACCTGAGGTTCTGAATTGTTCCAAGATATTATTCACCTTTTGTCTTTTGGATTAGTAGTACTTCATGAATGTTAGTAATTATGATCGTTTCTCTTCAGATTATAAATACAGAAGTAAGCTTTGTTTTGCTTTAATCAAAGGAAGTCTATGTGATTCTGCCAAATTGGAGTCTACCTTCATCCCCAAGAAAACTGAAGTTGATGTTAGGTTTATAATATTTTTGCCTAGAGGTATAGAAGATTAAATTTGAATTTGCATATGTGATGGCTGTTTGAGTTGAATAAATATCTCAAAATTCATGTTGATACGGACTCAATATACGGAAGTTGTCCAGACAGGAGAGCAGGCCCTTGCATAGTGCCTTTTCGATCTTTGAAAATATGCATATTAGCGAGATTGTATTGTTCTTGAAACAGTGATTTATTGGAAAAATGTCATTCCATTTTTTAGTAAGATCATTGTTTTAGTAAGATTTTTGTTTTAGTGCGATTAATGACTCATTACTTTTTGTTTCCTGCTGAATTTATCAGTTCAAACGTCTCATGCTCTAGATGAGGATGAATTCTGGGCTGAAACTTATAGTTGTACCCTTTGGGATAGTATATTTCCCATAGTATGATTTCATTTTTTATCTATTATCTAGTACGTCCTTATTCACTAATGTTAAACCCAATCTGTTCTTATATTAAAGCAGTATTATTAAAAGACAACTTCGGAATTATCCTGTTATAGCTCCTGGTATTATGGAGAAAATTTTGGTTTATTTAGAAACAATAATTATATTGGTGAAGTCTAAAATACAATTGTTGGTGGTGGTTATGCTCGTGCAGCAAAACACACTAAAATCGATCAAGCAGCTGCTTTAGCAATGGAAGACATGGCTGTTGGTGGCTAAGATAGTATATTTAGGTAATCCAAAATTTATGCGGCAAAATTTACTTTGAATTAAACACAAATAATTCTTACTGAAGTACGATTGATTAGTTCTGAAATACAAATCATACTTTCAGAAATTAAATTGACGAATTCTGATTTTCAAATGAAATAATATTGACTATTCAACTCACAAGTGATTATTTTTTGTGACAAGTAAAACGTCAAAAATATCAGCGATTATTTCATGACGTTAATGTCAAACTTCAATAAGTTTGAAGTTGGCTGTCAAATTTTGAACAAAAAAGTGAAAAATGTTCGTTAAATAGTCCCTTAAATATGCACTCTTGTTCAAATTATTAGTCGAATATTTTTCATACATTACCACTCATGTCATTTGGGGTTAAAAATTAACCCCAAATGACATTCGTGGTAATGACAGTGAAAAATATTCGACTCAAAGACCACTCGTGATATTACATATGACTATTCTGAAATACAATTGATATTTTTTGAAATTAAGTTGATTATTCTGAAATACTATTGATGCTTTCTGAAATGTACTTGACAATTCTGAATTACATTTGATAATTTCCGAAAATAAATTGATCTATTCTGAAATATAATTGGAAAATATGTAGACTTTTCTATTTTATTATAGTAGAATGCTTTTTTAGTTCCTATAATATTCTTTTTATATTATTTTTTGACTGTAATTAGTTATATGTTGAGCTCATCCTTTATATTTTGTTTTGAATTAGCTAGTTGTCTTTTACAGAATAATAGGACTAAATTTAAAGCATGAGAAAATATTTCAGCTAACAAATTGTATATGTGTTAATAATGTTCGTTAGGCGTACTTGGTATTTTGGTTGGTTAAAGATGATCAATATAAAAAAAAATATAAAAAACGTATGGATTTATTTTCAAAAGTCACTTAAATCTACCAATTTCATAAAAATCTAGTTGAAATTCCCAATGCTACTGAATTTTTAATACAAAATCAATTTATTTTCCGGCTGTAAATGCAATGTTGATTATAATTTTAAATCAAATTGAAGGCAAGTTATTCTCTAGCTTTAGCCATACATTTATCAATGAAACCATCCTTTTATTTCATTTCTATGGGACGATTTAGTAAACGATCGGTGCCGGCTTAAACGATTTTATTGCTCTGTTAGGGTCTTTTTTCTACTAATAAAACTTCAGTGGAACTCAATTTATAATACAATCAATTTTATTCAATCAACGACTGGCTCTATTTTATCCCTTCTTAAATCAAATACTATATATTGTAGGTTAGGAAACGGCATTTTTTAATGAAATTAGAGAAATAAAAAAAGGTAAATTCTACATGGTAAAATAAAAAAATCAATAAAAAATTATGAAATGTTTATATTGCTGAGGAGTCAGGCAATTATTAGATTAGAAATATTATATTACATATAAAAAAATGTTTGATTATACTAATTTTTATGTCTAAATAAATTTTTGCGAAAAAGTAATGAGATAATCTGTATATGAAATTAAAGTTATATTACTTAAGTTTCATTTCCTTTCTAAAAATAACTTTCATCATGATATACCTATAAGAATATGTATGTTTACATTTATTTAATAATACCATTTATTTCTGCAAGGTTTGAACTTTATCAATAAATACAAAGTTTTTATATTACAACCTGAAAGCGCCTCAAGAATCTCAATAAACTCCCTAAATCAACATACCTCTTTCAATAAATCTACCCACCTAACACATAACGACTTCGTTTATATTAAAGTAATGTGTAATAATCTAGAAGAACGTATGAAATTTTAATTTTGTATATGTATGTCATTATAGAATCAATAAAATGCATTAAAATATTGTCTGTTTTATGTTTTAAATATATGAACATTACTGTGCATAATAAAGAACATTGATTAACTGTAATTTATATTTGTTTCAGAATAACGATGATTCTACGGGTGTTCATCGCAGTTATTGTATTCATTGGGTTATTTGAAAATTTATTAGCCACACGAACTGAAAATGATCGCAGAAAAGATAGAGCTAAACCAACAGTGACAACAAGTAATGGCAGAAATCCTTGTTCAATAGATGGTCAAAATTCGCCATTTTACTGCTTTTGTGATGGGGGAGGCGCACCAGGAAATGCAACTTCAGCAGAATGCTGGGTTTTTAACAGCAATATTACCAAGGATTACGCGGTGTGGAGTTATTTTGCAAATCAGCCTCATATCAAAACAATGAAAGTGATTGTTCGGGAAACTGGGAACTTTACATTTATACCAACAAAAGCAATTCGATATTTAAAAGAGTTACGACTTTTCGAGATAATATACGCATCAATCGATGAAATTCATCCTTACGCGTTCGGGAATTTGACTCAACTCGTCGAACTGAAATTTACGCGGAATCAAGTCGTCACATTAAATCATCACGCATTTGCTCATCTACCCAATTTGACTGAAATTAATCTAGACGAGAATAAAATATCCGAGCTACAGCGAGATGTATTTGTTGATCTGCCTGCATTACAAAAGCTTTATATAACACAAAATAATTTGAGTATTATTCAAGAAGGAACATTTAGACATTTAACTAAATTGCTCGAGTTGGAGTTATCGAATAATTATATTAATGTTTTAACCAAGGATACTTTTACCGGGCTAAGTGAGTTAAAAAGACTCGATTTGAGTACAAATAAAATCAGCATGCTAGGTGATCTTACTTTTGCGGAGTTGTGGGTGCTTGAGGTAAGATAAATTGACGTTTATATATTTTGTAATATAATTATCTTATTTCTTTTGTATACCTCCCATATCTTACTTTTTGAAACATAAAATGAATATTAATAAAACAAAAAATATAATCACCAGTCAAAATTATACAAGGTCTAACATAAGTACCTGATAATTGCTGTAACTTTTTAATTTAAAGAGTATTTGTATTTTCCTGCTATATATAGGGTGTTTGGTAGGTCACTACGTTAATTTAAAGATTCTTAATTGAAGCAGTTTGAACTAAAATGGCGTTATAGAATATGTATCGGTTTTCGAGATATAACTATCAATCTTATCCAAATTTACATTGTATTAATGCTTGATTAATTGTTGATATAATTTGGGAAAAATTATTTTCTCCTACTTAACTTTGTATTTCTTAATTTGAAACACAAGCAAATAGATAACCATTTACAAAATGATTAAAAAAATATGTAAGTCTGACAATATGTTAATTACAATTTTGGGTTTCAACTTTGATACTAAATACTAATTTTTAAGTAAATGCTGGAAATGTTCAAATAATCTTAAAAAGTTGTATTTTCATTTATCTTTTTAATAATGTATCTAACATTGGAAAATTCTTTCAAATATTTATTCAAAGCTATGGCAACTCGAGAACTCAAGTGCATGGACAGTAATATGTTGAATTACATTGAACATTAAGCATTATATTTCTGATGGCTACGTTTACGAACACATAATATTTGTATGTGTACGGATTTTGTGCTCGTCAAGAATACGAACACCGATTTCCTAATCATACTGTCCCAAATGAAAGTTTAACTCAGAAAAGATCAATTCGATTTCAGAATAGTCAATTGTATTTCAGAATTATTAATTCAATTTCAAAAACTATCAATTGTATTTCAGAACAGTCACTTTTATTTCAGAAAAGATCAATTTTACTTCAGAAAGCATCAATTGTATTTCAGAAAAATCATTTTTATTTCAGAATGGACTAATTATAAAAGAATGAGGAAGTCAAGAGTTTTTGACGGTGATTGTGCACGTGAATCAAAACAGCACACATTTCATCAAAAATGTGCTTTCGAAATTTAACATTACACCAGAAACACCAGGCTTAGGGTCTTATTCACCAATGTTAAACCCAATTGAAATAATCTGCCAAAAACACTTGACTTCCTCAATACTTTACAAAACGTCTTTTCTAAAAATATTTTTTTCTGAAATACAATTGATGCTTTCTCAAATATAACTGACTATTCTGAATTATAATTAATGATTTCTGAAATTGAATTGATCTGTTCTGAAATACAATTGGAAAATATTCCTCGGCAGTTAGGCTCGTCAATATGGAAGTTTGGTGAAAATAGAAAAGATGCGTGGTGATCCTATCACAATATCCAATTTTTGTCGCTTTCCATTGGACTGATATTGAAGATAATAACATTTTAAAGAGTATATTCTGGACTGACGAATCTAGCGTCATTGCAAAATAAATTTAGCACCAATGTTTGGGAAGGTGTGATTGGAAGGCACTTCATACTTCAAATCTGTCAAACTATTTAAATGGTCAAAATTATAATGACTTTCTGCGTACTGATCTTCCTGGATTATTGAAAGATGTGCCCTAATGCGTAATAATTCATTACATGAAGACGTGCGATATTGTCTAGCCCAATAGTCCGAAATGGACCAATAATGTGGCCAGCTAGTTAACCAGACATAACACCTCTGGATTTTTATGTTTAGGGATACATGAAGGAACTGGTGTATGGAGTAGAAATTGAAACTAGTATGCAGTTATTGCAGCGAATAGAATGCGAAGGTGAAAGAATAAAAAAATAACTAAAATTAGGTATAGCTACCACAGAAATATGACGAAGAACCCGACTTTGTCTTAGAAATATAGGATCACATTTTGAACAAGATTAAATTTACTAAATGAGCATTTCATTGTTTCATTTTTATTCATCCTACTTACATATCTACGTTAAATAAGTATTTTAAAACAAGTTAAAAAAAGTTTCGCAAAAATATTTTAAGGATTAATACTCGAAGGTAAAACACACTGTAAGAAAGTTTAATAACCAAAGAAACCAGTAACTAGTCTCAAAGTTGCAACTCAAAACTCTAATTAACAATATTTTCTTTTCTCCAATTTGTAAAAGGTTATTTACTTGTTCGGTGTACAATATTAAATTAATATAAAGGGTGTAACAAAAGTAACGCATAATAGCTGTAACTTTTTAATTTAAGGAGTTACATAAAAGTGTTAATACAAAAAACTTTCGGTTAATGAAAGGGCATATTTTGGCATTTTTAGTTTTTGTATAATTTTCTCTATTTTGTTGCTCGAGCAACCAACTATAGTTTTATAAACGGCATTAGTATGTTTTCTTTGCACTTTTTAAACAGTTAATTTATTGACTATCAAAATTTTTTTTGAATAGTAAATACAGTCAAACTTCCATATAACGTTTTATCACGGGAACCTTAAAAAAATGACTAAAAAGATTCTAATATTTACGTTTAAAAAACAATAGTTTGTTGCTATAGCAACTAAATAGAGACAGATATGTAAAAACTAATAATGTCAAAAAACACACTAAAATTTACTGTACTATTGTATTTAACTTTTTTTTATCTAATTCTTTAAATTAAAAAGTTACAGCTATTATGTGTAACTTTTGTTACACCCTGTATATTTTAATTACAGAAAATATTTTATCCTTAAAGATATCAAAAACGAATCAAGCGTTAATCCAATTCATACGTCATAAGATTGATAGTTATCAAAAAATCAAAAACAAAACTATATCTCGTATGTATGTATGTATGATACATTTTTACCAAACACCCTGATAGCAAAAAACTTTTTTTTCCAAACAACATAGGTGTGCTTTTTTTTGACTTTTTAGAAGAGCACGTTTTTCTATTGGTAATTTTATTTTATCATTTTAAGAAAAAAAATAAAAGCATCTTCCTAGATATCCAAGATAAATTTTCCGTCGGATATACTAATAGGGAATAGAAAATCCATGCCATTTTTCTGGAGATTCTTTGCAAATTATCAGCGAATCACTGATAATGTATGCGAATCCCTAGAGGGTGCGCGAGTTTGGGAGGAAAAATTATGAAAAATCATGAAATCGAGCATTAGTTCTACAGTCAAATCACAAGTTTCCCTCGTTAGATTTTCAATTTTTTTTCAGATCTGTATTCTAAATCATTAGGCTACATCCTAGCGGATAATCAACTTCTGCAACCTAGCACAAAATTATTTCGAGGGGTCCAAAGTAAATGTACTTTTAGGTCCTAATATATTTTTTGTACATTCTCCATTTTTTTCCTTCAGCTAGGAATTATAGAAATGACTTCTAAATCATCTACAAAAAAAATATACAAAATTCTTTTTAGCGTATTTAACTGCAGAACTAAACCACTATATTTTCCGTTTAGGAAATTGCACACCCTGTACAAGTGCTTTTCATGATAAATAAATATCCAATAGTGTTTAATGTTGTAGAAATCTTATAAGTGGTTGTATCAACATTTGTTTACTTGTTAAGCAAGTATCTTAAAATTATAGCATATAAATCAATAGGTATAAACTTACGCTACATGTTTATACAACTAACATTAGTCTAAGTTTAAGAGGTTTAATAAATGTATGGATTGATTTTCATTAAACTACAAGAAAAAGCTTTTTCGTGTTTTGGAAATTCGAATTATTAATATATGCACAGTTTATAATTAAAATAAAATATATTAATTTAATTTTTTATAAAAGTATAATCATATCATCAAAATTGCGAATTTTTTTTGGGGTATAGAGTTAAAATTTGGTATGCGGATGGACGAAAAAATTTATAGGTGAATGTCACTTACGAATTTCTCTAACGTTCGATTTTAATCCACTTGCTTTAGCTTCCTCAAAAGCTTTAAAAATTTTTTCCTATTGAAAGTATTGTTTTAAAACGAAAAACTGAAAGAAAAAATAAAAAAAATATATTTTTTTAGTTAAAAAAAAAACGTATTTGTACTGAAACTATTCTTGAAATATTTTTTCTACTCATGGTGCCATTCAATTAACAAAAGTTGCTTGTAGTTTTTCGGACGTTTTTGGAAAATTTTTTAATACCCGATTATATTAGTATTCTTTGAAACATTTAATTTGAAATATTACTTATTAAAATCGGGTAAAAAATAACGAAGCTACTTTGTTGACCATTTTTTGTATAGTACAACCTTTTGTGAGGTTTTACAGGCCTTAATAAATCATTTTGCTGTTCTTTGAATTATGGTCATGTTCGTATATTTCCGAAGTACAATCGGGTTTAGTTTGTACTTCCAAGGAGTAGAAATACAATTTCTACTCCATCTATTTGGCAACCCAACATACATGAAAAGCATAACATATGACGTATGTAAATTAAATGTCACATATTACAATAATTTTTTACATTATTATTTTATAAATTTCGACGCTTCAAGACAAAATGTCCTTTTCAAAGTAAACAAACTTCACTCCTAATAAAACAGTCTTTTTATTTTTACCATAAAACATACACATTTTTTCATATTTTGCATAAATGATACCATACTTAATACATAATTGTAAATTGTCCATATGCACACATTTTTCTAAATATTAGTGCATATATTTCGGTCTTTGGTTATAAGCGTGAGAAGATAGATATTTACCTGCTATTATTCAAATTCGAAATATACTGGGTGTTTCCAACCAAGTGTCGGTAACATTGGGACAATTGACAATTGTTTTTAGATAAAATTTTTTCAGAGCATCAACCATCTTTACCCTCTCATGACGCTATTATCATCCTTAATGAAATCAATTTTTGGCAATAATATAAATTTTATATATGGAAAACTCCATAAAAGAAAATGAACGAAATTCGGCGATAAAAATATTTACTCGGTATATCCGAGAAAAGACTCGTTACAACTGAAACTTGCCTCCGTAATTGCTAGTTATTTGTCATTTTCAACCAAAATATTATATCGACCTTTTCATTAATGACGACAGCATAAAAATTTTATTAGTAAAAATACAATTCCATATTGGTTTACACTTTATTTTTTAATATCACAATATTTTGTACTTTACATTATAATATCAATAATAATTTAAAATATTAAAAAACTCTTGGAAAATATGTTTTTATTATTATTTTTATTAAAAAATACTTCACCTATATTTTTTAAAGCTTGGCATTCCGCGGTATTAGCTACATCATATTTATTTTTTCCAATTTGAGTATGCTGACGAAATTATTTATAATCGTTGAAAAGTTAAATTTTATCGTTCAAAGCATTTTTATACGATTACATGTAGGTGCACTTAATTTAGAAATATATTGTGCTTAATATTGCGTTATTCTACATTGTACCTATCGTAATCCTAAAATGCAAGTGGTGATTACTGCTGAGCTTGTAACAATGAAACCTCAGCTCTGTGAATAAAATTTGAATAGAATACATCTATAACATTAGCGTACGAAATTTGAATGAGCTTGTAGTTCTGGTATATGAGTTAAGGATTTTCACATTGTTCGTTATATAACAATTGTTGTAAGGTAGGAAATGTTGTAGTTACAGTTAGTAGGGCGCGTTGCGTAAATTGCGCCCTTGCAGGAAACATCCAGCCGGTTTATAGTACAATCAGCCACATAAGACGATGCAGGTTTGTGATCCTTTATTTATCCAAATTAATCACAAAATCTAAGCAGAGTAATCAACATAGCTTACTATAATAGAAAACAAATGTTAATCTTGCTGAACTCGAACTTAATTAGAGATGAAGAACCCGTTGTTACATTAATCACTAAATTTTAATGTTTAATAATTACAGTATCGACACTTTAATGAAATTAATAGAGCTCGTAAGTATCTTTCTATCGTAAAAAGTTTTAAATTAAAAATTTTCTAGAATTTTATATTAACCCTTTTACTGCTAAATCTGCATTTTTTGAAAAAAATTGCTGACTGAAATTCTAAATTCCATATTTTATAATGATTTTATACAAAAAAAAATTTTTTATAAACGTAATGTAAATTTAATGTGTACAATTGTGACCGCTGGGATTAAATTTTAGTTTTAATTGTAATTTTAACTGGAAGTTAAAGGTACTTTACATTTTTGCTTTGTCAGAAACAGAGCTTTAACCTGCTGGTCAAGATCATGGCGATATTCCTAAATAGTGCGCCACTAAGAATCTAAAGCTTTTATTTGAAATATTTTCAAAAATAAATGGACGTTGCCGAACTTTTAGTATACTCTGTATGTACAATTATCGCTATGAATACCATCTATACATATGAGAAACGTTTTTTTTCAAAAATCACAACTTTTATTAAACAGGGTATAAGCAAATGTGTACAGAAACATCTGGAGGCTAAATCTAAGATATAAGTAAAGAATAATATTTTTGATAAAAATATATGTAATAATATTTTTGTCTATCATGTTCTACTTTTGATACTGAAAATTTATATATAAAAGGGGCACCTACCCCCAAAAATATACGATCCTTTAATTTTTTACACTAAATACTAATTTTACCTTTCTTGCAAATTTAAAAATAGAGTTTCCTCCAAGTTTGAAAAAAAAAATTCATGGAAGGTTTAGAAGATATGCTAAAAAACAGGAAAAAAATAAACACCTGCTTCAAAAATTAAATCCAGAATATATACATTATTGTTGTTGTTAAATTATGTTTAATAATTGCTTAGTAAGTTAGAAAATTATGAAGACAGAATATTTTATAATTCCAAATATTTGCCTATAGTTTTAGTCATAGCATCTTCACCATAATTTGCTCACGTGTACTAGCCTGAATTTTTCATTTTTGGTACATTTTTCTTTATCTTAACTTTTATGAGAGTAAATAGTAAATCACTTGTTGCGCAATTCATTTTTTTTTAAATGTCGGTAGTGGTACTTATGATGATGTCATTTATCATTACTTTGGTTGTTTTCTGTTCCTGTAATTGTTAGTTATTAGTTTTTTTTTAGAAGAATATCCGCGTAAATATTTTTTTCCAGATGATATTAAAAGTGAATGATTCAAGTCCCAACTGTATCAACAAAAAATATTTATTAAATTTGCAGTGCGACTAGTTTCGCTTTCACAAAGGCATCATCAGGCCCATTAAGAATTCACAACTTGACATACTAACAACATCTGGTACTCCTCATTCTGTGACAATCGGCGGATCGGAATATGAGCAACAATGCTTTTGTACTAACTAAGGTTATATTTAGGCATCCTCAAGTAATTAGGCTCAACTAACGATTAAATAAAAATATTGGTAGGAACATATGGATGTAATCAACATACATACAATCTACAATGATCACAGAATTCTGTGATCAATATAACCTACAATGTACAAATTTTTTTAAAATTAATTTCATCCATAGATTTTAATCGTTTTATTTCTATTGTTATTTCACATATAGGTATATCACAGAATTCTGTAGGTATACAATTTGGATTTGAATTCACCTTTACTCTCATTAATTACTCAAAATTTCATTTTTTTTTTCTATTTAGAATCATTACAATGACTAGTAAAAAACTGGAAGGGGTGCTATAATATTCAGTAAAGCAGCTTTCTTACTTTACAATTGTGGTTAATATAACTTATATCGTCATTAGTGTTATAAAAAGTTCTGGTCAGAAAGGGGTTAAATTAATAATGAAAAATGGAAGATTTTCTATACACCATGAAATTAATGAATTAATTATAAGAGTCTAAGTTCTTCTGGTATTTTTTCCATTTTGGAACCAGTAGAGATGATGGGAAAGACCTGACGGAATAACTATGATTCCTTGAAGTATGAGCAAGTGTTTAATATGGGATTTTACTTCTGTTGACAAAATGGCTACTTCATATTTAAAATCTTCATCTAGTACCGGTGGTGTAGTTGCTTTAATTGGAGAGAAAAATAAAATATCTAAATATAGCAAACTTTCATGGATTTTTTTATCCAATTAGTATTGAAACTTGATCCCTTCAAATAGAATTCACGGATGATTTTGAAAGAAAAAATAAAAATGCCCAAGATGAACTTCTTTTTTAATTCAACGAAATAGTATAGCAGTACATAGAGGCAATGCTGGTTCTATTTTTGGAATACTTTCTAAATGCTCTAGAAGAGATTTACTTGGTTTCCTCACAATTTTCGGACAGAGTTTCTTCTATTTAAGTTGTTCACTAGTGGCTTAAAATGTAACCAAGACCAAAAGTTTTATGCGAAATTCTCAAGAAGCTTTTTATTATTTCGTCATAGATGATTATTTTGGAAGATGAAAAATTAGTCAGAAGATTCTTCAGAATGTGTAGTTAATACAACGTCTTTAAAATTACAAATTCAACATTTTGCATCACGTTTTATGGATAGCAGTATGTTCAATATTTCGCAGATATTTATAGTAACGTTTATGCGAAAATGTCAATAGGATTACTACCAAAAACAACGCCTATTAATGCCGAAATTGTTTAAAAATTAAGTGATTCAGTAAGAATTTTTTGGGTAGAGATTTAATTGGAGAACTTTTCAGTCTAATTGTTCAATACTTAAATGAATCAAATATGGTAACTGCTTAGTAACTTTTGATTTATTCTGGGATTTGTCCAATACCGTATAAAACGTCCTGTATTCTCTGTTCTCTGTGTAGTGACAGTTTTACCAGTGAAGAAATATCGGATAGTTCTGAGAGGCCTACCTTTTCAAAGTGTCTTATTTGCTAATTTGAAAAGGTTTTGTTTTAAAACAAAGTTGTGAAAAAATTGATTTTCCTCTGGAGGGATTAGATTTAACAAATTACTCAGCCAAACCCGATAAAAAGTGTCGATACAATTTATACGCTCTCATAAACCATAGTGGCCCATCTTACAGTGGAGATTAGACTGCTTTTTATAAACACCCTTTGTCACAGGAATGGTATGAATACAATGATTCTGTTACGACAATAATTCTTTTGTAATTATATTAATATTTATTAATTAGAGATAATTTTCGAAATTAAAAAAAAATCATTATTTTAATATTACCTTTATTTAAATAGCAATAAGATTACTTTCTATTAAAGATTTATTTAACTATAGAGGTATTTATTGGAAAGCTTATAAATTATATTAAAATCAATATTGCATTAAAAGTAAATATATTACACAAAAAACTGAATTAAATTTTACAAATACACAAAAATGACATTGAAATAAAAGTAAATTATATGAATCCATAATAGTGTTATCTGGTAATTGCAAATAAATTATAATTTTTTACAGGCAAATAAAAATATAAGGCTGGTTTTCGTTTATAGTTTCATGTTTATTTGCACTTTACAATTTAATAATCATGAAACTGGCGAGAAATTCAATTTAAGGGTAACATACCTTTCAAGTATTTACCAATGTTTTGTATTTTCTGTTATATTTTATATTATTATATCTGTTTAAAAAGCACTTTAATTGTTAAAATTACTTCAAACATTTAACTTCGCCTCTTGCTTTAAATTTTATTGTATATCATGGAATTTATGCGAAGTTTATGTGGGTTGTGAATCAATCGTAAATACCCGCAATGTTTACATATTTGTTCATATAGCGGGTGTACACGAAACTAGGGCCACCCCAGTAATTTCTTTAGTTATGAAAATAATAATTTGAAATTTTACTCATGTTATATGGAATAAGAGAATGCATTTATTGAACACAATTTTTTTTAATTTTACTTCCGTTTTCATCGGAAAAGACATCAACTTATTTTAAAGTAACACCCTATTTTTTGTAGATATTATTAAAGATTGGTAAGTTCTGCGTTGAACAGTCTAATAAATAGTTTCTTGTAAAATAATCTTAAACGCCCATCCCACTGGTAGGGAGACAATCCCATAAATTTTGTCAGTACGTGAAAACTTTAGGTTAGACCATCATAATTTTCGTAACACATAATGATTTGAAATGACTGCAATGTAACATAGCGACCATTCATAATATCTTTCTGAAGAACTCTATATATACTGGGAGCATTGGCATGCTATATGAACATGACCGTTAGAGTCCTTTAGGACTGTGCAAATCGCATGCCTATATTTTCAAGACCTTAAATTTATTTTAAGTATCTTTTGCTAAAAGGGCAAGCAATATTAAATCTGAGAAAAACAAATTTTTTGTGAATATGGAAATACAATTTTCCATATGACCGGAAAGCGCGGGTAAATATTCTCTCCTCCAAAAGGCATGGTGTATGAAATCGGTGACCAAACACTGTCACCAGCTCCAGGTCTAATAGGCATAGATAATACAGGGTGTCCCAGATACTACCTGTGCCATTCTTTATTTTTATCTTTGCCGCTTATTACTGAAGAAATAAAAATTAGTGCCAAAGTAAACCTAAAGAATCTTTTAGTGTAATTCGTTCAAAGTTGTAGTTGACTGCCAATTTGCAAAATCAATAATTTCATCTATTAATTGATTGACTTATCGTGATGAAATTCAATTCAAACAAATCTATATTCTGCATCTCCCATAAGAAATAAAGTTGATTTTCAAATTTTTGATTGGCTGTGTGATAGATCAAATGTAATATAATTTTTTGATTCCTCGTTAAAAAATATTTTAGTTTGAAATTATCTAAAAGTATATAAAAGAAAGTATACAAAATCTAAAACTATAAAAGCCTAGATGGAAAGCATTAGAAGAGGTAGATCGATATTTACAATAAATATACGAATCAGAAGTAAATTCCTGCCTTCAATTAGTGGCGAAGGTGCACTAAGCAACAATTGCATAAGCTGTAGAGTCAACGTGGTGAACGCTGCGTTTCGTGCTTATTAGCACTCATCAACATCACATGCTACTTGCTCGGGTCCTTTTCGTAAGGACATCATGCTGAATTGTTAATTGCTACGTCTTCAGGTCTGGCTTATGTACGACAAAACAAGCGTTTCACTTAGTAGAAAAGAGGACAACCATCTAACGTTAGATTCGGAAATTATTGTAGCTTGGTGAACCTTCACCACTAATTAAAGGCAGATCTAGTGAACATTTTCTTCCGATTCGTATATTTAATGAAACTAAAACACTTTTCATATATAATTTTCTCATTAAAAAACATATCCTGGTTACTAATGCCATTTATAAAAAATCCAGTTAATGTGCAATCGGGTCAATCGATATTTTACTGTAGGTAATTTATAATATTTTGCTTATCTCTTCATGTTTAATTTTAATTATATTAAGTATTTTTTTATTCCATTTTTTAAAACACAATGCTTATCTCCCAAAATAGGAGCAACAGGTATCGATCACTAATTTTGAAGCGTTAGTGAAAAATATAAAAAAAAATAAAAAACATAAGAATTTTGATAGGTGTTAATGGAAAGTATTATATGTATGTCTTTTCTTTTTATGCAAAATTAAATTCTGACCAAACTGACCTTTCATGAATTTTACCTTCCATTTTAAACGCTAGTTAACAAACACGGAAACGCTTTTAAATCACAAAATATCCACTATGATTATATATTTATTATCTACAGCTTAATAAATTATAATTTTCCCGCTATTAGCACTCTCTGTGTTATTAATTAAAAGGATATCATTACGGTTCGTTACAAAAGCCGTGAATAGATCGGAAAGGATGAAATAGCATGCAATCCGTCAAAGCTAGTTTTATTTTTGGGCGATAGCCGAGAGCGCGTTATCAAAATCTCAATTGGGTCGACTTTTAGGCGTAAACGCGAGGGCAATAATTTTGCCGCAGCAAATTACCATTATTAGACCGACCGATAAAATCTGCACAATATTGTATGCGTGCTAAGGGAGGTATACTTTTATGAAATATTAAATGAACCTTATTTACATCGACAAATTAAAAAGGGAAAGTCGTAGTGTGTACACAAAGGGAAAGAAATTAATTTTTAAATGAAGTATAGACTTTTTCTTTAAAATATAAAATTTTTAATTTATTTAATCTAACAAATATTTATTTAAACTTATTTTAAGGATTGAAAACATTTGGATATTTTTATAGCCAAAGAGCATTTATGCTGTTCTAAAATTCCTTTAAAACTCAAGTGTCGTATTCCAAAGTTTCCAACTGCCAAAAATTATTTACTAGAAAATCTAATAAAATTCTAAATTAGAGCTTACAAATAAGTCTATTTTGAGCACTTCAGCATAAAAAGATAACCTAAACTCGTTAAAGCAATCTTATCAGACCACCGAACAAGAATTCGATAATGTTAATATTGTAGATGAGAAGTAAAGTTAAATTATATAAATGACTTTACATAATTATGTGGACAATATGCCAAAAATAAGAATTCCTGTCCAAATATATGTATGTGTAAGTTATTTCGATTTTTATATCGAGGGGAAGTTTTTTAAAAGAATGTATTGTTATATTGGTTAGATCTAGCAATTAGTTGAATGTCGAACAGCTGATTTTAGAAACAGCCAATTAGAAGAGGATTAGCTACCATAGTCGGTACTATGCTGGATGATAACACTCTGCATTACTTATCACGAAGATTCCTTGACGGTACGTGGAGGTTCTCGAGAGCTAGTAACGATGTACACAATGCCAACTTCTGGAGATATGCGCAGTTTATAAGGTATAAACCTCCGAAATTTCCGTTGAACCGCTCTAACTTGTTAATGTACTAGCATAGAAAACAGAAATTCCTCTTTTAGAAGTGATGTTCTAATAAACCCCAACATTTGTAAAATTTTGTTTACAACGTTAGAAAAATGAAAACCGAAAGAGAGAGAGAGAGACTGCTCCAATTTGACTCCTAAATCCATAACTGTAGAAAACACGTCATTGATCAATATGTTTAAGTGAAGTTCCTTGATGGGATCCTCGCAGAACCCCAGAACCTACACCTATTGAATGCGAAACAAGTCCTAGATTACCCAAACCACAAGCTTTTTCAAGCTTGAAAGACAGAAGATCAATGTCCACTTTATCAAACGCCTTTTTAAAGTCAGAATAAACTGAGTGTACTTGGTTACCAGTTTTCAGGCATTTGTTGATAAAGTTGGTGTAAACCAACAGGTTAGTAGAACTCGACATTGACTATAATAGTACTTTGAAAATTGCGTTCAATAATCACTAACGATATTTTTAAATAAGTTTGACATTACTGACAATATTGATATAACCACATAGGTTTTCTAATGGAAAAGTCACACTCTTTAAGAATTTATGGAGGAGTTAGATCAGGATCACCACTTTTCTGAGAGTCGTGTTTAAGTATTCGAAGAAATGAGTCATATAAATTTCAAACCTGGTAAGTAATTCATTAAAAGTTAATTTAATCCACCATTAAATTATGACGAGAAGAATTGAATACCGTTCCAAAGTAACATCAGGCAAAATGATTAGGAGTTTCAGTACGATTAATTGAATGTTTACTACCACACGACATAGAGCAAGGAACGTTATTACCTGACTGTTTCTAATTTACATAATTCTAGAAATACTTTAGCATGTATTCAGAGACCGTGATGAAAAATTTAGAGACGTCGTTATCGTTAATCACGTGATTAAAAAATATTTCCTCATAAGAAATATTTTCTTAAAGACGTGATTAACTTTAACGGCGTCTCTAAAATTTTCATCACGGTCGCTGAATACATGCTTTTATGTTATCACTAACTTAAATTTCAGTTTCTTTAATATAATCCTTCCCTGTAAACACAAAAGGACCAGTTACGTAACACTTTTATCGCAACTAAAGAACTTTGTAACATAGAAAAAGTTTTGTAACTGTTACAAACAATATATACTTCGTTGTTGCGCATGTGCCATATAACTAATGTTACGTAAGTGTTTTATCTCCACTAAAGAAGTTCCTTATACAGTGCGCGCCAAAAGTAAGTCCCCCCCTGCTAACTTTTCAATAGCTTAATTTTTCATTCTGAAAATTTGGTGACAGGGGTAGTTGATTGCGTGGTTTCTAAAAAACGTATTTTTGTTTAATGAACCTTCCGGTTATACCGGAAGTTGACAATAACTTTCTTATTTTAAATTGAACACCCTGTATATTTTTGGATGTTTTAAATCTCCGTGAAAAGCTGATTCAAAAAACCTACAATAGTAAGGGTAGAAGGTTGATAGTTTTGGAATTACGGCAATTTGAAAATTGTATGTTTTGTCCAAAGAAACCTTAACCTAACCATAATAATCTGGAAAACAAATTCATCTTGTATTACAATTTTCAGTCCTTTAATCAGAAAGTTCTCGAAAATTAGAGACATTAAAAAATCTTTTGGTGTAGCAAAAACAGTTTTCACAGAATTTCAAAACATACAATTTTTAAATTGCCGTAATTCCAAAAGTATCAACCGTCTACCCTTACTATGGTAAGTTTTTTGAATCAGCTTTTCACGGAGATTTAAAACTTTCAAAAATATACAAGGTGTTCCATTTAAAATAAGAAAGTTATTGTCAACTTCCGGTATAACCGGAAGGTTCATATAAACAAAAATAGGTTTTTTAGAAACCACGCAATCAACTACCCCTGTCACCAAATTTTCAGAATAAAAAATTAAGCTGTTCAAAAGTTAGCAGGGGGGGACTTACCTTTGGCGCGCACTGTATAACAAATGTTTCATAACTAATACAAACACTATACTTCGTTTGTGATGCATCTACTGTATAACCAATGTTACATAAAAGTTACTTATGTACTGGAGAATCTGTGATGTGTCAACTCGAGTAGTTCCAAAATGAACACTAGATGGCATACCAAATTCTTCTCAGAGTAGAGTTCGATGCATGCTTTTATAAGCGAGCCAGTATTCGACTGGGACAACTTGTAAAAATAAATACTATGTATTATAAAACTATTACTGCAACATTTACAGGACATTTTGTCGTTCTGATGCAGTACATTTACAGTACTTGTGATATAACCGTTCATTCCTAAGTAACAAATTTTTATAAATGTTACGCAAGACTTACATATTTGTGTTTACAGGGTTGTAACATACCTCAGTGTTTGTACTTTTTGTACTCTGGATGAAGTGAAGCGAAGGAAATATAATCTGTATCGAGATTGCTAGATTGTCTTTTTTTATAAGTTATTACCTTTTACTTCCCTTCAAAATCTCCATGAAAAATTTACGTTAATTTCGTCGACAATTTAAGTGGGAATAAACATATGAAAATAGTTTACTCTGTAAAATTCAGTATCAAATTCATCAAAATTTATAGATTCAATGAGAATCAGATTGATTCGCGAAGTTTGATTTTTAAATTCAAAAACATATTCATTTTGTTTGATTACATCCGCTCTAGGTGTCTTGTAAGGACCAGTTCTTCAAAGGTGTTGACAAAAAGAGGTTTTTGATAGAAGTATGTGAACTTACGAAAATTTAGATAGTTGCTTATTAACTTGGGAGTATGAAAATTTCTTATGTCATTCTGAACAAAAATTTTCCTATGAACTATTATGTTTTTTCGGCTCTTTAAAAAGTTACAGCAATTTTAAAATTTCATAGATTTTATGATTTTTGTTGAACACCCGGTATAGTATTCTTTCCTATTATACTTTTTTTTATTTAAATCAATTATTATTTGTATTGTTTTCTTTGCCAAATTGATTTTTTTGAACATTATTGGTTGTATTTAAAAGAAGTGAGCGACGAGGTTAAATTTCTCCCGGCAAACTGTAGCATTTTGTTAGCTTAAAGATATACAAAATCCAAAATATACTTGATTTTAATAAAAAAATTAAAATAAAATGAAATTTATACAGGCTATCCCACAAAAACCATTACATTTTTGAAATTTTAAATTTGCTGTAACTTTTTAAGGAGTCGAAAAAATCTAATAGTTCATAGGAAATTTTTTGTACAGAATGACATTTACTATCTAAAAATGGAATAAAAGACACCCTGTATATTACATTTATAATCAAGTTGGATATAAGGAATTTTCATACTCCCAAGTTAATAGGTTTTTGATAATTTATTTCAGATTATTTCCTAGTAGAGATCATTTTAAGCAGTACTTTATGAGATCTTTGGTATTAAAAACAATGGAAAATTTTTAAGCAATACATTTTTAGAAGATTTTTTGTCAAAATAGTATCTAGAATCAAATTTACACAAAAAAGTTATTCATATAAATATGCGATAAAATGCGCCGTTTAGCAGAAAAATACCTTTAAATATAGGCACGTATGGATAGTCTTTATGGTTACTAAACTAATATAGAGCTGTATTGTTTAAAAAAAATATCGCAAAAAATTTTAAACAAAGATTTCTAGGTAATATTCACTTTAAATAAAATATGAGTTACAACTGAAGTAATTACAAACACAAATGTGATCAATTTTGACCTACATATTAAGATAGATCATGTATATACGCGAGTTTTAAAGCAAAAAGTAAATTTACACAAATTTGACACTTGGAAGTTTTGGGAATTCCATGCTTCACTTGTGCATATCGTCCAGTAACTACTATCCTTTTCAGTAACGTTTTTTTTATACTTTGTCAATTAAAGAAGCAACATAACAGCTAACATTTATATATAGTGGATAAAAAGTTCCACCACTTATTACGTCCATTTATTTTCGAAACCAAAAGTTTTTGAGAAATATGTTTCAAATAAAACGTATATGATTCCTATGACCGGTTTCTCCAACATATCTTTAGATACAGCTTCAGCAAGCTCACTTCAGGTTCAAGATTCCAGCTCAGCTTAAGAAGCGTTCGTTTTATTCACGACGTCTTGGTTAGGTTCCGGATATATTTGGCAACACCGCCGTAAAGCTCCCAGGCCTCTTCTACTTGATTTCAAAAATCAGCTGTTCAACATGTTGCTAGGTCCAACATAACCATACTGATTTACGATAACGACGTCTCTAAATTTTTCATCACAGTCGCTGAATACACGCGTTGTTGTTTTGTACCTAGTGATTTTCGTTTAATTTAAAATGAATGCTAAATTAAACAGAATACATTATTCTCAAGAAGAAATACAATTTAGTTAATCCAAATCTTTAACAAAACTCCTCATCAGTATAATTATCGAAATAACTTACACGTACGTATATTTTTACGGAATTTGGTTTATTGTTCACATAATCAAAATCTAAATTATTAATATAATTTAAATCTACCTCCCATCTATGTATAATATTGACATTTTCAAAATTCATGTTTACTGGATAGATAGGATTGTTTTACCGAGTTTAACTTATATTTGTATGCCTAAGCGCTCAAAATCGACAACTTAAGTATAAGCTCTGCTTGGCACGAATACACGCAGAATAAGATATAGTTTAGCCTCAGACATGGTTTAGAAACCGAAGTAGGTTATAGGTCATCCAAAAATCAATTAACTTTTTTTTAAAAAGCACCCTCTCGTTTTTATTGCATTTTATTGTAGCTTACTTTTTAGAGGTTTATAAAACATATTTTCGTTATTTTTTTTTGAATAAATTAATTCAAAAAGTTATATTACCATGACCATGAAGTTATATTGCCAAAACTTGAATAGTCTACACTTTCTATATAAACACTTAAAATGAAGTCAAAAACTTTTTACCAACAACAAAAATATGAATAAAAAATTTTAAAGCACAAGAAATAATAGTTTAAAATTGTAATTGCATTTATTATTGACAATACTATTAAATTTATTTTATTATAATATAAACATAAATTTAAATTTCCCATTTAAATTTTACTTCATTTTTATCGTAGTCAATATGACTACTGCTTACCCTCATAATATTTGTTGATCCATCTTATTTATTTTCTTACTAAAAATATTTTACGTTTTATTTTCACCAAGTCGCCCTTCGACGAATACTTAAGCGTCCACTGAGAAATAAAAAGCCCCTAAAGATAATAAAAATGTATTATAAAACTTCTATCACATAATCTATTTTTATAAAAATAAGTATTTATTCTATTTTATTTAATAATATATTTTTCTAATAATATGTAAACAGTAAACAACTGAAAACCCGTATATCTTATAATTATTTACATCTTATTTGAATTGTGGTGAACTTAATATTGCTTTTCTTTGCAAAGTTAAAGTAAACTTGCAGCACAAAGTTAATTTTATATTCGAGATATCTGAGAAGCAACCTGCAACCTTATAGGTGTTTTGTAAAACTTTTTGTAAACAATCTATCTTGGGAACAATTTAATATCTGTTGGTTTAATTTTGTTTATTTAGATTCCCTTTATCTCAAGTAATTAAAAAAAATAATTAAATGTACGTAAGTGGTTAGGAGGTCATCATAAATCATTTAAGTGTTAACAATGTTTCATAATAAAAGTAAACTTAATTGAAAGGAAGGCTAAGTTTAAGATAGTAATTATAATTCAGGAAACATAGGAAACTTGTTATGCATCCACTTGGCCCTTCGACCTTTAGTACCTCGGAAACGCTACATCTCTGATAGTTCTAATAGGGGTCTACCGGAGGGCAATAATCTTATGTGTATGTTGCACAAAAGCTACAGTTATGAAGCTTATTGGTTTAAAGCTTCAATGGATAAAGGTCGTTTAATAAAGGCGCCTTCGTAACTTTGGAAACAGTCTTGTATCCTCATAAACTACTGTATTTATGTGAACATTTATTAAAGGTACACATTAAAATTTATGATTCTTTAAATCCATAATTACTATTTATAGCAAATATTTTAAAAACTCGAACTTTACTCAAATATTCTTTATTAGATAACATTTTGGTAAAGTTTTTTCATAATCTCGTTACGTTTTGGGACTACTTATTTTTCACTTTATATTATTTTTAAATTGGAATAGAAGGGTGTCAATAAAGAGTAATAAATTTATATTGTAAAAACAATGTGTAATATTTTTAAGCTTACAGCTTGAAGATGGATGGCAAATCCAAAGCTAGCAATTTTTACAATGTATATTAGTCTTTGTCGTAGTTCTTTTTATTTTAGGATCAGGCCAAGGATCAACCTTTTGTTTACTTGAATGTTTTTGGACGTTGTAAATGGGGTTATATTGCTTGCTCCATGATAGCCTTTATATTATGTACGTTACCTATACACTCTCACCAAAAAAGCTTTACTTGCTAGATGCTTTTTTAAGAATTTGTTTATATTTTATATTCAAATATTTTTGATCAATAATGAATAAAGTTCAGCTAAGAATCTTTTTAGAAACTGACGATTAATAGTTATAAAATTTTACAATACACTAGCCTAGATTCCGGGACCTTGATGACGTATTTAGACATCTTTAACCTAAAGACGTCTCTAAACATCTTTAACGTTAACGACGTCTCTAAATATTTGCACCAGACACGCTAAAAACAGTCTATTGAAAAAAATGTCAAAATACTTTATTCCGAAGCACCTAAATATTTCATATACAGTGAACTGGAAAAAATTTTGACCTTGAAATGACTTTGTAAACAAAGTTTAAAATTAAAATAAGTATAACAATTTTCGCTCTAAGTCAAACAAACTTTATCCGAAACTTTTTTCGAAAAATCCAATGTTTTATATTTAGTAAATTTATTCCACAATTTTTCAGTTTACTGTATGTGACTTCATCAACTAAAAAAATCGTTATTACCCTGCGCATCCACCAAAATGGTTTTATGATACGAGGTTTCCATAAATTACATTGTTCTTAATTTACGTGACGTTTTATTTGGAAAATCATAGATTTCAATTATTTTAATAAAAATTTGCAATACCAATTGTATTTATGGCTGTCAGACCCTCCTTAAAAATGAACCAAACATTCACTTTCACGAACACCCAACAGTAATAAAGAAAATATTGTGAAATTAGTAACAAATAGAAAATTCAAAAATTATATGCGTGTATTTTTGAAGAAGAAGAAGATAGTTTTTTTTTAATTTCCATTTACATCGCAAAATCATTGAATAAGAAAATATTTATTTCCAACTACCATATGAGAAAATCGTGTGTCATTCATATTAGTGGTTAAGAAAACCTATCATTGCTACACTAGTGAGTTTGGTTTTCTGTTTTGTAACTCTGAAATACTTCTTCTTCACGGATTTTTTTTTGAACAATTAGGTACATTTAACCAAAAATATCGAGTACCTTCGATGTCAAGTGATGTCATTAAAGGTTACGTTATGACTTTTGAGATGTTACTACAAAATATTAATAATGGTCGCAAAATCTTCGTGGTCGTCGGAAAAATAGCGTACACGTAACTCGCAAGAAAGTGAATTTTCTGCTCGTGTGATATCCTCACTCAGCTAGCACCTCGTTTGGCTATTTTTACACTCACATAAAATTCGTCTCTTCCTAGCTCGTTGCGTAATATACTATTTAGAGATTTGATTGAAAGTCCAGTTTCTACAAATTAAAAATCAATTAAGTATTTTAACTGATCTTGATTCTTTTGATTTGCTCAAGTCATAAAAGTATCTTAAGAATTAAGAAATATTACCCTAATGAAAACAATTACAAATGAAAGAAAACACCTAAATATGTTTGTTAAAACACAATATAAAAAAAGTAATGACACTTCATATAGTTTAGAGCTACAAATGGAGACTATACGGTAAAATTAATTTCAGGGATATATCATATTTTAACTTAAATGCAGTTTAAAAGCTTTGAGACAACTTTTTATTGTTTCAGTTTAAAGCTGTAAAGATTCTCTTCAAACTTTAACAGTAATACGTCTAATTTCGCTTATAAATTATAATAATAACAGGGACTAGAAAATTCATCCCTCTTTCTGGAGAATCTTTGCAAACTATCAACGAATCACTGTTAATTAAAACGAATCCCTAAAGGATGCGCGAGTTTGGGAGGAAAAATTGTAAAAAATCATGAAATGGAGCATTAGTTCTGCAATCAAATCTCAAGTGTCCCTCATTAGATTTTCAATTTCTTCAGATTTATAATCTAAATTGATTAGGCTACATCCTTGCGGATAGTCACCTTCTGAAACCTAGCACAAAATTAATTAGAGGAGTCCAAAGTTAAAAATACACTTTCTGTTATTTTTTTCTTTTCCCACAGTTTTTCATTATAAATATTTTAAAGCTACCAAAATTTGGAATCAAAATATAAAGTAGTTACTCACGAGGACCGAAATTTCGACGCGAGCCGGCAGGCAAGTGCGGTAAGAGGTTTGAGTGAATTATGGCTATTTTCTCGCGAATGGAATACTATACTTTTTTATATTTTGCGGCGCTTTTAGGCAAAATTTTAGAGGATATTTTTCGTATTTTTAACATTTCTTGATTTTTTCTATGTAAATTTTATTCTGTAGTTGAAATTACCCATAATCCATTGCTCATTACCCTATGGGTTGACAATACTGCAGCCTTGTGATTGGTCCATTGGTGTTAAATAATGTCAAAAATTTAGTAATGAATTTTATTACTTTTCAAAAAATTCAAATGTAATGAATCGTTTATTACAATAGTCATGAAAAAATATAATTGAATAAATAATTAACATAAATTATTACAATGATTATTATTACTATGCAGGTACTTCAGGTAGAGTTTTCAATAATGTTATTAAATTAATAATAATTATTCTTAATAATATAATTAGAAAAATTATAAAATAGGGACATATTTCGTGTCTTAGATTCTTTTAAATCTTCTATATCACGCAGAACATTTTTTATTTCCACATTATTATGATCTGGAGTTCAGGAGGTATATAACTAGCTTTATTGGTATCGGAATTATATCACACATTTTTATCAATTCTATTCAGACCACCATAGTATAGAGAACTGTCAGTAGCGATAGTTTACGTAAATTACATGAGATTTGACTGGGGGCATTTTTTGTCACCATAAATGATAACATATTCAGGGTGCCTCTAAAACGCCTGTACAAAATAATATCATATACCCCTTAGTCTAAACTAAGGTGATTTAAGCAAACTTATCTTTATCTAAAAATGGTTCGTTAAGTTCTACGGACCATTAAAGCTCTGGAAAATATTTAGATGTATTTAAATTAAACATTTGATATATGAATTTGTAATTAAAAAAAAGTATACGCGAATAATATGTTTTTCCGCTCCTGTTGAGTAATATCTTTATTATTCTATCGAAACTGTTATCGATATTTGATATTTTTATCTCATTGCGACTATAATAGCTAGACTGTGTTTTAGATTTAATCAAATTCTTTAAAAATAAAGAAATTATGCTAAAAAACTTACTAATGCTATCTTAGAACTGATCATGAAATCGCTTTTTGATTTTTCCGCACATATTTAAAAACATCCTGTATAGGTTGGGCAAGCGGGAAGTTTAAATTCCTCTCACTTTTTCTAACCATAAAAAGTATTATAACATACATTTACAATGTTTATCATAAATTCGATTTGTACAGATTTTCACAACTTTAAATTTAAATAATATAAAGTTTTCATCAATATTAATTACACTAATTGAAGTATTTCAATTCAAAAGAATAGTAATGTCAACATATTGGATTGGATTTGTAATTTGAGTTCCAAACTCAATGGTACCAGATGAGCACGGAACTCTTTGGTTGTACGTTAGGTCCTGTTTATAATGAGGAGCTGATAAGCGCGTTGCTTTAGCAACGCGTATTTGGAGCATTTGGATGCATCATCAGCATACGCGCTGCTCGACTATAAACACTCGCATTTTAATACATATGTTTGTTCCAATTTCTTTGCTTAACGCTATATGAAACGCGTTTATCAACTCCTTACTATAACCGTGGTCTTAGACACGGACGAGTGTTGCTATCATAGAAGTCACGTCTGCCTAATTAAAAAGTTTTCAAGTTTTATACAGGGTGTCCCGAAACTGGAGCTCTACACTGTCAGTGACCCTCAGTGGAGTACCGGAATTATATTAAAAAAAAACCTCGTATATATTTATATCTTGTATGAGAAAATAGGAATCGAAGTTAACATTTTACTCTTTGTGATTCTCCACAACTATCACAAATAGAAGTGCTTTTTGCATAGAGATAAATAAATTAAACTATTTTCAATTGAAATACTCGATCAAATTTTCAAATAACGATTTTTCTAATTATTTTTTTTTTAAATCTGGCACCGATCTAATTTTTACCAATGACAATTCTTCCAAAAGTGAATATGTTAACAATCTTCATTTAAATGCTGTCGGATAACAATGGTTTCATAGAAACAATGACGCACTATGTGTTTATGCTACAGGTTTTAATTAGATGTTGTAAATTTACCCATTTCTTGTCTGGTTAAAAACTATTGTGAATAGATTTTTTAAATATTTTCCGGTACTCTGCCAAAAGAGTCCTTGATAATATAGGGATAGCTGATGCACCACTTTTGAGACATCCTGTAAATAATTTTCATGAAGAGTCAAAAAACATTCCAACTTGGCAACTTGTTGTATAAATACCTTTTATTTTAGACCAGGAACTAATTTATTGATTATTTTAATAATTAATTATCTAAAGTAATTAGTGTTTCCCTTTTATCTTTTTAATCCCACTACAGATTTTACCTATAGCGTTATATTAACATTTCATTTATTATAAAATAATATTTTTTCCTGAAAGATTTAATGAAAATGAATTTAATTATTATGTGGGAAAATTTATTATATAAAATAAATGAATATAATCTTGGTGAGGTATTTAAATTTCAATAAAGTACCTTAGCAGATTAAAGGGATTATCAAAATTGAAAATCTAAAATAATTATATCTTTGTTTCTTTACAGGAATTGCTGCTGGAAACCAACCAAATCGAACTCATTGCGGACCGAGCTTTTGCTGGACTAACTCACCTCAAAAGGCTTACACTAAGTTACAATCGATTAAAAGTGTTATCGCCTACTTTACTTGGAGGTGTACCCGATATTAATCATCTCGATTTACGATCTAATTATTTGGAAACAATTACTTTGGATAATGTGCGACCCATTTTGCATAATTTGTTGAATGAAACAAGTTATTTCTACATAGAAAGTAAGTACTTACCAAATAGTTATTTTTAGCAAATTGGAAAAATATGGTGTACTTATGATTTTTTGAGGCAATTAATTTTGATTTAATAAATTTAGAACTAGTAGACTTGTTTGATAGTCAAAATTAAACAAAATTTCTTTATACGACTTTTTAGAGAATTTTTGAAAATAAAATTACTTTTTGTCTTACATTTTTGAATCGTTAAAAATGATAAAATAATTACCCAATGTTCATTTTAATTGAATAATTAAAATTAAATAATAAATCCGATAGTTACTTATAATAAGTATGTAAGTTAGCTCTCAAATTATATATAAACGCCAGTAGAAGGTAGTTAAAGTTAATTATTTGAATGGTATATTACACTTTTTTTGTAGTTTTCTGTTTACTCTTTAATATAAGTAGAATTTCACTCTTAAAATCAATAATTAGAATTTAATTGAAGTACTTTACTAAAAATAGATTAATTAAAACTTTTTCATAACAGATTTAGTAATTTAGTATTTTCTTGGATAAGAAATACAAATAAGATGATGAAAGAAGTTTAGTAATAAAAATACCCACTGATTAAAAGGTATATAAAATACTATAGAACCTAATTTTCGCTGAAAATCATTTAAATTTCAAATCAAAATTTATTGTAATATACACCGTACACGGTATTCTGCTAATAAATAATGATTTTTATTATTCTTTTGGCAGCATTATTTATTTAAATTTTTACAAGATAAACGTTTTCTGAAAATATATTATAAATAATAAATTAAAAAGTAACTAAAACCATTATAATTATATGATTATGAGATTTACTTTTTTTATACCCCTATTTTCAAAATATATTGTATAATAGAAGCTAATTAAATGCATAAAATGTGGTATTTTGTACTTCAATTACGTAAAACTTATTAAAACCCTTGATCAATACTTTTTACTATAAAATTTAATTAGGAATATTCATTAAATACCTAAATAAGTTTTCGTTTTAAAGTGTAATTAGTGCCTCTTGAAAATATTTGATATGATTTGCCAAAGCAACGACGTGAGAAGAATATCTTTTAAATCGGAGCGGAATTTCAATTAGCCAAGAATTTCAGGAAGGCCCCCAATAATTAAAAGTAATTTGTGACAAAATGCAGAAGCCTTCAGAAAATAAAGTATCTGAAAGGCGCTTATTGCATGAGCCCATCCTTAATAATTTGAATTCGTTTTATCTGAAAAAAGGGAATGTTTTTGTAGTTTAACGAAATTTGCACTTTTAATTAAAAATCTTTATTTTTTCCTTTATCAAAAAAATCTCAAAGAGATCATTCAAATGAATTATCTCCATTTCTTTGGAAATATTTAATTATATAAAATAGAAATAAAAAATATAATACTATCAACAAAATATTGATAATAATTTTATATAAATTATAATAATATATGAATAAGGTTTAAAGAATTCGGGTTATTTAAATTATAACGGCTTGTTACTTCATAAATAGTAATTTATACTATAAGGGGTAAAAACTAGCCACGTTTGCAGATCGAGTATTCATGTTTATATCAAAATGAATTATTAAAAGTGAAAGTTTTTTGTCAGTTTTATTTCATTACATCCCTGGGGTAGAGATATTGTAGTCGTATTATGCAAGGGTAGCAAATCAGATTGTTATTCTCCTTTGTTTTGACAACCAAATCATCTCAGCACCCCTCAAATAGTAATGTAATGATGAACTTACGTCGAAGGGAGCAAAAAAATAAATCTACATTCAAGTATCCTATAAATTCTTATAAAATATTAAATATATGTAACGGACTTTATTACTAAGCTGTAGAGACTAATCATATCATATTTTATTGAAAAATTATTTAAATACAGATATTTCATTTTAATTAGAAATGTACAAAGTAGGCCAAAGTGTTTAGGACACAATAGCCATAAAAAGTGTACTACACCTTTCCTAATTATATTTCAGAAAAGATCAATTTAATTGCGGAAATCATCACTTACAATTCAGAATAGTCAATGTATTTCAGAGAGCATCAATTGTATTTCAGAAAGTGTATGATTTAAATTTCAGAAGTAATCAGTTGTATTTCAGAAAGAATTATTTGTGTTTCATTCGAAGAACATTTTGGCGCAAACATTTTGGATTACTTAAATATACTATTTTATCTAGAGCACTTAAATGAACGATTTTAGTGATTTGTGCTGCATCACCAACAATTGCATTTATGGTTTTATCAATAATTACTGCCTTAATCTTGGAACAAATTATTTTAATTGGTTTAATATTGGTAAATAAGGTGTAATGGTAAACTAGCAAAGCACAATTGTATGTGCTGTTGTGTTTCACGTGCTCAATCACTGCCAAAAGCTCTTGGCTTCCTCTGTTTGTTACAATTGGTCCTGTTCCTGAAATTGAACTGATTTTTCTGAAATAAAATTGATGTTTTCGGAAATACAATTTATCTTTTCTGAAATACAATTGTTTTATCTAAAATACAATTAAGGCTTTCTGAAATACAATTTATGCTTTCTGCAATACAATTTATGCTTTCTGAAATACAATTTATGCTTTCTGAAATACAATTTATGCTTTCTGAAATACAATTCACTTTGTGAAATTAAAAAAATACCATTTCAAGGAGATCCCAGGTTCAAACCCTGGCCAAGGACAATTTTCAATATTTACTTTACTTTACTTAAAAAGTTAGAACTCTTTGCATTGGTTTCAAAAAAGGCTGGCAAATAAAAAAGTGGTAGAATTTTAGGTTAAATTTAATGTTTTTTCTTTATTGGTCCATTCTACTGTTTTATTATTATATCACATCAGACATGCGATTTGGAGGTCCCAGGTTCAAATCCTGGCCAAGGACAATTGTTCAATTATTACTATATCTTTAAAAAAACCTAATACTTACCTATATTTAAACTAAAAGCTAAGGAGAACACTATTACTTTTCTAAATAATTTGCAAGCTAGCTAGATTAAGAATGAATTTCAAATGGTACCAAATCTGATATAAGTATAATATATTATAGAGTAATAAGATTTCGGAATTTAAGCTTTAACATGAATTTATTATTGAAGCAATTAAAATTTAATTTAAAACCATAAAAAGCGTACCTATTTAAACTCGCAGAATTCGTAACACGAATTTGTTTGTTTTTCTAATGTTACCTATTTACATCTGAATAGAATCGTCATAGATATGTAACATACAAAATTACCTTTAAATAATATCATCCCTCGTATTGCAGATATAGCTTTTAATTACAGTTCGTAATTACATTATTTCACCATTGCATAGCTGTTATTTATAGGCAAATGTGTTTATTTATCAAAACATACATAATTCTCGTATATTGTTAAATAATCTTATTTTGTAAATTTTTGGTTCCAGACTACTTAAACTTTAAATATTTTTTATATATTTTAAATCCTTATTTGATTTTTCATAATAATTAATTTGGGAAATGATCGAACGTACTCTCATAATTAATACCATTATTCAATTCAGTGAGAAGATCAGATACCCTAGGGGATTTTATCACAACCTCCCAAGCTGCGCCTGGGTGTTAATTAAATTAAGCTCAGCAAATTTATTTATTATAAATTTAATAATTTACCGATATATTGGGCATTTAATTTTAATCTCCATTTAATTAAACTACTAAAATAAATTTATTATAATTTAATGAACATCAACAAAAAGTCAAAAACACAACTTTCCATTTGTAAATTATAAATGGGCAAGTGTACAATACAACATCCATTATTAGGAGGTCAGCCCGAACTCGAATAATTTAGTTAATTGGCAGTGAATATTTTCGTGCCGTGCATAATTAAATATTTTACCAACGATAAAACTTGCAACGTTAATGTTTTACGGTAATTGGAGAAGACCATTAAAATCATTCTATTGCATTACAAGCATTATTCTTCTTGCTTAAAAATGTGTAGTTTAATGAAACAAATGTATACACGAGAATTCTGTTTATGTTGTTAACATTTCATTTAAAAATAATGGTTATTTATTCTTTTTTTTTCCTAATTTATATCTTTTGAATAAAATTGCATCTCTAGTATCTACTAGATGAATAAACCCAATAAAAATATTTTTTAACAATATAAACAATGGCATGTCCAGTATACTCAAATAAATTTTTTTCCGGCAATTATACAAGAAAACCGCACATCTCATTCAGGCGTTTAGAAAATCGATCATTTAAACTCTAGTGAGTTTGGGTTTATATTTTGTAATTTCAGTAATTCTTCTAGCAGTGATGAAGAAACAAGTACAACAACTGTTTTTCCCTAAAGAAATAACTAGGTAATAAAATAATTGTTTCCGAAAAAATATGTACTACTATTACTTCTAGAAAAATTAGTACTGTTCCTCTCGAGGAAATAAGTTATACAACTGAAACTTTTAAAGAAATCAGTACAACAACTGTTGTTCCTGAAGAAATAAGTACTACAACTAATTCTTCTAAAACAAAGTAATATAACTGATCCTTGTGTAGAAATTATCATCATCAATTGCTATTCCTAAAATCATAAGTACTACAGCTAATGCTCCTGAGAAAATAAGTACTACAACTGATGCTCCTGGATAGTTAGTTTAGCAAATGTTAGTCCTAAAGAAATAATTACTACAACTGATGTTTCTGGAGAAATACGTACAACAACTATTTTTTTCTAAAGAAATAAGTACTACTGTTTTTGAAGAAATTAGTACAATCAGCAATTTTTGGCAAATATTGAGGAAATCCATTTTCCGTCATAAAGTTTACCCATTTGCACAATGAATTAAATTTGAAAGACATATTGCGTTTTACCATTTTTCGAAGATTTTTTAAATTAAAGCTAATAGAAAAATATCATATTTGAATTCGACGTACGAAAATATTTAATTGCATATACTGGGTGTCCCAAGATTCAGTTAACAGGGCATATATATCCGTTAGTTGAAGAGATAAAAAATCAAAAAATGCTTTATAGGCAT
Organism: Stenus bimaculatus; assembly: GCA_963971135.1. Lineage (NCBI taxonomy): Eukaryota > Metazoa > Arthropoda > Insecta > Coleoptera > Staphylinidae > Stenus > Stenus bimaculatus. The sequence continues at coordinate 58,478,776 of OZ020180.1, forward strand.
AAAATTGACACTTCAATACCACCCTCAAAATATTATTGCCTTTGGCTCTATTTAAGAAGCCATTATTATTATTTTTTGAAGATTTTAGCATTCAGTATTAAAACTGGTATCGGTCAGTTAGTTTTTTGTTTCCGTATTTGAATTGCACTTGTATACAGGTGGTATTTTTTACATGTACTGCCTTGATTCTCTCGTACTTGAAAATAACAGAATTTTAACCCTCAAAATCTTAATTTATAGAACATTTAGTTTACAAAAAAGTCAGTCAAATTCGATAGGTAGTGGTTTTTTTCCCAAAGGAAATGTTCAAATCATCTTACAGTAAAGTCTTAAACAAAAAACCCAACGAAAAATAGTCGCCATACATTTTGGCTGGTTACAAATGACTCTAGAGCTGTTCGAATTCGGTGTAATATTTTACAAAAGTAGCGATATTTTGGACTAAAACACGCAGTTTTATATTCTTTTTATTGTATAGTGATCACATTATCTCGGTTTTGGATGAAAATCTGTTAAATTATCAAATGCCAGATGGGCCAACAAAATTATAAAAATAGTCAAAAAAGGGACAATGCACAACGTCAAAATCGAACTAATATGAATAATAATATGTATTGATTGTACTCGCTCAAAATGAATGGCGATTACTTTCCATTAGATTAGATTAGATGTTGCAAGATGATTTAAAATTTGTATATTTACCAAAGATTTTTTTTGGGAAATATTAAAACTAGTAGACAGATAATTTGTTTGGCGAATCAATTTTTGCGTTCGACGTGTCCTACAAATTTATATTTTGGAAGTCTGTATTGGACTATAAAGGCAAGTTAAGTAAAGATAAGTTTGTTTTTTCTTGTTCTCTTTGCTTGTTATTTAAACAAATATTTTTAAATATATATTATATACAGGGTGGTCCAACGAAAACATCACAAGCCCGTTTTTTTGGTATTTGACCTGAGTTTTTGAAAAATGCTCGGAGGGGTAATTATTGGAAAATCTGTCCCCCTAAAAACAAAAATCGACCTGTTTAACAGTTTTTCCAAAAACTGAACAGAAATACTGAAAAACAGACTTGATAAGTTCATTTACATTAATTAACTAATAAAAATTTGAATGTAATTTTCTCAGCGAGTTAGGCACCGATTTTAAAAATAACAGCACTGTTGTAAAGCTGGTTTCTTGTACTTTTTATTTTTATGCATTTTGACCTCTATTGCCGTTTGAAATTATTAAGTTAATATCAACCCCAAATTTCGGGTTGAAAGTGGGTAATGGGTAATTAGGTAAAAATCGTTACCCCTTGAAACAAAAATCGACCTGTCCAGGCGTTTTTCCAAAAACTCAGGTTAAATACCGAAAACCGGGCTTGTAAAGTTTTCTTTGGACCACCCTGTACTTAATATCTATTTATATGCTATATATTTTATTTTATAAATTTGAAAAAATTAGTAAAATAAGTATTTTATTGTTATTGCAATATTTTTTTCTGTCTGTGAATACTTTGAAATACTGTTAATTAATCTAATCTAAATTAAAAATTTAAGATAGGTAAAATGTTCATTTTATTTAAAAGTATTGTGCTGTTTTTATAAATGTTACTTTTAAAAGCTTTTATATTTTAAATCCTGTTTATATCCAGTATCTAAAAATAACTGACATTGTGCTTGGAAATAAGTATTTAAATCTAAGTACATAAAAACATTTGACATATTATTTTTATTTTGTGGTTTAACCACTGTCCTTTTTGTTTGACTAAAATATGTAGTCACTTCCATTGAATTCCACGCGTAATCCCTTTGCAAGTCATGTGTATCGTAATAACTGAGCTAGATGTGCAAAGACGAACTTGTTAGAAATTTAAAGTTGACAAAGGGTATTTTGCTACGTCCGGTTCCAGTTTAACGTGTCATTTCACGGCACGTTTATTTTACAAGATTGCTAGCTCTGTACGTGCATGTGTGATCAGTCAGCCCAAAAGAGACCAAGCTGATGAGCCCGTTGGGATAAAATATAAAACGGTATGACTTTCAGGATTCTTTGCCTCCTCAAGATTCTCGAGGCGAATGTCGTAAATGTACTATGAAGGAAATATCGCTGAGGATAAGAAGTCGCGTGCCTGTTGAGGCGGCAACGAATTGTAAGAAATATCTTCGCACTTTTCGCGCTGATAAAAAGTAGATAATAAGGAAAACCAGCAGAGCTCGAAGGAAGGCACGCGCGATACCATAGAAGGCTAATACCTATTTATGACAGAGCTCTGAGTTATATTTTAAAAGATAACCATGATGTAATAAAAATAAATAAAATTTTATCTACTAATCGCTTTTATAAAATTTTTTACATATAAAACGTACTTTGATGTAAAATAAAATTCTTTTATTTATGTACAGAATTCCAAATAATAAATTTACCCAGAAATTCGTAATTTAACGAGGTTTTGCCTTTTTGCAATAAAGATATATTTGAGAAAAACGCTTTGTAAATATTTTTATTTGAAATGAACTGGCCCTATTAAATAAATACAAAAACTCAATTTTGTATTAATAACATTATTGATTTAGGACGTTTTCACAAAATTAAATTAGTATTATTTAAATTAAATAATGCGATAAAACAAATACTATACTTTTACTTTATAAAAATTATATCAAGATATGGAGTGAATACAATTTTGTAATTTGTAATTATGTACTAGAATTGTAAAAGATTTAAATAATCTATTGACAATAATAACTACTAATAGATGAATCTGTTCGCCCTCTGTGGCGAAAATATGAACTTAACTCTGTAGTAACCTCTTAGCAAACAAGCTTATACTCCATTCAGTTTCAAGATAGAGTGACTGACAATACTGACAACAAATTTATATGAACTTCACCTTCCACTGGACCATATTTAGCTACCAATTGTTATTCCATAGGCGCTAACACTGAGATGATTTCTTTTAAGTCTTTTCATAGGAAAGCTAAATGCTAAATTTTCAATTTCATTGTCGGTATCGGTGCTCGATATTTTTAAAAGAAGAAACAATTAACATTTCTCCTATTTTGGATTTAATTGGATTTAATTTTCTGTCAAACTGACAATCGTGGGCCAAAATTTATGAATACGCTTCTGAAAAATACAACTACTAATGAAATTCGTATCTCCCTGTGAGACTTTGTTGTCAGTCACTCTATCTTGAAACTAAATGGAATATAATTGTTTTTTTCTATGCAATTTTTTATCATCATCAATTATTATGTCTTAATTTTTAAGGTACTTAAAAAGGTCAATACCAGTTAAGGAGTTTGAATGTTTTTTAGTTTCTATGGTTGAAGTAAAACTTACTCATATTACCAATTTGAAACTTGAATGTTTCGTAAGTTGAAACCGAAGAATTGTTTTATTTGTCCTCATTATTGTCTTTTAAATTAGTGTCAATCAAATTCAACAAATCTCCAACACAAATCTTTTCTGAATCATTTAAATTATCCATTGTGATGATACAATGATTTGTTTATGATATATTTTGTGGTGTACAATATACATTATTTGTTGGTTGAATTGGCTCTTGACCACTTCAATATCGGATCTATGATTAAAAAATGTTAAAAGATTGTTGTGTGCTCTTCAACCTGCTTTTTAGTTTATGGTAATGTTCCAATTAAAAAATTGTATAACTTGATTTGAATGATTTTCCTCCAAAACTCTTAGTTTTAAAAATAAATGGACGTTGCTAAACTTTTTGTACTATAATATCGTTAGTACAGTGTTTTAAAAAAACACCCTAATATTAAAGTAGAATTGGTCTGGTTATGTGCATAACCAGGTATCGTCGATGAAACGTTTTTTTAAGAGTGATTTCCTAGACGCCTGCGTTAATTGTTCCGTCGGAAATAATATCAGGGAATAGAAAATTCATCAAACTTTTCTGGAGCTTCATTACAAATTATCAGCGAGTTTGAAAGGAAAAATCATGATAAAACATAAAATCGAACGTTCCGGGCACCAGGATATTTTTAGTTTACTCGGACAGATTTTCAATTTTTTCCTGATTTATAAGCTCAATTATGGTGCAATTCTGCGCATATCTATAAGCCCGTACAGGAAATATCTGTAAGGTAACCATGGCCATTACAATCCATATAACAAACCTTATAGATTTTTCCTGTAAGGACTTACAGATTTGCAACTTTATATAGAAATATTTAGAAAGAACTTTAGGTCTTTATTATTTTTCCAGTTTGCAGAATTTAGTAGAAAGACTTTTCTACGTTTAAAATATGTTTTGCTGTAGAGTATCTGCTAGTTCCCGTGAACTATTATATTTGCCGTTTAGTAATTGATTCTTAATGAAATATTTGTAATATGTCAGTCTTATTATGTAATATCAGCTCGCGTTATACTATGACGAATTGACGAATTACTTACCTACAATTCCTTTAGGAGGTGTTAATTTGACAACTATTAACACCTCCTAAAGGAATTGTAGGTAAATTATTCGTCAATTCGTCAAACATTTCATATAATAAGTGTGTCCAGTTCTACCAACTATAATAGTTTCTGTAAATTTAATTTACATTATACATTATTTTAATGGCATTTCACCTTCGCCTTTTGTTCTTATTTATGCCATCAAACTATATTTGCTTATGTATAATCGCAGCAATGAATTATTATTTTCATAGCTGGAAGGGCTTTCGGAAACGTGTTTGTGTGCAAATATTTATCCGGCAGTCGGCACGTAATTACCGAGGATTATAGGTATCGACTGCAATGAAACGGGTCCAGGGAAATCACCTCCTTCCGTACCGCAACGGCTACCGCATAAAACCCAGAATGTTGGGTTTGGGGCGTCACGCACACACACAAATACATATCTTTCTATATATATATGAACTACACCAGTTCATAAATCTGCGAGTTATGACCGACCGGATTACTGCGGCCCCCCAAACGATTTATCTTTATCCGGCTGAGAAAATCGAGTTCGTCGGGGAAAATGGAGCAAGGCTCTTATAGTTTTGTAATTAAACCCTGTCGGCAAAAAAGCATTAGGGAAAGTCCTAAAAGATCCTGTAATTATTATGCTGGTACCGATACGAACAAAAAGTTTTTTGAATCAATAAGTTACGGATTCGGGATTACTTACGAAAAAGTTGGTTGGTAATATTAAAGTTATTGGTGTAAACTTTTCATAATATTGAAAAATCAATGAAAATTTGTAGAATTAGGTGGTTGAATGTGTATACAGTGCGGCCATAAAGTAAATCCCCCCCCTTGCTAACTTTAGAACGGTTATGTTTTTAATTCTGAAAATTTTTCTACTGAGAAATCTAATTGCGAACTTTCTAACAAAGGTATTTGTGATTTTGTGGAACTTCCGGTTATACCGAAACTGGATGGCAACTTTCTTATTTTAAATGGAACACCCAGTATATTTTTGCATTTTCGTGTTCTCCATAAAATACTATTAAATAGACCTAGCATAGTGTGGTCTAGGATTAATACTTTCGGAATTACGCCCATTTGAAAATCGCATTTTTATGCAACTTCATTTACACAAGAAGTTGGACCCAAGTGCCCCAACTTCCTTATTTTAAATGATTTTTTTTGCAATTAAGTTAATAACATTAAATTTAAACAAAATTTTTATCCAAGAGATTTCCTGTAGATTTTATTACTGTCAAGAGGTTGAAGGTGGTTATGTTAATCAGCAAAATTAACGAACTTGCTTTTAAACATAATTTTGTTAAAATTTAATATTATTAACTTAATTGCAAAATATTTCATTTAAAATAGGAAGTTGGGGCAGTTGGGTCCAACTTCCGGTGTAAATGAAGTTGCATAAAAATGCGATTTTCAAATGGACATAATTCCGAAAGTATTAATCGTAGACCACACTATGCTAGGTCAATTTAATGGTATTTTTATGGAGAACACGAAAATATAAAAATATACTGGGTGTTCCATTTAAAATAGGAAAGTTGACATCCACTTCCGGTTTAACCACAAGTTCCACGAAATCAAAAATACTTTTATTAGAAAGTTCGCAATTTGATTCCTAGGTATACAAGTTTTCAGAATCAAAAACATAACCGTTCAAAAGTTAGCAGGGGGGGATTTACTTTATGTCCGCACGGTATGTATAAAAATAATTATTTGTGTGTTATTTTTACCTAACATACAAAAGTTTGTTATAAATATAAAGTTACTAATGAAAAAAATATGTTATTAATTAATTAACTTTTATTAAAATTCTAATAGTTACTTTTTCTTCCAATATGATTTTTCATTATATTAATTACATTGCTTAATTGGCAAATCAAGATATGTTTTTGTACATAGTCTAAAAGAAGTTTGGAAAAAGTATATTTTTAATAATTTTTGGTAAGAAAAAAATATTGAAATTTTGTTTGTATCCAAAGTTGTTAAAAACTTTTTCTGTCTCAACTTTGATATTGGTTACTATTTTTTTACTGGACATGTTCAAATAATCTTAAAATATCTCTAGTCACTAACCTTTTAAATAATTCTCCATATATTGGAAAACGTATCCTTGATATTGAAGCTTTTCTTGAACTTCAATATTTTTTAATCTTTGAAAGGTTTTACAAGGTAAATACCGTAAATACGGTTCATTCATTAACTTTCGAAGAGATCATACCACCCTTTGAAAGTGCTGCCAAAAGTGAGTATTATCACATTTATTTCCAAACAATATACATAGCTATTTTATACTTTTCAAATTTGCTATAAATTTAGACCTAGGACTTCAAAGATGAGTGGCTGCGCAGGGAATATTTTCAAAGCAATTTCAGGTAGACAACATTATGCCTGTTGCGTGTTTCATAATTATGTACTTCAAGGTGCGTTCATTGTCTTTTATATGAAGCAAATATAATCAAGAACATATAAACAGGGAAAAGTTAAGACACTCATTTCTTAAAATGAATGAAATTTATAGGCCGTATCGAAGATACCTTTCAACTAGAGCTAAATATGTAATAAGAGTCGCATTGTAACCTGTTGATTAATTCCTCTTAAATATGGAAGAATTTAATTTCGAAGCAATATGCATGGGCTCGTGTGAGATTAATATCTTATCAATGTGCAAGCCCAAAAATTTGATAGAAGTAGAGATAAATGCATTATTTGCTTCATATAGTCTACGAGAAAATATGATATTTACAGCTTTCTCCAAATTTAAGTTTTTCATGGATAATTTGCTTCGTTATATATATATATATATATATATATATATATATATATATGGATTGTGATACACGGTTTCCATAGTTACCTTACAGAAATTTCCTATAAGGGCTTACAGATTTACATAGAATTGCACCAGTAGCTTCTTAAAATATACAGGGTAAATATTTAATGTAGATTAAAAATAACTGTTGAATATTCGTGTCCGTTAATTATTAAATTAAAGAAATATTTGTAGCTTTTTCGGACAAACTTTATTTAAAAACAATTCTTAAAACGCCAACGTTTCGAAGCTGGTTAGCTTCTTTTTCAAGGCTAAAATATAAACATCATTTATCTAGAAACATATATTATTAATATTTTAAGAGAAATTACCTATTTAAAGTTGTTTTCAATTTTTAAAAAATCTTGAGTTTATTTAATAATCAACCCTTCATACAAACAAATGATTAGGCAACCAATTTGTCAAAAACATCAAAAATATTTTTATAAACACAATTTTTAGCAGATAATTAGAAGACATTAAATCGATTATATTAATATACAATATTATTATTTTTTTAAATTATAAAGACATCAAATTATGTATATTATTTTGATGTATAAAATATACTCAAGATTTTTTAAAAATTGAAAACAACTTTAAATAGGTAATTTCTCTTAAAATATTAATAATATATGTTTCTAGATAAATGATGTTTATATTTTAGCCTTGAAAATGAAGCTAACCAGCTTCGAAACGTTGGCGTTTTAAGAATTGTTTTTTAATAAAGTTTGTCCTAAAAAGCTACAAATTTTTCTTTAAATTAAAAATAACAAAGGACCTAGAATTAGTCCTTTTACCGATGTACACTGATTTCTGTTGGGGAGGTAAGAAATTAATAATCTACTTTGGATATTATCTGCGTAGAATTTACTGAGAATGTCTTGTGAAATCATGTCGTAAGCTTTGACAAATGTTGCTTGAACTAAGTTCTTGCCCTCAAAATTTTCATCCTAACTTTATGTTGACTAGTACATATTAAGCCATTTAAATCAAGGAATGATGTTAGTTGTCAGAGTAAAACCTTCTTAAATATTTTTAAAAACATTGGCACAAGAGATATTAGGCGATAATTTTTTGGGTTATTTTTATTTTTTAAGTAAGATGATAGAGTGACTTACCGTGACATGGAATTTTTTCAGAGGTGAAATATATCCGGTAGTGTTCGTTTTAATCATAGTGGAGATCGCCAAAGAATCACAACACCTGCTCAAATATTGTACATCGACGAAATTCAACCAATATAAGTGCTCAAAGTAATTATGATTTAAAAAGAGTTACTGAACTTGAAATTGAATCAAGTACTATTAGAAGACTACAAGAAGGGCACATCGAGTTGTGAAAAGAAAATGGCCAGAAATACATCAAGATTAAGATATGAAACCAAGGAATAGTTCATTTTTTCCGATGAATCAAAATTTACCCTACATCATTATCAAATTAATTATAATGAACAAAATATGTCACCAAGGGTAGCGTTTTTTTGGTGGTGGTATTACCGTATGGAGAGCAATCCTTTAAAATCCCCGCCCAGAGCATGTAATTCTTATAGGCGAAGCAATGAATGCTGTGACAATGTACAATATTACATGCATTTTTCAACATATGTCCATAACTATGGTCCAGATTTGGTATATGTGGATGATAATGCTCGCCCATATAGAGCTTCAGTAGTAACTGCTACTCTTCAACATAACCGAATTGAAAGGACGATTTGGCCTACCCGTTCTCTTGATTATAACCCAAAAGAACACGTCTGCGATAGGTTTCAACATCAAATATTTCAAAAAAATTAATCAACCCCAATCGTTGCATAAAGTACCTTCCGCTTTATCAGAAGAACAGGAGCTGATTTTGTTTATGGTATAATAAACTATAATAAATGAGAGATTAATAAATTAATTTTTTCCACAAAAATTACATCAGAAATATAAAATATTTAAGTGATCCACTTTTAATGTTCAGTAGTTTAATTAAGCATTATTAATCTAATATAAACGTGAAAGAATATCAGTTGATCATGATAATCAAATGATCACAAAAACATACATCATCAAAACCGTTACAAATAATGTTTTATAAACTGACAATATCTTTTATCATTACACCAATACCTTAATCAGGTTAAACTTAAAGAGCTTTGAAAATTGGCGAATATCGCCCAATTTAATTTTTATTTTTAAAATTATTAATGACCAATTTAGTGTTTCTTGAATATCTAAAGTTAATAATATTTGTAAAATTAATCCAAAGTTTAGATTTTTCGGTATGTCTGTAATATCGTTTAGGAATAAGCATAAATTTATCAAATTTTATACATTATGTTTATTGGGAATTTTTAGATTCCGCTCGCCATCTGGTGCCAAAATATGAACTTCGATATTCGGTACTTACGTTTTTGACTTAACGCATTGGTACAAGTTTTTTGAGATCTACTGAAGCTTTAAATGATAAATCTATTTGTGTTTTGTTGAATACGTGGTTATAAGGTACAATAATGCATTTTAAACTCAATTTTTGACAATGACAAGTAACGAATATTCTCCATTTATAGCGCCATCTATAGATAACGTATACGTAGTTACATTAAATCCTAATTGTATATTAGTAAACAAAAAAGTTAAGCGCGTAAATAGATGATTATTAAATTTATTATAGGTAAAAATGGTTCAATTAATATGTCGATTCTGTGCAAACCTGTAAGCCCTTACGAAACGTATGGAACCTATGGAAACCGTCTATAACAATCCATGTAATACCTCCTTAAATTAAAGCATTGACCTACTATACACCCTGTATATTATAAAACCCTTAAAACACTTGATATATTTAATATTCTTTCTAAGTAAACTTGCTTTTAATGTGCCAACTGAATCCTAAAACGCAAGGAGCTTTAAAAATGTGCTAATGTAATGAACGTTAATTAATTTATGCTGTAAAATACGTTGTAGGTTTTAAACAGTTATTTAATTTAATCAAAGATATTACTCGTATGAAAGCTGCGTATAGTTTTTGCAAAGTAAAAAAATATATAAAAGACAAAGGATTACATTACGCTATATTCTCTTAAGAGTTTACTATGGTATGATAAAAAATGTAGGCGCGTGTTTATTGAAAAGCCATTGTAGTACTATGTATGTGACACGCAAAAGTTGCAATGCTTTTACGACTAAATATCTACTTTAACAACGCATATGATGCATTTCCTTAGAGCTACTAAAACAATGGCAATAGAAATAAGTGACTCGTATAATGTAACTCCATCACAAGAATTTGTAAAAAATGTAAGTATTTAGAAAATATTTTAACATATAAAATGATTACTCAATACAAATATATTTTAAATTTAACGATTTCATTTTTATCCTATATTAATAGTTAATTTTCTACAGCACCTCATTCGCCCAATTAAGATAATGGCCCAATTCCTACATTAATTTGTCTCGGGGCGTTGATAACACTTCATAGCTCTAGGTTGTCTCTTTGATTATTCCCGTGTGATCCTTGATAGTTTATTTAACATAATACTAAGATTAATTTCAAAACAATAGAAGGAGTACATTTTTACAATTATTGTACGCATCTAATACAAATTGTTTTTTTACTACTGATATATTGTGAATTTACTGTTTTATGATTCAAAAAAGATTAATTCTTAATTTCAAAAAAGATATAACCTGTCAAAATTATTATTTGAATTGGTACATTTGGAATGTAAGAGAAAATATACAGGCCCGTAACTACACCGACCACGCTTAACTGGTGATAGTATACCTAAAAATATGTCGAATTGGCCTTATACTGGGTGTCCCTGAATAACTGTGACAATTTTTTATGGTAAAAGTGAAACTAAGCATTTTTTACTTATAAAGTATTGTCCGGAAATGCTTCCTTAACACGTTATACCACAAAAATTTTCAAAAAAAAGATATTTTTGTAAATAATATAAATATTATAAGAGATATTAATTTGAAATTTTGGCCACAGTTTTTTCACATAAGGCAACACATTTTCGGCTAATAAAACTTTAAAAAATATTTTCAGGGGCGTTACATGTGGGGGGAGTCATCAACTTTTTTGATCATATCTTTTGTTTCTTTACGTTTTTGATAATTTTAAAAGTATTAAAATAATCCATGATTAATGTTCTACAGAAAAGGAACTCCTATTGTATGTCGCTCCAGTGCTTCATTTCGGAGTAAAACTAGATTTTATAATTTTTAGCTAAAAATATGAATTTAACGGTTACATTACAGCTTTCATATTTCCTCCAAGCTATAACCCGCCTTAAATTATTTTTCATGATTTATTTTGACCTCTAGCATCACTCCTTCAGACATTAACGGGTCAAGCGTAAACACCCTGTATAATCAATTGGATAAATAACTTTCGAATGCACCAAATGATAAAATGTAACTCAATTTTTAAAATTTTAAATTTGTTTAGAACTTTAAACAAACTCTGCACTTACAAAAGTTTCTAATAACATTTCTTTTCTCGCGATTGAGAACTTTAAAAGTCATTTACTCAACAAACAAGTCATTTAGAATCATTTTCTCAATTTTCTATCTTTATTATCACTCGACTTTATATTTTGTCAATATTCAAGAACAACATACACAATATTAAATTATTTTAAATACAGAATATAATTTTTAAATATAAAAATTTCACTAAAGTTTGCTTAACACAATTTAATTTCTAAAATAATTTATTTTTTATGTCTTTCTTGTTATCTTTTTTGATCAAAGAAAATAATCCTTGGACTTTAAAATAGTCTAAAGAAATTAAACAAAAGTTTAAAGTACCTCCTACAGGTATAATCACTCATTTAATTCATCTTAGCGTATCCTCAATAATTAGTTGGATAGTACTTTATTGAATTTCCTCCCAATCTTGATTTACTACTGTACTGGGAACACGAATACGGTTTTAAATATCCCAATCAAGCAAATCGCAATTCTCGTTCGTTAATAAAATATACTTTACTGTGGAAAGGCTCATTTGCAAGCCTCAGCTAAGGACTAAAGCAAAAGATTCGGTATGTGATTTTAGATTATGTTTTATGCATCTATTAGTAAAAAACAATATACAAATCTGCTAAATTTTATTTCAGTTTTATCAACCGTTTTGTGCTACTATGTATAATATATCAACGTTCACTTTTCTTTTTCTTTTTGATTATTGCAGATAAAGGTATGAAAGATAATTCATCTATTCAAATCAAATAAATAATGCTTTGATTCCGGGGGGTGAATATTATCTCGCCTAACTCACCCCGCGTTGAAAGGTCCTTGCACCAAAACTTCCTTCCGCTACACCGAAATCCTTTGGTCGCCCCTTCTTGAATGACTGCATTTACTTTGTCACTATCCAATATTTTTAAACCCATGTTCAACTTCAAGTTTAATTTATTTTCGGTTTTAAAATCGTCTGTGTTTTAATTTCAATGGCAGCTAAGTAATTTTAAAAAAGAAACCTATAACTTTTTTATTATCATCAGAATCTACCTAAAAGTAGTATATTATCAACAAGCTAGTCAATACTCACGAAAGCATAAATTGCAACACAAGCCGGCACACGGTCCAAGCATATTGAATAATGTCAAAACTGATTTCATTACTTATCAAAAAATTAAAATGTAATGAATCGTTCACCCAATATTCGTGGAAAAACAATTTTCTAATACAACGTTTGTTTTGATAAATTTTGAATTTAATAAATTCGTAATTTTCTACTTTATAGGCACATTCTGGTCAAAATCAAAGGCGTTTCATTAAAAACAAACAAAATACCCATGGAAATTGTCCATTACAACTCAAATAACAAATTTTATTTTAAAGGCCTTACTTACTTAAATGATTTGACCAGAATCTGGATATAAATCTATAAAATTTATATTTTGTTCGTAAGTAAGTGGTTAGTACTTTAAAGTATACAGGGTGTTTACGGTTGACCCGTTAATATTTAAACCGATGAAAGCAGAAAAGGTCGAAATAGGTAGATTAAGAAAAAATCATCTTAGTAAAAGTTGGTTTATAAGTGAGCTACACCCTTTTAAAGGGGATAACAAAAAGAAGGTTTGGTTAGGTTAAGTTAGGTATTATTCTGTGCCCCAAATACTAAATTAAAAGCATTAAAATGAGTAGCTAATAAAAACAAGTATTATTGTAGACACTTAAAACCGTGCTGAAAATCTGCACGCATTTTGGGGAATGATTTTTTGAACAAATAAAACTATAACAGTCATCCCTTAAAAAGTTATTAATACATTTACCCCAACACCCTTAAAAACTACCCTTTAAAAGCTTAAAAAAATCTGAAAAAAATCATGATAACTGATCTAAAGTAGATTAGGATTTGTACCAAATTTGAAAGTTCTAGTGTAAGCGGTTTTCAAATAATTGTGTAAAAACCTTCTTTTTGGTATCCTTTTTAAAAGGGCGTAGCTTCCTTATAAAGCAACTTTTACTAAGATGATTTTTTTCTTAATCTAACTGGTCAACCGTAAACACCCTGTAATGACAAAAGTATACGTTTTCAAATGCGATGCTACAGCATTTTGAATTCTATCATCTCATAACTCATCTCATAACTATGTTTTTGAGAGTCAATCATCCGGAAAAAGTTACATATCTTTTAATGATAGGGGAATTTTAAATTTATCTGACGTCATCGCATAACGCCCAATTTTTTAATCGAAACCCATAACTTTTAAGTGAAGAAATTAAAAGGACGTCTGATCATGTTCATCAATACAAATATTGTTCACTTATCTCCACACGTTCCGAAGATAGGATAAATTGAGAATATGCTATTTTCGATTGATCATACATATATTCGGAATGAAATCAAATCATTTAATTTTTTCATAGCTACACAAGTTCAGAAGTCCTTTCAAATTCTTTACTGAAAATTGTGGATTTCCATCCGAAATAATGTGATGACGTCACTTGGACATTGTACAATTACGTTACATTATTTTCAAATGACGCAAAATGTCCGCTATTACAAATATAATTTGACGAGTCAAGCCGACACCCCCACAAATTACGGGATTGCAAAAAAGTTCGTTGTCATTGTAATAGGTTAGAAGATATTGTCATATTTTTGTTTATGTAGCATCCTGTATAATCTAAAAATCTATGAACCTACAAATTTATCTGAGCTGGTCCTGGTTACATTACCGGACTGCATCTGTATTTTTCTTATTATTGGAGATAGCAAGCGGGTTAAATGAACAAACAACTGCAAATTAATTTGAATACAGGGTGCCCGTAATAACGTGAACAGACATAGTAGAAGGTGTTTATCACCTCAAATTAAGATGACAAGTTCCTCTAACATTTTGCCCAAAAATGCTCACCTACAAAGTTACATTCAGTTAAAGTTCACTTTTCAAAAAAATAAAATCCACATAACTTTTCTTCCTATGAAGCTATCTCGACAAAAACCGCCATTGGGGCTAATTTTTAGTGCTTTGTAATATGCTATACTAGTTTTGCAATTTCTCATTCATTTACTATCAGTTTACCTAAACTTAGAATCTAAGATTTACCACAACTTTTTCTGTTTTCACTTTTTTTGCAACTTTAACTGATTTTCTTATAAAATAAACAATTTACTATGAAAAAAGTAAACTTGTTTACAATCGCTAAATCCAACCAGTTTCAGGATAATCTCAATTAAAATTTCGAAATAAAAATAAAAATGTGCTTTTATTGGTAAATCAAGTAGTGCATTCCCTAAATACCTCTATTAAAAGAATATATAATTGAATATTATTTTAGAATATGATTGAAAAATACAGGGGCTCTATTTGTGTGATAAAATTGCGAAAACGTTTTAATTTCTTTAAAGATATTAAATGTTAATGTCGGCCTACTTAATTTAATTAAAAAAATAAATTTTACAATAAATTATTAGACTTTAATGGAGATTATCTTTAAAACTATTAGATTTATCGATTTTTAACAGGTATACCTTTTTCATAATAAATTTTCTGTCTTATGAGAAAATAAGTTGAAATTGTAAAAAAGTAACACCAAACAAATTTATAGTAAAACTTAAATTCTAAGTTTAGGTTAACTGGTAGTAAATGAATGCGAAATGGCAAAACTACAATACCAAATTATAAAGAACTTAAAAGTAGCCCCTATAGCGATTTTTATCGAGATATCTTCATAGAGAGAAAAGTTATGTGGGTTTTTATTTTTTGAAAAGTTAACTTTAACTGGCTGTAACTTTGCAGGAAAGTGTTAAAGGTACTTGTGATCTTAATTTGAAGTTATAAACCCGTTCTACTATGTCTGTCCACGTTGTTACGGGATACCCTGTATACATAGATAAAAAAAATCCGTTGACCATTTGGTTAAAAGTTGTCAATACGGCTTACTGCAATCAAAATGAATAAATATCATAGAGTAATTACCTTTATTCCTAAATAACATTTCATTACACTACTATTTTTTATGTATCCGAGGTGACCAAATATTATTACACGATTTTATGTACATTTCCCAACGCAAATATTCGTTTTTTAAGAAATAAAATTCATATTTAGTTTTAGTGAGATGCGGTAACGGAAAAGAAAGGCTCGCGCCTTAAAATATCTCATTTTTTATTCACCATGATTACCTCACTTGGTGGTTAAATAACTATTAATACATCGAAAAATCTTCTATTATACAATTGTTATTCTATTTCTACTATTAGCATCTTAATCATCAAACTTTAAAGTTATTAATAACGTTTCTTATATTAAATACATTATTTTCAATTTATTCGTGGAACCTTTTTAACTCGAAATTCAAATTTCTCTATATTTTGTATGAAACTTTTTACGATATGAGGATTAAAATTTGATTGAAAGTTTTTTTCCATATTATTCAACGAAATAAAGATTCACTCCAGAAATTTTTTTGGAATAATAATAATTCATTGACAAAACCGTTGAGTTTCGCATTGTTTCTGCGGTATCTTAAAAAAACAAGAAAATTCGATTTGTAAAATATAGCTCTGGAAATTCAACTTCTGTATTGAAGAATTAATATATCATAAAATCTGCACTATTTTGTCCATTTAAAACATATATAGTGTATTATTATGACTATTCAGCGCCACCTGCAATAACAGGCTCAACTAAAGAAGTTGTGAATAATGAAAATACAATCTTCTGACTGATGTAAAAAGCGTGAAATAATTGTTTTTGTTTCACTTTTTACGTTCTCAAAAACGATGATATTCATTCAGTTTCAATTAATGTTAAAATTATCTAGACATGCCCATTGGATAAGTATATGTAAATGTATTAATCAAGTAAAAAGGTTTTAAATAACTAATACTATTTTATACTATTTCCTTATATATTGTAGTTAACGGAAGTTATAAAAAAATCTAACTATGAGTTGGCTAAATTACTTTTTAAATATTTAATTGCCATATATATAAAAAAATAAAAAAACGAGACATACAAAATATTCAACAATATTGATTAATTTCACAAATACTTAATGAATATTTGATTCCCTCTTTTAAAGATTTAAGTGCTCCAAAAGCAATAAAAAATTGATTTTAGTGGTGTTCATTTTACGTCCAACCAAGTGTGTATAATGAGTATGGAGGTCATGTTTTTTTAAAACGGGTCACTTGAGTATTTCTTTGATTCAGCTTTAGTTAATCTATTGCTGCGATGATGTTTCGGGGAATCCTCATCATTACCATGCAAAAAGAACACAATAATTTAATTCCATTCTTGGAACTGCTTTTTACTAAGAACACAAATAAATTCGAACTCTCTATCTTCGGGAAGCCTAGTGCCATGGACACAATTCGAACTATCCACCTGACCATTCAGAATGAACAGCTTTGCCAATGAAATACAGATGATTAAAGTTATAGGTCAAAATTAGAATTTTCTAGATTCCATCATTAGAAAAATTATTTTTCAGACTCAGCTAAAACTTTTTACGCAAATTCGTAGTTTTCGACATCATCTTAGAAAATTAGTAATGATAACACATACATATTTTTCACTACTATATCTAAACTCAACTTCTAGATACTTGTCTAAACTCAACAAAGAATACGGAATCTGTATATCATTTAAGACTAACAACCCACTCCACTTAATTAAAAATAATAAACAAAAAGTTTTATACAGACAAAAAGAGTCTAACTAAATACTGGTGTGGAGATTGTGGAGACGTGGGACAAACTAGGCGTTCTTTTATTACCAGATGTATGGAGCATCATTCAAAAATTATCTGCCCCATGTACTCTCTTGCTACTCAATTTCTTACAGTCTTCGGTTGACAACTTTGATCTCGCAATTGTCCAACAATTTTATTTTATTTTATCTCGTACTGCGTCTTTTTAAATGTTATTGGTTTTAATTAAAAATATTATTTATATAGGTTTTAATTGTATGTCATATATCTTATACAGGGTCTTTAAAAATGAATGATACTGGGGACTTTGCGTGGTATAGGAAATCTAAGTTTCCCATAGTTGGCTACACTGGAAGTAAAAGTCAGTACTTTCATAGTGTTTTTTAATAGACAAAGTTTTTAATCAAATTTGCAAAACACTTGAGAAATAATTTGTAAAAATTATTCGTAAACAACTGAGAACAGCGTTGGTAAAAATGATAGATCCGATTTAAATTTGAATAAATATAAACAGGCACACCAACTTAGCAAGTCTAAAACCACTACAGAATATGTTTGGTTACATAGTTGCGGTATAAATCCCAATTGAATTCTCTGGAGGCTTATTCTTGGGCCGGTCGAGATCGTGTCGTCGACGAGACTAGAAGGACTTACTCTTATTTTTTCATGTAAAAGAAAAGGACAGAATGATGAAGTCGTCGGCGACATCGTGTCGACTAGTTCAAGAATAAGGCTGCAGTATTATAATCGTTTAATTTTGAAGCGCCATCTGAACGACTAGTTTGTAAAACTTTTAAATACTTTAGTATATAATTTTGTTGAATTCAGTTTGTGTTTCACATAACCTACAATCTACATTGTGATCTTGTGCAACAACAATAAATCTATTTTTTTCTAAACGGAATAAATCTAGTCATTTTTTTTAAATTAATGTTATCCATTTTTTATTCAATCGTTAATTAGTAAGACTAGTTGCTTGGGCGTGCCTAAATACAGTCCCAGTTAGTATAAAAGCTTTGCCCATATTTCGATCTGAAGGTTGTCACAAAATGAGAAGTATCAGATTTCGTTAGTATGTCTCGTTACATAGATATAAATTGTTAATGGTAAGACCTGTAATTTATGTTAAGTTTAACATTTTTAATAACATTCTAATATCTGAAGAAGCCCTTAGGAAGGCGAAACCAATCGCACTGCAAATTAAATAAAACAAATTTCTCGCTGATGCGGTGGTTTTATTCGTTTACCTTTACTCTTATTAAATTTAAAACACCTATACAATTTTTTCTTTCTTATTATTCTAGCTTATTGCAATACATTTATTTTTAATATAACTGGATATACGCATAAAACATTATTAATTTAATATATTAAATCATAAATATATATTATACTATAAATTATAATTTATTAAAAACAGGGTTTAACTCATGCAAAGGGGATTAAATAAAAGATACATTTTTATTTAAAACTACACGATTTATTTTGAGTAATTTTATTTTTTTTTGTAACATATTCTTTAACTCTTTACGTTCAATCTCACTATAATTTATGGTAGTTTAAGATTACCATTAGGAATATAAGCATGTAATATATCGCAGCCGCACATAAATAATCGTCTTTCCGAAACAAATCTCTCGACAAATCTCGAATTTTGTTCTTTGGCACGTCGATTTCAATTTGTAGGTTTTGAAAAAGTATTACTGCTATTTGCCAAAGCTCTTAATATCGTGGAAGGGGAGCCTTTGGCACTGCCAAGATCTTCGATGCCTCTTTGTCCTTTTTGCTAGAAATCAGCGTGTAGAATATTAAGTAATTTCAGCGTCGACGTTTGAAAACGCAGGATAAATCGTAGCCATAACCCCGAAAAGGCGAGAGGTAATGAAGCAACGCCATGTGAAAGAAAATACACGAAGATACAAGAAGGATGTGTCGTTTTCTCGCCCAGGGAGAATTTTTTTACGAGATGAATTTTTCGCTTACTGCAAAATTAATTTGTGAGAATTGACAGACGAAGCGATACGTATCACAATATTGGATTACAATTCCGTACCAAGAGTTTATCCTTTAACAAACTTCCTTTAAACTTTACTTGCTGTTATTCGGTTGATTTGTTTTTATTTAGCTTTTGTGCTGGAAAAGAAAATTAAGTTTATGTTTTGAAAGTAACAGCGTGGAAAACTCAACTTTAGAAAATAATTTAGAAAAGTGTAAACAACACAGCTTTTGTTTCAATTTAATGAAACAACACGAATTTTTCTCATTATTAATTATTTATTGATGCAAATATTTGCCGGTGAATAATTCAACTAATCGAATTTAAACAAGAATTTAGCTTCAACTAACTGATAAATTATAATTTCATTAATAACCATGGCAATAAAAGTGATTTATATATATTTTTTTTAATTTTGTACCTACATTATTTATTTGCATCATTAGTAAAATTAATTTTATAAATAAATAAATGTGTAGCAGGTACATCATAAAAATGTTACCAAAGTAAATACATACCAGTTTTGTATTTTTTTTTATAACGTTTTTATACATTCCATTACATTTTCATAGACTATCATTAAAGCCAAAATGACTTGTTCAACAAAAAACAGAAAAAGTAGCAATTAAATGTTTGTTGGGTACTAAATTAAATTATATTTCCCTTCAGTTTAATATCATCAATAACATGCCTTAGCAAACAAACAGGATAGACTAATTTATATTAAGGAATTGCATTTTTATTTGTTTTATTAAGGCATAATCTAAATCATAATATTTTTATTATTTTCGCTTGAATTTATACGTTTTATTTCCATTCAGGTTATTTAAACTATAAATTTTTTTATTAAATCGCTTTATGGACAGTGTTACTTAAGTTGTTTATAGCTATAGTTTTCGAAATGTATTTTATCAAAAATCAATGTTTTTCCAATGATTTGACCTGTCTGAAACAACAACTATTATGGATTAAGATTCATCCCTTGCGGTTCCCGAACGACATTAGAAGATAATATACATCGAAGTTGGGCAGTCATTGTTAACTTCAGCCCCGGGGATGACTCTCCCCAATGTCCGATCAGTTCTGCCTCATTTGGACCATGTGCTACACATAAATTGTTTATGAAAATGTATAGTAGGGTGGTAAGATATACGAACAGATGCCCAAAAGGAGAAAATTAAACTATTTACACTTAATTTTATCGACGATATCTGTATTGCGTGTTAAATTTTGATTTATAGGCGATAATTTACGAGGAAAATGTTTCTGACAATTTTGTAAATAAAAATTGAGTGACTAGCTTGAAGGGTAAATACGAAATGTGTTTGGCATACTAACGAAGAATATTAGCACAACAAGGAAAGGGAATTACGGTCATGTTGGATGTGTAAATTTTAGATTAAATTCGTTTTTACGTATAATTTGCAAAACACTGTTATTAGTGAATGCATTAAAATAGTAAAAAAGAGAAATATAATTAATTTGGAATTGCTTAGTATTAGGATTTTACTTAAAATTTATGAAACAAATTTATATACAGGGTGTCCTAGCGCCACAAGGAAGTAACATTTCTAAAATGAAAAAAGGGATAGACAAGCGGTTTTCGACAAAATCTACAATACTTTTAGGCGCACACTGTAAAAATATTTTAATAATATACCGGGTGCCATTCCAAGATGGCGGACCAAAGTTACATTTTTGAAACGGATCTCTCAGTAAGTATATTATAAAATTTTTGGATTCCTTATCAAAATATAGTATAACCTTTTATGGGTCTATTCTTACTCGTTTTGCAGTTATTTGGCATTTGAGCGAAAAAAAGATCTATTTTTGAAAAGTCACTGCTCTAAAGCAAAAGACAATTTTTGGTTGAAATTTTGACAAAAAAATTTCAATATCGTCTAGTTAAATGATATTTAAATTTGTGAGAAGCTTTTATCAGGGAGCCTCATTAAATGCAAATTGACCAATTAAATGAAATTTGAAAATGGAACAACCTGCATATTGTTTTACAACACTTATAAAACTTATTGAAGCAATGAGAAAATTAATAGAGCGCGAGCGTTTTGAAAATTCGGGCTGTTCGTTGTGCAATAAAAACTATTAACTAATCAAAGTATTGGCCCCAATTATGTTCTCGATGTTTTATTGGTGGTTGAAGAAAATCCGTCGATTAGTACAAGAAAAGTATCCGCCCAGACTGATGTTTCAAAATCTTCAGTCAACCGCATTTTGAAAAAAACATCCATATCATATTGAATTGAATCGAACACTGTATGGTAATGACTTCGAGAAGAGAGAGGATTTTTCTGATTTGATGAAAAACATATTGACATGTGGATATAAATTTAACGAAATTTTGTTTACTGACGAAGCCACCTTCCAAAAAGATGAACCTGTCAATAGGCATAATGTGCACTATTATGCATCGAAAAACCCTCATTATGTGCGCAATATTCATCATAAAAATAAATGGTACTTAAATGTTTGGGAATAATAGGAAACCATGTTATTGGCCTTCACAATTTTGATGGAATCCTAACAGTTACACAATATTTAAATAATTGGCTACCTGGAAACTGGATTGGCAGAAATGGGCCTATAATCGGCAGTCCGTATATCTCGACTTAACCCCGATAGATTTTTTTGTTTGGGACCATGTAAAAAATTTATTATTTTAATAGAATAATTAAAAAATTCTTTTTAATCCACCTTTATTGGTCTCTTTGTACCATATTTCGCCTTATCGGCATCATCAGACATAAAGAGTAATATTAGTGTAAAATAATTAATATGTAGAATAAGCAATATGTAAAAATATAATCTTTGAAGTTTAAATATTTGAATGATACCTATTATTAAAAGCAATTTTCTAAACGGAAAATATAGTGGTTTAGTTCTGCAGTCATAAAAGCTAGTACGAACAACATTTTTGTACAAAAATGGAGAATGTGCAAAAAAAATATAATGATCTAAAAGTACCTTAACTTTGGACCCCTCTATTTAATTTTGTGCTAGGTTGCAGAAAGTAACTCTCTGGCAGGATGTAACCTTATCAATTTAGATTATAAATCTGAAAAAAAATTGAAAATCTAACGAGGGAAACTTGAGTTATGACTGCAGAACTAATGCTCGATTTCATGATTTTTCACAATTTTTCCTCCCAAACTCGCGCGCCCTCTAGGGATTCGCATTAATTGTCAGTTATTTGGTCATAATTTGCAAAGAAGTTCCAGAAAAGTGGGATGGATTTTCTGTACCTTTCTGCAGAACTTATGCTAGATTTTATGATTTTTCACAGTTTTTCCTCCCAAACTTTACAGAAAAATGTTTCAAATAAAAGTTGTACGATTCTTAGTGACGGCTTTTTCAAAAATATTCCGATGACCTTGCCAGCAGTTGAAGGTCAGGCGATAATCACTTAACATTTTTTAAATAGCAAAATTTCCAAAATAAAGCTGCGTTGACGAACTTTATGTATTGAAAATTTAAACCCTTGTTCCTTTCAAAATATTTACTTTAGAAAAATAAAAAAAACAAGTCCCGTATACCTTTGAAAGCAACCTATAATATTGCTTCATTTCAAAAATAAACGGACGTTGCCGAACTTTTTGTAAACCCTGTATATGTACTAGTAACGGCTAGTTTTAAAGAAGTGAGTAAAAATGTATTCAGGTACCTTTAAAAATGATCTATGAATTAAAAAAGTAAAATAAATGTGCTGCATACTTATATTTTTGAAACTCGGAAACCAATAAAAATTGGATAAAAATGCACTGGGCTGTAACCAGGTAGAGGCAACTTTTATTACACTTCACGTAGTTTACAAAAATAAAACTATCTGAATACCAAAAGAATAAAATAAATGTTGCAAATTCAAAGTTTCACTTATGGCTAGCATCCTCCAATGCAGAATTCTCGCTGGCGAGTACTGCTACCGTACTTTACGCCCTTTTTTGAATACTTTGAATAGAATTTCTTTGCTAATTTTCTTTTTTTTTCAAATTTTAAAATATGTCAACTACATCGCAATTATCTCGCAAATGGGGCAAGTACGATATACTCCACAATAATGTGGTACTCAAAAGAAATGCCAAGGCAGCCAATAACCAAACGCTTTCGTTCAGCTTAGAACATCCCTTTATCTCGCCCCACCTTTAGTCGGTGGTGAGGTTAACCAGGCTCCCTAACTTTGCGATTCAAATGACTTTACTTAGAATTCTCCTTGATTAGGCTTTAATCACAATGCTGCACAATGCGATGCACGTTGAAAACGCACAGCCAGTCTGGCCATTCCCACTTGACTACTGAATAGTGGTGGAGGAGATTAATGGATATACAAGCCGCACGAAAGCTTCTTATTGGCGCTAACATTTCTTTTGTGTCCCGTATTATCGTGGAGTATATCGTACATAAAATAGTTTTTACGCCTTATTACATATGTTACGGAGCAAGAACAGAACTGTAAATAAATCTTCTATAAAATGCTTATTATTGCATGATAATATGTTGTGTTCTGATTCTACGTAGATGCACAAACATCTATGTAGATCGTTTCATATCATAGTATTATAGGTACATACCCTTCATATTAAGTATACTGTAGAATAATTCTCTATTTTTCCCTTCTTATAGATACCTTGAAAAAAACTATAATAAAAGATACATAAAATAAAACTTGATATGCTTCTGTTTTTTTCCACTTAATTATTAAATAACTAAACGTTTTTGGTTTTAGAAACAGTATAATGAAAAGAAAGAAATCCAGTCATTCATTCATCATTAATTCATAGAATAGAATTTTAATGTAGACCTCCATGACAGTCGGGCTAAGTTACAGTAGACTTACAACTTGAAGGCAACACCTAAATACCTACTTATTTAAGTAATTTTATAAAGCAGAAGGCATTTCCAAATTTAAGTATTCTATTTATTTTTTGAGTTAAAATTATATAAATAAATACATTATGCGTTAAAACTAATACATATTAATAATTATAAAACTGTAAAAGATGACCATCAAACTTCCCTTGGACAAGATTAAGATAAATTCGAAAATCACATAAATTTTTATTTGGAGAAGTAAAATTAATTTTACACCAGAAGTCACACAACACTTTTTTCCAAAGTTGTAACACCTTATTTTAAAGGATATTAAAGTACAATATGCTAGTAGGTTTAATTTTTTAATTAAATAACAATTTATAGCAAAAAATATAAATTTCGAAGGTCCAAAATATCCGATTTTCATAAAATTTTAAAAAGACATGAATTCTTAATGGAATATAAAATATACTTTACAAATAAAAAATAATAATATTAGTTAAAGACAAAACTTTTTTGCTTTCATCAAACAATTAAAAGTATTTTAATAAATACCAAAGTAAAGAGATTTATATTGGCTTACAAACTTTCACCATTTGTGTTTATTTGAGCTGATGAAAATTTGCTATGGATTTATTTATAATTCTGTAAGTTAAAAAGTTATGGAAGCTAGGAAAGATTATACGTAACATAGGGCTTTAAAATGTCTGGTCTGATTATAGAATTGAATTCTCTCAAGTTCCAAAGTATAACTTTGAACTTGCTAAGGGAAACTCAATTTTCTTATTTGAAATACAACACCCTTCATATTTTTCAAATTAATTTAAAATTATTTTTTATTGATCACCGAAGTCCTTATTTTCATAAAATTCTTATAAAAATTATCTAATTACATTATTTCAAAAATATTTGTATATTAGAAAATAAAATGTAGACTTTTGCATTTACCTTTATATCATTATCCTTTAGATGCTAATCATAAAGTTAAATGTAATAAATTTTCCTTGAAAAATTCTTCAATATATATAGAAGCAATAAATTAACTGGAATTGGGAAACATATTTGCGTAAAGTTTAGTTTTCCATGACAAATTTCGGATTTAAAATAATTATTGCACGAGAGATTTCCATAAATTTCAATCTTACCGTAATAATGTTGACGTTTCGCTCTTATTTTCCGGAGGCCGAATCGAAGGTTCGGCCCACCGTGTTGGGATATGAAGGAAAAAGTTGATTCGATATTTTTCGCATTTCCATATTCATCGACGCGAGCGGAACGCAATTTTGGGCAATGCGCCCTATCTACGCCCGATCAGAATCGTAAATAACATATATTATAGTTTTTTTATTGCCGGAAATATTAAATTGATGCTCCGAATGCGTCGTAAAGTAAACGACTAATGTTATTTATAGAAAAAGTGTCGGATGCTGAAGAGCAACCGGGAACATGTTCTGCACACTTCGTTAGGGCAAGTGCAGAAGTACTTTAGCGGAATGATAAAATATTATTATTGCGTTTATTTTTGAAATTCAAAGAATTTATAGTTTTAATAATAGCTGAAGCGAAGCCAATTGAAGAGGGCGTTTTAGGTTTTTCTTTTTCCAACTGAAGTGAATATATGCAGTAAAATATGTACGTTAGGTAAATATTATCTTAGAAAATATTTCCATTCTTTATAAAATTTGAAAGAAATATATTATAAAATGATATTTAACAGTTTTCTTGTGCCCAAATAAAATTTAAATTAGCATTTTCGGAAAAATTGAATTTAAATAAAATATCAAACTATTACCTTGTAATGTATTAGCGAAATCGTCTAACAAGCGATTCACTTTCTGGCTGCATGTATTTTCTGATTTTAGTTCAAACAAAGAGTTTTGTTATCGTCGCGAAACCGTTACAAAGCTGACTGGATTGATTTTATGCGCAGGCGTCGTCAATATACCATCCAAAGTCCATTTTTTTAACTCAAGATAGCGTTCTTGGAACAATTTATTGTCAATATACGAATTTTGAAGCTGTTGAAACAAAGCTAGTATAATTTTTGAAGTTCATTGGATATGGATATATGGCAGGTCAAACGAATAACAGAAAGAACAAATTAAGTCATTTTTCCTACGTCGATGACCTAAAGATATACACAAAAGCCATCAGAACAGTTCATCGGTATTCAAAAAACTGTGGAATGCAATTTGTCATCGACAAATGTGCTGCGTACATCATGGAAAAGCACCAGAGGTATCATAATTAAATATTACATGTATTTAGGAGTGGAGCAGAACAAAATTGAAAAGAAAACCTAGATTAAGTAAAAAATCGTAAGCAAGTAGCAATTCGGTTGGTAAGTCACATATCTTTTAGTTCTTAAAAATTCTACATAATGTAGCAATAATATCATTCGCTTCTAGAATCTACAACAGTGAAGATCCACTTCGGAAATTTGTAAATAACCACGAGAAAAGAGGAATTGGTAAAGTTGCTCCCAGCTGGAAGTTGGACAAAGAATACGCGATCGTGATTACTTTTGTCCTACTTCCAGCTGAGACCAACTGTACATTTTTGTTTAAAAGTCCTTCGAAAGCTACTGAAGAATTTAACCTATTTGACCATCCTGATCAGAAAATAAACACTAAAAATAATATAACTACAAGACCACCTGAAAGTATTTCAGAAACCTTAAAAAAGGAACAACTAAAGCTGCTACTATCAATGTACATGAAAAACCCCATGCATGAACTCTTTTATAGAAACCTCGAAGAGTTAAACCTTTCTAAGGAATTATCATTCTCTTATTTACAGTACAGTAGTATAAGATCTGAAACTGAAGGATACATCATCGCTTCTCAAGTCGGTGTATTCAGCGTAAATGGAGAATTATAGGTCAAGATATCAACACAAAATGTAGAGGAAGCAAAAGCAATCCCGAAACCACCATGCATTTACTGTCAACTTGTTCGCAATATGCAAAGTCGCATCACATAAATATTCTCGATGCTGCCTTAAAAGAGGTCCATTTTAAATTGCGAAAACTGTTGGAGATCGATAGGGTACAGCGCATACCATATACAGAACCAGCAATACACCCTGTTGTTGAAAACTGAAGCATACAATTTATTGGAATTTCTCATTTGCTACCACCCTTCAAATCTCAGCTAACAAACCGATAATGGTCTTAATTGATAAAATGCTAGAGTCATGTAAATTTCCTGCCCTGGCGTAAAATGTTGTATCAAAATCTGAGGAAAAAAGAAAACATACTAAAATATAATGAGCTTTTATTTGACCTTAAAAAGACATACTGAGTAGGTACAACATATTTTTTTACATTTAATAATTGGAGTTTTGGGAAGTATCCATTGTAAAAAAATTAAAGAAAATTATATTCTTCATCATCGTATTTATGAATTTATTTCTACTTCTGGTAGAATAACTATGTAGGTCAACCTGTATTCATCTTTTATATTTTGTATCATGAGTATAAATAAGTATTTTTAAAATGTAAATAGATGGTGCAATAAATATACCGTTTTTCCTAAATTCGTTTCTACAGGAATGGAATTGGTTTAAGTTAAATATTTTTTTAATTATTTTTTAATACAGGATCGAAATCATCGCAAATATTTTTGCAATAATACGATTTTGATAAATAAATACTTTTTAGAAGTCATTTGACCCTCCCCATGCGAATATATCTTAAGGTGTGGCAGAATTTGCATAGGCATAATATATGTCTAAGACATTTTATGTTAGGTTTATATTTTAAGTATATGCACTTCTAGCAAACCCTTCTTGCATTCGCAAACCATTCCAGTCTTGAGTCTATTTCTATACCAAAAAAATATAATATTCGCGATCTACATATAATTCAATGGGAGTAAATATATTACGTCGGAATCCAAGGTTATGAAGTTTATTTAGAATAGCCTTTCGATATATTTTACTGAAAAAAAAACTTTATTTATTAAGTTTTCTAAAGTTAAAATGTTTTTGCCAATATTTCGTAAATAATGTATAATAAATTTTGTAACCGTTTTTTTATAATGGTACCTAATTGAAAGAAGTAATAAGTAGAAAGAGAAAATTTGATAAACGTTTTTTATTTTTTTGGAGAAAAATGCAAAGTTGAAAAGTGTTACAATAAAGGATTTTACAAAAAAAAGGAAATTTGTTTGTTTAAGCGAAATATAACAAATATTATAAAAATATAATATTGTGTATTACCATCTCCAGTCTCCAGCCCAAATATCTGCTTCGAGGCTTCTCACGGACTGAATAAGACTTGAGATTGTAGCTTGACGTATGCAAACCCGAAGTCGAACCCAATTCGTCATATACGTGCTCTTTGGCCATTTGGTTTGTAAGATCTCAAATTAGCTTCACAAAGCCTCCGTGAAATAGCTACTGACTAAATTTGGGCGAGTAGTAACTATCCTTGTACTCTATAAATGAAAATGAAATTGGTAATTTAGAGGTCCAGATATGATTATTTTTGTGTAGAGTAGAGTAGGATTGCAGTAAAGAAACTCTCCACTTTCTACTTGCCTTCTCCAAATACCAATTTTTACGATTTTTACTCTACTTTCCCTAAGCGTAAATATACCAATTCTAATATTATAGTATTGACCAGTGTATCTGTTTGAGATTTTGTAACAGCCGTTCGCCTTAGAGCACCATCTTAAAATCTAGAACAAGTTCCACTTTTAAAGACGGGGTAATAAATAATGCAATGTGACATTTGATTGTGGTTTATTTTTAAGTTAGTTTTGCAATGGAACAGGTCCGCTGTCGTTGACAGGTTCTATTTGTTGCCAACATACAATTTGTTTAGAGCAGTTTAGAACAGATTACACCACGAACAATTTACTCTCAAAAAGGAAGATACTCAGGTAATACTTGTACACTCGCTGCACCGTTGAGTGGCTTATGGTTATAGCAACGTATCTTTGCTTCGACCATCTTTCAGTAAAGCTACTACTCAGCCGCCTTTTCAAGTGGTTACTTGATCTTTACTTTGAAATTAAATTGACTGCTCAAAACTTTAAAGGTGTCTTATATCGTTTCAAGTTTATCCTTTTTTAACATTATTTTGGATTTACCATAATTTAATTAAAATCCAAGGTCCACAAAAAATGTATCCAAGAAAACGTAGGTGGCCCGTTTTCAATCCATGTCAGTGTATTTTCTCGGAATGAATATACCTATAATCTTTGCAATATATCTAATAATATATGTACAATGTGTTAAAAAAGTTATATGTATATGTTTTCTGTTCTTATTAATGATACATCATTTATTTTCATTTTAATTACTTATTTAATTGGTTGCCGTAATTTATATTAACACAGGCTAATTTTATTTTCTTTTAAGTATTTGCGAATTAAACATTGCCCTCAGACGTTAAAAGTTGGGTTTTAAGCTGCTTAATTTATTATTTAAAACAAGGAAAATATGTCCTAAACAATTCTCTTACATTGTTAATTAATTGTTGTGCACTTTGTTTGTGACAAGGAATGCTAATTAATGTATTTCAGGCGTTTCTACAAAGAGTAAAGTGTTGGAGAGGACTTTCCTAAGCTCAACATTTTCTTTAGTAAAAACTGTCGCTATTTATTATCAAGAAAGGCACCTTTACATGGTTTTGGTTAAACTTATTATGGTATTACTTGGAGTTTTAATTGGACAATTTTAGCTTTTACTAAAAAAACTTTTCATATTAACAATCTGTTAACATAGAAATTATTTAAATAATAATAAATTTTATTTTTATTGTACTAATGCATTCAATATTTACGTTTAAAAAATGAAATAAATATAACACTTTTAATGTTGCCACTCCAGTAAAGTTCAGAAGCATATAGCATGCAAATTTTCCCCGGCAATTCCATATAGAATTATTTCAACCAATTTACTTTTGAGTATTCGGTTCGAAAATGTAAAAATTGGTTTAAAATTATTCATTTTATCATCATACATATATGGTTAAGCTACTTAAATTTTCTCTTGCGAAATAATAGATTTTATGTATGTTGTCCAATAAGACTCTTAAAATTTTAATTTGTTTAAATACATATATTAAAAAATAAATTACTCACACCCAAACTGCAATACTTTATGAATAATTCGAGCGTTCAATTAAAAACTATTGTGGTTTGATATTATTCAACGCCGAAGTGATGGTTTGCTGATTGCTTTTTATTGAACGTATTTATGCAGAAATTCAATCCCTTGGAGTAATGATGTTATGTTGATTTGATTTTTTTTACCTCGATTCATAATAATAGCCTTTTTAACCAAGCAAATCAATATCAATATATAATGTTCATAAGGAAATGCCAGTTGTATAAATTTCAATCACCAACTCTCCATTCGAACATTCGTGTGTAATTTTGTTACTACATGAACCAAAGCCTGATTTAATTGGGCTTTGAACACATTAACAGTTAGCCTTAATGATTTGATTGTAATTTATAAAGAGTTTTGGCTGTATTCATATTGATCTCTTTTTATTGAAAAATTTGAAAATAAACACATATCAATTTTAATATTTACTAAAAAAATTAACTTAAAGTAATAAAAGAACAATTATTTAAGAATTAACAAATAGATATAGCAGGACCGGTCACCAAACAGTAAACCCATTGTTAAGGGTTATAGTAGGGACTAGTACTACTAGATGGAGTGTTGTAGTAGGGACTACTACTGATACAACTCTCTAGCATGGGTAGGGAAATTCAGCGTCGCTGATTTCATTCAATATCAGTTAGGTTGGAATTCCTGTTTGCTGGTCGGTCATACTATTTGTTATATCACTAACCACTAGTAATAGATAATACGGGACTAACATTAATTAATTATTTATAACTTTACAATATCGCCCCTGATTAAAGGGGCGATATTTAAATATACTAAACTCAACCGATTGAAGTTTGGTTCAATAGTCATAGAATAAAATTGAATAGTGTTAAGAGTTAAGATCAAATGTGATTTCATTATAAACTGACGGGATATTCAAAATTTTTAATTTCTTTAATTTATTACTTTTTAAAGTTTATTTAAAAAAAATATTCCTTAGTTTGATTAAAAAGTTCATTAATCACACAGTTATTACCATAATAATATTGACAATCATCCTGTGGCTTCAAAAAATTACATAAATTCGAGAATAACCGTAATTTCGTAATTTTTATCGAATCTGGGAAATTAATTGCAATATTAATATCTTTGTCTATAACATTTTGATAAAATATAAGTAAGGTTAGTGAATCCAAAGTATTTAATGCAAAAATTACTGCGGTAAATTATTTCGAGAAAAATTAATCAAATAAAAGTACCTACTATATTATTATTGTTTTATAAATTAATAATTGTTCCATAGCTACATTACTACAAAAATTAATGAAGTAATTATAAATTAAATTAAGTTTTTATGTTTTTAATTACAAACCAATTTTAAATGAAGTCAATAAAAATTTAAAAATTTTCCACTAGATACAATTTTATCCACTATACCTACATATTTAACACCAATTCCTGTTAAAAAGCAATATCATGTTTTAAAATTATTTTTTCCTAGTACAGTTCATTTTAGCAAAACAAACTGTCAATATTACCAAAAATATAATAATGTGGAAAACTTTTTCTGAAACGTGGAGAATATATTTCATTATCGTGAATTCTATATTGAAGAGTACTTTTTAACACATAGTTCTCTATTTGTAAAAACTATATACTTTTATAAAAAATATTGTAAATAAACATTGTTTGTGTAAGTATCTCTATAGCCATTACGTTGCGAAACAATGAATTTGTTGTGCTTTATTAACCAACAGCACAACCTCATATACATTTCGCTCTAAAAATCTACATACCCTTTTATTAACGATAAAATTTGCATTACCACAATATATTGCTATTACAACAAAGCTTTTAACGGGCTTTAAGGCATGGAACTAAAATGTAAACAAAGTTAAGCTCTTTATAGTTACCGAAATGTAAGTTAAATATTTCTAAATATCTTGAATAAAATATAAGAAAACTGTTTATCTTACAAAATTGTAATATAACCGGGTAATAAATTTTTAATAGAAAGCAAGGCAACATTTTTTTACAAATATTTGATTAATTTTATGTACATATAAGTCAAACTTTAGTAATATTTAGAACGCAATTTAAATTCGAATAATACAATTATTCAATTTCTAAGGTTAGTTTAGAATTTCTTGAAGAATCAAATTATTCTGAACAGTACGAAAAACCATATACATGTATATGTTATTCGCAATAGCCGAAAACACCCACTGCCCGAATTTTTTACCCACAACGCGTTGTGGGTAACTGAATTTACCCACGACGCGTTGCGACTTCACGTTTGCGGACAGTGGGTAAATTTATTTACCCACAACGCGTTGTGGGTAAATTTGTTTACCCAGAACGCGTTGTGGGTATATTTATTTACCCACAAGCGAACGTTCGCTTTAGGTTCTACTTTTGTCCATGTCGGAATGTGGCGTTTTATCGATAGGGCGTCAAAAATAAAATGACATACTTAATAATAAAAATACTTTTATTGGAATAAAACTGAAAAGTATTTTAGTTCTTAAATAGAAACCCAGTTGTGCATCTTTTTTCTGGATTAATTTATCTTTATCGCCGATCGTTAATAAATTAAATCTTCTTAATCTTCTATATTGTTTCGTTGATATTTCCAATCCATTGCGTTTTCTTTCTAGCGCC
Organism: Stenus bimaculatus; assembly: GCA_963971135.1. NCBI lineage: Eukaryota > Metazoa > Arthropoda > Insecta > Coleoptera > Staphylinidae > Stenus > Stenus bimaculatus. The sequence goes on from OZ020180.1 coordinate 58,511,738, forward strand.
TCTTTAGTTCCAGATACAATTTCTAGATAACGTTCATTTGATAATAACAACGATCTACACTTCTTTTCTAAAATTAGCTGTTCAACTTACAACTTCACATAAAACACATTTGCACTAGCGAGATCTGACTGATCTGAGCCACGTCGCAGCGCCACGTCGACAATGCGAAACCCTAAGCGAATAAAATTTTACTTCGCGTTGTGGGTAAATTCGTTCTGGGTGAGTAAGTTTACCCACAACGCGTTCTGGGTAAACAAATTTACACAATGTCCGCAAACGTGAAGTCGCAACGCGTCGTGGGTAAATCTAGTTACCCACAACGCGTTGTGGGTAAAAAATTCGGGCAGTGGGCGTGTTCGGCTATTGCGAATAACATATATACCCATTGCAGATGATTTTCTGCATAATATACGATTTTATTTATTTACATTTATTTTTCGTTTAATTTCCTAATTGCACCAGGTATTAGAAAATATTTTCTTAAAAGTTGTTTAATTTTAATAGACCTTTCATATAAAATTTCATTTTTACTTTCTTTTTCCGGTGCTTCCGTTTTTTTTTTATGGAACTTCCGAATTAAACTAAAATATTTTTTACCTTCACTTTGGTGGTCATTTTTTTCCAGCAAGCTTTCTATAAATAAAGGAGTGGTAACGGTCCGAAGATCCGAAATACAGGGTGTCCTAGAATCTAGGACATCCTGTATTTAGGACATGCGTTCACCAGAGCGTTGGATAACTGCGGTTACTAAAAGCGATTTCGAATGGCTTTGGTTAGTCTTTGGTTCTTAGAATGGTCTGTCAAATTTGGACTATCCGCATTCGAATGACTTCTTTGTTCGTTTGGTTCTGGCCAATTTAGGCTTGGTTAACCGAAATATGAACCTTGGTCGGAAGCACGGTTCGATCTTTGGTTATTCCCTTTCTATCGGTTCTAATGGGGAAGAAAGAATCGAAGAAGCTGCCATATTTTTGGTTGACCACTATTCAGCCAAAGGTGGCATTCGAAATCTCTTCAATTTTAGAATGATTTAGGGCCGGTTGTTAAATAGAGGTTTATAATTCATCTAAACTAACCCTTGGTTTAGTATAAAATTTCCTTTGAAATTTTCTTATTAACCAAAAAAATCTTTTAAGGGAATTGTTGGCTAATAAAATAGTCAACAAAAACTGAATGTTGGCAACATACTGTGTTATATACTGGGTAATCATTTGCAAACGATCCACCCTAAATAACATATAAAAAATATTTGTAAAAGATGTTTCTTTTCATTATAACGGGAAAACTTACTGGCGTACAAAAGTTTATCCCACATGTTATCCCTTTTACCGCAGCCACCTTATTTATAACTATATTTGAAAAGTAAGAAAGACAGTAAATATTTCATATGGCTCGGTTCAAAAAAATACTAAAAATAAACAAACTCCATCCCTATAAGATGCATCTACTTCATGAACTCAATGAAGATGATTTCAATAGAAGGATTGAATTTTGTGAACGAAAATCCTCATATAACTACTGAAATAGGATCAACAATCAACATTATTGGAAGAAAATTGAAATGTAGAACGATATTCAGTCATTCATGAGAATATACTTTATCCTCTTATAACAGAAAATTTAGAAAATCAACAAGATGAGGAAGAAAACTTGTTTTTTAACGAAGAAATGAAATTTTCAATGTACCTGATCACAAAAAAGTGAAAATAATAAAGTTCCGAAAATTAGACCAAAAAGTTGTTTATATTTCACATACATCAATGGAATAAAGCCATAAATAAGAGAAAATATACACTTTCAACAATAAGGAATACCACCATAATATGTTTTATTGATTAATTGGCCGATTTGCAGGAAGGTGGATCGGATGAGGAGGTCCAATAGAAAAGCCGACACGGTCTCGCGATCTTTTGCCATTGAATTTCTTTCTTTATAGGAACACCTAATAAGGATTTTATTCAAATCACCACCTGAAAGTATTCAAGATATGGAGAATAGGATAAATGATGGTTGTAGAGACAATACCGAAGAAAATTTGAGAATTTGGCCGCCAATTCTATATCCTACGCATATACTCCTTCTCCAATACAACCATCAATTATATGAGTAAAAATATCAGAATACTTATTTTACAAATAGAAGTCCAATGTAAGAACCAGTCAAGTCCAATTTTAATAAGTGTTCAGGAGCAATGAAAAACATTTACAGCAATAGCTGTTAATTATAGCGATTTTACCTGCAGTAAACATCGATTAAATCTTTAATATTCTGAATTGAGAGTCAATTCTTTCATAAAATGGTAAAGAATTTTCAAATGGATATCGCCCTATAAAAATGCATTAAAAAAATAGACTTGACCGGTTCTTGCATTATACCCCTCAATTGTACAATCATTTCTAAAGAAGATAGCAAATGAATCCCCTCAATTGAAATATCCAAAGAATGAATGTCCATATTATGTCCATATCCATTTATATTTATTACTGGAAGATTAACATCAGTATTTTTAAATTTAACCTTCAAATTAGCTTCACCAAAATTCATCAATTTTTCTTTTAGATTAATCGCATAGGGTTAAATTTGACTTTGTAATGTCAATAGAATCATTTATCTACAATTTATTAAATGTAAAATAATTTATAAATGATATATAGCTTCTCCAGTATCCAATTCCATTTCTATAGAAATATTATTTAATTCGATTATTATTCCTTTTTAATTTATTGAATGAACATTAATAAAAGTAACTGAATATTTAGTATTTTCTTATGGATAATTTATTTCCTTTTTTGTAGCAAATATTGCAAATTTCATGAATAAAAGAGCAATTATTAGCTTTGTGATCTTTTGCATTACAACGAAAACTGTTTCTTTATCCTTAGCAATTTTAAATTTAAACACGCGTGATATTCATCATGACTATATAACGAATGAAAAAATATTTAATAATCTAATTTATTTGAAGCTTTTATCGTCAAATTAACCGTTTGTTAGGAAAAACCAAGCTTAAACACCCGTCCCGCCATTGTAGAGACACTCCAATAAGTTTCATCAGTTACATCAAAATTTTATCAGTTGAAAACTTTGATGCGTGTCAAAATGAAGCGTTCTGATTGGCTTAGAATTCAATGAGTTATATAGTCACTACAATTATTACTTACAAAGTAGTTGGTTTTCCACAAATATGACGATTTCTTTGATAATATAACTCTCATTGAATTCTAAGAAAATCAGAATGCTTCATTTTGACACAATATCAAGTTTTCCATTGAGAAACTTTGGATGTTACAGATAAACTTATGGGAGTGTATCTGCACTGGCGGGACGGGCGCTTAAGTTTCATAACAAACTGTTAAATTGACGTTAAAAACTTCAAATAAATTAGATTATTAAATATTTTTTCATTCGTTATATTGTCATGATGAATATCACCGGTGTTTAAATTTTCTCTGGGTAAAATAAATATTATAATTAATATTTGTGGACACTGTACATTGCGTTAATTTATTTGATATTGCATCAAATTTTTCAGATGTGACAGTAATTGAATATAAACATTTTTTTACATTTACTTTTACTTTTACATTTATATACATATTTTATATATACCTATGTCTTCGAATTTAATATAATTTTTATTTTTAAAATATATATAATACTTTTTTGATACTTCAATATGACATTACATAACAACTTACTATTTACTAGTTGATATTTATATTAAATTATTAATTATCATAATAATAAAATAATTCGTCTATTTTCAACAAATGGATTGTGATAATTAGTAGTAATTATTCATGAGGTCAAAACCTATTTAGTAAATTCAATGAAGTTCCCCCAACAATGTAGTTGTGTTTCAACCACAATACTTGTAATTGTTTTTATGAGATGTTATAAAATATCCACAGATTTATTTTAATGGCTAACAAAGAAAAGATAATGCATTGAAGTTCAATATATAAATGTAAGTATTTAGATTAGGCTATGTAAATTTATTAAAAGACCATAAATTGTTTTGTTTGAACCATATAAGAAAGTAGATCCTTCGAATGTGTTACTATTTGTAAATATTTCTACTAGTTAAGTGTTGGAGAACCTATATCGTAGTTTCAATATTTTATTTATGTAACTCTAAAGATGATTCACCTCATATTATTCATATAATCAATAATAAATATAAATTTTAATAACATCATCTCTTGTTAAATGTTAAACATGTAACATCTAACTCACTTTAATATCAAAGAAGAAAAAATCTTAACTTTCCTTTTTCACGAAACGTGTTATTAATATTTTATAGCCTAAGGTCACGATGTTACGATTACGACTTGCGACTTGACACATTTTTTGAACACTTAAGCAAGTTTGAGAGAAAAACAACTTGAAAACTTTTTCAGTCTTACTAAATCATGTTAACGTTTTAAGGGGATAACATTTAAATTCGTCTACTTTAGTAGAATATAAAACACTTTTTTATGAAAATAATTTAATATAAATATGTTTGGATTGCTTAAATTACAATAATAATATGTTTATACTTTGTTTCAAATTTAGTTAGAGTAAAGTTTCCAAGTTAAACAGGTATAATCTTTAATATCCAAGTATAATAATAATGGAGTTTAAATTTATTCCTTATTATTATTTTAGTTGTTTTACGTTCTGGATAAAGGAGATTATTACTAGTCTTTATAATTATATTTGGAAATAATGCGTATGTCAAGATTTATCTACGGGGCGTAAATCAAGGGGTGCGTTCCATAAAGAGCTCGTAAATCCATTTATGACTTTTGTTGGAAGCCATGGGGAGTGAAGTATGTCATTCTCTTTTTTGCTAAGGAAGTCTTACCACTGTATAATCCATGTTTTAATATTGCGTAATGGATTTTTGGTGGCGGGGTTTACGAGCACCCTCTTATCATAAATAAATCCCCGCTTATGCGAAAAGTTAATTCAATGGAGGTGTTAAAATCCCAATGTAGCTGTCCCTATATGCGAATAACCGGGACTGTCACATGTGTGTGGATCTGTGGTGAGGAATTGTAATAATGTCAACATGTGCCATCTGTTTATTTATGTTATTTATGACATGTAGACATTTCCACTTTACTGACGGATACTTTAATTCACTTATAATTGAAATATTGATTTTATTTTAAAAATCTATTTGTTCAATACTTATATTGCACTTCTTCAATTAGAAGTACAGTGTAGTCACTGCAACTGAAACTAGATAGGTTTATGAGTATAGAATTTTGAGTGAATTCGTTAAAAATGAGCTTCAATATTTATTTATTAATAATACAATCATTATTTGTACATACAAGCTATAAATGTTTCATTCTTGAAGAAGTTATCATCCCTTTTTCATGTTATGGAATATTAAGGTGTTTGATTGTTCATGTTTTAGAATATTCAGGAATTACAATAGCTACGAAGTGGAATGTTAACGTTATAGAGACTACATTGTATCTACTTTAAATTTTATTTATACATAATCTTGTACTTACCAAGTATTTTTTTAATTATTCGTATTATTATTTTGAAAATTAAAAAATAATCCATATAACGCAATGTGTTGAAGCCACTTTTCGATCGGACCCCCCGAAAAAGGTTATTCCACCTCGAACGTATTGTCGATTTCATCCCCCAACTGTCTGAAATTCACCCCGAATCATACCAAGTTTTGGTATATTACGAGGGACCAGATTCTGCAGACAGTGGTTTTGATCCGCCTGGACCTATCTCTTAAGCTATGGGCTTCATCCTGATAGCTGTCAAATCCTAATGTCGTATTTAAAAAACAGAGTTCAACTTGTTTATCATGATGATTGTGTCTCAAAACCTACCGTAGTAAATAAAGGGGTCCCTCAAGGGTCAATCCTGGGCCCCTTATTGTATTTAATTTATGTTAACGACTTAGCATCACATATCAGCTTTGGGATAACCTATCAATATGCTGATGATACCGCAATCTCTATCAGAGAGAAGGATTTTCATGCTCTTAAAACTAACATGGAAATTTGCAATAAAAAGGCGGATGAATGGTTTAGTAGTCATAAACTAAAACTAAAAAGCAGTAAAACACAAAATATGATAATTACTCTAAAAAAGGCTGATGCAACTACCATAGATTGGGTTTCTGATAGACAACAAATTGCTATGGAAAGATCATTGCGAACAGCTTGCTAAGAAATTGTCTGGAGGTATATTTGCCCTCAAAACCTTAAGCTCAAACGCTTCTCATATGTTACTAAAGAACACCTATTACGCTCTCTGTCATTCCCATCTAATTGTAAGCTACGGAATTCTAGTTTGGAGACATACCTCTTCCACCAAACTAGTATTTAACCCTCTAGTTCCTAAACCCGCCTTGAGGCGGGCGATATAAAATCTTATTTAGAATTTCCGTGTATTGAAATTTTGGCGCAATACCCGTCCTTGCCTGTACACGATTGTTTACAAAACAAATAAAACTGAGTCCTCAGACTACCAGGTACAGTTTCAGTTACATTTTAATACAAATTTAGTATTAGTGCCCTTAAAGTAGCCTACTGTAATTTTATTAGAAAGAAAAAAAATTGGAAATTTAGTATTGGTGACCTTAAAGTAGCCTACTGTAATTTTATTAGAAAGAAAAAAAATTTGGGCATTAGAGGGTTAACAAACAGAGAAAAGCAGTTAGGGTAATTTCTGGCATCGGATACAGGGAAGACTGCCGTCAATGTTTTGTTAGGCTCAGAATTTTAACTGTACCATCATTACACATATTTGAATGCCTTCTTCATATAAAAGAATCTCTAAGCAATTACATAATTAACTCTGATAATCATAATTTTAATACCAGAAATAAAAATAACTTATCGGTGCCCTTTATTAGATTAAGCAGATGCCAGAATAGCTCAAATTTTCATTCGTATCGAATGTACAATAAACTGCCTCAGACCTTTAAAGGCATGGGGATTACTAAATTCAAACAAAATGTCAAAAACTTCTTGATAGGAAAAGCGTATTACAGTGTTAAGGAATACTATAATGATACTTTTAATTAAATGTAATGTAATCGTAGCGTCTGCATTTTTAACTTTTATGTTATATATCTTATATTTTTATGTTTGACCTGTGTACAAAAATTGTAATTTTTTTTTAACACGTGAATAAATTATTATTACTATTAAGGGGGCAAAGATACAACCTCTTTTGTATTTTTACTACGAAATCGAACGTTTTTTGCCCCTAGACAGAATAGGGTGGTTTTTTCGTCCAATTTTAAAAATTGGAGTGGCATCGTAAAGAAGAATGTTTATGCGAAGTGGGGAACTAATTTTTATTATTTTGGACCACGGAAACGGGAAAAAATTCCCAAAAATGATCGATTTTTTGCTTTTTTTTCTGTCGTCGACGGTGTCAACTAAATGTGGCCTCTATTATTTTTACATGCTGGAGATGAACCTAAACCATTTTTAAGTCTCCTGGCGCAACGGTGTGGCGTCACGGCGCCGCTACGCAAAGTTTTAACGCTTTTCTAGGCGACAAAAATACCAAAACAGTACCATTTTTTCTCAAATTCGGCCTATTGAATAAAATCGCAGTTTTTTGATTTCCAATCTGCATACCCGTAATTACCTTGGAACGAGTGCTTTTTTGATATCTTAATTTTTTCTGTACATTTGGCCACAAAATGACGGATCAGCTATAACAGTCGAATATTTTTTATTTTGCTTATTTCGTTAGTGTTTATCAGTACAAAGAATCAAACTTCAAAATTTTTACCCTAAGCTTCAGAAAAAAATTAAACGTAAAATGCTCAAATAATCGCACAAAATGTGGTCGAATAGTTGTACCAATAAAATACTTTAAATTTTACTTCATTTCCCTTAAAAGGATACATGGTATAGACTATCTTTTGTTTTTAAACTCGAAGGGGTTGGGAAGTTATTCCAAAATAGAGTCGAAATTTAGAATTTAGGAGTGGGCGGCTCTCGTTGGTCCATTTTTTAACAGATTTCAATTTTAAAGCTCAATCGAATGTACTCCTTGAATCAAAACTGCTCACGCATAGGGTTTTATGAATTTAGAAAAAAAAATTTTAGACTGTGTTTAAAAAAGTGGAATTTTTTGATGCGCTTCAGCCCAATTTACCTCTCAAATTATATTTCACCCTCAGATAATGAACCTTCCCAAAAAGGTTGCAATCTTACGACCAAAAATAATCACTTTTCGTCTTGGAATTATGACTGAAAATGTAGCTAAAACAACCAAAATAAGCGTTTTGATCTGAAAATTTTAACTTTTTAAAAAATAATTAATATCGTCGAAACTATTAACACCAAAAGACTTTTGATTGCTTAAAATTCGCATTGTCATTACCAAATTCCGTTAAGATTATAAACAATAGTTGAAAATTGCGCCCTACACGGGCTTATTTGCAAAATTTTACTAAAACTTTGAAATTTTTTTCGTAAAAACAAAACTAATGATGTTGACGAAATATTTTTTAAAGTGCGTCTATTTATGGCGTTTACGTTTAGTAAACATTTGAAACCGGTAACTTTTATAGTTTTTAAAAAAATAAAAATAGAAACCGATTTTCATAACAAATTTAAATCCCACATGCCTTCAAAAATCTGTAAAAAATTTTTTTTTGGATTTTTGGTTGACCCCGCAAATAAACTGTGGGGGGTCAGATGTCATCTACATCAAAAAAAAGTAATTAAATTTTAAATAAATGAACATGATAATATCGATCGTTTTTAGAAACTTATATGTACGAATTTTTGTGTCTTAATTTTAGTTATTTAGTTATTAAATATGATTTTTTTAAAATACACCTTTAATCATTTCTCAAAATGCCTTAATTTAAAAGTCGTAAAGGCCTGAATTTTTTTTATAATTTCTTTTCAATACTTTTTTTAAATTATTAACTTTTAAATTGTAAATTTGAAACGTGCTTACTAAATTCCATTTTCTTTTTGCTTTTCCTCATAATTTTTATACTAATAATCTGGGTTATTATCTGAATTATTATTTGCTATAATACAAATTACTAAAGAATTATCTCAAAGGCATCGCTTAAATAATTCTAGATCTTTTTCTCAATTTAGGTCTCATGAATTAGTTATACAGAGTGATAATAATGTTCTGCGCCATCTTAATAATTTTAAATCGGTTGAATATGTTTTAAAAGGGTCATTTTCAAAAATTGATATCTTAAGGAACAAACTCGTCTAGTTTGTAAAACTAATTACACAAAAATTGCCCAGGTAAAACCAAATTGCCATGTAAAGGAAAGACATCTCTTTCAACGTTTTATCATTCATGTCAGTGCTACTATGTAACAAATACGCCTGGCACCTGACAGGCAATATTTTACGTATTTGCATAAAAATGAAACTTCTGAAAGACAATGAAAAACTGTGTGAATAGCACAACAGTACATGTCTATACTATGAATTCTGCGATAATTGATTGCTTTTTTAATACACTATTTACCTTGCGAAAACTAAAACATTTTCTTTGGAAAAAAATATAATTCTCTACATACTTAGACCACATGTAGAATTACTACTGAGCAATAATGTGTAATTTGTTCATTAACTACCAAGATGTTATAAAGCGAAAGACAAAGATAAAACTTTAAAATAGCCTTTAAAACTTTGTGGGTAATATTTTATCAGGTACTTTATGACATACTAAAATAAAGGTAAAATGTAAGACTTTATTAAATTTTTTGAGGCTACTGAAATTAGTTTATACACAAACTTGATTAAATGAAGTTTTAAGGATTTTTAGTCTAAATTATAAAAAGTTTAAAGCACTCATCAAAAGTCCCAGAAGATATATTTATTTCCAAAGTTTACTAATATCGGGTGATTATTTTATAAAAGAATATAATAATATATTTTTTGCACGATCACTCCTAAAGTTGTCACTTTACAAATTCTAATCAATGCGAAAAGTTGAAGTTTTATAGTGTTTACCTGTTATAGAACTGTCATTGTGCTATGTTGGTAATATATGCATGTATATAATCATCATGGCTGTTCATTTTGGTTATATACCATGCGTAAATAACCAACACAACACAAAAAAATGCTGCTTTCGTTCATTCATTAATTTTTAGCTACTCGCTACTGCTCTTAAATTATCCTAACCTGGCAACACCGTTACTTTCTTCATTTTTATAAATATCCTGTTCCAAATAAACAATAAACATACAGTAAATATTGTTAATTATTTAAGATTTGAGATTACTTTTACACTAAATTATTAAATTTGTTTTTGTTAATGTTGCGATCGTGCAAAAAATGTTGTATGTACCTCGTGTAAAATTAAGTTTTATGTCATTCGGTCGGGTTTTATCGAGATTCGCCTTCGTCTCATCTCGATACTTCCGACCTCATGTCATAAAACTTCATTTTACACTCTCGTTACATAAATTACTATTTAAACTGTGCCATCTATTATCTTATTTCAATCGTACACCGGGTGTACACGAAACTAAGACTACCACCGTCAAGAAATAATATATTAAAATTTAAGTATATTTAACAGCCATAATGAATTTCGCAAATTAAAAATGTATTTTATGTATTTATATTTTTTAACGATACGTAAGAATCGATTTTTTATTTAATATGTATTTACTTTTTCAAAATTATTTAATCAATTTTATCATTGATTAAAAACAAACAATTTATAAACAATTTCTTCAACATTCAAATGACATGACAAAATGACACGATAACATATTATTAAAAATTAAATAAACTTGATAGCATCTTGAAAGCCATGTGTGTTCAGTAAAGTGAATTTTATAACCTAAAATTAAATTTAAATATTTTTCAAAAATGTTGTAACCTTGTTGAAGGAAAAATATGACTTATGGGGTATTGTTGGATTTTGAAAATTATGCAGATTAAAATTATTAAAAAAAGTTGGACTATTCCATTTAGGATTTCAAATTTGGCAGTCTTATCTCAGTCAACGTGACTACATAACGTATGTAGAAACGTATCTAAAAAACAAAAGCATAGTCACAGAAAAATATCAATTCTTAAACATTACAACATTCTTAATAAACTTTTTTTGATCAAACAAAATCAAACAAGTTATAGCCATTATGCAGGACTTTTCCTGCACCCTGTACATAATTCAGGTTGTCTCACGGGACGTTGGAGGGCATTTTTGTTATTATTGGAGATAGATAGTCGGTTAAATGGACAAAATAGTAGAGATTTGTTCGTAATTAATAATTTGTAGGTCAGAACTTACAAATAGAGTTACTACCACTTAAATAAATATTATAAAAGATATTATTTATTGAAATTTGCCATATTTGACTTGTTTTAATTAAAATTATTTTATAATTTGGTAACAATAGCATATTATCAACAATTAAAATCGTTTATATTCCCTTTACAATTGAAATAACTAATTATTTTCTAAAGACAGGGAAAACTTTTTTTCATAGGGCTCCGCGGAATACACCCATTGTTCTCTCCCCTTATTTTTCTCATTTAACGTGTTTATACAAAAAAATCTTCGCCAATTTAAAATATAAAGTTAATATTATTATTAAAATACCTAAATAAAACCTTATCTTAAAATAAAATCGACTTTATAAATAATAATATTAATTTATTTACTTGTTGAAACTAAATTTATGGTTTGGTATACTCTAAAGAACTAAAGTGATTTAATTTTAGTTTTATGTAGGTTTGATTTCGTGGAAAAAATAATAATTTATATGTATAAATAAATTAGGTTTTATAAAAAGTAATGGAAAAAGCAATAAAAGAAACCTGTTAAACGTTGAAACGTATGTTATACACACTCTTGTTAATTTATGAAAATTTTGATTTTTGGAATTTTTAGTTTTTATTTAAAGCTTATAAATAAAAGTGCTTTTCTTATCAGTATAGGGTGTAGGTTATCTAGTCAATAAAACTCCTGTTAAGAAATTAATTAATTTAAATATTTATAACTGCTATAAAAATATTTTAAACCAAAATTAGCATTTACATAATTTTCGCATTTTAGTCATGCTGAAAAGTTATTGTTTCATGGGTTCGCAGCATTTGTAAGCTAGCATAATAGCACACTTTGGCTTGTACGCTATAAAAAGGAGATAAAATCTAAAGCACAAATTAAAACACGTTAATATCGTGACGCGGAAAAATACTGCCATTTTGAATAACCATGTAGAAGATAACACAATTTATTTTATAGATAAAACCACCATTTCTTAAAATAAAAAATATATAAATTAGTACGCTGGACGCGGAACTTACGTTGAAGTTTCATTATTTAAAACATAAATAAACATAAATTATTCTATTTTTTTTTCAAGTTAATTTTATCAAAATAAGTTTGCTCTCATTACTTGTCCAGTAATTATTTTAATTATGTTTTGACAATTTTTACAAAGAAATTTAATTTATTCAAACTGTAAAATAAATTTACAAAACAAATATTTAGAAAAATATTACTTGTTTTTATTTATACATGTAAACTATCATCGCAGCAACGTTTTGTCAATACGGCTGAAGAATAGAGTAGCGATTACCGTAATTATTGATAGATATGGAAGAAAGAAGAAAAAATGACAAATTGAAAGAAAAAGATTTAGTCATATGGTTTTAAACTCAATACTCAATAGGGGCAGCTTTTGTAAATGGTTTGTAAATGAACTAGGTACTATAATAGCTGTTAACACTTAATGCCAAAAGAAGAGCGTAAGGAGGTTGGGTGAGGTATGAAATTTGGTTTAAAATGTTGAAATCAGCGCCCACACAGTACAAGTCAAATTTTACATAAGCTAAAAGCCCTACACACGATTTAATTTGGTCTCTACAACTTCTTTTGTTTACGAGAGTTATCAGTCCTGCTCTAGATATTTTACAAAATATGTACTGTAAATTAGATTTGTATGACTTTTTTTTTCTTTCAATTGGCAATTTTCTTGCCCACTTTTTCCTCTTTACTTATGTACTTATTGATAATGCAATTGTTACTCCAAGGGAGGAGGGTGTTAGTCGATCGTATAGTTCATATTTTTTAGATCAAATTTAGGTATTTTAATTCCTATTGGTGCCATATATGTGTATAGTTATTATGAAAAAAAAATAATTAACGCCGCTCTATAGTAAAAATGCAGGGTGTCACAGCAAAACAATTGTGATTCTCAACAAATTCCTACGAACTACACCTTTTCCAATTGTATTTCATAAAACATCAATCGTATTTCAAATAAATCAATTTATTTTCAGAAAGTATCAATTGTATTTCATAAACATCAATTGTATTTTAGAAATCATTAATTGTATTTCAGATAAATCAATTTGATTTCAGAAAGCATCAATTGTGTTTCAGAATCACCAATTGTATTTCAGAAAGGATCAATTATTGGATTGCAGAAATGACCAATTGTAAAAATGTGCGAAAGCCAAGAGTTTTTGGCGTCTATTCTGCACGTGAACTATAACAGACAGATAAAATTCATCAAAAACGTGCTTTAGAAATTTAACACTACACCAGTTACAAAATTACGTTTAGGTCCTTATTCGTCAATGTTAAATCCAATTGAAATAATCTGTTCTAATACTAAAGCAGTACATTCAAATCATACTTTCTTAAATTATATTGAAAAATTCTGATTTTCAAATGATGCTTTCTAAAATACAATTGATACTTACGCAATTGTATTAGTTTTTCTGAGATATAATGGATGCTTTCTGTAATACAATTTACGTTTCTGAATTAATTGTTAAAATTAATGATTACTGAAATTGATTTGATCTTTACTAAAGTACAACTTGAAGGTGTAATATGTTTTATCGATCCCTTAAACAATTTTAAAATTTCAATTTCTAATTATTTTTGTGCGACACTCTGTATAAATTGGAGTTTATTATCATTTTTTATTGTCATCGCCTATGATTTGGATTTTGCGTTTGCTCAATAGCTTTTTTGAATATTTTCCTGTTTTTAAACTAAGAGGAGAATTTTAAATTTTGCTCGCTAAATTAAATGTATCTAATTGGCTTAGAATTAAAAACAAAATTCAAGGCACACTTGACTTAAATAAAAAAATTCATAATTAAATAGACTTAGAAGTCATATATCATTCCGTGCAGTAAAAAATCATCTCATCGTTTTTTAAACAGACCCTAAAACACTCAGAAAATACAAATAAGCGGCTATAAATACAATGTTACCTATGATACAAGCCAAATCATAAATTTGGAATTTCGATGACCTCTAAAGTTTAAAATTGAGGACCCTGCTGCAACAAAGTACTTGCATTTTTGAATAAAATTACTCAAAGTTATGATTACTATCATATAAAAGTAAAATCTGCAAACCTTATTTTTTTAAGGTTTTCCCTTATAAAACGAAATCATTTAGAAGTAATAAATGCAGATCTATTAACTCTTGTTTGCTACCTGTCTTCTATTTAATTTATTACTTTATTTAATCCAAACTTTAATAATTGTAATAGGTTTTATAAAAAAATTATAAAACTTCTTAAGTCTTAATAAAAATATGCAAGTAAACTTTTAAAATATAATGGTATTTATTTTCATTCCTGGCAAATATAAGTTTATCTTAAAAATCATGTATTAATACTATTTTTTTCTGAAGTTATTTCTATTGTAATAATTTGTGTAATAACATAATTTATATTGCAAAACTTTAGCAAAGTTTTTTTCTAAACAATTTTCTGTAATGTAAAGCAGTAAGTTACAGAATATGCTTGTTTAACACGCAATCTTGTATGTTTTACAATGATGTAGAAGTATACTTTTTCTATAAAATATATTTTAAATTAAATTGAATTTTTAATCAGATAACTTTAAATTTATTTTAATCCTTTACATAAGCGTGAATAATATTTTACCACTGTATTTCAAAATTAATATGCGTTTTTGGTAATACTGTTGTACAGAGATGTTGGCCCTTATGGATGTCCCTTTGAAAGTCCTTAGTTGCCAACAACACTCAATATCGTTGATGGTATATAGTAATCAAGATTTTTAGATTGGAAGTTGCATTAATTCCTTATTATATTATTTTAAAATATGTTTTATTAAAAGACATGTTGTTTCCCCCTAAATAATCATAGGGTTAAGACATGGTGCAGCACCGACTCTCGAATCAACCACCGACCCTATCCAAGAATCAAACGCGTTTGTTTTTCTATACGAGTAGCATTGGTCTGAGTCTGAAATCTGCGTTCTGATTGGTCGTTTCCCCACGTGTGCTAAGTTGTGTTCAGTTAATTCTCTTTACTTAACGGCTGTGTATGTATTTCAGTTTTTTAAAATATAATATACCATTACTTAATACATATTATTACATTATAATTAATATGTATACTATATTAATAGGTTTTAAAATGTTGATTTTACAGTAGTATTCGCAAATAAGTCTGAATCTAAATTAAATACTTATAATACTTCACTCTAGCATGGTTAACTGAAAATAAAGTGAAAAAGTCTTGAGTGGTTCCTGAGTCGGTGCTTCACCATGTTCACGCTAGGTCGTGGAATGAGTCGGTGCTTGGACCAAAATTGAGTCAGTGCTTGGATCGGTGCTTGAGTCGGTGCTGCACCATGTTTGTACCCTTAAGATTTCTATAGATTAAACCATTAATTAAGTAATTAAATTAACTTTAAATTATGTGGTTGAGAATTTCCGGCTTCCATATAAGGGAGTACGAAGTAATTATTTAAAATTTTAAAATATTTATTATAAATATTTCATTCTGACTAAAACGAAATAATGCAAAATTATAGTTTTATTCTCGTATATACTTGCCGTCTTCAAAATTTTTATACTGTTGATTTCAAAAAATGTGCTACTTAAAACTGTAGGTACATTTAATTTTATTTAAAACATTTTTTGAAACAATACTTGTTTATAAAATAAATAGGTGTAGCTAGATTTTTTGTTTACTCTGAATATTAGATTTAGGAGTAGTTTAAAAATGCATGCACTCTTTCAGCTCAGTAATTATCGCGTAGTAATTTTTAAGTATTTTTGCATGATGCTCTAATTTTATGTTTAATATAGTGTAAGTTATTCTGAAAAAATAAACACAAAGTTTCTATGGACTATGTAGATGTTAAAAATACGAGACGTTATTAAATTTATGATAATTTTAAAGAATTAATAAAATGGGTAGGGATAAATTCGAGGATTTTAACACTTTTGCGAGATATACCTATAATTTTTGCTTTGCTTTGTAGCATTGTATAGGTTATAGTTAGGAATGAAATAATTCTGCTATCAGGAATATTTTAGTGAGAAATTTTATCACGGTATAAATTAACTTTTATTCTCGCTTGTATTAAATTAAACTAATTCTTCATTATTTGTATCTTGTACCAGAGGATGCAGGTCCGTCTCAAGGATAAGGCATATATCTTCTGTATCTGTCATTCACTTCCCAAAATGTCATCCTTCTTCCTGCCTAATGCATCAAATTTTGAAATTTGTATAGAATATACGATTTCTGACTTTTGGCAAACTTTTGGGGCAGATCTCTAAGATCGCGTCACCTAAAAGATAAAATGAATTAATCTTAAAGTGTAGAAGATTAGAGAATCTACTTATCATCATAAGATATACAGGGTGGCCCAGATTTTACTTCCAAAGAAATATCTCAGTTATTTAAAGAGATAAAAATATAAATCAAAAAGTCCTTTGAACGGCAGCACTTTTCATTCTAGAAAATTTATTGGTATTTGCCACTCTTTAAGATGCCATCATCATTTTATTTCTTTAATGGGACATAGGGATATGCTGCACTTGGTATTTTAAGTACATTTTGTGAATAAAAAAAATTAAAATATTGATCGAACTATATATTATGCAAAATTATTTATTTAGTTTTTTTAACATAATTTGTAATTTACAGTTAGGATCAGTTAGATTAGGTTAAGTTTAGTTAGTTTAGATTTAAAAAATTTTCTTAAAAACAACTAAATAAATAATTTTAATTTTTTTTATACACAAAATGTACTTAAAATACTAAATGTAGCATATCACTGTTTTTAGAATAAATTGTAGATGCAATATAAATTATAAAAAATAGGGCGTCCCATTAAAGAAAAAAATTGATGATGGCTTCTTAAGAGTGGTAAATACCAATAATTTTCTAAGAATGAGATTATGAGATATTAGTGCCACTGTTCAAAGCACTTTTGGATTTATATTTTTATCTCTTCAAATAACTGATATATTTCCTGGGAAGTAAAATCTGGGCCACTCTGTATTATCACATTTTAATCCAATATCACATATGATATTCTCTTAGAATATAATGTTTCTCAAAATTATTTGGAAGAGTAAACAAGATTGATTAGAAAAAGAATATATGATCTTTATTATATTTTATATGCCTAGTGCTACATAAAAATTTATAATTGCATATTAATACGGGGAAAAACTTACTTTCATACCATTTTTTTAATAAAATCATTCTATAAAAATAAACCAATATTTTTTTAAATTATGGTTCGGCGGTAAAATAGGGCAGGTGCATTTTAATTCTAATTTAAGCGTCGATGTGTAAATTATGCAAATAGTAAAAATATAATGCGTTCATTACTACTTTTCGCCAAATTACCTAGGTTATAATTTTCTTCTTCAGAATTATAAAATAAAGTTGCTTAAAAATTAAATTATACAAGGTGTCTCATATCACCGTTACGCGTGAAGAGATAAAAACTCAAATGAAAAATGCTTTTAATGGCATCAAATTAGCTTGCCACTTCTATCCTTAAAATATTATTGACCTTAGTCACCCTTAAGACTAATGAGGCCAGTCGCATCTAGTTCACGCTATGTAGCCTATTAATGAATTTACTAATTGTGATAAAAGTACACACATATGTGTATGTAATAGGTATATACCGGGTGGAAATGAAACTAGGGCCACCCCTGGCATTTCTTTATTTATGGAAATAAAAAATTAAAATTTTAGTATATTATATGAAAACAAATCTTATGGATCGCATAAATTTTTAATTTTACTTCCGGTTTATCAGGAAATAGCATCCACTTTCTTATTTTAAATATAACCCCCTGATTTTTTCTACGTAAAATCAAACATTGGTTAATTTTAAGTATGGTTATGACAAAAAAATATTTTTTTTCAAAACTTCTAGAAAAAAATTTGAATTTTTTTTTGGTAAAAAATTTGAGTAAAACATACATATGGGATATCACAGTAACCGGAAAAAAACCCTCTATTTAATTAGGGGGTGGCCCTTATATCATCCCATTTAAAAAAGTAAAGATATTTCCAAAAAACGCTTCTTGAAAATTAAAACAAATAATATCTCAAGAACGGTGAAATAAATTTTATAAATTACAATTTATTTTACGTATTTGTATTATTTAAAAATAGTTTTTGTAGGTTTTACTCAAATTTTTTACCAAAAAGAAATTCAACATTTTTTCTTAAAGTTTTGAAAAAAAAATTTTTTGTCATAAACATACTTAAAACTAACCAATGTTTGATTTTACGTAGAAAAAATCAGGGGGTTACATTTAAAATAAGAAAGTGGGTGCCATTTCCTGATAAACCGGAAGTAAAATGAAAGATTTATTCGATCCATAAAATTTGTTTTCTTAGATCATATAAGATACTAAAATTCTAATTTTTTATTTTCATAAATAAATAAATGCCAGGGGTGACCCTAGTTTCATTTCCACCCGGTATATGTCTCACTTTTTTCCAGGAATTTTTTTTAGATAGTAAATGTTATTCTGAACAAAAAATTTCCTATGAACTATTTTGCTTTTTCGACTCCTTAAAGAGGTACAGCAATTTTAAAATTTTAAAAATTTAATGATTTTTGTGTGGAAATTTCATTCTATTTTAAATTTTTTTTATTTAAATCGCAAGTATGCTTTGGATTTTGTATATCTTTAAGCCAATAAGATGCTAAATTTTAGCGATGGAAATTTAACCTCGTCGTTCCCTTATTTTAAATACAGTCAATACATCAAAAAATTCAATTTGGCAAAGAAAAAATCCAAATACTAATTGATTTAAATAAAAAAAAATAATAAGAAAGAATATTATACAGAGTGTTCCACAAAATTTATATATTTTAAAATTGCTGTAACTTTTTAATGAGTCAAAAAAAACATAATAGTTCATACGAAATTTTTTGTTCAGAATGACTTATACTATCCAAAAAAAAAATTCAAGAAAAAAAGTGAGACACCCTGTATATTTGGAATTCAATATTCTACAGGTCGGCTTCATCTAATTTAATTTTTCATGGTTTCTACAGAAGCTTTTTTAAACAAAATTTACTGGTATGAAACTACATGTATGTACAATATTAAAAAAAAATCACAATTAAACTTGTGTTAACAGAAATTGGACTAAACTTTATTTTAAATACGACAAGACGTTATTCTTTATTTTATAATAAAACAAGTACCAAAATAAATTAAAATAAATGTTCAAAATTGGCTAATGCACATTATACACAAGCTTCAAAACGTCATAAATAATTTTATTCATTTATTTATACATATGAACAAAGCCACCTTTTAAAATTATCTTTATTGACAATTGGCGATTCAAATATAAAGAAAATACTCACAATACACATTTACATTCCATGTATTAAAAATTGTAAAAATAACATACTGTCGTGTTCAGTATAAAGTTGAGATTTCATTCCTATTTACAAAAGTATGTTGTGCCATTAGAAAAAAAATATGATGATTTTTTGAGGGTGGTCAAACCCAATAATATTTTAAGGATGGAATTGAAATGAAATGAAATTTAATGCCATTAAAGCTGTTGTTGGATTGATTTTTAATATCTTCAACTAACGGAGATATGACCTGTAAACTGAATCTTGGGACACCCTGTATATCGCAGAGCGGTTCTATTCACAGCCCCTACCTAGTTATTTATTTTAAAATTTCACTACGTACGTATGTAACTATGACGCTATAAATCCAGTTTCTAGTGCAGAAATGTGTAGGTAATTACCTCCACATTTTAGCTCATTAGAACTTGCTTCATGTTGTATCTCCTTATTTTAAATAAAGTATTTTAAGGATATAAACTTAGTTAAAATTACTGCTCCATTATAATTGTTAAAATATTCATCGATCTGCTTTAAAGCGCCAACAGGGTAAAATGCTCTTAATTGCGGCACAGGATCGAAGTTATTTGGAGAGGTATTTAATTGCCTGAACTAATTGCCCTGGAAATTTTATGACGCTCTTGCATAGGTATTTGTCGTTCATGTCAAAAAGGAATAAGAAAAGGTGTGTAGGGCATATTGTAATTTTAAAGTTTCAGGCGCTAAAACGACACTGGCCCACTATTATCATCGTACTTTACATGCTAATTTGATAGCGAGAACATTTTCATATCATGGAACTACTTCCTATTGCTTTGATCCGGACATTAAGATATCTTTTCCAACAGATCCTGCTGGGCGAAATTTTAAATTAAAATTAATCTAATTAAATATGTAATTATGTGATCCATTAGCAATTTAAATTTTCTGCATATATTTACTTTTTATTTAATTAAAATTTTAAATTTAAACTTTTTTAGTATTTGTTTATGTAAAATATTTTCTTAATGTATCTTTAAAGAATCCCGAAAAAATGGGTAATTAATTTTTCTTTCAACTTTTTAGTTTAAAATAAATCATTAAAATATTATCTTAAAAAACATAATTAACATTACTAAAATAATAATTCACGAGTACAAAGATTACGTTCATGGTGGTTTTTATTAAACCAATTTAATAATAACAATAATAATGATCTTCATTTTAACTTCAGAGTAGATTATCTAAGCTGATAGCTGTTTTCAAATGTACAGTTGGTACCAGTCAGAAGTAGGATATAAAAGAATCATCTATAAATCGGAGAAAGAGGAGCCGGCCGACTCGAACTAGCATAAGCCAGATTAGAAACGGATAACGTCGGTGTTATCCGATCACCTAAGCGTTATGACAAACATATAAAAAATTTAAAACAGAATTTATAATATTTGGCCATGAATAATCTTTATTCCCATGGGGAACAGCACACAAAATATTATTAAATAGGATAAAATAAAGCAATAAAAAATCTTTTTATCTTCATTGGAGAAAACATTCTAAATATTGGTACGACAACTACAACATCTTGGATATACGAGTAAATAACAATTTTGAAATTGAAGTTTTTATACTACACTAGAAAATTAATAACGGACTTATTAACAGCAATACACCTAAAATATTAAATAATTTATGGCCACAGTACTTAACATATTAATAAGCTTCACATTAGCTCTACGAGCAATTTAATCCCTCTTTCGTGTAGTAAACTTAAGAGAAACACAACCCTAATGGGTTTTACCTTGAAGAAATTGTTCAAAAACTTAATAAAAATATAATTTTAAAATGAAAATGAAAATGTCCAGTTGTTTGGGATTGAAGAGCTTTATAATACCAAACATTTTTGGTATTATTAGACTTCAATTCCATTCAAAAAAGTATTTTTAACTTTTAGTTTTTTTTTGCAACATCTTATGTTGAAGGGTTTTTGTATTATAGTTGTTACCAAATAACCGTTTTGTGAAATTTTTATGCTCTATTTTTGACAAAAATCGGCGACCTAAAATTCAAAGCGCTGTAACTCTAAAACTACTTTGTTGAATATACGGAGCAACACCGAAATCAATAAATATGAGCATTATTCGATGAATGTCAACATACGTCAATAAAAGATCGATTATATACATATTATCATTGTATATCTATCTATCTAGATAGAGTGCGCTGTAAAATCGTCGAAAGTAAAAGTGTGGAACCGCAAAAGTGTCGAACTGCTAAATTGTCGAATCGCAAATCTATAAAAACGTCGACCGCTAAATCGTCCACCGTAAAATCGTCGAACGCAAAAATGTTGAAACTCAAAAACGTCGAAACGGTGACACCTCATCGGCATCAAATTTTATAACATATTGCTACCTGCCACCTACACTAAGAGAATTGAATTTAGAAAAATTAAAAGCAATTGCTAAAAAATACTTGATTGATAAAACCTTCTATTCATTTAATTAATTTCTTTCAGATGATTTTTCTATTGTTTAAATTTCCAATATTAAGTTTTATATGTATGAAATTTTATATTAATGATATTCATTATTGTATGACGAGTGTAAAGTAGTATGTTTCTTTGACACAATAAAGTTTATTATTTTTTTACGTCAATTCGCATTTATTAAGTATTTTTTAATAGTTGGTTTTAATTTTTCTAAATTCAATTTTCTCAGTGTAGGTGGCAATGTGTTATAAAATTTGATGCCGATGACGTGTAACCGATTCGACATTTTTACGTTTCGACGTTTTTACGTTTCGAAAATTTTGCATTTCGACGTTTTTACGTTTCGACGTTTTAGCGGTCGACGATTGTAGGGATTTGCGATTCGACAATTTTGTATTTCGACACGTTCGTGTTTCGACACTTTTACGTTCGACAATTTAGAGCGTCACCTCTAGATAGATATACATAGGTATTATTTAGCGTTCGGACATTATCTGGTGTATGTCGACATACATAGATGACTTTTGGTGGGCGTCAAAAACGTCAGTTATGACCAAGTGCGTACTTAACTTAAGTTAGGTTAGGTTAGCTAATTCAGTAACTATCCTAACCTAACCTAATGTTAAATAAAAATTACAAAAAATAATGTTTCCCTTATTTTTTCAAGATTTGAAAATATTTTTGACACCAAATAACCTTATTTATGTAGACATACACTGGACAATGTTGATATGCACACAATTTTGGTCTTCCACTATAACAGTTACAGTCACCATAATTGCTGCATCTTAAAAAAGTGATTCTCATAGGATCTTCTTTATTGGAGCACCTAGAATTCGCCTATTTTTATTATCTTAAGCCCACTTTTAATAGAAAATCTAGCAATATAATTTAGTTTTATTTAATTTAGAATTACGATTTCTTTATAGCTCACATCTCTCATATATGTCTATTTAATCTGCGTATTGATGTAAGTGACAGTTTCTTGTAATATCTACCGTAAATGTTGTAAATAACGGTGGCGTTTAGCAGATTGAGTGGTAGTAGTAACCAGTGGATCTGCCATGGATATATCGCCACTGTGTGTCAAATAATTAACACTGACATCTACCGACAATTTGCGGTGAGTTTACATATTGCTACTTTTTTCCACCGCAAATGAAATCTCATAACACTTTTGGTCTGTATTATTCCCACAAAGGTTTTGGTCATGCCATTGAAGATACAGCCAAAAACATGATAATTTTGAAAGAACAACTGACATTTGAGTGGTGAGTGATAACGATAGGTACATATCGCAATAATTACGATAGATCACCTATCGATAACCTACTGAACACGACTATTGTAAAACATAGAGGTACTAGTATGGAACCCTGCGGAATATACATATTTGGTTGTGATCATTTCTTTAGTGTTTTATTTCCAAATTATACTTCTTTAAATCAATTAAGATACAACTTTAAAAGCTTTGGTATAATAATCTAACAAAAATAACGAAACTGTTTCATCATTTTTATCCTTAAAAAGTTGTTGTACTTATTCTAAATCCTGATTGAAAATTAGGTAGGTAGCATGTTATTTGTTTCTAAGACGTTTTGGATTCCTGAAAGATATGTCTTTCAAAAATGTTTGACAACTGACTTTTAGAAATTAGAATATTCTATTTGTTTCGTGTAAATCATGTTGGGACAACTTTAAAGAATACTAAAAATCATCTTAATTTTTTTAAATGATGAAAGTAGCTTATGAATCGTATTAAATTATTTAGGTATTAGGGATTAAGTGCTTACTTTTTTGCAATTTCCCGAATTTTTTGAATGGTACACGATACAACATAAAACCAATAATTAAAATTTTAAATTAAACTGTGAAATTCAAAGAGATCAATATTGCCGGTGTTATAACAACCAGTCAAATTAGAAACCAGTTTTACCCACTTCTTTAAAGAAATATTTTTTAAATTTAATTATACTTACGTAGTATAAGTAATTAATTCATATTTTAATTTTGGACTGCAATGAAAGTTGTAAACTTAACTCGTATACTATTAAAATTTCGTAATTAATTTATTACGTGTACGTGAATACTAAATAAGTAGAGATAATATGCCTCTAAACTCATTTTGCTTAATGGAAATAAAACATCACTCATAATAAATAAAATTAAGCCCTAAAGTAAATTATGGGAAATTACATAAAAGCTTTTAACCGCAAATTTTTACATTTTAAGTTTGCGTAACGCCCACTTTTGGAAATTTGCCGCGAATTGCCGGATTGGGCGTGACCATAGACAGCAATTTCCGTAAAGCTCCCCACGTGCAATTTACATCTAGACGATGATGTCATCAACAAGCGACAGAAACGCCCTTCAGGCGACCCTAAATTTTCATTTTATTGCAAATTCTCAAATCACCGTAAAGCAACGCCGATTCCCAAGTCTTAGTCGGGAATTAACGCATTAGTTGCAAAAAGGGATTGATTCCTATTATTTTCGATTCAATGGAAAAATTATGCGTAAAAGGGGCAGAGTGTGCAATATTAAGAACTCCCTTTGGCGATTTTAATGTTTAATTCATGTGATAAGTGCGATTATACTCAGCGACGTCTATACCAGATCAGTAACACACAAAAATATTACTTAATATTATCAAAAAATTTATCGTTTTTGTTTAAAAAGAATCATAATAAAATGTTTTAATATTAAAATTAAATTTAAATATATTTTATTAAAAATTATCACTAAAATAGGGATTAAATACTATATTAAAAATAAATTTATGAATATGAGTTTTATACATAGTATTTGGCTCAAATAATGGATTTTGTAAAAATTTATTATCTTTCACATAACTTCTTACGTTTCATTAAACTTTGCATCAGCACACAGAACATAAATCGTCACTGAAAGTGATATGATTTAATCATTTTGAGTTTAAAATGCGTTATCATAAATAAAGCATAACATGCCGTAACAACCGAAGGCGTAAATGAACACGTTACCTACATGTCAAATACTTAACAAGAGAAATGTCTGCAAAGCTCAGCAACACACAAACGTTTATGAAGGGATGATATAAAAATCCTTCGACCGAACACGTTAGATAAATATTTGGGTTTATGCGGAAAATAAATTAATTTAAATGTTAATTTGGAGTTGTTAAATGTGTATGGCTACATTGAAAACTTGAAAATGCTATAAATTTATAGCTATGTATTAACTATTAGTCGTTGAGCCTGAATAGTTGCGCATAATTCAATAAGGCGTAAATTTCTGAACAATGGAATAGTGAATCGATTTACAATAAATATAAATTGTTAAGTTGCAACCAGAGCTATAGAATTTACATTAACTGATACATGATGCGCTTTCCGAGTTGAAGGAAACGGTGGATGATGCGAACTTCTTTATTTACGACATTTAGAAACACAATAAAAGTTTTATTTTTATCCACGTGAAGACACAAGAAAGTGCTTATATAAAAAAGTTTTGGTTACATTATTCTTATTTTGTTATTTTTTTTAATTTTCTACTTTTATGGATGAATTCGATAATATTTGCCAGGTATTCCTGTAAATGTTGTAAGATATAGTGTACAAGGACTTGTAACATGTAGAACTATTCTCTAAAACAGGTGGTTACAGGAAAAGGGTGGAGGGATAAGAAAATGATACGCAGAGTGGGGTTCTTGATCCACAAGGTTTCAGTTAGTTAAAATATAATTCTAAAAAAATACATAAATCATACAGTAGCGGTTTTATTGATCACTTATGATGAGATAGGGATATTAGTACAAACGTTGACCAGGTTGATAATATTTGATTTAATATCAAACCAAATTTATGATCCCTAATAAGTTATATCAATTAAATTCACCCGAAGTATCGGTACTAGTATTTACCTATACCTTGACCTAAAGATTAACAAAAAAATCTTTAAATACCCGTAGTGAAAGCAATATACTAGGTAAGAAAAGATCAATTTAATTTCATAAATTATCAATTTTAATTCAGAAACACGTATTGTAAATTAAATTTTGTAGCACAAATTTTGGATTACCTAAATATATTATTTTAGCTACAAACAGGCATATCTTCCAATGCTACACCAGCTTGACTGATTATAGTGTGTTGTGCTGCACGAGCACAATCACCACCAACAATTGTATATTGGGCTTCATCAATAATTGTTTGTAAGTAAACAAACTACCGATGTGAGTAGGTTACGTTACCGATAAAATAACTTAATTTAAAATCATAAGTTATCGGTATTTTTTTAAAATTACCAATTTCAAATTTCGCGGGAAATTTGATGGTTTTGTTTAGTTAAGTTCACCTTCACATGTTCGTAGTTATAATAATTCTTAGATTGAAACTATTTTAACAAAATATTATAAGAATTAGAAAATTAAACCTTTTATTCTTAAGGATTACTGCAATCAAAGTAAAAACAATGGTCAAGTATTTAGTGTCAAAATGTTTGCAGTGTCCTATTTTCAAAAAATACCCCAGATGATATAGAAAATCGGCAAATATTACAAGAAGTTAACGAACATTGAATTAATACTCCATCTACTTCAAATAAATATTTTATAATGGATAATTTTAAAAGAAAATTATCTACCATTAAGAAAAAGTTATTAGATAGATTGTGTGCAAGATAGATTTACTCTGCACGTATGCTTTTAAATACAACGGAAAATACACACTTCCAAAATTTTATTAAAACCTTCATATTATTTACCAAGTCGGTAACAATTATCAAACAGCTACTGGACTCTGAATATAAAAACTTAAACTTATTAGTTTTAAATAAAATTAGGGACGGTGACTTTGTTGCTGTACTATCCGATGTTTGAACAGATGTAAATTATATGGCTTTAATCGATATAATTGTGAGAACTCCAAAACCTGTATTCTTGAAAGCCATGTTGTAAAAATCATTACGCTGAATCAATTTTTAAAATATTGGGTAATGTAATTGAAGAAATTGACTCATCGTCCAATGTAAAAGCGATTGTAACTGATAATACCCCAAATATGAAGGCTGCATGGAGTCTCTTGAAGGAAAAATATTAATCGATATTAGTATATGGGTGTGTTGCCCATTGCTTAAATTTATTAACCAAAGAAATTGCAAAAATTTCATTAATTTCAAAAGTTATTTCGACCTACAAGTAGATTATTCAGTTTATTTTAAATAAACATATAAAACGTCAAGTACTGATAGATGGAGTTGAATGTTTCAAAGTCTTAAAAAGGGAGAACAATTACAAGCAGCAAGTGTAAATAATAAAGTGACACAAAGTAAAATAAAGATTTTGGAGGATGAATTATTTTGGCCGCAAGTGAATGCATCTATTAATATGTTAGAACCTTAAAACTTTAGAAGGTGATTCACCAAATTTGTATTTAATATGTTCTTCAATACAGAATGTTGAAGATCAAATAAAGGAGCAACATATGAACAAATTTAGTCAAATCGATGGTCATAAAATCAAGGAAGTTTATGAAAACAGGAAAATGGATTTATTGGTCACTTAATTCACAAAGTTGAAAGGTTTTTCTTATAGATCTATTTTAAAGATCTGCAATTTTTGTTGGTGCTAACACAATTTCAACGGAAATCGGAAATACACTTAGCCGTAATTAGTAAATATGAAGTAAGTATATATGACGTACCAGAGATATCATACTAAGTCTATATTTAAATATTAAAACGATGTATTAAATAAACAATGATGATTAGCTTATAAATTATTAACTACACTCATCATTCTGGATATTGGGGAGTTAATACTATAATTAGTATTATAATGACTTAATCTGAACAAATATTAATTTCCTGTAGTAACGCCAGAAGGATGAAAATAAAAGTTTAATATTCCCTGTAAAATTGACTATATAACTGGCATTTTATTAAAAAAACGTAATCATCTGAATCTTATTTCGTTAAGATGCAAATTATCTCTTAGCTCTAACTAATTATGTCTTATTAATGTCTACTAATTTGATTAAAATTCTTGTGTACAGATTCTCGCAAGCACAAGTAGGACACAAAAGAATCACGGGAAAATCCGCGGAGTAGCCTGAGAAACGGAGTAATTCTTTTATGTCCTGTTCCCATAAGAAAAATTTTGGCACAAGCTGCTATTAAGTCGTGTTAATACTAGTAGCCATTTAGGAAAACAGAAATGAACCTTAATAAGCTCAACTTAATCCTCAAAATGCCCGTTTCGCAAACTACAAAGAGGATTATTTCAGTTTTTGGACATCATGAAGGCATTTTTAACAATTAGACATTACATTACTATTATTCATATAACAGCCTGAAATTAACAATAATTAATTGTTGCATTATTTTACAGTAGTTTTATCGACTGAATATTTAATATATCGGGTTTACACAAAACTAGAGCCACCTCTATCATTTCTTAATTTATGGAGACATAAAATTGAAGTATTTTTATTTAATGTGGGCTAAGAATATAAATTTATTGAAAACATCAAAAATAATAAAATACAGATACATTTTAGTAGCTACCAAATAAATAAAAGGTGTATGTAGAAAAAATTAAATACCTACCGTAAAATATCTTTAAAATGGCAAGCGTGTGGTTACTTGCCTTTTTTTCCAAAATGGTGCATTCTACAGAGTTCGCACAAAAATACCTTTTTTGTCTGAAGATGTTTGGTAAACATTATTTTGAGTAAAAAAATCTAAAAAAATGAACCCCTAAAAAGTTATGACTGTTTTTATTACCCACCCTGTCAAAAACTACCCTTTAAAAGCCTGCAAAAAATTCATGAAAACATATCTGAAGTGTATTATGGTTCACACAAAATTTGAAGTTTCTAGTACAAAGCGTTTCCAAATAAACGTGCAAAAACCTTCCTTTTTGACACCACTTTTGAAGGGCTGTAGCTCCCATGGGAAGCTATATCGGACATACCATATGTTTATATGAAGTTTCTATCTTAAAATTAGTCGTAGAAAATTTTGGAGGTTTAATTTCGACTCACCCTGTATAAATAATACTAATTCTAAAGAATATATTAGCAAGGATTCAACTCATAAATAAGCATATAAAACTCACTACTAATAATACTTTTGACGAAATGTTGTACCACTATGGCTTAAAGCAAAATATGTGGTCCTTCCAGGGGAAAAACAACCGTCACATTTTCTATAATTTTATGTTGAAAATCTTTTCAAATGTATAACTGAAACTTTGGGAAACTTATGATGTTTTTTTTTTCTCGTCTTAAATACCTTTGCCAAGAATCCATAGCTATTTCTGAATCACTTAATTTTCCGTTTTTAGATTTTTTGGATTACTCGCATCTAAATTATTCGAGAAATGTCCAAAATATTAAATAAATCTCTCCATTAATGACGATGTCATAAAATTATAGAGAAACTATTGCTTATCTAAAAATGGTGTATTTGTAGATACGGCGTGTACATCAAGCTTGGAAGTTCATGCAAACCTTCTAATAAATATCTGAGGAATTCTTTGCTGATATTCACCTCAATTTAAAAGGTGGTGTTTATCAATAAAAACCCGTTTATCCATTGTTTATTTATTATTTAAGACGTAACTACCACCTTTTAATTTCGGTGAATTTGAACACTTGTGTCCAGAAGCCGGATTTTGTTATGTTGTCGAGTTTTATGAACTCGCCAAAACGTCATCATTTTCCACCAATTCGTTATTATTTACATTGTTCTCTTCGCCTAAATGATGACTTTTTGCCGAGTTTTAGAATTCCCCGTAGAAACAAAATTTCTCTCTCTTTGAGTAGTCTACAAAATATGGAGCAAAACGTTGATTTTATATTTTAAGGACGTTGTATGTTGTATTCAGAACACAACCCGGAGAATCCTCTGACTTACTTAATTATAAACATATTCAAATGATTAACCTAGAACTATTACTCAATGTTAAGTGAATTAACTATCTGCACAAATGAAAAGGCGACTTTATCTATTAATCAAATGCCGTAAATACTGATTAGCTTCTTAGTAAAATGAGCGAAACGTTCTCTAATTAATTACTATTTGCTTTGAAATATAAATATTGATTAAATTACTTACCTATATGAAATATGCTCATATATTATTAGTTAAATTAATTATAGTTGCCACAGTCATTATTAATCATTTAAGACGTAAAGTTCTTCGGTAATGTATGTAGGATACAAAAGAATCGAATTTGTAGTTCTTCGAAATAACGAAATGTAGCATATAAGATATTCTATTTTTTCGTTTTTGCTTTAGAAAAGAGAAATATACAAAAGTTAAAAAATCACCGCCACAAAGTCCCACATTTAAATTCATACCTCATACCTTTTCATTTATCGTTGCTACGTCATTATTTATAAAGAGTTAATATTTCTATATTTTTACATAAAACTATACCAATTTCTAATTCTTTGGACTTAAACACCCTTCACGTATTGATTATTTAAAAAAAGTTGTATTGGAGTTTTTTTTATAAAAAAGGGTCTTATTCGAAACAACCAAACTTAAAACAAAATAAAACATTTTTTAAAGTCAGCCATAGTGAATACACCGTTTGTTTTTTTATAAAAAAATGTGTAATTTGTAAATCAGTGACCTCAAATATATACCACTTCTGATTGGGAATATCTATACATAAAATAGATTATTATAATACCCTAAGAACACTGGTTACCGAGATTAAATGTTAAATTATCTATAAATTTGAACTAGTGTTGCTTTTCTTTAAAAAGAGGATTGAAATATTTTTTAAATTTAAGTTTTTTATTTCTATATGATAATTTAACTATTAAAACTGATATTATCCATTGTTTCCTGCAATTATGGATTAGGTTGCCTAACAATCTGAATATCTGTTCATGTTTTAATTATAGAAATAATATATAGTTTCACAGAATCCAATTACCACATCTCTACTACACAATGAATATTGCAAATAAAAATTTTTAATTGGAGCACAATTTAAAAAACTTTTTATTTCCATAGAAAATGGAGTAGGAAGAAAAACATGTATGAATACCTGGTTGCAATTAACATTTGCTTAATCACGATTTAACAAAAAATAGCAACAAAAAAATAATATACCACATTTTACTCTTTATTTTATTTAAAATGCTAAGCTAAATTCCTTTAAATGTTTGCATAAAAGTATGCTTCTTTTAAATTTAAAAGAAATTATGATAAGTAAAGACCTTAATTAATTTAATGAAGGTTTTAGTTTGGGTAATTTATATTTTTAGAAAACTTTACGAGGTACTATCGTGCAAAACTTAATTTATATTTAATTAAACTTTTTTAAATTGTGCTAAAATATAAGTTATTAAAAGGAATTGGTTGATGATAATCAAGTAAGCATTTAGTTTCTAAATTTGCAAGAGCTAGAGTTTGTTATGAAGTTAATATAAATAATAACCAACTTTTTTTAAATAAATATTTTAAAATGGTAGTAGTTGCAATTATAATTATAAATTCTGTTGGTACACCTTTACTACACATAGTTAAACGTAGGAAGAATATTATAAATGGAGTTTTAAATAGAATTTTGTTAAAGATGACATATCTGTCATATTTTTTCATTAATTTCTAGGTACATTTGGATACATTCTTATTTGTTTGATTGACAGTTATTTAACCAACGAGTTTGTTATAAAGGGCGATTGATAATCGCCGCTTTTTAACATATGCCTTGGTTATAATATTTATCCCATGGTCAACCGTACAGCACCCTTTTTTATTAAGAGTAATCATACCGGTGCATTTTTAAACCTCTGGACGCGTTATTTCTTAATATATTTTCTTTTTCTTTTTTTATTGTATTTTATTGTTTTATTTAAAGTAAATTCATAAACTTCTCGAACGGGCAAACTCCATTTTTTAAAAAAGGTTACAATTATGTTAGATATATTCCATCGAAAAGTGTTAATTTTACACATAATTAAAAGGAGTATAAATCAAAATATCAAAAAAGGAGTTTGTCCGCTCGAAAGAACATAAATAATTCAACTTTGTATGTGCAAAATTTCAATTTTGTTTGTTTATTAATAATAAAGTTGCAGGGGACTTTTTGAAGACAAATTTTGCTTTCGACTGGAAGAGAGGGGGGGGGGGTGTCCCTTAGTTGCATTAATCGCAAATAGAAAAAACTGATTATTCAGTCCTATGACGTCACGAAAGAAGGGTTGGCCTTAAGAACATAAAGAGTCAAATGTGACGAGAAGTATTAGTTTCCAATCCCCGCAAGTGAATAGACTGTATATACTCCTAAAATGATGTCCCAAACAATGGAAAAAAGATTTATTATTAATAAACAACTCCACTATGAGGCGAATGTCAGCAATTTTTACTTGGCCGTATCCTTAATAGGTATTTAACCAACGAGTTGGTTAAAAAGGGCGATTAATAATCGAGAAATTTTAAAGTTCGAGCGGAACGCGAGTGCGTTAATTTTCGAGATTATTAATCGTTTTTTATCCTACGAGTCGGTTACAATATTTTTTCGTTGATCGTGCATTTGATTAACTAGAAAAAACTATCATTTTTACAAGATTTTTCGAAATGTCACCATTAAAAAATACGAACCCGATCGATCATAACCGAAGTCGAATTAAACGAACAGGGTTGTCTATTATCAGAGAGTTCTATAGTCATTTAATGATGAGTTGATGTGTACATAATCTCACATTTATAAAATAAACATAAAATGTATTGGTGTACCGATTATTTGAAGTGTATTTTAAATTACATGTATTTATTTAATTTATAATTTTAATTAGGTTAAAACATATTAAATTAACTTTATATTCACAATTGTCGTATACTTCGTAGAAAATTTCGTTAGAAACGTCATCAACAGAGGGCACCTCCAAAATCATTTATTAAACTTAAATCATGCATTAATAGGGGTCATTAATGAATGATTTTGTATACATTAATAATAAATAATACATAAATCTAGGCACGTATAGAAACAGAAATTACAAAGAAAAAACATTAACACCGAAAATAAGGTCTAAAATGGAGCGTATTTTTGGATATTTTAGGAATTTATTTTTAATACTTTGGGACAAAATAAAGAAAAAAGGCTTCCATTATAGAAACTGAAGCTTTTCTACAATATTTATCATTCGTCCAAAAGAGCCACAAATTTATTAAGAAAACTATAAAGTCATTACCTACTTTACTTTATTTTACTATTGAACTAGGACATCAAGAAATTAGTACTAAAATTGTATAATCACCCTGTCAAAGACAAGAACCAGTTCATGTTTATTCCAATATGCCTTAAATAGTTTATTGATTTAGAATGTTAATCAATAAGGAGTAATTGTAACCAGCTATCTCTTGTTGGTTGTAACCCTAATAATTAATCTCTCCACCTTTGTTTCTTAGTTTGAAAACTATGGATAATTGATTGTATATCAAGTGTACACCCTTATATCCCACAATCTTAACTAACCCCATCCGCAGCCTCTTGAAAATGGTGCAGCAAAATGTAAATCTCGCTTGTTTTGCACTAAGCAACATTTGATGTCTTTAATTAGTCCTAATACTGTCGGCCTCCAGAGTCTAACAACTGTTTCTAACCATTTCCCAACAGCGTTATAAATTTTCTATGCATTAATGTCAATTAAGGCCTTAATGCAAACTCCTACGCTTTTCAGTAAATTAGGCTTTTGACATTTAAAGAAATATGTAAATCCCTACCAACTAAAAGTTAATTTTAAAATCTCCCAAATAATCTCAGTTTAATAAGTGTTTATCCCCTATTTTAAAGAGGAATAAAAATTGCAGCTTATACAACAACAGCAGTTCCGGAATTTTTGTTTCTTTTTGCATCTAGCTGGGGTAAATTAAAGTTAACGAGAATTTTATTTTACCAAAAAACAGCACAAGGTTTTTAAGTGTTTAATTAGTAGAAGTTCATGTAAAATTTAATTTAATAAATTGCAGTTTCCAGTTTGTCTGAGGTGAAACGTTTCGACCGGAAATTGCAACTGTGTTAAATTATTGAACGCGCGTCCTGACTGTTCGAAAACGAACTTTGAAACTGCTATTGTTAGTTATTGTAGGTCAGGGGTGCTC
This sequence comes from Stenus bimaculatus, assembly GCA_963971135.1. Classification (NCBI taxonomy): domain Eukaryota; kingdom Metazoa; phylum Arthropoda; class Insecta; order Coleoptera; family Staphylinidae; genus Stenus; species Stenus bimaculatus. The sequence goes on from OZ020180.1 coordinate 58,545,935, forward strand.
TAGTCATCTCATAAATAACAGGCTAGTAATTAGCAGTCGCGAATATTCCCATACTATTTATAAATTTTAATAAGAATTCAGGTGGGTTATTAAATACCAGCCTGTATATAAACTAAAAACTACTTTTCTTTTAGATATTTTTTAGAGTAAAAATTTAAAGATGTTTGCTAATTAGAAAGTATATGTATAGAGGCGAGCTTACTTAATAAAAAGCGTCCATTAATAAAAGGAATTTAAAATTTTAATGAGCATAATTTATAATCCAAGTTGGAAAAAGCCGCATTAAAAAAGGAATAAAAGAATTAAGAGTATACTCATTAGTGTTTAGCTGATTTTTAATTTTTGAAACATAAATGAGTACTGGATTTAAAATATTTTTAGTCCTGCAATTTATTTAAATAATTTTGGGTTGAAGATATAATAGTATTAATTTAAATCATTATTAATGAATGGATAACATTGAACTAAATTTTGGAACATATCACAAGCACATGTTTATTATTTTTTAATTATGGTAACTCCTCGCCTAATTTCTTTACTAAACAGAGGTGGAATAGTCCTGAGGGATTAAAAATATTTTATTTCCTGGAGGAAAATACCGTCCATAAAACCAACAAATGAATACATGTTTCACTATTCTTAGTTTATAGTACACTTAGGGCCGTTTGCATCATTGTTCCTTTTTAATAGTCAGTTAAAAGTTCTAAGTACCAGTTTCAATAATCAAATCCATGAGCTTCAAAGGTTGGCACTAATACGAAAGGTACGATTACACTTTTCACTTTAGCAGCTACTTCTGTTAGGTTTAGAATATTGATATACAGGGTATCCCATTTGACATTAGACAGTATGGGTATCTTTGTTATTATTGGAGATAGAAAGTCAGTTATATGGACAAAGTAGTAGAGATTTGTTCGTCTATTAATAATTCATTGATAAAACATTTGAATATCGCATCGTTCCTGCGCTATCTTGAAAAAACAAGAAACAGGAAACAAAAATGAAGTCTGAAAACGCAAGATATTATTTATTAAAGTAAATTTGGGTTGAATGATTTGAACTAGTGTTAATTAGAAAGTGATATAACTTCTTTCGTCCAACTTTATTAATTATTATTTATTAATTTGTTTATTTCATGACCATCATAATAATTATACATAGTATACAAATACAGGGCGTGTCTGTGATATTTATGAGACGTATTCTTTGGAAAATTCTAAACTTAAAATTATAATATGAAAATGTACAATTCGTCTTGGTTTGCCTATGAAACGTCATCAAATATGAACATTTCTGCAATAATAATGCATTTTATTCAAAGCATATCGTATCTAATGCTCAGTTTTTATCAACTACAAGAGAAAGGCAAAGTTTTACTACAATACGATAATGTTTAACATCAAAAAGTATTTTTTTAACAATTTCTTAATTATGTTTTATTATACAAAACTACACTTTTAAAAAATGTTTAAAATTAAATTTAAAACAATTAAAAATAATTAAAATTATTTTAGTTTTTACAAATTTAATAAAAATATCCATATTTTCAATAAAATTTGCCCCCTAGAAATCGGTATAAATTAGTATAACATATTCCTGAGACCAAAATTGAATTTTTTTGCCCAAATTATCTCTATTCAAAAACAGTTAGCTAAGGCGCTAGTGAAACTTAGGGATAACAAAATTTGCAGTTTTTTATCATTCGATTGCGCTTCTACGAATCATTTTTGGATAAAGATAAGTTTGATTAAATCGTCCCATTTTCGTCTGAGGAATATGTTATATCAATTTTTATAGACTTATAGGGGACAAATTTTACCCCAAAATTTTAGTTCTGGTTTGACATTTTTTGTTATAACTTTTGATGTGGTGATCCGATTCCAAATTTTTTCACACTAATTTAAAGTCCTTTTAATTTCCTTTAAAATGAAGTATTGCGTGTTAGGGGTTGCCATTTAAAATTTTGAAGTCAAAGTGGGTACGTCAAAACTAGAGACATCTAGCGGTTGCTTTTATACGTAATTAAGTTTCCCCCTCGAAATCAAAATTGACGTGTTTCGTCGAATTTTTATATATCTCGTCATACTAGAGTTATTAAGGGTGGATCGTCCCTGTATATTATAAAGTAGATGACCAAAAATAGAACATTCAGTTGAAAAGTCTCATTTCACTAAATTCGTTTTTCATTTGTCCGTTTTATAGGCAGATTCAGGTTAAAATTAAAAACATTTAATTAGAAATAAATATGGTACACCTATGAAAATTGTCAATTACAACCCATATTTAAATCTATGATTTAAAGGACCTTATCGTTCTCTGGGTGGATCGTTAAGCAACGTTGATATTCATACCTCATGTATAGAAAGGTAAAATATTTAATTTTGTAAAATATTGGGTCATGAAAGTTTGCGCGGGCTTCAGAAAAGGTTTTTGAAGTTGAGAATTTTTAACACCATTTTGCACAATTAGGCAACGTTGCCGATATTTTTTAACACCTATGCAATGTTAGTTGCCGACATCATCTAAATATTCTAATTTTATAACGTTAATAATGTATTAATTATGTAGTTGTTTATATATTTATAAATATTTTATTTTATTTATATTATTTGGCATATAGTTTTGTCATATAAATAAGTATATACACAATTAATTTTTAAAATTATTTAATTATTGCAAAGTTGCCGTTTTTTCAATTTTTTTACAAAATCTTGAATAAAACATCAGAGCAATCGCATAACATTATGATATTTGTATTACGTGATAAAATGGTATTAGTATTATAGTTTACCAAAGTTTTATCGGTTTCCATTCACTAGAACATCGTGAAATAAAGGTATTAAGATTTTTACAGTATGTTTCGGGTTTTCAAAAACATTGGCAACATTGGACTACTTTTTCACCTGCGTGTCACAAATAAATCCATTAATTTCCAAACGTTTTATTTTATTGTAAACAATACAAACAAAACAACATGCTTGCCAAATACCATTTATAATTACTAAGATTATTAAAATAAGATAGAGACATTTTAGATGGCTTCGGATCTGCATATAACAAATTGTAAAAGATTTATAGTTTAGAATTACCGTAACTTGTTAAATTCTGTTTAGGAAAAAATAAAAAGAAACATCTAAATAATAGCTAAACTTGATTTAATATAAGTAACAAAAGTATTATTAATTAAATCACAAACAAATAAAATTCCATTTTTTATTTCTTACAAATAAATACAATAATTAAAAAAAAGTTTGCATGACAAGGTACAATTCGTTTAATATTGGATATTTTTATTATGTATATGTAATTCATACACAAGTTCACGGTCTTGTTTGTGGCATTAATTTACCTACACAGATATGTTTTATCGGTCATTCTTAATACGTACAAAATCAAGACCGTAAAAAACTGACAAAAAGTATGTGTTAGCTTGGCTAATTAAGGCCCAAGTACAAGCAAGACCGCGTATATGTTCATGGTCTTAGTCGGCGTTCTTCACAGTGTGTCTATAGGGGGGCACAATATCGCTTATAAGTTCCGATGACTATCAAAAATGCTCTTTCCCGCTCTTTGGCATTCATTCCTAATTGCACTTAGTAGCAAACACCGGGTTAGAATAATTCTTTTGAGTCCTCGGAACGTATGAGCGATATGGTACCGCCAGTATTAGCATTACCCAATGCGCACCACGAGGAGGTTACTGGACGGAATTTGCGCATCATGTGTAATGTATGTGGTATGTGTTAGTGAATAGAGAGAGGTGAGTGTTTGTGTTTTAATGTAAATAATTTTTTATAGCGAAAACTATGGCGAAAACCAGTAATTGTTCGAAAGTTTTCTTAAACCCCATAAGTTCTACAAAAAGAAAAAGAAAAATTATTTAAAAATTATTACTGTAAACTTTTCACATACACCGTATACATTAGCTTTAATTTTCTGCTACGTTAATTAGATTTTCAGCAATGTCTTTTGAAGGGTATTTTATGTTTTCTTGATGCCGAGCATATCCCAAAAACCAAATAACGGAGGCAACATGGCCACACATACCTAAAACCCTGGCACCCGATTTACAAAGGCAAGCCCAACCAGTTATGGCGTCTGTCCCATTTAGTTCGGTACTGTATGAAACAAAACATCGTCTTTCCTCCCTGCCTTGAAACCTGGATTTAATAGGTCACGTCAAAAATATCTTTAAATACATATTGCAAAAATATAACCTTGAAGGAATTGATGCTCTAATTAACTTTTCACCATCATTTTGATTTGCAGGATCTTGATGCAACCTTATTAGATAACGACCATGATCTAAATGAGAGGAAGTGTATGCATATGCCAACTTTAATTGATATGTTCCCAAAGTGATATCTTGAATTTGGTTTTCACTCAAAACAGGAAAATCTTGAAGCCCTTCCAATGCGTTTACAATTGGCCAATTTAAGCGCACCCTTGTCAGATTTTCCTCCAATACTTTTTCTAAAAGAGTATTTGGACGATTTAATCGTTCCAATACTACATCGCAAAATCTATCATCTTCGGGACCGTTTGAACTTATAGGTGAAAAAAATGCATTCGAAATTGCACACAAAACCTTGTAAAAATTAGCGAAAGGTGGTAATTTAGGAGTCATATTTTATTTATTAATCTACCTTGTAAATATTGCCCAGCGCTTCTGCACTATAGGAATTTGGAACAACATTTCTTAGAAATCTGAATTTGTTCTGAAGTCGACCAAAAACAGCTTCAATTACCCATCGCAACATTGTAACAATTCTATTATAAGAAACAATAAATTAAAATAATGATCATAACATTTAAAATAATACATATCTTGGGGAGTTTTTGATTATTGTATAGCACTAGAAAGAATTCCTTTATCCCATTTATTTTAAATATGACGAATAAAGTAATTCTGTCTATTTACTTCATAAAATATTTAAACACTCTTGAAATTCTACCTAGACTCATTCGAATGTTGACATGTAAGCTGACGCTGTCCTGGTGGTACAAAATGGGGCATAAAAACTTGCAATCCAAATTGATTACATATTTCCCTTGAGTCGCGATAGCCTCGGTCTAAGACAATAATGTCATCTTCTCTATAGAAGTTGAAAAATCCATCCTATTATAAATAAATATCTATCTTTTCTAAATAATCTAAGTTATTTTATTATTTACCTCTTCTACTGCCATGGCATTGAATATATTTGAGTCATTATTTTTACCGTCGGTAGCATGTGGACCTGTAACCGCTACAATGTAACCATCAGGAGCAGTCACAACTGAAAATTTTACCAGGTTACTTTTCTTGGGAGTAGAATAGGTTAATCTTTGGGAATTGTGGTCTCTAGACCTTTGAATAAATAGGTAAGTAGCATCTACTAGAGCAACCAAAGAATTAGCATTTGCTCTGCAAAGACGGTTTGATACAGTATTACTATGAACAGTACGTAATTGATCTCTGGTCATGTGATCAAACCCAAGAAAACGAGGAACCAAGTTTCGGTTTAATGCATCCAGAACCTAAGGAAAATGTTGCCTGCATTTTTGTTTATTTCTAAACCAAAAAATATAAGACTTACTTGATGAATAATTTCACTTATCCGCGGCTGTTGATTTGCCCTCATTCCAAAGATCATGGCTAATAAAGATTGCGGTGGATCAGACCTCATTTTAACTAAAAAAACTCCAACACAGTTTCTTTTGGACAATAACGTACTAGTTGTATTATCACAATAATCGACTATTGTATTAAACTCTTCCCTCTTAAGACCAGTTAAGCAAATATAGTCGGTATCGTCTAAATTGGGAGAATCAAAATCAACAGAGGACTTTTTATTTAGTTCATCCACTTGATCCGTTAATAAATCTATAAGATTTTCTTGCTCGTCGAGGTTCATTACATAAGGAATTGCAAGTTGTCGCAACTGTATTTTCGCATTTTGATTAAAAACAGTGCCTTCAAGGTGCTCTGGACATGAGCGATTGTTAATATTACAATAAATTCGGTCTCGCATCCAAAGATCTAGAATTGCAGAACGGGGAATTCTGTTTCTATTTAAAATACGACAAACACAACACAAATTCTCGCTATTTTGTAGTTTTTGTTTGTTTTGAGGGCCATTTTGATGTTGTTCTCGTAGTTGCTCTTCAGCTTCATTCACTCTCACTCTGTGTCTTTGTTGACCTTAGAATAATAGATGTACCTAATTGCATAACTTATATCTGATAGTCTAATGCTTACCTTGAAATCTATTATAGCAAGGTTTACAAATCCTAGACTCATTTGCAGGTGGAATCCACTGTACGCCCCTTTCTTCAAAAGTACGCACAAAAAAATCAAACAACTCTTGATTATTTGCTAGGCGCGATTTGTACCGATCTTTAATGTATAACCCGCAGCAAAAACAACTAATAGGTGGCATGTTTGAAATAGATCGCAAATTAAAGGTGCTAATTAGCATGCGTCTTTTTCTGACAACAGTTGTCACATTTGTCAAAATTAAAAATTTATAAACCGCAGTTGCCAGATTAAAGATATATTTTTCGCGATACAGTTTAATCATTTAAAATCGTCTTTTGTATAAAATTAAAGTAGAAAATATGTATTCAAAACATATTAGATCGTTTTGTTAAGATAGTTTTTAATTTTACTTCTACCCAAAATCCCATATGAAAACGATAAGGTCCTTTAAAGGCCTTTCAACTTAAATGTTTTGACCAGTATTTGCGTGTAAGATCGTAATCTGTTTTCTGGGTTAACCATTTTTCACTAAAGCCTAGAGAAAGTTCTTCTTTTGGAGAAATTTTTAATTTTTTGCCTTTTTATTAATTAAGGTCCAGGAATGCGGAAAATTTTTAGTTTATGAAGTGTTTTGAAAATTGCAAAAATGATCAAAATAAAAAAATGAAATTCATTTAATACTATTCTACTTAGATGTTAATTTACAAACATTTAAAAAAGGAAAATTTTTTATTTTTATTTTAATTTTTTTAACTTTTTAACTTTTAAGATTACCTATATAGTATCTATAAACAGAGTGAAAATAAAATTCCATCAAAACATTTCATAATCCAAACAAAATTCTCCACCCTTAAGTAGAAGAGACTTGATATTGTTTTAAATAGATTTGGATGAAGACTGTTTTTTTTTCATAATAATTTTTAAGCGTAAAATATAAATTATTTTGAATAGTATGTAAATTCTATTTTTTTATAATTATACTTAGGTCATCATCAAAGATGAAACTATTAGTGTTGGGAAAAGTAATTTGATCATTTGTATAAATGTTGATTAAAGTAGGAACGAGAACACTATCTTGTGGATGAGCATTCTTCTGAATCTCCATCTATTTTGTTTACCACCTCATTCTACTCGAAAGCGTCTTTTTTGTAATAGATTAGGGATGATTTGAATTAGTCTGGTGTACTTGACTTTTCAGAGATAGCTTCTTCATATGTAACTTGATTATCAACATTTGGAGTCTACATAGTAACTTTCTTTCAAACAACATACGAGTGAAGTAGGTCTCAAATGTTTGACATTATCAAATGATTAACCCGGTTTTGAAATACCAATTATTTTGAATTTTCTCCATATCTTTGATATATTCTCTTCAAAAATATATAAATGTCGTTCTACAATCTCTAGGTAGGTATTTTCTAGCAATATTTCTTACTATTTCAATAAACAGATCCTAATTTTAAATATTAGGTTGAAAGAGGCAAGCCCAACCAATTTTCCTTTTTAGTATTAAATCTAAGTCTAAAAGGTACAATTTAAGAATTACCATGCGATATTACTTCTAATTTTTAGAATTAGGAAAACATTGCTAACAAATATTAGATCAGAGTTATATCTATTTTGCCATCTGCCACCAATAAATGATGATGGCTGACTTGAATCATGAATAACACTCAAATAATAATTTTCTGCCCAAATTTCAGCATTATGACTATTTTCATTAGTATCTTTATAACCCCAAATAGAATTATGACTATTAAAGTCACCAATAACAATTCTAGATTTTTGTACATTAGTAAATATAGGGAGTTTAAATGAAACATTGGGTGGTTTATAAACAGCAGATTTTCTTCAGTTCAACAGAAACAATTTCAATATTATTATCATCTTGACAATTACAACTTTGATATATTTAGTTCTCATTTATATAAAGAGCACTTCCATATTGATTATGTGGGCATCACGTGTAACGTTTCTGCTATAACCTGTCGAATTGGCAGATATTATTACAAAAGAACAATTTGAAACTTGGGAAATTGTTTTTTGATATTAGAGCATACATTCGATTCTATTAAAAGAGTTTAAACAGTTATCATGGTTCAGGGATAGTATTGTCATCTGCAAGTGACCAAACGGAGAATGTTGCAAATGAAAAATGATCAGAATCAAAAATGGTTCTTTTCAGGCCAGAAAATTTAAAGGTGACTTGTAAAGACCCTGTATAACTTATTCAGGGTGCGTAATTACGTGTACATACATAGTGCAAGGTGTTTATTACATCAAATTAAAATGACAAATTCCTTTAAAAAAGTAGCAACACAAAAGTTATGGTAAAAATAGATTCTAAGTAAACTGATAATTGAATCAGGATTTGCAAAACTGCAATACCATATTGTAAAGAACTAAAAATTGGCCCCTCATTTTTTGAAAAGTGAACTTTAACTGGTTATAATTTTGCATTTTTGGACAAAGTGTTAAAGGAACTTGTCATCTTAATTTGAGTTGATAAACCTATTCTACTATGTCTGTCCACATAATTACTGGACACTCTGTATATTTTAAGAAGCAACTAAAAATACCGTATTTTCCAAATAAGCATTAAATTACGGAACAAAATAAATTTTATGTTATCTCAATTTCCATTAATGCGAACAAACAGTATTAAATAAGTTAAAATTGAAATTTTCAGAAACAATGGAACGTAATAATTACTATAGAAGTCCTCTGAAGTTTGAATCAACACAAAGACTATTAATACAAATAACTTAGCCGTGCTCTAATATGGTAAAGATAATTGGATAATATAAGATACACACCATTGTTACTCAAGCAATTAGTTAAAATTAGAGCGGAATATCTAAAAGGCAATCAAAACTTTACTTGAACCATGGTTATTTCACAAAATAATGTGGCACACCGTGAAACCCCCTCCGCCCAAAATTCACTTCCTGTTTCAAGCAACAATGTGCATTGTATGCCTTGTCCAAATTTATTACTCGATTAACATCGTTTCTAATTGATTACGTGTTTTGAAAGCCAGGTTAGCCGAGGAAATGTTTACAGTCAAATTAGTTTAGAGAAACCGTATAACTTTTGTAATATATTTTAAGTGAATTATGTTCGATTATTACTATAATTTGTTTAGCTTTCAAAAGTTTAATAATTTGATAGTCTCAAGGACTCAAAGTTTTGAATTAATTTATTATAAATAACAAGTTTTAAAAACTGCAGTTATTTCTGCTGTCGTTATTTTTTTGTTAATGATTATTGTACATAGTTTTGTTAGGTTGTAAAAACTAACATAATATTCACTCTGAAGATAAATTGATTCTAAATATTTAATTTAAAGTCTAAAGCATTTCACCGTGAGAACAAAACCAGTGATTAATTATTCTTTTCCTTTTTATTGCAGATAATCGCTTCATCTGCGATTGTAGAATGGCGTGGATGCACGGTCTTCGTAATGATACGAAAAACGAGCGCATCCGAAATGTACTTGATGAGTTGGAGTGCTACTTAGAGAAATCACAAATGATTGACGACAACAACTTTCCCGATAACGATTTCGCCATGTCAATAACGAGTTATACTTTTAACCATCAGGATGACGACACCGAAGTTCACGATCCTGCCCTGAAGCACTTTTTCGAAATTCCACTCGCGGAACTTCCTTGTCCTGGCCAGGAGCAACCCACCGAGGAAACTTTACGGAAAAATCTTAACTCTCCATCTTTCGCTGAAATTAATTCAGGATCCTGCGCTACGCTACCCTTCCTTACCCTCCTTCTTTTTGTCCTACTGCCATTATTAACGTAAGCAGCTTAATTCTAGGAGAGTGCTAAAAATCACCCGCTCAAATGCAGCATATCGTAAGTCGAAACGAAATTATTTTCATCGACTTCATGCCATTAAGTGTATATACATGTTTTAACCCCTTTTTTTAATGGCTGTTAAAATAATTTTATTATTAATATATTATTAATGTGGTATACAAACGCACCAAACTTACCTTCCTATTTACATATAAAGTCCAGGATATAACTGTGAAAATATCTGTCTCCTCTTTTCTTTCTATTTTAACTTAAGCCGCCTCATTTTATTATTTGTATAAATACATACAAAGAAGAATTATTTGATTGAAAACAGAAAAAAAAAACAAAAAAATATTAGAATAAAGGTGTATTTTTTAAAATTATTACATTCGTAAGATAATAATGTATATATAAATTATAATTAATTATAAATTAATGTATTGGCGCACTTAATAATTTTATTATTAATAATAATTAAAAAAATTAATTAGTACGCATTTTGCGTAATTTGTCGAGATATAAATTGTGATATAATATTTTGTACGATTAGATGCAATACGGATAAGTTTTAAGCTCCTTAGTTAGTGTAAGCCATTTTATTTTAATTGCAAAGGCAAATGAATTAACGTAAATGCTAATTTAAAAAGCCAATACTAAAAATAAAGTACGTAGTTTATTTATTGAAAATCAATTACGATCGTTCCGATCATTGCAATGAATAAATAAATTGTTTTGTTATTTTAGATTGGAAACATATCGACGAACTTCAATTGATCGTAAAATTACAATAATAACTTTCTCAATTTATCGTTTAGAATTAAGTTTCATCCTGTTTCTGTAAAGCAAGAAACAGTAGCAAATAAGTCTAAAAAAAGAACTTATAAACCAATTTACTTATTCGTAGTTTAAAACTAAAAAAACGCTAAATACATCCATGTATAATAGGAATATCAAAACAAAAATATTTTTAAAATGAATTACCTTTAGGTTTACGATAATAAATTGCAAGAACCTATCGTTAAGTTTTTCTTTTATTACAATGTCAAAAATAAGCGACGAGAAGGTTGCTATAAAATTTTCAGCCACAGTTTTCTTCATAAGAGAAAAAAGCATTGTAACTATTTTTTTAGATTGAATAACAAAAATCTACATTTCGGTATGACTATCAATGCTTGGCTCTTAATACACGACTACCTTAAAATAACTAAAACATCTTTAAACTAACCTAACCTAACCTTACCTTACCAATGGTGTGATTTTGATTTTCTGCTCTTTCTGGAGGAACAAAATTATATTCCAATAATCAAAGGATTTTGAAGAAATGTATACTATAATTTCGCACTGATGGGGTACTAATTATTGACTTATTAATTAACAAAAACTTATGCTGGCCTGAGTTTGTCAAAAGTTAGGGCGTATAATGCGTTAATTACTTTTCGCGGTGAATTTTATTGAAAGTTGAATAAACAATTATCAAGATGAAGCCAGTGTTACGAGTATGTACCGTTGGAAAGCTTAATAAATTACCTATCAAATGAAGAAATAAGTTTTTTATGGCCCATTCTTGAATAGAAGCAAAATTTACCTAAAAATTTGCATTTTTTGTTAATTAATAAGTTAAGTGGCTATCATTGTATTATACATTTTATGCAGATTTCATTGAACGTTTTACTTACTTGTAAGTTGATTTAAATATACTCCGGTTGTGAGTAGCCCATAAAATGTAGTGTAAAATCTGGGATTTTAGATATTAAAGAGGTTGTATTCACAACACAACCCAAAGTATCCTCTGGCCATAATTATTTAATTACTCGTCCAAATGCATTAGATAAAGTTCCCATCATTTCGGAAATATGTCTAATATCATTTACATAAAAATCTTCTGCGAGGTATTCTAAAAGAGGTTTGTATCATAGATTTCATCAAACAGGCGTTCCCAATATTTTTCAAGCCACTTAGTCCTAATTGATAAACTATACTATTACTGTTATTAAATAATTTCTTTTCGTATTCCAATTGATTTCGGTGAGAACTTTCGATATCAGTCGAATTTTGGGAAATTGGTGATATTAGCGTGTATTCAGCGACCGTGATGAAAAATTTAGAGACGTCGTTATCGTTAATCACGTGATTAAAAAATATTTCTTCATAAGAAATATTTTCTTAAAGACGTGATTAACTTTAACGACGTTCGTTTATTTGCAATATCTTCTGTTTCATTTTTTTGTTTTCGTTTATTATATTGTCTATAAATGTATGGGTATTTTTGTTATATAGGATTTAAAAAATTTCATCCAGACCTGTAGAAAATGGAAGAGTATTTAAAATAGAAGCTGCATTTCCTCTTTGTATTTCCATGCTATTTTTTGTTTAATAAACTCGATAGCGTGATGAAAAATTTAGAGACGTCATTATCATTAATCACGTGATTAAAAAATATTTCTTCATAAGAAATATTTTCTTAAAGACGTGATTAATTTTAACGACGTCTCTAAAATTTTCATCACGGTCGCTGAATACATGCTATAAGATCTAGTTTCTCTAGATATGTCAATAAATTTTTTACCTATTGAGTTAATAAATGATTTAGATTCTAATCCCCAAGGTCCAAACGTTTCAAAAGCCTAAGGTATAAAATACGTTAAATTATAGTGGGATACTTCCCATACTAATGATTTTCCAAATTTTTAAGGAGTTAGTGTCGTTCCACCTGGTCTTTGTTTATATTCCCTTGTTAGTTCTGGAGGTTCTAAGATAGCATTAATATTTGCTGAATTTAAAGCACGTAAGATAACGTCATTGATACCAGTACGACGAATATAAATACTCTTACTTTTCTTACAAACTAAACCATGTTAACCAAAAACATCATATTCGCTTCCACAAAGACAAATGTGAGTAAAACATAGTTCTAGATCAAGTCGTAATGCAACAGAAATTCTGAAAGTGTCGTCATCTAATAGATTTCCAACAGAAATAATTGGAAGAGCATTAATCCAAGATATAGACTCTTTCCTTGCAGTTGCTCGAGTTCTAATCTGGTCTCTAGTTGAAGAGGATGATCCAGTAATCCAGTATTTATTTTCTATAAATCTAGAGGTTCAGAAATCACAAATTTCACTCCTTTTTTTTATAATCACTGAAATTAAATCAGAAGCAGCATAAAATCCGAAACGAAATAGCCTGGAAGTGCTAGTTCAACTTTAAGACGAATTCCAGTTCCTCTTAAATTAACTGAAAATGCAGATTGTCTCCAAAATTTGTCGTTAATATTACAATCTGTAATAGATATTAAGCAAGTCTCAATAATATTGTAAATTTCTTATCAAATATGGATTTTCCTCCAAGATTCAGAATATCTGAGAGTGTGTAAAATTTTTGAGGCACTAGGACAATTTTCTAAAATATACAGGGTGTCCCGAAATTAAGCGGCCAAACTTTAGGAGGCGATTCTACAACTAATTTTAAGAAAAAAAGCTTCCTATAAACATGTGTCCGACTTCGCTTCCTAAGGGAGCTACAGCCCTGTAACTATTCTGAAAGCTTTCAAAAAATTTCAAAAAATTTGAGAGCTTTCAAAAAATGTGAAAAAAAATTGAGGAATTATATCTTAAACGTATTAGTCTTCACACCAAATTTCAAATCTTTATTACAAACCGTTTTCAAATAAATGACAAAAAACCTAGTTTTAGTCACAATAGTTAAAGGGCTGTAGCTCCCTTAGGAAGCGAAATCGGACACATGTTTATAAGAAGATTTTTTCTTAAAATTAGTTGTAGAATCGCCTCCTATAGTTTGGCCACTTACTTTCGGGACACCCTGTATATTGATTGATGATTATTGAACATGCAAATTGGTTAAACGGCTTGTAAGTAATGTCATGGAAGATTTTTTTTTTTTTTTTTGTATTTTCATTAAAGCATTAGGATTCTTTGTTAGGTGAATCAAGTAAATTGAAATTTTCAACCCATAATTGGTTTTATTATTATTGGGAAAGTATTGGCAATAGTACTGTAATTTAAATATATCTTCGAGCTTTACAATTCTATAATTATTTTTGTTATACAATGTAAAATATAAAAATGATTCAAAGCTTTTCCTTATTATGGAGAAATACATGCAAAAAATTGTGGCTGAAAATTTTATGGGTAACTTTTTGCCGGTTGAAAGTAACCCTTTGTCTTTTAATAATTAAAACCGAAAATTTGAATTTAATCTTGGTTAACAAAAATCGTGTATTTAAGAAAACTAATAATATGAGTTACCTGAAATTACAAAAGGAGAAGGTAACTTGTTTTTTGTTAATATAATAAAACTTTGTATTAAATAACTTTAGGAAAAAATATGTTGCGCAAAAGTTGGAAACTTAAAGCTTAGTATCAAGGACTTGTTACATAAAAAGTGTTACATTATCATCGTAACGGAATCTCTGCCTAAATTAATATGAAAAAACCAACTTCAAAAGTAAAAGTAACTTAATTTATTTGAAAAAGTTTAATGAAAATAAATTAAAAAAATAATGAATATACAAATAAATTTTAATTAACGTCCCATTATGAGACTTATTTAATGGATTTTGATGAAAAGAAAATTTAATGACTGAAATTTACAAACCTAATTAAAACATATTTTTATTATTAAAAATACTTTATAAATTCTGTACTTTAAGATTAACGCTAAAATTACTTATAATCTTAAATATTACTCTATTACAAGCATCATTTTTTAGCTTTAAATTTTAATGAATAAAATTGGCTAACTTAAATATTTATAGTAAAAAATTTTAAAAGTAAATCTTATTTGCCTTTGCAATTAAATTAGCAAAAACAAGATAAATATAAAACTGTTTGGGTTTATTTAATTAAAAAGAAAGTATGAAAAAAGATAATTAATAATGTTTTTTATTAAAATTAAAGTATAATGCGGCACAGCACGTCCTAAACTTTTATTTTTGTACAGTTGTTTTTAAGTGGACGCACCGTTTGAAAGTTACATTAAAACAAATTAAATTTCGGCACGAATCTAGACATTGCGATATTTTGCATGTGCCAAAATTAAAATTACGGTTACAGCCATAAATATGCACGATAAAAATAACGTCGAATTAATTAATTTCGCATGGATTAAGCTCACTGTACAGTTACACAAGAACATTTTAACCCATATTAAAAGCGTAATCAAAGCCAACATTTAATTACATATTTTTATTCTGCAATAGTTTTTATTAAACGAAAAGTTACAGCTTTTAAGCCTTTTAGCAATAAAATATATTTTTATTTATGTATAAAAAGCTAATGAATGTTCATAATTTTCATATAAATATGAAATTTAAATATTTTTACATTTTTAAGTGTAAATATGTTATCAAAAATAATTAATACAACGTTTTAGATTTTATCATAACATGAATAGAAATTCGTGTCGTTCCTCATAACTATTCAAGCTTTCCTTTATTAAATTATTTGGTAATTGTATATTATAGCAATTAGTTTCTTTATATTTTAGGAAGTGTTTTAGCAAATACAAGGTATTTTAGCCCAGCAGCTCATTTAATGGAATTATTTTTATTCGAAGTTTAAACCAAATAAAGCCTGTTTAAGACAGTTTTCGTTTTAATAAAAGAATTAAGTATGTCCGCCTTTTAGAAACGAGAGTTGAATAAACTAAGGACTGAGGCCTATAACGATGAAAACGCGGAAACAGACTACTATTGACTGAAATAATATAACCTCTGTCTTTATTCGTGCTTTTCTTTTGTTTCGTAATTTAAAAACTTATTTTAATTATATAAATTGGTGGCTTGATTTTAACGCTTATGTGGTGGATGCGCCGGGCATTTACACGTTGTTTTTCTAATATAATTTTATAAATTATTTATATTAGCATTAAGTTTCATCAAAAACATAAACAAAAATACAGGAAAGTTTTTACATGAACCAATCGATTTTCTTTCGGTTATTTTCTTTTGCTGATTAATGACAAATATAGGAATGATTAAAAAATGTAATTAAATGTTATTTTTAATTTAAGTAAACAAATATTGTGCATACATTCAAAATATTGTTTTCAAAATGGCTTAATAGATGACTAAAATTAGTAGTTTCTTTTATAAATATAATCTCGATAATTGTTCATTGGTAAATTCCCAAACAAATAATTCTAATATTATTATTAACATCTTGGTATTAAACACGATATAATTTGACCTCTTGTCTTGTAAACAAAAACTATTGGTAATGTCTATTATACAGGGTTAAACATTATATTTTTTGCATAGTTGGCAGTTGGTTAAAAGATATCAAAAAATAAAAGAAGCAATGTAAAAGATTCTGGAAATAGTTCCCAGTGAAGGATTTAAATTTAGCCTTTAAAAAAGACATCCCTGATATAACATAGATACGTTTTTTGTTGAATAAATAGATTTTTATGAATTCGAGAATGTGCCATCTTTTTTATGTGCGGAAACTTGAACTTGTTTGTGCTACATTTACCAAAAAAAGTACATTTATGTTTTATGATGGATGTTAGTTACGAAAATGACTCTCACTTGGCAGTACAATTTTTTATCAATTTCCTAAACACTCATAAAAGCTAGTACGAACAACATTTTTGTATAATTTTTTTTGTAGATGATTTAGAAGTCATTTCTTTAATATCTGCCAGAAGGAAAAAAATTGGAGAATGTGCAAAAAAAAATATAATGATCTAAAAGTACCTTAAATTTGGACCCCTCTACTTAATTTTGTGCTAGGTTGCAGAATGTAACTCTCTGGCAGGATGTAACCTAATAAATTTAGATTATAAATCTGAAAATAAATTGAAAATATAACGAGGGAAACTTGAGTTATGACTGCAGAACTAATGCTCGATTTCATGATTTTTCACAATTTTTCCTCCCAAACTCGCGCGCCCTCTAGGGATTCGCATTAATTGTCAGTTATTTGGTCATAATTTGGAAAGAAGCTCCAGAAAAGTGGGATGGATTTTCTGTACCTTGTTATTACCTTCAACGGAAAATTTATCGCGGGTGTCTAGGAATATGCTCTTAACCGACTGGCACAACTTTGGCGATATGTTGTATAACGGACAAAGAGTTTAAAAAGAGAGACCGGAAGAAGTCATTTTTTAATACTTAAGTTTCAGCACATGAAAAAGATGATGCACCCTGTGTATGTATATGTATATTTTTAAAGTATTAACTCATAGATGCAAAAGCAGATATTTGAATCATAACTAGTTTTGACTAAACGCAAATAAACTTATCAAGACCTAAAAAGCTAACGAATCAACTTGCAGTTTTAATACAAATATGTTTTTATGAAATATGTGAAGGTTTAAAAGTCTGAAGGTTAAAAAATCGTATCCTTCTTCAATTTATAGTACAGAATACACAACTTACTCATTTTGTTACAAAATGTCAATATCTGCTTTTATATCTATATGCTTTAATTATTGTTTGATAATTTTATTTAAAAATACAGATTTATAATACAGAGTGAAGCAAAAGAACTCAATTGACGTATTTCATATGTTTATACAAGGTATCCTGAAATTGCGCAGAAAACCCTAAAATTTTAGGAACTTTTATCATAAAATTAATCTTAGTATTACCTGCTAGAATTTTGCTGCTTAATTTAGGGATGTCCTGTATAAGACGAAAATTACAAATATTCTTATACTGTTTTTACCTGTTATATGTGTATGTGTACATACAAGTTTACGTCTTACAATTACAATTTTACGAACAACTATACTTGTAAGCAAAATAAAAAAGTTAATAAATATCAGATAGCTAAGTGCTTTTATTTTTAATTTTAAAATAAAATTTAAGAAGCACTTACGATGTACTGGGATTCTTAGAACTCGCTCTGCATTATTCATTGTCTATACTCCTTTATTTTTAAAATGTTTATTTTTAAGTTGTTATAAAAATTGTAAGACACATTATAATCAATTTTTATAAAATCTATCTTTCCCTCACCTGGAATTTTCAGTTGTAATGGGTTTATCGTATGTATGTACAGAATTTAAAAGAAATATTAAAAAAATATAATTAATTCTTTTATCATTTTTCTCTTGTATATTAATTAACCTTTTAATTGTATCGATGTAAAATAGTGTGCATTTTCAAAGTACTTGCGTCCACTGTTTATTTTTCTATATGTAAAAGTGTCACAAATTTATGTGTTTAAAATAAAAAATTATACTAACTATGTTTGATTGGTTAATTGTTGCCCTAAAATAATCTTACAAAAGCTAATATTGCTAAACTGATTTTCTAAAGTTATAAGCGGTAATATAATACGTTTTAAAGCAAGCTACAAAGCTTTATTATGTTGTTTAGTTAACTAAAGGAAGCCTTTAAAGTAATTTTGGTAACTTATTATATTAATATGGAACAAATTGCATAGTCTTATTACAAATTGTTCGTGTTTTAAAGCTATATACAATTTTGGTTATAACAATTAACCATGAATTATTTTATTTTATTGTATTACACAAAACTGTTTAAGAAATTGAAAAAAAATCACGACAACGTATCCTAACTCTACTATGATTCATACGAAATATCAAATCTGTTAATTTGTACTTCAATTTGTTTTGAAATAAACACAAAAAAACCTCTACTTACTGACAACCCTTTCAAAGTCTGTAGCTCTCCTATGAAGCGACATATGCTTATATTAACTTCTCTTCTTATTTTTATAAGAGGAATCTTTTATTATATTTTAAACAGAATAGTTCCTTCCAAATTGTTACAAAAAATATTAAGGTGGATGTCAAAACAGTATGAGTATTCGCGATTTCGATTACCTAGAAGGGGCGATAAATTTAAAAAGCAAATTTTTGGGAATAAAACATAGGTATTCCATATCCTCATGTTTCCATTTTACCAAAATCCTGCACGCGATTTTGTATGGGGCAAAATCCACAGCGAATGCAAGCACCCGTTTCTGTTTTGCACAAAAAAACTCTACCTTTTGAGAATTTCAAGAAAAGGGTCTAATCTTTCTTTCTGATCTTGATATTATTATCCTTATGGATGTGAGAAGAAAAAATCTGAACTTTCCGGTGCTCCAAAAAAATTTAAAATTCCGCTTCATATAGATAAAAATTCCTCTTTGAGATGCGACGTAGTTTTGAAGAGGGAAGAGGCAGAAATGCCTCTTTTGGACGTTACTCACCTGGCGGTTTCAAAAAAATGTACCAGAGGGAGTTAGAAATTCCGAAATCGCGAACTAATAATAAGGTATAATGTACTAATAAGAGATCTATAAAAATTGGCCTTGAACTGAATTTTAATAAATGTGAATTAGTTTTCTTAGATAAACCTGATGAAGAGATTATTAATAATTTCGATATTCTCGCCCCAAGTATAAAAGTTTTAAAAAAAAAGAATGGTTTCTACTTTCTAACACTGCCCTCTCAAACAGCTTTCTAGAGAAATCCGATGCATTGGAACTTGTCATGACGTCTTTAAAACCTTCCATCTCACATAGCTTTCTTCCTTTTAAAAAATTGTTTGGCTATTACAAAACTCATATACAGGGTATCCCAGCGCTGCGAGGAAGTAACATTACTCTAAAATGAAAAAAGATATGCGTTTTTCGATAGAATATACAATACCTTTAAGCGCACATTTTAAAATTATTTTAGTAATATACCGGGTGTGTATTCCAAGATGACGGCCAAAGCTATGTTTTTTAAATGCAACACCCAGTATATTATGATATTTTTGGATTCCTTATCAAAAAATAATTATACATTATACAAACTTTTATGGGTCTATGAAAGTTGGCTGTGCCGTGTCATCGCCTGTTCAGTTAAATTATACCTTAGATAGATATAGATATCACGATGAAATTTTTATGCTCAATTTTTATCTTAGAATTGGTAAACGAATCGTCGCCTGATTTATTTCCTACATATTTAGAAACACCTTGTATATAAAATATTTGTGAACTTTGTGTTAATCATGCTAATCCAAAATGCAGGTAAGTATAATACAAAATTTTGTATTTTAAAATTAAGGTAGTTTAATATTATGAACTGGTAAAAAGTAATAAAATGAATTAAGTTGAAGTGGGGTAAGATCGTAAATGGGTAACATCAAGATGACCTATATTTCTTGTAACATAAATAAAACTGTACGTTATATCGACATTGATATCACCCAATTCTTGTCTTGTAGCATATGACCTACTGCTTCAAAGATTTTTTAATTGCTTAATGCACTTGCCGCATTTTCGGGGTAGTTGACATATTTTACAATTTCCTATAAAAAATTAGTCAAAAATTTGGCGATCTAATCACATTAAATTAACCTCTCATAACTTTGCAATCGTTTGATCCCAAGAATGTTAAGGCCCTGAATTTGGAAACGTTTTAGTTTATGAGGCGATTTGTTAGGAAAATTTTGACATTTGAAATTTTTTTATTGACCCTGTTTTAAAATTTAAAATAAAAAACTGAAGTTTTATGTTTTGGCTTACTCAATGATCACAAGATAAAAGTGAAATCCATGTAATATTATTCTAGTTAGAGGTTAATTTACATATACAGGATGTCCCAGACCACCTGTACCACGTTTTTATTTCGGGAACTATTTGTCGTACATTGATGATAAAAAAAATTACTACCAAAGTGAACCTAAAGAGGCATTTAGTGTAATTTGTAGTTATTAAAACAAACTTGAAGTACCCGAAACCCGAAGTAACTTTGAAATTTTAAATGATTTCATTGGAAAGGCCTTTTAAAATGAAACAACTTTTATTAATTTTTTTTGTATATCTTGCATAATCAAAAAATTAAACGAAAATGAATATGACAAGTGGTCTCATAAATTTTGGAAAAAATTAAAACATTAGCACCATCTGCAATGGGAGAAAAATAATTTTATAAATCGAAACTCCTTGTTTGCATTTTTTTGCTTCATTCGTTTTATAATATTTTTATATTCAACTTTCTTTAATTTTTAGATTAACACTTATTTGTAACGTTTGCAGTTTTATTTTTTCATTTAATTTGTTAATTATAGAAGATTGTTGAAAGTTGTTTATTTTTAAAGACCTTATCAACAGTAGTGCTACACTCGGCATACGTTTCAATTTAAAATTTTAAACTTACTTCTGGTTTCAGATACTTCAGATACCGGTTTGTTTTGGAAATTACGAATTACAGCAAAAGATTCTTTGGTGGAAATTTTTTTTCTCATCACTGTACGACAAAGGGTTCCCTGAATAAAGAGGTGGTACTGGTGGTTTGGGACACCCTGTCAAAAAACAAGTTTTTAATTACTTTTTAACTTTAAGATTATTTTTTTTTAATTATAGGGTGGGCCAACGAAAACGAAACAGACGAGTTTTAAAATAGTTAATAAAAAATTTTGAAAAAACGCTCGGACAGGTCAACTTTGGTTTCGAGGGGGACATATTTTGCAATAGAAGTGATTCCATTCACCCCTGTGCCCTATGGACACAACCTCGAAAACTTTAATAGGGATGGTGGAGTAAGTAATACCTTGTTAGAAAGATCTTTTTACTCAGAGTAACATACAAAAAAAAAGTTAAATCGATTCGTTTTAAAGATATTCAAAATTTAGCAAGTAGAGATTTCATGTCTTTTAAAATTGTGCTATGAACACCACGCCTTCGATTTTAAGTGTTTTGGTAGGGTAAGTAATATCGTTTCGAGGGGGACATATTTTGCAATAGACCTGATTCAAAAATCCATTCATCCCTCGCCCTTTGGACACAACCCCTAAAAATTTAATAGGGTAAGTAATACCTCGTTAGAAAAATCTTTTTACCCAGAGTAACATGCCAAAAAAAAAGTTAAATCCTTCGATTCGTTTTGAAGATATTCAAAATTTAACATGTAGAGTTTTCATGCCTTTAAAAATGTGCTATGAACACCACGGCTTCAATTTTAAGTGTTTTAATAGGGTAAGTAATACCTCCGGGGAAAGATCTTTTAACCCAAAGTAACATACAAAAACACGTAAAACGTAATTTATTTTCATTTACTACAAAAGAGAGATTTTAAAAAACAAATTTAAATTTATTCGAGGAATTGTTTAAAATTTTGTAACATCTGGAACAAAACAATGCAAAACATAAAACGATTTACAACCACATTGAGATTCTTTTTATCTGTTGTATTTTGTATTAGTGGTGATTTTCATCGTGTTAAAACTGTTTATGACTAATTATTAGAAATCAATATTTAAAATATTGTGAACTTCTGTAAAAGCTTCTGCTAGCAATGGTTTATACAGTTCCAGAAAGGGTTGAATTAATCACTTTTTATTTTAAAAACGATGAGAATGCTCATCGTGCAGCTAATTTATTTAATGAACAACATCCAAACAAACATTGTAACCGAAAATACGTTCTGGTGTGGTGTTCATGGCACAATATTAATAGGCATGAAATCTCTACTTGTTAAATTTTGAATATGTTTAAAACGAATCGATCGATTTAATTTTTTTTTGTATGTTACTCTGGATAAAAAGATCTTTCCAATGAGGTATTACTTACCCCACCATCCCTATTAAAATTTAAGGGGTTGTGTCCATAGGGCGCAGGGATGAATGAATTTTTGAATCAGCTCTATTGCAAAATATGTCCCCCTCGAAACTAAAGTTGACCTGTCCGAGCATTTTTTCAAATTTTTCTATTAACTATTTCAAAACTGTGAGTCGATACCCATGTACTATTTGAAAACTAAGCGGTTTCATAAAAAAAAATTGGCTTTTATGGCGAATTTTTTTTCAAATGCGAACCCATACTTTTATTGTGGATCCGTATTTTTTTCTTAGAAAATCTCAATTTTTCATGATTGATAATATTAAATATATCAGGAAAGTAGAATCTTAGACGCAATTAACGAACACTATTAAATTTTGTAAATTTTTATTCTAAAATTCTACTTTCCTAATTCATTGTATGAACGAAAACAAAAACAATTTATGATTAAATGTACCCTCTACAATTTTTAACTAAAATATTTTTTAAGGAAATCTTGTAGTTTTCAAGATATTCAGATGGATTAATTAAAAGGGGACACCCTGTATAACATATTGAAAATGTATAGGTTCAAACCACAATTTAGCAAACTCCGGTGGGAATTATCCTGTTACAAAAATATGTTATTCTATTCTGTTATTTTATATTCTATTTTTGGATCAATTATTTAATAGGCCAAACGATTTTGAGCAGCAATAGATTCAGTGAATTTCATTACAATTGATTAAATCATCTATCTACCTAACAACTAATGGATGTTTTGCAATGACGTATACAAGCACAAAAGGGAAAGATTGCTCTTCAGAATTAATGAATACAATTTTTGATTCTTGAATAACGTTAACGAATCCTCCTCTATCAGTTTGCAAGGAATTGATCAGAAAATTTTATTTTTATGTTCGATAAAGAAATTATGTGTATGTAATAATAAAGGTTTTACTCACTGCAAATATAAAATTTGGAACAGTCCATTTATCTTTTTCTTTTACCAACACGTATAGAGGCTTTGAATATTGAGATAGGGATAATATCCTCATTGAATATAAATAAGATTGTTGATCCAAAAAATTATAGTGGATATTTTCTTGTATTTGTATTAAATGTTCCCATTATTTTCATTTTTCTAGATAATACCTAAATGTTTAAATATTTTTATTTTTGTTACATATTAAAGTTTAAAGTTTTTTTAAAGTAAACAAAAACATGTAAATAATATTTAGTTTATTAAACATGCTACATGCGCTACATATTTTATAGTTTTTAATTTGAATGGTTTTATAATATACCTAAAATAAAATATTCTAGTTAATTTTTTGTAATCAATATTAATTACTTTAGTTTGATAAGATGTATACAAATTCGACAAAATACATATTTTTTCTATTGGAAGATGCTCAAAGGCCATATACCACTAATTTTTCTTTAGTTATTAATCCGTTTACGTTAATATGAATCAATCGCAATTCATGACTAATTTAGGGCAAGCAAGTTCATTTTTTGAGAATTTCACGAAACTCAATAATACATAGAAATTACAAATTAGGAATAAATCCTGGCTGCGCCACTGATCGACTTAAAGATTGAAATTTTTATTTAAAAAAAAAAGTTTTTTCAAATAAATTAGTTTTAAAATTTTGGGAATGTACAGATGTACAGTTTTTGATATAGATAAATGGGGTCCTATCAGCTTATTTTTAGGTCTACTATCCCCTGTATAAGCTTACTAATTTGACTGTTGAACAACTTATGTCAAATAAAGCAATTTAAATAAAAATAAAAATAAGTTTTCACACTATTTTCCAGCAAAAACTTGAATGTGACAAAAATAAAGTTTATTGAACACAATTTCAAGAAATAAAACCCAGAAAAATCTTATTTTTATTGTAAATAAACATTTAAGAAAGAAATAGTGTAATTTTGTTTAGCTTCCAAACGATATTTAAAATTACTTTTATGCTCCTAAGAGCATGTAATAATAATATTTAATAAATAATATTGTAGGGTCGTACATCATACAAGGAACTATGTGCTGAATAGCATTTTTAAATCAATAATCCTCTCCTTTGATATTTTACTTAGAGTCCTTTTCCTTATTACAGATTGAATTCTATTTTTAGGAGTCAAAGATCAAAAGTTTATTTATTTTGTACTACTAAATAAATTAGATTTACAATGGAAGAAACATAAATCACTTTAATTTATGCTATAATACTTGTCATTGGTGCTCAGAAAGCTAAATCAAAGAGAATAAATGATTTTATGCCTTTGTAAACTTTGTTTAAAATTTAACAAAAAATGCATTTAATATAAAATAAGTACTTTCATGATTTAAAAGATCAACTAATATATGTTTTTATAAAACAATAAGGGATTTTGTTTACCAATTAAGCAATTGGTTCCATTTTCTAATACTTAAAATTACAAGTACATAATATGACATTTTCATTTAGAAAATAACAAAAGGAATATACAATTGATGCAATTTTATCAAAATATTTTGTGTCTATTTTGATTCTTTTTTTGGTAGCCTGAGTATGTCTAGATAAACTATTTAAAAAAAAACATAATACTACTAATCATTAAATTTAATTTTATCCACTTTATTTTTATCATGTACATAAAAAATAGATTTCCTAGTTAAGATTGACAGTTTTTTTTATTATTCATTTAGTAAAATAGTATTTTTAAAAATAAAAATAAGAATAATCATATTTAATATATTTGTTAATTAATTGAATCATTAATAATTACATTTTAACGACCTCGCAAGATTGTTATAGCCACACCCATAGATATAATTAATACCTTAAGATATCATCCCCTCACTAGGGTGTAAGTAGCTTATTGTTAGGCTATGATTGATTATTGCTTCACAGATACCTTGATATACTTGACCCTTAACACTTAATCAACATCGTTGATAGCGTAATAATTAATTTAAGTAAAATGTGGTAAATTATAATTCTGATTAATAATTTAGATAAAGTCTTTATTAATTAAATAATTGAAGGGCTTTAGAAATCTAAAGATGTTCTTAATAAAAAATATCTTTATTAGTGTAGAGGTTGCACTTATTAATAACAATTTTAAACGATAATTCAAGAGAAAAATATGTAAAATAAAAATAATCCCCACAATGATTAAATGTATTCAAGATATGTGCAATTGCATAGGGTGCACTTACATCATTGATAAAACAAGTGGTTATAATTATTTTATACTTAATATCAATATAAATTGATGGTTATGATTGACTGATATCTACAGGGTATCCCTGAATAACTGCCAATATTTTGGGATGAGACTAAGTAAAACAAAGTGTTTTTGAAGTATTATCCGGAAATGCTTCCTTAAATGATATCTCTTTTATGCATGTGCATTATCTAACTACAAGTATATCATAAAGAATAGTACGAAAAATGTTAATTTCTCATTCGAACGTGGTTGATCCATTTTCATTTCATAAGAGAGTTTACCCTTTACTAAATTACTAAATACCTGAGGTGGGATTTTGTTTCCACAGCGGATTCTAAAACTCGCCAAAACGTCATCATTCAGGCGAAGAGAACAATGTAAATAATGACGAATTGGCGGAAAATGATGACGTTTTGGCGAGTTCATAAAACTCGCCAACAAACAAAATCCGGCCTCTGTGACGAATCAGTCAAATATGTACATAAATGGCTTAAGAGTCATTTTCTAATAGACAAAAATAGCAGTTTACGGGATACACTATATGTATATGCTAGTGCAAACAATATTTTTGCATACTTTTTTTTATTTCAGATACTAGACTAAATTATGTCACAAGGAAAAAAAATTGGAGAATCTATAAAAAAAAATATAATTACCCAAAAGTACCTTAACTTTGGACGCTTATAATAAATTTTGTATAAAATTGCAACACAAAAGCTGTAGACTGTATAGCAGGCAAGTAGAAAAAATTTAAATTAATTTGGTAAGTAAGTAATTTTACTCCACTTGGTGCCCAAGCTTAAAAACAGCAAAATCAGAAAGGGCAGATAGACCAAAAAGAGTAAAGCATATCCAAAGTTAGAATGTGGATGGCAGCTGGAATTTCGGTTCAAACTAAGACGATACATTTTATTCTGTCTCCCTCTAACATTAATAAAATCAGTTAAGATAAACGAGCGCACAAGAAACGTGTAGTGGAAGTAAGAGACACGTTACGGTCAAACTGCATCTCACTCAAATGCTGTAGTTGGGACGAGACGGGTATACAGAGAGAATAGAAGATTGAGAGGTCCTAATTCCATATAAAACGCTGGAAACACGAAATATTACGCCACCAAGAAGTCTGACGAAGCTATTTATACTTTATCGGATGCTTCCGAAAGCATTCGTAAATTTTCGTTCATCGCGCGAAAATGACATTAACAAAATACATTCATCGGTGATTGTTTTGATTTTTCGATCATGCGCAGTGAATCTAAATTCGTAAGTTCCCACCAGACCAATACGGGCGCTTTGTTTCCCGAATTGCTAGCCTTTCAACCTCTCTCATAACGTAGTGTTTATATACAGGGTGGTGATAAAGTTTGGAACCAAGGTCATAACTTCCGTAAAAATTTTTTTTGTAAAAATCGCTCGGACAAGTCAATTTTTGTTTTAAAAATGCCATCTTTTGGAATGAAAAAAATATTCATGACGTCACTGATAACTTCACTATGACGTCATCATCAATTTTTTTAAATGGAAACCGCTACTTTTTTTACACATTTTTCATAGACCTTTTTATCATATTAATGATCACATAAAAATATATAAAAAAATTTCAACCATTTTTGAAAAAAAAAATAAATTTACTCAAAAATAAATTATTCATTCTCAATGAAAATATGGCAAGAAAAATAAATTAAACTAATTTTTAGTTTAAAAGTAACAAATTATTATTGAAAATATTTGAATTGTTCTTCTTTACACAAATGGAATTTTCTTAAAACTAATTTTAAATAACTTTTAATGAAAAAGGTAATTAAAATAAAATGTTTGAGTAATAATAAACTTTAAATAAAATTGTAATTTATTATAAATTTGAAAAAGCTTTTGATATTCAAAATTTATTGAAATAAAAATTGCCTTTATAAAAGTGCTTTAGTTGACGTTATTTTGTATGGCAAATATAATTTTAAATCCATTTACCAATGCTTGAATAGCTTACTTCGTTTGTTTAATAATAATCAACAATTATTAAGTTTTGCGAAATTAAAAATGCCTCGTTTAAGCGAACGCGAAAGAATCGAAATTTTAATTATGGTAGGATACGGCGATAGAAAAAGAACCCATGGGGAAGCTTGTGCTTTGTTTAATGAGCAATATCCAAATAGACCGCAAATCTCAAGATCTACAGTAAGTAAGTTAGTTCCCAAATTTGCAGAAACAGGATCTGTAGGAGATTTGCCTCGACAAGGACGGCCTCAAGTGAATGAAGAAACCAAATTAAATTTATTACTGGCGATTGAAGAAAATCCCAATATTTCAACAAGAGATATTTCAAGAAATCATAATGTGGATCATTCCTATGTCGCAAAATTATTAAAAAAGGAAAACTATCACCCATACAAAATAAAACTCATACAATGAAGATGATCCCGATCGCCGACTGCAATTTTGTGAAGAAATGATGGCGCGATGTGATCAAAATCTAAATTTTTTAAGTAGTATAATTTTCTCCGATGAAGCTACCTTTCAATTGAATGGATCAGTGAATCGACATAATTGTAGGTATTGGTCACAGGAAAATCCTCATTGGGCCTTAGAATCCCATAGTCAAAGACAGGGAAAGTTAAATGTATGGGTGGGAATGATTGGCAGACGTTTTATAGGACCTTACTTTTTTAATGAAAACCTTACTGCCGAAAGATACTAGAATTTTTTGCGGACTGATTTGCTACCAGTTTTACTTCGTATTTTCCCCAATTATGAATATCGCAACATTCCTAACCAAAACATTTGGTTTCAACAAGATGGGGTTCCTCCACACTTTGGCAGGGCGCGGGCGGTGCGAGAATTCCTTAACACCACGTTTCCCAACAAATGGATAGGTCGGAGGGGACCAATTGACCTAACGCCCTTAGATTTTTTTTGTGGGGATATTTAAAATCAAAAGTTTATTTCAATAGACCTAATAATTTACAAGAATTGGAGCTTAGAATTAGGACGGAATTGCAACAAATTGACGAAGAAGCTATTAATTATTCAGAGTGTCTACACTCGAATGGGACAATGCTAAATGGTCAATGGGGAACAATTTGAACATTTTCGTTAAAATTTGTTACTTGTAAATTAAAAATTTACTTTTTTTTGTAATATTTTCATTGAGAATTAATAATTTTTTTTTGAGTAAATTTTTATTTTTTTCAAAAATGGTTGAAATTTTTTTAAATATTTTTATGTGATCATTAATATGATAAAAAGGTCTATGAAAAATGTTTAAAAAAAGTAGGGGTTTCCATTTAAAAAAATTGATGATGACGTCATAGTGAAGTCATGAATATTTTTTTCATTCCAAAAGATGGCATTTTTAAAACAAAAATTGACCTGTCCGAGCAATTTTTACAAAAAAAATTTTTACGGAAGTTATGACCTTGGTTCCAAACTTTATCACCACCCTGTACTTTGTGCGGGTATAGTCTTGTTAATCCTGCGTGCCTGCTGCAAGCCTGCAGTGAATAAATCACACCCATAAAAGACGGTCCTTCCTTGCGCAAGCGATATTAGCAGAATACGATTGATCGACGATCGACTGATAACTGATAATAAAAAGCACCCCGGCATCGAATACGTGCTTTGCATGGGCAGTTGTGGTAACGCATAAACCAATCAGATCGACCCGCGTGTATGATGGGAAAATAAGCGTTGGCTGCTTGATTCACTCAATATTTCGCCTGCAATCCACAATCTAAAGGTCAGAAAGGACAGAAAGGACAGAAAGGGCAGAAAGGGCAGAAAGGACAGAAAGGACAGAAAGGACAGAAAGGACAGAAAGGACAGAAAGAACAGAAAGGACAGAAAGGACAGAAAGGACAGAAAGGACAGAAAGGACAGAAAGGACAGAAAGGACAGAAAGTACAGAAAGGACAGAAAGGACAGAAAGGACAGAAAGGACAGAAAGGACAGAAAGGACAGAAAGGACAGAAAGGACAGAAAGGACAGAAAGGACAGAAAGGACAGAAAGGACAGAAAGGACAGAAAGGACAGAAAGGACAGAAAGGACAGAAAGGACAGAAAGGACAGAAAGGACAGAAAGGACAGAAAGGACAGAAAGGACAGAAAGGACAGAAAGGACAGAAAGGACAGAAAGGACAGAAAGGACAGAAAGGACAGAAAGGACAGAAAGGACAGAAAGGACAGAAAGGACAGAAAGGACAGAAAGGACAGAAAGGACAGAAAGGACAGAAAGGACAGAAAGGACAGAAAGGACAGAAAGGACAGAAAGGACAGAAAGGACAGAAAGGACAGAAAGGACAGAAAAAGATACTAGGTACGATATTGTTAGGGTTGGAAAACTTGTTACAGCACTCTGTATTTTAAAACAATAGGAAACACAAATTTGTTTGAATTATTTTAGGTAATTTATTTCATTTTAATGAGAATATTAATTATACATAGCCAATGATTTAAACGAAAATATTTTTAATTGGTATTAAAACCCATTACGTCGTTTAAACTTTTTATTGGACATGGAGTAGAATATTTATTGTAATTAAAACAATTACGAAGGATTAAAAATACATATTTTATAAGAACCTGTAAAAATAATTTATGTGGATTATTTAAATACTTTATCGACTATGATTAAGAATAGGAATGCTTCTTTTATAATTTCATTCGCTTGAAAAATTGTAGAAACTAATTTTACGCCAGTGAGTAATTATTTTATGAGTTATAGTAACGTCTAACTTTAATTATAATCAAGTCATATTTTATCCCATTTTTAATCTTCGGTAAGGTAGGTTGCAATCTAAAAAGTGGCAGAAAAACGTGCAATTTGAACTTCATTTCATTTCATTTCAAACCCCAAACCGCATCATTTTTAATTTTGTCTTCATATAAAAACATACCATTTTCTTGTTGGTTTATTTTTAAATTTTAAAGTAATTAATTAAGTGAAAAGTATTCCATGCAACCCTTTTTCTTTATAAATAGTTTAAAAATTAAAATTTACAAGAGAATACTTTATAACATCCTACGGATGTTTTAAATCCTGATAAAAGAACATTAATCCTTATAATTCTCACTGCATTAACATCTTGCATGGTTTAATAAATTAACATTCATTTAGATCTTCATTTATTAGTCAAAACAAGATATTTACAAAGTTAAGATTTGTACGAAAATTTTAGATAATGAAACCTGCAAATAATTAATGTCGTGTTAGTAAAGTTTTATTGTTAACACCTTCAAGAAATTATTCACTAAGCTACTCGCGATGCATAAACACTTTTAATCGCATTTGTATACAACTATTTTTTCCAAAAAGATTTATTTATTTAATATAAATTACTATTTTAAAATTTTCTTAAAAGCAATTTTCACTAAATTAATAAGTAATCACTTCCACTGCACTTGTTTTTCATCAATTTTTATGTTTTAATTTAATAATAGTTAAATTAATTTGAATTTAAATAACCCCTTAACACCATTAAATAAAATTTAACAAACCAATTTGTTTGGTGGAGCCGAAAATATAATTTGCTTCACTTTCATTCCATAGGTACTCATCAGCTTATTCCACTTGAAGTACTTTTGTGCAATCAAATGAAAAATCGAAAAATTGCATCCATATATATTTACATATTTAAAAAATTCTTTTAATAAAAACGTTTTTCGAAATTTAATAAAACGTAAATTGGAATTTTAATTATTTTCCTCCTACATTATTAGATTTAATTAAAAAAATTATGTATAATCCAGAAATATATTTTCCTCTTTGGGGAGATTATATTTATTAGATTTGCAACCAAATTTAAAACCAGTCTTGATGATTTTATTCCTTATTTCGTTGACTACGAAGATAGACACGTAATCATTTTACTGCAAATTAAAAACGTGGAGCTACATCCCATCACAGGGGAGTGGATTAAATAAATTGAAACGCTGGAAAATATAAATAGATGACGGGTGTGCAAGGTATGTAGATTCATAATGGCATGTGTTGAATCCAGAGCAAACCACCATATTGTAACACTGAGCATGTACCCTCATTAAAATACGTAGTTCATTTTATTCGAAATGTATGAACGAATTTTACATTAAAACAATTAAAATTTAACTCAAAACTATACAGGGACGTTGGGCTGTATGGATATCTTTGTTATTATTGGAGATATGTATAAAGTTGGTAAATGGACAAAGTAGTAGAGATTTGATCGTATAATAATAATTCGTTGGCATAGATCAAAATTTTCAAGACAAATGTGTTAAGATTTATTTGATATTTAAAATTTTATATCATTACACCTATGTTATTGACAACTTACCATTTAGAAAAAAACTCTTACTCCAAATATGTATAAATCCAATATGGCCGCCCTAAGAAAAAAATTAAGGTTAGTTCTTTTGCAGTCAATCTATTGTCAAAAGAATTTTTGTCTTACTGATCCCAAAAAACGTGCCTTATATAATATAAAAATATACTTGGTCCGACTCAAAATAAAGAAGAGAAGGACATATTTTAAAACTTCAAATATTCATGTATTTTATATATTGCGTAGAAACAATGGAAAATTTAAATGTATTGTTAACGAATTATTAATATACAAACAAATCCCTACTACTTTGTCTATTTAACCGACTTTCTTTCTCGAATAAAAACAAAGATATCCAAGCAGTCCAATGTCTCGTGAGATACTCTGTTTACATATAAAGTTATACCGAGTCAAATAACATTTTTCTATAAGAGTTTTTAGGATAAGGTAATTTAATTTAAGGAAATAATTGGTATTATAATATGCATGTATAACGAAACAGCTTAGTTCTGTTTGGAGTTTAGATGCATACATTAATTGAAAATCGATAGCTGAAATTCATTGGTTCATTATACAAAAGGATGTGCAGTATGTGACGAGGGTTGGGTAATATCTAGACTTCCCTACGTTTTTAGTCTTACGCTCGGTTTCACTGTGAATACCCAGGTATCGTCTGAATCCAATTGAGACATTTCAATCAAAACAGCTACTATTAAAGATGTTAGTTGAAGATGTCCTCTGAAATAAATTGATGAATCTCAAGAAAATTATTAATAAACTATGAAAAGGAACTATGAACCTGGACTATCTAAAATAAAAATTTCGCATCGTAGAACAAATACAATTCTACTATGTTAAAAACTTCACTTCAATCAAAAACAGGATCAAAAAACTTTACCAACAAATAAGTTACTAACTAATGGTCTATCTTTACAAAAGCCAATCCTATTGCAAAAGTCAATAAAAAAATCCAAAAAATAGGAAATGGAAAAAAACATGATGGAAGAACATACAACAGCGATTCTCAACCTGTGGGGCGCGCCCCCCAAAGGGGGGCGTGATAATTATGAATGGGGGCTCGAAAATATTGAAAAAATATTATTAATACTATCAAAGAAATTTGTTTAATGTAATTATAAGATTAAACGAACTTACCTTAAGTGAAGTTCTGATCTTAATTGTATGAAATCCCTATTCCGAATAGTTCAATTATTGTAGACCTGCGTCCAGTGTCTATTTACCACACTTCCAAAGCCTAAAATTAAAAATATAGGCTCTGCAACTCTCCGCGCATGTCATCAGCGCCAGCGCCAAGCCGTTCATTCGTTTAAAGCCTAACCGTAATCTATTCAAAAAGGGGGAAAAATAAGGGAAGGGAGGGATTGAACTATTCGGAATAGGGATTTCATACAATTAAGATCAGAACTTCACTTAAGGTAAGTTCGTTTAATCTTATAATTGTATTTCAATCCCTATTCCTCTAGTTCAATTATTGTAGATGTTTAAAGCTGATTACGGTTTCAAATTTTATTTTAAGTAACCCTAAGTTGGAAAAAATAAAAAACCTTAATTCCAAAAGAAAAAATAAATATATTCTTAAATTCATACAGAAAAATAAAAAACAATTTAATTCTTAAAACAAAGAATAACTCTAAACATTAGGAACATAATAAACGTTAATAAAATACAATAATATAGGATTTGAAATAATCCAATAGGAAAAAAAAAAAAAAAAAAATTATTGCAAACCACTATGATTTTATTATAGCCCTCGCCAAAACGTCCTCATTGGTTAGTTCAAGATTATAAAATTTTGTAAAAACTTCTGACTTTCTTGTCCAGCCTGCTGTTTTCCGAATGGTTTCCAGGCTAATGCCTGCTCGGTTAGCAGCTGATGTAGTTGCATGTCGGGTGCTGTGAGCTTTGAAGATGCTTGTGTTTATTCCACTTTTTCCTAAGATGATTTTAACCCATCTTCCTAGTGTTTGAGAGGATACAGCCTTGTATGGTTTTTTCCATGATATAAACAAATAGTCCAGGTTGCTCCTTATACTCTTGGTTCTTTCTAAATAGGATTGTAGTGTGAAAGCTGCGCAAATAGTTTTTTCTTTGAAAAAAAGGTAAAACTAACTTCGGTTGAAGTTTATTTAAGCCTGAAGTTTTAATACAATCGGTAATTCTAATTTCAATTTTATCCTTATGTATACCAATATTTGATATTTTGATTGCCTTTAAGGTTTGAATTCTATGAGCCGTAGTTAAGGCAATTAACGTTATTAACTTCATCGATAGATCCTTTAAAGCCAGCTTGGTGTTGCAAGGTAATGTTTGTAGAAAAGTTAAAACCACGTTAGGATCCCAGATGGCCTCATATCTGGGTTTTGGTGGACGATTTTTGACTATTCCTTTAAAAAATCTCTTTATTCTGTAGTCCTCCCCTATTTGGGGTCCCATTAGTAAGGAGATTGCCGATCTTATACAATTTAAACTGCTGTAAGATGAGCCCTTATCATACTCCTGCGTTAAGAACAATAGTATATGGAAACAAGATGAATTGAAAAAATCTAGATCTTCTTTAAGACAAAATTCCCACCATTTCCTTAAGGCACAATTGTATTGACTTTGTGAAGACTTTGATAAAGAATCTATAGATAGATCAATTGATATTCCTGGTACATCCTTTAATTCAAAAGCTTGCCTGATAACCTGGCGGAAGCCAGGGAAATGCTTTCCCATAAAGGATGTGGATCTTTCCTAGAGGAAGTTAATAAATTTATATTTGATTCAAATATCAATGGTTTATTAACACAAATTGAAATAAATAGGGGCCACCATGGCTGGGTAGGCCAATTTGGAACCACTACAATTCCCTCTGATCCTTCATAAACTATTTTCCTTAAAACCTTTAAAATAATTGAAAAGGGGGGAAAAGCATAAAAGAACATATCTTTCCAAGGGATTGTAAAAGAATCAATTGCCCAAGATTCTGGATCTTTTTTCCATGACACATATTTCTTACATTTTGTGTTGGACCTACTAGCAAAGAGGTCAATTTCAGGCAATCCAAATTCCTTAACAATCTTTTTAAAAATCAAACCGGAAAGTTCATACTCAATTTCCTGTTCTCCCCTTCTCGATTCCTCATCAGCCTCCTTGTTTTCAGCCGAGCTAATATAAGAAGCAAAAACAAAAATGTTTCTTTCTTCGCACCATTCCCAAATCTTTCTAGAAGGTTGATTTAAATTTTCAAATCTGACACCTCCACATTTATTTATATATGCTACCGCAGTGGTATTGTCAATTCTCAATAAAATCTCACAATTACTAACAGATCTGGTAAAACATTTTAACCCAAACAATGCTGCCATTAATTCAAGTATGTTTATATGATACTTTTGTTCTTCTTGGTTCCAAAAACCATGTATACGTTCCCCATTACAAAAAACACCCCAACCACTTCTGGAGGCATCCGAAAAAATAACCAATTCATAACTGAAATTTCTAATCGGATTAGGAACTTGTAAATTTTTCATCCACCAAAGAATTTCTTTATTTAAAGATGCAGGAACTATCATATTGCTGTCAAAAATTCCTTTATTAAGGCAAAGTTCCTTATATTTTACAACTTCGAAGGGTTTTATATGAATCCAACCAAACCTAACTGCAGGGCAACATGCTACTAGTTTACCTACTAAACTTGCAAATTCTCTTATCTTTACCCCTTTTCCGATCTTAAAACAATTAAGATTTGACCGAAGTTTGATGATTTTTTCCTCGGGAACATTTAAACTTAAATTACTGGAATTAAACATAAATCCAAGAAATTTGCATTGTTTTGAAGGTATTAAATTACACTTCTTTTTATTAATTATAAAACCCAAATGTTCTAGTAATTTTACTGTTGTCTCAATATTATCCCTGCAGGTTTCCATTGTATTACCCAGTAATAAAAAGTCATCAATATATGCAACTGAAAGAAACCCTCGTTCACGTAAATAACCCA
Organism: Stenus bimaculatus; assembly: GCA_963971135.1. Taxonomy (NCBI): domain Eukaryota; kingdom Metazoa; phylum Arthropoda; class Insecta; order Coleoptera; family Staphylinidae; genus Stenus; species Stenus bimaculatus. Next base: position 58,582,009 of record OZ020180.1, read on the forward strand.
CTACTGGCTTTATTAATTTCGTGAAAATAAAAGGTGCGGTACATAAACCAAAAGGTAAACAAGTGAATTCATAAAGAGTTCCTTGAAATTGAAAACGTAACAACTTTCTAGAAGACTTGTGTATTGGTACCAAATAATATGCATCTTTGAGGTCCACCAATCCCATATAGGAGTCTTTTGTCATTAAATTTATGGCTGACCTCCAATCCTCCATTTTAAAATGAAGCTTTTGCACAAAATCATTCAATTTCTTTAGATTTAATATAAATCTATAAGAACCATCGGGTTTTGGGACCAAAAATATACTAGAAATATATTGTCCTTTTTCATGATTGCAGGGAGTAATTACTCCCATATTTAGTAGTTTTTGAATGTGAAGATTGCATTCATTATTTTCAAACAACGATCTACTCTTTTCAAGTGGAACGACTTTTTGATAAACATTTGAAATTAGTGGAATTTTATATCCCCTTAGTAGATTTATGATAAAAGGATCAGAGGTAATGTCCTTCCAGTTTTTAACAAAATGTTTAAGTCGACCAGAGATTTTACTTACTTCTAATATTGATGTCTCCTGTATGGTTGATGTTGTTTGGTTTTCTGATACTGTTGGTTTTTTCGTGTTTTTTGTGAGACCTTTGTCTGTCGCCAGTTGTGCCCCCCCCAATTCTGTTGTTGATTTTGACGAGAAGTGGACGGGGCTTTGAAGTTTTTTGACTTCTTTGTTGATGAAGGAGCAGTAGTCGTCTTTGTCTTCTGAATTGCCAATTCCTCGGACACCTTTTCTAAATTCTTTGCAGTCTTCACTTCTTCCTCCAAATTATTCCCAAATAAGAATTCATCAATTGAAGTTTGATTTAAAGTTTGCCTTAGACTTTGTTTTATATTCGGGGCCAATAAAGCCCTTCTTATTGTGCTCTGAGTATATTGCACATCAGCTAGAATTCTAATTGAATCGTTTAAACATTCAATCATATTCAGATTTGTTGATCTGTCACTTCCTCCCCCTCCATTTTTTATCAATTCGGTTAGACATCTGCTTGAGGCAGCTAAAGCAGCACTTATCTTTTTTTGATTTGACAACAATTTGCTGTCTCGCTGCAAATGTGTTTCCGAAGTACACCTAACGATTGAATCATTAAGTTTAGGGGGGTTAATTGTACCACAATTTATTGGTATGGGATATTTATCCATAATAGAGGTAAGATCCTCCGTTTTTAAACCATATTTTAAAATATGGGCTAGATTCAAACTTAATTTTTGTTGAATCGGTGGTCCCACATTGTCCTTTATAATCACATCATCCCCCAGGAGTGCGAGTATTTCCCTATCAATATTTTCATCTTGGGGTTGGATATTTTCCTTATCCATAGTAAGATTTGACGAACCTGCGCCCTGAACCAAATCTTGAGTTACTAGTGCGCATTCCACCTCGCGCCCTGGCGAATCAGTCCGAAGATTTCCGAACTCGTATTGATTTTCTGGGGATGGCGTGTCTGCGTACCGTAAGGAATCGTGCGTTGGCGTCACATCTGCGTTAAAGAAAAAACGTCCCTTGTTAGATACGCCATTTGCATTAAATGTTAAAATACATTTAACATTTTTAATCTAGCACATAGTCTAGCTTCATGAAAAGAGAAAAATCTAATTCACGGATAAAAAACCACGTAAGTGGTTTCGGCACATAGGCCGACTTTGTGAAAAAGATAACAATCTATTTCACAGAACTTTGCAGTTTTTTCTCGCATTTCTAAAAAGAGAAAACAAAAACATTAGTCACTTACTTGGAGACGAATTTGAATTAATTGAAGAATCTGTGCTATGTCTTCTTGTGACTTTTCTTTCTAATCTCTTTAACTTCTTGCTTAAGCGCGCTATTTCTTCCATGTTGCGTCGTTTACCCATTTTGCTATTTTGGAGAGCGAAGCGTGCAGTATGCTCGACACACAGAACAAGAATGAACGGCTTGGCGCTGGCGCTGATGACATGCGCGGAGAGTTGCAGAGCCTATATTTTTAATTTTAGGCTTTGGAAGTGTGGTAAATAGACACTGGACGCAGGTCTACAATAATTGAACTAGAGGAATAGGGATTGAAATACAATTTACTGATAGAAACGCAAAATATTAATTTTCATGATTTTTGTGGAACACCCTGTATAATATTCTTTCTTATTATATATTCTTTTATTTAAATCAATTATTATTTGGATTTTTTCTTTGCCAAATTAACTTTTTTGAACCTTATTGGTTGTATTAAAAATAAGTGAACGACGAGGTTAAATTTCCCTCGGTAAAATTTAGCATCTTATTGGCTTAAAGATATACCAGATATAAAGCATACTTGATTTAAATTAAAAAAATTAAAATTAAATGAAATTTATACAGGGTGTCCTACAAAAATCATAACATTTTTGAAATTTTAAAATTGCTGTAACTTTTTAAGGAGTCGAAAAAACATAATAGTTCATAGGAAAATTTTTTCTCAGAATGACATTTACTTTCTAAAAAAAATTGCTGGAAAAAAGTGAGACACTCTGTATATCTTATATTTACTTTCTGCAACGTTGCAACTTTTTTTTTCATGCCCTAAAACTTAGTGGAAAGCTGTAGAAAATTGATCAAGGATTATTTCAATAGTTTTAGAATTATTAAAAACGTAAAGAAAAAACATTTGATTAAAAAAGTTGGTTATCCCCCAATGCAACTCCCCACAAAAATATGTTAACATTTTTAAAACTTGTATTACCTTTAAATCTTCATACGAAAAAAACTAATATAAAAATTTAACATTACTCCCTCTTATAATATTTATCTTATTTACAAATACATTTTCTCTTCAAACTTCAATAAAGAACTGGCTTTTATGATGCTTGTCAGGTTTCAACAAGTCATTTTTCTCTTCATTGAGTATAATATGGTCATATTCGTATATTTTCGACGTAAATCTGTCACAATCGGGTATACTATGTATTTCCTGGGAGTAGAAATTCAATTTCTACTAGACTTATTTGGCAACCATTAACATTTTAAAATTATTTTTTTACATTATTATTTTATAAATTTCGACGTTTGAAGAAAAATTGCATGTTTTATTCGGAGTAAAAGTACCTTTACTCCTTATAAAACAATATACTATTTTTTTCTTTAAAATTATTTTTTATTTAAGCATTCCCAACTTCAAAAATTCTGATTTAACCTCTACCACCCTAAAAAATTTGAACAGTTAGCCAGAAACATCCTGTATAATCTTTATAATTAAGTAATAGTATATTATTATAAGTAACACGTAGCATTAAATAATAAAAACAACCTAATGTCAGGGCAAAGCTAATAATAATAATATATGTATATTTAATTTTAATTTTGGACATGTTCACTATTTACGGAATAATTAAAAACAAACAAGATCAATTTAAACAATAAAATTGAAAATAAATTTAAAGCTGACAGATAGACCGTATGTTCTATTTTTAATAACATGCCATAACGCCAGTGTTGCCTTTAAACCTCAACCCAGGATTTTCATTTAATTACAAGCCACCATGAAAATACAATAAATTTCAGTTGGACACGCTGACATAGCAATTACTTTTAAATAATGCCTTGCTAGTATAAAGTAAATTCATTTTTATGTACCTTATTTATGCGAGTTTTTATTGAAGTGCCGATGAAAACGTGCAACCGCTCTATTTTGCATATAAAACAGGTTAAAATTGCTTATTTTAAGAGAAGAGAAGTTTCCTTTCATAAAAAAAAATTAATTTTGACCAGCAAATTTTCACCTAAAATCAAATTATTAAATTGATTTTAACGTAAGTTTGATTCAAGCCCTTACTTAAATTAGAAGTGTGTAACTATAAAATTAAAGAAACGAGTAAACTTATTTTATAAGTATTATATTTTTCATTAACTTAAAATAATATCAAAATATTGAATTTATTAACAATTTATCAACCCATTAATTTTTCCAATTTAAATTTAGAAAATATTTTAATTTATTCCATGCCTACATTTGAATTTAATTTCATTTCAATAAAGCCGATATACATAGCTGAAGTAAATTTTGTTTTAAAAAGTAATTAAATTATCACATTTAACGCTTTTGGCTTTACGTTGAAAACAATATGGAAATGTGTTTTTTTCTAATATTAAATCATTAAATTTCAAAATATTAATTCGTGTTAAAATTTAAATAAAAATATTATTCATGTCATGTATTCAAAAGATTTTTAGACAAAATACTGCGTGGAAAAAATTGCCTTTATGATTAATCTATTTTGAAAAGCCAGGTAAATGGTAGAAATATCTGCATTCTGCATGCAAATAAGTTTATAGTTTATCAATATAGGGTGTAACAAAAGTAACGCATAATAGCTGTAACTGTTTAATTTAAAGTACCATAAAAAATTAGGAACAATAGATTTTCACTTAAATGTAGTACTTATTTTGACATATTTAGTTTTTGTCTATTTTATTTCTTAAATAGCATTAGCATGTTTTCTTTGCACTTTTAAGAAGAGCTTATTTTTCTGTATTAGGCAATGGTATTTCGTAATAAATAAAAAATAAAAACTAATACAAATTTTGGAGAAAAACTAAAGGTGTCCATTTATTAACCCGCAAAAATTCAGGAAGAATAAAAGGGACACCCTTAAATTTTTTTCAATATTTTAATTTTTCTATTTTATTATTTATTTGACCTAGTTCTAAAGTAAAAGAGAAAGAACACTGAACCTTTTTTAGGTGATAGAGTTGACATTAAAGTTTTATGGACGTAAAAAAAGTGAAGTGAAAAGCGAAAATATCAAGAAAAATCGTAAATTGTCATTAATTTTTCGAAAGAAGAATATTTTTTTTGTATCAAAATAATTATTTGGTGTTGATTTTATAACTTCAAGCCAACGTAGCATTAATTAGCATTATATGTTTTTTCATTTATTGACCAAATAGTTTATGGACTATAACAGAATTTCGAATTAAAGGTATTTTCTATAATTCTATAACTCGCCAAAAACTCCGAGAACTTCCGACCCTGACTATTGGAATTTTAGTCCATGGAACCTCATCTACTATTTAGGATTTTCTTCGGATCACTTTGATTATTGAAATTTAAAGAAGTGAGAAATGAGTTTTAATCAATTCATGTTGAAAAAAATATGTTCTCAATACTTTTATAGTTGTCTACGGTTAAAACAAATTTTTACATTTTGTTCCTGTTAGTTGAAAAAAAAAAACAAAAATTGTAGAAAATCAAAATCACTCCCTGAGAAGAAAATATGAAAAGTAAATATTGTGTATAAAAAAAGACCACAAAACTAAAAAAATAATACTTATAGCCATCAGGGTAATGGAATTTTACAGATCTTACTGCAACATAAATTAGGGAACAAATTGTAGTTAAAAGGCTCTCTTGCCATAGTCCTTACTTAAGATCATTATTATTTATAATTATTATTAAGTTAAAGTTGAGTTTCAATAAAATTTATCAAAGAAACATGAATTTCTTCGTTGTGTATACTGTAATTTGAGACAAAATAAAAACGAAAATAAACCTAATGGTTATAATTGAAAAATTATCATAAATTGTCAACCCCTTTTATCATTTACAAAATAATTGATTTAGATACGTCTAGAAATATATGCTACAATTCTGTGCAAACTTGAAAGTCCTTACAGCAAAAATCTGTAAGGTGTATTATATGGGTTGTAATGGACGGTTTCCACGCTTATCTTACATATATTTCTTCTAAGGACTTGCAGTTTTGCACAGAATTACATCAATAATTCGAGATATTAAATCAGTTAAATTTTTACTTTAATTTTAAGATTGTATATGTATAAAATTTTCATAAGGTTATTTTTTTTTAAATATTTTTAAACTAAAATATAGGAGTATATTTTAAAATAGTAATGATGAGATTTGGAAATAGGTCGTAAAATAAGATAAGGAAAACCTCAATGTAAGCACATCAACTTCCTTTAAAATAAAAGCAAAGGAAAGCGGTTGCTTTATATATCTGTCCCTTATGGTTTGAAAAGCACACTTTGCAAGCAAATTGGTAGTTGGTTGTGGTAAAGCTATTATGGAAGGAAGTTTTTGAATGATTGCTAGTTACGTATGAAGTATTTACAATAAATTTAAAACTTACAATTAAAACGAATTTCTTCTAAATTTAAATGTTTTTAATCATAATTAAATAATACTGTTTAAGGGTCATTTATATTACTCGCGCCGCGCACCGAAGTAAAAACTAAATACCAAATTTAAATAAATAATAACAACAATATACACAGTTTTACATAATAATTGAAACTATTGTACATATTATTTATGTTTATGAGTTTATTTTGTTGCTGCATTTAAATTGGGCAACGTTTGTTCAAAAACAACGTTTCGTACCACGTGAATAACTAATTAAAGAAAATTTTCTTTGGCATGTTTATGGTACCAATCGATCCATATTTTATGCCTTCAAATCTTCATTTTGCATCAAAATCATGCTTTAATTGGTTATTGAATAACTTTACTGTAAAGTGGGAGTAGTTTAAGCGGTGGCACCCTATTTAGCATATTCAAAAAATGACTCTTATGGTAGTATACATATCGGGAGGAAATGATTTTAAAAAATAATAAAAATAAATTCTAATATTTTATTTGGACCAAGAAACTGCCTACACTTAATAAGCAAAAAAAATTCTTACCACATCCTGTTTTTGCACATACAGGGTGTTCTTATTTTTAAAATTTGTGAATATTTTGAAATATAATTTTAATATTATTGTATTATGAAGTCGGGCTCCCAGTTGTCAAATTCGTGATTAAATTATACACTTTGGCCACTTGTACTAAAAATAATTATTATTTATGTCCATGATTTTGAATTGTATTATTAATATTTCTTAACTGAATATGTATGTATAATAATTAACAAAATTAAATTACTTCAAAAATTATATTGTTTCACACTGTATCACTTCTGTAGAAAAGTAACTAGGGAACACACATCATCAAACCGAAGCCAACTGAATTATCCAATATGGTAAACATCAGTTAAATAGTGACCCTTAGAAGATTCTTTACCATCATGATACACTCCAGCAAACAGTTAATTAAGTATAATGTTTCTCTTTTGTTTGATAATTATTTTTGATTGAAATTTTTTATTGAGATTTGTGTAATACCAACTTTAAAAAAAGAAATGTTACTACTCAGTAAAACACCGCTTTCGGTTCGTACTGAATATTATAGCACCTCTTTTAGTTCATTTCTAGCTATACCGGCGAACCAAAATAAAAAAAGTATTTGAAATAGTTTAACAAGTCTGAAATACTTTTTAGATTCAAACTTTACAAATCTAAAGAATGGTGCTCTGTAAATTGGTAGAACGGTTATTGTTAGAAAGATAATGTGATAGAACGAAAAATGTTAGAACTGGAAAGTATTCGAAAATTTAAATGTTAGAAAGGAAACTGTTAGAAAAAAATACAGCAGAACAAAAATTGTTATAATGGAGAATGGAGATAGCTAGCAGCGATTGTAAAAACATGGTACATAAATGTTTCTCATTAATATTATTGATGATATAGCTATTAATGATAAAGGACGATACTATCGTTCTATTAATATTCGTTATAACAATTTTCCGTCTGCTACATTTCGTTCTTACAGTTATCATTCTACAAAATTCCGTTCTAGCACTTTAAGTTCTAATACTTTTAGATTCTAACATCTTCCGTTCTGCCATTTTTCAATTCCAACACTTTACGGTTCTAACACTTTTAGATTAGATTCAAACATTTTCCAATTCTAACAATATCGTTAGGCATAAGTTACGGGACACCCTGTATATAAAAGTAAAGTTGTTAGAATTTATAAATGTGGAAACAACTTTAACCAAAGTTAATTTTCTATGATTAACCCAGTGCCAGATAATTCTAATAGTTAGTGGAGTTGATACTTTTAATTTAGTACAATGCGTTAAAGTTAAAATAGGGAAACAGGGAAAATGGTGTCATTTAGATGTTGCGTGAGTGCGTGCCTGGCAACTTGTCACATCTATGTCACCAGTAACTAAACACGATATTTTCTGGATAAGTGTTTCACTAGGGAAAAGCGTTATAATTACAAGCGAGTCTTATGAACTTCGACTAATGTTCGTGTAAATAAATTGTAAACTTCCTATAATTCTTATTGTTTTTACATTTATCTTTCATATAGAATTTTTGTTTTTCGGGTATATTCAATTATAGGGGCAAAATTTTCGAAAAAGAGCTTATTTAGTTTTTCCAAATCTACCCTCCTATAACGAATACACATGCAAAAAATCGATATAAGAAATAAATTCATTTTCAAGGTAAATAAGAATCGTTTTTGTTAAATGTTTACAAGAATTATACTTAATTAATAAAAATACATAAGTTTCTGCACTATACAATCTTATATGGACGACTTTATAATATAAAAAATAATGAAATTAATTTACATGATTAAAATTTAAGTTACCGAGAACTAAATTTTAACTTTAACTTAATAGAAAATGTATCATTAAAAATTCAATATAAGTTTTTAAAAAATAAATGTGATTCATTAATTTAAAATCAAAAAGATAATACATATACAGGGTGTACCATAATATGTGGGACAAAATTTACTAGTGGCAAAAGGATATCAAAAAAATGAAAAAAATCCTACAAACATAAGTCTGATTTCATTTACTAAGGGAGCTGCAGTTCTCCAAAGGTGTTAACAAAAATTAGGATTTTGGTCATTTATTTCAGAACAGATCCTTCTAGAAAAGTTAAATTTTGCACAGTACTTGATTTACACTTCCATGATTTTTTCCTGATTTTTTGTTTTAAGTGGCACTTTATAGTATATTACGCAACGAGCTAGAAGAAAGTGACGAATTTTGTGCGAGTGTGAAAATAGCCGAACGAGGCGCTAGCCGAGTGAGGATATTACACGAGCAACGAAATTCAGTTTCTGCGAGTTGTGTACGCTATTTTTCCGACGACCACGGAGATTTTGCGACCATTATTAATATTTTGTAGTAACAACATAACATAACCTATGTTAACAGCAGCTGACATTGAAGTTATCGATTATTTTTAGTTAAATGTAAATAATTGTAGGTGGCGCTGTTTTGACGGAAGCAACTTATCGAAACGAATAAAAAATGTTCCTATTTTATTTAAAATTTACACAAAAGTTAATTATATAATGATTTTAATAATAAAATTAGTAATATTGGCGGCGTTAAATATAAATTTTTATTTGAACTATCCTTTTTTTGCAAGTTCAAAAAAATCCAAGAGAGGGCTTTCAGAATTCCTTCGCAGCGTCTCTATCGAAAATTACAAGAACTATTTCAGAGTTACAAAACAGAAAGTCAAAGTCACTAGTGTTGAAATGAAAGATTTTCTAAACTACTAATATGAATGACATATACGATTTTCTCATATGGTCGTCGGAAAAGATATTTTTCGTGTTAAAAACAATGGCAACATTTTAAGCAATACGTTTTTAAAAGATTTTTTTCCAAAATACTATTCTTGAAACAAACTTACACAAAAAAGTTGGTCCTATAGGTATCCAATACAATGTTTAAGAAAACAATGTCTTTAAATATAGGCATGCATTGATAGATATCGTGGTTACCATACTAATATTTCTTATACAGGGTGTCTCACATTTTTTACGCAAATTTTTTTTCACATAGTAAATGTCGTTCTGAACAAAAAAAATCCTATAGGCGTCGAGCGAATTATACTGCAGCGACCCCTGTGACAGTAATTGGCAAAACATACTGGGTATGTCAAATATTTTAATTTAAAGTTTTGTGTATTTATTCAAAATTCTTGTTATGAATTCTACAAATAACAATAAGAGATCATCCATACTTCTTGTTCTGTTGGATGCCAAAAAAACTATTTCAACACAAAGATATAAAATTTTATAAATTTCGTTGGGAATCTTATGAGGTCAAAAGGCGCCAAGCGCAGATTAAAAAAAGTTTTAAGCATAAGATTTACTATTATATAAGTGGTATATTTGAAGTTTTTATTATATTACTTATCCTAGCCCTGATGTGGAGTTTGGCAACCAAAAAAACACGATGTAGTTTGTGGTGTGTTTATTTTGTTGAAAGTTCATTTAAAACTTTATTTTTGGATCGGTTGTTGATAATAACTACTTTAAATAAAACTTTTTTCTACTACTTCTGTTTCACTGTAAGTTTCATTAGTTGAAATCCCAAAAGAATGAAAAATTAGGAAAAAAATCAAAAATTAAAAACAGTAAAAATATCAATGTAAAAATTGCAAAAACGTCATGTTTGAGCTTGTCCGGTTTTAGAAGACTGATTTTAAGCATTTGTTGATGGTATTTCTGCTTCCTTGGATAAACTAAAGTTATTTATTATTTTCTAAAGAAAACATTTTTTGAGTGCTTTTCCTTCCTTATATTTTATTTGGCATCATTTTGCAGTCGGCTTATATTCCAACCACAAGGAAGCTTAGTTTTAATTTGTTATGCTGTCTTATTCGTTTTTTTCAAACTCAACAATGGTCAGTATAAAAAAAAAAGAGCTGAAACAGGCAAAATAAAAATATAAGCACTTTAAACAAAGTTTTCAGATCTGGTTTTGTAGATGCTAAATTTTACATGCAGTTGTTAAATCACTGCATAAAACAATATCCTACAGTTGAACACAATGATGTTATTGATGAAGATACAGAGCCTAATGAGAGTGAGACTATTTCAAAAAAACACAAGGACGTTTGAGAATACAACACCAAGGAAAAAGAAAAAAGTTTGGCAGAATTTTAATGTATATATTCTTATAATTAATAGAATAAAATATTCATTTTCAAGTAAACTTTAATTTTAGTTTGAGTCAGCTACATGCTCCAGAAAGTGGAGAAATTTAATAAGGACTAGGGAAAACAAATAATAAACAATAACCTTAAAATGACGCGTCCTGTCACTTGTCAAACGATTGAAATTTTATGCTGTTATTTTTACTTGACTCTGCTCATTTAGAGCGTGTGATCAAATTGAACTGAACTGAGCTGAACTGAACAAAATGATGTAAAAAAAACACAACTATTGTTTCTCATGCGTGCAGGAGTCGGTGCTTGAGCCGGGAGTCGGTGCTGCACCATGTTCACGCGTATAAGAAACAATGTGTTTGCTTTTATTGCTTGAGTTGGTGCTTGGATCGTTGCTTGAGTCGGTGCTGCACCATGTTTTAAGCATTAAGAATCGAAATTCCACCTAAGTTTATAGGTACTTTTATCATTCTTTTGAAATCTACTATCCACTTTATAAGCGGGTCCCACACGAGGTCCCACATATTATTAAACACCCTGTATAATTTTTATAAAATAAACAAAGAAAAGTTAGTCTTTCGGATAATTAAAATTAGATTTTATGGGCTTAAAGTAAATATATTAAAATTATACTGCAGCGACCCCTGTGACAGTAATTGGCAAAACATACTGGGTATGTCAAATATTTTAATTTAAAGTTTTGTGTATTTATTCAAAATTCTTGTTATGAATTCTACAAATAACAATAAGAGATCATCCATACTTCTTGTTCTGTTGGATGCCAAAAAAACTATTTCAACACAAAGATATAAAATTTTATAAATTTCGTTGGGAATCTTATGAGGTCAAAAGGCGCCAAGCGCAGATTAAAAAAAGTTTTAAGCATAAGATTTACTATTATATAAGTGGTATATTTGAAGTTTTTATTATATTACTTATCCTAGCCCTGATGTGGAGTTTGGCAACCAAAAAAACACGATGTAGTTTGTGGTGTGTTTATTTTGTTGAAAGTTCATTTAAAACTTTATTTTTGGATCGGTTGTTGATAATAACTACTTTAAATAAAACTTTTTTCTACTACTTCTGTTTCACTGTAAGTTTCATTAGTTGAAATCCCAAAAGAATGAAAAATTAGGAAAAAAATCAAAAATTAAAAACAGTAAAAATATCAATGTAAAAATTGCAAAAACGTCATGTTTGAGCTTGTCCGGTTTTAGAAGACTGATTTTAAGCATTTGTTGATGGTATTTCTGCTTCCTTGGATAAACTAAAGTTATTTATTATTTTCTAAAGAAAACATTTTTTGAGTGCTTTTCCTTCCTTATATTTTATTTGGCATCATTTTGCAGTCGGCTTATATTCCAACCACAAGGAAGCTTAGTTTTAATTTGTTATGCTGTCTTATTCGTTTTTTTCAAACTCAACAATGGTCAGTATAAAAATTTTCGCTACTTTTATGGTCAAAAAAATATTGGAGAAAATTCAAAATAAATCATTTTCTCCATTATAGCTCCAGCAACAAACGTTATTCTTAACAAAACGAATTAACTTTAAATACAAGAAACACAAAAATTTAACCGCACTTCACAACAAAGATTTATTTTGATTCTCTGTATTTTTTGCTACGAAACGCCGCCAGGGTGCGCTGTTCGCAATATACGCTCGTCGCCTATAGACAAAATCCAAAGAATACTTGATTTAAATAAAAGAAATTCAATATGAAATGAAATTAATACAGGGTGTTCCACCAAATTAATTAAAATATAGAAATTTTAAAATTTCTGTAACTTTTTAAGGAGTCGAAGGTTTTTTTTTTGTTAAGAATGACATTTACCTACTATCTAAACAAATTTTTTGCTGGAAAAAAAAAGTGGGACATCATGTAGAGCGTATTATTTTACCAAAATCATAGCAGAAATTTTAAACAAATAACTGAAATTAATCACTAAAAAATATGACAAATTTTGGCCTACATAGTAAGGTACACCCTGCATAAATGAAAAATTCGTAAGACCTGATGGAGATTCTAAAAAATACGGAATATTATTAAAGAATTAAATTCATTTGAAAAAAAAAATGAAATTAATAATTAGGTTTGTAGAGAAAACTCCAAAACTTTCAATCCAACTTTATTAACGCCTGATGATGAAACGTTAATATTTCGAAATCGATAGAGTATGGAATATACTTAATGTATATTTGTTTAAAATTCTCACTTTGGGGTCAGTCAGTTCGATTGAAAGATGTGGAGTTTCCTCCACAAACCTATTTTTACTACTAATCCAAATCAGCGTCATACACCAGATTTTTTAAGTATCTTTGACTATAATACTTAAGTCCATTTTAGACGACCACATTTTTGGTTTCAAAGTTTGTACAAGATCGACTCAGATACAACTGTATATTGTGCAGTAGAATCTGAGTCGGTCTTGTACAAGATTTATGTGCTAGTCTAAAATGGCCTTTATAATATTTGCATTTTAATTTTATAATTAAAAATTTTAAAATATTTGTAAATTGTTATTTTTAAACATTAATTATTCTTAAATCTACCCTTTTAAAGGTTGTAAAAAATGTGAAATACAAATTTTGAAAACATACCTTAATTGTATAATGATTCACGCCAAATTTTAAAACTTCGCTCTAAATTATTTTGAAATAAACCTGCAGAAACATACAATTTGTAACCTGTAGCTCTCCCTTAGGATAAAAACTTAAGGATGGGTTTTTATGAAGAGACAATGGAGGTTTATGGTGAACAAAATTGAAACAGTGGCAAGGATACACTATTAAATTAGCTAAGCCATGATTAAGATATCAACCAAAATATCGAAACGTCGGCAAAATTATTAAACAAATTTTACTGAAAATTAGAAGTTCCATTTGCTGTTTTATTCCTGTATCCAAATAACTAATACGAACGAGAATTTCAACCATAGAGATAAAAACATGGTGCAGCACCGACTCAAGCACCAATCCAAGCACCGACTGAAGCAGTAAAAACAAACACATTAGTTGTGTTTTTTTACACACTTTTGCTCGAGCAAGTCTGAGCAAATCGATTGCTCTGTTGCTCAGTTCGCTCAATTCGAACTGAGCTGAACAATTGCTTTCCCCTTTCCCCTAACTGCACCTGCTGTAAAGGGGGCTCAGTTACAATCATTTGCTCAGTTTACGATTTGTTATCTGTCGTTTTGAATTTTCTAACCTCTAAAAATAAGTAGTGTTTTCATAGGAAGTTTAGTTATTAGTTTTATTGAAAATGTGTGAACATTTATATGGAAACACCAATAATTACAACACAGTTAAAATTACTGACCCTAAAACTAAAAAATCTTATGATGTTGGAGTAAGTGCAAAAGATGAAAAAAGAGCTGAAACAGGCAAAATAAAAATATAAGCACTTTAAACAAAGTTTTCAGATCTGGTTTTGTAGATGCTAAATTTTACATGCAGTTGTTAAATCACTGCATAAAACAATATCCTACAGTTGAACACAATGATGTTATTGATGAAGATACAGAGCCTAATGAGAGTGAGACTATTTCAAAAAAACACAAGGACGTTTGAGAATACAACACCAAGGAAAAAGAAAAAAGTTTGGCAGAATTTTAATGTATATATTCTTATAATTAATAGAATAAAATATTCATTTTCAAGTAAACTTTAATTTTAGTTTGAGTCAGCTACATGCTCCAGAAAGTGGAGAAATTTAATAAGGACTAGGGAAAACAAATAATAAACAATAACCTTAAAATGACGCGTCCTGTCACTTGTCAAACGATTGAAATTTTATGCTGTTATTTTTACTTGACTCTGCTCATTTAGAGCGTGTGATCAAATTGAACTGAACTGAGCTGAACTGAACAAAATGATGTAAAAAAAACACAACTATTGTTTCTCATGCGTGCAGGAGTCGGTGCTTGAGCCGGGAGTCGGTGCTGCACCATGTTCACGCGTATAAGAAACAATGTGTTTGCTTTTATTGCTTGAGTTGGTGCTTGGATCGTTGCTTGAGTCGGTGCTGCACCATGTTTTAAGCATTAAGAATCGAAATTCCACCTAAGTTTATAGGTACTTTTATCATTCTTTTGAAATCTACTATCCACTTTATAAGCGGGTCCCACACGAGGTCCCACATATTATTAAACACCCTGTATAATTTTTATAAAATAAACAAAGAAAAGTTAGTCTTTCGGATAATTAAAATTAGATTTTATGGGCTTAAAGTAAATATATTAAAATTATTGTAAAGTTTGCTACCTAAATATTATTTTCTTAAGATAACTAATTATATATGAGGGTAAAATTCCCTCTACTTATTAATTCATATTACTGGTGAATATGCATAAGTATTATATACGAATAATTACTTATATTCAAATTGGCAACTGAAATATTCTTTGTTTTATTTTCTTGGAACAAACTAATAATAACTTAAAACAAAGATTAAAGAAAATAATACATGTTGATACGGCATATTCCATTGCATTGCATTGCATATTATGCATTTAATTATTTAAAAGTTTCTAAAACTTCTAGAAGCTTTGCTTAGAAACTTTCCTTTGACTAAAATGCAAGTTTTAATTAATATTTAAAAAAATACTTATATACTTACCTTGTGTTGTGCTGTAATTAATATACAGTACCTAGTATATATTTTAAATTAATTTTTATGCAGTTTCAAATCGTGTAACCTTTTAGTAATTATTCAAATAAAATGTAAATTTTAAGTAAATAAATTATGGTAATTAAACAACTCATAATAACTCTTGAGGAATAATTTAGTAAATTACTTTAAAAAAAGTAATACTTTTTGAAGCAACCGCCGAAACGGCGCAGCGTGCAATTAAAAAGTTTCAATATAAATAGCTTTTTCAAACGTACACCCTTGGTTCATAAAAGAAATAGGTAATTTACATGGATATTAATTATGCAGCAATTGGCGCGAAAACATGGGAAACGGTTGACGGATGGAACGCCTTTAAATCCCTTGAGAAGAAGATAGGACTTTAGCAGCAATCTTCTTCTTTATTCCTCTTTTCATTTTAATATTTTATTTTTGTTAATTTCCTTTAGCTGATGTTTCACTTTTCTGGCAATTAATCATAATTTGTATCCTGGAATATTACTTTTAAAAGTATCTCGTTATACTAATTTATTTTTTACATCTTTTATCTTGATATTTTATTACAATTGTGGTTTTTCTGCAAATTTATATATTTTTTTCAAAACTCTTATTTAATACCTGCTCGCGTTTCAAATACTTTTATTTATTCTTTTATTCATATTTAATCAGAAATATGTTATGAGCTAAAAAACCATTCATCATCTACGACAATATTTTTTATAGGTATTTTATATTAAATCCATATTTATAAGGGACTTTACAAAAAGAACTATAACTAAAGAGACTCAACACTGCGTCAAGCGGTAATGTTATCCTTCTTCTTGGTTCATTTTAATTTATAACTTATTATTTTAATTATCTAGCTCCTAACATCTTTAAAATTTAAAATGGTTCTATATTGTTATTACTATAATAAGGTTATTTACCCACTTAAATTAACATCGTCATCTCTTAAATGCAATTCTTGCTCATCATGGGTGCATAAGGATTGTACGATATAACCATAAAGGGTAAAAATCTAGGTAATCTTATTCAAAATAAGGCAAAATTTAATTACAGAAGTGTGTATCACTCACTGATTCTTCGAGCCACCAATTACAAATTAGCAGTGATAGTAAGAACGTCACTCACGGAAAGTATTTTCCTTACGAACTGTTCATAAAGTCTAAGGTAAAAGAGAAAGATTTTTTTTAATTGATAGAGTATAATGTGAAGTTTTTGGGATGTAAAAATGGTACCTTTATGAAGCTTATTTCAGATATCAGTGAAAATATCAAGAAAAAAGTGAAACCTTATTAATTTTTGAAAGAATTTAGAGTTAGATATTTTTATAAAATATATTATAATGTTCCTTCCATCTGCAAATCAAAAACTCTACATAGAAACTCAAAAAACTAATAAATTTAAAAAAAAAAATTCAGAATGCAGGTGGGATTAACACAAAAATTAAGGATATACTTTTGGGATGTTTTTTGGCAAATATGATGGGTATGTGATTATGGAAATTTGGGTAAAACAGGAAGTAAATTCCTTGGATTTTTTTCTAACCGATTTCATAATATTTCATACAGTGCGGTCATAAAGTAAATCCCCCCCTGCTATCTTTTGAACGGTTATGTTTTCAATTCTGAAAATTTGTCTACTGAGGAATCTAATTACGAACTTTCTAATAAAGGTATTTTTGATTTTGTGGAACTTCCGGTTATACCGAAACTGGATGGCAACTTTCTTATTTTAAATGGAAAACCCAGTATATTTTTGCATTTTCGTGTTCTCCATAAAAATACTATTAAATAGACCTAGCATAGTGTGGTCTAGGATTAATTCTTTCGGAATTACGCCCATTTGAAAATCGCATTTTTATGCAACTTCATTTACACCAGAAGTTGGAGCCCAGTGCCCCAACTTCCTTATTTTTAATGATTTTTTTTGCAATTAAGTTAATAACATTAAATTTAAACAAAATTTTTATCCAAGAGATTTGATGTAGATTTTATTACTGTCAAGAGGTGGAAGGTGGTTATGTTAATCAGCAAAATTAACGAAGTTACTATTAAACCTAATTTTGTTTAAATTTAATATTATTAACCTAATTGCAAAATATTTCATTTAAAATAACGAAGTTGGGGCAGTTGGGTCCAACTTCCGGTGTAAATGAAGTTGCATAAAAATGCGATTTTAAAATGGACGTAATTCCGAAAGTATTAATCGCAGACCACACTATGCTGGGTCAATTTAATGGTATTTTTATGGAGAACACGAAAATGTAAAAATGTACTGGGTGTTCCATTTAAAATAAGAAAGTTGCCATCCACTTCCGGTATAACCACAAGTTCCACGAAATCAAAAATACCTTTATTAGAAAGTTCGCAATTAGATTCCTAAGGTAGACAAGTTTTCAGAATCAAAAACATAACCGTTCAAAAGTTAGCAGGGGGGGGGGGGATTTAGTTTATGTCCGCACGGTATATATGGGATAGATCTAGTATATAGTAAATCTAGTGCCAAATCCAGAGGCGGCGGAGTTTTGATCACTATAAATAAAAAATTTAAACGGCATCTCGTTCGCTTCCTCTATATCTACAATATCTCAGTTGAGTTTCTGATTTTTAGATTTATACCAAGTTAATAATATTTAAATGAAATCTAGTCATATATTTTAATGAACACTACCCCTTAAATTTTAATTGTCTTGATAGGGTGAGTAATGCCTCAAACGAAACGAAACAGGGTGGCCTGTATAGGAAGCTTTCAACTATTGGTAAAAACAAGCATTAAGCATAAGGAGCAGCTGGAAGGCATAAATTGATAATAAATAATTTTTTGCTAGCGATCAAAAGTATGTCGCTTCCGAAGTTATTCTACTGAAAAAAAAATCTGAAAATACATTAAGAATAAAAGTTTTCATTGAGACTTTAATAAATACTACCTTGTCAGGTTTATTTAATATTTTAATGGAAGGATATTGTGAATTAGCAATAACGGATACAAAAGAAATCAAAATCTACTTAGTAATTTCGTCAAAAGTCTCAATTAAAAATAGCTTCCGGCTACCCTATATAGCTTATCAATTGTACAAGGCTAAATCAGTATACCTAAAAAACTTTTCATAAGATATGTTATGTCAATGTAATTTTCATATATCTTCCTTTGTGGATGCATTCATAAAAAATTATGAAGGTTATACATTTTTATATAAGCCGTTAATCCATCCGAGTATTCCATGTTTTAATGAAGACTTTTTCTTGATATTGAGAGGATTCACAGTACTCGTTCAGTTTAATTTCAAATGCAATACTCTTTAAGCTAAGTATAACGGCAAAAGTATCGAACATATTATAATTTTTCAAAAAATTATAGAAAACTTTATTAAATTTTATTATATTATTAATCATTAAAGTTCCATTATAAGCTGTATTAATATGAGTAGTTTTGTAGATATTTAAATGTATTATCATGCATTACCATTTATATTTATCAAGTTTAAATAACTTTGCATATAATGCAAAAAAGCTTAAATGGATATTATTGTTATTAGGATTCATGGTTCATTCTGTTCTATATTTAAAATATTTCTGCGTTAGTTTAAATTATTTAATATACCTACATGTATATGTATATGTATATATATAATACATGAAATACATGAAATAATAATAGAACTTTATTGAATAGGTAGATTATTTATTTTATGTACGTATTACCGTTAAAACTCGAAATAAGTAAAAACTTTTTTAACTAGTCAAAACTAGAAAAACCTAAAGACGTTTGTTAAAACTAGTTTTAACTAGTTAAAGTGCGAACTAACTAAATACATATGAAAAACTCGAATAAATTGAATCTTCAACATTATTTCGGGTTTTAACTGAGAGTTTACTTGTTGGAACACATTTAGAAATTTGAAATCAATAATTAATTCACTAATTGGTTCATTTAGGACATTCGGGCCATTTGCGTATAAAGTTGATTATAATAATAGTTGCATTCATTTGACTTTTTAAGATAGTCAATTGCAATTTGCGAACTAATTGCTATAGTGCAAGTATTTTCATTGGTGGTGTCTTTTATAATTTTTTTGAGAAAATCGCTCGAACAGGTCAATTTTAGTTTTAAAAATCCCATCTTTTGGTATACAAAAAATATTAATGACGTCACTGGTGTTTTAGCAATGACGTCATCATAATTTTTTTTAAATGGAAACCCCCTTAAAAATTTTTTAATGTAAACTTAAAATTAATTTGTACCTACTATTAAATTTGAAAAATTTGAATGTTGTATAAGATTTATTTTAGCGGATTTCAATAAAAGGCAAATTTAAAATTTTATTTTTTGTAAATGTCCTTACTCTTAAATGGAATCAAAAAATTAGTATTTTAATTTATTTTTATAAAACTTCTTTCGTTAAAATAAAAATTTCCTTCTTTGAATTAAAAAGATTTTTTATTCAAAAATTTGTTTAATAATTTAATTGTTTTTTATATCATCGCTTAAGTGACATGGATTTCTATCAAAAACGAGTAAAAAAAGTGGGGGCTTCCATTTAAAAAAATCCCTGATGACGTCATTGCTAGAACACCAGAGACGTCATTAATATTTTTTTATACCAAGATATGGCATTTTAAAAACTAAAATTGACCTGTCCGAGCGATTTTCTCAAAACGATTGTTTTAAATAAATAAATAAACATTTTAGCTATAATTTTATATACAGGGTGATGATAAAGTTTGGAACATAATTCATAACTGCCGTATTTGATTAAATACGGCATATTTATTTAAACGAGCAAGCCCAATTACAAAAAGGTATTACAATTAATACAGTTAATAGTAAAGTTATTAGTTAAATACATATAAGAAATATACAGGGTGAGTCAGACCACCCATAACAGCCTTTTATCTTAAAAACAGTTTGTCGCACATAGATAGAAAAAAAATTTTAATTACCAAAGTGAAGCCAAAGAATTTAGTGCCCGAATCGGAAGATACTTTGAAATTTCAAATGGCAACATAGGTCGAGTATGATATCGTTTAAAAGGTCTTTTAAAAAGAAACAACTTTTATTAAAATATTTTTGTAATATCTTGCATAATTAACAAATTAAACTAAAAAAAATATGCAAACAAGTGACCATTGGTCTCTTAAATTATGGAAAAATTAAATCGTTACCATTTTCCGCATATGGACATTTTTTTAAATAGAAACTCTTTTTTGGATTTATCGCTTTATTCGTTAAAAATAATCAACTTTTTTTTATTTTTTGAATTAAGGAAAACACATAACCTAAAAAAGTTTATTATTTTTAACAAAATGCAAAAAATACAAGTTTCCATTTAAAAAATCATAATGCCTCTATCCTTACCCATTGAGGATGATGGTAGTGTTTTAATTTTTCCATAATTTAAGAAACCATTTGTCACTTTTTTGCAAGATATTAAAAAAATATTTTTATAAAAGTTGTTTCTTTTTAAGAGACCTTTCAAGCGATACCATACTCGACCTATGTTGCCATTTGAAATTTCAAAGTAACTTCCGGTTCCGGGAACTTCCGGATTGTTCCGAAAAATAATAAGTGCACCAATTGATTCTTTGGGTTCACTTTGGAAATTAAAATTTTTATTCTATCCATGTGCGACAAACTGTTCTCGAGATAAAAAGCTATTACGGGTGGTCTGACTCACCCTGTATACAGGGTGAGTTTAAAGTAACTCATAAAAATCATAACTACCTTATTTTTTTTAATTAAAAAAAACGGCGAAAGACGTGTCGCATTGTTTTTTAAAAACTTTATTTTGAACTCAACAAAATTCTTTTTTCGGTTGGCATGGCGTCACTATGACGTCATCAATCTTTTTTTAAAGGGATTGATATGGTTTTCATATCAACAATAACAATAATTTCATAATAACAATACCTTATTAAAAGTGATTTACCATGGTACCTAAAACTTTATAGTTATGCCATCTAGATGCCATTAAAAAATTAGTAAATTTCACCTTAAAGGATAGTTTTAAGTAAGGCATAAAATTCATAACTACCTTAGTCTTTGGAATTTAAAAAAAAAACGGTAAAAACTGTATACAGGGTGAGTTTAAAGTAACGCATAAAAATCATAACTACATTATTTTTTGGAATTTTCAAAAACGGTGAAAGACGTGTCACATTATTTTTAAATAACTTTATTTTGAACTCAGCAAAAAATTCTTTTCGGTTGGCATGACGTCACTATGACGTCATCAATTTTTTCTTAAATGGATTGATATGGTTTTTATATCTAATATCATAAAAAATACCTTATTAAGAATGTTTTACAACGGTACCAAAAAGAATTTTAAAAAATGATAAGAGACGTATCGCACTGTTTTTGAAAACTTTATTTTGAACTCAACAAAAAAAAATTCTCGGTTGACATGATGTCACTCCGACGTCATCAATTCTTTTTAAATGGATTGACATGGTTTTTATATCATATAATAATACCTTATAAAGTGTATTTTACAATGATACCAAAATCTTTTTACTAGCTCCATCTAGTTGTCATTAAAAATTTATTAAATTTCACCTTATAGTATAGTTTATAGTTTAAAGTAATATCATGTCAACCGAGAATTTTTTTTGTTGATTTCATAATAAAATTTTTCAAAAACAATGCGACACGTCTTTTACGATCTTTGAAAATTCGAAAAAATAAGGTGGTTACGATTATTATGCTTTACTTTAAACTAAACTATCGTTTACGGGAAATTTTAATAATTTTTTTAAATACATCTAGATAGCGCTAATATAAACTTTTTGATACCTTCGTAAAACAATCTTAATAAGGTAATGTTTTATGGTATAAAACCATATCAATACATTTAAAAACAAATTAGATGTCGTCGTGGTGACGTCATGTCGACCGAGAATTTTTTTTTGTTGAGTTCAAAATAAAGTTTTCCAGAAATAGTGCGACACGTCTTTTTAATTCCAAAAAATAAGGTAGTTATGACTATCCTTTAAGATGAAATTTAATAATTTTTTTAATGACATCTTGATGACCCTAGTACAAACTTTTTGGTACCGCTGTATAAAACTCTTAATACGGTATTGTTTTATGTTTTATGATATGAAAACCATATGAATCCATTTAAAATAAAAATTGATGACGTCATAGTGACGACATGCCAACCGAAAACAAAAATTTTGTTGGGTTCAAAATAAAGTTTTTTAAAAACAATGCGACACGTCTTTTACCGTTCTTTAAAATTCCAAAAAAATAAGGTAGTTATCATTTTTATGCGTTACTTTAAACTAACCCTGTATATAATATATTACAAAAAGCATAATCAGTACGTAACCACAATTACAATAATTAAAAATAAACAGCAAGTATGAAACAATTAAGTATCCAACTAACTAAGTTGGCAGTTTATAAACGATTTATACGTAAAAGCGCCGTTTGAGGCAATTCTTGACAGGGGAGAGTTTGAACCAATTAGTAGTCCTGCCGATACGGTTATACATGTAAAAAGAAATTTGTCTGGTATTACGAGGTTTAATATGGATACCTATTTGAGATACGACTTGGGGACACTGGATTGCAGAATTCACTAGTTTTAAGAGGAAGATAAACATCAGCCTTAATTCTACGCTCTTCCAGTGTCAAAAGAGAGAAAATACGTCTACATTCAGTAATTGGAAAATTAGTGAATGGAATGTTGGCTTTAAAAGTAATAAACCGCATGAACTCATTTTGTACCCTTTCAATAAGTGCATAAATATGCAATGCATAGTTAGGTGACCGAACACTAGACGTATATGTAACTTGCACTGACTCCAGAGGTACATTTTCCAGACTGTAATGGATTTCGACCTTTACTGAATGAAATAGATTTGCACTTTGTCAAGTTAAGTTCCATATGGTTTATTTTACACCAAAACCTCAGGTAATCTAACTTGCACTGAATAAAAAGCAATCATGATAGTTATTATTAGAACATTAGATTTTCAAATCGTCGATGAAAACTAGAACATTCGAAACAGAAAAAGAAGTTACAATATCGTTAATCAATATGATAAACAATAGAGGACCTTGGAGAACATCGGATGATACTTTTATTTCGTTTGAGAAAAAGTTCTTTATTTTAACTATCTGCTTTCTATCAAGGAGGTAATCTTGAAGGAGTGAAAATAGTTTACCATGAAAATCAATAACAAACAGTTTCGAAGTAAGGATCGAATGAGGTACTTTATAGAACGCTTGGAGAAGTCTGTATAGATTGAATCAACCTGACAACCATTCTCCAAGGAGTCCGAGATATATTGCACAAATTGTTTTAAATTAGTTTTAGTAGATTTACCCCGTTGGAAACCATGGTTGATGGTTGCTGATCAATTAAAACATGTTTTAACAATGGCGTTATTTTATTAACAATTATGCTCTCAAAGATTTTTGGAAAGGTCTGTAGTTACTTTTTACCTTTTTAGTATAGGTGTTACAAAACTGCTCTTCCAAAGTAAGGGAAATACAACACTGTTCAATAAAGTTTTGAACAAAATAAATAATGGAAACCTCAGGGGAGATAAACCGTTTCTTAATAAATAAGGTGAAATACCGTCAGGCCCAGAAGAAAATTTAGGCTCGAGGTTACAAAGCTTAAAATGTACATCCTCAGCATTGAGGTTACACGAAGCTTTATCAGTAGAATTCTCGTATGTAAAACTTGGAACATTTTCAATTATCCTTTTCGAGTCAACAGAAGCAAAGTGTACACCAAAAATGTTAGCAATTGCTTGGCCCTTAATTACGAGTGTATTATTGTAAAACATTTCATTTGGAATAGAATTATCTTTTCATTGTTGATTTACAAAATTTGAAAACCCCTTTAAATTGTATTTAACTGATGACTCCGTAGATGATATATAATCTTAATGACATTTATCAGTTAATAACTTACACTGAGAGTGTTAACGACTAAATTCCAAATAGTTATCTTTGACATTTTAAATTTGGAATGTTTGGTATTTTTTGATTTTATTGTTTGTTTTAGTTCATAAGATAACCAAATCGGATATTTATCATGATTTACAACTCGTTTACAAGGTATATACGCTTGCATGCTGGCTGATAGAATAATACTATAAAATCTTTGTGTTACCAGCTTTATTTCAATGGAACTTAGAATAAGTTCCCAGTTCAACCCTGAAAAATACTCATTCAGCCTACCAAAGTCTGCGCCTTTGAAGTCATATGAGTAGTACTCGCTTATTAAGGGCGAAAAAGAGACATTGTTTATAATTGCCAACAAAAGAGGAGGGAGATAAAGATCTTTTGGTAACAGAGGATCGACACGTGAGTTAATAGTAGCATACATTCGTCGAAGTTAAATCTAACAGAGTACGTTTAGCTCGAGCAGGTCAAGCCAGCTTGAATTTGGGCTTGATTTGACCATTTACATGTACATCAAATGGTAGAGGTCAAGCCAACCCGAAATCAAGCTGGGTTGAGTTGCTCGAGATAAACGTAGTCACAGATTATTATTAACATTATACATATACAAAGTTATTAACATTATATACAATATACAAAGTTAATTTGAATTAGATTTAAAAATGCGAAAGAATCACCAATAATTTGCCCATTCCCAGTTGACGGAAAAACACTTACGTCCAGATCATCATTCCCCAAGTGTACTTCGGTAGGTTTAAACTACCAAATAAGTAGACATTTATTGCCAACTTTTGGACGGTCAAGATTTTGTATTATCGTATTTTGTATAATATAACTCCTAGAAGAAAGAATCTGATATAAAAAGCAAGATATTTGTAAGGGAGGGTAATTATAAATATATTACCGGAACACCTCAATATTGTTAAAAAAAATTCAAAAAATGTTTCAAAGAAAAGTTGTATAAAATTAAGCAAACTAACTTTTGTGTTCTATAAAACCATTCAAAAGTAACACCCTGTATATTATTTATATTTCGATAGATCGTATTCACCTGAATAAGTCAATATCAGGTTTGGTACCTTTATCTGTATAAGATAAAAAGACAAAAGATATTAAATAAAACAAAAGAATAATAATATTAACATAAGTAGAGGAGAGAGAAAGAACCATAAACGGGTGCATAGTCGCTCACTATCTTGATCATTTGTTAATAAATTTTTATTCAAATTTTTTTCATTCATTCAAGAAAACGTCCTAAACCCTATAACGATAAAAACTTCATATCTCGACCAATTAATTGGTCGAGAGGTATTTTTTAATTGTTTTTATGAAGACCTCTGAAAGATCCCCAACAATGTACTAAAGCTTTTTCGCCATTTTCCCGAGAACCTGTTGTTGGTCCAGGACCATAATGATTTTATTATGGTATTCAGTCCTACAAAGAATGTCATTATGTCACTCAAATGGACGGACGTGAAGGTGACACAAAACTAATTGGATTAAAAAATATATAATGTAGTTACTTAAAAATATTAAATTAAATTAAATAATATTAAATCGATACCATACTTACAAAATATAAAACAATTATTAAGGAATAAAAATCTAATATAAAAAATTTTATTATAGAGTATAAAAGCTTTTGCAACTATGAATAAATAATACAGCACTCTCAATTAAATTAATAGTTAAATTATTTCTTAAAATTAATTAAATTAGGGTTTATAAGAAAGATTGAATTAGTTGAAATGTGATTAACTAAAGCCAAAGGCGTAAAGTGTAAGGATTTAGTTTTGGTGACATACATTTTAAAGTAGCTGGATTTATCCTTTGCATTAATAGATTTCACACCTTTAATTAAATTAGTTTGTCCAAAGAGAATTTTCAGTCAAGTATACTTGATATTGGTAATTAAAATTAATTTTGAAAGATTGCTGTTGCAGTCTATTGTAGTTTATTCTAATCAGTGTATGTCAGATTGACACAGAGTCAATTTGATAAATTATTTTATTGAAAACAGGAAACGAATCATTATTTTTCTGTAATATATGCCGGAAATTTTCAATTTTTAAAAAAGTATTATATAGTAAAAAAAGCAAATAAATTAAGTTTCTTTACTAAACGATGAAAAAAGGGTCAATCTTTATAGGAGTGTAGGATAATTAGTGATTTTTCAAAATTCATAATTATAAAGAATCAAGAATTTTAATTCCCAATTTTGACCATTCATATTTCGGTCAATTGGTCGAGAGGATTTTTTTAACTATTTTTCTGACACCCTGTATATTATAACATTTTTGAATTTGTTATAAAAAATCTTTTTGATATTTTAATATTCGATTTAATATGTTTAAATTTTTCTATACAGGGTGGCACAGATTTTACTTCCCACGAAATATCTCACTTATTTGAAGAGATAAAAATATAAATTAAAAAATGCTTTGAATGGCAGCACTCATACTTCATAATTTCATTCTAAAAAAATTATTGGTATTTACCACTCTTAAGATGCCATCATCATTTTTATTCTTTAATGGGACACCCTATATTTTATTATTGATATTGCATCTACAATTTATTCTAGCAACAGTGATATATTACACTTAGTATTTTAAGTACATTTTGTGAATAAAAAAATTAAAATATTGATCGAAGTATGTGTTATGGAAAATTATTTATTTAGTTTTTTAACAACATTTGTAATTTACAGTTAGGTTCAGTTAGATTAGTTTAGTAAGTTAGTTTAGATTTAAAAAAGTTCTTAAAAAAACTAAATCAATAAGTTTGCATACTACTTCGATCAATATTTTAATTTTTTTTATTCACAAAATGTACTTAAAATACTAAGTGTAGCATTTCACTGTTTCTAGTATAAATTGTAGATGCAATATCAATTATAAAAAATAGGGTGTCCCATTAAAGAAAAAAAAGATGATGATGGCGTCTAAAGAGTGGTAAATAAAAATATTTTATTAGAATGAAATTATGAGGTATACGTGCTGCCATTCAAAGTACTTTTTGATTTATATTTGTATCTCTTCAAATAACCGAGATATTTCCTGGGAAATAAAATCTGGGCCACCCTGTATTTCAGAGGAGAATAGCGTCTTGTATATTCTAACAAAACCGCATGTAACTTTAACATGGAAATGTCAATCATAAACCTTATAAAAACACTTTTGCAAGAAACCGACCATAATCTTGCAAAATAGTGCTTCTTTTTTTATATGATTTTGGTTGTTTTTTTTTAATACCGTAAGCTTTAATTAGAAGGTGTTATGTAATTTTAAAAGTAATTTAGCGTGGTTTTGAGATTGGTGTAAATAAGTAAATATGAAGAATTACCAGAACCGAGCTCAATCGGCAATCGTGTGTTTTGTATCGAACCAAACGATCGTACTTTTGTTTGAAATAAACTGATGTACAGTTGGTCCCAGCTGGAAGTAGGACAAAAGTAATTACGATCGCCTATTCTTTGTCCTACTTCCAGCTGGGAGCAACTTTACATCTCTATCTTTGGTACATTACAATTATAGGCCAACTATCAAGTACAACCCAAAGATTATATTAAAAAATCACCGTTGTTACCAATAGGACAGACGTTTGAAGAAGCACAGTAAACAGTAAACGTGCAATAACTACTCGAACCAAAAATATGGAAGATATTTCTTGAGGTTCGTAGTATCGTCAGATACTTTCATTTCGAGTTTACGTAAATTGGTTGCGAAAAATTTAAATCCTTGTCATCCGATGCGGCCGAACTTATAGTATTAGTGCCCAAATTTCAGAATTTGAAAATGAAATAATCGAAAGTTGCGACTTAATAAAAATACATCAATTTCTATTAAAATTGAAATACAAGAAGAGGTTTTGGTCACGTTTTGGGGTTTTGGGGAAGTGCTCAGGGTGTCCTATATTTCGACCGACAACGGTTAACTGAAGATAGGCGACCTGAAAATTAGTCGATATGATATCCTATTTTCAAAAAACAAACTCTTAGTAGTTATAATACTTCAAAATTAATTTTTGAAAATAAATTCTTTTATTTGGGGCAAAGCTGTAAAGACTTTTTAAAGAATAATTCATATTACTACAAAAGCTTAATTGAGAAAAAAATTAATATTCCTGGACTTTTCTAAATGGTGTTAAATGGAGTAGACATAAAATATGAAATAAATTAAGAACTTTTTAAGTATTCCAAAATTTTACTTCAAAATTATTTAATTTTCTAGAAAAATTCAAGAGAAATTTTTTTGCCTCCGATGAATTTAAATAATATATTATTATTATTATTATTATTATATACTGGGTGTCCGATTTGACGTTGGACTCTATGGGTATCTTTGTTATTATTAGAGGTAGAAAGTCGGTTAAATGAACAAAGTAGTGCATTTTTGTATCTCCAATAATAATTCGTTAACATCATTTTGGGCGCCATCTTGAAAAAAACATAAAATGGCATTTTCAAAATATGGCTGTAACTTCTTTATTGTCATACCAAAAAATTTTGTTAAGAACATTGACACAAGTTTTTATCTAAAATTTAATAAGCTAATCAGATTTTTTCTTAAGTCACTGGATTGCCAGGAAATAATCCAAACTTTGTTTTTTCTTATGGTGGCCATATTGAAATTACACATATTTGGAATCAGTGTATTTTTCTGAGAATTTTGATATACCACATGTCACATTTAATAAATATTTAGATAAAATAGAAATTATATTATTATTACTAATTTTAAATTCAAACAATTATAAAAACTTAAAGTAGATGTTTAGAGTTATATCCTTCCACATCGAAGCACGTCTAGTAATATTGTTCTGAACATTTTGCAACATATTGGGTGTAATACGAATTATTAAATCTTCTCGATTCATTATAGGAGACATGTATACGATGCTTTTTAAATGACCCCAAAAGAAGAAGTCCGGCGATCTTGCTGGCCATGGAACAGGACCTCCGCGACCAATCCATCTATTAGGATAATTTTCTTTTAGCCAAGCTCTAACATTTCTTACAAAATGTGCAGGAGCACCATCTTGTTGAAATCATGCATCCCAAATATGCGCTATGGGTATGTCATCTATTACCTCTTCAAAATCATTTTGCAGAAACTCCATATACTTTTCGCCCCCAACTCTGTCCGGAATTATTGTTGGTCCAAGTACATGAGTTCCTAGTATTCCTGCCCAAACGTAAACACTAAAAAGATGTTGGTTATGTACTTCACTCACAAAATGTGGGTTTTCAATACTCCAATAATGGCCATTCCATTGGTTGAATACTCTATCTCTGGTAAAATTTGCTTCATCTGTCCAAATAATTTTAGAAGTAAAATTTGGAATAACAGGAATTTGTTGAAGCAACCAATTACAATAATTTCTCCTATTGACAAGGAATAAAATGGCGGAGTAAAAATGAATTTTAGGCAACTAAATATACACTAACATGGTATTGTGTGTTGTGTGTAAATTAAATGTCAAATTTTACAATTATTTATTATATTAATATATTAAAAATTTCGACGATTGAAGAAAAAATAGCAGGTTTTATTCGGAGTAAAAGAACTTTTTGTAGCGAGCATGTAGGTAGGGCCATATAAAACAATATACTATTATAAGATGGTAAGAGCGGGTTGGACAGCCAACCTACTATTTTGAATTTAAGGTTTAGGTATTTAATTTTCTTTTCTATGGTAACAAACTTAAACTAAAAAAATGAGATTTCCCATTATATTTTTGTAGTATTTTTAGTATATTTCTTCTGCCATCCAACACCAAGTCGAGGATTAGCCAAATTTTTAACAATTGAGCATTTAGTACTAAAGTGCACGTATATGTACAAATTTTCATTAAAAAATCCTTACTTATTTAGAAGCTTATAGTAACTACTCAGGGTTGCTTTTTAAAATTAAAAACTATACAGTGCGGTCATAAAATAAATCCCTCCCCTGCTAACTTTTGAACGGTTATGTTTTTAATTCTGAAAATTTGTCTACTAAGGAATCTAATTCCGAACTTGCTAATAAAGGTATTTTTGATTTTGTGGAACTTCCGGTTATACCGAAACTGGATGGCAACTTTCTTATTTTAAATGGATCACCCAGTATATTTTTGCATTTTCGTGTTCTGCATAAAAATACTATTAAATAGACGTAGCATAGTATTGTCTAGGATTAATACTTTCGGAATTACGTCCATTTGAAAATCGCATTTTTATGCAACTTTTTTATTTACACCGGAAGTTGGACCCAAGTGCCCCAACTTCCTTATTTTAAATAATTTTTTTTGCAATTAAGTTAATAACATTAAATTTAAACAAAATTTTTATCCAAGAGATTTCCTGTAGATTTTATTACTGTTAAAAGGTTGAAAGTGGTTATGTTAATCAGCAAAATTAACGAACTTACTATTAAACATAATTTTGTTTAAATTTAATATTATTAACTTAATTGCAAAATATTTCATTTAAAATAACGAAGTTGGGGCAGTTGGGTCCAACTTCCGGTGTAAATGAAGTTGCATAAAGATGCGATTTTCAAATGGACGTAATTCCGAAAGTATTAATCGTAGACCACACTATGCTAGATCAATTTAATGGTATTTTTATGGAGAACACGAAAATGTGTTCCATTTAAAATAAGAAAGTTGACATCCACTTCCGGTATAACCACAAGTTCCACGAAATCAAAAATACCTTTATTAGAAAGTTCGCAATTAGATTCCTAGGTAGACAAAACCGTTCAAAAGTTAGCAGGGGGGGGGGGGGGGTATTTACTTTATGTCCGCACGGTAGATAAATAGGATCATATCGACTAATTTTCAGGTCTACTTTCTTCAGTTAACAGTTGTCGGTCGAAATAAGGGACACCCTGAGTACTTGAGCATTAACAACGATTGTTTTTGCGGCACACCGAGGTAAAATTTTCCCAAAACGTAGCCAAAACTTCTTCTTGTATTTCAATTTTAATGGAACCTTGGGTTCAAGATCTGTCATGATTATTCCTTCCATCCTTTTAGTTCTATGGGTCAGGAGAGTCAGGGTAGCGAATAGCAACCACTGTTATATTTTCATTTTTCATTTTTCCGTCGCGGCCTTTTGAACATCAGTTTGTCCTCTGACTAATAAGAGGAACGTTGGAAATTAAGGGGGGACAAAAATAAATCTTGTCATCCGTCGTGTTTCCTTAATTTATAGTTTTAAAACCCCAAGTTTTATAAACACTCGTCGTTTTCATTTCAGAAATCCAGGGAATTCACTTATGATTGCTACCGAAACTAGCCAACTAAATATACTATATAGTCATTTCTATTCGCCTCAGTTTGTTTTTTTTTTAACTTCACTGAAGTACTTATTTTTATTTCACTGTGGCCATTTACGCCAAATTTAGGTTTCATACCAGGTAAATCACCGGTATCAGCCATTTTTGAAGACCCAGTACATATTTGCATTTATGCGTACTTGCGCCCAACTCTGTATAATTCTTATTACAGGTTACAAGAATCTCCAACAGGTGGCAGACTGTGCCAGAGCCAGAAGCGTTCTACTTTGTAATCTCTATGGTCTAATTGACGTTTTTGTTCGTTATTCGTTCTTGTTTTGATTTGTATTTGATGTGTTTTAAAATTTTCTTGAAATCCAGTAAAACGTGGTCTCACATATACTTTTTATTATAAAACTCTTTATCGTGTTAAGGCTTTATGCCACCCTAATAACTTATACTGTAATAGTAACAAAAAAGTAAGTACCATTTAATTCTCTATTTAAATGCAAATTATTTTATTTTGTAAATTTGTGACAATATATTTTACTAATACAAGGTTTAATATTCTCAAAATGAAGATGTTATTTACTAAGTATTTTACTTTATTTCCAATAGTATGTGAAAGGGTGATATTTTGGAGTGGTAGAACTTTAGTCGAAGTTTTTTAACTGCTGAAGGAAGGTATTTACATATTTTGCAAGCATTATTTATGTCTCTCGATTAATTTTAAATATGCCGTTATTATCATAAAACCTTAATACACGGCAGAGTGCAGCCTTCAAATTTTGGGCCCGTATGCTAAACATTTTATTTGGCCCCATTATGGGGCCCCCACATATTGAATCTCCACCTACATAAAAAATTGAATTTTACGGGTCTTCAACTGGACCCTTAGCTATACAGTGATCTGCAAAAATATTCTGAGGCCCTCTAAAATGTGTCAAAATTATAAATAAAATTAACTAAATAAGTGTTAACATACACCGGGTGTATACGAAACATGGGTCACCTCTAGTGGCGGGATTCGAATAATTTTACAATCGGTTTGCTCTATCTAGAAGGGGGGGGGGTCCGCAGACGAAAATTTTTAAAAAATTTTAAGGTCATGCATTTTTCTAACACTTTACAAACCTAACTCGGTATTGCAATCTAAAAAAATTACTGTGTACTCGATGAATGTTTTTTGAAAACTTTATTAAAAAAAAGGAGACAAAAGTTTTTATCCTTTTCACTCGAAGGAACTCGAAATTAGTGTGTCAAAAAACATAAAATGCAGCAGAAACAGGGATTTAAATATAGGATAGCATCCGCCACACCTTTCAATATTGTTTTTTAAGTATGTAATTAATAAATTTAACAACTTTTTAAAAATTAGAAATTTGACTATTTTGTATGGTTCAAGAAAACACATTTTATGCAATTAAAAACATTTTAATATCACTTCCGGTTTTACCGGAAGTGGCATCAAATTAATTTTTTTAAATATAAAATGTTAGTGAACATGAAAATTTCCGAAAAATAAAATTTATAAATAAATACTAACCATATTACCCAGTAAACATAAACGCGTAAAACCTTCGTAAAAGTTACAAAACATTATTCTTTTTAAAATAACAGTTACATATTTGGTGCTCTAAATGTGCCACACTGGAACCTCAAAATGTCCGGCTCGTGGTGGTTGTAACAGTTAAATAACATTTACGTAACATGTTCTTTTAATGATTTGAAACATTGATGTAACATAAACAGAACACACGTTCCGTTAATTAATAATAATACGTCCATAACAATTACAGAACATAAGAATCAATTACATAACATTAATGGAATATCTTATTTTTATGATTTATAAATTATAACCAATATAAAATATATGTAACTAATAATCTGTACTGCTGATGTTAAAATAAAACGAATTTAATCCATTATTCGTTCATTGTATCTATAGCAGAGATATGGAGACGTGTTTCGTCCTCATAAGAACTCATCACTCATAATAAGCATACCATACTCCTAATTCTTAATTATGGCCCGCATTTAGCAGAAATCACAACTTGAGTTGTTGCAATCGAATGATGGCTTACTTATAAAGCAAGCACCATGCATTACTTTGAGTAGAACTAGTCAGCGCCATCCAGAGTTCATTGTGGAACTACTCGGGTTAACACTTGGTAATTCCCCAATATTTATGTAACCTTGGTTATATAGCAGATGCATCACAAACGTTTGTAACAGTTACAAAACTTTTGTTATATAACAAAAAGTTCTTTACCTGTGATAAAACACTTACGTAACATCAGTTATATAACAGATACATCACAAACGAAGTATATGGTTTGTAACAGTTACAAAACTTTTGTTATGTAACAAAGTTCTTTAGTTGTGATAAAACAGTTATGTAACTGATCCCTTTGTGTTTACTGGGTATGTAAGTAATGACTACTTATAAAATTACTCTATAGAAGTTTGATTCCAAATGTCATCGGGAAAGCGTCCAATTCTATAGAGTAATATTTTATGAGGGGGCGGTAATTCGAAAACGTTTGCTCCAGGCGCAAAATTTCCCAATTGTGTCCCTGGTGGCTTTTTCTTGGGTCATTCGAGATCGTGTCATCTACGAGACTACAAGGACATACTCTTATTTTTGCATGTAAATGAAAAGGACGGAATGATGAATACCGTCTATGACACGATCTCGACCAGTCCAAGAATAAGCCACCTGCTTGTGCGAAATCCAGGCTTTGTCGAAGCCAGGGGCGGATTTGTATATGGTCTAATAGGGCCCAGACCTCCCTATTTTATTGAAGCTCCCAAAAAGCTAAAATAAAACTTTTTTTTTAAATTAAAAAATAAGTTCTAATTTTTCGGGAAAGGATCAGCTTTGTAGTACCCAGGGTCACCCAATGCCTAAATCTGCCCCTGGTCGAGGCCCCTCTCAGATCAAGGCCTCGAGCCAGTGCCAAGTGCGTCTATTGATAAGTATATCACTGTAGCTCTAGCTATGTGGTAGTACAGCCCCTGTACTGTTGGCATACTTCTTAATAAGTAAGTACATACATGTACATCTGAAATTACACTCGTAAGGTTCTAAGAGAAGGTGGCAGTGGTGGTATTCAACCAGTGCTTAGTAGAACCGTTTCTTAAAATGTTGTAGGTTGTTTGGGCGAACCGGTTATTAAAATAGCGAACCGTTTGTTGAATTATTTGAATCCCATGACTGGAAGGTGGTGCTTTTCTGCAACTCAAGAAGTATGGAGAATATGTAGTCTGTGTTGCTTTAAAATTTTGGACAATGAAAGAAATTTCTATTCGAGCATTTGAATATTTTATTTTTCTTTCTGATTTGTGCCTATCACATAAAGCTTTTGTTTCAAAAAATATGATAATCTTGGTGAAAATTTTTCGGCTTTGTATTTATCAAATACTGTATGTTAATATAAAATTATAAATTTCCTAAATGTTGTATTTAATTTTGCAGATAAAATGAGTAACCAAAACAACGCTAATTCATCACAACTGCCTATTCCTGCTATAAAGTTGTCGACAGAGCTTGATCAATCATTTGAAATAAATCATGACCCTTTTGGTTCAACAGCTGATTCCAGTGGTCGACCTTCTATTTTAGGAAAGGAGTCTCTTCAAATATTACATAACATATCATATTTGAAGGATTTCGATGTTAGCGGCCGAGACTCTTTAGGAATATTAAATTTCAATGATGTGTTAATAGGTGACAATAGTCCAAGCAATTCAAAGAATTTAACAAGTTTCTTATTAAGTGACAACTCCTCACGTGAAATAAGTCCATTAAACACAGGAATGTGCATATATGATTCCCAGTGTGAAAGAAAACCTTCTATATATTCAAGTACTTCATCTTTTAATTCAGTCAGTCTTAATGTACCCGAACCTTCACGAATTTGGTCGTTATCTTCTTTGGAAAGATCTGAATTTAATAATGGATTTATTAAAAGTCACTTATTTAATGATTCAAAATCAATTTTAAATGAAAGGATTCAAGAACAGCATTATCGTGGAAGAGTTTTAAGTTTGCCAGCAATTTTAGGAGAGATTAAAAGACGTAGTGAAGCGATTAGCAAGAGTGAAGAAAAACCTAAGAATATTGAAGAATGTAGTGACTCTTTATTAGATGAAAATGTGGATAATTTTGTAAGTTTATCTTTTTACTATTTAACTTACCGTAAACTGAGCTAACTTTCGCCCTTAAAGATAACTTTGGCCCAAATTTTGGAAAGAGATTGTTTGATTAACTGTTAGTTACCAACTTTCATTTATCACATATTCTTAGAATTTTAAATGTGTCTTTCAGTTAGTATCAGAATACTAACTGATATCCAACAGAAGATCAAACTATCTTTTTGCAAAATTTGGGCCAAAATTACCTTTAAGGGCCTAAGTTACCTCAGTTTACTGTAATTTTAATGTTAATTTTATGAATTAATTTCAGAATGATTCAGTTTTTATTGAAGCAAATTATTTGGCATCTAAAATAGCAGATGGATCAATTTTTGATAAATGTAAGTGCCTTTTAGATTTATCGTTTTATTTATTTTAAAACCTGCATCTAAGTCAACCTATTCATTAATCACAAAAGAAATTAACCTATTCATAGATTGACAACACTCTATACAGGGTGTCTCAAACCACCCGTCCCACTCTTTTATTTCGAGAAAGCGTTGTGAAATATGAGTGGAATAAAAAAAATTTCACCAAAGTAAATGCAATGAATCTCTTGGTATAATTTTTATTTTTCTGGAATGACCGCAAGTAACTTTGAAATTTCAAATGGAAACATGTGTAGAGTGTGGTATTTTTGGAAACGTCTTTTAAAAAGATACCACTTTTGTTAAAATATTTTTTAGTATTTTGAATATTTACAAAAATAAACTAATTCAATCTTATTATCCATTCACTACTTATTCACGGCAAGTAAGCTTTTCTAGGTACTACCGATTCGTTCCGGAAAATAAAAATTATATAGATTCTTTGAATTCACTTTAGTAATACATGTTTTTATTCAACAAAGTATTCTAGAAATAAATGGGGGGATGGGTGCTCTGAGACACCCTATATAAAAACAATTCAGTAAACATTTTAGCTAAGTATTAAACAATTATTGTTAAGAATAATTGTGTCGTAATAACTTAATAAAGAAAAATATTTTCAGCATGCGAAGGCGAGATTAACATCTTAGACTCAACACCGCAACCCGATTTTATCAATGATTCTGATTTAAACTTGAGCAGTGAAGAAAAATGTGACACTGAAGCAGTTTACAAAATAATTGATAAAATGTTACCACCTTCTAATGAAACTACCGAAAAATTGCCAGAACCTCCAGTTTCCAACACAATTTCTGACAAAGTAACTCACAACAGTCATACATCTGCATCTTCAGGAGGGCATGTATCCACAGATGTAAAAGACATTCTCGATCAACTGTCAAGCATAATAAATAGTGATCATAAAGATGTAGAAACAAAAACTTTGGGCCAGAATTTAATTGCCAATCTCACCAATCTACTAATTAATGAAAAGTCTTCTAGTCAAACAGAAAGTTTTGATGACTTTGAACAATCATCAAACAAAAACGTTGCAAGCGCTGAAGACTTTGGAAAAAAACGAAATACTTCCGAAGGTAGTCCGCGAGTCTTGGACTTATCACTTAAAAATAAAATAGAGAATGTTAAAGAATCAATGAGCCAATCATTTGATTCTCATGGTTCAAAAATGTCAGTTCCTAAGCTAGAAAATAATTTGCAGAAGCAAATGATAAAACTATCTGGTTCTTTAGGAAGAAGACACAGTGATGATGTTAGCAGGAATGTCTCAGTTGTCGATATGAAAGCAAAGACATCATTGTCAAGTTTTGGAAATTTTAAAACTAAGAGGTTC
Source organism: Stenus bimaculatus (assembly GCA_963971135.1). NCBI lineage: Eukaryota > Metazoa > Arthropoda > Insecta > Coleoptera > Staphylinidae > Stenus > Stenus bimaculatus. The sequence continues at coordinate 58,619,576 of OZ020180.1, forward strand.
GAGAGTACTTCTAGAAAAGGACCCTTGAAGGCTGTGGTTCCAATAAGTAAAATAGAAAATAACTCAAGTAAGTTTGATTTAAGTTGGTAAGAATTTTTATTATCACAATATTAAAATATCTTTCATATGAGCATTTTAAATCAAATTCTGGTGAAATCCTTTAAGTTTTAAATCTTTAGGGCCTGTTACATAACTTTCCCTAAACCTCTAAGGGCTGCTTGTACAATAAGCAAGGCTTGGTTAAGCTGAATTTAAACCTCTATTGAACAACTGACCCTAAATGTCATGAAATTCAAATATTAAATGATGGTTTATCTAAAGTCCTTCTGTCATAAGTGCTGCTAACTTTAACTAACATTAAAAAGAGAAGGTCCAGTCACCCATGGGCCCTGTGAACTAACCTTACCTTAATGGAAAATTTGAATATGAATATAATTTAATTTTGTTTCTATCTTTTGAAGAAAAGTGGTTTCTCAAATTTTATTAACGTTTTAGGTATTAAACAATCGGATAATAAAGTTAAGTTAAAACAAACCACACCAAAAGGTCAGAAGGAACCAATTTTTATTTCCAAAAAAACCAGCACACCTATTGAGGTAATTTCTACTATAAAAAATAAATAAATCAATTAAAACTAATATTTACACTTATATAGGACCCGAAAATTAAACCTTTAGCTCAATCTACTCCAGATAGAGAAGAAACCAATCAATTAAATGTTAGGGCTTGTTCTTCCGTGATTAGGAACAGAAAATTAACTTGCCCTATTTCACCATTAGCAAGGCAATCTAGTAGGTAAGTAAAAAACTTTCTGTCCTGCAGTTTATTTTTAAAATTTCTAAATCTAGATAACATTGTATTTAATATAATTTTCGAAATTTTCTTCTTAATTGATTGTGTAACGTGTAACATAATCCTGTGTACTTACTAAAAATAATAGGTGTATTAAATTGCCAATATAAATAAAAACTATTTTATAATTATAGAAGTCTTCGTTCTGTGGAGTTAAACAAGTCTGATTCTCTTCCTAATCTTGGGAAAAATATTCTAATGGAGACCAATAATAATAAGTCTCTAAGTAGAAGAAATTCTGTAACTGATTTTAAAAATGATCAAAAACCCATTATAAAAAGGAGCCATAGTTTGGGAAAAGAAAATTCTTTGAATTTACAAGGAGTCAAAGAAAATTCTTTATACAATAATAAGAATATAAAAAATGGTGCAGGATCGAAAAAACGAGAAAATAGAAGTTTCTTGCAAGAGAATATTCGCAGAGTTTCTGGAATTAGACCTTTTAATTTGGTAAGTTTTTAAATATGTTTTATTTAGGATCAAAAAAAACCCAAATGGGATGAGTGTAAACCTCATCAACTATTGTCTCGTATTTATAAAGCCTCGTATCGACTTAACCGCATGAAGCGAGCACGTAAAGTCTCGTATGGACTTGCAAACCCAGCAGTTGCAACACGAAACCCAAGTGGATACGTGTTTGAGTACATACAGCGGGCACGTAATGCTGCGTATACACCAAGTGAAGGAAGGGTAACGAAGGGAATCGCCGATTATTTCGCTCGTTCGTTCGCTTGTGACATTGTGTCCACACCAAGCGAGCGAAGGCGATGTTTGCTAGCAACACGGGCGGCGATGTTGAATGAGCATTCGTTAGCCCGTCCACACCGCGTTCGTTCCAAAATCTTCGCTCGCTCATTTTCCGTTGATGTACCGACACTCTGTTGAAGCACCGCGAACGCATTCGCTTTAGATCGTTCGCCTTCGGTGATGCGTACACACCAAGCGAACGCTTTCGCTTGTTAACGTTCGTTCGCTTGGTGTGTACGCGGGATAATTCGCCACACCACGCAAACCGAGTTCTGTCGGTTTATTAGCGAGCACTCAAAGGAATCTGTTGCACAAGTTGTATTTACGCTTCATCGAAAGCGAATGAGCGCAAGACAAGGGATTCGCTGTGCTCCAACCGAGCGTTGGCACATAAAGGGATAATAAGCGGTGTGGACCGGCGAGTAAATTCATTAACAGCTTTGGCGGTGTAATCAGCAAACGCAACCAAACTTCGCTATCGTAACGGTAGTGAACAAGAATGTCTGTGATTTCCTTCGCTTGCCTTCGTTCGCTTAGTGTATATCCAGCATTAAGATAAAAATACAAAGGCGCAGGTTACCCGTGTTTCGTGCGCGTTCAGTTCGCGCTTGCTGCGCGAAAATCACAACGGTTCGTAGGGTGCGGGCCAAAATACCAGGACAGAGGTGCTAAAGTTTGGAAACTGCTTAATATTTTTCTTTCATATTTGGTTTTAGAAAATCGCTCGGACAGGTCGATTTTTATTTTAAAAATGACATCTTTTGATATAAAAACTTAGTTGATGAGGTCATGTAGATAGCATAATGACATCATGATATTTTTTTTAATATCAGCCCACAATTTTTTTCTTCTTTTCGATAGTTCTTTTAAAAGGGGTTTACTCGTTTTGCATGCAACGTTTTATTGAGAAAGACCGCAAAGTTCAAGAAGAGGTGGTAATAGTAAGAAGCTTCAAGTATCATGTTTAGATAACCAATCAAATCGCAGAATATATTACTTTTAAATTCTTGATAGGTGGCGTCTCATTTTGCACACTTGGTTAGAAAAAGTTACTCTCTTCTTTTCTAAATTTGAAGAACATGGATACGTATTAAAGGAAACCGAACCGAACAGCGAAGTTTGTACATGTTTTGGTTGTAATTGCAGGTCTTAATGATGTATTTTTTCTGGAAATAGCAGGCCCAATTAATACCAGCAGCTTTTCAAAATCCGTGTTGGTCATTCGGAAGAAATTTCTGAAACCAATATCGCACCGGCATTCTAAATTTAGCTCGTCCCTTTCATCCAAAACTAAGTCCTTCATAAAATCACTTTTACTCAGTGGTTTAGTGGGGCCGGAACGGCGTTCCGGTACTTTTTTAGAGAAGACGGAACGCGTTCCGGTACTTTTTTTCCAGAAATATTGGTTTCTTTTAATATCTTTTTACACTTAAAATTTTTAGAACAAATATGTAAAAGATTAAAAATTAAAAGGATCTTATTCCTTATTCACCGAACGTTCAAACGTTAAACTCGCATATCTAAAAAAAAGAAGATGCCAACATTCATGACGTCATCAATAAATTTTTGACTCGTTCATAAAACCATATACAGAGTGATTCAGAACCCAACCCATCTGTCTCGTGAACGTGTTAACGCAGATGACTGAAATAAAAAGAAATTATTAGCAAAATGAAACTATAGAGTCCATTGGTGAACTTATTATTATTATCCGGAATAACCCGGAACTATCCGGAAGTAACTTTGATTTTTTAAATGGCAACATAGCTCGAGTTTGGTATTGTTCGATGGGTCTTTTAAAAATAAACAACTTTTACTAAAATATTTTTTTATTAATTTGCATATTTACAATTTTATACAGGGTGATGATAAAGTTCCGAAAACAAAAATCATATCAGCCGTTTTTAATTTTAGTTTTTAAAATCCCACATTTGGGTATAAAAAATATTAGCGGGGTCACTAGTGATTTCACAATGACGTTGTCATCGATTTTTTTGAATGAAACCTTCTACTTGATACTAAATTTATCGAAAATTTCAATTAAAATTTTCGTTTATTTTTTTTGAAGTAAAAAGTTTTTTTTAATGATTAACTTTATGAATACCTATAAAAAACGACTGAAAACAGTAGAAGTTTTCATTTAAAAAATCGGCGAGGATGTCATTGCAAAATTACCAGTGACGTCATTAATATTTGTTATATGTATCAAAAGATTAAAAACTGAAAATGATCTGTCCGGATGTTTTTTTCAAAAAAAATTAAATGCGGTAGTTCCGAACTTTATCATCACGCTGTATAAAGTTGTAAATATGCAAATTTATAAGTTTATCTCACGGGATTGAATTGTGATTGGACCGAATACAAGATTGTTCAATCATGTAAATAACGCGTTTAGCTCATTTGAGGCCGGATTTTGTTTTGTTGGCGAGTTTTATGAACTCATTGTTCTCTTCGCCTAAATGATGATGTCTTGGTGAGTTTTAAAATCCGCCGTAGAATCAAAATCGCACCTTTGGAATGGATTGGACTTTTTCAATCCGAGGTTAAAAGTTACAAACTAAAGAGCAAATTGCTAAAAATGGCCTTTTTCCATTTTCGTGATTAATGCCCCTTTTCACCGACTTTGCCTCAACAAATATCTAACTAACCATTACCTACATCTAAGCAACACCTAACGTTTTTTGAAGTATATTTTAAGTTGCTGGGTATTTTTTATTAAACGTTGGTGAAAACCAATTTTATGTTAGGTAATACTTTTCCCCGTTTAGGCAAAGCCTACGTTTTAAGTATCGTTGTTGAAAACGGCCTTAAAAGTCCCCCTTTTCAACTAAATTTAGTGGGTAAAGCATGTCTTTTAATCACAAGTGAGCTAAAATCTTTTGCCCAATCAAATGTGTCGAAAAAAGTGCAATGCTGGTTGCATAAAAACGCATACAAAAAACGTCAATTATAAATTTAAAAAAAAATAAAGATATTTCAAAGAAAATATAGTTAAATAAGTTGTAACAAATTCTTAATTTAAATGTTAAGTGCATAAAACTAAAACATGTAATAATGTTTAAAAATTTTATTCTAACAAGTAACAATTTTGTGTTACAATTTAATTAATATAAAAATGGAAACCTCATATTTTGGAAATGGCAAATAATAGGTTGACAATAAAATTTTCAAAAAATTAGAAAATGTATTTAAGCTAAATATTTATTATTTTAACGAAAATGAAGAAAAAATCAGGTTCGTTTGATTGGGACCTATCGGCTCGGGCGTCCTAGAATCAAACTCATGATAAAATCATACACTTTGGTCACTTGTACTAAAAATAGTTATTTTCTCCTTTTTATAATGTTATTGTGTGGTCTATGCTCTATTGTTTTGAATTTTCTTGAAGTCAGTTAAAGTGGTTAGTTTAATTTTAATGAACTAACAAACATTACTTAACGGAGGAATAACAAATTTTGCAAGTGACTGTCTGGCAATATGACAAAATAATTTTCTAGTAACTGTTTGTCAAATCAATCACGTTTCATTCGATCTAGATTCTTAAGTCCAATCCCACGATTTTATAGGATTGGATAATCCAAAAAGTGAATCCAATCCGTCGTATAAATTTCGAAAAAAAAATGTAGACTGAGCCAATTCAATTTCGCGAGATAAACGTAATGAATAAAAAATATTTTAGTAAAACTTGTTTCTCGTTTTTGACCCATCAAACTGAACCTATTTTGCCATTTAAAAAAGTTACTTCCGGATAGTTCCGGGTTATTCCGGATAATAATAATAAGTTCACCAATGGATCCTTTAGATTTACTTTGGTAATAATTTTTTTTATTTCAGTCATCCAAAATAACGCGTTCTCGAGATAAATTGGTGGGAGTGAATCACCCTGTATAATAAAGCATGCCTTATTTTTATTAATAATAATTGTTTTAGATGGCTACGTTAAAGAAGTCCACAAAGGAGTCCGTCAAATAATTTTATTGCCCCTGGTGTATTTTATTCTGTGATAAATATAGCAAAAGCTAAAGCGCAATTGTTGTCAAAAATCTAAGATTTATTTAGGATTTATAAAACCAGCCCCAATTTATGTCTTTAATGTTTAAGCAGTTATTTTGAAACGGATATTTAGTATTTTGTTGTTAGTAAATTAATTAATAGGCTGTGTTGATTGTAGTCTTTATGTAATAAAGCTGAAGTAATATTAAATATTGTAATGAAAAAACAAATATTTGTAATAATTTATGCATTTGTAGTAATTTATCAATAAAGTATTTTTTTAAATTATTGTCTTGTTATTTTTTTGATGTTTTTTAATTTATGAAAATAATAAACAACAATAAAATTATGTGGTTTGTGTGTACCTTTTCAATATTTCGACAACTCTTTAGTAGGTAGGTATGGAAATAAATTTTATTTAAATTAAATTTATGCAATTTTAACTGAATTTGTAAGTTGAATTGGTTCTTTATTATAAAACAGTTTCCCTAAATAATTTTAAGCAGTTTTTCATTAATAAATGCTTGATAATAAGAGTGGTTGTCCAAAAATTAATGACGTGCTTATGAAATCACTTTTTTTAATTAAAGCATTCGTCGATTTTATTTGAACTTTATTTCAGAGCTTCAATAATTATTGCACACCTTTTTTATTTAGAACGGAATCGTGACAATCGATGAAAACAGTAAAAAAAATCAAAACAAAACCAACACAAGTTTTTAAATTGCATTATAATTGATGTTTGTAAACACTTTTCTTTCATTAATTTTTCCTTAATTGGATTTTTTATTGTACAATCATTTTCTGTTTTATTGTAGTAAGTGTATTTATTTGAGAAAATTTAATTTTAGAAACGATTTCAATTGGGATGGATTATCAGAAATGCGATATACACAGGTGTTTTTAAATTTAAACCTTTATGATTTTATTTTTATTTCAAGTAGGTAATTAAATTATATGAATATTTTAAGTCAAGGAAAAATATTTTAATTTTCTACCAGTAGTAATTAAAGTCAACAGGTGTGAAATTCCTAAAAGTTTTGGCTTTGGTGACTTGTTTGAAATTTTAGAAGGCTTTTTATTTTTTGTTATCGTAAGGCGCCTGGAATTTTTATTCTCGCAGACGAGAAAAACTACAAAGAGCGGAAACTCGGGAACTTGAAAAATAAAAGTTTTGGTCTCGAAGCTTTTACTGATTAATTTCTAAATGGATTGTGTTTGAGGTTTTAAAAATATAAAATATACGTAATCAAACTAAAGAAAACATAAATTCACGGCTTATACAAACACCTTCTTTCACTTTGAAATTCGTGGCTCGATAGTGCATGTCAGTGGGTAAACGCACACTCCTAGATTCAATATAAAGAGCTAGAAGACCTTCGAAGCAAACACATTTTTTACACACACCAATACTTCAAACAAAAAATGTGGAGTTCCAAGACGATTTTTAAAAGGAAAATCTAAGTGTTTAACCCGCTAATAATAAATTTATAAAATCAAATTAAATTATTATTTTGATGGATTGTTTCTTAAATTAAAAGTGTAAAGACTTGAGTTATGTATGCACGAAATGTTTATACAAGCACGCGTTAAATATTTTCATCAATTAATAATATTTTCTGACAGTAATGAACGAATAAATCATGTTAACAATTGTCAATATGACAAGAACAAGCAAAAATTTAAATATATGTAATTTAAATCGTCATATACACACATCTAATTTTAGCTATAGTGCTGTTGAAAAATAAACGTCGATATTTCATTTCTAGGGCGTAATGCATGTATAGTGTCCTACACCATTGGCTGTTTATTGTATCAAAACATTATTTTCAGTTAAAGTCAAGTTTTACTATTTTTAAAGCCTGTAAGAGGGTAGAGGATACAATTTAAATTATATTTTGATTAACGTCTGTAAACTGTAAATATATTAATTAGTATAAAAAACAGCATGCATATATGAACTTTGGACCAGATTTAAATACATATGTACATGGCTCTTGGAATTATTTAAACGTTACCAATGACGATTTATAAAAATAGCCTGTGGAGATGGAAGTTTTTAAAAATTAAAAATTATGACAAGATAAATATTAATTTAGGGTGTGAACATTACCCATGTTGTAATGCTCACGATTCATTGAGATGATCCTCACTCACCGTTCTTTCATTCCTGGCCTTAGCGAATAAACGACCCTTGCTAATTTTTCATATTTCAAGTATCTCTGCACTCAGCTGTATCCCTGAATGTAGTAAAGAAAAAATCATGTAAGAGCGAACGGCCAAACACAGATCACATTGCAGCAAAATTAAATTGTTATGATTCTTGAGCAAGGAGCCATGTTATGTTTACTCTCATTTAAACCAATGCGTTTGCTTTTTCATTCGATCAGTGAGGATCATCTCAATGAGTCGTTAGCATTGCTAAAATTACATGTACAACATGCTGCACCGAAAACTGGTACACAAAAGAAAGGCAAGGGCAGCCAATAAGCAGACGCTTTCGTGCGGCTAGGAACATCCCTTAATCTCTCCCCACCTTTAGTTGGTGGTGGGATTAACCAGGCACTCCCTGACTTTGCGATTCAAACAACTTTACGTAGAATTCTACCTGACTACCTTTACTCACAATGCGATGCGAGTTGGAAACGCACAGTCAGGGATTGTCTAGCCATTCCCACTTAACTACTGAATAGCGGTGGGCGAGACTTGGGTATACTCAAGCCGCACGAAAGCTTCTTATTGGCCCTAGCATTTCTTTTATGTACCAGTTTTCGGTGAAGCATATTGTACATACCCTTAGGATAACAATATTTTATTCACAAGTGAAAAATGGATAACTGAAATATGAAGTAAAAGGAAATATAACTGCTATTATTCCAACGAATTGACCAAATACTTAAAAAATGATTGGTATTTTCTATCTTATGGTGCATTTCTGTGCAAAACTGTAGGAAATCCTGAAAACGTCTCATAAAGCAAATTTTACTAGACACTGTGTATTTTGAAAATCGTCACAATACAATTGAATACTTAATTGTTTTTGTATTAAACTTGTAAAAAAGATTAAAATAACTATAATTTGGACGATGAAGGGAAAACTTAGTGTCTTTAGTATTTATCAGTGACTTTTTGGGTTTTGGCACGTTTCCTTATTCATTTCTTTGCCAAATTTTCGAATGGGTAAATCCATTAATTTATTTAAACAAGGAAATGAATTAGTACATTTACTGGCAAAAGATAATGAACGCGAACAAATTTATGAATAAAACAGGTTTTATAAATAATCAACAAATTTTAAATGCTCACTATACTAATTATTATTAATAATTATAAAGTTCATTGATATAATACACTTCCTCCTTCACAATTTCTTTCCGGACATGTACGAAAGTCCTTAATCATCCTGACGTTTCTAATTTTATATACGCTCATTTTCCCTATTAAGAGACTTAATAATACATTTGAAGCAGTAATTTTTTATAAAAAATATACGCCTTTAATAAGAGTCGTGTTAAGAATTTATTTGTGCGCTTTCAAACAGTCCTTTTAATATTCAAAGACATTAATTTTGTTCCTACTCAAACTCCTTCTTCTTGGAATAAATTATAATACTCTCATCCATATTTTCTTGTTTTAAGTTTTAAGTAAATACGGAGTGTTACAATTTGTATATTTTAATGCAAATAATAATTAAAAGCATACTCCATAAATTTAAGTGTAGGTTTCTAAATTTTGTTTTCTGTACAGGATGCGTTAATATAAAAGTAAAACTCTAATAGGAAATGCATTAAAAAATCGATAAGGGATATGATCTAGGATTTTTAAGCCCATTTTCGCCAACGATACTTAAAACTTTTCACTTCACGAACGTTTGCTTATAGAGGAATTTAATAGGAAATACCTAGCAACTTAGGCGTTGCTTTAAATGTCAAATAAAACGGGTAAAAATAATTATTTTGGGGAGTACAACGTAGTAGTTTTGTTTAGAGGTTTTAAAAGATAATAATTATGGTATTTCCATGTAAACAAACATCATACGATAGTCAAAATCGTCTTTTTTTAAAGTTCCTTACCCAGAAATATTTATACAATTGGAGATTTTAACCAAGCGACGATTTTTCCATGGAAATACCACAATAAATTCTCTTTTAAATATGAAAACAGTTCGATTTTCTTATGATTAAACTTAAATAACTTTGTTGGAAAGATAAATAGAAAAAAATTCTAACGCTTTTTTGTTTCAAATATTATATAGAATATGTGTACGATTTTTTACATCTCATTATAAATCAACCTGTTATATTCGAATATTATTAATTTTTATTGGCAATCCTCAAATAATTCTATTAATGTATTGTAAAATCATACCTATCAAATAATTTCCATTAATATTAAATTGATAAATGTAATTAACTTAATTTCTCTGCTTCCGATTAATATTAGCTGTATTAATTTTGTGAATTTTGATGCGTTGGACATTATAGAACTCCGTTATTTTGTAACAATAATTAAATGTAATGTAAATCATTTAAAGTAATTATAAATAGTTGTACATACATAAAAACATGCATAGTTAATTTTTTTCATTAATCTGAGAAACGTTTATTTTTTAATTGCATCCAATTAATGGTTTGTATGCATATGTATTTTAGTTTAAGTAAAAATACCCAGTTCATCTTTGCTTTGTAAAGCTTTTCCGGATAATACTTTATAAGTCAAAAATGCTTAGTTTCACTTCTTCTATCACCACAAAAAATTCTCACAGTTATTCAGGGACACCCTGTATAAAATTAGATTACGTGGAGTTTATATAAAACGTATATTAATAGGTAGACATCATAATTCCATATGTGTTTTAAATAAAATTTATTTACTTAATATATGTATGTAAATTTTTATTTAACGTAAGCAAATTCTTTGTATTCTACATACATGCTATATAAATATTACGGAAATGTTTACTGGGTACTGAGAATGTACTCCCTACTTTCTATATGTTTTTTTAGTGTTACAAATATGGGCGAAACTTGCTACTGTTGTACTTGCTACTTGCTACTGCTGTACGAACCTCATATTTTTTAAAGTTCGAAATTTTCATTCAAAAGTTAGAACTTTGAAATAGTTTGAACCGAGCTAATACTAATGCAAAAGTTCGAAAAATGTTCGGGTTCGAAAAAAATTCGGGTACGGAAAAATTTCGAGTTCGAAAAAAGTTCGAGTTCAGAAAAAGTTTCGGTTCGGAAAAAAGTCGAGTTCGCAAAAAGTTCGGATTCGAAAAAACTTCGAGTTTGAAAGAAATTCGAGGCCAAAAAAAGTCCCATAATATTAAATTTCGGCCACAGGCCGAACTCGGGCATTGAGTGCAACATATACCGGGTGTCCACGAAACTAGGGCCACCCCTTCCTTTATTTTTGAAAATAAAAATTTTAAATTTTACCATGTTAAATGGTATAAGAAAATGCCCTATTTTTTAGTTATTATTAAAAATTGGTTAGTTGTAAGTATGACTGTGACAAAAAAATATTTCTGAAGGACGATTTAGAAGTAATTTCTTTAATTTCTGCCAGAGGGTAAAAATGGAGAATGTACAAAAAAATATAATGATCTAAAAGTACCTTAACTTTGGACCCCTCTAATTAATTTTGTGCTAGGTTGTAGAAGGTAACTCTCTGGCAGGATGTAGTCTAATAAATTTAGATCTGAAAAAAAATTGAAAATCTAACGAGGGAAACTTGAGTTATGACTGCAGAACTAATGCTCGATTTCATGATTTTTCACAATGTTTCTTCCCAAACTCGCGCGCCCTCTAGGGATTCGCATTACTTATCAGTGATTCGCTGATAATTTGCAAAGAAGCTCCAGAAAAGTGGGATGGATTTTCTATTCCCTGTTATTATCTCCGACGGAAAATTTTTATCTCGGGCGTCTAGGAAGATGCTCTTAAATAATTTAAATAAGTAAAATAAATTGTAAATTATTAAATTCATTCGGGCGTTTTTGAAAAACTAATTTCTATAATTTTTAAAATGCGTTTTTTTGTAAATATCAAATGGCATGATAGTGAGGCCATCGAACCTTATCGAATTCTAACTTTGTCGACTTCGATCTTTATCCAATTCGAACTTTATCGAGTTCGAACTTATTAAAGTTCGACCGTTTATTATTATGTCGAATGGGTTCGAACAGTTCGAACCTCAAAAAGTTCGGGTTCGGTGAACAGCACTACTTGCTACTGGTCGTAGAGCAAAGCTTTTTATTTCTTAGTAATCAGCAGGTCAAAATCTATAAATACAGGGTGGGGCGGAATGGAAGGTCGTTTTTGAAACGGTAATAAGTCGGTTGTTTTTTAAGTAAGAGAAGCATCAATTACAAAAAATTAAAATTTAGATTTAACATTGAAAAAGCAAAATTGTGTTTTAAAAATGATATCAGGTAGATGACGTCCGTTTTCTGTAATGCTATAATCGTTCTTCAATGTTCCGCATCACCCAGGTGTTTTTTATGGGGGCACCTAGAAAGGTGAAGGTCTACATCGATAAATCTAAAAATCTGCAAGAGTTGAAAAAAGCAAACAAAATAGAATTGAAATCGACTTGTGTGAGAGGTTGTACGGAACTTTAAGTAACGAGTACATACAGCAGTTCATTGCAGAAATCGGACTGATATCATTTTCAGAACACAATACATTTTTTTCAGTGTTAAATGGTAACATCTAAGATTTAATATTTCGTAATTATTTTTTTAAGTTAAAAACCGGCTGATTTATACTCAATTCAAACACCCCCTTCCATTCCGCCCCACCCTATATAACCTTCAGCGTAGTTTAACAATATGAACCTCTTCTTTCATACTTATATTACGTAAAAACATTCCCCTGGGGTTAGAAACCAGACCAAAATCGAGAAATAGAGAAAAAGTGATGGTCTAGTTTTTTTAGTTTTGGAGCTACATCGTTTTGAATTTTAGGTCATCGATTTTTGTTAAAAACCACAAAAATGCCAATTACATTATAACTAATGTGCGTAAAAACATTATTATTAGAAAACTAAAACCAACCTCTATCAATTGTTAACACAAAATAATACAATAATAGGTTTTTAAATTTTGAAAAAAAAAATGACAAAGAAAAAAATTTAAAAAAATGTTTTTCCCATTACCCATTACGGTTATCTTTTTTTAATTTTTTTGCGAAAATTTTCAAATCGTAGCTCTCCTTTACTTACTAAAGCGTTTTGAAGTTTTTCTATGAGAAGTAGTCTTGAATGAATTTTCAAATCTCAACGCACTTTGGTTAAAATGGTACGCGCTCGATCCGAAATCTGATTTTTTTATTAACCAAAAATTCAAATTGGAATTGCACCGAGCCCTTCATTTAGTGTTTTTGCGATATTTGACCAAAATTGGTGACTCAAAATTCAAAATACCGTAACACCAAAACTAAAAAAGGTAGACCTGCACTTTGTTTTCTCTATTAAATTTTCTGAACCACGATCGGATGTATGTATGTATGTAATGTGAGCATGAAAGAAGAAGTTTATATTGTTGAAGTTCGTTGAAGGTTAGGTATATTATTTTGACCTAAAATTTAAATAAAGTAAAAGCATTAAAATGAGAAGTGGCACAATTCAAAGTAAAAGACAATAATAATTTATAATAAATATATACTACTTCTATACTAAATTTAAAATTAGGAAAAATGTAAAAACTTTATTAAATTATTTATTTAGCAATAGATATATTCATAGGATGTATACCTATGTTGGCAATTTACATAAACACCAGCTTAATAATCCTCCTCCACGCATTTTTATTGCTATTAAAATTTGCATTATAAAGCACGGGTATATGTTTACTAAGCTTTTCATTTAAAAAAGCAAATAATTGAAAAACAACTATATCAAAATATTTTGCCTATTATCTTTTAAATAATAGTAATAAATTACAAACAAAAGTTTACGAATACTGGGTGTTTCTTCCAGAATTTTATGGTAAAATACAAGAATACATTTATTTGCTAAATTGGTCTATTTATGAAACGCCAGGGTGTTTTTAATGATGATTGCCTCAAATTTTTACAAAACCTTACTCTTGGCAATTGCCATTAGATAAAATTGTGAAAATTCAATAGAAAGTTTTTTCACGACGCCACTGCCAATAATAAAATTAAAAATTTAGTTAGTTCTTTTAAAAAATTTGCTCCCTTAATTTTTTTGGTATCTTTTGGCGTTTAGATGTAGAGACATAATGAACATACAGCGCGTTGCAGCGTCATGTAATTGTTCAAATGCGCACAAATAACACCTGCAGCATATACAGGGTGTCTCACGGGACGTTAGATTGCATTGGCATACATATTTGTTACTATTAGAGATAGAAAGTCGTTTAAATGGACAAAATAGTAGAGTTGAGATTTGTTCGTATGTTCATAATTCGTTGAAAAACAGTTGAATTTCACATTGTTTCTTTTCTATGTTAAGAAAACAAGAACATGCGATTTTTGAAGTATGCCTGCAACTCATCATTTTGGGTCGTTCCAAAAAGTTTTTTTACATTATACTTTTACTTTTATTGGATACAAATCGACTTCATCCTTATGGCAGCCATATTGGATTTACTCATACTTAGAATCAGTGTTTTTTCTGAGTAATTTGGTGTATCATATGTAGTATTTTAAGAAAAGTAGGAAATAGGAATGACTTAATTTCGTTTAAAATTTTACAAATGGTATACCAAATTACTTACGAGAAAACACTGATTCCAAATATGTGTAACGCCGCCATAAATATTATAAATTTGGTTCATTTGCTGTATATCCATTGACGAACAACAATTACTGAATTATATCCGAAAAGTAAAAAAAAACGAAGATGTTTGTATTTGTATTAATAAAACGTTCTTGTCCTTATTTAACATTAACTTATGGTTAATAGAAGGACTAACTGGGTTTACCTCAATAGACCGAATCCCGAATCCCTAAAGGCTGAAAGGACCAAAAACCGAATAGGACAAAAGGTTGAATGGCAAAAGGCCGACATGGACAAAAGGCCGACGTAAAAACAAATGCCGAAGGAAAGAAGGTCGAAAAGGAAGAAAGGCTGAGGCTAACAAAAGACCGTAGGAGAAATGACCGAATGAAAATAGGCTGACCTGGACAATACACCGAAAGATAAAAGGTCGAAAGAAAAAAGGCCGAAAGATGTTATTCCAAATTTGGACAGTATAATGTAAACTGTTTTGGAAATAATTGTGTAAAAACTCACTTTTTGACAGAACTTTTAAAGGGCAGTAACTCCTTTATAAATAGAGTTTTACTAAGATGCTTTTTATCAATCGGCTTATTTTCACCTCTAATATCACCTCTAATATCACCTCTTAAAAAGTTAACGGGTGAACCGTAAAGGTGCGTTTTGCATGCGACGGAAATGTTCCATCGCGGACGACGAAATAGCCGAGCGGAATACTTTGCTTAGAAACGTGCAGGATAGTGGCAGCATAAACGACACGTTGCTAAGAAAAGTATTCCGCTCCGCGATTTCGTCGTCCGCGACGAAACATTTCGGTTGCTAGCAAAACACACCTCAAAGGTGCGTTTTGCAAGCGGCAGAAATATTCCGTCGCGGACGACGAAATATCCCAGCGGAATTCTTTGCTTAGCAACGTGCAGCAAATAAGTGTGAATAAGCGTAAACGATACATTGCTAAGCAAAATATATCGCTCGGCGATTTCGTCGTCCGCAACGGAAAATTTCCGTCGCTAGCAAAACACACCTTAAATACCCTGTAAACCTAGAAATCTTTTTGTATTAAATTAGGTATTTACTTTTTTATTTATTTTACTTATGTCAAAATATGAAACTAATAAATGAACAAAAAATTATTCGTCTTTTTCGCCTTATACTTTTCTTATTTAAAGACTTTTATATACAAAATAATTTGCCAAACGACCTAATTCAATGAGTTTTACGTCCTGTCATAAAAACATCGACTTCAAAATTAGCCTGTTCCTGGCTTAGCCTGGGTGGGTTAGGTGTCTCACCCTTAGTTGAGTCACCCAAATTGAAAGATGAAAATATTTCCAAAACTAAGGATTTTATGAAAAAAAATTTCAAATAAACATTTATTTTCAAAGAAGAAACGGATTGAACATTTTTTTAATTTTGTGCACATCAGCTTGAATTATCGGTCTTTTGTCTGGTTCGACATTTTATCGATCGGCCATTTGTCCATGTCGGCCTCTTCTAGGTCGACCTTTTGTCCGCGTCGGGCTTTTTCAAGTCGGCCTTTTACCGTTCGGCCTTTTTTCCATGTCTGCTTTTTACAACAACACAAAAAGTTACAGCCATATTTTGAATATCATATGAATTCCCATATCGACTTCGTAATAAATTTAATACTTATAATAATAATTTTTATGAAATGAGAATATTCCATGTTCAAAAACTTAAAGTTGATTCAAGTAAACTGAATCAAGAAGCCTTAATTAACCATAAATTATAATGCTTCTCCATTCACTTGACTGAAAAGGGGCCACCAAACTAATAATAGAAATTTGAAACTAAAAATAATATTGTTTGATCAAAAATATAAATATACCCTTTTGCTACAAAATTTTATTTTACTACTTCCAATGCAGTTCAATAAAATCAATGTGAGCTGCTCCGGGCAGAACGTCGTTCTTCCATCAGTGTCTTTTAAAATTTTAAATTTGGGGATGCAATGTTAAAATAATGTTGAACCTAAATTACTTAAAAACATTAATATAGCACTAACTGAACACATCGGTGCCCTTCATTTCTCTTCAATTATTAATATATTTTTCTAATTTGTTTAAAAGGTATAAATATAAAGTTTATTTTTTATTTTATTTGTAGAACTACGCAGCTACTTGGAAGAACGAATATCCATCCTTATCGCGGATGTTAGGATAAGAGATATCTAGAGCATGCAGCATGAATGTACGTAATAAGATACTGACAAAATTGAGGTGTACGTAACGGAGTTTTCAAGTTAAGACCTTATCACAAAATGCTAAAATTTATATACTAGATACGTAAGAATCAAGCCCAATCTTATTTCACAATATTGTATTCAAGATTGCATCTGAAAATTATAATAATGCAAGTTTTTAAATAAAAAAATTACCTTTTAAATACATCAGCAAGACTAGACTGTTGACTGTTTAAAATTGGTTTCATGCATAAAGTTGTAGCGTGAATCTGATGTACTATTTACTAAGAAATAGGTTTACAGAAACCCCGTCGATACAAAGCTTTAAAGCTTCCTGATTAATATGTCAAATACTATATAAGCTACATGGACTCGAACATTTTCTTTCATTCTAAAATTAAATTTAAAATGGTACGATCATCTTGTCAGTATAACAAGAAAATATTAAGAAGCAAACTAAATTTTAGCGTACAGAAATATATTAATTTTACTATTTTCTTGTATCAATAAAAATAACTATAGATATGTGATATACAGGATGCATCAATTTATTTTCACCCTGTATAATATCAATTTGGAGAAAAGTATTTATTCAAATTCAGATTGATACACAATTAAAATAATTGTTTATTGATTTTTAATCCATAATAATCAGAACTGAAAGTTGAATTTTAATTTTCAAACTATTCATTTTAAATCGAGCCACATATTAACTATAAATACATAAGGTTCCACCAAAAACTTCACCAGCCAGAGGTCGGAGGTGGAAGTCTGTAACCCTAACCAGTTGATCTCGGTTGTCAAATTTTCACGAGTCGTTAGTAACGAGTTTTTGGTAGTCTGTAATTCCTACCGACTTACGAAACGGGACGAAATTGCAACCGACTAGACTTACAACGTTGCCGTCATTATTTTATGAAATGAAGTTCAAGGTGGTTTTTTTAATAAGAACAATAAACTATATAGTATATAGTCTTTGTAAATGCCTTGTTCCAGTTTTAAAAAAGAGGTGCTACAGCTCTTCAATATGCCAGTTAATTTACAAGCTTACAGATTATCAGATGCACGAGTAATACGTTTTGCCTTTATAATACCTATTTCATAGAATTATTCACATTCAATAAAGTTTTGTTGGAGGAAATTATCAATTTAATAGAACCGCTGCGGCGTTCTGTTATTTGAATTTGTAGCTTAAATTGACATTTTTCATAGTACCTATAATTCTTCAATATGGTTAGAAAATTGAAATGCGCATCCAAAACAATGTATCTATATGCTTCAGTTATGCTGTAGCACAGATAGGGTGGAAAGTAATTTCTCAATTTCAACGATTTTTCGGAGAATTAACGATATGCGAAAGTGTTTTTTCGCTTCAAAGCTGGTGATACCAACTTAGACGACAAGTCAGGAAGAGGTCGATCTTCAGATTTTGCTATCTAGGTCCTTCTAGCGGTTATGGAAGAGGACAAACGTTGCACCTCTAGAACACGGGCTGAGAACTTAAATATCGATCATTTCTCATCTCTGTAAATTCGGCAAGGTGTGGAAATTAACTGGATTTTCCCGCACAAGCTTATTCATACAACGACATGGCCCAAAGAGTTCGAATTTTTACCGATTTGCTCCAGAAAAAACAGCGAATAATTATCATTCCTCAACCTAATTGATTTTTGATGTGAATTGTAAGGGTACGTTTATAGTAATAATGAAAGAGCAATAAAGTCATGCATAGAGCAATGAAGTAAAGCAATAAAGCAAAGCATGCCCGGCCATACTGAAAAACACGACCGGTGATGAACGCTGAAAATATTCCGTGATAAATGTAAAAGCAATTATATAATTTAGTATTAATTATAGGGTAGTGCATTGAAAATAATTATTTCTATGTAATTACTCTCGTACTTTAAATTCTATTTTATTAGAATAGGTTAGGGGATTGGAAATAAATAAGAGATATAAAATTTTCTATGCCCCGAACGTATTCAAATTTTAAATTTGTAGTACGATATAATTATTATAAGGATAATAGTTTATTTTAAATTATTAGCTAAGTAAATTTAATTAAAAATCCGAAGAATTGCAACCGCGTGCTGCCGGCCGACCAATCAGAGACCTCCGCACAGTGATCACAGTCATGATAAAGCAAACAATAAAGCAAACCGATTTGCTTTATGAAAATGCATCATTGATCGTGCTGCATCACTATGCGCGCTCGTATTTGAAATACATTGGTTTGCTTTTTGAGCATTGCTCTACTACTTGCTTTACGAAAAGACTACTAAATAGATAGGTCTTCTTGGCTGCATGGTAAAATTGTAAATTGTAAGCTGCAATCTTCATTTGTATGCCTAGATTAAATACTACATCATAATTTCATCAGGATTTTTTTGTAAATAAATTTACTCATTTTTCCATATCATTTATATGCCTTCCAACAAGTTTATAATTTTCTTTTAGTAATTTTTATTATTATTTACGTTAACGACGCTTCAAACACGGTTGCCTCCCCCCAAACGACTGAAACTCGTTATCAAAAATACGTTACTAACGAGACTTTAGCTTACAGACTACCATTTTTGTCAATCTCGGTTAGGAACGAAACCAATGACGTCAAAACAAACAAATAATGACGTGCTAACGGGTAAAGTCGAGACGTTAGCTGTTACAGACTTCCACCTCCGAGGTATGTATTTATTATTATACATTCTTTTCTTGTTCTTTTCCTTTTCGTTTTCATTTTGTTTACGTTGTTTACATATTTTATGTATCTATAGGGTGTACAAAAAGTTCACCAACGCCCGTTTATTTTTTAAATGAAGTATTTTTGAAAAAAATGTTTCAAATAAAAGTTGTACGATTCTTAGTGAGTCATTATCTGGAAATATTGCCCTTGACCTTGAAAACCTAGATGAAGGTCAGGCGATAATCACTTATATTGAGCATACATTTTTATTTTTCTAAAGTAAATAGTTTGACAGCTTCAAGAGTATAAATTGTCAATACATAAAGTTCGGCAACGCTGCTTTATTTTGGAAATTAAGCATTTTACAGAAAACTGTTTCAAATAAAACTTTAGACCGGAAGCTCTCGACATTTTTGGTCTCCGATTTCATACAGCATGCCTTTAGGAGGAGGTAATATTTACCCTATAAGAACAAAGAAAAGCGGGTACTAAACCCCTGCACGCTTTCCGATCATATGGAAAATTGCATTTCCATTTTCACAAAAAATTGGTGTTTTTCTCTGATTTAATATTGCATGCCCTTTTAGCAAAAGATAGTTAAAATAAATTTAAGTCTTGAAAATCGTAGGCATACGATTCGCACGGTCGGGTCGCAAAGGGCACAAATGGTCATGTGATCTTGTAATAAAAAAATATTATTTTCCGCGTTTTCATACTGCATGCCAATGAAAATAATTAAAGTATGTGTCATAAAACCCCCATTAAAAAATTGGCATGCGCCCTTCGTTGGCTCATGGGTGGAAATTTAGGAAAAGTTATGTGGAATGACAGTTTTAAACTGATGATGACGCACTTTTTAGAAATATTGCTATGACCTAGAACAGCAAGTTGAAGTTTAGGCGATAATAACCCATTTTTATTGCGTATTATTAAAGCTTATTTTTAGAGGAAAATATTTTTTTATTTTAAATAGTTTAGAAGTTACAAGAGATTAAAGTTTTAATAGGTAGTTCGGCAACGCCGCACCGAGTCATTTTTTATATATGAATATTTTTACGTTGTTTTGGGGTATAGAACTAGTTCGCCTCCACGCGGTGCACCCTGGATAACGCTAAATGAACTAGTATTGTTTCTGGTTGGAAAATAATAGATATTGAGTATTTTTATTACAGGCACATACAATACCCTCTACATATGGGGTACCAAAATAATCATTATAAAATCCTCTTTTTAAAAAGCCGAACGACCCTATGTCGGGTCATTCGACCAATTATGTCAAAAGTAAGATATTTGCAAAAATAAAATAAAAGTTTAAAAATTAAAAGATGAAATTTTTTTTTCAAATTACAATTTTATTTAGGAATTTGAATTATTTACAATCAGTTTTGGTATTTTTCACCGACTCATTTTAATTGAAAAAAAAAATTATTTTCGAAAAAAATTGGAACTAATATCTCAAGAATACTTTTTTAAAAGTATTTTAAACCATAAATAAATAATGGAATGTTACATTTAAAAAAACAAAGTCCATGGTGTTTCTCGTGAAAGCGGAAGTGAATTAGAAAAAAATTCGCATGAAATTTGTTTTTTTGAACCATAGAACATAGCCAATTTTCAAATTTTTCTATTCATAAATAAAAACCCGGTTTTCATTTCCGCCCGGTATATTAGGCAGACCTCCAACAATGCGGTATACATGGTTGCATAATGAATTTTGGATTATAGGATTATTTTATCATTTATTTTTATAATTCTAACTATTATATAAATTTGAATTAAATAAATAATATTTATGAAAAGGAATATGATCCATAATAAGGTAAGTATCAAAATTGTACTAATAATTTACAATGTAATAATCCTTGTTTTATAATAATTCTGGGTCTTCAAAGAAGGACTATACTGGTGATCTGTATGGTAAGAAACCTAAATTTGGTCACAGTGAAATAAAAAATTAGTACTTCAGTGACAAAACAAAATGAGATAAATTTTAATAACAAGTTTTCTTTTTTAATTATTTAAGAAATACTCAAAGATAAAGCAGCTGAGAGGATCTTTGGTTAAAATTAAATAAAGATCACAAATGAACTTTAGTTATACAAACCTAGTAACATTAATGTCTCTAAAAATTACTAAAAAGTACATTTATTTGCATAGTTTCGGTAACAGTGCTAATTTAATTCCCTGTATAATATTGAATGATAATACTATTTTAAATTTGTTTTAATATTTACCACTAAATTACCAAAATTATCTATTTTTAACTAAAATCGTATACTACCATCGTAGGTATAGATTCAGCAAAATTAACTTAAATGAAATTAGTATTTTTTAATATAAAAATAATCAGTTGGTACATGAAGTATTTATTATTTAGCTTACACTTTAGTCAGAAATTTACGTATATGTACACTTTCAATTAAAAATTTTGGAAATTAAAGTTAAATTGGATTTTGTCAATGTTAAGCACTATACAGTTATGATGATTTATTTTCTCAAAGTTTGAATTAATGTTAATTTGCTAGTTGAGGTCCTGGATGACTAACTACTTTATATGTAAATTAAGATATTAAATCGAAGTACGCTGTAATATACATTATGTCGAAATTCGATCAAGCCTATTTTTAGTAATTACTATATAATGACATTAGCTGAACTCCTTATTCATCATTTATCCAATTTGATAATATACTCCTAATAAATTATAAAAACATTATTTTTTAATTTATTTCACTTAAAGTTAATTATTTAATTTATTTTCTTGTAAATTAATAAATATTAAGCTTCCTAAATTAATTTATTATTTTCAATATTAATTAAAAAGCAAATATTTTTACGTTTCGTACATAATTTTGGTAATTTCCTAAATATTTCCAGAAAATAATTTTCAATTAACTAAAGTCGTATTTTATTGTACTTTTATATTGAATTCACGAACACGACTGCTAAAAAATATAACTTTAAATTAAATTTCCGTTTTGTGAATAAATTTAATTTATCCACACACATCTACTTTATTTGCAGTGCTTATAATAATTTTAATTTTATTAAATATAGAGTAACCATTTCAAAATAATTTAAATGATGCCTAATTAAAGTTTTGTTATAATTAAATAGATAGGTACATTATATCATTAAACAATTTGTAAACGAGGTTTTCGTGTAGAATTTTTAATACTGTTCTGTTATTTGATTTTACTGCTATAATGCAAACAATGCATCAAACTTTTTAGTTATATTTCATTGAATGGAAAACCAGAGTGCAATTTCCTCACTGTACTTTTAATCACACAAATAAAACTTTGAACACGCTTAAATTAGGATTAAAAAGATACTATTGTCTAAACTTCTAAATGTTCATTACAAATGAAGAAAAAGGAAAAGTGTTGCTTAAAGAAACTAAATACTTAGAAGCACTTATTACCTAATTTGCTTTTACGAATTTGAAATATACGTACCAGAAAAACCTAACCTAGCCCAACCCAACAACCAATTAATTTTTCAAATTTCGACATAGACGAAAGCAGAGGGGTGCATCATTATACCAAAAATTGTTATCTTTTATTACTAATTTCTTTTATACTTTTTTGAAAATTTCATTTATTTAATATTTTTATACTAAATTTGTAAAACTGTTATGGAATATTTTTATGAACTTAAACACAGTCCATATTTGTTTATTATTATGAATTTGATTAGTTTTATTTCGGAGGTTGTGCTTCATAGTTTGTGCAATAAAAATATAAAATTAAAAAATAAGCTTTTTGCATTGTCAATTAAAAAATATACCGACGTAATAAAATAGCTATATTTTTTAAAATTTTTACTTTACAAAAAAATAATTTTTGGACGATGGGTGGTTCTTTAGAAAAATGGAGGTACCGTTCTCCTCTAAGCAGAACTGAGAGTTTTCTTTTCCTAATTTTATTTAACTGTTGGGGGTGTTTTTAAAAACGTTCATTCGGTACCCGGTATTTTTTGAAAACCCCAATACCAAGTTGTGTTTCTCAAGTATCAGGAAAATGCTTGGCATTAAATGATTTTTAAAAATTTCGATCTTATTTCTACACTTCTAAATTTTCCTTAAAATATCCCCAGACTTATTTGTAATCAATTTACAAACGGGAATGTACCCCACCCCCCTCCCCATCCAAAAAGTACCCAAAATAACGATTTAAAAGAGAACGGAATTTTTCAAAAGAGGGTCCAAAACTTAATAGTGCCAAGGGCCCGATTACACCTTAAGACGGCCCTGTTTGTTAGACCATGAAGCGGAGGAATAGATAATAGTATTTTGCCAAGCCAAATTTTTTTTTATTTTTGTTACTTTTTATTTGTTTATTAATAATCAAAAACCATGTAGGTTATATCGATTACATTATTTACAATATAGAAGGTGTCCTGTACCTACTCCGACAACTCTTAACTGGTGATAGTAGACCTAAAAATAAGTCGATTTGACCTTATTTATCTATATCCAAAAATGCACCCCTAAGAAGTTATAAGCTTCTGAAGCTCATTTTTAAAAAAATATTTTTTTAATTGCTACCAAAGTAATAAAAATTTTATTATGAAATTTTGTATGCATTAATTTTTATAAAAATCGCTCATTTGGTAAAAATTTTACCAATCGTGGATTACCGGAAATGGTCTTAGATAGTAGGAGAGGAGATAAAACACTTAAAATTTTTTTTTGATATTTAAAATTTTAATTTTAAATTTATTGCCTTATGTAGATAAATTCAAAACAAAGATTTTTTGTCCCCTATAAATTTTGTGTAGAATGTGTTATTTTCGAATAAAATTTAAAAAAAAAATGATTTAATTTAAGGTGTTTTTAAAACTGCATCCATGGTAACAACATACTTTTCAACTGGATTTCCTAATTTTAAAATTTAAATTTGGTTTTAATGAGTATGCGAATCTGCATTTAATATGAAGTAAACATAATGGTAATTTTTTGGCTTTAAGGGGTTACGCCACCTTGGCGTTCGGAAAAATAGGTGTATAGAAAACTTTAATTTTAGGTCAGCCATTTATTATAAAAAAAAATCTATAATTTAGTTACATACATACTATTATTTTGAACAATTTGGAATTATAAAAATTAAAAAAAATTAAAAAGTGGCGGAGATATCAGCTGACAAGTAGAGCCCCGTTTTGAAGATCCTCGCTGATGGTGTACTTGATTTCTCATCTTGGCATTGTCTAAATCATGAAAATAATTTTTTTTCTTCTTAAGAAGGGCAGTAGTTATAGGGTGACGTAGGGAATAAGGGTTTAAATTTTTTTTATAGAAATGACAGCTGTCTGAAAAAAAAAACTCAAATTTGCCTTAAAATTAAAAGTTTAAAATGTTTATAACTTTTGAACATGACACCCAATCAAAAAAATCCTACGTCACCCGATAGATAATATAATGAAAAATAACTGTAGTAAATTTCAACCAAATCGGTTAAGTAGATCGGAAGATATCGTGTACACCGTTTCAAAAAAAGTAGTTTCGAGAAAAACGCAAAAGAAAAAAAGTACGATGTTAGCGACTTAAAATCTAATATTTTTATTAATTAACTTCAATCTGCAATTCCGGGCCCATACATGAGATCTTCTGTTGTTTCTGTGATGTCCTCTGATTCCTTTTGAGCTGCTCTTTTTAATTTTCTGGCCTCTTTAGTCTCCTGTTGGGCTCTAATATTGGCTATGGATATTCGTTGAGAATCTAACTTTTCAGTAAATTGCAGCGCGTTTGGGCTAATTTCTAGGTTTAATAATTGCATCATATGTAATACACTAGTATATCCATCGTTAAATATACTAGCTGCAATAAAAGATGCAATTTCCACAATTTTTGAACCACTGTAATGTACTTTTGGAGCCATAGACCAAATAACAGCGTTTAGACTTTCATTATTATTTTGGGTATATCCTTCTAAACAGCGTTCTAATAAATTGACATCAGTTAATTTATTGTATACCGGTTTAATTACTTTTTGAACATCTGCAGGTATTGCATTTTTATGTCTATAGGAATCCAAAGTTCCAGAGACCTTTGCTTTTTGGTATGAACACCAGGTATCGTCGCCGGATGGACACTTGTCATGTTGTGGCTTCTCATCAGTAGATATTTTATGGTAGTAAGTTGCCCATATTGTATTTTTCATAGTTTCAACTGATGTATTTACACTTCTTCTAATTGCAAGACCATAGTAAACTGTTAATTCGTCAATAAGCTTCGCTGTCAATTTTCCTCTACCACCTATACCCGGATTATCTTTTTTTACTTTACGTAATTGCGTACCCATTCGCTTTTGCACGTGACCTATGCATTCTTTTTTTTTACAATTAAATTTGGATATGGATTAGAATCAACAATTCCTTTATAAGTCTTACTGTCTCCATCCCCTACGTAACTACCATATCGTACGTTATAGAGTGTTTCAGATCTTTTAAAAATGTCTACAATACTATCCACCTCCATTTTTCCAGCTGATCCTTCGTGATTAGTAGAACATTTGGCTTGATGTTCTCGGCTCCACTCATCATATTCCTCAGTACCTTCAAAATTCTTCCAAAATTCGCAAGATTTACAGTATGAACATTTTACTACCAAATCAAGAACTTTCCCTGAATAGAAGGATATAAGAGTAGAAACGCCCAAAAGAGATGAGAAACCCCGTTTTATCCAAGTTCCATCCCCCGAAACGGTGAGTTCTGCCTTTTCTACTTTTTTTGCTTCTTCTACAGCATTTTTCATGGATAGTTCACAAATTCTTTTTGAAGCAATGTGAATATCACTCACAATTTTGTCATAAAACGAGTAAAAAATTGGTTTAGGTAAGTCCATGATTCCACAGAATTTCTCTATTCCCGCTAAACCGACTCCAAAAAGTCTGAACGCAAAAATTGATCGTCTATTAACATCGTATGCTTTACCACCAATAAGAGGACATGAATTTATTAAAACTACTTCACATTTAGCACAATTCACCTTCAGTTTAAAACCAAGCCCACGAAGAGATGTTTCAGTGAAATTTATATCACCGCCGCACTCTTTACACTTTACCACTTCACTTATAGCAGAAAAAACTGATACGAAATTAATTAATCGATACCCAAAAGATGCATTTACATCAAAATCGACGGCATCTACGCTCTTTAATTTTTTAGCAGATGTACTGGTACAAGCTTCTTCGTTTTCCAATAAATAACGATTTATCGGTCGTTTCTTCTTGTTCCGGCAAGGACGTCCTGCTACTTTTCGGCCACCTTTTTCATCTATGGCTATCCGTTTCGACATTTTAATAAAAATTTTTAATAAAAATTCAAAAAAAATTGATATCTGTACTATACACTTGGCGATATGTACACTGATTTAGATATAGATTTGGTTTTCTATTTATATTATTATTATGACAACAAATTTACCTGATGTAATTATATCATCCAAAACTTTTTAAAACAACTAGATTACATCCTTTGTTAACGCTAATGACACTCATAAAGGTAATACCGGTACCTACGATTTGAGCCAACTTTGACGCGCTCACTGCTAATTACTGTAACTTCACCATTCTTGGGAATTTTTGAACCATTAAAGGCTTAAAATATTCTTAAAAGTATCAACAATTTAATTCGCCGAAAAACAAAAAATCCATTTTTTGAAAATTTCAAGGTGGCGTAACCCCTTAAATAAATATTTTATTAAAAATTTATGTTAAAAAACCTAACTTACTTACCATTTATTAAATTATTTTTTTAATGTTACTCAGAAACTGCACATCCAACGCAAAATTAGTGTCCAAAAAAAAATTTTTTCTCTCGAATTTCACTACAAAAGCAAATAATAGCCTATTTCTTTTGGGAATGGTAAGTGGAGTTGGATTTAACGGGAATGGTATGTGAGATGATTACTTACTACCAAACTACAATCCACTATCCTTTGGTACCGTATAATACCATTTCCAGTAATCGAGGAACGGTAAAATTTTTACCAAAGGAGCGTTGTTTATAAAAATGTAAACATATAAAACTGCATAATAAAATTT
Source organism: Stenus bimaculatus (assembly GCA_963971135.1). Classification (NCBI taxonomy): domain Eukaryota; kingdom Metazoa; phylum Arthropoda; class Insecta; order Coleoptera; family Staphylinidae; genus Stenus; species Stenus bimaculatus. The sequence continues at coordinate 58,646,847 of OZ020180.1, forward strand.
ATTTTGGTTCGTTACTATGGCTAGTAACACACTGGCAGCATTGCGTTACTAGCCAGTACCGCACTGCTTTCGGTGCGTTACTGAGTAGTAAATTTTATTTTTCGAAGTTGGTAGCACTAAATTTTATTGATTTTAAAGTGGCCGTTGCCAAGCGATTTACAGGTTATTTGTTGATTTGACAACCCTTCCACTAGAGTTGCCAACTACCAGAAAATTTACTAAAATTGAAAACTAGAATATTTTATTTTAAATAGATAAAAAGGCGCAAAATAGAAAAAATTGTATAAAAACTCGTTTCATAAGTCGATAGTAGTAGCACTTGTTCATTAAAATACTTGTCGCTACGCGACTCGTATTTTAAAATTGAACGCGTGCTACAATATGCGACTTATGAAACTCGTTCTTTAATATACTATTTTATTACTTTGTCAGTAATTAAAAAAAATATATTTTTTTAAAAATGAACTTCAGAAGCTTATAACTTCTTAGTTGTGCATTTTTGGATATGGACAAATCAGGGCAAACGACTTATTTTCAGGTCTACCATCACCAGTTAAGCGTTATCGGCGTAGTTACAGGACACCCTGTATATGCACATATGTCACTGAAGATATAGAATTTCGGTACCTGTGTAGTATTTTAATGCGCTGGGCATAAATCTAATGGGTGAAAATTCGGCCCTTGGCCGGAGAGAATTCGGAATATTCCTGCCGGTCTTGGGAGAGAACTCGTCTCCTCCGCTTAAGACTAGTAAAATTATAAATCATTCATAAACAACCAATTTTTGGACTTAAAATTCGGCATTCAGGGTTTTTTAAGAAAAATTTGGAATGCACAAAAAAAATTTAGGTCTTCCCCTAGGGGGAGGACTGCCACCTAATTTTTTTTAATGTTTCAAGGTCAACCAATTTACTGACACTTTAGAAACACAATTTGGTATTGCCTCTTTAAAAAAATACCGGGTACTGGATGAACATTTTTGTTTTTGAAAGATATCCAAATTTTAAATAAGGAAACAATAATTGTTTATACATTATATAACAGGTTCGCTCTAAACAGATACATTTTTTACCTCTTGGGTCGGACTACTGATTAGGAGACGGTACCTCCATTTTTTGACACACCCATCCACCTCCAAAAACTAGAGTTGTAAAATACACAATAAAATAACCAAATAGTTCAACAGCTTAGGCCAACATTACTGTATGTAGTTTTTGTGATTCAGCTCAATTAAAATATTAAATGTAAAATACATAGGTGATAATCCATGGGTATTGTACGTGACTTTTATGTTTTCTTTTAGCTCCTCTCTTTCACATTGTAAAACAATTGTAATAAAATATAATAATAATAAAAGATCTTTATTTAACTTAAAAACAAAAATGGTACAAACATATTGATACATATAAAATACATATTTTATATTTAAGTTAAATGAGGCGAAGTTAAAGCAAAAAGAGGCTGTTCTACCACTTCGTTCTAATCGTTCTAATAAGAAATATTTACTTTTAAAGTAGGCACAATTAAAATAGCAAAATAGAGAAAATCTATCACAAATTTAAATTTGATATCATAGCGTAAACTAAACTAGATATTTATGATTGTTTGTTAACATTTCAACACAAATTTGTTGTTTGTTCTAGAGCAGTGGTTTTTCAGAAATGGATCTTATTTTCGCTTAAATGGCAAATATCAACTAAACTGGTAAAGATAGACCAATAAAAGGTTATACAAAGTATAATTATTTTTTGCTAAAGATCCAAAAGTATTATAATATACTGGTGTTCCATTAAAAAAAAAGTTACTTTGGTCCTCCATTTTGGAATGGAATTTTGGAATGTTTTACTAAAATGTTTTTAGATTTTTCGCCTAATAGTATTGTAAGTTCGGTCAAAAACCGCATATCGATATCTTTTTTCATTTTAAAACAATTTTACTTCCTCGCAGCGCTGGGACACCCTGTACAAAAAACGACTGGAGCATGTTTACATGTTTCGGCTGTAAGTCATCTTCGGGACAACTATATAATACAATGCCAATGAGGGAAAAGTAAAATAAACAAAACTTTTAATTTACTTGTCAAATAACAAAATAAAATCCCACCAACAAAATACAGTGTTGTACAATAAATATCCACGAAACGGAAAGCTTTGGATAACATAAAGCTGGTGATCTTGCAAGGGAAGTAAATGCAAGTTGAGTTAAAATTAGTGCACTTAAAAAATTACACAAGCAGTTAACCATAATACCTTAATACAGCGTATATCTTCACTAAAACGAAATTATGTTTCAATTTGTTTAATTGTTTATTATTAATAATAAATATATATTAAGATACTTATCTATAAATATATCTTATCTTATTATTACATCTCTATATCTCTTGTATGTATACTAAATCATTGGTATCAAGTATTAAATTTTAATTCTTAAATCTGTCTGTGTACTGCATGAAAGGAGCTTAGTAACTTTTGAACTTTTTGTCCTTTTCTATTTGGGATTTATTGGGAAATGTCACTTAACTTAATGCATTATTTACATCATGTCCTTTATCGAATTCGAAGCAGGAGTTACACGGTATAAACGTAATCTATAAAAAATTAATACTATTTATTTGACGAGAAAAATTTTTCCCAACTTTAGATAATCATTCATTAAATCAATATTATTTTAAAATAGAAGTATAATCTAAGTAAAAACAAAAACATCACTATTAAATTAAATATAACCCAATTAATATAGCTTATGGAAAACCATGTTTTAGATAATTGACTTGAATCAAATAAGTAGCAGCGGTATTCGGTTGGTGCTCATTACAAATTACAAAATATATTGCATTAAATTTAACTGATTTATAATTGTGATATGCTGAGTAACTTATGTATTTGATTATACCACTTGCTTGTTTTCTTACTTTTACAGAACCAGATATTAGTTCCATGCTCAGGCTATGAAATGACACAAATTTTACACGCGTAAGAAAAATTTAAACCACAAATTCCGGAAAAAATATATGAAAAACCTAATTATTTAAAAACACGTATTTGAAAGTATACTGCTGTAAATTATATATATTAGTTTATAAATGAAAGCAAGAGTTACATTTTAATTCCATTAAAACTTTTTAATAATGAATGCGTATAATGACAAGCATTTGTATGACAGAAATGTAGGAAGTTTATAATACCAACTGATCCATAAGTTGGCTCTTTTAAGCACATATATGTAGCAGATCTTAATCCTCTCCAATACTAATACCAATTAAAACATCAGAAATTCCTACCTAACGCAGGCATCACAACGCACAAAGCTCTTCAAACTTAATTAATTAAAATTACCAACTCTGAAACTTTTCCCTAAACACTGATTATCAAAATTATTTTAATTTAATTTAATATTCGATATATAAATAATAAGACAGTATTACCTTAATCGCTTAAACAAAAAGGAAATATTTTGTTCCTACTTTATCTTCGAAATTATTTTCAGGACATTAAACCTTTATAGATGTAAAAAGACTTATTAAAACATTAACATTGTTGTTTAATTGTCCGCATATTTATGAATGCTCATGTTTTCTTCCACAAAGCTGTCTAAAAGTGTTTTTCGTGATGCCCGGATAGGTCTGCTGTGCATCTAGGAAGTAATGGAAGTCTGACTGACATGTTTTTACCCTTTTTGTACCCCACATTGCTCAACCCGGCGCTTTTCTCGCTGGTTTGAAAAATGAAGCAAGCTTGAAAAATGCGCCTTAAAGATGTGAAAAATTTATATTTCTTGCAAAAATAATACCGCAAATATATATATGATGAGGGAATATAACACCTTTATGAATAAACCTAATGCGTATATTTGTCATTTCTTTAGTTATGTATGTGCAGGATAGTTCCAAATTGCCTTATCTAATATTTCATTTTAAAATTTCAGATGTACAAAATGTTTACTTTTACATATTGAAATTTTTAAGACTGAAATGGATGCTTGTAAAATATTATAATACAGTCGAACTTCCATAACTCGAACTTCTACATATATGTCGAATTTTTCCATAACTCGAATTATGTTTGTAATGTGTTTGTAAAAATATTCGTTTTTAGCTTTGTGAACAAAATTTCTATATCTCGAGTTAGGGAAGTTCTACTGTATACAGGGTGGTGATTACTTCGATGCTCGCCATTGGTATCTTTTAAAGTGGAAGAGATTCGGTTAAATAAAGGAAAAGTTGCGCATTTTTATGGGCATTAAAAATCTGAAAGAAAATTTAATATATTTAAACTCATTGCAAAATGATGGCAAAAAATCTAAAAAATTTTATTTTAGAAAATAATTTATATTTTCCAAACCATCACTGCTACATCAATGAAATTTGGTACCTTTAAATTGTTGACTTTAAATGACGCCAAAAAATATTTTTTTGGCCTCCTAGATTCGAAGCCTTTATTTCTTATGGCCGCCATATTGCATTTTTACCTCATCAGATAATAAATAATAATACATTTCCAGATTACTAATTAACATTAATGTGTTCCCTTAGAAAATACGTTAAATTTGAAAATTTGTATACAAAACAAATGAAATCAATGTTTTATGGACAGTTTCCATTTTTACCATAAAAATATCGCCTCAAATGAAACTTTAAATTTGATCAAAATTCTAATAATAAAAAAAGCAAATACTTTAATCATTTTATTTCTTTAATATTATAAAGACACACTACTTAAATAAAATGCTCTTATTGCAGGTCATTTGTTTATTTTTTCTTTTTTTTGTAAAAGTGTAAAAGTCGGCATAAAAGCAGCTCGCGTATACCTCAGTGGTATTGTTTTTGGCCTATACACCGCAATGCCTTCCGTTAGGATTACATTGGAATGGACATTGTGTGATTGGCTTCGTGGGTTCGTAATATTCTCAAAGAACCCAGAATTACCTACTTTTGAATGTTGGTAAGTATATCTTTTATATCGTTATCTCTAATATATTTTATCTTTTTCAGGTTCTGAAATCTCTCAATTTTGAGGAGATATTTATATGGAAACCATGGAAACTGTCCATAAAACATTGCTTTCATTTGTTTTTTATACAAATTCTTAAATTTAACACATTTTCTAAAGGAAAATATTAAAGTTAATTAGCAATCTGAAAATGTACTATTATTTACTATCTGATGATGTAAAATTTCAATATGGTGGCCGTAAGAAATAACAAAGTTGAATCTAGGAGGCCAAAAAAATTTTTTTACGTCATTTAACTCAGAATAGTCAACAATTTAAAGGTACCAAATTTCATTGATGTAGCAGTATTAATGGTTTGGCAAATACAAATTATTTTCCAAAATCAAATTTTTCTGTTTTTTTGCCATAATTTTACAACGAGTTTAAATATCCTACATTTTCTTTCAGATTTTTAATGTTAATAAAAATGAGCAACTTTTCTCTAATTTAACCGACCTCGTATCTCCTCCACCTTAAAAGATACCAATGACGAGCATCGAAATAATCACCACCCTGTATATTAAGGGACCTCAAATATATGACAATTTCAACTAGGCGATGCTTGTGTTTTACTATAAAATATTTTTTTCGTATGTCTTATTATTATTTTTCTGAATTTATTTGTAAACTATTGTCTCCCTAAATTATGTTTTATGTTATCTGAGTAAAGTTATATAATTTTTTAAATTGTCACATACTCCTTGTGAAGAAGTACCCTAAAACTCAAAATTCTAAACAATTGTAAGCTCTATAAACTTTTGTCCTAAATACTTAAACAATAGTATATTATTCAATGAGCGACAAGCCGGCAAGCGAGTAGGTCTTAGTAAATAATGACTATCTTCTAGCGAGTAGAATACTATACTTTTTCCACGATAGTTTTTTATTTTACGGCGCTTTTATGCAAATTTGTTTAGGTTATTTTTCGAGTTTTGACATTTCTGGATTTCTTTTAGGTAAATTGTATTCTGTGGTTAAAATTACCCATAATCCTCATTACCCTATTGGGGTACCCTATTGATTGGCCATTGCAGCATTGTAATTGGTAATCACACGGTCTGACCATGTTGAGTAATATCAAAAATTTAGTAATGAATCGTTAAATCAATAGTGGTGTAAATCTTTTTTATTAATTTAAACGGCATAGACCTTTTTAGGAAATAATAATAGTAATAACACAATGTGGTCACTAAGTAAAGATAGATTCCTAAACATAAAATTTTCAAATTCATAATTAATTAATAACATTATTACTTTACTCAAAATAAATTCTTAAACATTCGTTTTTGAATGTGGAAAAAAAGTGTGTAAAAAAAAGGTCACATTTATTTTTAAGTCATCTGCAAACATTCAAAAGATTTATTAAAGGCTGAAGGTAGTAGTTTGTATTACCATATCTCATAATCAACTCTGTCAAAAGTTTTTGCAAAATCGTATAGATTATATGTACTTGTACAAACTAAGACTTATTAATATAGGAAAAGTACTGAATTAAATTCATTGTGGTAGATGGTCCTTCAATAAATCCGTTTTGTTCGAGATTATTTGCTTTGAGAGCCAGGAAAGTTGTTTGGTTAATATTTTATCTAATAACTTGGAAATAGCCGATTGCTTACATATTCCTCTATAGTTTGAAATATCAGATCTATTTGCTGACTTAAACAGAGTGTCCCGAAATTAGCCCAGGGGCTTCAGAGATCCTCAAAAATATAGTTAAAACTATCGTAAAAATTGATTCAACAGACAAGTTCGCTGGCTGGCGGTTTAAAAATTTCGCAAAGAAAATTTTTGGAAAATTTGAAATCATGTAGTACCATCTGGCATTATTACTAAATGACGAAATATAAGTCAAACTTTACAGGATAACTAGCCATTTTTTAAAGTTCGTTCTAATAAAGAAGTTGTTAAAAGGATTTCTTTAACTAATTTTTTGAGAATTCCTGAAGGTACTTCAACGTCATCAAGAAAACATTTTTCATTGAGTTATATGGTTTTTATAACATAAAACAATATCTTACTAAGAGTGTTTTACAACAGTACAAAAAAGTTTGCCATCTGAATACATTTATTAAAAAATGATGACATGTGTTTTGAGTTCAAAATAAAGTTTCTCAAATGTTTTTGGAAATTCCAAATAACAAGGTAGTTCTTAATTTTAAGCGTTACTTTAAACTATCCTTGCAGGTGATAATTAATATTTATTTAAATACATCTAGATGGCGTTAGCAAAAACTTTTTGGTATTATTTTATGCTATAAAAACCATATCAACCCATTTAAAAACAAGGCGACAAGTCACTATTTTTCAAAATTCCAAATAATAAGGCAGTTGTGAATTTTATGCTTTAATTTAAACTGACCCTACATTATCAAATTATTAGTACTTGATAAATATTTAGTGCGGTTAATATAGGAACTAATTATTATTTTGCTTTGAAATTTTAAATATTCCCTTCAGATATTGTTTACAGTCAACGAAACGAAAACTTGTTTACTTGCAGGTAATAAGCGTTAATAAATGATTTCAAACAGAAAGAATTTCTCAGTACCCCAACTACTTTGTATATAACTCGCGTGTAGAATTCAAAATAATGTGCATTTAGAAGTGCAATTCACATATAAATTGAATGGAAACTGAATAATGAAACATTTAACTACAAAATAATTGTGAATATAATATATTTTTCTATCTCACAGCCTTTACGAACTCAGTAAAGCACTTCCAGAGGCACTGGCCACTTGTGAATTATAGAAACTAAAACTTTATAAATACATACAAGATGATTTATAGAACCAGAAAGTAGTTTATGATAGTCTTCCTTTAATATTGCAACAATCTTTCATCTTATTTATTTATAAAGGGTGATCCAAAAAAATCCTTAGATGAACATGGTAAAAAGTACAAGAGATTTATCGAAAAAATCCTTATAAAATTCAAATATCCACAGTTTCTAAACTGTTAAGTCTGCCATTACAAGTGACCCTGGTTGTGTTAACTGAAAATTTAAATTAACAACTCTCAATTTTAAAATAAATACCGATAAAAATTAATTTAAAAATTAAATGGTAGCGGAAAAAGTATTTTATTCATACAAGAAGATTTATTACGACTTATGATAGTATCATTTTCACCTCGTTGAATAAGATAGTACTTGCTTAAATTTTATTGGCTCATAACACTTCATTTTGACACGTCATCAAGTTATCCACAGAGAAAATTTTGATGTACTGATAACATTTATGGGCCTTTAAGGTTGTAAAAACCCGCTCGCCCTCCGGTGGCAAAAACTTATATTCGGTACTTACTTTTTTGATTTAACGCATTGGTGCATGTTTTTTTGAGTTTTACTGAAGCTTTATTAAATTAACCTATTTGTGTTTTCTTGAATATGTAGTTATATGATAAAAGAATACATTTTTGATACTCACAAGTACCGACTATCCTCCATTTCAGCGATGATCACTTTGTTTAGATGTCCATGAGCAAAACTTTGTACAATTACTTTAGTATTATCATTGTATATAAATATTGTAGTCTGTGTATACAATGTTTTTATTATTATTAGTTTATTAAAACACATAAGTTTTGAAATTGTTTTTATGAATTATAAGACCATGAATAATTTATAAAGGTTTTTTGTTGAAGCTCTGCTCTTAAGGTAACAATAGTTACCAAGTGCGCGCAAAAAGCTGGTTATGTAGCAACCATAGTTACTTCATTTTGGACGAAGTGCAGGTTATTTCAGGTACAGCCATTTTAGAGACACCCTGTATAAACAATAGAAAATATTTTATATGCGACGAGCGTATATTGCGAACAGCGCCACCTGGCGGCGTTTCGGTGCAAAAAATACACGGAATCAAAATAAATCTTTGTTGTGAAATGCGGTTAAATTTTTGTGTTTCTTGCATTTAAAGTTAATTCGTTTTGTTAAGGAGTTTGTTGCTGGAGAAAATGATTTATTTTGAATTTTCCTCAATATTTTTTTGACCATAAAAGTAGTGAAAATTTTTATGCTGACCATTATTGGATTTAAAAGAAACGAAAAAGACAGCATAACAAATTAAAACTGAGATTGCTTGTGGTTGGAATATAGGCCGACTGCAAAATATGTCCAAATAAAATATTTGGAAGGAAAAACACTCAAAAAAATGTTTCCTTTAAAAAATAATAAGTAACTTTAGTTTATCCAAGGAAGCAGAAATACTACCGTGTTTCAACAAATGGTTAAAATCGGTCTTCTAAAACAGGACAAGCTCGAACATGACCTTTGTAATTTTTACATTGATATTTTCACTCTGTCTTTAATTTTTGTTTTTATTTGCTGTGTGTTTCATTCTTTTGGGATTTGAACTAATGAAACTTACAGTGAAACAGAAGTAGTAGAAAGAAGTTCTATTTAAAGCAGTTATTACCAACAATCAATCAAAAAATAAAGTTTTAAATGAACTTTCAACAAAATAAACACAGTACAAATTACATCGTGTTTCTTTGGTTCCCAAACTCCACATCAGGCCTAGAATAAATAATATAATAAAAATTTCAAGTATGCCATTAATATAATTAAAAATCTTATGCTTGTGACTTTCTTTTATCGCTTTTAATCTGCGCTTTGCGTCTTTTTACCTTATAAGATTCTGAAGGAAATTTACAAAATTTTATACCTCTGTTTGTATTGAAATAGTTTTCTTGGCATCCAACAACAGAACAAGAAGTATGAGATGCTCTCTTATTGTTTTTTGTAGAATTCATAACAAGAATTTTGAATAAATACACAAAACTTTAAATTCAAATATTTGACGTCCCTGTATTTTTTGCAAATTAATGCCACAGGGGGCGCTGTAGTAAAATTCGCTCGTCGCCTATAGAATAGTAGGTAAAGTTAAGCGGTTACATTTGAAATTCGGTTAGCAGTATTTTAATAAAAACAAATTCAATAAATTATTAAACAATGTGTAGAGATAAGACTAAGCGAATTTTATTTAGATTAAAATAAATATAAAACGGTCAAGACCAATTGAAAAGGTTTTAGCGTTTTTCGATGGTAAATGATCCACTTTTTAATTATCTGCAGCTACTACGTGCTTAGAAACCCAACGTTGTATAAAGCTGTTCGGCAATATGTTCTAGATTATAGATAATGTTAACTAAGTAAAATATTATAATTCCAAATATAATTATAAAAAATGTAAAAAGTGCATATTGGAGGTAATACTTTAAAAAGGCGATAACAGAGTTTAAGCTTATTCAATTTTATAATTTTATTTTGAAACTTTCTGTTTGACATATATATTAGATTTGGAAGTAAGATTTATAGAGACATTTTATAGTACAACGAAAAATGAAATTGGTAGTTAATCATCATTGAAAATAAATATACATATTGACGAAGCCAGATGTAAGCCTTGAAAAAATAAAATGTGCTTGCCGATGGCGGGAAATATCTTTTTAGAAACCCAGGATTTGGGATAGATTGAAATGAAAAACATTTTTTATTTAGTGTTTGAATACGCTGTTTTTGCCGAGGAATTGCATTGAATGTAAACTCGATTTTAAAACCGCTTTTTCTACTCATAGAAGGAAAAGAGCGTCGCGTACTAATTCTTCGCTTTTCTTGGGACTCATAATGTGCAAACTAATGAGTCTATGGCCCACCCCTTTTTATAACTTTTATAAGATTTAAACAAATACCTTATACGAAGGCCTAAACAATAAAGTTTTTACAAAGCCACCTTATGGTCCTAAAGAATTATTATAGAAGTAATAAAGTTTTAGGAAGCAAATATCTTATATTAACAAATTGTATGGTTAGAAATGGGTTATGCACAAAATCAATCAGTTTATTCCAGGATTTAACTTTGTTAGCTTTAAGTTCCTAGCAATCAAGTTTATTGAAATCACATCACGCATTGGATAGTTTCATAAGAGTAATTTCCTAAAAGGCAAATATACGAGTCAAATCAAATTTTGTTTTGTTTACATATTATACATAATATATACTGCGTTTACAAATTGTCATATACATATTTAATTTAATTTAATTTAACCATAATTCAGGAATCCCTCTAAGAAATATGCAGATATTTCCAGCAGTAACTTCTTTACCTTTGCTTATACTTAAGCTCCGGTAGTTTTACAGTTTCTTCAGACAGAATTTTATAAAGTTTGATTTCCCAGTATGTTACACGCGTTTGACATTTGTACTATTTCGCGTGCGAATTCGCACGAACCGCTCGAGCGCTAAAAATTAAATATAGCATACACATTTTGCAGCTCGCTAAAAATCTAAACTTTTACCTCGCGTCTTGCTCTAAGCGTGTTCATGCTACGTAAGAGCAAGACGCGAGCTAAAAGTTTAAATTTTAGGCGAGTTGCAAATACGTATGCTATTATTAGCACGCGAGCGGGTCTGCCCAATTCGCACCCGAATTAGCACAAATGTCAAACGGTTAAATAGACCTTGCTGGCATCTTATCGCTTCTCTTCTAGTCTCTGGTAAAGTATTTACAATTTTCCTTTGTTCCTTGTTTCGTACTTCATTTCTAACCAACTTCACACTGTATGGATGCATTACACATTCCATTAAGAATAAGGCATAGAATGCCGCCAATAGATTATACAGAGGGGAGCACTAAAAATGGCCAACGATGTAGCTTCGTTATTTCTTATCCGATTTTAGTAAGTTATATGTCAAATTAAATGATTTAAAGTTAAAGAATACTACTATCAGATAATAAAAGATTAATTTTATTTTTGAAAACATCAGAGGAGGAGGCAACTTTTCTTTTTCAAAGGGCAAAATATTTTTGATGATGAAGAATGATGATGATCTGGGATTAAATTTGATGTTGAAAAAAAGAGGATGATTCTTATCCCAACTGTTACCATAGGTCCATAGGTGATATCAATAAAACAAGAAATGTGCTACTAGTTTCGCCTTTATTAGGGCATCATCAGGCACTTATAAATAATACTAGGTGAACTAAGAGTTTTAACTTAAAATTGGTGTTGTAAATTTTTTTGAAGAAGATGAAGCATGTGAAATTTATATCGTATATTAACGAAGAAGAACACAAATATTTACAATTATTGGTAAAATTTAATAAAATAACGTTGTTTGTTAGGTTAATATCACATATTATCATAGGATTGTTAAAATTATCACAGATTAAATTATCACTAGTTTAGCTTCGCCTTACGCCATTTTGGTTAAAAGTCTTCGTAAAAATACCAAATATAGGTTGGCCGCTTTTTGTGCACCCCTCTGTATTATATTGCAAAAAATATTAAATATTTTTTCTATAGAAGATTTTAAAGTAGGTCTCCCAAAGGCTGTAGCCGGGTAAGCATGGGCAATGTGCTAATTTTGCTAATTTAAAATATTTTTTTGTATTTTTGAATTTTTATTTTGAATTTTTTTTTATTTTCCTGTAAACTGAAAATCTTACAAAAATACCACTTATAAGTATTTAGCATCTCTATAATATATTTCATTCCAGGAAAATTTCCAACAACTATTACCGAGAAATTTTTTTTTCAAAAAATCAATTTTATTATTTTTAAAGAAAACCATGTACATTTCCAAGCCAAAATTTGAGGATACTTAATGTTAGTTAATAAGGCATATCTGAAAAAAAATTATCAAAGTCGGTGCATAGGCACATTGCCCATGCTTACCCGGCTACAGCCTTTTGACAACTGGAAAAAAATCACAATTTTGTAAAAATATGTAATTACATAAAAATTACCTTAACTTTGGACCCTTTTAATTATTTCTGCATAAAGTTTTAACACATAAATATCAGCCAAATAGTAGCTTATTTTATTTAGCTTATAAATCAGAAAAAAATTGAAAATCACAGGAAACTAGAGATATCATGGTGCCCGTTATGTTCGATTTTCACGATTGTTCTATAAAACCTTATGCGCCCTCTAGCGGTCTGCATTTATTATCAGTAATTCGCAAATTATTTTCAAGGAACCCTGAAATAAGTGGGATAAAATTTTTTATTCTTTCTTAGGATCCCTGAAAAAAATTACCGAGGGCATTTAGAAACATGCTCGTCAGTACATTATACATAATCAAAAGAACCAGAATTAAGAAATAAAAATATAAAATGTACATTGTATAATTTTCTGCGAAAAATCAATTAGTATTTTAAGAATCACTTATGTTACTCACACCGTGCAGCGATATGAATAATACCCAATTTAAATAAACAATACCCTTAACATCGGGTGTCCACGAAACTTTGCCACCCCTATAATTTCTTCATTTGTGAAAATAAAAATTACAAATTTTAGTATTTTATATGGCACAAGAAAACGCATTTATTGAACTAAAAAAAAATCATTTTCATTTATGGTTTCAACGGAAATTACGTCAACTTTCTTATTTTGGGACGAACCAAACTGTCGCCCGTAATTTCAGGTAGTTTTAAAAGTGACCGGATTGTCTCCCGCGATGGACCCGATTGTCTCCCGGTATTTCAGGTGATTCGGTTAGGTTATTGTTTTTTAAATACACTCTGTGGTGGTCGTGTTAGGTTAGGTTTGGGTAGAGTTTGTTAGGTTTTGATGCGGAAAAAAAATTAAAATATACATTGTAATTTGGTGAGGTTATAGTGTTAGAAAAATTTAGTTATTTTTTTGCTAATAAATAGCAATTTTACTAAAGTTTTGTTGCCACTGAATTTGAATGGGAATGCGCTATTCGGTACTCTTACTTCTATCGGGCCTTTGCGGGAGTCAATTCGGTCATAACCTTTTTGGTGAGCAGGCAAATTTTAGTTTTTGGGAGATAGTTCGGTCGTTCACCTTACTTTAACAATCTCATTACTACAAATTAAGTTTTTTTATAATTTTAAATTGGGTTATCTCTAAAATTAATAGCGTTTTAGGATTACTTGCACCGAGTGCGCACTGAGTTCGCTCGGGCACCGAGTGCAGTCGATAACTCGAAAATTTTTGTTGGTTTTGAGTGCAGTTTTCCTAACCTCAATGAATCAACAACTAACGACATAACCTGGACATAACAAAAAATATCACAACGATGGGTTCGTTCTAGTTCGAGCATTAGTGAGACGATATAACTATAATACCATTAAGAATAATTGGAGGTGAGTGGAACTATCAGCTCCAGAAAATATTTAATTTTCGGAATTTTTTTCCGAATCCTCGAAACACAAATTTCTTCATCATCCGATGAAGATGATTCCAAAAACTGAATTATAGTTTCAATTTTTTTGTATTTCTTAATAATTTTATTTTGAAATATTTGTTTGTCAACAGAACCATCTGGTGATTCATTTTCCGCCATATTTGCACTGAAACCAGCACGAGCTCCCAGAGCTCGTTCTAAAAAAGCTGCACTTGGTGCGACCTGAGTGCATATTTGATCATAATTCGAACACTTATTGGCACTGTCGCAGTGCGCACTGAAAATCTAATCCGAACACTCAACACTGTCTCAGTGCAAGCCAGTGCATGTCAGTGCAGGTAATCCGTAAGCGCTATAAGTATAAACTTGGTCTATTGAAAACTTTACTAGCATAACGTTTCATTATTAAAATGAATAATAAAATATAACAAATAAACCAAAAAATAGTATGCTTATTAAATTTTTTTATGATTTTTTGTATGTATACTAGAATTATTACTTTTTGAAATGCTTTAAATAAAACTTGATAAAATTCTTTACTGTAGACTAGTAAAATTTAATGCACGCACACGTAGTTGGAAAAATTTAACTAAGCCCTGGTGACCATTCCTTACAATAATTTAATAACCAATATCTCCTTTGGTCAAGTGTAAAAAGTATTTTGAAAATAATGTAAGTATGACGGTTAATCTTTTAAAACTAGGAAAATCTAAAAACTTACTACTTAGTCTATGAAAAAGTTTAAGTATTTTCAGTACACGATCTTTTTTCCAATATTAGCCTTATCACACAAGTGTTGTAGTGCGTTTCAAATTAAAATTTAAAAGTTAATTAAGTTTATATTATTCTATACAAAAAGTGATCCTCTATACAGGGTGTTTCTAAAATGGTACTCAAGACTTCGTGTGCTTATACAACAGGTAAATATAAGGGAAAAAGTCCATAATAAGTCTGGATTGGCTAAATGAAAATAAATAAAAATTTTGGGGTGAGTACTTCTCATTAGTAGCCACCTTTGGCTATTACTTTTGTCTTAATTTAACAATCCAGTCGCGTAGTAACATATCAAAGGTTATTTGATACGCCACTGCAATTCACCACAAAAAAGCACCCCTGTTAAATTTTGAAAGGAATAGTGGTATTTCTGTAATTTTTAATTTAATGATCCCGTGAACTTGCAAAAATCAAACTTATTTTAAAAATTTCCAACAAATATAAACATAATTAAAATTGATACCTCTTAGGTAGACTTTTAGTTGGTGTTTTAAAAAAAATCAATAACTTACAAACACTTTTTTTTAAATTTTATACAAAATAAATATGGGCAGCAATTGTAAAATTTAAAACTAGGCATTTCTCATATTTTTTGTATTTAAAACATCATATTAATGATCGTTTTCACCAACGATTCCTAAAACTTAGGCATTGCTTATAGCGCTAGTAGCTAGGTATTTTTTATTAAATGATTAAAAATACCTAGCAACCAGCGCTATAAACAATGCCTAAATTTTAGGAATAGTTGGTGAAAACGGGCATAAGAGTTTATAATTTTCCTTATTTGAAATTAATTTGTTTCAAATTTTGAAAATAGTTAGATTTTAATAAAGGTACTGTATTATAAAATGCCTAATCCCTGGAATACCACTAATCCTATCAAAATTTATTAGGTGTCCTTTTTTGTGGTAAATAGAATAAAGACATTAAAAATCCAAACAAAACTGTAAATTTTTTCAGTGGGGTATCAAATTCATTCGTAATGTTACCCCAAAAATATTATTAATTTTCATCTAGCCAATTCGTCGAAATTAAATAAAAATTAAAAATAAAGACAAATTTTAACACCAGATGAGTTTTTGACCAATGTATATATAGACTTTTTGTCGTAGTATTAGTTGTAGTATCAGTACACGAAGACCTGACCATCATTTTAGAAACACTCCGTATTTCATCCATTTTTCTTGCCTTTCATTTGAGGAGTATTTGAAAACAAAAATTGAGATTTGAAATTTTTACTTCGAATTCGGTTTTGGAATCGGTTTATAAAGGTTTAAAATTTTTACCGAAGATTAATTTTAAAAATATTTGGTTTATTCGTTTTTGTGAAAAAAAAACCTAAAATTTCTTTTTTACGGATTTTTGTGTAGGAAGTGACCGGGCATTTTTGAAAGTTCTAAAAATAAGGTAAATATTTATGCGTTACATTAAACCATCCTTTAGGGCTTTAGGGTAAATTCTATCTAGATGGGGCTAGTATAAACATTTGTTATCGTTATAAAATCATCTTAAGAGTCATTTTTGAAGTATCTAAATAGGGTGCTACGGGAGCGTGGATAACTCATAAACCACTTTATGTATTTGTACCAAATTTTGGTAGCATTAAAAAATATTTATAATGAACAAAATCGGAGAAAAGAATTAAAAAATATTAACAGTAAGTGTATTTTTAAGGCCCTTAAAGTACTCCTATTTTACAGTAAAATTACTCAAAAATCAATCAAAGCTCGATGTTATACTTCTCCGAATTTATTAAGCTATAAAATATGAATCGATTGGTACCATAAACATGACAATCAACAATTTCTTTGGCCCGTTATTACGAAACATTGTTTTTGAACAAAAGTTGCCCAATTTAATCGCTGCAACAAAAAAAACTCATAAATATATACAGTAATGGAAAAAAGTAGAGCAACATTTACATTTTCTTGATATATAGGTTATAATATTCTGTAATAAATAACTTTAATATTTCAAAATAAGAATGCTTTAAATCTACATTATTTCATAATTTTTTTATTAAATAAAAATAAAAATTTCAGGTTTAGTACAATAATTTACTAAGGCTGGAAAACAGTAGACCAACAATTAGAAACTTATTATTTATTCATATAAAAATACAGAAATTAAAGTGTAAACTAATATTTTGCCCAATACCCGCTGTCCTTAAGTATATCAGCACATCTTCTGGCCATTGATTTTAAAACATTATTAATTAAAATTGGATCTACTTCATCCCAAGCAGTTTGAAGCCCTGAAAAGAGATCGTCCAAATTTTTGTAAGTTTTATAGCGAATTTTGTTATCCAAAATACTCCAAAGGTTTTCAATTGGATTTAAATCCGGAGATTGTGATGACCATTTCAATAAATTAATTTTTTCCTCAGCAAATCATTGTTTTACAAACTTTGATGTAGGCTTCGGCTCATTATCCTGCTGAAATAAGTGACGTAACGTTCTCTAAAATATTTTTATACACAAAACGATCCATTAAGCCATTTATACGATGAATGGGGCCCATTCCGAAACCAGAGAAGCACCCCCAAACCATTACAGATCCACCAACATGTTTTACTGTATGTCGTACATATTTATGATTTTGCCCTCAGGACGTCTCACATATTGTATTCCATCACTACTTATCAAGCTAAACTTTGATTCTTCACTGAATATTACCCTATTCCAATCTTCCAAAGTCCAATTAATATGGTCTTGAGCAAATTTAATTTGGGCACGTCTGTTTTTCTTTGAAAGTAGAGGTTTCTTTGCTGGTCTTCTAGCTATAAGATTGTTCTCACTTAGTCTATTTCTGATAGTGTGTGATGTAATATTTGAAAACTGATTGTTACCAAATTGGGCCTTAATTTGGTTTGAAGATAAAAATGGGTTTTGTTTTGAAATATTTATAAGCGCTCTATATTCACGTAATTTTGTTTTTCGTGGTCGTATAGACTTTTTTTTTGAAATCTACTGTTCCACTTTCATTATACTTTTTTATAATTCTGGATACAATGCATCTATGCAGCGAACACTTTCTAGAAAAATCAGCTTGTGACACTTTTATTATTTTTATTAAAATCACTAATTATCAAATTTTTTATTTCTTTTGTGTATTCCTTGCGGCATGATGGATAAGCATAAACTAAGTATTTGAGTAAAATGTGAAATAACATTTTTCATTATTTTATGCATTATAATAAAATGTTGCACATGTTTCTCTACTTTTTTCTAACAATAAAGCGTGAATGATAGAAATATTTAAATTTTTAAAGAAATTTATTTTAAAATAAACTTTACAAATTCGATACTAAATACTGAGTGTTAAAATTAATCATTATTTTCTTTATTTTTAATACTGTATGTACAATAGTTTTAAATTATTATGTAAAACTGTGTATATTGTTTTTATTATTTATTTAAATTGGGTATTTAGTTTTTAAATCGATGCGCGGCGCAAGTAACATAAGTGACCCTTTATAAGTTATTTTTTTATGATATAAAAACAATACCAATCAATTTAGAAAAAAATTATAACGTCATAGTGACGTCATGTTAACTGAGAAAATTATTTTTTTGAATTAAAAATAATGTTTGTCAAAAACAATACGATACACGTCTTTTTCCGATTTTGAAAATTTCCTAAAATAAGGTAGTCATGATTTTAATGCGTTAGTTAAAACTCACCCGTTATATGATATGCGAAATTTTAATATAATTATTGATATAATAATTATAATATATGTATAAATAATATACAGTATTTTCAACAATCTTTTAGGTTTTATAATTTTATACAAGGAACTTGCAAACAACAAATTAATAAAATCTAGCTATTGTTGAATAAATTAAAATATTGTTGTTGATTACACAATTTATTTAAAACACTAGCTTTGGTCCTTAGACCATCTTCGGGTTTCTAATACAATTGTAAATGCACAATGACTTCGTGTGATAAAACTATTGTGATAAAAAATAAATCAAAATCAATTTAATCTAATTTAAAATCAAATCTATGTATTAAATAATCTTTTACACTTGTACAATAATTAAATGATAAAATTACGAGTGCAAACATACTGAAAGCGCCAAATCTCGAGCTGTTTGCTTTATTGATAAGATCGTCATGTGTTGTTTATTTACCGCACGGATCAAAGAAATTAATGGTTTCGTGTTAAGAGAATAGTCCTTGTTATGAAGTTGTAACGAGCTGAACGAGTTGTGTTTAAGGTCCCACGAGGTTTCCCGCTGCAATTTAGTTTAGCCGTTTAACTTGCATGATGGCGGTTGTGGGTGCCTTGCGTGGAGAGCTTGCTACCAAAAGAAAGGACATCCTATTCCTGCTGGCGCTCCAATCTTTGATGCTAATTCTCTTTGGAATATTCGCAAGATATGAGGAGCATTATGATACTACAGGGATCAACATATATCCCAGTAAGTAGAAAATTTATATGACCGAGCTTAAGCTTTTAAATGGCGTCTAAAGTTAAACATATGAATCTGAAGAGAAAAAATATTTCTAAACAAGTATCCGCAACTCTGAGAACTGATTTTTTGACCAAATTAAAGATAGAAAATAACAAAATGTCAATTCGGTGAAATCTCCATTTTCTAAATACAGGGTGTTAAAGTATTTTTGTATTCAATATTTGAATATAATATCTAGATTTTACAAATTATGTAAAAGTACATTATTTCGTACTAGTTTTTAGATAAAAGTGTGAAGCAAATTTCTAGATTAGAAGAAGTTATTTCGGGGGAATCCATCTTTTGACACTCCAAAAATTTTTGTAAGACGCGTCACGATGCCACAGTCCTTCATAAACTCATTTTTTTTCTTTTTTCACACATTTCTAAAAAGTTTTCTCCATTTAAATTTTTCGTACCTTTTTTCATTTGAGTTATTACACAAAATGTACACCAACAAGTAATTGATTCAAACATCCTTAAGCACAATGACGTGTTTATTTAAAAAATGAAATACTTATTTTTTATTTAATTTTTTAAACCGATTTATCAAGTCTTAGAAATTGTATTTTTGTTATTTTAAAATATTAAAAAAGAAGTGAATTAATTGGTTAAAAAACAATTCTCAAAGTTGGGGACAAATATCTAGAAACACCCAGTATATTTCCCAAGTTTTCCCAAGAAAATATACAAAAGCTTATATTTAGTAGATACCTGGTACCTATATAAATATGAAAATTATTAATGTACGATTAAAACACAATTTGTGACCGTATATGAATACGTTTTATTTCATTTGGTAATGATTTTGATGGATATTATTGATCAACATAAAGGTAACAAAATTCTTAATTGTAAGTGTAAATAATAAAGTTCGATTTAAGAATGTTTGGCCCTATTTTTGATCCACAATACCATCAATATAAAAACCAATTCATTTATTATTGGATCTGAAACTTATAAATAGCTTTTTATTTCCTTTAAACCTAAAAAAATTATCAATTTAAGGAAATATTCAAACAAAAACACCTTAATTTTTTTGCCTTAGTACCAAGTTTAAAAGTATTTCAAAGTAATTCATGTTAGGTTTACTTCGTATTTTATTAACTTCACAATTTATTTTTTTAAATTGAACCTGTAAGAATTACCTGTCATAATTTTCAATTTTAAAAAATAAATTGTGATGTTATTAAAATACGATTTATATTTAATTTATTACTTAAATACGAAAAAAACACCAACGTTACATGAGAACTAGTGCCTTTTCAAAATTTTTAAAAATAAAGTAGTTCCAAACTTTGACTCCCTAGAACTTACGGAGAGCTTATCCGCCATATTTTGGATTTTAAAACAATAAACGAAACTACAATTCTTAGTTTATAATGATTGAGATGGGTGTATTTGACGTTTATACCTTAACTTATTTCTGGATTTGGAAAATAATATATTATATATCAAGGGGCAAATATGCAGTATTTCATGCTAGATGTTTTGTACCACGAGGGCGCAAGCCATCATTATTGGAAGAACCGCAAGAAATTTTTGACGCTACTACTGCAACTTTATGAATGCTACAGTTTACAGTTTATATACCTTTCAAATAGAACAACCTATACTATATGATAGTTTAGACGTTTAGAGAATAGTGCAAAGAAGAGGAGTTATACCTTGACTTATTTCAAAGGAAAGCATCCAATACAAGTCCTCCATATGTCCATATTATAGTAGTCTAAGATCCCGATATACAACGACCTTCACCGAGATGCTTATTTAATGAAACGTATTTTATATTTAATTTAATATGTCAATGAATATAATCCATATGGGTTGCCTAGCAAATTTCAGTCCAGAGTATGTTTAATTAATAATTAAAAAAAAATATTTTTTTAAACATTTCACCGGTATGATTATTAGATAAATTCTATACCAATCGAAAGTATGAAGCCCATAGAATATGCAAACGTTAGGTTGCCTATTCTTTTCCGGTCACAACTATCGGGTTGCCAGGTATAAACAGGTAAATCTGTACTAGCATTTTGCAACGGTCTGTTTATTGAATGAAATTTAAATGAAATTAAAGATTATTTTATTCTGAACACGGTGGTATAGGGTTGCCTGCGAAAAATCAGTCCAGAATTGCGGTTGTCGAATTTTAAAAAGTAAAATATTGCTCCGAGTGAATGTGTGCGACTGAGAGGTCCCAACCAACCATCCCATGCGATAGAAGAGGACACAGCATAATTTTTTAATTGTTGTTTTTTTATTTTGTCTTCTTATAATAAAAATAAAATTTGCAAGATTACCCTGATTAAAAAAATTCACTTTTATGGGTTTTGAATTTTTTCCAATAGTTTCAATTGATTTCAATTTCTCTGTTTACATTTATAGATTTATAATTTGCATGTAGTATATTTTTTTAATTTTTTTCAATCAATATTTTTAATCAGGGTAGTATTATTATGTATCACTATAACCTTCTTTTTTACTAAAGATGTATATATACTTTAGTGTCACATAAAAAATATACGCATAAATAATTAATTGATTAAAAAAAAAAATTTAAATAACTAAATAATAATAAACTACTCCAAAATGATGCATAGTATATACGAGTCTATCGCTATCCTTTTCTTTTCCAAGCCCAAATAGCATGCGCACTCTCTTTCTTTAAATGGACCGACTTTAAACAGCTGCTATGCTGTGTCCTCTTCTATCGCATGGGATGGTTGGTTGGGACCTCTCAGTCGCACACATTCACTCGGAGCAATATTTTACTTTTTAAAATTCGACAACCGCAATTCTGGACTGATTTTTCGCAGGCAACCCTATACCACCGTGTTCAAAATAAAATAATCTTTAATTTCATTTAAATTTCATTCAATAAACAGACCGTTGCAAAATGCTAGTACTGATTTACCTGTTTATACCTGGCAACCCGATAGTTGTGACCGGAAAAGAATAGGCAACCTAACGTTTGCATATTCTATGGGCTCCATACTTTCGATTGGTATAGAATTTATCTAATAATCATACCGGTGAAATGTTTAAAAAAATAATTTTTTTTAATTATTAAGTTAACATACTCTGGACTGAAATTTGCTAGGCAACCCATATGGATTATATTTATTGACATATTAAATTAAATATAAAATACGTTTAATTAAATAAGCATCTCGGTGAAGGTCGTTTTATATCGGGATCTTATACTATAGTATATCAGTAAATTCGATGATAAAGCTTGTAATAATTGAAAACATTTCAGTATAATCCGGATCTTTGATTGAATAAAATTTAATTTTGGTTTCGTTTTCGCGACATTTCTGCCAAAAATTATTTTACTCCCTAGTGCGATGGGCCACTTTTCATCCCTAGAGGATATATTTTATACCTGATTTTCACGTCAATAAAGTCAGTTTTTACTCTCGCATGCATAAGATAATATTACTATTTCAATAGTTTTTTTATATTAAAGGGCGCTAAGCGAAAGTTTTTTGTAAAGATCCTGTTTTATTGCTGCCATATAAGTGTTTGGTTTGACTTACAAAAACAAAATAAGATGAAATTAGTTGCAACAAGACTCTTATGTATACCAAAAAAGAAATTTTAAAAAAGCTCCACTGCCTAAAAAATTATGACTAAAACGGCAATTATCAAAGGAGTTTCAAAATCCAGCGCTAACATTTCCCGACTATCACCTTAGACAGATGTTTTCGTCTTTAAAATATCAGTTTTTCTAAAATCTGATAATCAACTCAACAGCTACCTGACATAAAATTTTATTTTGTAGCTAGAATAATTTATTGCCCCAAATCTCTTACCAAATATTAAGATCAATATGAAAATCAATGTGTTTATTTTCTTTTTACTTCATTTTTTGTGCTATTATTTTTCAATTTTTTTCATCAGCAAAACGTGAACAAAAGCAACCACATTTTGATTTAAAATTTAAATAACTTTCTTATAGAAACTTTTGTATACAAAATATTTTGCAAAACCACTTATATTATTGAATTTTGCATCATGTTAAAAAAAAGTAGAAACTTAAAAATCACCTCGTATAAATATAACGTGTTTTCAAAGCTTTCAGAATTAATTTATTATTATCAGTATTTGATAAGACTAAAATTATAAGCAAATGTTTTGAGTTTTAAATTAATTTAAAGAATAACTACCTTGGTTCAGGATTCACGAAACGACAGAGTTAGATACTATTTTGAAATTTTAAGATTACTTTAACTGTAACTGTAAAGTATACAGGGTGGACCAACGAAAACGAGAAGGACAAACAGTTTATAGAGGCACATTCTTTGCAATAGAGCTGACGAAAAAAATCCATACATCCGTGAGTGCTTTGAACACAACCCCTAATATTTTTAATGGCATGTTGTATGGTAAGTAACATGTCATTGAAAAGATCTTTTCACCACGAATAACATACAAAAAAAATCGATCTACTGATTTAAAAAAAAATTAACATGTTAATTTTTATATCTAAAATTATAAATCGATTTAACTTTTCTTATTTTATGTTACTCGGGCGAAAACATATTCCCTATATTGACATTTAAAATTGCACTCTGAACACACCCCTAAAATTCTAAATAACATTATCATGTTACCTTATGGTAAGATCTTAAAAGATCTGTTTTCTCAGAATATACTATCTTATCCCCTTTTACCTGATTACAATATTGAAATTAAGAGACAGAGATATTTAGCAAAAAAAAATTTCTTGAGTGTTTGAAAAAACAGACTAGGGTGACATGTCCAACAGGAAATCGGTAGTACATAGTGAATCTTTTTAATATATTATAAAAGTTTTCGATGTTAGATCTAAATCGTCAGTTGTTCACAAATGCATTCTTTCCGGCCTATCGACCAATCAAAACTGTCATTGAAGTTGAAAAACCTTCGATTTGTGTATTTTTGTGGCTCGGGATAAATGCGAAAGTAGTATTAACAGTTTTTTTAATGACTGGATTTTTTATAAATTCTTCGGTAGGGTTTATGTAGTCATTAATCAATACTAATATGAACAAATGAATGTAATATCACCAAAGGCTGATTATAAATTACCAGTTTCAGTACATGCCAATAAATCGAAGCACTTTTTACATAACATACTAATTTCTTTCACTGTTCAATATGTTTTGATTCACTGTGCACTAACAGTGAATTATTAATTATTTTTTTCATTAAAATATAACTGCTACTATTATACAATTTTAGACGATTCTAAAGACACAAAATACCAAACTTTGTTTCAGTCAAATTGCAGACCATTATTACCTTTTTTTTTTCTAAAATTTTTAAAAATAACGAAAATAATGTTTAATTTTAACACTCAGTATTTAGTATCGAATATATAAAGTTGATTTTAAAATAAATTTATTCGAAAATTTAAATATCTTTAAAGAATTTTATCATTCACGCTTTATTGTTGGAAAAAAGTAGACAAACATTTTATTATAAAACACAAAATAATGAAAAATTTTATTTCACATTTTACTCAAATACTTAGTTTATGCTTATCCATCATGTTACGAGGAATAAAAATTTCAAAAGCAATAAAAAATTTGATAATTAATGATTTTAATAAAAAAGTGTCACAAGCTGATATTTCTAGAAAATATTCGCTGCATAGATGATTTATATCCAGAATTATTAAAAGGTATAATGAAAGTGAATCATTAGATTTAAAAAAAAAGTCTTATAAATATTTCAAAAGAAAAACCATTTTTATCTTAAAACCAAATTAAGAACCAATTTGATAACAATTAGTTTTCAAATATTACATCACGCACTGTCAGAAACAGACTAAGTGACAACAATCTTATAGCTAGAAGAAACCTCTACTTTCAAAGAAAAACAGACGTGCCCAAATTAAATTTGCTCAAGACCATATTAATTGGACTTTGGAAGATTGGGATAGGGTAATATTCAGTGACGAATCAAAGTTTAGCTTAATAAGTAGTAATGGAATCCAATATGTGAGACGTCCTGAGGGCAAAAGATTTGGGGGTGCTTCTCTGGTTTCAGAATGGGCCCCATTCATCGTATAAATGGCATAATGGATCGTTTTCTGTATATTTTAGAGAACGTTACGTCACTTCTTTCAGCAGGATAATGATCCGAAGCATACATCAAAGTTCGGATTTAAATCCAATTGAAAACCTTTGGAGTATTTTGGATAACAAAATTCGCTATAAAACTTACAAAAATTTCGACGAACTCTTTTCAGCGCTTCAAAATGCTTGGGATGAAGTAGATCCAATTTTAATTAATGCCTTATTACTAAATTATTTTACTAAATCTGCAATTTTTATTTTTATTTAATAAAAAAATTATGAAATAATGTAGATTTAAAGAATTCTTATTTTGAAATATTTCAGTTATTTATTACAGAATATTATAACCTATACAATGTGATTCAGACCATCCGTGCCACCCATTTATCTCGGAAAATATTAAAAAAATATTTTAATTAAGTTATTTGTTTCTGAAAGACCTATCAAACCATACCAAACTCGACCTATGTTGCCAAAATCAAAGTTACCTCCGGTTCCGGATAGTTCCGGGTTGTTCCGGAAAAAAATAAGTTCATAAATGGATTCTTTAGGTTCACTTTGGTAATAAAAATTTTTACTTCGGCCATGTACGATAACGCATTCTCCAGATAAATGGTGGTCTAAATCACCCTGTATATCAAGAAAATGTAAATGTTGCTCTACTTTTTTCCAATACTGTATATGTATATTTTGTGATAAATATAATTTCATTTCAAAACTCTATAATTTATTGTAACTACCGATTAGATAAACAACATTATTTGTATTTGTTCTTAGAAATTACATTGTTTACTCATCAATCAATTCAAAAAAAAACGTGACAAATATACAAGTTCTATTATATTTACCTAATATTTGCATTAAGAAATTAAATTAAACCAAGTAACTTAACAAACTAAGTAGCTTTTAATATTAATAATATTTGCATATTATATCTAATTTATTATAAAAACCAAATAAGTAATTTTACCCTTTACTAGAATTTACATCTCGTCATAAAAAAAAATCTAGTTAGTGCTACTGAAAATAATAAAATGTTGTTTGTGCATCCCTTATTTTTAATTAAAATTTGTAACAAAGGCCCGCCTCAATGTCGTTGGAATTTTATTGGGAGTACGAAACGATTTATAAAAAACATAAAGAATAAAAATCGCGATGTAATAAAACCTTTTTTTTTTTGACAGCATTTATAAGATTAAAATATTTGACTTTCACTTTTTTTATAAATTATCACATAGGTACTTTTAAATTATTAGTAAAAATGGGCGGTGCTTTTTCTTCACTGCCTTGCCATTTAAGTTTAAGATATTGTATTTTGGATGTTCCACTTGCCACTTTGTTGTTACGTCACCTGCCTATCACTTTGGTGTGCCGGGCGCACCGGGCGCCTATCGCAATCTAAGTTTTTCTATAGTTTTGTAATCGGACTTATCCTTAACTAACTCGAATCTAATAGGCAGATTCTGGTCAAACTTAAAGACCTTTAATTAGAAAAAAATAATGTAACCATGGAAATTGTCTATTACTACCCATATAACAAATTAAAATTTTAAGGCCTTTAAACTTAAATCATGTGTCCAGAATCTGGGTATAACTCACATATGTATATTTAAATTTCACTAAAGCAAAAAAAATTAAAAAACAACATTAATTGCGCTGTAAGAAATAATTAACAAATTACTAATACATTTGAAAAGCTTTTTAATAATTTTCCTAACGAAACCTAACCTAACTTAACCCGAATCAAAATCTTTTTCAAAAAAAAATAAAAGCAAAATTAAAAGCAGACAACCCAGGGCTTGATCCTCGTACCTACCGAAGAACATGCGATCACAACATTTATATTGGTTATTGAGAAAACTATGCCCAAACCGGCGCGCATGCCCATTTTTTTTTTTTCGGGCAGTTTTTTGATTACAATGATAATAATACCGCCGTCTTGCGATTTAAACGTACTCAAGTAAAGTACTGAAAGTAGAATTTTGGATGCTTTAAGTTTAAGTACTTCCCGGTCTTATCTACAATATTATTTTATTTAAAATAAAAAAAAATGAAAGCATAAACACTTCATCAGTAAAATACCGCAAATTATATAAGTATAATAGTATATTAAAAAACGAGTTTCATAAGTAGCGCATTGTAGCACGCGTTCAGTTTTAAAATACGAACCGCGTAGCGGCGAGTATTTTAATGAACACATGCTACTATCGACTTATGCAACGAGTTTTTTATATTATTTTTTCTATTTTGCGCCTTATTTTAAAATCAACATACTTCAGTACTACCAACTTCGAAAAGATACATTCCCCTGCTATAAACGCACTCAAAACAGTTCGTTTATAGCTATAAACGCACCGTTTTAGGTGCTTATATAACCTTCTTATTTCTTATAGACTCAAAATAGAAAAAATATTTTTTATAATCCCACGATAAAAGAAAAAAATTATTATACCTCATAAAAATCTATAACAAACAAAAATAAAAATTATAAATATCTATAAATTAAATGGGCATTATTAATGCAAGCGTCGGAAATAAATAAAGATCTATTAGTTCCCGACATCACACATAGATACAACAATTTTCCTCCTACGATTATTTTAAACAATTATTGAAATAAGCTGGCTGACTAATAAATTAAAGTCGATGGTTGTTTTCAATTGTTTGATAGTTATTTCAACATTCTTTCACGTACTAAACTTTTAATTACTCATAGGTAACCATTGCGATTTTTAATAACTTCAGCAATATAAATGTTGCTTTAATTAAATACTCATAGGTATTGGTAGATTACTTCAAAAACTGCTTTGCACATACATAAGTATGACTAATAATATACAGGATAATAATAAAGTTTCGAACCAAATTCATAACTGGTGTATTTAGATTATTTGAGAAAATCGCTCGCACAGGTTAATTTTAGCTTTTAAATATTGGTATAAAAAATATTAATGACGTCCCTGGTGATATAGAAATGATATCAACATCGATTTTTTTAATGAAATACTCGTAACACATTTTTTAATAAAAAATCTTTTTAGTTCAAAAAGCAGAAATTTTCCTTTTAACGAAAAAGGTTGTATAAAAATAAATTAAAACGAAATTTCAAATTGCTAATAACAAAATTTTTCGGAAATTTTCAAATTCAAATAAATAAACTTGAAAAACAAATTCTTTGGATTTAATTTAAATGTAAGAAAATTTATAAATAAAATTTTAAATTTAATCGATATACCATTTATTGAAATAAGTCAAAATAAATATTATACTACATTCAAATCTTTTAAATTTAATAGTACGCATTAATTTTAAGTTGACTTTAAAGAGTAAATTATTCAACGTGCGGGTAATGATAGCCATTACTCACGAAAGCCGAACGCGTAACAGGCCTAAGTGAGTAATACTAGTTTAACCAACATGTTGGTTAATAAAGGCGTTTAATAAACGAAAGTTTTTAAAGTACGAGCGACGTTCGCGAGCGAGTGATTTAATTATTGAGTTTATTAAACGCCTAATTAACCAACGAGTTTGTTACAATATTTTTTTCTTGATCGCATTTAATTTAATTTCAGAGATAATACTTTACGATTCAAAATCATGTATCACTTGCATTGACATTTACATGAATTAAAATTTATAATAAATTATTTTTCAATTATTAATATAATTGAGATCAATATAACAATTATATTATTAAAAAGTATTAATTTCTTTCACGTTGTCTACCGATAACAAAAGTAAGTAATCTTTACCATTAGAAATTATAAAAATTAAATAGTACAGTATATTTTACTAATTACTTAATCGAAGTTAAAAATGTGTAAAAATTATAAATAACATTTATTTTAAATAAATTTTAATTTCAAAATGTTAGATAATAAATAAATAAAGTTAGAAATAAAATGTCATTTGAAACTTTTTTGCCTATACTGCAATCGTAATGTAAAGTAAATCAACAGGTAAAGTAGATATTTACATGTCAATTTCGCGTATACAATGTCACAGTAATGACATCTATAAATATTCGATCAACAAAAAAGGCTATTTACTCGCAAATATAATGACTACTTGATAATCGCAAAAATGTTTTTCCAAAAAATAGGTAATAATAATAATACCTCTGCATTCATTAAATAATAAAAAAGCTCGTATAATATTTGAGTCCTCGGTAGCTCAGTTGATTAAAACGTTGACTGTAGATTCAAAGGTCGCGGGTTCCAACCTCAATCATTAACAATTTTATATGTATTTCTATTTTGGTTTGTTACTATGGCTAGTAATGCACTAAGAGCGGTGCTGTAATATTCAGTAGTTGCCAAACGATTTACAGGTTATTTGATGATTTGACAAACCTGAAATTAGAGTTGCCAACTACCAGAAATTTTACTAAAATTGAAAACTATAATATTTTATTTTAAATAGATAAAAAGGCGCAAAATAGAAAAAATTTCATAAGTCGATATTGTAGCACGTGTTCAATTTTAAAATACGAGCCGCGTTGGGGCGAGTATTTTAATGAACAAGTGCTACAATATGCGACTAATGAAACCCGTTTTTTAATATACTATTTTATAAGTTGTTTGAATTTGGTAACAGAGATCCACAGGTAGTTCGTGGAACTCTGTTACCGGTAATCAAAACTCACACGTGTGAGTAATAGCTTATCTGGAAACGCGTTAATAAAGTACCCATTATACAATAGTCATAGAAAAAAATTTCGCCTACCGGCTCGTGTCGCAATTTCCGCCTGGTGAGTAATGGCCATCATTTCTCGCTCGCTGAATTATATTGTATATAGATACAATAATTATATTTTTATAAATGTAATCATTTCTTTATACGATCGTTTAAGTCACATGAATGTCATTAATATTCTTTTATACCAAGAGATGACATCTTAAAAACTAAAATTGACATGTCCGAGCGATTTTCAAAAAAAAATTAAATACGGCAGTTGTTAATTTCATTCCAATCACTCTGTATAAACTAAAATGCTCTAGATTGATGGTACAGGGAATTCAATTAGGATTGATACCGAAACTAGGCAACACTACGTACTAATTTTTAGAGATTTTAGTGTTACTAAGTTTGTATACCTCTTGAAATCCAACTAACGTTTATTTCTGATCTATTATTTTAACCAAAGAATCATTCAACAGCTTTATTTTTGGGTATCACTTAAATAATAAATAAGAAAAACTTATATGAAAATTCACGACAAATTTAGGTCTCCTACTATGCAAATCACCAGTATCACCCATTTTAGAAGACCCGATATTTTTATTTATCGTCAATTCAATTTGAGGTTTGGACTTTTTTGATTTATTGGTATATTAAGGTGTGTTTTGCTAGCGACGATTTGGACGACGAAATCGGCAAGCAGAATAGTTGCAGCGTAAACGACACGTTTCTAAGCAAAGTATTCCGCTCGGGTATTTCGTCGTCCGCGTCGGAAAATTTCCGTCGCTAGCAAAACACATCTTTAGAAACTTAAGCAAATTTAATCAACAAAAAATTTGGGGTCTATCTTTTCTTAGTTTTGGAATTACAGCTTTTTCAATTTTCGGTCACCAACCAATTTGTCAAAAAAAATCACTAATTAAATTTTAACAAATTTACATAGAATTAAATAAATTATTACTGAAAAACTCCATCCTCCATCCATCAAGGTCTCATATTAACCAATAGGTAGAAATAAATTGAATAAAAAATCGAAAATAAAAATAAATAAATAAAAAAATATTTTATTTCAGCTTTTGAAGTTTAGATAAGATAATATCCAATAAGGTTATATTAATTTTAAGTTATTTTTTAAGTTATTCTGGGAGCTTATTCTTGGGCCGTTCTGTTCTTCTAGTCTCGTCGACGACACGACCTCGGCCGGCCCAAGAATAAGCCTCCTGAAATAATTCCTACAGGAAGTGTCCTGAAAATTGTTAGCATTGTGGGTGGACAGGCGCGGAACTATTATAAATTACTTGGCATTCTATCAGGTTCATTTATTGCATATTTGACCTCTTTCGACAAACCGTACAACCTATTTGACAAACTATGCTCAGGTCTACAGAGTCTATGAGAACATAGAAGTAACTTCAGAAAGCTTTAGTAGGTGAAAAACAAGAGCCGCAGTTTTAAAAAAAATGCGTCTACTCTTGAGAAAAATTTTCAAAAATGATATTTATTTCTTTGCGTTTCTTTTTTTACATTTTAACAACTATTTTAATATTACTATTATAACCAATGAAATAGGATGTTTTTACCTTTCTGATGATATTTTTTTACATCCGTACGCATTCAGCGAGTTTGTGTTTTTTGACAAAAATCGGTGATGAAAACTACAGAAGTGAAAAAGATAGACCCTACATTTTTGTTAGTTTCTCTATTAAATTTGCTATAGTTATATAACTTTGATGTTTGGTGAATCTCGAATCTCGAATGTAACACCGTGTTGTTTTGTTGGCAAACACAAGTCACCAAATCATGAAAAATAATAGTTGTTGCTTACTTTTAGCCGTTTGACATTTGCGTTAATTCGCGTGCGAATTCGCGTGACCCTCTCACGCGCTAAAAATTACAAATTGGTTACACATTTTGATGCTCGCTAAAAATATAAACTTTTAGCTCGCCTCTTGCTCTATCACGTAGTATATAGCACGCTTGAAGCAAGACGCAAGGTAAAAAAGTTTAGATTTTCAGGGAGCTGCAAAATGTGTATGCTATTTGTAATTTTTAGCGCGCGAGCGTTTCGCGCGAATTCTCACGCGAAATTGTACAAATGTCATACGCGTATTATCATAAATTATGATGATTGAAAATTCATATTCTAGATTAGGTACATTTTTTTCGGAAAATATAGCGCCGTTAGAAATTAACATGGAAAACTCCCTCACCATAATAAACGTATTCTATTTTACGGAATATTTATATTTTCAATACAATTTTTTTGTAACAAACTTTGAATAGTTTTAACTAGAAAATTTTTTGATGATTATATGACTATTCATTATCAATCTTTTTAAGTTTGGAGTAAGAAATAAAAATTACACTTTAAGCTTTGTGAAAACAAAAAGTACTTGATTTCCTGTAGGTTTTTGTTATAAGACAAAATATTTGATTTTATAAAAAATATCAACGCTTTTTAAAAGCAAAAAATGGTTTTAATATGAACGCGTCTATAGTTTGAAAACAAAAATAATATTATATTATAATAAAATCCCGGAAATACTTAAATATTCAATAATTTTAAAATGCAGTGTATTTATTACTTCTATTTTTCTAAATAGGAGTTTTAATTTAAGAGATTATTAAATTTTTACATCAAATTATTAAAATAAAAAAAAAATAATTAAGAGCTTGTATTATAACATTACATAATCAAATCTTCAATGTTATTAAAACAATGACCCTATTTCCAAGTCTCCAAATCAAATAATTTATCATGTTACGGCTGTTATACGCGAGAGCCTCTCTGCTTATTGAAACCAAATATTTTTTACTGGAGCCAAGGAAAATAATTAAAATTACAATGAACATTTTTTATATTAATATAAAATACTCCACTTAATTACTTCGAAGAAATAACTTATTATAATTTTAAAATTGGGTTAAAAATTAAAAAACGTTTTGTAATAAAATTAATTGAAAAAATCGAAAATAATTTAGGTTTTGGCTAATTAAAAAAGCATTTTCATTTTATTTAGGACATTTTGATAGTATTATTTACCTATTTTCTACAACTGGGTAAATTAATTCATGGAAAAGCATACATAGTTACTTAATAATTAATCTGTTTTGAACGAATCCGCATGTAAATACGTAAACATATAAGTAAAGTATTGTTTATTTATAGACTAATTTTGTGAATTGATACATCGATTTAAATGTATCATTTCCATAAAATAATTATTATTCGATAATCTTTTGTAATGATTTATTATTCGAACACGATGCTAATGTTGATAACATATTTGCCCGAGGCGCAAACAATTAACAAAAATTATCACATCGATTACGTTTACAGATTACACGTGCTCATATTGTATTGTTCTCTCTAACATAGATGAGCTGTATAGGCCTACTCCACAATAGATCTTAATCTGTATGAAATACGTTTTGTTGGAAAATTCTAATGTGCTCGTTTATAATAACAATATGACTCCAACCCATGTTGATCCCATCCCTCTATATTTAAACAGAGGTATTACAAATTTACATCTATAAATTTAGATGTAACGGTGCAGACGAAAACATATTTCCAATGAGCATATTAGGGGTGAAAAGATGTAAATACGCAGTGGTGTTGTTGTTTGTGCAATTCATTTTTATTAACGTGTTTGTCGGATGGACGAGTTACGATGACGATGCGGATGCTAGTGATACGCACAATTCCGTTCATTACGTTTATGGAGGATTTAGGCCGGAATCGAATAACATTTTGAAATTTTATCAACGTTTGTATCAATTTGTATAACAAATTTCTTTGAAATATGTTTGTGTCAATAGCCAATAGCTTTACATATATAAAACTTAATTCTATACACAAACAACAATTGATAGGATTTACGTCTCACTAATAAAAGTATCAGTTCGGTTATTTGAATTACTATAATACATTACAATGTTTCAAGTTAAATAACATACATTTTTTCAGTTATAAATTTTCATATTAACGAAATTTTATTGTAACTACTTTCGATGATTACTTCCTTTTTATGTTCACCGGAAAATTTATATCTATGTTTCATTTATCTGCACTAAACAACGATTTAATTTTATTATTAAAATAGATTTATGATTTATAGGAAGCGCTTTGATTGCTTTTAAGTTATTTTTAAAAAAGATTTAGCATGTAGCTTTAACTTATATAGGGTGGTGATAAAGTTTGGAACCAAGGTCATAACTTCCGTAAAAATTTTTTTTGTAAAAATCGCTCGGACAGGTCAATTTTCATTTTAAAAATGCCATCTTTTGGAATGAAAAAAATATTCATGACGTCACTGATAACTTCACTATGACGTCATCATAAATTTTTTTAAATGGAAACCCCTACTTTTTTTACACATTTTTCATAGAACTTTTTATCATATTAATGATCACATAAAAATATTTAAAAAAATTTCAACCATTTTTGAAAAAAAAAATAAATTTACTCAAAAAAAAAATTATTAATTCTCAATGAAAATATGGCAAGAAAAATAAATTAAACTAATTTTTAGTTTAAAAATAACAAATTATTATTGAAAATATTCAAATTGTTCTTCTTTACACAATTGGAATTTTCTTAAAACTAATTTTAAATAACTTTTAATGAAAAAGGTAATTAAAATAAAATGTTTGAGTAATAATAAACTTTAAATAAAATTATAATTTATTATAAATTTGAAAAAGCTTTTGATATTCAAAATTTATTGAAATAAAAATTGCCTTTATAAAAGTGCTTTAGTTGACGTTATTTTGTATGGCAAATAAAATTTTAAATCCATTTACCAATGCTTGAATAGCTTACTTCGTTTGTTTAATAATAATCAACAATTATTAAGTTTTGCGAAATTAAAAATGCCTCGTTTAAGCGAACGCGAGAGAATCCAAATTTTAATTATGGTAGGATACGGCGATAGAAAAAGAACCCATGGGGAAGCTTGTGCTTTGTTTAATGAGCAATATCCAAAAAGACCGCAAATCTCAAGATCTACAGTAAGTAAGTTAGTTACCAAATTTGCAGAAACAGGATCTGTAGGAGATTTGCCTCGACAAGGACGGCCTCAAGTGAATGAAGAAACCAAATTAAATTAATTACTTGCGATTGAAGAAAATCCCAATATTTCAACAAGAGATATTTCAAGAAATAATAATGTGGATCATTCCTATGTCGCAAAATTATTAAAAAAGGAAAAGTATCACCCATACAAAATAAAACTCATACAAGAGTTAAATGAAGATGATCCCGATCGCCGACTGCAATTTTGTGAAGAAATGATGGCGCGATGTGATCAAAATCCAAATTTTTTAAGTAGTATAATTTTCTCCGATGAAGCTACCTTTCAATTGAATGGATCAGTGAATCGACGTAATTGTAGGTATTGGTCACAGGAAAATCCTCATTGGGCCGTAGAATCCCATAGTCAAAGACAGGGAAAGTTAAATGTATGGGTGGGAATGATTGGCAGACGTTTTATAGGACCTTACTTTTTTAATGAAAACCTTACTGCCGAAAGATACTTGAATTTTTTGCGGACTGATTTGCTACCAGTTTTACTTCGTATTTTCCCCAATTATGAAAATCGCAATATTCCTAACCAAAAGATTTGGTTTCAACAAGATGAATGAATGAATGAATATTTTTTTCATTCCAAAAGATGGCATTTTTAAAACAAAAATTGACCTGTCCGAGCGATTTTTACAAAAAATTTTTTTACGGAAGTTATGACCTTGGTTCCAAACTTTATCACCACCCTGTATATACAATACAATACAATATCCTTCGGGGTTCATGGATTTTCCCTTTCTGTATTCTAATCCAGCTAGATTTTCCAATCAACATTGACTGTATAACTTTTTTTTATACTAACATTTTTTTAAACTTATCAGAGTTTCAATTACTATAGATTTAATAACTCGGTGTATCCGAAATTCACAAACCCATTAAAATGATTTAATTGCGCTTTATTTGAAAATATGTATAACAAATATTGTAAATACACAGTAGTAAACATTTTTTTGAAGTCTAACCCCCATGATACAAATCCGTACCCAGTGGCGTATTAGCTCAAGCCCCATTAAGACTACCTGCCGTCCCCCCCGTTAATTTTTTTTTGTTTCAAAACATTTATTTGTAGTCACACTATGCAGGGTCCGCCAAAAAAACGGAAACACCTAAGTATTTTTTGAACTGTAATGAATTTTTAAAAAAAGTTTAAACAAAAGTTTATTTAATTTAAACAAGCTACCATTCAAACATAATTTTGAATATACAGGGTGTTCGCTTCATTAGTGTACGGCACCTAACTTTCGTTTTTTAAATGCAACACCCTGTATATTTTTATATTTTTGGATTCTACGATTAATTTTAGTAAACTTTTGTAAAAATCATTTTTTTATAAAACTCGTTGTTGATAAGTTACAAGCAATTCTTTATTGTTAAGTTCGGCCATAATGGATTATGTATTATTAACATTTTATAGTAAATATCAAAGAACTCTAACAAAAGCCAATCCTATTTTAAACGTCAAGTGAATTATAAAATTAAAATTAATTCGATATTTTGTAAGATTCGACAAGCAAGTTTAACGCAGAACTTTTCCAAAAATACTTTTTCGAAAATCAGAGTAATTATTTTACATAAAATGAATCAACTAAGCGAATATGAGAGAGTTACATTATTAATGATTATTGGAATTGGTGATAAGAGAAGATCATTTAGAGATGCAAGAGATGTATTTAACGGTATGTTTGCCGATCGCAAACCAATAAGTGTCGGCACTGTCAAAAAAACCGTAGACCGATTCGTCACTCTTCATTCCATCAAGAATAAGGTTGGATCGGGTCGCCCAAAAACTACCACCTTCCTAGAAAAAAGGCAAGAAATAATGGAACAAATAGTGGAGACTCCTAAAATTAGTACCTCCCAATTAGCATTGAATTATGATGTGAGTATAACGTCCATTCGTAGAGCTTTAAGAAAAGAAAAAGCACACCCTTAGAAGGTCCAATTAATTCACGAACTGACAGAAGACGATCCTGATAAGAGAATGGAATTTTGCGAAATTCTTCAAAACCAAATTACTAATAATCCTGCCATGTTAAGAAACATTTTATTTTCTGATGAGGTCACATTCTGTTTAAATGGGTCAGTAAACAGACATAATTTAAGATATTGGTCAACAGAAAATCCATTGGTGTGAAGAACTTCATACCCAATATCATAAAAAAGTCAACGTTTGGCTAGGCGTTATTGGCAATATAAAAGTGGGACCATTTTTTATCGACGGAATATTAACATCTCAACGTTACTTAGAGTTACTTCAAAATGAAATAATACCTCACCTCCGTAATATCTTCAATGAGGTGGAATGGAATAATATTTGGTTCCAGCAGGATGGAGTCCCGCCACATTATGGTGCAGAAGTTCGAACATACCTAGATAGAACTTTTCCGCAAAGGTGGATTGGAAGAAAAGTATCAATTGAATGGCCACCGAGATCACCGGATGTACAAATATTAGATTTCTCAATTTGGGGACATCTAAAATCAAAAGTTTATGTTAACAGGCCACAAAATCTTGAAGATTTAAGGAGGCAAATAAGTAAAGAAGTTCAGAATATTACGGAAGAACATTTGGAAAAC
Source organism: Stenus bimaculatus (assembly GCA_963971135.1). Lineage (NCBI taxonomy): Eukaryota > Metazoa > Arthropoda > Insecta > Coleoptera > Staphylinidae > Stenus > Stenus bimaculatus. Next base: position 58,684,645 of record OZ020180.1, read on the forward strand.
TGTTTGAGGGCATTTATGGATAGGTTGGGGCATTGTCAAGCTGTACAGGGCTTGCAATTTGAAGAATTTGCTATAATTGTTTTAAACGAATATTAAAAAAATCGCGAACGTTCACATAATTATTATTTTCATTAAATGATTTTTTGTTTCTTTGTTTTAGAATTGTTCTTTAATTATTGTTTGTAAAATTTGCTAGAACTAAAGGTTTTGTTGGAAATTGTTTTAAGTTCAGGAATTTCAATAAGTAGCTACAACTCGGCAACAACGAGTTTTATAAAAAAATAATTTTTACAAAAGTATACTAAAATTATATACAGGGCGTTGCATTTAAAAAACGAAAGTTAGGTGCCGTACACTAATAAAGCGAACACCCTGTATATTCAAAATTATTTTTAAATGGTAGCTTGTTTAAATTAAATAAACTTTTGTTTCAACTTTTTTTTAAATTCATTACGGGACAAAAATATTTAGGTGTTTCCGTTTTTTTGGCGGACCCTGTATAAAAAAATAAAGTAAGTAGGTAATTATTTTCTTCACCCAAATTATGATTTGGAAAACGTTCAAAATCATACATGGTGTTAAACGGTGCATTAATTTCGGTTATAACTTATAACATGGAGTATGGATACTAGTCATACATCAGTCAACCATAACATTTTTCGTGTCGTTATCGACAGTTTCAACAAAATGAAGCTCTTTCTTTTTCTTGTCCCTATCACCATATTTATATTTAAATTTGGAATTATCCAATTGACGGTTAATAATTTAGCTCTTTCAAAAAAATAACCGAACACGTCGATTTTTGTTTTGAGGGTGACACATTAAAAGATCGGTTTAAGTACTCTCATACTGCTCCCTTAGCCGGAGGGCGTTAACCTACAAACTTCTTAAAAGGTAAGAGGGGTTGAATAATATACAAGGTGGTCCAGATTTAACTTCCTAGGAAATATCTCAGTTATTTGAAGAGAAAAAATATAAATTAAAAAGTGCTTTGAACGGCAGCACTTAAACCTCATAATTTCATTCTAAAAAAATTAGTATTTACCATTCTTAAAACGCCATCATCATTTTTTTTTCTTTAATGAGACACCCTATTTTTTATAAGAGATACTGCATACACGATTTATTCTAGAAACAATGATATGCTACACTTACAATTAGTATTTTAAGTACACAAAATATATAAAAATATATAAAAAAATTAAAATATTGATCGAAGTAGAATGCAAAATTATTTATTTAGTTTTTAACAAAATTTGTTTTTCAAATCAAAACAAACTTAACTTAGCCTAATCTAACTGTACCTAACTGTAATTTACAAATTTTGTTCAAATTGTTATGCACTTACGTAAATACACTCCTGAAAACGTCTTATAACTTCTCTTGTACATGCCGATCTTACCACATATGGAGTAATGTTATTACATGCTTAACGGATTTTATTCTTCATGTCTTCTAAATTTGTTGGTTGAGTTAGAGTTAGTTGAGTCTTAGATAACCCCACAGAAAAAAATCTAACGGAGTGAGGTACGGAGAACGTGCTGGCCACCTAATGGGCTCATTTGTACCTATCCAAGAATTATGAAATGTTCTATCCAAATAATCTTTCACGATTCTGGAATGATGTGCAGGAGAACCATCTTGTTGCCACTACATAGTTCTACGTTATTCCAAGGGAATATTTTCCATTAACTCGGGAATCAGTTTCCAAAAAATCCAAATATCTTTGTCCTTTTAAAATTCCGTCAAAAAAGTAAGGACCTATAACTGTACCATTATATAATCCGCACCATACATTGACACCAAAGATTCTTTGGAATTTTTTTTCACGTAACTAATGGGGATATTCCTGAGACCAATAATGACAATTATGACGATTTACAATTACATTATTATGAAATGTGTTTCAGAAAAGATCAATTTAATTTCAGATAGTATCAATTATTGTATATCAGAATAGTCAATTATATTTCAGAAAAATCAATTTAATTTCAGAAAGCATCAATTGTATTTCAAAATCATCAATTGGATTTCAGAAAAGATCAGTTCTATTTCAAAAACCATCAAATGCATTTTCGAGATATCAGTTTAATTTTAGAAAGAACCACTTGTAAAAAAATGAGGGGGGCAAAAGTTTCTGGCGGTGATTATGCACGTGAACCACAACATCACATACAATTCATCAAAATTGTGCTTTGGCAATTTTACATTACACCATTAGCTCTTTAGCTTAGGTCCTTATTAGCTAATGTTAAACCAAATTAAAATAATATGTTCTAAGGTTAAAGAAGTATTGTTAAAAGACAACTTCGGAATTCTACTGGCTTCTGATATTGTGAGGATATTGTTTTACTTAGTTTACTTAGAAAGAATAATTATTGATGAAGCCAAAAACACAATTGTTGGTGGTGGTTGTGCTCGTGCATTACAACACAGTAAATCAGTCATGTAGCTGCTTTATCAATGGAAGACATGGCTGTGTTGGCTGTTGGTGGGTAAAATAGTATATTTAGGTAATCCAAAATTTCTGCATCAAAATAAACTTTTAATGAAACGTAAATAATCATTACTGAAATATAATTGATTACTACCGAAATACAAATTAATTAAATTAATTTCTGAAATTAAATTTAAGAATTCTGATTTTCAAATGATGCTTTCTGAAATACAATTGACTATTCTGAAATACAATTGAACTTTCTGAAATTAAATTGATTGTTTGGAAATACAATTGATGCTTTCTGAAATACAATAGGGAAATGTGTAAAAATTGTAATATGTATTATTATATTTTTTTGTATTAAGATTATTTTAAGCCTCAATGTCATATTTAAAAATAAGAAAAAGTGAGCCCAAAATAACCTGCACACTTTACTATAATAGTAAAAATCGGTTTGCTTACTTTTATTTAAAAGAATATAATTAATTTTTAAAATAATTAATTGTTTTTGATTTTATTTTTTTTTTCTTTAAAACTAAACGATCACTTTTAACTTAATTTATACCGTTGAATTCCAATTATAAGCAGCTTTCAAATGATATATTACTCAAACCCTCTTGCCCTTTAAGAAATTTGTGGTTCAAGGGAGAGACGTAAGAGTGCATAAATGTGTCCCCATTAAAATAAAAATCGACGTGTTCGGTTATTTTTTGAAAAAAATTTATTCATCAATTAATAGACATTTGAAATTTGTTTCATAGAAAACTATACATATACTAAGTATACATAAATAAGGGTTATATAATTCACCCTGTATAGTTAAAATATTTTATTTGGCGAAGGAAGGATAAAATCATAATATTTTATTAGTGTTTCAGGATGTTCACGTTATGATATTTATTGGATTCGGCTTTTTAATGACATTCTTGAAAAGATATGGCTTTAGTTCTGTTGGATTCAATTTTTTACTAGCAGCTCTAATTGTACAGTGGGCTTTAATTTGTGAAGGATTTTATAATATGGATAGCGATTCTAAAATTCGAATAAGTATTGTAAGGTAAGTAAATTAAAAACTAAGAACCGACTCTAAAAGTCTGTTTAGATGGGCATAATTTGTTACCAAAATTTTGTTTCCAAATTGACTCAGATGGAACTGCGCAATGTGCCCATCTAAACAGGCCATTATGACCTATGACGTCATAAACAGATCAGAGTTAAGACATAAACCTAATTAATTTTAGTATTAAATTAATTATTGTGCTCTAAATTTTGCAATTCTGAAGTAAAGAAAAATGTTAGGATGAGGGATTAGGCAAAACAAACATATTTTAGGTATTCTAACAAAAACATTTGAAAAGTGTCTAAAATTAATTTTCATACATCCTTCAAAAGCATTTTATTTCTCTCCAGGACCTATGAAAGTTAAATAAACGTTCTTAAAAACTCCTATAAAATAAATTTTATTTCGAATATTTAAATTAATGTAAAGATGTCTTTAGTAGGTATGTTTAAAACATGAGCGAATATTAAAAGATAGTAATTCGATCTGTTTGTGACATCAGCAGATTACTGAAGAAAAATTTACGCGAAACATATTAATTTTAATCGCCCATATATGATCACAGGAGTATATTTATTGATTTATGCTGTAGAATAAGTAGGTCAAATAATATAATATTTTTGGAGTATCATATTAACATAAGTATTAATTAAGATAGGTACTTGAAAAAATATCTCTTAAAAGCGTTTGATGAAAAAGTATCGATTGAAATTGGTTACATTTTATTTTAAACAATCTTAAACCAACTAGCTTCTTGGTCTTTTTATTAAAATTAATGTTGGAGAAAGTTCTGAAGAGTTAAAGTTTGAACAATAAATTAATTAAGTTTCGGTGTTTGGTTTCAAGACACGTTGGTTTATGTACCCTACCTTGCCTATCGCAAAGTAAAGACAGCTTAAAATTATTCCGGTTCCTTTGTATTAAAATTTCAAAGTGCACATACGAGCATGACCTGTCTAGGAAAGTGGGCTTGCAAATATTTGCGGTTCAAAACGGGATGGAGAAGACATTGCGGTGGACCATATTTAAATGAAAGTAAACGAAACAGGTCCAGTTGTCCCACAGCCATTTTAGAGGGGTAGTTAGGACGCAAACTAAAGCTTAAAATAATTTGAAACTTGGATGCAATTAGTCTTCATTAATTACTCTCCACTTTCTGCTAGATCATTTGCATTAGATGGTAATATTAAAAATCTTAAACAGTGAGGGTCTCTATAGTAAAGGAAACCTCATACTCCTTAGAATCAATTAACCAAATTTATATCTATCCAAAAGTGGTTCGTTTAGATGCTACCTGCTTATTAAATTTACTTATTTTTTATTCTACTAAAAATCGGTTTAAGCGATTTGGAAAAATATGGCGTGTAAACATATAATAAAAAATGGTATTTATAGACATTTTATGCTTTTACTTTTGAACTTTGAGAAGTAGATATGTTTTTGAAGTTACATGAGTTTATTTAAACTTAATACACAAAATTTTAGGATGTATCAAACAGTAGTTTATACTCAACTGCCTTGCAAAGTACTGAGCAAAACGGTTTTTTTTATAATCATTTCTGTAGTAGGGTTACACAAAAAACAAATCCACAATTATTGAAAACCTTGGTGCAATAAACGACCAAGTCCATTTTATGATGAATTTCAATCGTATATGAAAATTTAAAAGAAAGCGCCCCCCAATATGTCTGCCGTTTTTTCTGGAACTAATGCGGTTGGTTGCTAAGATACGTTTTAAATTTTATCTATTTCCATTTGATTTGTCAATCATTACAATTCTTGTAATTTAGTGAAGTATTGAAACCAAATAATCAGTTTGTAGATGTACATCAGTTAACTTCTAGATTTTTATAGCAAAATCTTAAGACTAATGCCCAGATTCTGGTCAAATCATTTAAGTTTAAAGGCCTTTAAATTTGAATTTGTTATATGGGTTGTAATGGACAATTTCCATGGTTACCTTATTTGTCTCAAATTAAAGGCCCTTAATTTTGTCCAGAATCTGCCTATAAGTCATAAAATTTTAAAATATTTTGGAATTACCTTAATGTCAGTTTCTAGCAAAGGTCTTTTTTAGATTATATTTAAATTAGGATAATTCTTTTAGATTCTTTCATAATGTATTTTGAATTTGCAAATTGCTCAATTTCTGATGCAACAATATCACTAACGAACCAACGCTTCAAGACACCAGAATGCTTTTTCGGGTTTAATTGGATTTACATGAGGTTTAGTATTTGGAAACACTTCATGATATGTTTACTTTACTTTATGTGTACTTACGAAAATAAACGTTTTTTTCAGTTACATTGCACTTTTGTTTCGGTTTTAAACATAAAATTTTACCTAGAAATTTGAATTTGAATTTGCCGCTTACGTAGTCTATCTCCTTTTATGACCCTCTCACTCATTTTAGTTCCGGTAAAACGGCAGACTTATTAAGTGGAGCCACCATTCGTTTTTATTTTTTTACATTGAATCAACGTCTCTTATACAATTTTCTCTCTGGCCTTTACATTCGAATATATTTTATGTGGGATGTAATGGACAATTTTCTTGGTTACCTTATTTGTTTCCAATTAAAAGTATTTAATTTTGATCTGCCTATTAATCCTTAATAATTTTTTAACAAACCAACATAAGGCTTCTGGTTTATTTTTTCAATTCCTTTAAATTGAGTTAAAGGTCAATAGGGGTTGCAATTTAAAAAACTGAGGTAATTCTTCCCGCATGATTTTTGAAAAAAATATTCACGTAATCAAAAAAATACAGCGCTTTCCCGTTTCCCGCGCAAAAGCCGGAACCTGTAATATGTAAAAACCAAATATCGTAATATTTTTAATTAATTAACTACGCCATTAAAATGTTAAAAATTAATATGCGTACAAACAAATAAATTCAAATATTTAATAATAATATGCATACATACATGACTTCTATTTAAATTAATAATTTTAATTATAAATTGTTTTAATTATTATTGAAATCCAAACAAAACAAAATTGTTAATTATTACGAAAATTGATTTTTTATGAAATTTGTAATTAATTTTATAAATTTGTACTAAATATTTGAATTACGAGAATAAAGATAATTTTCTGACATTTTGTACAGAGTACAGAGCTTACTTTGCTAATCGTCATTGAATAAAGCTGCGAAAATTCAAATCAAATTTTTGTATGGAGTTTCTTCGGGTGTATCGACTTTTTTTAACATCTCCCACATCCCATTTTTTATTTCTTTTTACTTTTTTTTCCGTTTACTTTTTTAATACCTCTTTGGATTTAGAAAAAAAATATTTAGTTTTTTTTTTAAATAAAGATTTTATAAGTGCACATTTTGAACAATTGTTAAACAACTTCGTACTCATCTCTAACAACTTCGAATAGGTCATAGTATTTATTTCTGAAGTTCGGGGAACCTGTTTAGAAATACCTTGTATAACTCCAATAACCTCAAATTTGTTATAATAGCACAAACATTAAGTACCGAGGAAGACGTGGTGCGCCATTCTTTTAATTGGACTAGTGATATTGTCAGGATTTGCAAAAAAGGTACCAAGCCAGGATTCCTTATGTTTTGGACAAAACAGGATCATTGACTCGGTTTTCAATTAGATTAGATTAGATAGGAGGTCGATTGGCTGCAATTGAGCCTCCCCAAACTGCGACCATTTTGACCTTTTGTTCAACCCTTACTCTAGTGGAGTCCTGGGATAACTAAATGCTTAATAAAGCTAATTAGATCCTTAGAAGGAATAGCCTTGACTTCATTTGGAATTAGAGTTGTCCAGCCAAAGTGATCAAATCTAATGCGAGCTAATGCGTCGCGTTTGTAAATGATGTGCTCCGAAGTTTCATCTTCTAGGCCACAGAATCTGCAAGTTTTAATTTCTGACTTGCCCATTTTGTTGAGATGATACATTAATGGACAGTGTCCAGTTAAAAGGCCTGTGAAGACCCTCAGTTCGTTCCTACTTTGGTCGAGAAGCTTTGTAGCTTTCTTGGACGAGTACTCAATGAATTTCTTCGCTTGTCTTGAACCCGATGTATGACTCCAGTGGGACATTATGCTATCCCTTTCCCACCGTATGATATCTTCCCGTAGATGTGTCTTGTTCAGCACAAAGAACGGTTCTGGACCACTCGGTGTAAGATTTGGGCCGATCTTGCCAACTCATCAGCAATTTCGTTGCCTTCTATTCCCTGGTGCCCTGGGATCCACATTAGGACAAGGTTGTTTCCTTTTGCCAGTTGCTTCAGGGATTGTCAACATTCCCAGGCCAATTTGGACTCAAGGGTGTGGGTCTTTAAAATCCGAATCGTTGCATGGGTGTCGGTCAATGTGTATATTTATGCTCCTTTGAATCTCCTTCGTAAGCACTCCAGTTTCTTCCTGCGCAATGGTTGGCGAAGTTCCCAAGGCCATGGAAACCCTATAGCTGGGTCCATATATGCCTACACCTGTTGCTCTATTGGATTTGGATCCGTCCGTGAACCACTAGAATACCTTGGGATCCAAGTGATTTAACGTGTTTTACCATTTGGCGGTCTTGGACAACCACTTGAAACGGAGTCTCAAAGTCAAAACTTCTCGGCATTATATTCGTTGGTTTAGTTGTGAAGTCTGGCTCCACAGATTCCAGAATCTTCAAATGGCCTTGCAGGTGTCCACATTTAAGGTTTTTGTTTTGGGAAATTCCTAATGCAGCTAACAGTTTAGGTGAGGCGTTTGTAGGTTTAGTTTCCTCCGCCTCGTAAATGGAATGATGATTGTCTTGCTTGGGTGAACGTTTAGTTCTTCCCCTTTGCACCAGATGCTGAATATATTTAAGGTATTTTGCATCAGGGCCGATAAGGTTTCTTCATGATTGCCTTTTATAATGACTGTTAAGTCGTGTGCATATCCGAACGCATCGTAGCCGTTGCTGTTCAGCCTCTCCAGAAGGTCCATGACGACGGACCACAACATGGGTGATAATACTCCCCATTGGGGACAGCCCTTTGCCGTGGATACCGACACTTCGGCGATACCTAGAGAGGACGTAACCACCCGGCTCCTCAGCATCTCTCGAATTCATCTCGGTTTTCAATAATACCTACTCAAACGTTATTTAACTTTATTTAGTTGACGACTTTGAAGGGTTATCTGGAAACACATTATTTATTTACGAAAATCCCTTTACCACCATCCAAAATTAGCGTAAGAATTTTAAAATCTTAATAAAATATTTCAATTATAGAGTTTTGGAAAGAATGTAATCAATTTAGAAAAATTGCAGATCTTCTATGTAACGTACGAGTCACTTTCAAATACTTCATTTAGGTACCAGTAAATTTTACGGTTGGAGGTATTTCTTCAATATCCTCTTAATAATAACCATTAGTTTTATTAGTTTAATATACGTTGTGAATGCTATATTCTTTAAATTTTATTAAAATTTTTTTTTAAAAATCCAATATTTTTTTGAAGGTTCAAAAAAATTATTTTTTGTCCAAAAGATACTTAGAAGTTACCTGTGTTTAATAATAAGTACAAAAAAATAGGTTGTTACATTAAAAAAAAAAGTTGATGTCATTTCCGGTTAAACCGGAAGTGAAATTTAAATTTCTTGGTCAATAAATTCGTTTTCTTACGCCATATAACAATTATAAATTTTTATTTTTATAAACAAAGAAGTTACAGGGGTAGCCCTAGTTCCGTGGACACCCGGTATAATTAATATTTGTTCATTTTGATAAGTTTATTTATTATTTGGATTATTTATTTCTGCCACCTCAATGTATTGCTTTTGTTAGCACAACATCCATACATAAAATAGTTGCGCATTGCTTGCGGATTTTTAAATGTCAAAGAAAGTGAGGAAGGCTTTTTCATTCGATAGTCCAGACAACATCCATTCATTCGGCGGAAAAACTATAGTAACGTAGAATAAATCAAAAACTTTATTTTGCATCACTAACAATAAAAAACTTATTACCAAATTAGCTACTGGTACTAGACAATCACCTCGTAGAAAACATACTTAAATCTTTTATGTTGTAATTAAAATTTTATCTGAATAATTTCAAAATTTTAGTTTATTAAGAGCAGACGTGGCAGCTGCCGCCGTACTGATTTCTATGGGTGCAGTTTTGGGACGAACTTCGTACATCCAACTTATAATGATGGGGATTATAGAAATCGCAGTTTTTACAGGCAACTCCTACCTCGGTATTGAAATATTTAAGGTAAGATTTCGTTTACCTCTTATCTCACTAAAACTAATGGTAGCATTAAAATCATCCCATTAAACTAAGCGGATAAACACTACGAAAGCATTTAAAACGCCCAACTTACGACCATAAACAAGTCTGCAGTAAATTTGCTCAGCTTACGACCACAATGAATGTCAAAAGTTTTTGTCAGACATCGCGCTCCGATGAATTCTTTTAAAAACTTAAGGTGGAGAAACAATAATTCATTAATTTTAAACTAATTTAAAATTTTAATGGATTATGTGAAGTAATTTGAACAAGAATGATAATAATTTATATTGCTCTTGTTAATTAATTTGTTTATGTTCTCATCTGCTAATTTAAACCAACGTCATAATTACCATGTTACGGTTTATTTTTATTATTAGTTACTTCCTAATGTTTTCGTAAAAGTTGATTAAATTGATTATAACTGTGACGTACAGTGTAATACATAGATAACATTTTTATTAAAATTATTATAACCTAGTTTCATATTTTAATTATATATTTTTAAGCCCAAAAAAATGTTATCCCTAGTTATCATCTTGCATTACTTCACCAGAATGATTATTATACGGTTGGGACGATCCCCCATTAAGATAATTCCCCAAATAATCCTACCAGAGTTTCTTAAATATGATGTGGGATTTAAATTTGTTATTTGTAATGTAGCTTATCTTTTAAATTATTTAAATGTAAATTTCGATTATTTATATAATTTATGATACCAAATAACTTAAGATAATGCAAATAAAACTGTAGTACTACGAAAGATATAGAAATGTAAATTTTGAGAGATTCTTAGAATATTGATAGAATACAATTATTCTTTTGCCTAGGGGCACAGCCTTATTTTCAAAATTAGTGCATTACATAATATATATGTGGGATCAGCTAGAAATAAAATTCAAAATTTTTTCCTTCTACTTTCTAGTTTACAAATTATAGGTAATAAAATGTATATTATGTCAAGAGCGTACGAGTACGAAGTATGTAGTATTATTTGGATTTATTCGAATCTTTAAATCTACTTGGTGGCAGACACAATCCTGAAGTATTTTTCCTTGAATTCGATGCACACGAATGTGATGAAAACTGACTTTATTCTGGTTTGTTTATTTTACAGAACAAAATAAAAATGTATAAAAACTTTTCCCATTCAGTATCTTTTTTAAGCTACAAGTTTCCGACGAACCAAGCACATTACTAACGAAATTAACACCCATTCTAGAATCTTCCCTAGTCACATCAAAAAACTCTTCGCTTCTCCTTGTAATTGATTAAGTTTGTACCCGAAAAAGTTGGTGGATCCCTGTTCGTTCATTTTCAGCATGTCATAAAGGGTGTCTTTTGTTACAGGTAACAGATGCGGGTGATTCTATATTTGTTCATGCATTCGGTGCCTACTTCGGTCTCGCTGTAAGCTTTATCCTGCATAGGAGAAAAGGAGACTCAGAATCTTCTGAAGGCGAGAGCATGGAAGGATCTAACTACACATCGGATTTATTCGCAATGATCGGTAAGAAACGTTGTTAAGGGAAAAATAGTATTGTGCACGCATAGAAATTTTGCGTTTTTATTGAACTTGAGGGTGGATGAAAAAAGGATGAATAATAATTTATTTTCAAAGTGTGCGGCATTGCGGTTATGAGCTTTTTTTGCATATGATGTGGATCAAATTTAAATTTTTATGATGGAAAGTCGTTCAAATATTTAGCTCGAAAATGAAAGGTGTATAAATTTAAAAGAAAATTTTGTTTGCATAACTTATATTTCTAATGTACACAATTATTATATTCCAACACTACTTATTATTTTAATCATAATAAAATATTTACCTTAAAAGTTTAGCAAAATCACCAATGTTATATCCGCGTCCTTCTTATACAGCAATTTTTTGACATACATAATTTATTAAATGTTTAATACTTGAGACCACACTGGAACTTTAATAAAAATAATGTTAAATTTATTTTTGAAACTTGCCAATAATAATTTATGATTTTATGATTAAGGTAACTTATGCACATACTCATAAAAATTTTAATTTGGTAAATGCGTAATGCACATGGTTAATTATTAAGTATATCCTTAAAAGATTATATCAGAAAACCATTCCATTTAATTTAAGTTTACTCAGTTTGAAAACTAATCCTTTATTTTTAATGTCTTGCTTTTTAACGTTTGCTTTCATTGTCAAGAAAAAAAACTTCAAAAACGTATATTTATTATTTCACGAATATTATAAAATTATGTATGATGTAAGAAATTTATAGGTGGATGTTTACTTAAATATGCGTTAATTATAGAGTTTAGGTTCATATAATATTAATGAATATTGGCTAAATCCCAAAAAAATACGGTTTAATTGAATAATATTTATTTGACAATCGTTTAAAAAAATGAGTCGACGTTTCGGCAACAATTCTTGCCTTATTCGTGACTAAAAGAAACTTTACTAAATACAAAGTAATGTCTAAAACAATACAATAATAATTATTATTAAATATTAATTTGCTGATTTATCCATTACGTATTTTGTATTTAGTTTGTTTCTTTCAGTCATGAGAAATGCAAAAAGTATAAGTTTTTAATAAATTGAGTAGATGCTCTTATTTACTAACCTAAATCTTAAACCACAGTCTTTTACTTTTTTCATCTGTTTTAAATAAAATTTCTTCCAATTTTAAAATTAGTTAACATTTTCAAAAGCAAATGGTCCAAAACTTGCCGTATTTACCAATATTTTGAAAAATGTTACCAAATAACCACATTTTTCAAAAACTTTATTTATCGTCCCCATTATAATTTTGAAGAGCAACGTTTGATGCCAACATGTTCTTCAAGTGCTGTTTGAAATCGAGATTTTCCACATTTCTTTACACTTTAATAGTATCTACATTTTTGTAAAAAAATCATTGAAGTCTATTTTTATTCGCTTGTTTCGGTGTTTCCTACAACTTCTTTCAAGATACCTATTCGCTATTCGCGATTTCGATTACCTATAGGTGGCGCCATTATCGCGGAATCAGCTGATTATTGGGGAGTACTTTTCAAGTCACAAAACACTACAAATCCCTTTATTTCAAACAAAAACTGTGAAAATACTTATGATCGGCGTAATACGTTAATATAATAATACTGACAAGCACTCACCGATTTATTTCAAAACGCTAAATCCCGAGGGCGCATGAAATTCCAAAATCTCTAATACTATACTAACCACACGAATGGAAATTCGCATGCGAAAAAAGAATGGGAAAACGTGAGTATTAAAGTGTAAGATAAAGACAGAACACAATTCTCTCGGTTCAAAAAGTTACAGAATAGGTATGCAAATTATTGAATCAGGTATTGACACACTATAGGTATACAGGGTCACCGATAAATGGCATAACAGATCTCCAGTATACCTATACACCCTGTACACCCTGTATACATACAGGGTGTACAAAAAGTTCAACAAGGTCCGTTTATTTTTGAGATGAAGAATTTTTGAGAAAAATGTCTGAAATAAAAGTTGTACGATTCTTAGAGACCTAGTATCTCAAAACATCGCCCATGACCTTAAACAGCAAGATGAAGGACAGGCGATAATCACTTAACTTTTTTTAAATGAGGGAAACCCATTTTTATTGCATATTATTATAGCTTCCTTTCAGAGATTTACGGAAGACATTTTTTTATTTTTGTAAAATAAATAGTTTAAAGGTTACAAGGGTTTAAAATTTTAATACATTAAGTTCGGCAAAACACCAAAATTTTAGGGTAAAAATGACTAATCGGGCAACATTGCAATAATGAAGTTTTTACACTGACGTTTCCAAATTTAAAATAAACTAGATAGTTATTTTACATTATTTTTCCTTTTTTATGGTTTATTATAAATTCTTACATTCTGAGAATTACAAATTTTAAAAAATTTCAAGTTATTTTAGGCTTTTATTCGTAATTATATTATGAATTTAGGGAAATTTATGACCACTGGCTACACTGATTTTCAAATCCACCCTAGTTATGGTATGATACCCTTATCCATTGAATCTATTCGACAGTTCATTAGAATGTCAATGCATAAAGTTACAATAAATGGTAGGGACTAGCAAAACTATTTACTTTAGTAAAATAAAAGAATATGCTTTATAAAGCTCTGAAAGCAAGCTTTAATAATACGTTATAAAAATTGATTCTTGCTGTTTAAAAAAAGTTAAGTGATTATCGCCTGACCTTTAACTTGCTGTTGAAGGTCATGGCAATATTTCTAAAAAGTGCGTCACTAAGAATCGTACGACTTTTATTTAAATCATTTTTCTATAAAATGCCTAATTTTCAAAATAAAGCAGCGTAGCCGAACTTTATGTACTGAAAATTTAAACCCTTGTCACTTTCAAACTATTTACTTTAGAAAAATAAAAAAAATATATTCCGTAAATCTCTGAAAGCAAGCTATAATAATATGTAATAAAAATGGTTGCCCCTATTTAAAAAAAGTTAAGTGATTATCGCCTGACCTTCATCTTGGTGTTCAAGGTCACGGGCAATATTTCCATATAGTGCGTCATTAAAAATCGTACAACTTTTATTTAAAACATTTTTTCAAAATTGCTTTATCTCAAAAATAAACGGTTGTTGCCAAACTTTTTGTACACACTGTATATTTTACATTTAAATTATTTATTTAATAGGTACGGTATTTCTTTGGTTATTCTGGCCTAGCTTTAATGGAGGTGAGCAAACTGGAGATGATCAGCATAGAGCAGTAATAAACACGTACCTTTCATTATGTTCATGTTGTGTAACTGCTTTTGGAATATCAGCTGCATTTACACCAGGTCATAAATTTGATATGGTACATATTCAAAATGCCACCTTAGCAGGAGGTGTAGCAGTTGGTACTGCCGCTAATTTGATGCTACAGCCATATGGAGCCTTAATTGTAGGAATTTTAGCTGGAACATTATCAGTTTTTGGGTACAGCATCTTATCAGTAAGTTTACTTTTATTATAAACTTATTAAAACTAAAATGGTAAAGTCATTTCTACACATGTCGCTTACTTAGATTTCATATAAGAATGAAAAATTCTTCCTTGCAAAAGTTGTTAATGTTCACACAAAAACAAAAAATACATGATTTAGTCAAAAAAATAATTAGATAGGTACAAGTAGTTCCAATTTTTTATAATTTTAGTTGTTGACACTAAAATATTAAATTTTAATTTATAGTAAAAAATCACAATAAATAGATTTTTTGCACTTTCTATATATAATGAGCTAGTTTAGTCCTTATTGATAGAGACTAAAACGTCACATTTCCTGTCTCTTGTCAAATTTTACTTTACTCCCTGTCTTGTCATTACGTTACTCCCGCCTACGTCATTTGTCATCACTTTACTCCCGCTCACGTAACTTGTCATTAAAAATTAAAATTAGTCATAATCTTGTAATTTGTCTGAATTTGCCGCGAAATCATAATCGTTGCAAACTTCAGTCTAGTCTAAACACCACCAATATATTGAGTGAATTCTAACCTCTAATAAATTTATTTGGTTTGGTTTGGAACGGAACTTGATTTTTATTCTGGGGTCGGGGATTGTATTATGTACGGTTTATTATTTTATAGATTGATATTAAATTTTAAATTTAAAGGTGTTTTAAGTGTACACAGAATCGATTCAATCAGTTAGATCTGTAAATGTGGCAAAATCTTTTAAACTTGGTAAACTTTATTCCTGCATCAAAACTTACCTACTTTATTTATTGTGAAGTTAATTATTATTATTTTTTTTTAATTTATAAAATCAATTACAATAATTATAATATTAATCTACAATTATCTATATTTTATGAAAGTTGCTGTATAAATCATTATGACGGGCGAATAAAAATACCCGTCGCCGTCCGATGACAACCGATATTAGTCACAGCGATAGCCATATAATTAAATTATTGTGGAAACTTTTACCTATTAAAAAAGTGCAAAAAATGCTATATGCACCGAGGTAGTAAAGTGAATTTAATCCCTCCTCTGATTGTTTCCCTCGGCTTTGCCTCGGGAAACAAAACATCGTCGGGATTAAAATCAGTCACTTTACTACCTAGGTGCATAAATAACTATTACTATGTATTTATTTCCTTAAAAATATACAAAAATAAGTACCTGTATTTTATACAATAGTGATGTCAGGTTATAATGTTAATTTATAGCCTTGGATTGACAAAAAATTGCATATACACGATACGTGTGGTGTACATAATCTTCATGGAATGCCGGCAGTATTAGCAGGTCTTGTGGGTGCTTTAATGGCGGGAATCGCAAATGAAGATACTTACAAAATGAGTTTATATCAGATCTTTCCGGCAATGGCTCCAAAGGATGCTAAACCAAATGCCGAGTATACATTTTTAGCATCAGGGGATGGGAGATCCTCTTGGGACCAAGCTGGATATCAATTATTAGCCCTTGTTGTTACAATTGTTATTGCCATTGTAGCTGGATTAATTACAGGTATTATTAATTAAAGAACATTTTTGAGATAAATTAGGGAGCCTCAAAAATGTCTTTTAAGATGTTACTACTATAAAGCAAAATGTAATTACTAATTTACGGCAAAAAGGTTGCGTTTAAAAGCTTCCGCCTGTCTAAATATTTGATTAATTTTGTTCACGATTGTTGCTTTTAGGATATGTTATATCAAACGAATTTATACCTCCATTTCCTCCATTTTACTGGTATCAAGATAGCCGCGATTGGCTCATTAATAATGACTTAAAACCGAAAATAATTCACGTGGGAAAAGTTTATAACAGCAAGGATGTATTTGGTGAAAAGACTAATGAAGTAAATTCTTTATAGCCTTGCAAATTGCATGCTACTGTAATCTTAAAATCACCGTATCTAGATACTTTAGAACTTTTCTTTTTATTATTAAAAATTTAATTTTTTACAATTCCTCTCCTACAGGGTGCTCTGAATTGGCACTAAAACTCTGAACTGCGTTGTTGAGAAGGGTTAATATACGAGGGAAGAATATTTTATGACAAATTTCAATATAAAAGATTTTACGTTATGATAATCTTTTTACAAGTAACATTTTTAAAGCCTTATTTATATCTCTACATTAAACCTCAAGCATAAAGATAAATATAAAATATTTTATATTTTAACTTTTTCTAAATTAATGCTTTTTACCGGAAAACCATATTTATGTACAGAGTGTTCATGGATTTCCGCAATGACAAAATATGCTACACTAAATGTTTCTCTGGGAAAAAAAGTGGGACACCCTGTATATTGGTACAAATTTTGCACTTTAAATCATTGCAATAATTCTGGAACAAGCTGTATACGGACGTACCTTTCAAGGATTTTGTTAAGAATTCCCAAAAACGAAGAGGAGAACTTACGCGCCAATTTGTGGCACCTTGTATTTAATATAGTATAAATGTTGTAATATAGTTTTTCCACAACTATTGAATAATCGATTCATTACGTTTGCGTTTTTTGATAAGTAATGAAATTGGATTATTGGTAATTTTAACCACAGGATAAAATTTACATAGAAGAAATCGAGAAATGTCAAAAATACTATTTAACCTTATCAAATTTACACAAAAGCGCCGTAAAATAAAAAAAGTTGTGGAAAAATTATAGTATTCTAAACAGCCATTATTCACGCAGACCTATTACGTAATTTCTGTCTTGAATAATTGCTACTGTTTCACGCTCGTTAAGTAATATACTATTATCGACGACTATTAAATAATACGAACACGTTTCTCATTTAGGAAGCTAGCTGGCTCACCCTGTGATTAAAAATCAACTCACACACGACAGCCAATCAATGGCCTGTTTTTCCGTATATTTTTTATCCTCGGGATGAAGTTAGCTACTAAAACAATGTTCTGCATTTCTGAATTTGTAGGTTACCAACGGTTAGGAGTTATGCTAAATTTATTTGATATCATAATTTTTCACACATAAAAAGTATGCAGACGAAAAACACAAATAGTCGGCGATAAAGTATAGCATAATATTCACTATTAATCGATGGGACTTACGGCACTCGGCTTTATAATACAGATTTTATAAAAATGAATATGCACGCTGTAGTAGAATGAACGTTCGCCAAACATTCAAGTTTTACACTTGCAAGCCATTTTTAGGAATTTGTCAGAAGGAATATGTAACTTTCTTTCCCGATTCATTAAAATTATTTTCCTTGTTTAAAGGATCAAAAATTGAAAAGCCATAAAATTTCAGACCACATATTTTTCATTTTGTGTTCTCCATAAGAAGAGAAAGCATTGTAACTTTTTTATTTAATACAGCATTTTATTTTGGGATGTCGAAAGTGACCGATTTTGGTAAAAAAAATAAATATTTAGGTCTCCGCTTGGGAAAATGTATGAGTTTAAAAATCTGAAAATTTTTGTCTGCGGCGCTATTTTGGATTTTGCCTCAGGGAGCGATTTAGTCTGCCGTCGGCCCCTTTTCTTCGAGGTTTTCCTGCTTTTTAACAAAACTACAGTTTTTGACTTGGACTTGTATTGTTATTCCTGCCCATAAATAATTTTGTTTTATCAGGGAATGTAAAATAAGAAAGTTACGATGCCTTATAGAGAAATAATGTAATAAAAAACTATGGCTGGAACTTTTATGGTCAACTTCACGTTGGTAATAAAATGTGTATTAATAAGAAATCTTAATTTTTTCATATGTACTTAGACAGGGTAGTATTAATTTAATTTTTAAATCTCCTTATGACCAAATAATCATTTTTTTACTACTGTTTAAATAACATCTATTACATCATGTAGTATACAATGTACATATATATTAGTACCTACTTAAATTAGAATATATATGAAACTAGAAAACTTTTTACTTTATTTTAACTGAAATAAATTAAAATTTCTTTTCATTTTTAAGGTTTTCTAATATCAACACCTGTAGCAACGGTAATTTCTCGAAAAAATGAGTATATGGACGATATCTATTGGCTAATTCACGAACCAAATCATCTAAACGAAAAATCTATAACAGCGGTCTCTACTATATGCGAGAAAGTAGATAACGATACAACTACTGAAGTTACCAGAGGGCACAATGATTAAATATGTTAACAAAAAACATTTTAAAACAAGTAAAATATAAAATATTATTTTTATAAATAAATAGTAAAATTATTTAGATATTTATACTTATAATATGGTATCACCACATATTAACTTAATTTAATGTTAATTACTGATTAAAAAGCTTTTTTTAATAAACCATATTTTTCCTTATTTTAAAAACATGTACCTATTTAGCATTTTATAAATTATTTTATTCCGTTTTTTATTTTAGAACACTTCCTTTTCACAGATACCTGTATAAATTTAATGGAGATTACCGATCTGCCATATTTGTCATCTAAAACACTCATTCGACCACAGATGTCATTAAATGATATAATTTTCAAATAATATGTTATTTAAATTTAAAAGTATAAGTACCGTTTGGTTAAGTTGTCATTATTGCAGAAACAGACAGAAATCATTTATCACTTTTTAAATACATTTTAGGAATAAAAATGAGTAGCTCCTTCGATATCAATTTATTTCATAAAATAGTTTGAAAAGGGTGCGAATCTCTATTTCTAAAATTTCAACTTAAAAGATAAGAAAAAGACTATTTTTGGTGGGTTGTAAATGGTGATCATCATAGGTGTCTAATTTAGAAAATAATAATAGTCATAGATGCATATTACATAAATGCGAGTTCAGGACGTGGATTCCTGAAATCTCACACAGTGAATGTAAAATTCACCTTCCTCGAAGCGGATGCGTCAAAATCTCATCAGCGAATCCAAATTAACTTCGTTTGAAAACGGTGTGAACCAGGCGAATCAAGATTCACGAGTGAAAGTTTCCGCATGCGCTCGAGGAAGGTGAATTTAACATTCACTGTGTGAGATTTCAGGAATCCACGTCCAGGTAATACATGATTGTGAATTGTGAGAGCGGTTACTTGAACCATTATACCACTAATTAGGAATGCTGCTCGTGTTCACTAGATGCAAAGTTGCATCAGGACCAGGGTAGTTATTTTCGTACCGTACGCACTTGGTTGGCATACGAACTTATGTTAAAAGTTCATTTTGGTACATACGAACTTGGTTAGTATACAAACTTTTTCGATCGAAGCATATCGAGTGGGTAGACCCCGTTAATTTGGCAGCAATGGAGGTTCTGGAAGAGGCATAAATGTTGGTAGAACGTAGAACCTGATCGGATTATCAATGATCATATAAATAAATATAAATTTTATTGAAAAACGTTTTATTTCATTAAGCAACTTTATCTATTGCTTCCAGTTTGTTATTGTATCAGGCATTGAATTTAGTGTATTTGTTAATTGTTCCAACAAACGACAAATCTTGTGCTCTTTTGAATGTAAACTCCTTATTGATTAATTCAGGATGTACTTCAATAAAAGCAATAAGGTGGTCTCTCTGAAACAAGTGCAACTGTGCACTTCGCTTATTTTCCATTTTTTATTAATTTTTTAATAGCGTAACTACGAGAACTACTAATTAATTAAGTTCATCTAGGTTAGAATGAGCTTAGATTTTGTTGTTTGTTTAAAATTAATGACAGGGTTTTTTAAACTCTATACTTGGTATTGATGCTTTTGTAACGACGTCGCATACGAACTCTTCTTCGACGCCATCTCGAAAATACGATTATAGATTATTCATCGAACTTTTTCACTCGAACTTGGTCGCATGCGAACAAGTTCGAGTGAGGTGGAAAATAGCCCTCCAGGAGGGTTATTTTCGTTCCGTTCGAAGTTGGTTCGCATACGAACTTATGTCAAAAGTACGAATGAAATGAAAAAAGTGCATTTTGGTGCATACGAACTTAGTTGGGTAGACTCCACACGAACTTCAAGTTCGTACACAAAAATGACTCTGAGCATGCGCAAAGCAAATCATCGTTTTGACGTTTAGGAATTTTAAATAAAGGCATGGAGTATGTATACAATAAGAGAGTCAGTTTCCCATAAGAGCTTGCGTATCGCCAAAACGACCTCCGCCACCAAGATTTTTATGGTATTCTGGGTCTAACGAAAAGGTGTCGCTTTAATTTGTTTAAAAAAATAGTTTAAATCAGCAGCTCAATGATCTTAATTTAAAATAATAATCGCTAATTACGGTAATATCATGCATAAAGCATGAAACACAAACAAGACGTTTGTTTGCAGCGTTTCAAGAGGTACGAAATATTGTTTTCAACTGTAGAACTCTTTAAACCAATTAGTTGAACCTAAGGTCACCAGGTGGCAGCACATTAGTATGAATACGCAATCTGCTTCTCTTGTATCCATACTCCATGATAAAGGTTAATAAGTTAGTTAGTGCGTTTTTTTTATATTTCCTTGTTATTTCAAAACTGTTTTATTAATCTTTTATTTCTAACTCTAAATAAAAATGGACGAAATCGTTAATTGGGCGGATCAAGCAACCTTAATCCATTGCTTCCAGTTTTTTATTGCACCAGAGATAGAATTTAGTGCATTTGTTAAATCCCACAAATCTCGTGCTCTTTTGAATGTAAAATCCTTATTGAACTTCCCTCTCTTTAATTTAGAATCTCTTTCAATTAAAGCAATAAGGCGGTCTCTCTGAAACGAATGCCATTGTGCATTTCGCTTATTTTCCATTTTTTATTAGCGTAACTACGAGAACTACTAATTAATTAAGTTCATCTAGGTTAGAATGAGGTTAGGTTAGGTTAGTTTGTTTACAATTTATGACAGGGCTTTTTAAACTCCATAGTTGGTATTGATAAATTTGCAACTCTACTTCGGCGCAATCTCGAAAATGCGATTATGTGACTTGGAAAATAACCCGCTAGGTGGCTAATTTTCTTCGTTCGGTCGAGATCGTGTCGTCAACAGACTCTTATTTTTTCGTGTAAATGAAAAGGACAGAATGATGATGATGATGTCGACCGGTTCAAGAATAAGGCTACAGGTGCATAAGTGACTGTGGGTAAGGAAAATAATCCCTTAAAAAGGAGTTGAATTCATATATACTCACGGGTAATAAATCAGCAGCATACGTTTTTCCAGCAGCTCTCACCGAAGATTTTTGTAGATCTTACTGATCCTGGTAATATTAATTTAAGAAAATCCGAAGGTAATTTTATTTCACCCTTAAGCCAGGTTTCATTTTTTTTTCAAAAATTCTACCTTGTGCCTAGAAGTCGTATGCCACTTTCGCTTAAATTGGGGACACAGTGAACTAATAAATGATTTTATTTTACGTTGAATTATTTTATCACATTTCTTCGAAGCCTTCCACATCTCAAAAAGCATTTTTCGGGTGATTACCTTGTCTCCTAAAAAAATTCATCAATATCAAACCCGCAAACTTCCGCAGCCAATTTTTTAAGAGTTTGATTCTTAATTGTATATATTTTCAAAATATTATTGAATTAATGTTTATACATTCCAATACATTCTTAAAAGACAAACGAAAACTGAGATTTGTCAACAAATTATAGCTTGTACTAAATCAGTCAAAAATAAGTAATAAACAAAACAATTTCTTACCTTCAATTATGGAATCCATAAGAACAAGTCACAACAAAAATAATAATTAACTGGGATCACTTAAAAAAATAGGTACAACCTCAATAACTTTGATATAATGCAATTTATGTATACACCTAATTAGAAAAATAAGTTCTAACGAAATGTGGAGAGCCCTCCACACCCCAAAAACTAAAAAAAAATCACAATTTTAGATAGTTCTTTAAAAAATAATTCAATTTGCGAGTAAAAGCATATTCGAAACCCAGAAGCACAAGTTGGCGAAAAAGAAGTTGATTTTTATTTTTCATCTAAATACTTAATTTAGTTTTAATTGTTTTATATATATATTTAATTTGTTATTGTAAGTATGTATATTTTAAATAAATATTTATAATATAATAATAATTCGTTTTATTTTCACCTAAAAGTAGTTTATGTTGAATATTGACCCTCGCGTTGAAAACTTATTTTATTATTATTCCGACTTTATTTTATTTACACCTGCAATCTTAGCCAAGCGTAAAATGTGAGGAGACTCCAAAATCAGTTAAAAATTAATTTGTTTAGTGTATGCAATCGAACACTTACATTATTTCCGATTTCCATAAGAAATACATGTAACTGTTTTATCGAAGGTTTACAAAAAGTATACTTTTCTATGTTTTTAACTTTTCACCACTAAATCGCAGTAACATTAGCTAGAAGGCCTGAAAAGTTGAACTCATATGATGAAATAAATTTACGGAAAATCTCTTTCAAATTTACCTCCGGTGCCCCTTAAGAGCAATCATCCCGGTGCAATTTTAGACATTTACTTGGGGACCCTTGGACGCGTTGTTTCATTTTCTTTTTTTTTATAGTAAAGTACATTCATCAACCTTTCGAACGGACGAACTCAATTTTTAAAAATGTTAAAATTATGTTAGATATATTCCATCAAAAAGTGTTAATTTTACACACAATTAAAGAGTTAATTAAGAGACTATAAATCACAATATCAAAAAAGGAGTGTGTCCGTTCGAAGGAGCATATATTCAACTTTGTATGTGCAAAATTTCAATTTTTTTTGTTTATTATTAACAAAGTTACAGGGGACTTTTTGAAGGTAAATTTTGCTTAAGCATGTACAGAGAGTGGGGGTGTGACTTAGTGGATTAGTGCCCAATTCAGTCCCAAACTCATACAAATGGTACTTTTTATTATCAAAATATTGAAATTTTGGTTCAAATAATCAGTTTTCGCTATTTGCGATTCCTATGACGTCACGAAAGGAGGATTGGTCTTAAGTAACACAGGCTCATAAGATTCTATATTAGTAAGTCTAAATCCTGACAGTTAAAACCCCGTCAAAAGGCACAACTACTTACTACTTTTGGATTTTGGACAGTCACCATTGACGAATGATCTCTTGAAACTATTAAATTTATAAATGAAAAAATCCAAACTGAAAGGATTGATGATGAACTGTTTGAAATTAAGCCATAAAAATACAGAGTAAGCGAAAATATCGAAAGTTTTGTTTTCAAAATATATTTTACAGAGTATTCTTTTCTGTTCTTATTATGGTTCATACGCCAAAGTAAAGCAACAATATTTTGCTCAAATTTTCAACACCATAAAGGCTATTCATAATAAGTATTTTTTCTGTGGTACCCAACCATAAATATTCTGTTTAGGAGAAAAACGACAAAAATAGTTTAAAAATCACAAACTTTAAAAAACTGTAATTCAAAAACTATCAGGCGTAGAAGAAACGTTTTAGTGTGAAAATCTTGTAAATTATCTTGTAATTGAAAATTAAATATTTTTTAAGATGGTGGTGCCGGCGGAGGTTCGACGTGGTGAAAATTAGTTTATTTAACAAAAGTTCCAACGAAAATAACATATCCAAATATTAAAACTACCTTAATTTTCCCAAGGTTTTTTGACAATTTGACTAGACTATATACTATATTAATTATAACCTTTTATTTTATAATCAGCAGTGGTGCACAGTGAATCGGAACATGTTGAACAATGAATCACAATAGTGTTTCATGGAAGGGGTGTTTTAATTTATTGGACAAGAATTAAAACTGGTAATTTATTATCAGTCTTTGGTTAAACATTGTAAATTTCAGTCTTAACCACAACTTTACTAACGTAACAGGATATTAAACTAAAATTATAATTCTTAAACTCTACTACTAACTTCAAATGTATTTTTGTCCTCAATAATAGTTTAAAAAATAAAAGAAAATGTGTTATTAGTCCTGTAGGCATTTTTTTTATTTTTTAACAATAATAAATTGAGAACGAAAATATATTTGAAATTTGTAAATAAAAGAGTTCAAGAATTATGATGTACTACTTGAAATGATCTATGTATAGAGTATAGACCATTTTATTATTTTATTATATCATATCATAACAAAATTTTAGATGATATAAAATGAATAATATAAAGCTCTTTCTTGAAAGTGAAGAGGAAAATTAGAAAAAAAATGTGGAGAGAAAGAGCTGCTCAATCTAAAATTAATAGAATAATAAAAGTAAGTGTAATATTTAATACAAAAGCATTTTAAAATTATTATGGATTTGCAAAATATACATTTATTAAAACATTTCTAACTCTATTGTTTGGAGTGTGTATTCTACGACTTTGTTTGACAACAACACTATAGACATATTGTATACAGAATTTTATTTTATTTTTGGTTTATGAGGATAGTCGGCAAATTTGAAATTCGCTTGATATATGCGTTTTTGGTCATAATTTTGTTTCCAGTGAAGCTTTTTTAAAATTTCATTTTTTGTACACAGAAGAGTCTTGTGGCTACCAATTTCTTCCATTTATATTTTTGTAAGTCAAACCAAATACTCATACAGAAGCAGTAAAACGGGCTCTTTACAAAAAACGTTCGCTTAGCGGCGTTTTAGATTTTTGTAAAAAACTAATTGAAATAATATGTCATTTCCAACGCTAACAATAAGTTAATGTGTATAGACTAGTTTTTTGTTTTAAAAATATTTTTATACTTTTTACAGAGCTTCAAAAATTTCTTAAAATTTTACTTAATTTTTAGAGCTCTGTAAAAAGTTAAAAAATATTCTTAAAACAAAAAAAAGTCTATACACTCTTCGCTTAACCATTGGAAATGAGATATAATTCCAATTAGTTTTTTATAAAAATTAAAACGCCGCTTAGCGAACGTTTTTTGTAAAGAGCCCGTTTTACTGCTTCTGTATAAGTATTTGGTTTGACTTACAAAAATAAAAAAAGAAGAAATTGGTAGCCACAAGACTCTTCAATGTACCAAAAAAAAAATTTAAAAATCATCACTGGAAAAAAAATATGACCAAAACCGTAAATATCAAGAGAATTACAAAGCCCAGCTCTCAAATTTGCCGACTATCGCCTTGAGAGAGACTACTAAAAAACTATTAGTTTCAATTGTGCAACCATTAAATTTGGTTTTCAAAAATTATATTTTTTCAATTTTAAAATAAAAATGCGATGTCGTCAAATGGGATAAAATACGTTTCTTTAGGATATTTATTTTAAATTTTTATAAACATAATATTTTAGGGGTTCACACATAATCTGCAATAAAGAAAACAATTTTTAAATCAAATGAAATAAAAACTG
Organism: Stenus bimaculatus; assembly: GCA_963971135.1. Lineage (NCBI taxonomy): Eukaryota > Metazoa > Arthropoda > Insecta > Coleoptera > Staphylinidae > Stenus > Stenus bimaculatus. The sequence goes on from OZ020180.1 coordinate 58,710,596, forward strand.
CTTAGAAAACATTTATTAAAAGTAATAAAGTGTATAACACTAAGAAAATAGAGTCTTAAATTTTAATCTATAATAAATTTGGTACATTTGTTACATTTATTCAATTGTACATCATGGCATCTTAAACTATTAACTTAATTAAATAATAATTAAAAAACTAAAAAATCTTATGTAAAGGAACCAATATTGCAAGGTAACAAATAAAGTAGTAGCTTATTAAATTAAACAAATGTAAACAAGCGGTAACATTTACAAAAATATTATGGCAGCTCGTGAATATAGTGACTAAAATAATATCACATTCAGATAATACATATAATTCTTATAGGTATTATTATTTTTGGTTTTCAGGTAACATTTAAGGTCACATAAAATCACATTGGCAACATTTTAAAAGTAGGGAAATTGGTTGATGATGAACCTTCCTTAAAACTAAATGCTGATAAATGTCTTTGTTGTGGCTGTGGGTAAGACATTGAATTTTCGGACATAGTTTGATCTCCAGAGTAAATACTAACCTCATCGTCGGAAGGGTTGTAACGAGCGAAAAGGTTATGGCCGGCTGCTAGAGACATAGCCGGGGGATTGATTGGCCTTTCACGGGAATTTATGCGATAGTCCTCACCTTCTCTGCTGTGATAAAATGAAACTAACTGAAAGTCCTGGCCTACGTATTTTTCTAACTTTTTAACTATGTCACTGAAAAGAGGTCTATTTATTGGACGCCACTTCCAACAAACTTGCATTATTTCATATAGTAAATCAGGACATTCAAGTGGACGGGTTAAAGTGCCATGTGCGATAACAAAGTCAAAAACTTGTTCGTTTGAAAAACCTTGATAAGGTTGTTCGGCTAAGGTTGCAATTTCCCAGAGGACTACTCCATAACTCCAAACATCTGAATCTGAAGTAAAAACGCCATCTGCAAGACTTTCTGGAGCCATCCACCTTACTGGTAGTAAACCTTTAGTTTCTTTCCTATAATAATCAGTTTCGTAAATATCACGGGCCATGCCAAAATCTCCTATTTTAATGCTGTGATCTGCTGATACCATACAGTTACGTGCAGCTAAATCTCGATGAACAAATTTTTTTGCTGATAAGTAAGCCATACCATCAGCTATTTCTATAGACATTCGATACATCTCATTACTTGTAATACTTTGGGAAGAATCACGCGATTTTCTTAAATAGTTCTTTAAATCACCACAAGCCATTAGCTCCATTAAAACTAAAGGTGGTTGACCTCTTGATACAACCCCGAGTAAACGTACGACGTGGTTACCCTCACTGAACGATTTCATTACAGACGCTTCATTTAGAAAACTTACTCTTTCCTCCATGCTAGCATTATCGTTGACTGTCTTTATTGCGCAGAATAGCTTTAAATCTTTAATATAGCCACTGTAAACCAATCCAAAGGTCCCGTTTCCTAATTTTTTATTAATTTCAACGTTACTCCTTTCAATTTCCCACTCGTCTTCCATGTAAATAGGACCGGCATAATCTGGATTTATGCTTGCTATTAAATGCAGCTTTTCCAGTTCAGTCTTTCGTTTCCACCTAAAGTAAAAGAAGAATCCTACACAGCTTAGGACTATTAACACAATTACAAAAGTAATGGTAGCAATTGCAGTGGGGTTCCCCTCTTGAGATATGGAAAAATCGTGATATTCAGTAAAGCGACCGTTGCCAGCAAGTGATATGCTTGACACACGTACTCGATACCGACCAGGCGGTATGTTGTCAATTGTATACACATATCCATCATCTTCATGTTGTCTTCGTGTTATACATTCTAATATTGACTTGGAATTATCCTTGATAGTTCTTTCGTATTCGATTTTATAAGCCACTGTTTTTGAATTTGGTATTATAGGTTCAGACCATTTCAACGACAAACTGTTGCTGCTGACCCTTTCACTTAAATCTATTATATCATCAGCATTGTTGTTTTTCTCAGTTCTATTAGAAACCATTACAATTTCACCACACTGGGGTTCATTCTTTAAATTAAGATTGCACGCCGATATATAAAACACATAAATAGAAAATGGCAATAAATTGCTAATGGTGTAAGACGTTTCGGTAGCATTAACTTTAAATCCAAAATTTTCTTTTGTGTTTGTTGCTTTTCGCTTAAACATTTTATAAATTTCTTGATGTTTCCCAAATTCTTCTTCATATAATATATATTTAAATTTATCAGTAAATTTAATAACGTTGTTATTTTCCTCACAAAGGCAAGTCTCATTGGTATATGTTTGTATGTCTTTTACAAAACTATCTTGTTTCGAAAAGAAATCAATAGAATTACAAAAATTTCTACCATCTAGAAAATTTTGCTCATCTTCTTCCATGTAACCCGTTATTATATAAAACGCCAAGTCTCCATTTTTTTTACTTGGTGGATTCCAGTTAATTTCCATTGAATCCCATTTGTTTGAAACGGCTATAACATCCAAAGGAAACGACGGATCATCAGATAGGGTCATGAAATAAAAATTTTCTGATCTCGAATAAGATAAACTACTATCATTTTTAGTAATGATATAACACGAATAATTAGTGTAAGGTTGGAGTCTAGTCAAATTAACCCGTCTTTCTTGTACAACCTCAACCTTCCATTTATTGACTGCGCACGTATCCGACTCACTCTCTTTAAAGCCAGAATTTTCCATGTAATAAAAAATATATCTATCTGAGAAATTTCTGGCCGAATTAATTACTGACCAACTAATTGTAACATTTGTAGCATGCATTTCTGTAATGAGCACATTCAGTTCTAATTCTTCACCACAATTAGCTTGATCACCATTTGAATGTCGACTAACTTCTATTGGTGTCAACTTCTTTATTTTAAGCATTTTTGCCAAACGTTCTATTTCTGAAATGCATAGCTGATGATTGTAATGAAACGAAATATTGCCCTGTTTTAATTCCAAATTTAAAATATCCCAATCCCACAATTTATTTAAATTGTCATTTTCCAGAATCATCAGTGAATTATTATTTTGCAAATAAACTCCTTCAATGACCTTTAAATTATTTAAAAAAGTTAAATTCTTTAACAAAGGTGATCGATGCACTTTTAAATATCCTTTAATCTCTCTAATTGAGCTCAAGCTATATAATTCTTTTGCCATAATTTCTTCATTCACTTTAAGTATTAAACTTCCATTAATGTGGGTGCAACCAGCCATACGTTGTAGGATTTCAAAGGACGAAACTTCTAACCCTCCACACATTTTATCACAGCCGCTTTCGGGACATTTTTTACAATTGCCTTCTTCTTCAGAAACCGATTGTAGCCCACGTGGACAATTGTTTATACACTGCCCGTCATAGACAAAGAACTTTATATCAAGACATTCTTTTCTTGTAACGCATATGTTACCAGTAGATAAGACGAATCTAAAAAATAATATATATTGAGTAAATAATACATTTTAAAAGAAAATAGCTTACTTTTCAGGTGGACATTTCTTTTCCGTATTTGAGATTCCATCAATAACTTCAAACTCTTTCTGGCAATCAGTTTCTGACCAGCAGCCACCTAAAAAATCAAAAAATCATAAAAGTTATTAGCAATTCGAGCTACTAATAAATGGCGCTGTTCGCCCTCTGTGGCGAAAATTTGAACAAAATTTTGTAGTAAAGTTTCAAATGTTTGAATATACTGCAAATAGATTTACGTGTTTTCTTCTATTTGTAATTGTATTTGATCCGGTTTTTATTTAATTTGGTGTGATTTAAGATCGTTTGTATTTTTATGTCTTGTATTGAAGTAACATTAAACTATTCTTTGCTCAAATTTAGGAATATCTTTTATCTGGTAAATAAACATAAAAGTACTCATTTTCTTAAAAAAAACTTTATGTAGGATGTAGGCACTTTTAATTTTTGAATTAAGAAATTGGAATTTAAAAAATGCATTAACAAATCATTAAAAATTGTTTTTCGGAGTCATCGCGTTTTTTTGATCAAAGCTTCGTAATTTTGTAGGTAGGTAGGTAAAAGCTACTTTTCGATGGACTACACTGAAAAAGGTTATTCGTCCCCAGAGCTATTTTCGTTTTCACCCCGAAATGCACCTTTTAATAATATTCTGAAGAAGGTGATTTTAACCCACATGGGCCCATCTGTTAAGGGAGTGGAGATACAAAATAAACCCCTTTTGCATTTTCCCACAAAATCGGACGTTTTTTGGGCGTAGCCCAGAAAATTGTGTTTGAAACGCTTTGAACACACACGCACACGTTTTTCCATATTTTAAGTTTCCCATTCTTAACTAAATTGCCCAAGCCTTTCTTCTGTCGTTTTTCCACAATACCGAAAGGATTTACAATATTGACCGTATTATTGTTGAGTACTGAATATTCGTGTAAGTGAATGTTTGGATTATTTTTAAGGTGAATATACAATTGGTGTTGCAAAATTTTCCCATTATAAAGTTCGAATAAAGGGTAAAATGTGCGAAACACACGATAACACAAATTGGCGCCTGTCAGATTACTACAGAATTTAGTTTAGCAAATTATTTGAATCTCGCTCTATAGTAACTTGCTACTTCCTATCTATGCTTTTATGTATTCATATCTTAATATACAAATTCATTTGATATTTGTGCTACTTGCTACATTTATATGGCGTTTTTATGACTTTTCATTCAATATGATTCCTGTGGCGAGTATTACAATATTAAAGTTCTTTGACAAAGATTTGATAAAATATGTTTTTCTACTCCCTACCAAATATAGGTCACTTAATGATATGACAAGCTGAAGCATTATGTGCCACTTAACGCACACCCGTGCGTTATGAAAATCAGTTTGGCCAACTGAAAAAATGTCCCCAAGTTCATGATGTCATTATTCATTAAATATCAAAATATCACAATAATTTAAAATATTAATGTAAAAAATTTTAATTTACCTAATTTTTGAAAACTATAAATTCAAGTGATTGAAATTAAATTCGTATTTAAAACAGCTTTATGATCATAGACTATCTAAACGTCAATGGATTTCGTAGTAAAACGAACGCAGCTTTTAACATAGCCATCTGTCATATTATTTAAATTCAAATGCTACTTTGTTTTTAAGCAAACCAATTTCGTGAATAATTGTTATAACTATAATCTTTATTATTTGTTGATTACATATAAATACATAGGTAAGTCAGCATTAAAACTTATCATATAAATAAATACATACAAATTTGTAAAAATTTAGAAGAAATTACGATTAAAATGGATAGTTCGGATTCTGAAGAAGATACATGTACACCCCCAGATTTCCGGAAAGTAGCAGAGGCTACAAGTAATGAATTGTTGCCAGATAAATCCCGTTTTAAGTATGAACATACTTATAAAAAATTTATGCAATGGACGATTGAAAATAAAATTAAGGTCGTGTCGGAGAATGTAATGCTTGCGTATATGCAAAAACTTTCTCAAACTTTTAAACCCAGTACCTTATGGGTAAAATACTCGATGCTAAGATCAACACTATTAATAAAAAACGATGTTGACATTTCAAAATTTTTAAAATTAAAATCATTTTTAAAATCAAAATCATCAGGATATAAAACTAAAAAATCAAAAATTCTAACTAAAGAACAAATAAAGGAATTTTTGGATAAAGCTCCGGACAATAAGTATTTATTCACAAAGGTAAGTTCAAGCATGGCGTTTTCATTCTTCTTTTAAATGCAATTTCCTTAAATTTGTAGGTAGTTTTAATCTTCGGAATATCTGGTGGATGTAGAAGGCAGGAACTAAAATAATTGGAAATTAATAATATTCGTGATTTAGGGAATGAGTTATTGGTTAAATTAATTGATACAAAAACAAAAGTAGATCGAAACTTTATAATTTCGGGCAATTTTTATGAAATTTGTAAAAAATACATTAATCTTCGCCCCAATAGACCCGAATTCTTGCTAAATTATCAAAACGGAAAATGTTTTAATCAAGTCGTAGGCATAAACAAAATTGGGAATCAACCAAAAGAAATTGCCAAATTTTTGGAATTACCTGATTACGATTTATAAATCGTAATCAGGTAATATCAGGTGTATACACAGGTCATTCTTTTCGTCGGTCAGGAGCTTCCATTTTAGCCGATGCTGGCGGAGACACTCTGACTGTAAAAAACTTTGGTGGATGGAAGTCGACGACAGTTATGGAGACATATGTTGAGCAATCACTAAGCAAGAAACAAAATATTGGAAAAACCATCCACAATTCGATTCAACATTGTTTGGAAGAACCTTCAACATCGGCTGAATGTCATTCATATCCAGAACCACAAGGCTCGAGCACAATTAATAAAGAAACTACTTTTAATTTAAACTTAGTTCCATCGCAGACCATCCAAAGTAGTTCCAATACCGTAGAAAGAGACATTAGTATAGAAGAATTAGAAAAAACAAATATTTATAAAAATTGTAATTTTTACAACTGTACATTTGTTAAAAAATAAGTTTGTAAAATTAAAGGTTATATTGATAATTAATGTGAAAGCGTAATTAATATTTAAAAAATGTATTACATACTACATATCTGCATATTTATTTGTAATAACTCCACGATTCTCGCCACGATTTCACATAAAACATATTTCAATAAAAACATCGATGAAATTAACAAAATCATTCAACGTTAGACGTCATTTTATCTGTCAAAGTCAAAAATAACAACTACCAACCTAACGACCCGCGTTATCCCTAATCTTTTACTTACGTTTTCTGTTCATGTAATTACAATCTAAAATAATTATTATTTTGGTCGTAGAAAAAGCATACTGTAAAACGTGTGTGGATATGGATCCAATATCGCCCTCGGACGCTTGGAGCACTCGCCCTACGGCTCGTGCTCCAAACCGCGCCCTGCGTGCGATATTTGGATCATATCCACACGTGTATTACAATATACTATTTATGAACTCAATTAAAACATATTACACTGCGTAAAATATTTTATAAAATATTTTCAAAAATCGTTGTCAAAGAACTATTATGGGGCAATACTTGCTTAAGAAAGGCAATCGTTGGCTTAGTTTTGTGAAAAAGAGCCATTATCCATTATGGCACTTTTCTCTCGTGTCAGGCAAATTTTTGAGCTATTTATTTTTTTCAGATAAACGATGAGATCTTTATATTTATATGACCCTCTTTATTTACATTTTGGATCTCGATTAATTGCGTGCCACCAAATATTTTTAATACAATTTTAATAACTAATATGTGTAAAAGCAAGAGAAAGAAAATACGAAAGACATTTTTTCGTTGATTATCTATTAGAGGTATTGATATATTTAGGAGAATAAGATCTATCAAAATATACAGGGTGTTTCAATTTATCTAACATAGTTTGATGAAGTTTGTACAATTGAGCGAATACCCTTTATAATAAAAATTCGTACAAATCATAGTTTACTTATTTTTTCAACAACATCAATGGAAAGTGAAGTTTATCGCACTTATTTTAGTATACGCAAAGTAGTCGTTTTCCAATGAGCTGCGATGAACATGAGACATTATTGTATATTGTCAAATAATTTTTCACCGACTTTACCTAAACAAATACCTAGTCATTAGTTACATCTAAGATCTAAGCAATACTAGCGCCCAAGTTCAATTTCATCATCATAAATAATACTTAGCAGGGCAATGCCTACTAATAATGCATCAATTTAATTTGGCAACATTTTAAAAATTTACATATTTTTGTGGGAAAGTAATAAATGATTTTGAATGTTAGACAAGTCTACTTTTCGATATTTCTAGATAATTAATGTTTTGCAAAATCAACGTAATTGAAATACTGTTAACAATATAAAACAACAGTAACAAATTTGAACTGATTAGATTTATATTGTAAATGCTTAAAATATGAAGTTAATCTCAATTTGTAATAAGACGTAACATTAACTCATATGTTTAAGAAAATGGACTTATCTCACTTTCAAAATCAACGTCTCAAATAAAAGACATCGAAGTGATCAATGAGGATGTCATACAATCTCCTCTGGAATATTAAACATCAGAAAAAAACAATTAATAAATAAAACATTGCCAAGTAAGAGTGAGGGGGCAGCTTTGAATAATCGTGTTTACGAACATGAGCTTTGAAATAATTTTGGTAAGTACTAACTTCGCGGTAATGTTTTTCTTCAAAGATCTCTTGGGGTAGTTAAGAACAAAACTAATAGGGGATATTTGAAACTCCACCTATTATAATAGGAAAAGTTCGAATACAATCTGAGGTTTGTATCACATCAGAAATACCAGTCATAAGTTCCTTTTCCAAAAGCTTCCTTCAAGAAAAACTTAGGCAAAGGTAGAAAAAAGCAGATCTCTTATCTTTACTGATATTCATAAATTATAACACACAATAGCAGTTGTAAGATTTAAAAATTGACATACATACATATGTCACAGATATCTGTGACATTGCATTTGAAATCTCAAATGGAAAAGTCCAACTATTTTATAATATTTTGAATCTAATAATTTTCTGAATCCAACGACACGTAATAAGTGATAATTTTATCAAATATTTTTTTTTAGATTTATCAAAAATATTTTATCAATTTTTTGAATGCTTGACAACAAAAAATTCATAAACAACTCCTAAATGACATAACAAAATGTCACAATAATATATGTATTATTTATTATTTTATTTATTTAACAAGGTACATTTTTATAAGATTCAATCATTCAACTTGTTGTTGGTATAAGATCATAAGATGGAATCTTATAGTACAAAAAAATACATACATAAGTAAACAAGTAAACAAAAATTAAAACTAAAAGTAAAATTGAAAAGAGAAGAAATAAATGTATAATAATAAATATATAAAGAGAATCAAAAAAACATTACAAGAACTAACTATTTTCCTGTGTTTTTAATATATAATTTTGTATTTTTATTTTAAAATTTTTAAAACATTTTATATTTTGAATGTCTAATGGTAAATTATTATATTGTTGGACAGCTCTAAATAAACAATCATTTTTTCCTTTATTGGTATTAATTGAATTTAAATGAATTTTATTAGAATTTCTTGTGTTAAACTTATGAATCGTTTTATTTGTTTTTATTTCTAAATTTGATTTAAATAAACTATTTTTAATTTTAAAAATTAGTTTGCAGTTTTCCAAAAGTATGTTATTATGAATATTAATAATTTTGGTATTTTTATAAACTTCTTTAGTAGGTGTTAAAAATTTAAAATTAAATAATGTTTTAATTGCCTTAGTTATTATTCTGTGTGCATTATTTATTATAGCTAAGTTGCATTGCGACCATATCGGAAGACCGTATGTTATATTGCTCTGTATATATGAATAATATAATAAATAAGCTATTTTAGCTGGAAATGGTCCTGATCTTCTAAATGCACCAATTAGTGGAATAATTTTGGATTTTAATTTTTTTAAATGTGCATCAAACTTAAGTTTATTATCTAAAATTATTCCTAAATACTTAACACTTTCAGATAATTTTATTTTTTTATCATTAATTTTAACATTGATATTTATATTTGGCTTATTTTTTTGTTACTAATTATTACTAATTAACCAGTCATTATATTTTTCTTAATCTTCATAAATTATTTTTTCAAGATCTTCTTTATTTTTAAAATTATGTAGTAAAACTGTATCATCAGCAAACATAATGTATTTACCTTTTAACTCACTATATTTTATATTTTGAACATATAATAAATATAATAAAGGTCCAAGGATTGATCCTTGAGGTACACCCACAGATATATTTAAAGGGGTACTCAAAAAGTCATCAATTTTTGTTTGAATTATTCTATTCTTTAAATATAAAGACATTAAATTATAAAATTTACCCCAACAAAAACTGCAGCGGAATATTTGTCAGAATCTAATGAATTATTAATGTAATTGATAACTTCTAATAGTGCTGACTGTGTTGAGCTATTTGTTTGAAAACCAAATTGATAATTATCTATTTCCAAAGTATTATTCAAAAATTTAATTAATCTGTTTTTTAACACTATTTCAAAAATTTTGGAAAAAGTTCGACAATAAAGAAATTGGTCTAAAATTAGAAGGGTCATTTTTATTTCCAGATTTATGAATCGGAATAATTAACGCTTTCTTTAAATAATCAGGAAATATTCCTTCTAAAATATATTTATTAATTAATTTTGTAATTATTTTTAACAATGAATTTTTAACAATTTTTATTGTTTTTGATTTAATATTGAAAGGTCCAGTAGATGAATTGTTTTTTAAATTATTTATAATATCCAAAATTTCATTTTCATTTGTATCTTCTAGAAAAATTGTTTTTTTATTAAAGGGTATATTAAATCTTTCAGAATTCTGTAAAGTATTATGATTGATATTCTTAGCTAAATTAACTCCAATATTTGCAAAATAATTATTAAATATATTAGCTTTTTTATGATTTGAATCATTACAGCTGTTTATTATTTGAAGACTTTGATTATTATTACATGACATTTTATTGTATATAATTTCATTTAAATGTTGCCACAATTTTCTGGGATTGCCATTAGCATTTTCAATCATTTTAATATTATATTCTTTTTTTTCCTTTTTAATCATACTTTTTATAACTTTACATATATCATCATATTTTTTTTTGTAAATTTGTACAATGCTTATATTTTAACTTTTTAAAAATCTGATTTCTTGCTTTAATTTTTGTTATAATATCTAAAGTCATCCACTTATTATCAGTTCTAACTTTATATTTAATTTCTGTTGTATTTTGTATAATTACATTATTAATAATATTATCCAGTTGTTCAAAATTACTTGGATTGTGAAAATAAATTTGCTCAGATAATTCTTTCTCAGTTTGATTATAATTAATTTTTTTAAATACTTTTATATCCATTTTTGAGAGACTTTTTTTAATTTGTTCTAAATTTAAATGTATAATGTTATGATCACTTATATAGCATTCCTTAATAATGATATTATGATTAATATTATAATAATTTGAAACAACATGGTCAATTATAGAGCCACCTTTTGATTTATTTGGTATAAAAGACAAAATAAACTTAAGACTGATATGTGCACAGTAAAATGAATTTTATGACTGAAAATGTATTAAAAACATTTTTTTTTCAAAATTTTTGTTAGTTGACCAAAACATATAACTGTTAACGTTGAATTCACTTTTGTTCCGATTTTTTGTAGAATTTTTTCTATAAAATATAACATATGGGGTATCGTTGGATTTAGAAAATTACTTGGATTCAACTCAATAAAGAAAAGCTGGACTATTCCATTTCAGATTTCAAACTTGACTAATGCCAGTCACGTAATGTAGAAAAACAAAAGAAAAGTCACAGATAAATAGTAATTTTTAAACCTTACAACATTTATATGAAACATTTTTTGATGAAACCAATATAAAAAAGTTATAGCCATTATAGACTAGTATAATAATAGATACTAATAGTTGTAAGGTGTTAACTTCAATCATTATAGTTCCCGTCGTGTTAGCAGGCTCGGCCTTCACTTCGCCTGAAAATATTCACCACTTGAACCATAATGATTGACGTTACGATACTTATGACATAAATAACTATTATATTCACGATCAATTTGAACATTTAATAAACTGAACGATGAGTTATTTTGATGTTTATCAATTCAATAAGGATTTAGTTCTTTTTACATGCGAACTTTTAAATATTTTGGTATATACAGTTCGCCTCACTTTTAATCCTTTTAACTGTACATACACGGCGATCATGTAAATGAAACTACCTGCGGAAAACTAAATGAATCCTTCTTTTCAAATCTGTAGTTACATGATCCCATCATATGAGAGATATACCGGGTGGAAATGAAACTAGGGCCACCCCTGGCATTTCTTTATTTATGGAAATAAAAAATTAAAATTTTAGTATATTATATAATCTAGGAAAACAAGTCTTATGGATCGAATAAATTTTTAATTTTACTTCCGGTTTATCAGGAAATGGCATCCACTTTCTGATTTTAAATATAACCCCCTGATTTTTTCTACGTAAAATCAAACATTGGGTAATTTTAAGTATGTTTATGACAAAAAAATATTTTTTTTTCAAAACTTAAAGAAAAAAATTTGGTAAAAAATTTGAGTAAAACCTACAAAAACTATATTTAAACATACATATGGGATATCACAGTAACCGGAAAAAACCCTCTATTTATTTAGGGCCCTTATATCATCCCATTTAAAAAAGTAAAGATATTTCCAAAAAAAGCTTTTTGAAAATTAAAAAAAATAATATCTCAAGAACGGTGAAATAAATTTTATAAATTACAATTTATTTTACGTATTTGTATTATTTAAAAATAGTTTTTGTAGGTTTTACTCAAATTTTTTACCAAAAAAAAATTCAACATTTTTTCTTAAAGTTTTGAAAAAAAATTTTTTTTTGTCATAAACATACTTAAAACTAACCAATGTTTGATTTTACGTAGAAAAAATCTGGGGGTTACATTTAAAATAAGAAAGTGGGTGCCATTTCCTGATAAACCGGAAGTAAAATGAAAGATTTATTCGATCCATAAAATTTTTTTTCTTAGATCATATAAGATACTAAAATTCTAATTTTTTATTTTCATAAATAAAGAAATGCCAGGGGTGACCCTAGTTTCATTTCCACCCGGTATATCGCTACAGAAAAATCATTTTAATTTGGCATGTTACTTTATAAAAAAAAATATTACTTTGCATGTTCTAATTGCAATATTTTATACCGTTATCAAATAATTACTTCTACTATAAAACTAATTTTTATTCATAATGTATTTCAGTATACATATAATAAAACAAAATTGATGTAAATCTTTGTTCGTATATTTTTGTTCAATCGACTAAATTTGTTTATTAATAAAACTCTCTGGGTATCAAGCTATGGGAGATGAGTTCTAGGTGTAAATCAAAATCTCCTATTTGCCCACTGCTTAAAATAAGGTGACTTGCTGCTTTTCAATTTCTTTCCGTTTTACTGCTTTTACTTAAGCTCGTATACCCTATTCCACTGCATAAAGTTTCACGGACTTTCTTGAAATTTGCTGTTTTGTTGAATGCCCGCTTAAAGTATTAAAGTAAAAGGGATATATGTACAATCTGCTCCAACGCAAAGAAGCACATAATAGAAATAAGACGTTTTTGGAAACTCACAGGCAGGAACTCTCTTGCTATTCCTGCCATTGAAGCCAACCCCCAATCTTCTAGGGCTGAAGCCTCACGACAACACCTTATTGCGGTTCTAAGATTGTTACATTTTTTGTGTTGTACTTTGCGGTGGATTAGATTACACCTGCTTTCATATGTGATCAATATTATACTCAACACGAGACGAAGAGCAGTTTTTTGGGTAGATACTTGCGGGTGGACGGACGAGAAAACTTCAAGACGAAAGTGAATAAGCCAATTTTTGATAGGACTGTAATGAAAAAAACTAATTTTGGTTTCAATGCATAAGAAACTTTTTTAAGTCTCCAGCTGCAACGGTGTGACATTTTAGCACTTTTTTGTGGGAAAAGTACAAAATCTGTATCGCTTGGTTGAGAATTTCTTTTTTTCTATTTACCTTAAACGCAAAAGGCTCAAAAAATAGCACAAAACTCGGCCAAACGAGAGCACCTATAGAGCTCTAAATTTTCAAAAAAAAAAATTATTTTTTTTCCATACTTTTTGAAAGAATTATTTTTTACATCGACTAGCGAGTAAGGAATTTTAAAGTCAAAATGGAAAATTGCATTTCCATTTTCACAAAAATTTGGTGTTTTTCTCCGATTTAATGTTGCATGCCCTTTTAGCAAAAGATAGTTAAAATAAATTTAAGCCTTGAAAATTATAGGCATGCGATTCGCACGGTCCCAAAGGGCTCAAACGGTCATTTGATCTTGTAATAAAAATATATGATTTTTAGCTTTTTCATACTGCATGGCAATGGAAAGAATTAAAGTTTATATCATAAAACCCCCATAAAAAATGGGCATGCAGCCCTCGTTGGCTCAAGGGTGGAAAATTTAGGAAAAGTTTTGTGGAATGACACTGAAGTTTGGTGAAAATTTTAAACTTTTCTTAAATTTCCACCCATGAGCGAACGAGGGGCGCATGTCAATTTTTTTATGGGGGTTTTATGACACAAACTTTAATTCTTTTCATTGGCATGCGTTATGAAAACGCAAAAAATCATATTTCTTTTATTACAAGATCACATGACCATTTGAGCCTTTTGGGACCCTGTGAATCGCATGCCTAAAATTTTAAGACTTAAATTTACTTTAACTATCTTTTGCTAAAAGGGCATGCAATATTAAATCAGAGAAAAACACCAAATTTTTGTAAAAATGGAAATGCAATTTTCCATATGATCGGAAAGCGTGCAGGGGTTTAGTACCCGCTTTACTTTGTTCTTATAGGGTAAATATTCTCTCCTTCAAAAAGCACGCTATTGCTATATGAAATCGGAGACCAAAAACTGTCGCAAGCTCCCGGTCTATAAGTCTTATGGCTGTTTTAGACGGGCACATTTCTTACAACAAATCTTACGTAAGATTTGTTCTAAGAAATTTATGTTACAAATAAAATAGAGCAGGTTCTATTTTGGCCACAATTTTGACACAAATTGAGAGTTTATGTTAAAATTTCCTGTTTTACACGACCACAAATTTCTTATAACAAATCTTACATAAGATTTGTTGTAAGAAATGTGCCCGTCTAAAACAGCCTTTAAATCTTTGAGCATAAATTGACGTATACTACCTACATTTTCATATTTTTTTCTTAAAAATGGTTAAATTCAAAAAAACACTTGGAGAAATATCATTATAATATCGATAGTTTTTAGAAACTTATCTGTATGAGTTTTATTTAAAATTTTTAAATATTATGCGAAATATGAATTGTTAAAAATACACACTTACACAGAATGTCATATTTTATATAAAAATTCAAAACACAAAGGAATATTTACAGTAAAGACTCGGTCTAATTTATATTCTACTCATAATGAAATAAAAACAGAATAATTCTCTTCTGGTAATTTTTTTCGTATTCTCTAATGAAAACCATAAAACTATACACAATAAAATATGTATAATGAAGAAAAAATAAATTATGGATTAAAATTATTGTAATTTATTTAATTCAAAATGAGGGATGAGAGGGGATGAACTTTTTCCGCTATATAATAGAGTATTATCTTCACTTTCAATATAACTTTAAAACATCGCTCGACTAGGTCCGACACATCATCAAAAATACATGTAAATAAACTTTTTAAGCAAAAATTAATTTATTTTTATGACTTTCAATAATAATTTATGGACTTGAAATTTTTGTAAATAAACGATTAAAAATAATTTTGCAATAACCTTCTATAATCAAGAGTAATTTTGACCACAAAAAACACAATTCACCTTAAAATTATTAGTAACAAATGAAGTCTAGAAAATAAATAGATACATTTTAAAAAATTGATTAATTTTGACGGATTCTAAAACTTTGTGACGAGTGTTTTCTATTTCTTTATAGGTAGTATTTGATCCATGTGTTTATAACTTATACGTAAAAAAATATTTCATGCATTTGCATAAAATTTATGAATCTGACTTTTGTCCAAGTTTTCAATGTAAATACTTGTATGTGCGTCGTAGAGATTATTTTTTTTATTTTTTTCCAAATTAATTTACTTTCACATTTTAATTTGAAACGCAACAAACTTATTCATGCAACAATTTTGCTTGGGATAACTCAGTTTAAATTATTTTGTATAAATGTGTGAATGGAAATATACTTGTTTGATATTATAAAATATCATCAATATAAAAAAAAATCACTTTAATAAAACAGTAATAATTTAAATAATACTACTAACCTTTGCAATCTGACGGGCAAGTTGTTGGACATCCTTCTGATATGTCCCAAATTTCCATATTAGTTTTTAAAAGATTCCAGTTGACTGTATGAACATAACATAATTTGGGACAACTTCCAATTTTTACGTTGCCCTTTTCAATTGATTGAAGATTATTTAATCCAATCTGAAACAATTTTTTTGTTAACATCATTCAGATTTTATTATCGATTTATACATATTGTATAAGAAATAAATTCTAGCCTTGTTTATAATATACTAATAGTTAGTCAACCTTATGGATTATAATGGAAACAAAAAATGCATAAAAAGAATCACAATAAATGTCGGTGCAATTATAAAATCGAATCTAATCTCCAATACTTTAATAACACACTAAGATTATCCCTATGTAGTATATTTCTGTCTACCTCCGTGCCCAGGGGGGATATTTTTGACCAAGTCGACACGATGTCCCCGATGAGACTACAAAAACAGACCCTTATTTTTTCAAACAAAGTTTGCAATCGATGATGTAGATCTAAGATCTTATTTTTCACCCAAATGAAAAGAACAGAAAAATAAAAGTCGTCGGTGACATCGTGTCTACTGGTTTAAAAATAAGGCTAATTACTCCGATTTCCACTACAAAATTATACCTCTTTTATCCAGGTGAATTATCTAACTATAAATATATTATACAGGGTGTTCATTTTAAAAGGAGCCATCCTAAATAACTCTTGAAAAAATAATTTATTGTAAACATGCCGTGACAGGTCGATTTTTATTTACAGGTGGGCATCTTTTTATGATAAAATAAGAGCTGTAATTGCAACCCGCTTCCCTACGGAGCCACCCTTTCAATTTTTTTAAATGGGAATAGGGTTCGAGTGATACATCATTTTAAAGCAATTTTTACCCTGATAATGGCAGTCATAATTTTTTTGGAAACTTTTTGATTTCTAACCTACCGAAAAATTTTAAAAGTACTTAATAATGGAATCATTTATGTACTTTTAAAATACTTTTAGATAAATTGTCAAGTTTTGACCATAAAACAAGTGCTCTAACTTAAAAAAAGCTAATTATTTATAATTATAGAAAAATAAATCAGTTATCATATTTTTTTATAATTTTTTTTTGTGATAAATTACTTTTTTACTTTTCTCTTTTATCATGACCTGTAAATGACTAAATTAAAATAGGGTCAAAACGAATCATATTTTTATTTTCAGGATAAACAGACCTTTTAAATGATGCGTCACTCGACCCCAATTCCCATTTAAAAGAATCAAAGGGGCGGTCCTGTGGGGTAGGGGGTTGCAAAGACAATTTTAATGTCATTGTAAATAGATGTCCCCCTGAAAATAAAAACCGACCGGTCACGGCATTTTTATATTAAATTATTTTTGCGAGAGTTATTTAGGGTGGCTCCTTTTAAAATCCGATATACAAACTAGGTACTAGGTACTCTATACAGGGTATCCCATTTGATGTTAGACGTTAGACTCTATGGGTATCTTTGTTATTATTGCAGATAAAAAGTCGGTTAAATGGACAAAGTAGTGCATTTTTGTATCTCCAATAATAATTCGTTGACAAAACAGTTGAATTTTGCATCGTTTGGGAGACATTTTCAAAAACCAAAAAGTGCATTTTCAAAATATTACTGTAACTTCTTTATTAAAGGCCATACCAAAAAACTTTGTTAACAACATAGAGACAGTTTTTTTATCTATAATTCAATAAGCTAATCGGATTTTTTTTTAAATCACTGGATTGCCAGGAAATAATCCAAACTTCGTTCTTTCTTATGGCGGCCATATAGGAATTACACATATTTGGAATCTGTGTTTCTTTCTGAGAATTTTGATATACCACATGTCACATTTAATAAATATTTTACGGAAAAAGGGACAATTAATAAAGACGCATGAAGGATTTCATGGAGTGCTCGAAACTTTTTAACATAGCAAAGCATAAAAAAATAAACAATTGTAAACTTCAATACCTTGGTGTTAACTTCGTACTTTTTGTTTTTGTTATTATTGACATTTGTATAAGTTTATTAATTTTGGATTTTGAAAATAAAATAAATTATGCAAATTCTCACAAATACATAATATTATATGTACCTAGTGACAGTTTACAACTGCTCCTTTTTTATGCTTTGCTATGTTATAAAGTTTCGAGCTATCCATGAAATATTTTAAGCGTCTTATTAACTGTCCTATTTTCCGTAAAATATTTATTGATATGTAGTATATCAATATTCGCAGAAAAACACACTGATTCCAAATATGTGTAATTACAATATGGCTGCCATAAGAAAAAACAAAGTTTGGATTATTTGCTGGCAATCCAGTGTCTTAAGATAAAATCTTATTGGCTTATTGAATTTTAGATAAAAAACTGCATCTATGTTGTCAACAAAGTTTTTTGGTATGGCCTATAATAAAGAAGTTAAAGTCATATTATGAAAATGGCACTTTTTGGTTTTTTCAAGATGGCGTCGAACCGATGCAAAATTCAACTGTTTTTTCAACAAATTATTATTGAACATACAACTAAGCACTACTTTGTCCATTTAACCGACTTTCTATCTCCAATAATAACAAAGATACTCCTAGAGTCCAACGTCAAATGGGACACCCTGCATACCGGGTGATTTTCATGTATTCAACCAAAACGGTCATGCCCAAATGGCTGAATAAAAAAATTGAAATTTGGTGGGATCAATTGGGGCCAAGGTTTAAATATTTTAAGAGTAAAATAATTTACCGTTCGGATTTTTGACACGGCAGCCATCTTGCATTTTTTTAAATGGTAATACGTATAGATCATTGGAAAGCTATTTTTTAGTACTTTGCGACAGTCCATAAAATTATTATTTAAATCATAAAAAATAAACATTGATAATATTTTGATATTCAACTATCGCAAAAGTTACAAAAAATAGCCTTTTTATTATTATAAAAATAATGATATTGCATGATATATTATGTTTTCATTTAAAAAAATTCAAGATGGCGCTATGTCAAAAATCCGTTGTTTTTCTTGGAGGCAAAATATTTTTATTTTGAATGAAAAATAATAAAAAGGCTATTTTTTTAGTTTATCAATGTTTATTTTTTATGATTTAATTAATAATTTTATACATTGTCATAAAATACTAAAAAGTGTGTAGTTTTCCAATAATGTATTCCATGAATATGATGCCCTTATAAAAAATTTAAGCTGGCTGCCGTGTCAAAAAATTCGGGCGATAAAAATAGTTATTGATGTAACGAGAGTGTAAAATGAAGTTTTATGGCATGAGGTCGGGCTCATCTCGATAAAACCCGACTGAATGACATAAAACTTCATTTTACACGAGGTACATACAACATTTTTTGCACGATCGCAACTTTAAACAAAAAGAAATTTCATAATTTAGTGTAAAAGTAATCTTAAATAATTAACAATATTTACTGTTTGTTTATTGATTATTTGGAGCAGGATATTGATAAAAATGAAGAGGTAACAGTGTTGCCAGATTAGGATAAATTAAGGCAGTAGCGAGTAGTTAAAAATTAATGAATGAACGAAAACAGCATTTTTTGTGTTGGTTATTTACACATGGCATATAACCAACATGAACAGCCATGATGATTATATACATGCATATATTACCAACATAGTACAATGACAGTTCTATGACAGGTAAACACTATAAAAATCAACTTTTCGCATTGATTAGTATTTCTAAAGTGACAACTTTAGGAGTGGTCGTGCAAAAACATTTTTTCATCTTAAAAATTTGTTGCAAGACATTTGGACATGACCGCTTTGGTTCCATACTTAAAAATCACTCTGTATAAAATAGGGATTGTTATTTTATACGATAATAATGCAGGTCGGGTTTTTAAGATAATAAGTAACTGAAGGTTAAACTGATTTAATATCGACTAAATTTATTTAATGACATTATCTAAAAATTATTTTTTTTTTAATTTCTCTTGCTTTATTAACTTATTATAAGCCCAAAAGTAAAAGATGTAAGTAATACCTTAATGCAAATACCTGTATAAAAAAAATTCCTATACAATTATCGAGGTGTTCTTCATATTATTTTTTTAATGTGTGAACACAGTTTTTATTTAAAATGTAAGTACTTTACATTCAGCTTGTTTTTAAGCTCTTACATCTTCCAATTAAAAATATAGAAGTAGCATCACTTGAAAAACTAGGTTTAGAGTATTTATAAGTATATGGACAATTGCATAAATTTAAATATTTAAATTTTCTCATGCGCAAGAGAATAATAATAATAGGGAGAAAAATATAATTCTCGTGGTTAAATGTCTGACGAGTTTTTATAACAAAGGAAATTTTTACTACATACATATACCACATTTAAAATTAACGTATATTGCAACAACTAGCACTGCACTTGCACAAATATTAGACAATGCTATTTCAGTAATCTCTACTGCAAGATACATGATTGGTTAGAGACAAATCTGGAATGTTGAAAATTTTAATCCAGCTTTCAGTTATGAGCCTTTACTGGATTATCCCCGAAATAACGTGATTGTCATGGAATTGATCGTATTATCTCGATTTCCGTTAACACCTTGCAAGGAGGGAAAAACTAAAACAAAAAATCCTTCAATAGTAAATTTAGTTCTACGAGGTTAGGTGTTATTTTAAAATATCGTATTTGGTGTTTCAAAAAGTATTTAAAATAATCTGTTAAGGCTAGCTAGGGAATTTTGATTAATTTATTAGGTGTATTGAAAGAAAAAAAATTTAGGTACAAAAATGTTATTATTCGCTCTGTTTCTAAATACTACTACAAAATAAAAAATGAAAAGAAAATTTGAATGAAAATGCTTTGTATCTTTGACAGGTCGGAAACTTTTCAGACTGCCCTCGTATCGAATCTTAGAATTGGAAAAAAAAAAAGATTTTAAAAAAAAAATTAAAAGAAAATAATAATTTTTTTGCAAATATATTTAAATTATTTTCAAAATGGAATAGTATTAAATGAATTTCACTTTTTTAGTTAGATCATTGTATATGCTAAAACATAAAACTTCAGTTTTTTTTATTAATTTTTTAAAATTTATATAATTAGTTTCACTTTTAACAAATCAATAATAAAATTTTCATATATCAAAATTTTCCCGGTCCTTAAGTAAATTTAATTTTTTAATGTTCATTGATTTACAATAAAATGTTTACAAATTACATCTTTTTGGGTCACGTGTGTTTATTCAAATTACTGACCATCAATAATAGTGGTTCAAATATATTGTTTAGAGTACCGAATTAAAGAAAAAAAATTAGTTTAAAAATTGTAAAAAGAAAACCGATACTTTATTTTGGAACCTACTGGAAATTGGAAATGGAATACGTCTTTCTTGCTCGACCCAAAGAGAATAGAAGATTGAGAGCTCCGAATCCCATATAAAAGGTTAGAAACAAAAAATAGTTCAAGTTTTCGGAGTTAGGGGGGGCTATTTTAATTTAATCGGAAGCAGTCGACAGCACCATAGATAAAAGTCAGCACTCGTCAACTTTCGTTAGTTACGCCAAAATTTGGCATTCATCGGTGTGTTTTTATTTTTCGATCATGCGCAATGAACTGAAATATTGTAGTTCCAGTTTTCTACGATACGAGCGCTTTGTTTATTGACAGCAATTGACAGAAACAAGACAGACATCGCACTTTCTGATATGCGCAGTTAATCAAAATTCGTTAGTTCCAGTTTTCCTCGAAAATGGCGCTTTGTTTCCTGAATTGCCCGGCTTACAACCACTCTCATAGTTCATAGTATACATAGTATACTTTGTGGCTCAACCTTTTTGCCAAATAGTTTTATATTTTCTTTAATATTACCTTAAACCTTATTTAGTAAAATAAATCATTTTGATGCAAGAATTAAAAAAAGGCTATCAAATGTTAAATCCTTATAAGATGATTAAATAATGTAACTATCCTAGAAACTGTAGAATATTGGGCATTTGGCAAAATTGCTTTTCTTTATGGTCAACAGAGCGAATGTAATAGAATTGTTGCGAAAATTTGTTGGAACTGGATCTGTTTTAAATAAGAAGAGCAAAAGTGAAAAATAACTGACGAGGAGACGTAAATTTACGACGCGTTTTGGAATAGATCCTTATAACTCAAAGACAGTAAATATTTCATAAGGCTCAGTTCTAAAAGCACTAAAAACAAATTTTATCCCTATAAGATGCATCTGGTTCATGAACTCATGAATGAATGAATGAACGCTCGTTATTGGTATAATGTAAATCCTCACCTAACTGAAATTCGCACGCAGTTTCTTCAAAAATCAATGTTTGGGCTAGAATTTTAGGAGATGTTATTAATAGGGCCACTATTTGTGGAAGAAATTTTAAATAATATTTAGAAATGCTTGAGAATATAATTGATCCTCTTATAACAGAAAATTTAGAAAATCAGCAATATGAGAAAGATAACTTGTTTCGTTACGATGAAAATTTATACTTTCAACAAGGCACATTATATTTTTCTGGTAAGATTAAATGATCGATTTGTAAGAATATGGATCAAACGAACGGATCCGATGGAATGGCCAGCACGATCTTCCGATCTTTTGCCATTGGCTTTCTTTCTTTGTTTCTTTCTTTGGAAGCACTTAAAAACAATTGTATTCAAAATACCACCTGAGAGTTTTCAAGAAATGAAAAATAGGATAAATGATGGTTATATGAGCCTATCTCGAGAAACATTTGCAAAAGTTAGATAAGAAAAACGTTTCTTAGAATGATTGTACAACCTACCTTTTGTTTTTTTTAATAATTTGTAATTTTGCATATCGTTTCTTATGATTGTACTATACTATATATTGTACTATACAGGGTGTCCCGTAAGTGGACGATAAAACGAAATGAGCTAACAGACAAGGTAATTTCCAATTTAAATAACCATATTTTTTGTTATAAAATTGTTGATGCTTCAAGAGTTATTTCAGTTTTTGTATTTTTTAGTAATAGCGTACTGTGTTCATTAAATAATTGATTAAGAACATACTATGAGATGTTTGATTTTTTTAAATTATCATTATGCACCTCAAAGGGTCCACCATTTCAATAATAGTACTTTTATAAACGCATTTATCTTTTATCAAACAAAAAAAAATATTTTGCGAAAACTTTTTGTTCGTATAAAATTTTAACAGAAAATAATGTACTAACATAAAGTTGAACAACTATTAGAAAAAGTTGTCCATTTCACGTAGAATCAGAAATGGTATAACGCATAAAGGTAAATTTTTTTTAATGATTTTTATGATTTTGTTATTTGTTTACATTTTAAATTTATTAGAATGGGACTGAACAATAGCCGTGACGAAAAATGAGACGGGAAATTTTGATTATTAAAAATTCTAAGCACATTTCGTAATTTTTTTATGGAAAAATCATTATTTGACTCATTTTGTTTGATTTCTGATCATAATTCAAAAATTGAAATAAAATAATTTTTAACAAAAATACGAATTACTTCTCATAAAAAATCATTAAAAAAAACGGTTGGATTTGCCTTTATGCGTTATACTATTTCTGATTCTACGTGAAATGGACAATTTTTTCTAATAGTTGTTCAACTTTATGTTAGTACATTATTTTCTGTCAGGGTGACTTTAAAATCAACTAAAATTTTAAACGAATAAAAAGTTTTCGCAAAATTTTTTTGATAAAAGATAAGTGAGTTTACAAAAGTGCTATTATTGAAACGGTGGACCCTTTGAGGTGCATAATGATAATAAAAAAAAAATCAAACAACTCATAGTATTTTCTTAATCAATTATTTAATGAACACCGTATGCGCTTACTGAAAAAATACAAAAACTGAAATAACTCTTGAACCATCAACAATTTTATAACAAAAAATATGGTTATTTAAATTGGAAATTACCTTCTCTGTCAGCTCATTTCGTTTTATCGTCCACTTACGGGACACCCTGTATTGTATAATTCTACGTTTAATAAAACTTACTGAATACTGTTATTTAAATTTTATTCGATCAATAATGATAGCATTTGAAAAGGTGAGAAGCAAAAAATTTGATTAATTGCTCATTAGATGTAATCTTAATAAATTGGACCTTCAATAACTAACTTTGGGTTATAAGTTGTCATCAAGTAATCAGATTTTAAAATTAAATGTACCACTATACTCTACTTTTAAAATCCATGAGAAGTTTGGAGGGTGCCATTTAAAATGTTAAAGACTGGCGGAGGCAAAAGGGATGACATGCGGATCAAACTTTTTTACGCCATTAAGGTTACCCCTTCTAAAGAAAATTAACCTGTTTTACCGAATTTTTATACAACTCAACAAAGTAAATATTATATTTCGCAACTTAGTCTTTTATGTGAGTTAGTACAAAAAGTTAAAAAGTATGTCCTAGTTAGTGACACATCAACTAAATTTTTGATACTTTTATTTTTGAAAAACTTTTCAATATTTAAAGTTTTTCTATTGTATAGTTATGATTTTATAATGAAAGCTTTTCATATTAATTTAAATCCACATTCTGACCTTTTAGGTTTGTTGCTATCTTGTTTTGTTTTCATGCCGTTGGCGTTGTTCCCAACTTTTGCTCTTCCCATTCATATAGATATTTTTTTGGCACTTTTTATAGTAATTTTATAAAAAAATCTATTAAAAATTGGAAATTATTTTTCATTTATTATTTCATTCTCATAATTTGCTTGCGGTTTTCTTCGTTTTAAATTTTATTATCCAATTTTTATGGCATAGAAAATAGCAAAATTATTCTTTACCTTAGACTTTCGTTGCTTGTATATTCACTAACACACCCGAACTGCTTTAAACTATTTACATTTTGAATAAAAGTTGTATTTATTTCTATAATTTTATTTTAATCTACATAATCTATTTGTTTTTTCACCTTTAGAATATTCCCAAAATACGCGTGAATTTATTATTTGTTATAGCTGTTGTTGGTTATGCAAAAGAAGCCTTGTTTATTACATAAACCAGCCTGCAAATTTAAACGCTTTGCATGTCTAGACAGTAATGTGATTCTAAAGTTAGTCTAGCGACTCGAGGCTAAGATAATGAATTATTAATTTTCTTTTAAAAGTGTTTATATATTATAAACCACAAATTGATGTCGTGGATCAATAATAGTTTAAATAAAAAGAGTGTATACTCATTCTTTGTTAATACCACTTCCTAAATTTATAAAAAAAAACACTCTATGTTATTAAATAATGGTAATGGCACAGGCATAAGTGAGCAAAAGTACTCGGACCAAACATCTTTATGGACAGGCATCTCAAGTTGCGCATAAAACTTTTGTGATCGTATAATGGAATTCTAGTCAGCAATAGAGTAAACCGCAGGGAATGATAGGATTTTGGAGCACACTAGCATTTACGAAAATTAACATTGAATTTTTATAAAATGTATAAATGATTCATGATTACCAAATCTCCATTTCTATTATGCATCTAAATGTGAGATTAAAATTATGCTCACTCAGCAGTGGCGTATCCAGAAATTTTCTTTGGGGGATGCAGGACAAAAAATTTTCGGGTACCGAGAAACCTAATCTAACTACATTTTTTTTATGACGCATTCCTTCAAATTATCAAGGGGGATATTCTCGAATCACAAGACACGATTTCGTTTACGACATGACAAGGACACACTCCTATTTTTGCATTTGAATGATAAGGATAGAATGATGAAAGTCGTATGTGATATCTTGTCGTGTGATTCGAGAATAACCCCCCAGGTACCTTTAATTGATTCACAATAATCACTTTTTTATATAGAAAAATAACTTTATAAAGACTGGACAATGCGAGTTAGAAAATAAAAAAATCTTTTTTTGTGTGCATATGCACCCCCCTGCATACGCCACTGTAACTCAGCATAAATGTATGTAGTATCCACTGCAAAATTATCCGAAAGTATTAATTAAAATTAAATTTCACAATTATACTTAGTTCACCGTTTTAACTGCTTTAAAAAATATTTTTTCATATTTCATATTCGTTTCGATCAGTTGCTTCCGTCAAAACAGCGCCACCTACAATTAGGTACATTTAACTAAAAATATTCTATAACTTCAATGTCAGCTGATGTCAACATAGGTTTTGTTATGACTTTTTAGTTACTACAAAATATTAATAATGGTCGCAAAATCTCCGTGGTCGTCTGAAAAATAGCGTACGCAACTCGCAGGAAACTGAATTTCGTCACTTTCTAGCTCGTTGCGTAATAGGTATACTATATTTTAACCAGAATATAATCCCATATAATATTCTATTGGAAAAGAAAAAAGGCAAATTGTGCAATAAATTTAGAATAAAATCGTATCAGCGGGGTTGTTAAAAGAGTGACGCACAAAATCGTCGAACGTAAAAGTTTCGAACCCCAAACTTGTCGAATCGCTAAATTGTCGAATCGTAAATCCGTAAAAACGTCGACCGTAAAGACGTCGAACACAAAAATGTCGAAACGTAAAAGTGTCGAAACGCAAATACGTAGAATCGCAAAATCGTCGAATGCAAAAATGTCGAAATACAAAAACGTCAAAACGCAAAAAAAAGTCAACATTTTTGCGTTCGACGTTTTTACAGTCGACGTTTTTACGGATTTATGATTTATAATTCGGCAATTTAGCGGTTCGACACATTTGCGTTTAGATACTTTTACTTTCGACGATTTTAAAGCGCAGCTGTTAAAAGTATTTGTATTCAAACCGGGGTTAAAAATCACCACTCGTCTAATAATTGTTGTAGGTTTATATACATATTTCGAAAAAAAATGGTGTTGCTTTTTTTTCAAAATATTTGCCAAGTTCATTTTTAAGTATTTTGCTCTCCTTACCTTGCCAAACTTTATTGCTGTCGCTTTTGTATGGAGAAGTAATTTATTATTGTAGGTAAGGTCACCAAGCAAAATTACGTATACACATGTATTATGTATTATCAACGTTTACAAATAAACTTGTACAAGTAATACAATCTCACTTTAAACAATTATAATTTTCTTATCCATCAATTAATTATCTTTGATGTTTTAAGTTAATGAAGTGAATTCTATTGTTTGTTTTGTATCGTATCACTTAATTTAATTTTAAATTGAATTTTATTTGTGTTTAAAATCTTAAATTAAATTACAAAATTAAGTTAGAATCATAGCAAAGTTTGCAAAACTTACTTTTCGCTAGTTGAAGTGGATTTTTTTAACTATGGTGAAAAAAAAATTTAAAAATCCGTGTTCGTATAAAAATCGATTAAATTTTTTATACAGGATGAGTCGAAATTAAGCAGCCAAAGTCGATTTTACGACCAATTTTAAGATAAAAACTTTACATTGCTTCCTGTTTATTTGAAAAAGCTATATAGGGGGTCCCAAGATTCAGTTTACAGGCCGAATTTCCGTTAGTTGATGAGATAAAAAATCCAATCAACAAAACTATTAATGGCATTAAATTGATATTCCAATCACATCCTTAAAATATTATTGGCTTTGATCATCCTTAAGAAACAATCATCAACTTTTTATTTCAAATAGCACCTTTTTCAATTTTTGATACACGGAATATGAATGTGTATTGTAAGTATTTTGATTGTATTTCAACCCCCAATTATAAATAAAGATATTTTTTTAAAGATGGTTTTGTTTATACAGAGTGTCCCGTTACTTATGCATAATAATGAAAGGGGTTATAAAGGAAACCAAAACAAGCAACTTTTGTTAATAAACCCATGTCCGGAAATTAATCGTTAAAGTACTAGGGTAAATAAAAAAAAGATTTAAGTAAATTATTTATTTATACCTAATATTTACAAAAATTGTTCAAAATTTAGCCCATTGTGTTCGATACATAAGGTAGCACGATGGTTCATTGATGTTCGACCCCTATGGAATACCCCAGGGATGTCTGAAACTAGGGCACAAGCAACCATCAGTCTTGCGAGAAGTTCTTCTTCAGTACTGAACGGCGTCTCGTACACCAGACATTTTAAATGTCCCCAGAGGAAAAAGTCTAAACAAGTTAGATCAGGAGATCGCGCAGGCCAATGAACAGGTCCTCCACGACCAATCCAGCGGTTGAGAAAAACTTAGTCAAGGAACTGGCGAACATTCAAAGTAAAATGAGCAGGACACCCATACCACGTCTAATATTAAGTGGTACTTCCTCCAAGAGATCCTCCAAATCTTCTTTCAAGAACTGATGATACACCAAACCATTCAAACGTGGTGGAAGCAGATATGGACCAATTAAATTGTCTCCCACAATGCCAGCCCAAACATTTATGGTTTTTTTTTTATTTTGCCGACGGGATACAACATGAGGATTTTCCGGAGCCCAAATATGGCTATTCCAGTTGTTGTAATAGCCATCCCTCGTAAATAAAACGGATATACCAAATTCGAATTATTATACAGGTGCGCAGTTCTCAATGTATTACAGAGAGTTTCTCCATAAATAAGATGCATATCTGCAAGTTCGGCATTTGAAAAATTTGGCGTTTTGGAAATAATAATAGTAATTTTATTAACCAATGTAACAGCACACAATATCACACCGAATTTCAAAAATAAACGGGCGTTGCCGAACTTTTTGCACACCCTGTGTATCTCACTTAGACGTATGAATAAATCTAAAATGATTGAAATCTATAAGATTACCATTATAAAACACTTGATAATCCACATAATAAACATTAAAGATTTTGGTGTAAGGGTTACAGTTTATCACAAAGATTAATGCCCAGATTCTGGTAAATTTACAAATTAATACCTCCATATTTTATAATAACTATTTTTATTAAGAAAAAAATAGAGTATCTAACGTCTTTTTGGAAAATATTTACATAAGAAAGAATGTCTAGACCCATAGTTATTGGATATTTTTCTTATTTTGATCCAGGAAATCATCAGATTTTAACATAAATTTGAATCACCCTGTAAACATAACTTTATTAAAATTAATTACATTATTTTAAAATTATTTTAAAGTTATTATCCATGAAATTGCTTTCACTTTGAATATAAAATTTATCATTGAACTTAAAGGTAATGTTTTATTGATTTTATGTTAGTTATTTAAATTAAGATCGTTTAAACTTTTGACAATTTCACAATATGACGCAAAATCAGATTAGGTTCTTAGTATACGGATCATTATACTATGTTTGCAAGTATGTTGGAGTGCAAATAGAGCTGCATATAATTATACAGTGAATTCAAAAAAGACTGAAACCGCAATTATGCAACCAAACATACTCTGTAGTGATTTTAGACTTGCTAAGTTGGTGTACCTGTTAATTTTCATTCAAATTTAAATCTGATCTGTCACTTTAATCGAAACGTCTCTCAGCAGTTTTTCTTCGGGTATTTTTTTAAGTCATTTCTCAGTGTGTTGCAAATTTTATAAAAAACAGTGCTTTTCATAACTAAAATTAGTACAGTTAAAATATTCGCGATGGTTTTTTCACCGGAGCACAACGCATTCATTTCAGTGTAGCCAACTGTGGGAAACTTAGGTTTCCTACCTGCAATATCAATGGTTTCAATCTTATTTGAATTCACAGTATCAAGTTTTGATTTGTATGTGCAGTAAGGGTTATCTTAGCAAAGTTTATAACGAGTTTCAATCGATACAATAAATGAACGATCATGAAATATTTATGAACTTACTATAAGTAGTATTGTGTAAATCGATGGCAATATCACAGTATAGACAACTACCAGTAGCGACACTTCATATAAAAAACGGGATGCGTTTTTGGTGACCTTGAATATCTGAGAGTATCTGGTAGGATTGAGTTTAGAACTACAATGGAGACTCTATGGTAAAATAAATGCCATATTTTAATTTAAATACTGTTTAAATACCTTTGTTTCAACTATTAATTGTTTTTATTTAAACCTGCAAACATTATCTATGAAAAAATTAAAGTGAACAATTTACTATTTGTCAACTACAGAATTAAAAAATCCATTTGCCGTTCTAAACTCAATGGTACCAGATACGCTGACGTTTTCAAGGTCACCAAAAACGTATCCCGTTTTTTGTATGAAGTATCGCTACTGGTAGTTGCCTATACTGTGGCAATATTATTACCAGAGAGAATAGAATAGAATAGAATAGAGAATTCCGAATCCCATGTAAAAGGATGGCAACAAAAAATAGTTCAAGTTTTCGGAGTTAGGGGGGGGGGCTATTTTAATTTTATCGGAAGTACTCGATACCACTCGTCAAATTTCGTTCATTACGTCAAAATTTTCACAAACGACATTCATCGCTGGGTGTTTTGATTTTGCGATCATGCGCAATGAATTGAAATATTTTAGTTCCAGTTTTCTACGATACGCCATTTGTTTCCCGATTGCTAGCTTTTCAACATCTCTCATAATGTAGTGTATATACTTTGTGATTAATACTTGACAAACGTGTAAAATAATGAAGAAAATTATTAAATTAATCAATAAACTTTATTAAACTAAAAAAAAAATAGAATGTGGTATCAACTTTAACATATTTATTTATTTAATTATGACAAGAGATGTATTCTTTAAATTTATTAAATTTATTTTCACCAGTTTTACAAATAAAATCTAAAAATGAACTATAGAGATCCACTACCAGAACTTTGTTAATGTACGAATAGGATGTATGACATGTGTAAGTTATTACTAACTAAATATTGGTAATATTATGTGTGTACCTGCAAATAGAATTATACAACTTGTGCTCGCAATAATAATGTAGAGTTTAATCTTGTAAAGGCAAATTGAAACACGTTTTGGTACTTTTGTACTTATGATAAATCGGTATTTAGAATTAAATAAAAATTTCAACGTAAATGTAAAACAAATGAAATTTTACAAAAAAGTTGATTTTTGTTTGAAAGTGCAAAACCTTTACTTTGCACCGATGCGGGGAAAGAAACAGGATTTAATTACATGTAATTTCCTTTACTTCTTTCCCTTTAGCAGAAATAAGTATTTATGGCGAACAATAAACTTAAATACAAATACTAGGTGTCTCAGAGAAGCCCTTTATTTGGAAAATACGATGTCGAATATAATGGCGTTGTGTTGCTGGAAAGGCGGACTTAAAGTCTAAGTTTAACTTAAAACTAAGTTGTCGATATTGTCGACCTAAAACTCAACTTGAAAATTGCAGTTTCTCGCGAAATTATAATTCGAGAAGAACTTCAATTATAATTTATACAGAGTGATTTTTATGTATGGAACCAAAGCCGCCATGCCCAAATAACTGGATAATAAAATTGAAATTTTCTGGGATCAAATGGGGCCTTGGTACAAATATTTTAAGATGAAAAATTTTTTTCCAACGACCATATGAGAAAATCGGATATGTCATTCATATTAGTAGTTTAGAAAATCTTTCATTTCAACACTAGTGACTTTGACTTTCCGTTTTTTAACTGTCAAATAGTTCTTGTAATTTTCGATAGAGGCGCTGCGAAGGAATTCCGAAAGCCCTCTCTTGGATTTTTTTGAACTTGCAAAAAAAGGATAGTACAATTATTTACATTTAACTAAAAATAATCGATAACTTCAATGTCAGCTGTTGTTAACATAGGTTATGTTATGTTGTTACTACAAAATATTAATAATGGTCTCCGTGGTCGTCGGAAAAATAGCGTACACAACTCGCAGAAAGTGAATTTCGTTGCTCGGCTAGCGCCTCGTTCAGCTATTTTCACACTCGCACAAAATTCGTCACTTTCTAGCTAGTTGCGTAATATACTATTTTTATCGGTCGAAGTTTTGACACGGCAGCCATCTTGAATTTATTTATGGCAACATGCAATACATCATTCGAAAGCTAATTTTTACTACTTTAAGACAGTTCATAAAATTATTTTTTAAATCATAAAAAATAAACATTGATAACAATTTGATATCCCTTTCTTGCAGGCAAAATATTTTTATTTCGAAAGGAAAATAATGAAAAGCCAATTTTTTATAATTTGCGACAGTCCTAAAAATTTAAAATTGGAAAACGACATTTTATCAATGTATTTTTTATGATTTAAATAATAATTTTATAAACTGTCGAAAAGTACTAAAAATTAGCTTTCCTATGATGAATTGCATGACATACATATATACCCATCTAAAAAAATCAAGATAGCTGCTGTGTCAAAAATCTGACCAATAAAAATATTCTTTTTTAATCTTAAAATATTTGTATCAAGACCAAGGTCCCATTTGATCCCACAAAATTTCAATTTGTTATATCTAGCCATTTGGGCATGGCGGCTTTGGTTCCCTACATAAAAATCATACTGTAGAAATGACCATTCTAAATCTATGCCAGATTTTCTTCTAAGATTATATTGTGATTATGTGGCAAAATTTTGAAAATCATGAATACCAACCGAACATCAAAATATAATCTCTATACTAAACTTAGCGTAGGTATTCGTTTTAGACGACTGGAGAGACGTCTTAAAAATTTAAGAAAAACTTAAGGGTAAGCAAGGTTATATATGCTACATTTTATCACCAGATAGATACAAATAATATCTATTCATATAGTTTTTTCCGGACAAAACCGGAAGTACCCAGAACCAGGAGTAACATTGGAATAGTCAAAAGTGGTGTTATTGAAAATGTCTTTTAAAATTAACTTATATATTTTTTTTAGTATTTTGAATATTTACAAAAATAAACTATAAAAACTTGTAGTTTTAATTTAATTGAGTTTGATTATCAAAATGATGGCAATTTTAAATAAGCTCATTTACCAATGTATGTTACCAAATATAACGTTTATAAAGTCTTGACAAGAATAAGTCGCAAATGAAAATATTCTGGTATACATACATACAAGTGATAACAACACTACCACCTTCAGGATGAAAGGATCTTTAATAAAAGCATATGCAAATTTAACGTGTTGCTCCACATTTTGTAGGCAATTCACAGCATGATCCTCAAGATAATTCTAAGAAATTTATTGGAAGGTTTACACGAGGATTTAATTTAAAAAAGAAAACTCCAAGCTAATAGATATTTTTGTTCGTCAATTAAAATCAAGTCTTAAATGTACCCACTGTGGTCACTGCTCAATAACATTTGTATCTTTCTGAGGCTTATCGCTTCCAATACCTCAAAAAACAGGACGCAAACTACTTTCTCATTGCCTTGGCAGTTTTACAAGTGAAGAAACTTTGGATTGTGATGAAAGATGAAAAGCCTAGAAAGAAATGATGGCGCGATGTGATCAAAATCCAAATTTTTTAAGTAGTATAATTTTCTCCGATGAAGCTACCTTTCATTGAATGGATCAGTGAATCGACATAATTGTAGGTATTGGTCACAGGAAAATCCTCATTGGGCCGTAGAATCCCATAGTCAAAGACAGGGAAAGTTAAATCTATGGGTGGGAATGATTGGCAGACGTTTTATAGGACCTTACTTTTTTAATGAAAACCTTACTGCCGAAAGATACTTGAATTTTTTGCGGACTGATTTGCTACGAGTTTTACTTCGTATTTTCCCCAATTATGAAAATCGCAACATTCCTAACCAAAACATTTGGTTTCAACAAGATGGGGCTCCTCCACACTTTGGCAGGGCGGTGCGAGAATTCCTTAACACCACGTTTCCCAACAAATGGATAGGTCCAATTGAGTGGCCTCCGCGATCTCCCGACCTAACGCCCTTAGATTTTTTTTTGTGGGGACATTTAAAATCAAAGTTTATTTCAATAGACCTAATAATTTACAAGAATTCGAGCTTAGAATTAGGACGGAATTGCAACAAATTGACGAAGAAGCTATTAACAATAGTATTCAGAGTGTCTACACTCGAATGGGACAATGCCAAATGGTGAATGGGGAACAATTTGAACATTTTCGTTAAAATTTGTTACTTGTAAATTAAAAATTTACTTTTTTTTTGTAATATTTTCATTGAGAATTAATATTTTTTTTGACTAAATTTATTTTTTTTTTCAAAAATGGTTGAAACTTTTTTAAATATTTTTAGGTGATCATTAATATGATAAAAAGGTCTATGAAAAATGTGTAAAAAAAGTAGGGGTTTCCATTTAAAAAAATTGATGATGAAGTCATAGTGAAGTTATCAGTGACGTCATGAATAT
The DNA here is from genome assembly GCA_963971135.1 of Stenus bimaculatus. Lineage (NCBI taxonomy): Eukaryota > Metazoa > Arthropoda > Insecta > Coleoptera > Staphylinidae > Stenus > Stenus bimaculatus. The sequence continues at coordinate 58,744,656 of OZ020180.1, forward strand.
TTTTTTCATTCCAAAAGATGGGATTTTTAAAACAAAAATTGACATGTCCGAGCGATTTTTACAAAAAAATTTTTTACGGAAGTTATGACCTTGGTTCCAAACTTTATCACCACCCTGTATAGTATTTTTACATCCACTTTAAACGTTTTTCGGAACCTTTAGTTACAATTGTTGTAGTGTGGAACGTTCCACAGTGGTCTCAAATGTCAAAAAACTGGCTAAAATGTAAAGCGTTCTCTGATTAGAACAAAGGTTTGTATTTAGGGGTTTTCAAGGTCACTAAAATTATATGAAAAAAAACAAGGCAGATCCAATGAGGCGAAAATAAATTGCAAAAAGTCATTTGGTTCGTTTAAAAGTTTGTATTTAAGCGTTTTCTTGGTCGTTGAATAATAATATTGAAAATTGAAAATGCAAAATGCAAAATGGCGGTGTATAAAATGTAAAAGCCTAATACTTTTCAAGGTCTCATCTACTATATTTAACCTGTTCATCTATAACTATTAAAAAGCACTTTTATTTTATTATTGAAATCTTGACATTTGCATATTATTGCGTGCATTCCAGGATTGATTTATCAGGTTGGTTTATTTTTAAACTATTTTTTAAAAAGTCTTACAATTTACCTAAACCACGAGAAATATAAAAATTTATGCGCGAGAAGTTTTGAGATGCACTTGCACAGTATTTTAAGGCTTATACAACGAACCCATTGTTATACTGGTGGACGATGGACGACGGCGATCAATGTAAATTTGCATTGTCAGTGTAACACAAAAACTTACAATTTCGTAAAAAAGATAATGAGTACACAGGACAAACTGTAATTTATATTTATTTAATGTGATCTATATAACTCAATTTAAATGATGGTTTAATAATAACTTGTTAAGAAAATAATAATGTTTAAACTATTTAGCTAATTCGAACTTTATATTAATATTTTATCTATACAGGGTGTCCCATAATATGTGGGACCCACTTCCAGTTTGGGTAGTAGATGTCAAGAGAATAAGAAAAGATCATAGAAACTGATGTCAAATTTCGCCTCATAAGGGAGCTAAAGCTTTTTAAAGGTGTTGTTTTTTTTCTGTTTATTTCAAAACAAATTGAAGTACAAATTAACAGATTTGATATTTGGTATGAATCATAATACAGTTAGGATACGTTTTCGTGATTTTTTCAATTTCTTATACAGTTTTTGGTAATACAATAAAACAAAATATTCCATGGCTAACATGATTTTTTAAATAACAACTTTAAAGAGCTGTAGCTTCCTAATGAGGCGAAAATGGACATAAGTTTATATGATTCTTTCTTATTCTTTTGACATCTACTGCACACCCTAGAAGTGGGTCCCACATATTATGGAACACCCTGTATATTTGGGTATTCAAATTTTACACAATAAGCAAGTAATAAACATACAAAAACAACTTTATACAATAGTTTCGATATCTTACATTTATTTTTAAACAATTTGACTCGTTTTTTGAAAAAAAAAAACATTTTTAGCCAGGTTTTTTACTTCATTTTCCACGCAATGAGGCTTTGTTTTGTTTGCCTTTTTTTCATGGATTTCTATAAATAGATAGCTAGTGTTTTTAAAAACCGATTTTTAATTAAAAGAACCTCAATTTACTTTTCTGTTTACTGCACGCCGTACGCTTTAATTAAATTAGCTTTAAAATAAAGAAACAATTTTCACTGAAGTCTGTTTTTTTTAATTCTGTCGATAACATTTGTATTTACTTAAAAATCTTTTTATCTTCAACACTTTAAATACAATGTATGTAACAACTTAAACATTGTGTTGAGAAATATCCGACATAAACCAGCAACATTGTATTTAATAGTCTCGCATAGACGTCAGAGCTTTTAAAAGCCACGCGATATTTTTGTTTATTTATGCTAAAAATGTAACACATAGTTACATACATTTATGTCAAATGCCTAATAAAAAACCTTGTACTCGATATGAAATCCTTTTTTATCATTGCTAAATTTAAATTAAAATATTTAAGAAAACTAAATTCTCAAAAACAAATGATTTGTTCATAAATATTTACTATTTTTTGTGATTATTGGAGATGGAACGTCGATTAAATGGAAAAACTAGTGCAAATTGGTGGGTCGTTGACTGAATAGTAGCTGCTTTATGTATTAATGTGCAGTATCTTAAATAATTATTTGTCTAAAATTACGTAAGTACCCTAAGCTGAGGTAGCTTTGGACCTTAAAGATAATAATTTACTATAATGTTTTTATGAAAAATTACCGTAAATTACTTATTAAGTTCGTCTAAATGTTAAACTTACTGCAAATCGAAACCCACAAACAGAGTTTCAATTTTGGTCATATATTTGTAATGGCGCGTACACATCTCAGAGTGTGAACTAACGCGGCAAGGCGAGGCAATGCTTTTTCTCCTATCTGTTTCTGATAAGAGGTAGAGCATTGCCTCGCCTTGCCGCGTTGGTCTACTTGCTCAGATGTGTACGCACCATTAGGTAACACAAAATGGAACAACTTCAAATTCTTCATTTATGGGATATTCTTAAACAAAGTATTGAGACCCGCTCTATATAAGAAACTAGAATCTCATTACATCAAATAGATTTTTACGTTTTTGAAAATGTCTTTGTCGTAACACAACTTTCCACTAAATATATTATTTATCTTGTGTCCCATCTAATATTTGAACTCATCCTTATTCAAGTAGGTTACAAAAGTAAACTCTAAAAATCTTTCGATGCAGCCGTACAGCATCATATTAAATAACATTTAAATTAAAAACAAATTTAAGTCAAATATTGCTTTTGTTATTAAGACAATCAATAAAAGGGAATTAAAAGATTTTCAATCCACAACAAAGTTTTAACAATACGAATAAATATAGGCGGTTTAAAGTTTTAACTTATCAATAAATGGAATGCCAGGCTTGGGCTAAAAATAATCCAGGATAATATTGTTGCCAGTTTTAAAACAAAAAAAAATTATTTTTTCTCAATGATAGGATCATGTAGATAAAATTATGGCTTTTCAATCATTAAATAATATGTCTATTCCTTAAAAAAAGCCAGACAAGGGCAGTAATTGCAATAAATAGTTACTAAACAGTTCCTTCCTATTAGGCAATCTTGCATATTCGCTTTTAATGCTTTGGTAAATTTGCAAGGATTTTAGGGTATTTTATTATTATGTACACATAAAAAGATTTAAAAAATAACGAAATATTACCAAAATATGAATGAATGATGAATATTAAAAACTAGGTAATTTTAGATAGCGAAGTAAATCGTACTCCTATTTATTTTAACCATTAGATCTGAAGAAAAGTATAAATTTTATCTGATTTAAAGTAATTTCAAAATGTAAATGGCAGTAAAATAGTATCTAAGTAAACTTACTCCAGTTTTACCCTGCCCCAATTTCATATTTTTGCTTTTTCATACCAAAAATTTAAAAACCGGGACAGGGGACAGGCAAATTAATTTGTCCCCTCGTGAGGGGTACCAAAATAATCGTTATAATATCTACTTTATGAAAAAAGGAGTGATACGGCATTTTTGCATTAAAAAAATTAGTTATTTGCAAAAATGCTCCTCAAAAAAGTTAAAACATTAATATCTCAAAAAATATAATACATAAGTAATTTCACAAATTAAAATTTTACTAAGGTATTTTTATTATTTAGAATGAGTTTTGGTTCAAGTTGCGGACAACTAAGTAGTTACAAAATGGACGACGGACGTGGATAAAGTTACCCTAAATTAATTGTAAAAATCGTCATTGGAAAATGTCCGCGAATTGCAGTGTTTCTTCGTTGATAGATAAGAAATCATAAGCAAAAAGGGCGAACGCCTAGATGGTGACGGTAGGCTATAAAACGAGGTTTAGTTGTAAAAAGTATATTGTTTTATTAGGAGTAAAAGAAGTACTTTTTGTGGCGAGCATGTAGGTTTGCGGGACGAGCTTTGCGAGTTCCGCGGATCATGCGAGCCACACAAAGTTCGTTTACTCCGAATAAAACATCCTATTTTTTCTTCAAACGTCGAAATTTTTAAAATAGTAATATAATAAATAATTTTAAAATTTGACATTTAATTTACATACAACACACAATACATTGTAAGTGTATATTGGGTTGCCTAAAATTCATTTCTACTTATTTTAAATTATAATTTAATGTTAATTATAATTAACATTGTTTAATTTCAATACGACAGTTGCGGAATAAGCGGAGTAGAAATTTAATTTCTACTCCTAAGCAGTATAAAGTGACCATAGAATCAACAAACATAAAAAGTGACATTTTAAAGCCTGTCAAACGTCACAGAAGACTCTACTTTAATGACGTTTGAAGAAAATATACTATTATTATTTTGTTTAAATTTTTTTTTGGAGATAAAGAACCTAACCTGATATTGGGTTTTCAGGAGAACGAGATCTATTGCAATATAAAAGAAAAATATACAGGGTGTTCCATTTAAAGTAACCAATTTCAATGTAATTGGACAATTTAGCGAACACACTGTACAATAAAAATATGTACAACTGTTAGTATGCCTAATGAATCTTTAATTTTATTTTTTTTTACGGATTAAAAAATATTGAGGTGTAAGTAAGAATAACTTTATCCACCAAAATACTCCATTCGAACTTATATTGGACAATGGCGTCAAATAGAAAAATATGGGTCGATACCCCTGAAGAAACTGCACCCTAAAATATAATTGACTTTTCGCCGTTTTAATCAATGACTATTGGCAAAAGTGAAATCTATACAACAGATTATTTTTAAATGTATATGTAGATGTTATGTTAAAAAGTTGAAAGAATGAAACTTTAACACCCTGTGTTACAGGTAAAAAAAATATTCTTTTGTATCGACTTTTTATATCAGCACGTCATTTCAATTATTCACATCACATAGCCGTTCACCCTTTTTGCATATGATTTCTTATACAGGGTGGGCCAACGAAAACGAAACAGTTGAGTTTTAAAATAGATAATAAAAAAAATTAAAAAAATCGGTCGGACATGTATATTTTGGTTTTGAGGGGGGCATATTTTGCATAATGCAAAAATCCATTCATCCCTGTGCGGTATGGACACAACCCCTAAAATGGTGGGGTAAGTTATACCTCGTTGGAAAGATCTTTTTGCCGCTAGTAAAATGCAAAAAACAAAAGTTAACTCAGTCGATTAGTTTTAAAGATATTTTTAAAATTTAACATGTTACATTATCCATTTTGAATTTCAAAACTACCCCTTAAATTTTAATTGTCTTGGTAGGGCGAGTATTCCTCATTGGAAAGATCTTTCTACCACGAGTAACATAGAAAAAATAAAAGTTAGATGTTTCACTTTGTTTTAAAGATATTTAAAATTAAACACGTTACATTGTGCATATTTAATTTGAAATATCTTTAAAACTAATTGATCGATTTAACTTTTGTTTCTTGTATGTTACTCGAGGTATAGTGGGGGTCTATTATAATTTTAAGGCTTGTGTCCATAGCACACAGGGATGAATGGATTTTTGCATAAGTTCTATTGATATTTTACGAAACTAAAGTAGACCTGTGCGAGCATTTTATCAATTTTTTTTATTAACTATTTTAAAACTCAATCGTTTCGTTTTCGTTGGCACACCCTGTATATCAACGATGAAACAGTTCGCGGACATTTTCCGGATGACGATTTTTACAATTTATTTTGGATAACATCACTCCCTCCATTTTGTATCCACTTAACTGGTCGCCCCTTCGTTAAAGTATACCGTGATCTGTAAACTTTCAAGTACTATATTAATGACGTTGATTGGAAAAAAAAAGATGGTACTTTCAACCCTAATATCTACCCGCAGTATACACTAAGATGTCCGCCTTTGCCGAAACCCTTTTAGTAAGATATTTGAATATTTTACCGTAAAGTTTATCCCTATTCCGGACGACGACGCGATCTCGGCTTCAGCTGTTTGTGATGGTCATCTGAAAACTCGTTGTTGGAACAAAACTATTATGAAAAATACATCACAAAACGAACATTTAGCCGAAGCAATAAGTGGAGCAAAACAATTAAACAGTTTTGAATATTTTTTTCAGAGTAATATCTTATCATAGGTAATTAAGAAAAATAGAAATTATTTTATTTTACTAACCAAATTGAATAGATGTAAAGGGTTCATACATATGTATGTGTTAAGATTTATTTTACATTTAATATTTTAAATAGTTACACTTATGTTATTAACAATTTACATCTACAAGGTAGTTTGTAAAATAAAATAATTTTATTTTAAATATGACATGGTATACCAATTTATTCAGAAGAGAACACTGATTCCATATATCTGCAAATCCAACATGGCTGGCATAAGAAAAAAGTAAGTTTTCGGTTAATCCGTTAATATTCGTTTATCTTACTGTATTGTCCATAAAAAGTACCTGTATTATGTCAAACAACCTTTTTGGTACCACCCAAAATAAAGAAGTTATGGAAATAGTTTAAAAATTGAATTTTCTTGTTTTTTCAAGATAGCGCAGAAACGATGATATATTCAAATGTATTATCAACGAATTAAACGACTTTCTATCTCCAATAATACAAAGATACCCATACAGTCCAACGTCAAATGGAACACCCTGTATTATACTAACAACCTTTATTTTTATGACATATTTGGGAACCATTCTAAATTATAATCTAACGTTTCATTAATTTTCTAGTCACTTTTAGTATATTAAAACCAACTTTTAATAGATTAAAACCGAATAAGAGTAATTCAGCGAATAAGTGGTTTAACGCCGACCCCTAGAGGGCGCGCGAGTTTGATTTTCAGTTTTTGGTGATGTATGTATAGGCTTAACTATTTAGGCTACCATGACGCCTATCCTCATTTTTGGGGATAAAATATCCTTTAGGAAAAAGAGCACATTTGTATGGAAACTTGCTAAAACGATCAATAATTATGTAGTATTTTTATTGAACCATCTTGAACACACATTTTTCATATATGATAATTTATCCAGAAAACTCTAAAACTGAGGATCGTACACTTTCCTTCTGCAATCCCTAATTAGAGGGGTACGAAGTTAGGGTACTTTTAGGTCATTATATTTTTTGGTATATTATAGATTTTTTTTCATTCAATGGAATGACTTTCAAATCTTTTATAAAAAATATATAAAAATGTTTTTTTGCACTGGCGTTTCTGGTTGCTCCCAAAAACCACTAAATTTGCGGTTAAGGATATCACTCTTAACTATTCCTACATCATCATTTAACTGTAATAAACTTGGTGAAAAATAAATCACAGTGTATTTGACATTGATTTTAGAAAAGTTATAAACCACACTAAGTTCCTATTTATAACCCCTTTCTCAATAATATAGGAAACAACATCTACATCCACGTTCCAATTGAGTAGAGAAACCTTACGCTTTAGTTGCTAACAAAATAGCTGAATAATTTGTAAACATCGTAATAATCTTGCGATCTATTTGTAGTTGGCAGCTTATTAGTTTGTTCCAATAACTGTAGTGGAATTTATTGTCATCAAATAATTTCCAAGGAAGTAGTTCGAAGCACAATTTAAATCAGGAGCAACAATTTGAAAAAGTGCCTAACGATAAATATTAGGTATGTATATGGTTTATGTTGTTTACACAATTTGAACATTTATTGTAAGTAATTTTTATTTATTATTGAAGTTGAAGAAAATAACATGTGTTGTACAATTTTATTATCTAATAGTATTAGACATTCACAGATTTAAAAATAAAGTATGGCATCCATAAGAAAAAAGTTGACTGTTATTTATTATTTAATTCCCCAAGAGATAGAACACAAGTAATAGGAGTAATATTTTTGGATTCCCCGTTAAAAAGCGTCGAAACGTATTAATTAGAAACAGATAGCTATACTTAATTTCTTTTATAAATCACCCTTTTATCTCACTCCCTCTCACGGTTAATATACCTATTTACAGTGTGTAATAGCGAGATAGAAAAATGATTTATAAAAGAAATGCACCATATATCAGTTTTTTAAACAATTTTCGTATTTTTGCGATATTTTGAAAACTAAAAATGGCATATGAATTTTTTTTAGATTAATAAATAATAAAAATAAGCAACGATTCATCCCAATTTATTTATCCTAATCCTTACTTTTTCCATCCAAGGTTTTAGCGGGAATAAATTAAGCAAATCCTTATTCCTAAGTCGATAATATTCATTTTCGCTTTAGCGTTGGGAGGAACCCATCTATTATCACTAGGAGGAATTGATTTAAAAGATTAATTTTTAGTTAATTATCTGTAGGAAACTTAAGGTAGTCATATAGTGTATGCCATATTAATTGGAAAATATTTTTTTATAATCCTTTAACAGTTATTAAACATTTAATTTAAAACAAATGATGTAGGTAAGCTAATTTTATCAATGACTTAAGTTTCCTGCTAGAACACTTAATTACCCCAATTTATGTGTCGTTCGTAGAAGTTTGGTAAGCAACCTTGATATCAAAATTCCGAATGCTTAAAAAGATACCGCTAGTTGGTTTAAATAATTAGGTTAGGTCGAAAGCAAATAATCCAATACAATTTTTGAAAATCAGCACTAGTTGTGTTTTTCAAGCCAGCAATTATTACAAACGATATGGATAAATAATGTATATTATGAATGGTTGTTAAACTGTCACCAATGTTTTGTGGCGGTCGTCTATCGATAAAGTGGTGGTACTAAAGTAGAATTTTTATTGTCGAAACTGTGACTGGGGATATCAATGATGGTGGTGAAGTAAACAAATGTGTTAATATGTCATACGAAATCACTTTGGGTGTTGAAAATGTTGAGGACTAGCAATGTTTAGAATTCAGCTTAGCGTAAGTGATAAAATACGAAAAGCTAAAGAATTAAATAAATAGATCACACCTTAAATATTTTAACAAGTATTATTTGATTTTTACATCAATGTGCACATCATTAAATATTTATTTTTAATTACACTTGTTATTAACTGGTGAACATTTAAGAAATATTATTGCATTAAATTAATGTGTAGGTATTATTTTTTTAAATAAAAACTATTTTTATTAAAATTTGCAACGCATTTTAAAATGAACATTTTAATAAATCAATTATTGTTAAAAAATAAAGTAATTATAAAAATAAGATTCAATTAAAATTAAAAGAAAAAGTTGTATGATAACCAAACGTAAAAACGTAAAATTATTTATTCGGAAAAGTACCTAGTAAATATAGTTAAGTAAATAAAATAAATAATTATGTTTCATAATAATATTTACCAGCATTTTAATTTACTAGCATAAATAAAATCCTGTTTTAAAATTTATTTATTTATTTGAAGGGTGCACGAGGAAAACCGAATCGTTTTCGAGTTATTGCTGTTTTTTGTTTAATATTAGCATATTTTATCTCTGAGTGAGTTTAAAAAAGGCTGTAGGTATAATGAGATCTAATAAGTTTCTCCCTTGACAATTTTGCACAAGATGTTGGTGCTAACGCAATTTTAACAAAAATTGCCGGTTTTTCCCGTGTACCATTTGATACTTCTTTTTTCAGGTTGAAGTATCTTCTCACAAAAGTGATCCACATGTTCATAGCAACTTTTTTATTCCAAGTAATTACCACCCGAGATATTTTAATATAAATGTGATTTAACCTGCCTACTGTATAATTTTACGTTAACAGATTTTTAGTTTCAAAATTTTTTAATATTATTTTTCTTAATCCATAACCATGTGAATTTTATTTTCCGAAAAAAATATTTTATACAATACAAAGTATACCCGATTTACTTCGAAAATGTACGAACATGATCATAGAGTCAAGGAACATAAAAAAATACTTGTTGAAGCCTGTCAAGTGTCACATAAAGCCGTACTTTAATGACGTTTGACGAAAAAAAATTATTTAATGACAATCAATTTAAAACAAATTCAGAAACGTGTTTAGAAAAATTAGATTTCAAAATCAACATTTTATATTAAATAATATGTACTTCTTCTTAAAAACTATAACCTTGAAAATAAATTTAAAAAAATCAAGTATTTACTAGAAAAAAGAAGCGACTTATATGTAGATCTTGTTGTTTTTAAGCAGTTTAAAATTATTTTTTGGCCGATCATACAAATGTATTACCAATACTAAGCTTTTAATATACAGGGTGTACAAAAAGTTTTGAAAATGCCCGTTCATTTTTGAAATGAAGGATTTTTGAGAAAATAATTCAAATAAAAGTTGTACGATTCTTAATGACGCACCATCTGAAAATATTGCTTATGACCTTGAACAGCAAGATGTAGGTTAGGCGATAATCATAACTTTTTTTTAAATAGGGGCATCCCATTTTTATTCTTTGTTCCCTTCTTCAAGGCTAAAAATTTTATTTATTTATTAAAACATTAAAACATGATAAAACATTAAATGAGTACAAATTACAGATGAATAAAATAATTGCTTTACAGGTAGTTAACAGACATTACATTGATTTAAAAAATAATTGTATGTAAAAAATGATCACCTTTATTAACCGATTCATAAGTTTAGTTTAGTTTATTTATTAACGGGATCACCCCTGTTTTACAACATATACAATAATATTAGAGCCTATGTATAAACTATTACAAATAGTGTAACACACAAATATAATTAAACAAACAACTATATATAGCTAAATTTAAATTTATATCTTAAATGAAAGGATTGTTTACATACATTTATAATTACAACTATAAATTATATTGTGCGAAATTAATACGGCGAAGGAGATTGCGAAATTTACAAAAGTTAACCGTATAAATTGAAAAATTAATATCTGAGCCCAATACGTTGGCTGTTCTCATCAGTCTGCTTAAGGGACAGTTAAGACCATAATTAGTATGATGGTAAATAAGTCTAAAACAATAAAAGTTTCTCGTATTCCTACTTTGTGGTGGAGAAACATGAAAATTTAGTTTGGAAATGATCGAAGGACAATCAATGAACCCGTGTACAAGTTTATAAAGAAAATTCATGTCGGTTAACACTCTCCTTCGTGATAGTGGAAGTAAGTTCAATTTATTTAACATATCGTGATAATTGAAATCCTGATTTTTTATATGAAGTCTAAATGCAACTTGGTGCAGAAACTTTCTTTGGACTCTCTCGATCAGTCCTGACATATTTAAGTAATATGGACTCCACACGATTGATCCATATTCCAATCTCGATCTAACCAAGGAGATAATAAAATGTGGAAATTCTGAATTCTTTGGTAGACCTATTAATGAAACCTAAAGTCTTGAGGCCTGTATTAGATATATTGCAGATATGCTTATTAAAAGACAGATCCGCTGAGAATGTAATGCCTAAATCTTTTATTTCTTTAACCGTCTTTAATTCAACGTGATTAATGTAGTATTTTCTTTGATTTAAATTTTTCTTACGTGTAAATGAAATGGATTGACATTTACCGATATTCAGGTGTAAATTGTTTAAAAGACACCATGAATATAAGCCATTGACATCATCCTGTAGTAATTGACTATCATTATCATCATTAATCACCTTAAATATTTTCACGTCGTCAGCAAATAGTAATAAACAAGTGTGGTGCGTTTCAAATTTACAATTTGAAAGTTAATAATTTTGGGTTGTAGTATAAAGAAATAAGAAAAAAATAAAAAAAAATTCAAGGCTCTACGACTTTTTGTTCAAAAGATATGAATTTTTATATAAAATATGGTATTCTGATAAATTAGTAAATATGTATTTTGAAAAATTCATATTTCGCTTAATAATTAAAATTAAGAAATAAAAATTCGTACAGATATGTTTGTAAAACTTATCGATATTATCTTATTAAATTTTTTAAAATTTAATTATTTTTTAAAGTACATTACCTAGAAAAGTTTTGATTTTTTTGAGTTTTTGGGGTGTAAATTTTTTTTGAGGGGTGTAGAGGGCAAGTGACCCCTACATTTCATCCATTTTCTATTATCTTTCATTTGCGGGGTCGATTTTGAAAATATTGTAAAAAAAAATTTTGGAGATATTTTTAAGGCTACGGGCTTGAAATTTTTCATGGAAATCGATTTTTATTGTTTTTCTCGAAAACTATGAAAGTTAGCGATTTTAAATTTTTACCAAAGGTAAACACCGTGGATAGACGCATTTTAAAAAATATTTGGTTAAAATCGGCTAAACAGTTTTTTTGGAAAAAATTCGCAAAATTTTCGCAAAATTTTGGAACAAAGACGGCCCTGGACGACGCAATTTTAAACCGAAAATTAAAATTTTTACGGAATTTGGTGGGGGAGGTGACGGTGCGAATTTTAAGCTATTAAGCGTGCCGGTGGTTCCAATAGTTTTGAAGATATTAATTATTTTGTGAAAAGTGAAAAATTTCAGACCGCAATTTTGGCTCCGAACGGAGATTTTGCATATTTTTGCTACATTTTCGGCCATAACTCGATAACGAAAAGGGATAGCGAAGTAATTTACAATTTAAAAGTTAATAATTTATAAATGTAGTGTAAAGAAATTAGAAAAAAAAATTTGTTCAAAAGATATGAATTTTTATTTAAAATATGGCATTCTGATAAATGAGTAAATGTGTATTGTTAAAAAATCATATTTAGCTTAATAACTGAAATTAAGAAACAAAAATTAGTACAGATAAGTTTGTAAAAACTATCGATATTATTTTATTAATTTTTTTAAATTTAATAATTTTTTAAGGTACATTACCTAAAAAAAATTTAATTTTTTTGAGTTTTTGGGGTGTAAAATCTTTTTAGGGGGTGAAGAGGGCAAGTGACCCCCTACATTTGATACATTTTCTATTATCTTTCATTTGCGGGGTCGATTTTGAAAAAATTCGAAAAAAAATTTTTTGAAATATTTTTAAGGCTACGGGCTTGAAATTTTTCATGGAAATCGATTTTTATTGTTTTTCTCAAAAACTGTAAAAGTTAGAGATTTTAAATTTTTACCAAAGGTAAACACCATCGATAGACGCATTTTAAAAAATATTTGGTTAAAATCGGCTAAACAGTTTTTTTGGAAAAAATTCGCAAAGTTTTCGCAAAATTTTGGAACAAAGACGGCCCTGGACGACGCAATTTTAAACCGAAAATTAAAACTTTTACGGCATTTGGCGGGGGAGGTGTCGCTGCAAATTTTAAGCTATCATTCGTCTGGGTGGTGGTAATAGTTTCGAAGATATTAATTATTTTCTGAAAAGTGAAAAAATTCAGGCCGCAATTTTGGCTCCAATCGGAAATTTTGCATGGTTTAGCAACATTTTCGGCCATAACTCGATAACGAAAAGAGATAACGAAGTGATTCTTTTTTTGTCGTAAAATGAACATTGAAAGCTTTCAGAAAATGTACATTACGCTGGGGCAAAATTAAATTTGAGGGGTTGAATAGACCGAAACGCGTCAAAAATTACGACTTTTTTAAATGCGATCTTAAAAAAAATAATTTTTCGTTATTTTTTGGAAATTCAAAAAACCCTGTGCGTGGGCGATTTTAGCTCGGGAGGTAGATTTAAATGAACCTTTAAAATCGAAAATCGGTTAAAAAATGGCCCGACGGAAGCCACTCGCCTCAAAATTCAAAATTTGCAGTTGATTTAGGCATAACTTCCGAACCCCTTCGAAAATAAAAATTTCCTACGCGCTACCCGTTGTAGAAATTATTTTTTTATAAGGCAGTGTAGAAAAATTTAATGATTTTTGGAAACTGTGGGCTACAGTGGTAGTACCAATCGGCCGCGTTTAGCGCAATTTTTTGAACATTTTACGTTCGATTTTTTTCTGAAACAAAGGGTTCAAATTTTGCGGAGTTGATTTTTCTGCTTATAAATATGAATGTAATAAGCAAAATAAAAAATATCGCACCGTAATATCCAACCCCTATCGAATGTTACGAATTTTCAAAGTCCGCGTCGAAAAAGCAAGAAAAACGAAATGCAAATTTAAAGGCCCCAAATTAATACAAAAAATCAAGATATCAAAAAAAGGGCTCGGATCGCCATAATAACGTGTGTCTAGTTTGTAAACCGAAAACCCGCTATTTTTTTGCACCTGCTGATTCTCAAATATAAGGGGTACAGTTTGAGCACATTTGCCGCCCGAAAAAACGTTAAATTTGTACTCTTGGCGTCTCGGCGCCGGGGCGCCACACGGTTACTCCTGGAGACTTAAAAATGGCCTGGGTTCATCCCCAGGATGTGAGAATAAAAGGGGCCAAATTTCGTCGCTCCCCTATAAAACCGGACGGGGGTGCGAATTCTCAAATTTGACGCCGACGAAAACCGGAAAAAAAGCGAGAAAAATCGACCGTTTTCGAGAACTTTTTTCAGAGTGTTAGCGTGCTCGGAAAAATTTTAGATTCTAACCCCGCTTAGAATCGGCATCCCTCTTCACGATGCAATCAGAATTTTTAAAATCTGACTAAAAAAACTGCCCTTTTAGCGGCTCGTCGCAAAAAACGTCCGAATTTGGGGTAAAAATACAAAAGGGGCTGTATCTCCGCCCCCTTAATAGATAGGTTCCGACGGGTCAAAACCATCCTGTATAGAATTTGCTCCTCTATAACATACTAAAATTTGATGCGATTCGGGGAGAATTTCAGACAGTGAGGGGATGAATTCGATTTTTCGTTCGGGGGGGGAATAACTTTTTTCGGGGCGCTCCGAACGGAAAGGGACATTTTAACTTTTTTCTTAAAATTTTCTCTTCTTTATACATGCAAAATTTCAAATCTATACGAAAAAAAAACATTTTACGTTTCTTACGGTTTTAGTATTATAGAAAATATTTAAGTCAAATTTGGGAATTTTTGAAAAATTTTGAATGCGTTTTATTCGGGAAGCCATTTCAAATCGATTGCGTCCTTTTTCTTTTTTGAAAACCAAAAAATATGGAAAATATTCCGAAAAATGACAAAAAAACAGCAAAAAGACGGAAAATTTTGATTTGGCTCGTGTGACGTTAATTTTTAAGATATCTTCATCGTATATAGATACTCACCGTCTCCGAACATGGCCCCTCGTCGTCACGTGCAGCGATTTTTGAGGTTTAGAGCGCCTTCGGAGAAGTACTTTAAAATAGGAGTGCGTTTTTTCCCGTAAAAAATCGTGTTTTTTGTTTTGACCCCGAATCCGTCCCTGGTGGTATTTTTGAACGAAAAAAAATTCTATTCGGTGCGGCTCGACCTTCTCTTTGAGAATCCGAAGAGAAAATTGAAAAATTTTACTTAGTTTTTATTTTATCGTCGAAAAACGGGCAAAAAAAGTTGCGGGGGCGGACTCGGAGGCCCGTTTGACCCTTGAATCTAAAGGGTACGCTCTGGGCGCCGTATAGCTTCGAAAGAGATTTTTTCGCCGAAAACGCCGGTACGCGCCTTTCTGTCGGATTCCGATATAACATATGTTTAATTTTCCCTCAAAGTGGATTTTTTATAAAAAAAAATTTTTGTTTTGACCCTGAATCCGTCCCTGTTGGAAGTTTTGAACGAAAAAAATTTTTTTAATATGCGGCTCGTCCTCCTCTTTAAGAATCCGAAGAGAAAATTGAAAAATTTTACTTAGTTTTTATTTTATCGTCGAAAAACGGGGAAATAAATTTTGCGGGGGCGGACTCGGGAGCCCGTTTGACCCTTTAATCTAAAGGGTACGCTCTGGGCGCCGTATAGCTTCGAAAGAGATTTTTTCGCCGAAAACGCCGGTATGCGCCTTTCTGTCGGATTCCGACATAACATATGTTTAATTTTCCCTCAAAGTGGAGTTTTTATAAAAAAAAATTTAATCCGGTCCTGCAAAAAAACGGCGCCCCGTAGAAAAAAAAGTTTTTTTGGAAAAAATTCGCAAAGTTTTGGCAAAATTTTGGTACAAATGCGGGCCCGGACGACGCAATTTTAAACCGAAAATTAAAATTTTCACGGAATTTGGTGGGGGAGGTGAAGGTTCGAATTTTAAGCTATTAAGCGTGCCGGTGGTTCCAATAGTTTTGAAGATATTAATTATTTTGTGAAAAGTGAAAAATTTCAGACCGCAATTTTGGCTCCAAACTGAGATTTTGCATATTTTTGCTACATTTTCGGCCATAACTCGATAACGAAAAGGGATAGCGAAGTAATTTACAATTTAAAAGTTAATAATTTATAAATGTAGTGTAAAGAAATTAGAAAAAAATAAAAAAAAAATTCAAGGCTCCGCGACTTTTTGTTCAAAAGATATGAATTTTTATTTAAAATATGGCATTCTGATAAATGAGTAAATGTGTATTGTTAAAAAATCATATTTAGCTTAATAACTGAAATTAAGAAACAAAAATTAGTACAGATAAGTTTGTAAAAACTATCGATATTATTTTATAAATTTTTTTAAATTTAATAATTTTTTAAGGTACATTACCTAAAAAAAATTTAATTTTTTTGAGTTTTTGGGGTGTAAAATCTTTTTAGGGGGTGAAGAGGGCAAGTGACCCCCTACATTTGATACATTTTCTATTATCTTTCATTTGCGGGGTCGATTTTGAAAAAATTCGAAAAAAATTTTTTTGAAATATTTTTAAGGCTACGGGCTTGAAATTTTTCATGGAATTCGATTTTTATTGTTTTTCTCAAAAACTGTAAAAGTTAGCGATTTTAAATTTTTACCAACGGTAAACACCATGGATAGACGCATTTTAAATATTATTTGGTTAAAATCGGCTAAACAGTTTTTTTGGAAAAAATTCGCAAAGTTTTCGCAAAATTTTGGAACAAAGCCGGCCCTGGACGACGCAATTTTAAACCGAAAATTAAAACTTTTACGGCATTTGGCGGGGGAGGTGTCGCTGCAAATTTTAAGCTATCAATCGTCTGGGTGGTGGTAATAGTTTCGAAGATATTAATTATTTTCTGAAAAGTGAAAAAATTCAGGCCGCAATTTTGGCTCCAAACGGAAATTTTGCATGTTTTAGCAACATTTTCGGCCATAACTCGATAACGAAAAGAGATAACGAAGTGATTCTTTTTTTGTCGTAAAATGAACATTGAAAGCTTTCAGAAAATGTACATTACGCTGGGGCAAAATTAAATTTGAGGGGTTGAATAGACCGAAACGCGTCAAAAATTACGACTTTTTTAAATGCGGTCTTAAAAATAATAATTTTTCGTTATTTTTTGGAAATTCAAAAAACCCTGTGCGTGGGCGATTTTAGCTCGGGAGGTAGATTTAAATGAACCTTTAAAATCGAAAATCGGTTAAAAAATGGCCCGACGGGAGCCACTCGCCTCAAAATTCAAAATTTCCAGTTGATTTAGGCATAACTTCCGAACCCCTTCGAAAATAAAAATTTCCTACGCGCTACCCGTTGTAGAAATTATTCTTTTATAAGGCAGTGTAGAAAAATTTTATGATTTTTGGAAACTGTGGGCTACAGTGGTAGTACCAATCGGCCGCGTTTAGCGCAATTTTTTGAACATTTTACGTTCGATTTTTTTCTGAAACAAAGGGTTCAAATTTTGCGGAGTTGATTTTTCTGCTTATAAATATGAATGTAATAAGCAAAATAAAAAATATCGCACCGTAATATCCAACCCCTATCGAAAGTTACGAATTTTCAAAGTCCGCGTCGAAAAAGCAAGAAAAACGAAATGCAAATTTAAAGGCCCCAAATTAATACAAAAAATCAAGATATCAAAAAAAGGGCTCGGATCGCCATAATAACGTGTATCTAGTTTGTAAATCGAAAACCCGCTATTTTTTTGCACCTGCTGATTCTCAAATATAAGGGGTACAGTTTGAGCACATTTGCCGCCCGAAAAAACGTTAAATTTGTACTCTTGGCGTCTCGGCGCCGGGGCGCCACACGGTTACTCCTGGAGACTTAAAAATGGCCTGGGTTCATCCCCAGGACGTGAGAATAAAAGGGGCCAAATTTCGTCGCTCCCCTATAAAACCGGACGGGGGTGCGATTTCTCAAATTTGACGCCGACGAAAACCGGAAAAAAAGCGAGAAAAATCGACCGTTTTCGAGAACTTTTTTCAGAGTGTTAGCGTGCTCGGAAAAATTTTAGATTCTAACCGCGCTTAGAATCGGCATCCCTCTTCACGATGCAATCAGAATTTTTAAAATCTGACTAAAAAAACTGCCCTTTTAGCGGCTCGTCGCAAAAAACGTCCGAATTTGGGGTAAAAATACAAAAGGGGCTGTATCTCCGCCCCCTTAATAGATAGGTTCCGACGGGTCAAAACCATCCTGTATAGAATTTGCTCCTCTATAACATACTAAAATTTGATGCGATTCGGGGAGAATTTCAGACAGTGAGGGGATGAATTCGATTTTTCGTTCGGGGGGGGAATAACTTTTTTCGGGGCGGTCCGAACGAAAAGAGACATTTAAACTTTTTTCTTAAAATTTTCTCTTCTTTATACATGCAAAATTTCAACTCTATACGAAAAAAAAACATTTTACGTTTCTTACGGTTTTAGTATTATAGAAAATATTTAAGTCAAATTTGGGAATTTTTGAAAAATGTTGAATGCGTTTTATTCGGGAAGCCATTTCAAATCGATTGCGTCCTTTTTCTTTTTTGAAAACCAAAAAATAAGGAAAATATTCCGAAAAATGACAAAAAAAAACAGCAAAAAGACGGAAAATTTTGATTTTGCTCGTGTGACGTTAATTTTTAAGATATCTTCATCGTATATAGATACTCACCGTCTCCGAACATGGTCCCTCGTCGTCACGTGCAGCGATTTTTGAGGTTTAGAGCGCCTTCGGAGGAGTACTTTAAAATAGGAGTGCGTTTTTTCCCGTAAAAAATCGTGTTTTTTGTTTTGACCCCGAATCCGTCCCTGGTGGTATTTTTGAACGAAAAAAAATTCTATTCGGTGCGGCTCGACCTTCTCTTTGAGAATCCGAAGAGAAAATTGAAAAATTTTACTTAGTTTTTATTTTATTGTCGAAAAACGGGCAAAAAAAGTTGCGGGGGCGGACTCGGAGGCCCGTTTGACCCGTTAATCTAAAGGGTACGCTCTGGGCGCCGTATAGCTTCGAAAGAGATTTTTTCGCCGAAAACGCCGGTACGCGCCTTTC
Source organism: Stenus bimaculatus (assembly GCA_963971135.1). Lineage (NCBI taxonomy): Eukaryota > Metazoa > Arthropoda > Insecta > Coleoptera > Staphylinidae > Stenus > Stenus bimaculatus. Next base: position 58,763,764 of record OZ020180.1, read on the forward strand.
TGTCGGATTCCGATATAACATATGTTTAATTTTCCCTCAAAGTGGATTTTTTATAAAAAAAAATTTTTGTTTTGACCCTGAATCCGTCCCTGTTGGAAGTTTTGAACGAAAAAAATTTTTTTTATATGCGGCTCGTCCTCCTCTTTAAGAATCCGAAGAGAAAATTGAAAAATTTTACTTAGTTTTTATTTTATCGTCGAAAAACGGGAAAAAAAATTTTGCGGGGGCGGACTCGGGAGCCCGTTTGACCCTTAAATCTAAAGGGTACGCTCTGGGCGCCGTATAGCTTCGAAAGAGATTTTTTCGCCGAAAACGCCGGTACGCGCCTTTCTGTCGGATTCCGATATAACATATGTTTAATTTTCCCTCAAAGTGGAGTTTTTATAAAAAAAAATTTAATCCGGTCCTGCAAAAAAACGGCGCCCCGTAGAAAAAAAAGTTTAATATAAAAAAGATGCGGACGGATGAGGAGAAGAAAATAAAAAAAAAATTTCGAAAATCGCCCCGGCCGTTTTCGAGAAATTTCAAAAAAACACTTTTTTCTTCAACACCCTGTAGATCGGTGGAATTTTTTCCGATCGAAAAATGTCACTTAAACTTTTTTCTTAGAATTTTCTCCCCCTTCGGCTCGCAAATTTTCAACTCTCCCCGAAAAAAAACACCTCCCCATTTTCTTACCGTTTTAGTATTATAGACAAGTGTGGTGCGTTTCAAATTTACAATTTGAAAGTTAATAATTTTGGGTTGTAGTATAAAGAAATAAGAAAAAAATAAAAAAAAATTCAAGGCTCTACGACTTTTTGTTCAAAAGATACGAATTTTTATATAAAATATGGTATTCTGATAAATTAGTAAATATGTATTTCGAAAAATTCATATTTCGCTAAATAATTAAAATTAAGAAATAAAAATTCGTACAGATATGTTTGTAAAACTTATCGATATTATCTTATTAAATTTTTTAAAATTTAATTATTTTTTAAAGTACATTACCTAGAAAAGTTTTGATTTTTTTGAGTTTTTGGGGTGTAAATTTTTTTTGAGGGGTGTAGAGGGCAAGTGACCCCTACATTTCATCCATTTTCTATTATCTTTCATTTGCGGGGTCGATTTTGAAAATATCGTAAAAAAAAATTTTGGAGATATTTTTAAGGCTACGGGCTTGAAATTTTTCATGGAAATCGATTTTTATTGTTTTTCTCGAAAACTATGAAAGTTAGCGATTTCAAATATTTTCCAAAGGTAAATACCGTCGATAGACGCGTTTTAAAAAATATTTGGTTAAAATCGGTTAAAAAGTTTTTTTGGAAAAAATTCGCAAAGTTTTGGCAAAATTTTGGTACAAATGCGGGCCTGGACGACGCAATTTTAAACCGAAAATTAAAATTTTCACGGAATTTGGTGGGGGAGGTGATGGTGCGAATTTTAAGCTATTAAGCGTGCCGGTGGTTCCAATAGTTTTGAAGATATTAATTATTTTGTGAAAAGTGAAAAATTTCAGACCGCAATTTTGGCTCCAAACGGAGATTTTGCATATTTTTGCTACATTTTCGGCCATAACTCGATAACGAAAAGGGATAGCGAAGTAATTTACAATTTAAAAGATAATAAGTGTGTTTCGTTTCAAATTAAAAATTTGAAAGTTAATAATTTATATTTAAAGTATAAAGAAAGTAGAAAAAAATAAAACAAAATTCAAGTCTCTACGATGTTTTGTTCAAAAGTTATGAATTTTTATATAAAATATGGCATTCTGGTAAATAAGTAAAGGTGTATTTTGAAAAATTAATATTTCCCTAACTAAAATTAAGAAATAAAAATTCGTACAGATATGTTTGTAAAACTTATCGATATTATCTTATTAAATTTTTTAAAATTTAATTATTTTTTAAAGTACATTACCTAGAAAAGTTTTGATTTTTTTGAGTTTTTGGGGTGTAAATTTTTTTTGAGGGGTGTAGAGGGCAAGTGACCCCTACATTTCATCCATTTTCTATTATCTTTCATTTGCGGGGTCGATTTTGAAAAAATTCGAAAAAAAATTTTTTGAAATATTTTTAAGGCTACGGGATTGAAATTTTTCATGGAAATCGATTTTTATTGTTTTTCTCGAAAACTATGAAAGTTAGCGATTTCAAATATTTTCCAAAGGTAAACACCGTCGATAGACGCGTTTTAAAAAATATTTGGTTAAAATCGGTTAAAAAGGTTTTTTGGAAAAAATTCGCAAAGTTTTGGCAAAATTTTGGTACAAATGCGGGCCTGGACGACGCAATTTTAAACCGAAAATTAAAATTTTCACGGAATTTGGTGGGGGAGGTGAAGGTGCGAATTTTAAGCTATTAAGCGTGCCGGTGGTTCCAATAGTTTTGAAGATATTAATTATTTTGTGAAAAGTGAAAAATTTCAGACCGCAATTTTGGCTCCAAACGGAGATTTTGCATATTTTTGCTACATTTTCGGCCATAACTCGATAACGAAAAGGGATAGCGAAGTAATTTACAATTTAAAAGATAATAATTTATAAATGTAGTGTAAAGAAATTAGAAAAAAATAAAAAAAAAATTCAAGGCTCCACGACTTTTTGTTCAAAAGATATGAATTTTTATTTAAAATATGGCATTCTGATAAATGAGTAAATGTGTATTGTTAAAAAATCATATTTAGCTTAATAACTGAAATTAAGAGACAAAAATTAGTACAGATAAGTTTGTAAAAACTATCGATATTATTTTATTAATTTTTTTAAATTTAATAATTTTTTAAGGTACATTACCTAAAAAAAATTTAATTTTTTTGAGTTTTTGGGGTGTAAAATCTTTTTAGGGGGTGAAGAGGGCAAGTGACCCCCTACATTTGATACATTTTCTATTATCTTTCATTTGCGGGGTCGATTTTGAAAAAATTCGAAAAAAAAATTTTTGAAATATTTTTAAGGCTACGGGCTTGAAATTTTTCATGGAAATCGATTTTTATTGTTTTTCTCAAAAACTGTAAAAGTTAGCGATTTTAAATTTTTACCAAAGGTAAACACCATGGATAGACGCATTTTAAAAAATATTTGGTTAAAATCGGCTAAACAGTTTTTTTGGAAAAAATTCGCAAAGTTTTCGCAAAATTTTGGAACAAAGACGGCCCTGGACGACGCAATTTTAAACCGAAAATTAAAACTTTTACGGCATTTGGCGGGGGAGGTGTCGCTGCAAATTTTAAGCTGTCAATCGTCTGGGTGGTGGTTATAGTTTCGAAGATATTAATTATTTTCTGAAAAGTGAAAAAATTCAGGCCGCAATTTTGGCTCCAAACGGAAATTTTGCATGTTTTAGCAACATTTTCGGCCATAACTCGATAACGAAAAGAGATAACGAAGTGATTCTTTTTTTGTCGTAAAATGAACATTGAAAGCTTTCAGAACGATGGGGCAAAATTAAATTTGAGGGGTTGAATAGACCGAAACGCGTCAAAAATTACGACTTTTTTAAATGCGATCTTAAAAAAAATAATTTTTCGTTATTTTTTGGAAATTCAAAAAACCCTGTGCGTGGGCGATGTTAGCTCGGGAGGTAGATTTAAATGAACCTTTAAAATGGAAAATCGGTTAAAAAATGGCCCGACGGGAGCCACGCGCCTCAAAATTCAAAATTTCCAGTTGATATAGTAAAAATTTAGTAAAAATTTAGTAAAAATTCAGTAAAAATTTAGTAAAAATTTAGTAAAAATTTAGTAAAAATTTAGTAAAAATTCGGTAAAAATTCAGTAAAAATTTGGTAAAAATTATAAAAATTTCGTCAATATTTTTTAAAATTTTGGAGAATTTTTTGAAAATGTTTTGAAAATTTTTTGTACATTTTTTAAAAATTTTTTGAAAATTTTTTTGAAATTTTTTTGAAATTTTTTCGATTTTTTTTTTGAAAATTTTGTAAAGGTTATGAAAATTACGAAAATTTTCCAATTTTTTTGAGTTTTTGGGGTGTAAACATTTTTTTGGGGGTGTAGGGGGCAACTGACCCCCTATATTTCATGCATTTTCAATTGTCTATCATTTGAGGGATCAATCTTGAAAAAATCGGAAAAAAAAATTTTCCTATATTTTTAAGGCTGTGGGCTTGAAATTTTTCATGCGAATCGGTTTTTATTTTTTTTCTCGAAAACTACGAAAGTTGGCGATTTCAAATTTTGACCAAAGTTAAACGGCGTCGACAGACGCATTTTAAAAAATACTCGGTTAAAATCGGTTAAATAGTTTTTTCGGAAAAAATTCCCAAAGATTTGGCAAAATTTTGATACAAATACGGTCCTGGACGGCGCAATTTTCAACCGAAAATCTACATTTTTACGGAACGTGGTGGGAGAGGTGACGGTGAGAATTTTAAGCTATTAAACGTCGCGGTAGTGTTAAAACTTTCTAAAATATTAATTATTTTGTGAAAAGTGAAAAATTTCAGGCAAAAACGGAGTACTTGATGGAAAATGGTCAAAAATCGACCAATTTCGCGTGGCTCGTGCAAAGTCAGTTTTTAACCGATCGTCCTGAAATAAAATTATTCAAAATCGTCAAATTAGGCCCTTGGTCGCCACGTGTGGCGATTTTTAAGATTTTGGACGGTTTCGGAGGAGTTCGTCAATTTACGGGTCGAGGTTTTGGAAGGCGCGAAATTTAAATCTCGAATATTTAAGTCAAATTTGGGAGTTTTTGAAAAATTTTGAATGCGTTTTACTCGGCCAGCGTTTCCGAATCGATCGCGTCCTTTTACTTTTTTTGAAAGTCAAAAATGAGCGAAATATTTCGAAAAATGTCAAAAAATCAACAACAAAAACGGAAAATTTTGATTTTGCTCGTGCGACGTTAGTTTTTAAGATGCGGCCTTCGTATATACTTTATTAGCGTCACGGAACCCGAGGGCTCGTCGCCACGTGTGGCGATTTTTCGGATTTTGAGCGCCTTCGGAGGAGATGTTTGCAATATAAACGCGATTTTTCCGAAAAAAAGTCGTATTTTTTGTTTCGACCCTGAATCCGTCCCTGTTGGAATTTTCGAACGAAGAAAAATTTTTTTAAATGCGGCTCGTCCTCCTCTTTAAGAATCCGAAGAGAAAATTGAAAAATTTTACTTAGTTTTTATTTTATCGTCGAAAAACGGGCAAAAAAAGTTGCGGGGGCGGACTCGGAGGCCCGTTTGACCCTTTAATCCAAAGGGTACGCTCTGGGCGCCGTATAGCTTCGAAAGAGATTTTTTCGCCGAAAACGCCGGTATGCGCCTTTATGTCGGATTTCGAGGGAACATATGTTTAATTTTCCCTCAAAGTGGAGTTTTATCAAAAAAAATTTAATCCGGTCCCGCAAAAAAACGGCGCCCCGCAGAAAAAAAAGTTTCGTATAAAAAAGATGCGGACGGATGAGGAGAAGAAAATAAAAAAAAAATTTCGAAAATCGCCCCGGCCGTTTTCGAGAAATTTCAAAAAAACACTTTTTTCTTCAACGCCCTGTAGATCCGTCAAAATTTTTCCGATCGAAAAATGACAATTAAACTTTTTTCTTAGAATTTTCTCCTCCGCAAGCACGCAAATTTTCAACCCTCCCCGAAAAAAAACACCTCCCCCTTTTCTTACAGTTTTAGTATTGGAAGGCGCGAAATTTAAATCTCGAATATTTAAGTCAAATTTGGGAGTTTTTGAAAAATTTTGAATGCGTTTTACTCGGCCAGCGTTTCCGAATCGATCGCGTCCTTTTACTTTTTTTGAAAGTCAAAAATGAGCGAAATATTTCGAAAAATGTCAAAAAATCAACAACAAAAACGGAAAATTTTGATTTTGCTCGTGTGACGTTAGTTTTTAAGATGTGGCCTTCGTATATACTTTATTAGCGTCACGGAACCCGAGGGCTCGTCGCCACGTGTGGCGATTTTTCGGATTTTGAGCGCCTTCGGAGGAGATGTTTGCAATATAAACGCGATTTTTCCGAAAAAAAGTCGTATTTTTTGTTTCGACCCTGAATCCGTCCCTGTTGGAATTTTCGAACGAAAAAAAATTTTTTTAAATGCGGCTCGTCCTCCTCTTTAAGAATCCGAAGAGAAAATTGAAAAATTTTACTTAGTTTTTATTTTATCGTCGAAAAACGGGCAAAAAAAGTTGCGGGGGCGGACTCGGAGGCCCGTTTGACCCATTAATCCAAAGGGTACGCTCTGGGCACCGTATAGCTTCGAAAGAGATTTTTTCGCCGAAAACGCCGGTATGCGCCTTTATGTCGGATTTCGAGGGAACATATGTTTAATTTTCCCTCAAAGTGGATTTTTTATAAAAAAAAATTTTTGTTTTGACCCTGAATCCGTCCCTGTTGGAAGTTTTGAACGAAAAAAATTTTTTTTATATGCGGCTCGTCCTCCTCTTTCAGAATCCGAAGAGAAAATTGAAAAATTTTACTTAGTTTTTATTTTATCGTCGAAAAACGGGGAAATAAATTTTGCGGGGGCGGACTCGGGAGCCCGTTTGACCCTTTAATCTAAAGGGTACGCTCTGGGCGCCGTATAGCTTCGAAAGAGATTTTTTCGCCGAAAACGCCGGTATGCGCCTTTATGTCGGATTTCGAGGGAACATATGTTTAATTTTCCCTCAAAGTCGAGTTTTTATGAAAAAATCTTTAATCCGGTCCTGCAAAAAAACGGCGCCCCGCAGAAAAAAAAGTTTCGTATAAAAAAGATGCGGACGGAGGAGGAGAAGAAAACGAAAAAAAAATTTCGAAAATCGCCCAGGCCGTTTTCGAGAAACGGCAAAAAAACACTTTTTTCTTTAACGCCCTGTAGATCCGTCAAAATTTTTCCGATCGAAAAATGACATTTAACTTTTCGTCTTGCAATTTTTTCCCCCTTCCGCTTGCAAATTTTCAACTCTCCCCGAAAAAAAACAACTCCCCCTTTTCTTACCGTTTTAGTATTATAGACAAGTGTGGTGCGTTTCAAATTTACAATTTGAAAGTTAATAATTTTGGGTTGTAGTATAAAGAAATAAGAAAAAAATAAAAAAAAATTCAAGGCTCTACGACTTTTTGTTCAAAAGATATGAATTTTTATATAAAATATGGTATTCTGATAAATTAGTAAATATGTATTTTGAAAAATTCATATTTCGCTTAATAATTAAAATTAAGAAATAAAAATTCGTACAGATATGTTTGTAAAACTTATCGATATTATCTTATTAAATTTTTTAAATTTTTTAAAATTTAATTATTTTTTAAATTACATTACATTACCTAGAAAAGTTTTGATTTTTTTGAGTTTTTGGGGTGTAAATTTTTTTTGAGGGGTGTAGAGGGCAAGTGACCCCTACATTTCATCCATTTTCTATTATCTTTCATTTGCGGGGTCGATTTTGAAAATATCGTAAAAAAAAATTTTGGAGATATTTTTAAGGCTACGGGCTTGAAATTTTTCATGGAAATCGATTTTTATTGTTTTTCTCGAAAACTATGAAAGTTAGCGATTTCAAATATTTTCCAAAGGTAAACACCGTCGATAGACGCGTTTTAAAAAATATTTGGTTAAAATCGGTTAAAAAGTTTTTTTGGAAAAAATTCGCAAAGTTTTGGCAAAATTTTGGTACAAATGCGGGCCCGGACGACGCAATTTTAAACCGAAAATTAAAATTTTCACGGAATTTGGTGGGGGAGGTGACGGTGCGAATTTTAAGCTATTAAGCGTGCCGGTGGTTCCAATAGTTTTGAAGATATTAATTATTTTGTGAAAAGTGAAAAATTTCAGACCGCAATTTTGGCTCCAAACGGAGATTTTGCATATTTTTGCTACATTTTCGGCCATAACTCGATAACGAAAAGGGATAGCGAAGTAATTTACAATTTAAAAGTTAATAATTTATAAATGTAGTGTAAAGAAATTAGAAAAAAATAAAAAAAAAATTCAAGGCTCCACGACTTTTTGTTCAAAAGATACGAATTTTTATTTAAAATATGGCATTCTGATAAATGAGTAAATGTGTATTGTTAAAAAATCATATTTAGCCTAATAACTGAAATTAAGAAACAAAAATTAGTACAGATAAGTTTGTAAAAACTATCGATATTATTTTATTAATTTTTTTAAATTTAATAATTTTTTAAGGTACATTACCTAAAAAAAATTTAATTTTTTTGAGTTTTTGGGGTGTAAAATCTTTTTAGGGGGTGAAGAGGGCAAGTAACCCCCTACATTTAATACATTTTCTATTATCTTTCATTTGCGGGGTCGATTTTGAAAAAATTCGAAAAAAAATTTTTTGAAATATTTTTAAGGCTACGGGCTTGAAATTTTTCATGGAAATCAATTTTTATTGTTTTTCTCAAAAACTGTAAAAGTTAGCGATTTTAAATTTTTACCAAAGATAAACACCATGGATAGACGCATTTTAAAAAATATTTGGTTAAAATCGGCTAAACAGTTTTTTTGGAAAAAATTCGCAAAGTTTTCGATAAATTTTGGAACAAAGACGGCCCCGGACGACGCAATTTTAAACCGAAAATTAAAACTTTTACGGCATTTGGCGGGGGAGGTGTCGCTGCAAATTTTAAGCTATCAATCGTCTGGGTGGTGGTAATAGTTTCGAAGATATTAATTATTTTCTGAAAAGTGAAAAAATTCAGGCCGCAATTTTGGCTCCAAACGGAAATTTTGCATGTTTTAGCAACATTTTCGGCCATAACTCGATAACGAAAAGAGATAACGAAGTGATTCTTTTTTTGTCGTAAAACAAACATTGAAAGCTTTCAGAAAATGTACATTACGCTGGGGCAAAATTATGAAAATTACGAAAATTTTCCAATTTTTTTGAGTTTTTGGGGTGTAAACATTTTTTTGGGGGTGTAGGGGGCAACTGACCCCCTATATTTCATGCATTTTCAATTGTCTATCATTTGAGGGATCAATCTTGAAAAAATCGGAAAAAAAAATTTTCCGATATTTTTAAGGCTGTGGGCTTGAAATTTTTCATGCGAATCGGTTTTTATTTTTTTTCTCGAAAACTACGAAAGTTGGCGATTTCAAATTTTGACCAAAGTTAAACGGCGTCGACAGACGCATTTTAAAAAATACTCGGTTAAAATCGGTTAAATAGTTTTTTCGGAAAAAATTCCCAAAGATTTGGCAAAATTTTGATACAAATACGGTCCTGGACGGCGCAATTTTCAACCGAAAATCTACATTTTTACGGAATGCGGTGGGAGAGGTGACGGTGAGAATTTTAAGCTATTAAACGTCGCGGTGATGTTAAAACTTTCTAAAATATTAATTATTTCGTGAAAAGTGAAAAATTTCAGGCAAAAACTGAGTACTTGATGGAAAATGGTCAAAAATCGACCAATTTCGCGTGGCTCGTGCAAAGTCAGTTTTTAATTGATCGTCATGAAATAAAATTATTCAAAATCGTCAAATTAGGCCCTTCGTCGCCACGTGTGGCGATTTTTAAGATTTTGGACGGTTTCGGAGGAGTTCGTCAATTTACGGGTCGAGGTTTTGGAAGGCGCGAAATTTAAATCTCGAATATTTAAGTCAAATTTGGGAGTTTTTGAAAAATTTTGAATGCGTTTTACTCGGCCAGCGTTTCCGAATCGATCGCGTCCTTTTACTTTTTTTGAAAGTCAAAAATGAGCGAAATATTTCGAAAAATGTCAAAAAATCAACAACAAAAACGGAAAATTTTGATTTTGCTCGTGCAACGTTAGTTTTTAAGATGCGGCCTTCGTATATACTTTATTAGCGTCACGGAACCCGAGGGCTCGTCGCCACGTGTGGCGATTTTTCGGGTTTTGAGCGCCTTCGGAGGAGATGTTTGCAATATAAACGCGATTTTTCCGAAAAAAAGTCGTATTTTTTGTTTCGACCCTGAATCCGTCCCTGTCGGAATTTTCGAACGAAAAAAATTTTTTTTAAATGCGGCTCGTCCTCCTCTTTAAGAATCCGAAGAAAAAATTGAGAAATTTTTAATAGTTTTTTTTTTATCGTCGAAAAACGGAAAAAAAAAGTTGCGGGGGCGGACTCGGAGCCCCGTTTGACCCTTGAATCTAAAGGGTACGCTCTGGGCGCCGTATAGCTTCGAAAGAGATTTTTTCGCCGAAAACGCCGGTACGCGCCTTTCTGTCGGATTCCGATATAACATATGTTTAATTTTCCCTCAAAGTGGATTTTTTATAAAAAAAAATTTAATCCGGTCCCGCAAAAAAACGGCGCCCCGCAGAAAAAAAAGTTTCGTATAAAAAAGATGCGGACGGATGAGGAGAAGAAAATAAAAAAAAAATTTCGAAAATCGCCCCGGCCGTTTTCGAGAAATTTCAAAAAAACACTTTTTTCTTCAACGCCCTGTAGATCCGTCAAAATTTTTCCCATCGAAAAATGACATTTAAACTTTTTTCTTAGAATTTTCTCCTCCGCAAGCACGCAAATTTTCAACCCTCCCCGAAAAAAAACACCTCCCCCTTTTCTTACCGTTTTAGTATTGGAAGGCGCGAAATTTAAATCTTGAATATTTAAGTCAAATTTGGGAGTTTTTGAAAAATTTTGAATGCGTTTTACTCGGCGAGCGTTTCCGAATCGATCGCGTCCTTTTACTTTTTTTGAAAAGTCAAAAATGAGCGAAATATTTCGAAAAATGTCAAAAAATCAACAACAAAAACGGAAAATTTTGATTTTGCTCGTGTGACGTTAGTTTTTAAGATGTGGCCTTCGTATATACTTTATTAGCGTCACGGAACCCGAGGGCTCGTCGCCACGTGTGGCGATTTTTCGGATTTTGAGCGCCTTCGGAGGAGATGTTTGCAATATAAACGCGATTTTTCCGAAAAAAAGTCGTATTTTTTGTTTCGACCCTGAATCCGTCCCTGTTGGAATTTTCGAACGAAAAAAAATTTTTTTAAATGCGGCTCGTCCTCCTCTTTAAGAATCCGAAGAAAAAATTGAGAAATTTTTAATAGTTTCTTTTTTATCGTCGAAAAACGGAAAAAAAAAGTTGCGGGGGCGGACTCGGAGGCCCGTTTGACCCTTGAATCTAAAGGGTACGCTCTGGGCGCCGTATAGCTTCGAAAGAGATTTTTTCGCCGAAAACGCCGGTACGCGCCTTTCTGTCGGATTCCGATATAACATATGTTTAATTTTCCCTCAAAGTGGATTTTTTATAAAAAAAAATTTTTGTTTTGACCCTGAATCCGTCCCTGTTGGAACTTTTGAACGAAAAAAATTTTTTGTATATGCGGCTCGTCCTCCTCTTTAAGAATTTGAAGAGAAAATTGAAAAATTTTACTTAGTTTTTATTTTATCGTCGAAAAACGGGGAAATAAATTTTGCGGGGGCGGACTCGGGAGCCCGTTTGACCCGTTAATCTAAAGGGTACGCTCTGGGCGCCGTATAGCTTCGAAAGAATTTTTTCCGCCGAAAACGCCGGTATGCGCCTTTATGTCGGATTTCGAGGGAACATATGTTTAATTTTCCCTCAAAGTGGATTTTTTATAAAAAAAAATTTTTGTTTTGACCCTGAATCCGTCCCTGTTGGAACTTTTGAACGAAAAAAATTTTTTGTATATGCGGCTCGTCCTCCTCTTTAAGAATTTGAAGAGAAAATTGAAAAATTTTACTTAGTTTTTATTTTATCGTCGAAAAACGGGGAAATAAATTTTGCGGGGGCGGACTCGGGAGCCCGTTTGACCCTTTAATCTAAAGGGTACGCTCTGGGCGCCGTATAGCTTCGAAAGAGATTTTTTCGCCGAAAACGCCGGTACGCGCCTTTATGTCGGATTTCGAGGGAACATATGTTTAATTTTCCCTCAAAGTCGAGTTTTTATGAAAAAATCTTTAATCCGGTCCTGCAAAAAAACGGCGCCCCGCAGAAAAAAAAGTTTCGCATAAAAAAGATGCGGACGGAGGAGGAGAAGAAAACAAAAAAAAAATTTCGAAAATTGCCCCGGCCGTTTTCGAGAAATTTCAAAAAAACACTTTTTTCTTCAACACCCTGTAGATCGGTTGAATTTTTTCCGATCGAAAAATGTCATTTAAACTTTTTTCTTAGAATTTTCTCCCCCTTCGGCTCGCAAATTTTCAACTCTCCCCGAAAAAAAACACCTCCCCATTTTCTTACCGTTTTAGTATTATAGATGACAAGTGTGTTTCGTTTCAAATTAAAAATTTGAAAGTTAATAATTTATATTTAAAGTATAAAGAAAGTAGAAAAAAATAAAACAAAATTCAAGTCTCTACGATGTTTTGTTCAAAAGTTATGAATTTTTATATAAAATATGGCATTCTGGTAAATAAGTAAAGGTGTATTTTGAAAAGTTAATATTTCCCTAACTAAAATTAAGAAATAAAAATTCGTACAGATATGTTTGTAAAACTTATCGATATTATCTTATTAAATTTTTTAAAATTTAATTATTTTTTAAAGTACATTACCTAGAAAAGTTTTGATTTTTTTGAGTTTTTGGGGTGTAAATTTTTTTTGAGGGGTGTAGAGGGCAAGTGACCCCTACATTTCATCCATTTTCTATTATCTTTCATTTGCGGGGTCGATTTTGAAAAAATTCGAAAAAAAATTTTTTGAAATATTTTTAAGGCTACGGGCTTGAAATTTTTCATGGAAATCGATTTTTATTGTTTTTCTCAAAAACTGTAAAAGTTAGCGATTTTAAATTTTTACCAAAGGTAAACACCATGGATAGACGCATTTTAAAAAATATTTGGTTAAAATCGGCTAAACAGTTTTTTTGGAAAAAATTCGCAAAGTTTTCGCAAAATTTTGGAACAAAGACGGCCCTGGCCGACGCAATTTTAAACCGAAAATTAAAAATTTTACGGCATTTGGCGGGGGAGGTGTCGCTGCAAATTTTAAGCTATCAATCGTCTGGGTGGTGGTAATAGTTTCGAAGATATTAATTATTTTCTGAAAAGTGAAAAAATTCAGGCCGCAATTTTGGCTCCTAACGGAAATTTTGCATGTTTTAGCAACATTTTCGGCCATAACTCGATAACGAAAAGAGATAACGAAGTGATTCTTTTTTTGTCGTAAAATGAACATTGAAACATTACATTGAAAACATTACGCTGGGGCAAAATTAAATTTTAGGGGTTGAATAGACCGAAACGCGTCAAAAATTACGACTTTTTTAAATGCGATCTTAAAAAAAATAATTTTTCGTTATTTTTTGGAAATTCAAAAAACCCTGTGCGTGGGCCATTTTAGCTCGGGAGGTAGATTTAAATGAACCTTTAAAATCGAAAATCGGTTAAAAAATGGCCCGACGGGAGCCACTCGCCTCAAAATTCAAAATTTCCAGTTGATTTAGGCATAACTTCCGAACCCCTTCGAAAATAAAAATTTCCTACGCGCTACCCGTTGTAGAAATTATTCTTTTTAAGGCAGTGTAGAAAAATTTAATGATTTTTGGAAACTGTGGGCTACAGTGGTAGTACCAATCGGCCGCGTTTAGCGCAATTTTTTGAACATTTTACGTTCGATTTTTTTCTGAAACAAAGGGTTCAAATTTTGCGGAGTTGATTTTTCTGCTTATAAATATGAATGTAATAAGCAAAATAAAAAATATCGCACCGTAATATCCAACCCCTATCGAAAGTTACGAATTTTCAAAGTCCGCGTCGAAAAAGCAAGAAAAACGAAATGCAAATTTAAAGGCCCCAAATTAATACAAAAAATCAAGATATCAAAAAAAGGGCTCGGATCGCCATAATAACGTGTATCTAGTTTGTAAATCGAAAACCCGCTATTTTTTTGCACCTGCTGATTCTCAAATATAAGGGGTACAGTTTGAGCACATTTGCCGCCCGAAAAAACGTTAAATTTGTACTCTTGGCGTCTCGGCGCCGGGGCGCCACACGGTTACTCCTGGAGACTTAAAAATGGCCTGGGTTCATCCCCAGGATGTAAGAATAAAAGGGGCCAAATTTCGTCGCTCCCCTATAAAACCGGACGGGGGTGGGATTTTTCAAATTTGACGCCGACGAAAACCGGAAAAAAAGCGAGAAAAATCGACCGTTTTCGAGAACTTTTTTCAGAGTGTTAGCGTGCTCGGAAAAATTTTAGATTCTAACCCCGCTTAGAATCGGCATCCCTCTTCACGATGCAATCAGAATTTTTAAAATCTGACTAAAAAAACTGCCCTTTTAGCGGCTCGTCGCAAAAAACGTCCGAATTTGGGGTAAAAATACAAAAGGGGCTGTATCTCCGCCCCCTTAATAGATAGGTTCGGACGGGTCAAAACCATCCTGTATAGAATTTGGTCCTCTATAACATACTAAAATTTGATGCGATTCGGGGAGAATTTCAGACAGTGAGGGGATGAATTCAATTTTTCGTTCGGGGGGGGAATAACTTTTTTCGGGGCGCTCCGAACGAAAAGGGACATTTAAACTTTTTTCTTAAAATTTTCTCTTCTTTATACATGCAAAATTTCAACTCTATACGAAAAAAAAACATTTTACGTTTCTTACGGTTTTAGTATTATAGAAAATATTTAAGTCAAATTTGGGAATTTTTGAAAAATGTTGAATGCGTTTTGTTCGGGAAGCCATTTCAAATCGATTACGTCCTTTTTCTTTTTTGAAAACCAAAAAATAAGGAAAATATTCCGAAAAATGACAAAAAAAACAGCAAAAAGACGGAAAATTTTGATTTTGCTCGTGTGACGTTAATTTTTAAGATATCTTCATCGTATATAGATACTCACCGTCTCCGAACATGGTCCCTCGTCGTCACGTGCAGCGATTTTTGAGGTTTAGAGCGCCTTCGGAGGAGTACTTTAAAATAGGAGTGCGTTTTTTCCCGTAAAAAATCGTATTTTTTGTTTCGACCCTGAATCCGTCCCTGTTGGAATTTTCGAACGAAAAAAAATTTTTTTAAATGCGGCTCGTCCTCCTCTTTAAGAATCCGAAGAGAAAATTGAAAAATTTTACTTAGTTTTTATTTTATCGTCGAAAAACGGGCAAAAAAAGTTGCGGGGGCGGACTCGGAGGCCCGTTTGACCCGTTAATCTAAAGGGTACGCTCTGGGCGCCGTATAGCTTCGAAAGAGATTTTTTCGCCGAAAACGCCGGTATGCGCCTTTATGTCGGATTTCGAGGGAACATA
The DNA here is from genome assembly GCA_963971135.1 of Stenus bimaculatus. Lineage (NCBI taxonomy): Eukaryota > Metazoa > Arthropoda > Insecta > Coleoptera > Staphylinidae > Stenus > Stenus bimaculatus. The sequence goes on from OZ020180.1 coordinate 58,778,876, forward strand.
TGTTTAATTTTCCCTCAAAGTGGAGTTTTTATCAAAAAAAATTTAATCCGGTCCCGCAAAAAAACGGCGCCCCGCAGGAAAAAAAGTTTCGTATAAAAAAGATGCGGACGGATGAGGAGAAGAAAATAAAAAAAAATTTCGAAAATCGCCCCGGCCGTTTTCGAGAAATTTCAAAAAAATACTTTTTTCTTCAACGCCCTGTAGATCCGTCAAAATTTTTCCGATCGAAAAATGACATTTAAACTTTTTTCTTAGAATTTTCTCCTCCGCCAGCCCGCAAATTTTCAACTCTCCCCGAAAAAAAACGCCTCCCCCATTTCTTACCGTTTTAGTATTATAGACAAGTGTGGTGCGTTTCAAATTTACAATTTGAAAGTTAATAATTTTGGGTTGTAGTATAAAGAAATAAGAAAAAAATAAAAAAAAATTCAAGGCTCTACGACTTTTTGTTCAAAAGATATGAATTTTTATATAAAATATGGTATTCTGATAAATTAGTAAATATGTATTTTGAAAAATTCATATTTCGCTTAATAATTAAAATTAAGAAATAAAAATTCGTACAGATATGTTTGTAAAACTTATCGATATTATCTTTTTAAATTTTTTTAAATTTAAATATTTTTTAAAGTACATTACCTAGAAAAGTTTTGATTTTTTTAAGTTTTTGGGGTGTAAATTTTTTTTGAGGGGTTTAGAGGGCAAGTGACCCCTACATTTCATCCATTTTCTATTATCTTTCATTTGCGGGGTCGATTTTGAAAATATCGTAAAAAAAAATTTCGGAGATATTTTTAAGGCTACGGGCTTGAAATTTTTCATGGAAATCGATTTTTATTGTTTTTCTCGAAAACTATGAAAGTTAGCGATTTCAAATATTTTCCAAAGGTAAACACCGTCGATAGACGCGTTTTAAAAAATATTTGGTTAAAATCGGTTAAAAAGTTTTTTTGGAAAAAATTCGCAAAGTTTTGGTACAAATGCGGGCCTGGACGACGCAATTTTAAACCGAAAATTAAAATCACGGAATTTGGTGGGGGAGGTGACGGTGCGAATTTTAAGCTATTAAGCGTGCCGGTGGTTCCAATAGTTTTGAAGATATTATTTATTTTGTGAAAAGTGAAAAATTTCAGACCGCAATTTTGGCTCCAAACGGAGATTTTGGATATTTTTGCTACATTTTCGGCCATAACTCGATAACGAAAAGGGATAGCGAAGTAATTTACAATTTAAAAGTTAATAATTTATAAATGTAGTGTAAAGAAATTAGAAAAAAATAAAAAAAAAATTCAAGGCTCCACGACTTTTTGTTCAAAAGATACGAATTTTTATTTTAAAATATGGCATTCTGATAAATGAGTAAATGTGTATTGTTAAAAAATCATATTTAGCTTAATAACTGAAATTAAGAAACAAAAATTAGTACAGATAAGTTTGTAAAAACTATCGATATTATTTTATTAATTTTTTTAAATTTAAAAATTTTTTAAGGTACATTACCTAAAAAAAATTTAATTTTTTTGAGTTTTTGGGGTGTAAAATCTTTTTAGGGGGTGAAGAGGGCAAGTGACCCCCTACATTTGATACATTTTCTATTATCTTTCATTTGCGGGGTCGATTTTGAAAATATTGTAAAAAAAAATTTTGGAGATATTTTTAAGGCTACGGGCTTGAAATTTTTCATGGAAATCGATTTTTATTGTTTTTCTCGAAAACTATGAAAGTTAGCGATTTCAAATATTTTCCAAAGGTAAACACCGTCGATAGACGCGTTTTAAAAAATATTTGGTTAAAATCGGTTAAAAAGTTTTTTTGGAAAAAATTCGCAAAGTTTTGGCAAAATTTTGGTACAAATGCGGGCCTGGACGACGCAATTTTAAACCGAAAATTAAAATTTTCACGGAATTTGGTGGGGGAGGTGCCGGTGCAAATTTTAAGCTATTAAGCGTGCCGGTGGTTCCAATAGTTTTGAAGATATTAATTATTTTGTGAAAAGTGAAAAATTTCAGACCGCAATTTTGGCTCCAAACGGAGATTTTGCATATTTTTGCTACATTTTCGGCCATAACTCGATAACGAAAAGGGATAGCGAAGTAATTTACAATTTAAAAGGTAATAATTTATAAATGTAGTGTAAAGAAATTAGAAAAAAATAAAAAAAAAATTCAAGGCTCCCCGACTTTTTGTTCAAAAGATACGAATTTTTATTTAAAATATGGCATTCTGATAAATGAGTAAATGTGTATTGTTAAAAAATCATATTTAGCTTAATAACTGAAATTAAGAAGCAAAAATTAGTACAGATAAGTTTGTAAAAACTATCGATATTATTTTATAAATTTTTTTAAATTTAATAATTTTTTAAGGTACATTACCTAAAAAAAATTTAATTTTTTTGAGTTTTTGGGGTGTAAAATCTTTTTAGGGGGTGAAGAGGGCAAGTGACCCCCTACATTTGATACATTTTCTATTATCTTTCATTTGCGGGGTCGATTTTGAAAAAATTCGAAAAAATTTTTTTTGAAATATTTTTAAGGCTACGGGCTTGAAATTTTTCATGGAAATCGATTTTTATTGTTTTTCTCAAAAACTGTAAAAGTTAGCGATTTTAAATTTTTACCAAAGGTAAACACCATGGATAGACGCATTTTAAAAAATATTTGGTTAAAATCGGCTAAACAGTTTTTTTGGAAAAAATTCGCAAAGTTTTCGCAAAATTTTGGAACAAAGACGGCCCTGGACGACGCAATTTTAAACCGAAAATTAAAACAATTACGGCATTTGGCGAGGGAGGTGTCGCTGCAAATTTTAAGCTATCAATCGTCTGGGTGGTGGTAATAGTTTCGAAGATATTAATTATTTTCTGAAAAGTGAAAAAATTCAGGCCGCAACTTTGGCTCCAAAGGGAAATTTTGCATGTTTCAGCAACATTTTCGGCCATAACTCGATAACGAAAAGAGATAACGAAGTGATTCTTTTTTTGTCGTAAAATGAACATTGAAAGCTTTCAGAAAATGTACATTACGCTGGGGCAAAAAAACTAAATTTGAGGGGTTGAATAGACCGAAACGCGTCAAAAATTACGACTTTTTTAAATGCGATCTTAAAAAAAATAATTTTTCGTTATTTTTTGGAAATTCAAAAAACCCTGTGCGTGGGCGATTTTAGCTCGGGAGGTAGATTTAAATGAACCTTTAAAATCGAAAATCGGTTAAAAAATGGCCCGACGGGAGCCACTCGCCTCAAAATTCAAAATTTCCAGTTGATTTAGGCATAACTTCCGAACCCCTTCGAAAATAAAAATTTCCTACGCGCTACCCGTTGTAGAAATTATTCTTTTATAAGGCAGTGTAGAAAAATTTAATGATTTTTGGAAACTGTGGGCTACAGTGGTAGTACCAATCGGCCGCGTTTAGCGCAATTTTTTGAACATTTTACGTTCGATTTTTTTCTGAAACAAAGGGTTCAAATTTTGCGAAGTTGATTTTTCTGCTTATAAATATGAATGTAATAAGCAAAATAAAAAATATCGCACCGTAATATCCAACCCCTATCGAAAGTTACGAATTTTCAAAGCCCGCGTCGAAAAAGCAAGAAAAACGAAATGCAAATTTAAAGGCCCCAAATTAATACAAAAAATCAAGATATCAAAAAAAGGGCTCGGATCGCCATAATAACGTGTATCTAGTTTGTAAATCGAAAACCCGCTATTTTTTTGCACCTGCTGATTCTCAAATATAAGGGGTAAAGTTTGAGCACATTTGCCGCCCGAAAAAACGTTAAATTTGTACTCTTGGCGTCTCGGCGCCGGGGCGCCACACGGTTACTCCTGGAGACTTAAAAATGGCCTGGGTTCATCCCCAGGATGTGAGAATAAAAGGGGCCAAATTTCGTCGCTCCCCTATAAAACCGGACGGGGGTGCGATTTCTCAAATTTGACGCCGACGAAAACCGGAAAAAAAGCGAGAAAAATCGACCGTTTTCGAGAACTTTTTTTAGAGTGTTAGCGTGCTCGGAAAAATTTTAGATTCTAACCCCGCTTAGAATCGGCATCCCTCTTCACGATGCAATCAGAATTTTGAAAATCTGACTAAAAAAACTGCCCTTTTAGCGGCTCGTCGCAAAAAACGTCCGAATTTGGGGTAAAAATACAAAAGGGGCTGTATCTCCGCCCCCTTAATAGATAGGTTCGGACGGGTCAAAACCACCCTGTATAGAATTTGGTCCTCTATAACATACTAAAATTTGATGCGATTCGGGGAGAATTTCAGACAGTGAGGGGATGAATTCGATTTTTCGTTCGGGGGGGGAATAACTTTTTTCGGGGCGGTCCGAACGAAAAGAGACATTTAAACTTTTTTCTTAAAATTTTCTCTTCTTTATACATGCAAAATTTCAACTCTATACGAAAAAAAAACATTTTACGTTTCTTACGGTTTTAGTATTATAGAAAATATTTAAGTCAAATTTGGGAATTTTTGAAAAATGTTGAATGCGTTTTATTCGGGAAGCCATTTCAAATCGATTGCGTCCTTTTTCTTTTTTGAAAACCAAAAAATAAGGAAAATATTCCGAAAAATTACAAAAAAAAACAGCAAAAAGACGGAAAATTTTGATTTTGCTCGTGTGACGTTAATTTTTAAGATATCTTCATCGTATATAGATACTCACCGTCTCCGAACGTGGTCCCTCGTCGTCACGTGCAGCGATTTTTGAGGTTCAGAGCGCCTTCGGAGGAGTACTTTAAAATAGGAGTGCGTTTTTTCCCGTAAAAAATCGTGTTTTTTGTTTTGACCCTGAATCCGTCCCTGGTGGTATTTTTGAACGAAAAAAAATTCTATTCGGTGCGGCTCAACAGTCTCTTTGAGCATCCGAAGAGAAAATTGAAAAATTTTACTTAGTTTTTATTTTATCGTCGAAAAACGGGCAAAAAAAGTTGCGGGGGCGGACTCGGAGGCCCGTTTGACCCTTGAATCTAAAGGGTACGCTCTGGGCGCCGTATAGCTTCGAAAGAGATTTTTTCGCCGAAAACGCCGGTACGCGCCTTTCTGTCGGATTCCGATATAACATATGTTTAATTTTCCCTCAAAGTGGAGATTTTATCAAAAAAAATTTAATCCGGTCCCGCAAAAAAACGGCGCCCCGCAGAAAAAAAAGTTTCGTATAAAAAAGATGCGGACGGAGGAGGAGAAGAAAACAAAAAAAAAAATTCGAAAATCGCCCCGGCCGTTTTCGAGAAATAGCAAAAAAACACTTTTTTCTTCAACGCCCTGTAGATCCGTCAAAAATTTTCCGACCGAAAAATGTCATTTAAACTTTTTTCTTAGAATTTTCTCCCCCTTCCGCTGGCAAATTTTCAACTCTCCCCGAAAAAAAACACCTCCCCCATTTCTTACCGTTTTAGTATTATAGATTACTATTCTTGATGAAGCGTTTAATGTCGTTAACAAAAAGTAAAAATAGAATTGGTCCAGAGTGGGATCCCTGGGGGACGACCGACGTCACATTGGTGATTTTAGATGTATAGTCCCCAATTCTGACACACTGAGTCCAATCCAAAAGAAAACTAGAAAGCCAGTTAACAATTGTACTGGAAAATCCGATAGACCTCAGCTTAGCCAAAAGTGTATGAAAATCGACTCTATCGAACGCCTTGGAAAAGTCCGTGTAGATAGAATCCACCTCGCAAGACCTCTCCAAGGCATCCGACAGGAACTCACTGTATTGAAGCAGATTCGTGACTGTCGAGCGCCCTCCCAAAAAGCCATGCTGTTCCTCTACAATATAACTCTTACAAGCCCAAGAAAGTTGAGAGGATAGTACCTTATCCAGAATTTTAGGAATTGTTGACTGGATGCAAACTCCTCTGTAATTTTCAATTATATTACGCTTCCCCGCCTTGTGGATGGGATGTACAAAACTTTTTTTCCAAATATTCGGAAAGGTCTCCTCCTTTAAAGATTTTGAAAAAAGCAAAAAAATTGGCTTGACGATAGTAAAAATGCAGATTTTTAAGAACATGTTAGAAATACCGTCTGAACCTAAGGTTCCAGCATTTTTAAGTGAGCTTATTTCTTCAAAAACTGTCTGTAGGCTTATAGAAAATTTGAAAGTAGGATCAATCGTGCAAGAAGTCAACTCGTTTACTGGAAAAACAACAGCGGGGTTGGTATAAACTGATTGAAAAAAATCGGCAAAGTTATTGACAGTATCATTAAGACTAACACTTAATAAATCATTTTTATAAATCATCGTGCTAGGAATACCGTTATCTTTATTAAGGTTACTTAAATATTTCCAAAACAGTGTAGGTTCTTTATTTAAATTATTTTCGATGTTTCTAATATATGCTCTGTATAAATTTTGACTAACCGTTTTACATTTTGATCACAGTTCTTTAAACTTCAGAAAGTCGGTGCGAGAACTTGAATTTTTATATTTTGAGTGAGCGCTCTTCTTGGACTTAATTAAATTTATTAAATTTTTATTAAACCATTTGGGGTACGTATTTTGAAGTCTATATTTTAGTGGAACAAAATTTTCAATGAGACTAGTTCTTGTCATTACACAAAAAATTTTTTATAATTATTGGAAGAATCAACAAAATAATGAAGAAATCTCCTTGTGAGGGAGTGTAGGTCTTTGTCATCACAACTATAAAAAGGAAAAGGGAGATATTGAATATTCTAAGACAATTATTTCTAGTTGGAGATTTAAAGACATGTGCTTTTTAAAATATTTTTAACCTCACCTAATTAGCAACGTGATGTTTGAGAATTTTTTACACTGTATTTAAAAATTCTTTTGAAAACAGAACTTTTTAAATGGTGTCTTAGCCAACCTTGATTAATGACTGTGAGTCTTAAAAACACTAAATAAGATTTTAATTTGATAAGCACTTATAATTATTTGACATTGCGTAATTTATTTCATTTATTGTAAATTTCTGTGGTCTTTACATAGTCACAGTATAAATAACTACCAGTAGCGACACTCTCCCGTGTCTATTCTAGTACCATTTCTATGGTGCGTATCTGGTACCAATGAGTTTAGAACTGCAAATTACAAATGGTGACATTTCTCTATGATCAAAATAATTTTAAAACCGTCGTCATTTGAATTTAAATACCGTAATGAATGAATGAATTGCTGAAAAATGTATATTATTTAATTTAAGCTTGTCAAAACCATTATAAACTTCAAGTTTAATCAAAACTTTGCAAATGTATGTTAAATTTTTAAGGTTAGAAAAAGTGACGTAAATTTGAATTTGCCGCGTACGTATCTGAGTATACATATATATATCGTCAAGGTCACCAAAAATTGTCCCTTCAAGGGCGCGTTCCAGTAATGAACACTAAAGCCCACGACGACCGCAAAATCGTTCTACATAAGACCGCGATTTTTTCTTTCGTGCATCAATGACGACAGCAAGAAGCTCACAACGACCGTATTTATTCGTGGGTTTCCGTGGTTGTTTGTTGAATGGTGTCCTTTTGAGCTAGTGGAACGGGAAAATTTTGCGGTCGTGGTCGTGGGCTTTAGTGTTCATTACTGGAACGCGCCCCAAATAACATGTAATTTGCATGAAGTGTCGCTACTGGTAGTTGCCTATACTGTGACATAGTTGACCAGTATAACATTTTTGGTGAGTGCCACCTATGTTTTAACAATTGTATTGAGTAAATAATTTAACATTCATCCAATCATTTTCAAAACGTTGGAATATATGATATTCAAATTATTAGTATCTGTTAGAACAAATCTTAGAAGATTGACACAGTTTTTGTTGTTATTAATTTTAATGGATTCCAGTAGCAGTCTCTTATCTTTGTGGAGTATATTTTTTTATTTTACAACAGTAAATAGTTTTTTAAATAGAATTTTTATTTTCAAAATAAGACGACGCGGCGCGGTGTTGCCGAACTTATTATTATAGCTTGCTTTCAGAGGCTTACCGAAAATATTTTATAATTTTTCTAAAGTAAATAGTTTGAAAGTTACAAGTTTACATTTTCAATACAAAAAGTTCGGCAACGCTTGAAAGTAACCATTCTTGAGAAAAATGTTTCAAATAAAAGATGTACGGTTTGTGGTTATGTGAAAAAAATATCGGCGCGGCGTTGTCGAATTTACATGCTCAATAAACCTCTGAAAGCAAACTTTGATAATACACAATAAAAGTGTATGGTTGCTATTTAAAAAAAGTAAAGTGATTATCGCCTGTCCTTCAACTTGCTGTTCAAGGTCATGCCAATATTACTAAAAAGTGCGTCACCAAGAATCGTACAACTTTTATTGGAAATATTTTTCTGTAGACTGCTTAATTTCCAAAATAAATCAGCATTGCCGAACTTTATGTATTGAAAATTTAAACCCTTGTAAGTTTCAAATTATTTATTTTAGAATAATATAAAAATATGTTTCGTTAAGAGGATAGTCGGCAAATTTGAGCGCTTGATTTTGAAATTCGCTTGATATTTATGGTTTTGGTCATATTTTTTTTCCATTCAAGCTTTTTTTAAATTTCTTTTTTTGGTACATAGAAGAGTCTTGTGGCTACCAATTTCTTCTTTTTTGTTTTGGTAAGTCAAACCAAATAATCATACGGGAGCAGTAAAACGGCTCTTTACAAAAAATGTTCGCTTAGCGGCTCTATAAAACATTCTAAAAAACTAATTGAAATAATATTTTTTTTTCAACGCTCAAAATAAGTTAAGATATGAACGAAGACTTTGATGTTGCGTTTTTTTGTTTTTAATATATTTTTAAACTATTTATAGCATCCCAAAAATTAAGTAAAATTTTAAGACATTTTTGGGATGCTGTAAAAAATTTTAAAATATATTTATAACAAAAAATCGCAACATCAAAGTCTTCGTTTATATCTTAACTTATTTTTAGCGTTGGAAAAACAATATTATTTCAATTAGTTTTTTAAAATGTTTCAAGGAGCCGCTAAGCGAAAATTTCTTGTAAAGAGCCCGTTTTACTGCTACCGTATGATTATTTGGTTTCACTTACTAAAACAAAAAAAGAAGAAATTGGTAGCCAAAGACTCTTCTTTATACCAAAAAAAGAAATTTTAAAAAAGCTCCACTGGAAAAAAAGTTATGACCAAAATCGCAAATATCAAGAGAATTTCAAACTCAAGCGCTCAAATTTGCCGACTATCGCCTTAGCCTCAGAAAGCAAGGTAATAATAATAATATGCAAAAAACGGGTTGCCCCTATTTAAAAAAAAGTTAAATGATTATTGCCTGACCTTGATCTTGCTGTTGAAGGTCATGGGCAAAATTTCCAGATGGTGCGTCACTAAGAATCGTACAACTTTTATTTGAAACATTTTTTTCAAAAATGCTTCATTTAAAAAATAAACTGGCGTTGCCGAACTTTTTGTATACCCTGTATGTCTCACGCCTCAGTCCTACTCCTTGATATTTAAAAATGGAGTTTATTTCATTTAAAAATCTCTTTGGTTTGTGAAAAAATTAAAAGTAGAGTTTTTTTATAAATATAGTATATAATTAACCCTATTCCGTATCCAAAACGTTATTATAACAGCTCGCTGTTATGTTATCGTAACATATTAAAAGTAGTTAAACATTGTTATGGATAACATTTTAACTACAGGATAGGGTGGGTTATTTTATTTATAACAATACCCACCCTATCCCATAATTAAAATGTTATTTATAACAATGTTTAACCACTTTTAATATGTTACGATAACATAACAGCGAGCTGTTATTATAACGTTTGGATAGGGTCGACTGTGTAATTAAGAATTCAGAGTTACTTGCTCGTACTAAAGTACCCTATTTGTTATCACAAGAAAGTATTTTAATGTAATATTTATAAAACGTAGAAATAAAACCTTTCAGGGATAACTCATTCGAAAGGCTTAAAAGTTTATAACAATTTTTATTACTCTGAAATTTTGAAAAAGTTTGTAGATTTATATTTACTAAATTATTACATTCGGTTATGGCATAAATTTAAATCTGAACTATAAATTCAAAATATTTATTACTACTACCTAGCGTTAATTTATTCAAAATTGTTGTATTTTTAACCCCCGTTACGTTTGAAATACTGCACATTGTCATATAATTCACTTTTATTTAGAGCTTTTAGTTAAAATTAAGTATTTTATTTATACGTAGTACTTTTCCTTAGAAGTAAGAATGTTACCTATTTAGAAATTTAAACCATTTGTTAGGTAATTTATATTTTGAAAATAAAATATAACCTCCACTTAGTATGTGTACGGTTTACCGATTTTTTTTTAAAAGGCTTAAATGTAAGAGCGGAGACAAAAATAAGGCGATAAGATGAATATTTGCATGAGAGGAGGCCTACCGTCATTAAAACTGATATTAAACCATAATACAGTGAAATAAAAATAAAACATAAAACATAAAAACGTAATTCCCGTTTATTGCAAAAAGTATATGCTTCAATGAGCTTAATTTTTTTACGATTCAAAAAACTCTCCCTAACTTTCAGTTTTATTACACAATAATGTAAAGATGTTTATAATATCTATTGATTAGTTTTACATTCAATTTAAATAGAAATTTTAACCAGGATGAACGATTATATTTGGGGCAGTTTCGAGCCAGTGGGCAGAGCATATCAAAACAATGAAAAAAGTTAGTAAAACATAATATATGCGATCTCGCTTCCCAAGGGAGCTACAGCTCTTTAAAAGTAAAAGAGACTTTTTTGTCATTTATTTAAGGTCGTCACCTAGGTTATCTAATAAAAACTTAACTCGGTTACAACATTTTTTTTGGTTGTTGGTGGTGTTTTAAAAGAACGTTAAAAAGTAAAGTCTCTTTTGAAATATAATGTGCGCAGAAAAGGTACTCTTAATCAGAATCCGGCAATTTTCGCAGATACTAATTACAAAAAAATCGGATTTCTATAACAGCACCTATTTTATGTAAAACTGGTAGAAAAGGCAAAAAAACATAAAAAGCGAGTCGAGTGAATATAACCACAAATGAAAATAAAAAACCTTATTATATTTATCTATAATGATTTTTAAATTATTTTGATATCCTATTATTTATGATACTCTGCAATTCATCATCATTATAGCAAGGTTATATTAAATACGTTGTATTTATTGTCTATATACAGGGTGTCTCATGGGGCGCTGTACTGCATCGGCATATTTGTTATTATTAGAGATACAAAATCGGTTAAATGGACAAAATAGTAAAGATTTATTCGTGTTTTGATAATTGATTAAAAAATCATTTCAATTTTACATCGTTTCTAAGCAATTCTGAAAAAACAAGAAAACGCGATTTTCAAAATATAACTACAACTACTCAAAAATGTTTTTAACATTATACAAGCAACCTATTGAGTAAAATTCAGTAAATTAAATGAAATTTTTTTCGACAATGGGTTAACTGCAAATGAACTAAACTTATTTTTTCTTATGACGGTCATATTGAATTTAATTATACATATTTGGAATCAGTGTTATTTTCTATGACCCAAAATAAACTTCTATTTTGAAAGTCACATTTTCTTGTTTTTTCATGATAGCGCAGAAACGATGCGAAATTTCTTGTCATTAATTATTATTGATATGCAGGATGTCCCATTTTTTTTCCAGCAAAAAGTTTTTTTAGAAATGTCATTCTGAACAAAAATTTTCCTATGAACTATTATGTTTTTTCAACTCCTCAATAAGTTAATAATATTTCGTCCATTTAATTGACCTTCTATCTCCAATAATAACAAAGATATCAAGGCAGTCCAACATCTCGTGAGACACCCTGAATATATGTAGGCAAATTTTCCTAGGAAAATTCTCTGCTCCACAAAATTAACGCATCATCTCTAGTTTTAAATAAATATTATGTAATACTTTTTCTACAATTATAATACTATTAGCCTAGACAAACAAAAATTATAGCTATTTGCCCAGGTACAAATAATTTGCCTGTGAAAATGATTAGTCATCTAAGTAACTAGATTAATTTAGAAATTATAGGAAATTGGTCTTTCCCCGATACTTTAATTTGTGTTTCATTAAATAAATGAAGTTTAACTAAATCTTAATATATAATTTTTGTTATATCATTTAAAATTAAAATTTCGTGAGGTCACAAGTTCTAAGTTGCGATCTGGGAACGTGAGTGCATTCCCCTATCGTCTCACCCACCGAGAAGGCCAGTAAACTATTTTGGCATCCGAAAGTTATAAGTTCTTGTCATAATATTTAAAAATAAAGGTTAAAATAACGGCAAATAGGTGATTAAATCACAGAGTAAAGACGCCAAAGTGATTAGGTACATTAGAATTGTCTCACTTAAAGCTATGGAAAAAACAAAAATGAAAATATATTTTTCTTTCAGTAAAAACTTTAACCAATTTATCCCTTCCTAAAGTTGTAATACCTACTATGTTAAATTTAATCTGCTTAGGTAGCTTTAATTAAAAAAATCAAATATCTTTGTAAAAACAATTGATTTATTAGTGCCATTTCGATATTTTTTTATATTATAATTATTATTTTTAATTATAATGAATATTATATGTACAAGTATCACTTGGAGTTGTAAAATAAAATTTACTTTCATTTATTCCGTTTTACCTTGATTTACTTGATGTATTATTATAAACAATTATAAATGCAACGAATCATAATCCGTGGGTAATTAATGGTGCTTATAGAAAAAGCAATCATATATTTTAATTATACGATGTTAGGCTCTAATTGGGTGTTTAAAATGTTAATTAATTATTTAATTAAAAAAACGAAGAATATGATATAGATAAATCCGATCCGATCATAGAAAAATCCCTACAAATAAAAATTATTCCTTTTCAAACAATAAATATAAAATATTTTATTAAAAATTACGTAATTAAAGACACTTCGATGTAAGAGCCACCTAATTTGCTAAATATAGTTTTATGGAAAATTACTTTTCTGAAGTCACTACAGCCGTTCTTTCAATGATAACACTTCCAGTGGCAGTGGCCACTAATAAAAGAACGTTTAGCAAATTGAAGATAACTAAAGTTATCTTCGAAATACAATGACGCAATAAAGATTTATCATCATTGGCAATTTTAGACAATACTGAAAAAATGGATCTAAAAAACCATATAACAGTTTTTGCCAAAAAAAGCAAAAAAGCGTGTATTTAAATAGATATAACAAAAAAACTAATGACATGTTTTTTGTGCTTTTATTTTTTAATATGTTGTTTCTTAAGTTGTGCATATGAAGTTTCTTTTTATAAAATGTTATTTTTCTACATATGTGTTAAATTTCACTATTTTCACTCATGACAGACATTAAAAGTGTTACTTTTTCGCACTAGTGTTAAAAGTAAATCACGTGATCTACTGACACTAACAAAACTATCTTACTATGTAGATAACTAGTAATATTCATGCCATTAATATGTATTTTTAACACTTACATTATAAATAACTACTTTTTTCATGTATAGTAATTTCTCAAACTAAGCAACCAACCTCAAACAATTTCTATAAACAGGGATCTTACTTTGAAAAAGTTGATTATTTGATGAAGAAACAAATTACAAAACAAATAAATATTTGAATTAAACAAGCTCTCTTTGATTATTTATAGAAAAAAGAACAAAAATAAATATGTAGAAGAATGTTACACGGTTATCAAATAATTTACATCTATTTTCTTTTAAAACCTGTTCTCTTATGTTTCTGAAGATAAAATCATTTATTTTTTTATAAGATGATAACTATGTTTCGTGTTCTACATTGTCTATCTCATCAATTATCATTGGAAAATTATTGTCTGTATCTGCATTTTCCGTAGCTCCTTCGCCCCACTCCATTATTTGGATATCCGTTAATTGTGATGAAATTACTTGTCTACTTAGATTCGCTAACGGAATTACACGTTTTCTTTATGGCATTATCCACAAGAGGAGAGCCTATTAGTGTATTTTTTTTTACTTTATCCTTTTTTGCACTTGGCACATATTCCTCAAAAAACATGTTTTGAAGAGGTTTGATGCGTGCCATGCATTGTTTCTTGCCAGAGATATTGGATTTTTCGATCGACCTATCGTCATTAATTGAAAGCTTTAACCATCAGCGGACGACACAATTCTCACCATTTCCTTAGATTCATTCATTGTTTTTAACTAATGTACGGCTTTTCTGGTTTTTTATTATTATTGAGGTCTAATCACAATTGTACCTATACTTGATCTGGACGCAAGATCAACTCAATAACTTTGTTCTTGATTTTTTCTAGTAATGATTCAATAACTTTGTTCCGACAACGAGTTTTCGGACTGTCATGAAACCGTAACAAAACTGATTCGATCGATTTTATTCGCTTGCGCCAACATTTTACCGTCCAAAGTCTACCTTACAAGATAGTAAAGAATAAAAGGTTAGGTTGCAGATAACGTGTGCGAGACACAGTTGAATTGTACTGTACTGAACACTATCCCATGAACTGCCAAAGTTTGGTTGGATAACAAACTTGGACCGTCCTACGTACGGGCAAGTCTTTGATGGTCTATTGTCTATTGCGCATGACAGTGACCGTTAATGTACGGTTTTTCGGGCAGCCGGAACGATCCTAATAGAATCTACATCCGCGGACCGTTTTTCGCGGACAGTTTCTCTCGCGCCTTTAACTGCAAAGTACCATAGAACATGGAAAGGACATTATTCTTAAATATTTTTCTCAAAAACAATAAGATTTTCATATTTTTGTTGATGGATTTGTTTCCTTGATGGAGGAAGCCTCCGGGATTGCGTTGCAAACCTTTCCAGGTTTCTTGAATTATCCTATAGTAATAACACTTTTATATACACAATATTCTTCACAATTATTCGAGGCGTCAAGCCGTTTTTTGAAAAATCTTCGACTTCTTGAATTTAAACAATATTACAAGATTAACTATTCTATAAAATTATCTAAATTATTTAATCTAACAACATGAAGCATAAAAGTATTAAATTTCCTTAAAGTTATGGAAAGCATTAAAAATTTGCTATAAAATAAAGCGGTTAATTTCTTAAATTGCAAAGGATTTTTATATTTTGCTTTATTAATATATTGCAAATAAATTTGTTATTTAACTAAGTGCATAAATGAATAAAATCGTAATGGTGTCTACTTTTATAAATGGAGCTTTGTATATTTAAATTAAATTTCACCTAGGATTACTATAAATAACACCTTGACCCAGTAAGCACACTGAAGTATTTTCGAGGGAACATAAACTTGGAATTTTACGGCAAGATTTTATGTTCAAGCTTACTTCGATCTAGGATTATGGGGGTAAAACTAAGCAAAATCAATAAATTAAAAATTTAAGGACTTGGTTATAATATGATTTTGTATTGTAATAAATGTGAATAATATTCAAAGTGGAATTATTTTTTTAATAAAGTCTTCATTTTTTATCCTAAAAACCTGATAAGCTAAGTGTATACTCAGCGCGACATGATCACTACTTATTATGATGTTTACATTAAATTATTATTAATTCGTGTTTTGATATGAATTATCAGTTCCTACAATGTTGCTAATTTTTATTCATTTTTGTTAACATTTCGCAACTAAACAGGATCTCGGTTTAAAAAAAGGTTGGAAATGAATACTGAAAAAAATGCAATTTAAAAAGTTATATTAAAGTGAATTATTTTTTAAGTAATAAACACCAAAAAATACTAGCGTAGGTGAAATTGCAAAACTTTTATGTATTAGGTTGTAAAGTTATTTTTATAAAATTTACAAGCAATAAAATGTTTATTTAAAACAATAAAAGTTCAACGCAGTTTCATATTGCAAACAATTTTATGACCGTTGTTAATTATTTATCTATGGCAGGTGTTATAATAGTTTCCTATGTGCATTCGTTCAATTAGGTATTTTAATATTCTTTAGTTAAAACTATTGATTATGAACAGCAAACTACTTAACTAAATAAATAATTAAATAGGAATTCTATAGGGGTGGCATTGAAAAATTGTTATTTCGTTTTATTTCACATCTTATAGGGTCCTTTAATCATTCTAAATAATAAAAAATAATAATTCGTTGCATTTTATCAGGCAGTATTCATACTCTATTGGAACTTATATTATTAATCATAATCACAGTTTCAAATTCCCAAAAGTTTCGATTTTTTTATTGTGTAGGTTTTAGGTGTTATTCTCTTCTCATTTGTTTAAAAATAAAACACCCGAAAAACGAACCATTCAAGAAATTTTTTTTAAATGGACAGCTTCAGTTTGCTGACTGACTTAAAAGTCTCTATCCTCTATCCAAAAGGCCCACCATACAGCTAGATATTTATTGCGCATTTTCAATTCAGTAGCAACTGCACATTGCGCAGTTGTGTCCTCTGAGTTTAAAATACGCAATAAATGGCTAGGTGTATGGTACACATGTCATTTGTGACGTCACTAAAACTTAATTTTGGTCTGTTGAAGAAAAGTTGTTACTAAATTTGGTAATAACTAGTAACGATAGTTAGTCGCCAAAATACGTCTTTTTACCTACTTATGAAGTTGTGTGAGTTTCACAATAGAATTAGAAGATGCAAATATGCATATTTCCTACTTGGCAGTCATAGACCTGATCAACATTTTTTAATTTTACTTAAAAATATAATATAGTTGTCAACGTATAAGTTGGTAATATGAAAATACTATGGTTCTATTTTAATTTTGCGTGGGTACTTTCTATAGAATTACATGATAAATGTGCTTGCATTTTTAACGACGAATTGTTTTTTGTAAACTAACCTGCATTATCACACTTTTCATTATTTTAGTAATTTACGTCGACATTTATGGACGAGCATTTCACAACAAAATCTATAAACAGCGTTTTTAACTTTTAATCATCAGGATTAACAAACTTAAGTTATATTTGTAGCACTTTTTAATAATATTAAACAGAAATATAATTAAAAGTTCTTAACGAATGATACAGTTTTAATATCTTCATAGGAATTTATGACATTAATTAACTTTTTAATTTATTAAAATATTTGATAAACTCAACACCACTGGTGTAATAAATACATTTGAAGTTTAATCATGAGAATTTCATGGTTCGTACTAATCTTCTCTTTGGGTGGCAAAGATAAGGACGAATATTGTAATTTGCGGTTAAATTATCGTAAACTGGACTTATCAAAGGTGAACTATTAGGTACCTGAATTAAAACTTCCCACTTCCCAAAAAGGTATAAATTAGAAATTTGATCTACAAATACTAAATAGTCACTTTTGGTTGACAAAAAAGAGCCGTTTAAGTATTAATAGATAGAGTTTCGTCCGACCTAATAGTGAAATTAATATTTATTTCTGAACATGTTTTACATTTTTAAGAAATTATATAATTTTTTAGTGAAATAAAACACCACTTCAAATTCATTAAAATAGACTAAATTACCAAACAATAATAAATCACGCAGAAATTTAAATAATTTTTACCTGAAAAGGTTGCAAGGTTCTTTGGTTTGGCAATTAATTTTTTTCTCTATTGTATTTATGTAATAGGTATCTGTTATCGTGCTAAAATTTATTTTATCTTTGCCGACACATATAAAAGTCAACTTAGAGGATAATAGGTGCCAATATTCTTACCCAAAAGACCACGTTCCAAGATTTCTTTTAGGTAGTTTTTATTACTTTAATTTATTTAACATCAACGAATTTTAAGAAAACATATGTAGCTTGGAAATTATTTTTTAAGTTAATGAGTACAAGGTGAATATTTTGCCCCTTCAATAAAAAACTTTTTATTTATTACTAAACTTGATGAGTAATTAGCATCTAGCCATTTTTTGGTAAATAATTATTTTGTAGAAGAATAAAAGACGATATTGTAATATGATACGTTTTTTTTTCATTTCGCCTTTTCAAAATTTTATGCATTATTTAAAATAATTTAATATTTTATTGCCTTATGTTAAGAGCATCTTCCAAGACACCCGCGATAAATTTTCTGTTGGAGATAATAACAAGGTATAGAAAATCCATCCCACTTTTCTGGAGCTTCTTTGCAAATTATGACCAAATAACTGATAATTAATGCGAATCCCTAGAGGGCGCGCGAGTTTCGCAGGAAAAAATGTGAAAAATCATGAAATCGAGCATTAGTTCTGCAGTCATAACTCAAGTTTCCCTCGTTAGATTTTCAATTCTTTTTCAGATTTATAATCTAAAGTGATTAGGCTACATCCTGCCAGAGAGTTACCTTCTGCAACCTAGCACAAAATTAATTAGAGGGGTCCAAAGTTAAGGTACTTTTAGATCATTATATTTTTTTTTTACATTTTCCAATTTTTTTTCCTTCTGGCAAAAATTAAAGAAATGACTTCTAAATCAACTACAAAAAAAATTATACAAAAATGTTGTTCGTACTAGCTTTTATGACTGAAGAACTAAACCACTATATTTACCGTTTAGGAAGTTGCTCTTAATACTAAAAAATGATTTATAAATGCAAAATTACATTACCAGAAGCCAGTGGTTGTATTGAAGTGTTCCTTGTTTACACATACCTAGAATAAAAAATATAGTTATTAGTAATTTAAGTAAATTATTGGTAATTTTAACTACATAAAGGGACTGCTTTTAGTGAAGTTTATCTAGTAAGATCCAAGTCACGAGTAAGTCACGTTATCATCTCATTCCCACTCAAGAGTGGGTCCTACATTTGTAGTGAGTTAGAACAAGATGAAAAAAAAGGACATGAACCATACCGTTCAGTGTCAAAATCTGTGTTTAAAATTTTGCCCTTAATTATTAGATATTCAACAAAACGTAAATAGATTTATTATTTATAACTTAAACATATAGTAATGCTTGTATACCGGGTGTACACGAGACTAGGTCCTTCCCTGTAACACCCTAGTTTTTTTTTAAATTAATTTTATCAAAGTTTGAGAGGTTCTAAATATGTTGGTGACAACTTTCTTTAAAAACTTAAAGAACAAAATTTTGGAATTTTTTTGGTAGATAAAAAAATTACTAAAGGTTTATATCATAGTAATCCGAAAAATCCTGTATCTAATTTGCGAGTGGCTCCACTATCATACCGTTTAAAAAAAAATGAAGATATTTCCAAAAAATGCATATTGAAATAAATAAAAATTAATATGTAAAAACGGCCAAATGAATTACATAATTAATAATTTATTTCATGTGCCTGTATTATTCAGGAGTACGCTTTATTAATTTGTTTACCACAAAAAAAAAATCCAAATTTTTTACCAAAAAAATCCAAATTTCGAGAAAAAATGTTGTTCTTCAGAAATATTCTTTAAACTTACCAATGTTTAATAATATGTAAAAAAATAGGGTGCTACGTTTAAAATAAGAAAGTTGATCTAATTTCCGGTCAAGTCGGAAGTGATATTGAAATTTTTTTATTTCCATAAATGCGTTTTTTATGCCATATTACTTAGCAAAATTTATATTATCAAGGGTAATATAACAAGTGGTAAGAATATTATCGAAAATTTTTTAGAAATGCACGAATTTTAATCTCAACGACGAAAATGCGTAGCACTCGTTGCATTTTCCAAAGATTGAGATTAAAATGAGTAAGCATTTCTAAAAAATTATCGATTCATATTCTTACCACGAGTTATATTTGGAAAGAGAATATAATGACTGAAAATATTTGTATTTTCACTTATTAATACGTCAGAAATATATTGAAAATTTTGACATGAATTGACAGGAATTGTATTCTCTTAAATAAAGAAATGATAGGGATAACTCTAGCTGCTTGTAGACCCGATATATTGCACTTCCAGGTTTGTACTTTTGCCATCAGAGGGCGAGCAGAATTCTAAAATTTATAATACAGTGTGAACTAAACTGATTGCCGTTTGAGATGTAGGCAGCCAAATACACAGGATGGATCAACGGAAAATTTAAAAACAAAAACCCCTAGTAGTAAATATTTTTCCTCAAAATGAATACAATATATAATCATAGCCATACATACAGTCGTCTGCAAAAAACATGGACAAAAACTGCTTCCTGTAAGTATGTTTTCTCAAAAAATTATCAATAGTAATTTTATGAGTAGGTTGAAATCCGCAATAATTCTGTCAATTTATTGACAAATGAAATTATGTTGCTTAGAAACTAAAAAGCAACAATTGAATTGTCTATAAAAGGACAGAATTAGTATGGTGATTTCAACCTACGAATTGTATTTGAATAGATTATTTCAAGCCTTATTTGTGCTAAATACAAAAAAAATTTAAAAATTTAACGCCAGTCTTTACTTCAAATGTCAAATTTGAAATTTAAACACATTTCATGTATACGTCAAAACGTTTGACCAATCAGAACGGTTTTCGGCGGAAAATAATTTTACAAAGCATCTTCTGAAAATTTTGTACCTATTTACCTAAATTAAAAAATTGCAATTGGCATATTTAAAAAATATTTCTACTATTGAATCATTATAAAAATTATAAATATTTGTCTAAATGATCACTTCTAAATATAAAAATAAAATGTTACAGGTGGTGCATAAACCAACATTTAGTTTTATATTTATAATATTTGTTATAAAGGGTGTCCCACTTTTTTTCCATCAAAATTTTTTTAGATAGTAAATGTCATTCTGAACAAAAAATTTCCTATGAACTATTATGTTTTCTTGACTCCTTAAAAAGTTTATTTATACAGTATCCCACAAAAATCATTACATTTTTGAAATTTTAAAATTGCTGTAACTTTTTAAGGGTCATTTTTGAGTATGCTAAATAGGATGCGACGCCCGTATAAATAACTCATAAACTACTTACATTTGTTAAAACATAAAATATGAATCGATTGGTACCATAAACATGCCAAAGATAAATTTCTTTAACGTTGTTTTTGAACAACAGTTCCCCAATTTAAACGCAGCAACAACAAAAAACCCATAAACATAAATAATATGTACAATAGTTTTCAATTATTATGTAAAACTGTGTATATTGTTGTTATTATTTATTTAAATTGGGTATATAGTTTTTAAATCGGTGCGCGGCCCGAGTAACATAAATGACCCTTAAGGAGTCGAAAAAATATAATAGTTCATAGGAAAATTTTTGTTCAGATTGACCTTTACGTTCTAAAAATAATTTTTGCTGGAAAAAAAAGTGGGACACCCTGTATAAAAAGCCGCTAAGTGAAAAGCGTTCAGATAGTAAAGCGCACAAAAAAAGCACGTACGAGAAAAACGCAAACGGAATAAAGCGCGCATAGAAAAAAATGGTCGTGGAAAAATTTGTACGACAACAGAACGCATAGATTTTTATTTCGAATGCTAACAAAAATAGTATATTGTAACAGAAGTGTGGATATAATCCGAATATCGACCGAAGGCGTAGTTTGAGCGTGTGAGGGCGATATAAGGGATCATATCCACACGCGTTTTACAGTATACTTTTTTTCGACCAAAAATTAGAGGCAAAAATACAGTTTCGACTGACTTGGACACTGACGTTTCATAAATTTAAAAGAAACTAGGGGCGCGTTCCACTAATGAACACTAAAGCCCACGACCACGACCGCAAAATTTCCCGTTCCAGTAGCTCAAAACGTTGCGATCGAAAACATAAGTGGAATGGGTTTTGAACTATGCGTTGCGAATGCATAACAGTTATCTGATAGTTTATACAGTTCTGAAGAAGATTGAGAAGTTCTCTTGCTTGAGTGGCTCCATTTAATAAAGAATTTTCAAAGGCAGTATCTATAATTATATCATATATTTTAAATAAACTCCTCGAGGAAGAGGAAAAATTGTAGATAACCCTATTTTACTCAATCGCAAATAGCAATTTCGTCACGTCTCCTTGGGAAATCTGAAGTTGAATACCTTGTTGTGTTTTAGGATGAAATAAAATGATTGATTTTGTTTTCCATTTTTGACGTTATTCCTCATAATAAACCAGCGCAAATGTCACCGTTCAACAAACGACCACAGAAACCCACGAATAAATACGGTCGTTGTGGGCTTCTTGCGGTCGCCATTCGTTATGTCATCGATGACGTTTGTATGCACAAATGAAACAACCGCGGTCTTATGTGGAACGACATTGCGATCGTCGTGAGCATTGCGAGTCTTTAGTGGAACGCGCTCTAGATTGTAATTTTTCAATATTTCCTTTCATTATTGTTAATTTTGAATTTCTTACCTGCTTAGAATTGCAAATTTAAAAAAAAAAGTTATGTTAGGTTTTAATTTGTAATTGCATTATGAATTTAGGAAAATATATGGCCTGTATAGTATAAGTTTCGTTGTTGGAGTAAATCTACCCAAAACCCGATAAAGTCCTTTACGTGTCACAAAATATGCCGTCTTCTTAGGTACTTATCGTGCAAACTTAATGTAGTTTGGGGTAGTATTAAGTATGTATTATAACTCAACACAATAATATGCATCTATCTTGGTATTTCACATATGGCAAAGTTTCCATCATTTTAAATTAAATTGCTTACTTACATAATTTTATTACGTAACTAATGATTAGTATCAATTTTTTCCCGAAAAGTAATACTATTTATTTTCAATTTTAATTTTTTCACATAATTTACATTATTCTTGCAGATTTATCAGAAACTATAACTTAATAGAATCTAGAGTAAAGACTAAAAGATTCAAAAAAATTATAGATTATATTTGAAGTAAAAGCATGTGGTTCATTTTACTCACACATCTTACTATTTAAAATTTTCAAAAGTCTTGGGAAATATTAATTTATTTATTTTGTTTTAGGGTTGCCCTGGAAAAATATGAAGTACTCGTAGCAAGATAAAAATCATTACAAATAAAATTTGCAACTTTACAGGTGGGTTGCACAAAAAAGTTTTAGTTAAAACTATACTTTATTTTACTAGGAGTGACAGGGAAAGACCACTTACATTATAAAAGTTACTAAAAAAATAACCAAACAGGTTTTGGCAGGAATTTTAGGTTATTTTGGCTTTTTAATGATAACATATGTACAGACACATAATTAAATTCCCCATTTCTTTGTACTCAATACAAATTTATACATGTAAATATATTAGAAGTTCAAATTTTATGATAATTATTTTGAGGTTATATGTCAAAAATCATCCAAAATAATTATCCGGTGTAAATCTTGCGGTCATTTACCCAATCAGGGACGTTAATTTTTGGCATTTTAGCGCGGGATATTTAAATCACTCCTCCTAGTTAAAAAATGAAGTATAGTATTATACTGACAAGTATGACAGAAAATATATGCAAAAACTGTCATACTTATCAGATTAAGCATGGTTTTAGTTAAAACCAAGCTTAAACAGTTTTCTGCAACCCACCCTAAGTAATACCTTCCGTAAACTGGAATATTCATACTTCCTTTTTCTTTGAAATCCTTTAATTTATAATTTATAAAGTTGGTTGCAAACTAACTAATTGACTTTTCAACCTAAGTGACGTGAAAAGTACGTTAGTTGCCATTTAGTTGTCAAGGTTGCCAAATAACTTTCAGGTGTCACCGAGTTACGTCACTTTGCCCTGACCTCCTTCTGACGTCATTTTTGGCGGGAAAAATTAATTTCAATTGCCAATTCTATCTAAAAATTAGGTAATTAATATTAAATTATTAAACTAAAATAAAAAAGTTACTTTTTATTTAATATAAGTTATAAAGAAAATTTGCTAAAATCATATCATATTTTTTAAAGAATTTAATTTAATATCGAATTTGTGTAAATAGAAAAGTGTATTAAGAAGGAACATAAAATCAGGATATCATATCTATTTCATACTCCTATTATTTTCTTTTGTTGAAAACTAAGATGTAATAAAATCGTTTATTTGGGAATTTATTTACGAACGCTGATATTGATATATTTTTGTTCCATTTTTAAAACAAAGAATTAATTAAATTCAATTTTAACGTTATTGCTTTATTTTTTTATTACCAATTTATCAATGAAGCTTGACGAGGAAAATTAAATGTCATTTATTTTTATTACTCCAATATTTTTATTGGCAAACAATCCAACAGTAAGTAAAACAAATCACTTAACAAACTTTTAGAAGAGTCAAATGTTTAAAATATAAGATTAGAATTAAAGTATTAGCTATTATATTTTAGGATAACATTTTTATATTTTTTAAAATCATCTAAAATTGCACAGGAAATTTTTTATTGGCCAAAGAGCTCGAAAATTAAGGATAAAGTTCAGATAACTTTTATTTCATTTTAGGGGTTGTTACGTATCTAAAAAGTCCCTTTAAATAATAAAACCAGGGTTTATTAAGAATCCTAAAAGCTTAAGAAAATTTGTCTTGGCAAACTTGATTAAATTAAATTATATGCAGTATGAATAAGGTGGAAATAAGATTCGGTTAAAACATGGATCTTTATTAGCCTGGCATGAGGGTATTACTTAAAATATTTTTGAAAATTGGTGCTTTGCCAGGTGCAGTTATTTGCATGTTTGAATTAAAATTTATTACTAAAATAACTAAACAATAAATTTCATAATAATTTATTATTTTCTACTAGCACAGATTATTATTATTCTACATCATTTAGGAATTAAAGTAGATATTTTCTTATATTATTGGTGCAACAAGTTACCCAAAATATATTTACAATAATTGAAAGAGGGTAAAAAATAATTTAGAAATAAACGATTTATACAAACCATTTTCTTCTTCACGAATGAATGCTGATATAACTGAAATGTAGAAATTTTTAAAAAATTTTTTTTTGAAATTTTATTAATTTTTTTCAAATTTTTTTAAATTTTTTTTCAAATTTTTTAAATCGTTTTAAAGTATGTGAATTGCTCAAAAATATTTTATTTATAAATGTTTCAATATGTGACCTCCCTTTTTTGTATTTTGTAGTTCACCCTGATGATGGCGAAAGCTGAAACTAGTCGTGAAATTTTGAATAATAAAATTTAAGGATAAAAAAATCTCGTTTAATTTTTCTAACACCCATCTACACATAACATTTCCTTAAAATGAATCATTTATGTGAAAAAAATTTCTCTAAAAAGCATTCCTTCCTTAACATAGTAAAGGCTATTTTTAGGTTTACAGAACTACTTCTACAGCCCTTATAAATTATTATTTTAAAATAATTCTTTCAGAATTTAAAAATACGATAATTAATCTACAAAACGGCGCAAAGCTTTTTTTTTAAATTACACATTTTTGATAGTTCTTGTTTAAAAATGGCGTTTTTACGCAAATTTTATTGGAATACTGTAGCGGAAATTTTTGAGATTATCTACCTTTACGTATAATTTTATGATAATTGATTAAATAATAAACGTGCTGCATGTAGTCCAGAATTTGCCGTTTTGCACATACAATTTTGTTTATTGGATTTTATTAGGTTTGTGGGCGGCGGAAAGGGGGGGCAAGATATGCATTGTTTTTAAAATTGCTTGTATTATTATAGGGTTTTAGTTCTAAAATGATATAACTTTTTTTGAGGAAGACGATTTTGAACCCGCGGTTTAGGAAAGAATGCTCTTAAATGTCTAGAAAATATATGTGAAAACCGATTTTGCTTTTTTTTTTTATTGGTATGGCTGTACTTTGTCTTTGAAATCGCCTATACCCAAATTCCTATCCTATCCTATTAACCTTTTTCTAAACTACTGGACTGATAAATTAAGATAAAAGTAATAGCCAAAGGTGACTTACTAGTTGTATTTTCAACCTAAATATTTTATTAATTTTCTTCTAGCCGATTCAAAGAAAATAAATAAGAAATAAAAAAAATCAACACCATGTATCTTAGGTAACAGTTGAGTTTTAAACATTTGTTTATATAGACTTTATGCCTTAGTTTTATTTGTAGTATGAGCACATGAAGTAGTGACAACCATTTTAGAAACACCCTGTATATTAAGTTGTAAAGAAAGTAATCGCGGTTTTTGGCAATTTAGTTTTAAATAGTAAATTTCAAAAACATTTTTCTTAAGTGGCTTTTTACTAAAAGGGCCCATGCACAATCAAATAATTTGCGCAACAGAGGGTGTTGTGCAAACACGTCAACAGTGTATCGCGATGTTTGAGCTGTTGCACAAACTGCGATGTACATTCAAACCTGTTGCGCAACGCTCAGTTTCGCAACAAGCTTGATAGTAGGTTCGTTCCGACAGCCCGAGAAACCGTACACTGACGATCACAGTCATGCGCAATAGACAAAACGCGTTCCATCAAAGACGTGATCGTACGTAGGACGGTCCAAGTTTGTGATCCAACTTATCTTAGGCAGTTCATCGGATCGTGTTCGGTACGGTCATTTCGGTACACGCCAAGAAGGAGTTACTGGTTGGACTGACATGCGAACTTCATCTGTGTACGCCTCGCACACGTTATCTGAAACCTAACCTTTCATTCTTAAAAATCACAACACGTGAATAATCACCATGTGCATAAAACCGTTCGAACAACGCTGTCTTGTGAGATAGACTTCGGACGGTACAATGTTGGCGCAAGCGCAAAAACTTGATCCAGTCAGTTTTGTTACGGTTTGATGACGCTCAGAAATCTCGATGTCTGAACAAAGCTTGTGTATGGCAGAGTTTGATGGTTACAAATTGTAAATATTTCCATCTTACTTGACTCCTTTGTTGCGCCTCTCACAACAATCACAAAATATAACCAGTGGAGATTAACAACATCTGCTTATTAATTAAAATGGCCTCTTCCAAAAATAAGGCATTTTCGAACTTAAATAAAGTTTGAGCAACATTCGACCTGACCGATAATTGCGCAACAGTGTATGGTCGCTGTAAAAAATTTTTTGTGCAACAAGATGTTGCGCAATCCTGTTTGCACAAACTGTTTGATAGTGTATGGGCCCTTTCAGGATAGTGCTGCATTAGACCGACGAAATAATACCAAAAAATACTTGGTGTATTTGAAAAAACTTTTTACCTCACCACGTTGTATTTGAAAAAATTCCTTTATTTTTTAACTGCATTTGTGTCTTGATCAAAATAAAACAGATTGTTAGTTCGTATGAACTAGCTTTTGTAACATTTTGTATACATTTGTAGCAAGTATTAATAAAACAAAAACTGCATTTTTATCAAAAATAGTACCAAAAATGAGTTTGTAATTGTTGTTTCATGAAGTAAATACTTGAGTGCAGCGATGTGAATACCAAAAACATAAATACTTATACATTATTATAGCAAATAATCCATGGCCCAGTTACCCCCCGGACTTATTTACATCAGCTTACCTTACAAAAATTAAATCAGTTAAAAAAATAGTCGACTTATTTTGCTTATGTGAGATAATTTTTATTTCATATTTAAAGTTTTTTTCGATTTCAATGACGTAATAGTAACATGTTTTTAGATTCCTCATTGAAAACTAATATTCTAACTAATATTATTGTTGTAAATGACTAACTTGATTGTTTTATATAATAAAAAGATAAAAAACAGAAATGGCAATTTTCAGTTTTTGGGGATATTTTAAGAGTTGACCATTAGATATTTTACATCTCTGTCTTAGACACAAAATCGTTCATAATGTGGAAACATGATAAAAATCATAACCATAGCAATGTAGTAAACAGTCCACCGATACAGTTAGGCGTTACAGACTTCCACCTCTGGTAACATGAAATAAACTGAATAAGTCAGAGACGGTTCGATCTTGAAAAAAGTGGCTTGGCACGTCAAATTATGTAATTGTGGATATTTTGCGTTTTTTAAAATAAATGTGACGTCATCGTATAATGCTCAAATGGTACATTTTCAAGAAAACATAATGGAATTTTAATTATTTCCACTTTATGCTTAACTGGAGTTTGTATAAAATTAAATTCCTAATGCAAGTTACAAAGAAGCCTGTAATGTAAGTATGTTATTTGGTCTTACTGAAATAAATTTCAAAAACGAATTTTATAGCGCTCATAAAGGACTAAAAGCAATATTACTAAATTGCAGGCGTATATTTTGATTTATTTTTAAATAGAAAAACGCTTTTCATTTAACAGCACCTAAAACGATGTCCCAAACAACGGAAAAACGTCGAATAGCAGCTAATGTTGTCAGACGTAATAATACTAATTATGTTAATAAATAAATTAATAAATTGTTACATCAAAAATTTTTAAGGCAAAAATTTTTTAATCGCCAGAGGCTTCGAACGCCATGCAAATTTTCTTTTAACTTTTTAATGACCGAATAAAAATTCATAAAACTTTACTTGTAGCTAAACAGTGCAATTGTAAACTTTTTTTTTCTCTTACAAAATTTTTCTATCTCCTTTATTTTAGGCAGAAAAAAATATTTCCATGTGGTACATAACACAGTATATTTCTCAGACCAAAATGGAACGATTTAACCAATTTTATGTTTATTCAAAAGTGCTTCCTTAAGCCTTTATGCAACACATGGAAATATTTTTTTTCTGCCTCAACTAAAGGAGTCAGAAAAATTGCGCCTGGAGACTTCAATATGGTCCCCAGGATGTGAGAATAAAAAGGGCCAAATTTCTTTGCTTTCCTATAAAACCTGACGGAGTTTTCGCGTTCCTTACGGTTTTAGTATTATATACAGGGTGTCCACGAAACTGGGGCCACCGCTGTAATTTTTTTATTTGTAAAAATGAAAATTTGAAATATTACTAGGTTATATGGCATAAAAAACGCATTTATTGATCTAAAAACTTTTTTTGTAAATTTTTGTTATCACAAACAGTTTAATGTATTTTACTAAACGATTAGTAATTAAATGGATTTCTCCGAAATGGTAGTGGAGTGTAAACAGCTTTCTACATTTTTTTATCAACTTTAAAAGGGGTGAAAATCTTCTTTTAATCGGTATATTTTGAACTGTAGTAGGTAAAGACCCTATGCAAGTACATTGATAATATGAAAATGTGAATATAATAAAATTATTGTTTTGATTAAAATAAATTACAGCATTTTAATTGTTTATGGAAATTTTTAATACTTGCGTACATATTTTTTATAAGACAAAACTACTTATTTGCTTACATAAGACGGCCATTAATTTTAAAAATAATTTTTTCTGTGAAACATGCTCGTGAATAACAAAATCTTACAATCTTTTTGTATTACTTTTTATTACCTTTTCGATTAGCCTGTAGCCATTTAGAAAAGAAATCAACACGTCAAATGTGTTTTCCTGATTTAAATAAATTACCAGGATTAAATTAAATTGAAAATCAATTGCTTTAATGTAAAGTTTTACAGGTAACATTACAAACCACCAACTTCAATTTTCATTAAACGTAAATATTTAATCCAGTTAATGTAAGGAATTAATATTTTCACGTTTAGAGCCGGAGGGGATTCTTAACTAAAATTTAGGATGTTTCCATTGGATAATCCATAAAGCTTGTTAATACATTATTAGGTAGTATACCCATTATAAATAATTTTGAAACATGAGACATTTAATTTGTTATTTATTAAAATTCTCTTATAAATTAAAACGTTCCAATTGTTTATTGTAAATACAAGAATCAAGTGCTGCTTTTTCACTTATTTCACATTTTAGAATGTGAAATAAAGTTGGTACATTTTTTTAGTTAATTGAATTTTGCAACATAGAATGAAAAAACATTAGCAACAGGAAAAACTCTAAAATATGAAACTAGGTCATGTGAACAAGATTTTTGTACAGGGTGAGCTAAAATGATTGTGGTTTGATATGTAGGCAACCAAATGCGCAGGTTGGTACAACTAAAAATTTAAAAAGAAAACCCCCTAGTAATCCAATGGCGTAGCAAATATTTTTTCAAAATTAATATAATAATCATAACAACTCAAGAGTTCTTAACAAATTTAAGTTATTTATTAAGGTTTTGTGTTTCTGAAAATAAACAAAACGCTCTCTAATTTTAAAACAAATGTCAAATGTTGAAGGAAGATGCTAACAGAAAATAAAGATTTGCGCAAAGTAGTCTTGATAAAAAGTGATGTTTATGAAACAGAAGGCAGAATAATCTGAAGTATTGACACAATGGTAAAAATTCGATCTACGCCTCTGATGTTGTGTAGTCTAGTTTCTTTGTTATAATTTTGACATGAATCTGTGAAAACTTAAAGCAAACAAATTCCCCAGATTTTTGGGCGGGAAATTTGAATTGACCACAATCATTTTAGCTCACCCTGTAGATACATACAGGTAATTAATTTTTTTTATTAGAACTATAAATACATATAAAATAAAAAATAATTCATCATCCCGAAAGGATTATTAAGTGGATAACGTGAATACGGTGTGCATTTCAAGATGGCGGGACAAAGTTATGTTTTTTTATTTTATATGTATTTATAGTTCTAATAAAAAAATTTAATTTAGTTGTGGTAAGTAAAAAAATATTATATATATATACTTTATTAAATAAAAATAAAATAATGCTTTTACTGTTATCTTAATTAAACTTCAACACAAATAGATAGGGTTTATATTCCAAGCATTTATTAATGCACTATATTGCACCTCATCTGCGAAAGTGGGATTCCAAAGAAATAAAATCAAGAATAAGAAAATAATAGGCATGACCCCAATTATCTCTAAGTTATCCAACTTAACAGAAGGTTTTGATTAAATAATGTTTTATAAAATATAATTTATTTGATAAGTTTTATTTATTAAAGTATTCATGAAAAATTGTAATTAGTTTTTCAACGACTTATTTTATTGAGTTTTACAAAAAAAGTACCAACGTAAAAATCACCCTGCATACCAAAGTACTGCCAGCCTAAAAAAAGTTAAATGTCGGTCCATGTCTAGATAATCCATACTTTTGTGAGTTATTGACGTTTACAATAGTTATTAATTAATTGATTAGTTTATAACAATTTTTGAAAAGCAGGAAATGCCTTATGTAGATAGTATTTGCAGTATTAGGCATTCGTTTGAGTTATTGGGAATTTTAAGTACCAATAGATGGCGCTGTTTCTATGTTTGAATGCAGGTTAAAATCTTTAGCGTGTATTCAGCGACTGTGATGAAAAATTTTGAGATGCCGTTAACGTTAAACACGTGATTAAAAAATATTTCTTCGTAAGAAATATTTTCTCAAAGATTAACGATTAACTTTAGTGACGTCTCTAAATTTTTCATTACGGTCGCTGAATACATGCTATTATGTTTATTACAAAGTTTTTAATAAATATTCTTCTAATTTTTATTTAAAATCAATATTTATTTAAAATGGGCAAATTTACTACTGACATTTTATTCTAGCTTTACAGTTTCACCAATTCGTCGATAGGGGGACAGCTCTTTCCTAAAATCGCGAATTCGCGCTGAACCGAAGGTGAGTCGAAAATTTCGAACTCCTGCCTAATATACTTTTTTCGCACTTTCACGGTTGTGATATTCGCCTCGCTCCCACTTATAAGTACCGCATATATGTGACGAGGATAAGAGGGAGGCACTTACTCACATCCTTGTAAGGAATAAAGATTATATCCTTAACCATTTGCATTTATTTTAAAAAATATAACAATTAACACTTTTTTAAGAATATTTTTTAAAATAAGGTGACGCTGCAAATCTACCTCAATTAGATAATTAAAATAAAAGTGTTTATAAATATAAATATATAAATAAATAAAAATAT
The DNA here is from genome assembly GCA_963971135.1 of Stenus bimaculatus. Lineage (NCBI taxonomy): Eukaryota > Metazoa > Arthropoda > Insecta > Coleoptera > Staphylinidae > Stenus > Stenus bimaculatus. Next base: position 58,810,514 of record OZ020180.1, read on the forward strand.
AAATAAGGGTATGTTTAATAGCAAAAATCATATCTGATACCCTACGTGTGAAGTTTTAACTTATATTATAAAAGTTAGATCTCCAGCGAGCTCTTCGTATATGATTTTATATTCCCTAGACATAAATAAATTTAATAGTGAGGTTTTTAATAGATCTTTAATTGCAAATTACTCGTGCTATTTTACAGCTGGTTTATTTTCAGTCTCCACAAACAAAGAAATTTAGCAGTTCACAAATTTAATTATTACTTCTATAATTTATGGTTTCTATGACATTTCTTAATATACACTATAAAGAGATTAGTTCCATAAGGTTTTTATAAAATAATGCAATTATTTACTACGTTTCTATGCTGTTTTGAAAACGTATTGAAAACACTATGACTTGCCAACTAAATCTTCCTATCAGAAGTGAAACAAGTGTTTTCAATCTAATTTCAATAATGCATAGAACTAATTTACAAAAATTTCGAATCGAAGCTATTTGAGTACTATGGTTTAATCTGAGAATACAATTCCTGTCACTTTATGTCAAAATATTCAATGTATTTCTGACGTATTAATAAGTGAAAATACAAATATTTTCAGTCATTATATTCTCTTTCCAAATATAAATCGTGGTAAGAATATGAATCGATAATTTTTTAGAAATGCTTACTCATTTTAATCTCAATATTTGAAAAATTTTCGTCGTTGAGATTAAAATTCGTACATTTCTAAAAAATTTTCGATAATATTCTTACCACTTGTTATATTACCCTTGAAAATATATTTATTTGAGTATCTAGTGTATAAATTACATACAGGGTATCACAATTTAATTGCAGAAAAAAAAAATTATATAGTCAATGAAATTCTGAAGAAAACTATTTCTAACTTTAATATCGCCTTGGCTTAGGGGATCCGAAACTAAACTCAAAGATTTATCTATATTAACATTAAGTTATTAGCAACGTTACTGAGATCATTGCTTCCTTTCTCAAGCTAAAGTTATCGATGACTCGTTGCTAATGGATGTTCTCTAGATAATAGTGAGTTCGCGCACTTGATGTTGTTCTTTATGTGGTAAAGGTATAATATTGTCGTTCTTGCATCGTAGTAATAAGATTCTTCTGTTGGTTAATGCAGCTTTCTTCAGTATTTGCATTTTTGTCAAAATATTGCATAATACAGCCATAATATGGATATACAGAGCGAAATTAACAAAAAGCCCTAAGTAATCCAATGGCGTAGCAAATATTTTTTCCCAAAACGAATACAACAATATTAAATTATAACCATACATAATATATTTGACTATTTTTACAAATAAAGAATTTTAAACAAATATACTAACTTATTTATTAAGTTTTACTGTTTTTGAAAATAAAAAACGTAGAATTAGCTCTCTAATTTTACAACAAATGTCATATACTGAAAATGATAACCTTCAGTTTCGAGGCAGATACTAACAGAAAATAAAGAATTGCGCAAAGTAGTTTTGATAAAATACTAGATACTAGATTTGTATACCTGTTGAAGTCCAACCAAACTTTTTTTCTTATCTGTTTAACCAAAGCTTAATTTTTTGGTATTACTTAAATAACTAAAATGTAAAACTACTATTAGAATTAACTTCACTTTGTTTAAAATGCAAATCAGCGGGAATGTCCTTTTTTGAAGATCCGATCGCAGAGAAATGAAAAATTTTAATTAAAAGAATTGGATTGGATTTTATTTCAAATATATTATTTCATTTGGCTGCTAACTCCAAAGTTTATAGATTGAAATAAATAATTCGTAGTGATATAAAAAACTTTAAAATATTGGTTTTATTACCTTATTTTCTGTTGGGTAAAGGGTATCGTTTATTAAAAGCTTTTAAAAAGACAGGTAATTTATTTCAAAAATCTAATGCTAGAAAAATTACAGCTTTTGCTGTATATTCTCATAATAATAAAAGTAAACCTTCAACTTTTGAACGTATAGTTGCGAAAGAGCCATAAAATAGTTATTGATTTTTAAAATTTATACGAATACATATATACCATATCACAAGTAATTATAAAACTAATAAAAATAAGAATCGTACTCGATAGTAATGTTACTAAATAAATTGGATCCGGGCGAAAATAACGCAAACGAGATGACAGTTTTTAGGAAATAGATGACAGCATACATTTTGTGTTAGTGGGCACTTATATTTAAATTCCTTATAATTAATTTAAAATGTATACAAATCAAATGGTTAAAACACCCATTCCCAAAAATTGTTTAACAAGGAACTAAAAACACATTATGATGGGGAAATTATGAGAAAGAGAGAGAAGTATAGCAACCATGGGTTATTTTTTTTGCATAGTAACCATTAACAAAACTAAATAAAATTTACATGATCCCCTTCCTTTTAAATAACTCTTTGGGTTCCAGCATATTTTTTTTAAATATGTGCCCATGGATTTCCACTTCAACGCTTTCCCAGAATTTTATTTAGAAGAAAAATTAGGTAAAACTTAAAGTACTACTTATAATTATAAGGGTCAGATAGTTTTTATTTATTATTTTTTATGATTACCATGTAAAAATATTAAAATAACAAACGGTTGCTGTGTTTCCCTCTCTTTTTCACAATTCCCCAGTCTTAAGACGATAGTCGGCGAAATTTTGTGAGCGTAAAATGTGACTCTACGGAATACCATTTTTTAGACAAACCAGTAAATGAAATTCTGTTTTTCTTGTAGTAGTAGTTCATTAATACTTGGCATAACATGTCTATTATTTTGTTTTTGTATTTTTAATTGAATTTTTAGATTTATAGATAATCAAATCTGACCTAAAAATGAGCAAGTTTTGCTTGCTGTTTTAAACCTTATACTCGATATAATCGGAAAAACAGAATAACACTTTTGTGAAGTTGTGTATTTAGATAAGAGAAAATTTTACAAATCTCAATTTGAAGGTCCCTTGGTAAAGAAAAATGGTATTTTCTAGGACCAGGTTTTTTTAAAAGTGCCAATTTTACTGCTGCCGTATGAGTATTTGGTGTGACTTCCAAAAACAAAACCAGAAGAAATTGGTAGCCACAAGACTCTTCTGTGTACCAAAAAAAGAAATTTTAAAAAAGCTTCAATAGAAAAAAAATTATGAGCAAAACCCCAAATATCAAGCGATTTTCAAAATCAAGCGCTCGCATTTGCCGACTATCGCCTTAAGATAAAAAATGATCATAAAAGGATTTGGATTTGAAGACGTTAAATGTTTTTGTGGTCGTGTATATATTTCTCGGATATCCCATAAGTGTAATAAAAAAATGTTCTATTTCGTAGTTAAAAAGAGTAATATCTTCTATCCATTACTTTTTCGCTTCTTGTATTAACAAAATAAAGGAAGTAAAAAATAACCTTATCGTTTTTATATGGGAATTTTGGCAGAAACCAACTTTTTGGTCAAAAGGATATTTACATTTCAATCCGATTTTGGTAGTTTATTAATTGGGATTGTACATAAAATAAACTTGTGTGAAACTAGCAATAGATTCCAGCATTAAGTTTTTTTTTCGTAAATATAAGGTGGTTATGATTTTTTTTTCTTGAATTTATAACACTCTAAGCTTAATATGAAAGAAAAATGCAAAAACAAACGTTTTCCTCCCTAACTGGTGGTGGAAACGACCCCTAAAACAACAATGCTATCAAAATAAGGGTAAGGCCCCTGTGTTTTATAATTCTTTTTCTTGTAGACTATAGCTGGCAAAATTTTTCAACAAATAGCAAAAATTTGGAGGGCACATATGCTTATTTATTTTTAAAATTCGAATTGAAGACGGCGTTTTCAGCGCGCTCGACGACAGTAACATACTCTAATAAAAAACAAAAAAGCCTTGTTTGCAAATTTTATTGTTTATATCATTAGTTTAAGTTATTTTAAATAAAATATTGAAAAATTATTGGGCGCATATTTTTTTGTAAATTATTAAATTACAATGCGCTTGGCGCGCCTTACTATTCTAAAGTTATCCACATAATAAGTCCAAAAGTCCCTCTTTTTTGAAAAAATTTCTTGTTTACATCATTTATCTGAACAATTTTACTTATTAAAAAATGGAGGACACATACGGTCTATAATTTTTATATTTGTAATTAAAGATAGTGCGTTTGGCGCGCACTTGTATTCTTAAGTTACCCTCGTAAAAGCGCCAATGGCAACTTATTAAATAGAGTGCACATATGCTTTGTAATTTTATTTGAAACATTTTTCTGTAAAATGCTTAATTTCCAAAATAAAGCAGCGTTGCCGAACTTTATGTATTGAAATTTTAAACCATTGTAACTTTCAAACTATTTAATTTAGAAAAATAAAAAAATATGTTCCGTAAACCTGTGAAAGCAAGATATAATAATATGCAATAAAAATGGGTAGCCCCTATTTAAAAAAATTAAGTGATTATCGCCAGACCTTCATCTTGCTGTCCAAGGTAATGGTTTTATTTGAAACGTTTTTTTTTTCAAAAATGCTTCATTCCAAAAAAAAAACGGGCGTTGCCGAACTTTTTGTACACCCTGTATGTGATGAACATAACGATGCCGGTTGGTCTAGAAATTAGAGCAACAGGTACTCGCAGGTAATCAAGAGTCTGGACCCTACCGGCACCGGTTCTGATCTAGATCACCTCCCGGTAACCTGGTGAACACCTCCATTAAAACATCTATATGATCTAGGCCACCAAAATTGCTTTATTTAACAGATTACTCGGATATTGTTGCGAGATTGTAATAAATGGTGTTAAAATTACTCAACTTCGAGAACTTTTATAAGAAAAGAGCTTCCTGCCTTAACCTAATATTTTGCAGAATTAAATATTTTCCATTTGTATACATGTGTAATAAATACGAAGTTTTAGAATACTTACAGAACGATAAGGTCTTTTACAATAGGGTACATGACTGTGGTAGAAAAACATGGATATTTATATACAGGATGTTTCATTGAAAACTTCAAATGTCGTTTATTTCATAACCAAAATTTTTTTCAAAAAATTAACCGAACAGGCCGATTTTTGTTTTGAGGGGGACGCATTATAAGACCGATTTAGGCACTCTCACGTCACTCCCTTAAGCGGGGGGCGTTAACCCCCTAATTTCTAAAATGGCAACAGGGGTTGAATAATATATCATTTGAAAGCTGCTTTTAATTAGAATTCAACGGTATAAATTAAATTAAAATTGATCGATTCGTTTAAAAAAAATAAATAAAAACCTATTGTAATACTCAAATTTAAAGTTCGCAATAAAATTTTTTTTAGTTATAAAATAATTTTATTTTTAAATAGACAATTAGCGTAAATGTATGAAATAGACACGGTCTTCAAACTCTGCGCGAACATTTTGTAGCATTACTGGTGTAATATTTCCACATTCGTTTATGATCCTTTGACGAAGGTCTGCTAAAGTATCAGGTTGGTTCTGGAAAACCTTATTTTTTAAATAGCCCCAAACGAAAAATCCAGAGGTGTGAGGTCAGGTGAGCGTGCTGGCCATTCAATAGTACCTCTACGGCCAATCCAACTAGGAAAGGTTCTGTTTAAATATTGACGAACTGGTAACGTATAATGTGGCGGAGCACCATCCTGTTGAAAAATTATCAAATTTTCGTCCAGCATATCATCATTTTCTAAGACATGTGTTATTGTAGGTTCGCAAGCCAAACATTTAATTTTTCTGGATACTGACAGTGCTCTTCTCGCATCCAATGTGGATTTTCTGTACTCCAATAACGACAGTTATGTTTATTAACTTTACCCCTCAAATTAAATGTTGCATCATCACTAAAGCAGATGTTTTGTAATTGGTTTGGAGTATTTGATAGTGTATTAGACATAACTTCACAAAACTCTGTTCGGCGATCGGCGATCAAAATCATCTTCACTTAATTCTTGATGACAAGAAAATTTATACGGGCGATATTTTAAATTTTTTAAAATTCTCAAAACCTTGGTACTTTGAAGTCCTGTTAATGTAGATAAGTTTCTTATGGAAGTTTGCGGATTTAGAGACGTTTCGCCTACTATAGTCAACGTTTCTAATTCATTTGGGGGGGGGGGGGGGCAGTTCTTTTTTATTTCCAACTGAACCCGTTTCACGAAATTTATTGAACAAATCTAAAACATATCTTGCAGATACATTTTTATCTGGATGAAGATTATTAAAACGAGTAGCTGCTCGAAGGGCACATCTTCTTTCTTCACCGATCATACTTAGAATAAACCATTTTGAATGGTTAGGAGGTAATAAAGTTAGTGTAATCTATTTAATTCGAAAACTTGTAATACACTAAATTAAATTATTTCAATTTTTAAATCACATTTTATTTAGATTTAAACACCTGTCAAATCATGTGGATAACATAACAAAAAATTTATTTATTGTTCTTTTGCGTTTAAATTTTAAATTAAATTATTCATGAGAACCAAACAGGACCTTCAATTTTTTATTCAGTATTTAATAATTTGCTAAATGAAAAAAGATTTTTTGGGTTAATTTCACATTTTTTAAATTAATTAAGGGAGTGACGTGAGAGTGTTCGGTTAATCTTTTGAAAAATATTTTGGTTATGAAATAAATTACATTTTAAGTTATCAATGAAACACCCTGTATAGTAATAGTTGAGCGATCCATTTATAAGGTTCTTATAATATTTATAGTTAAAATAATACCATAGTTTGCAATAATACTGAAAATAGGTTTATTTTATAAAATTTGTCAAACTCCTACTAAATTTCTTAAAATTAAATAGCTAAATTTGAATATTTTGTCACGTGACCGAAAGCACACGAAACTGCATCAAACAGCGAGTGACGTCACAACTCAGTAAACATAAAATACTGCCCCTCTTTAACGGTATTTTTTGGCGACTTTTCTGAGACTTTTGTGTAGTTTCTTAGCGTAAAAATTCCTTTTTTGGAATAAAAACTGATAAATATAGGTATAAACCGCAAAAATAGCTTGACGTTTTTTGACACTAGTAAAGTGTGACGTCATTAAGCGGGTGTGCCGATCGTGAGCGTTTTGGCGGGAATATTTTAATTTAAATTTTAATCATCAGATTTTATTAAGCGGATTTTTTTTATATTTTTCTAGTAATTATTAGGTGCATCTATAGTATTTAAATTATTTTTAAAAAAATTATCATCTACCCTATTAACAATGCATACCTATGTATAATAAAATAAATAAAATATGGTTCTGTTCATAGCAGCATATCATTCATTTTTTTTATAAATTTAAATTTTTATCATTATTTATTTATGATTTAAATTCAAATGTGATTCGATTAGGCAGAATTTAAATAGTTATGCTTTAATACACCTGCTAAATTAGATTTGATTTAATTAATTAATTTACAAATTAATCACCAATGGTTTATTTTGTTTAAAACTATAATTTAAATAAAACGAGAATAAATCGTAGGAAATAAACATTATTTTAAATTCGATATTAACCTCAAATAAATGTACATATTTAATTAATAAGGCATATTATTTAACGCAGTTGTAATGATAAAGCGGTAATGTTTTGCTTCTCTGGCAAATTTAATCGCTCACATATAACATAAATAGATTTTTGTCTGTGTGCATTCGCAAAAGGTTATTAAACTTTTAATGAAATTATTAATGGTATTAATAACACAATGCTCCATGTGAAATAATAAACAAACATTTTTTATTTTACAGAATTTTGCAACTCATATTTATTGCGCTTTATGCGTAGACATATCTATGCATTTTTAAGTAAAGCAGTAATAAAATCATTGAATTTTATAATTAGTTTTTGCAATATCCACTATTTCATAACTATGCGGTATTCCACAGAATATACAATACTCTAAGGCGCACACTCACAAAATATTTTAATAGTATATGGCGGATAAAAGTAACATTTTTAAATGGAACACCCAGTATATTATAACATTTTTGGATTCCTTAAATTTTGACCAAAAAATTTAATGTAGTCTAGTTTATAGCTATCATGTCAAATTTAAATTTGTGATAAGTTTTTATCAGGGTACCGTATGGACCGCAAATTGACCAATTAAACGAAATTCAACACCCTGTATACAAGGTGTTTTCCTTTTAAAAGTTTCGTTTAATTGGTCAATTTGCGTTTCATGCGTCATCCTGATAAAAGCTTATCACAAATTTAAACTTGACATCATTCCTGTAAACTAGACTGTACTGATTTTTTTTTTGTCTAAACAACCCAAAATTGTCATTTGTTTTAGAGAAATGACTTTTGAAAAATTGATCCCTTTTTCGCTTAAAGTACACCAAAACGAGTGAAGATGACCCATAAAATTTCTATTTAGAAAACTTTGGTCAGCCATCTTAGAATGGACACCCGGTATATTAATAAAATATTTTTAGAGTGTGCGTCGAAAGGTATTGTATATTCTCTCGAAAACCGTATGTCGATATTATCTTTGATTTTAGAGTAATGTTAATTCCTCGCAGCGCTAGGACACCATGGATATTTCTTCATAAGAACAATAAGCATTTTAAAAGTTCAAAAAATATCGAAAAAATAGTACTAATGAAAGTGGATGCCTAATAATAATTACTCTTGAAATAGCAATTAATCAGATAAATGGATTAAAAAATCAATATCAACTAAAACAAAACAATCTGTGGAATCTGCATTCATTGTTAATAAATATAATTGATAGAGAATTTAACATGGTTTTCAACTGTTTTTCAAAGAAATATTTACCAGCGGTCGGTTTATACATAGTCATTTAGTTAGTTAGATATTTATTTAAGTATCTCGAGTTAAATGAATCACCCTTGATATTTCTTTGATCTTTGATTCTTTCTAATGGTATAATTCGCTATAATATTACAATAACACAAATTCTGCGATAAAAGGGGTTGACATATTCTTCTTATTGAGAAATATATGTATAAAATTATCCTCGAAATTATGGCTGGTTAAATAATATATTACCAAACTAAATTTTCTAATTATTGTGAATCCTTCTGGAATGTGCTTTGAAAACATAAATACCCACTAAAATTAAATTAAATAAATGTTAAATAATTCAATATACAGGGTGTCCAGAAAATGGCGCCTAAGCTCTCCAGTACGTTGTTGGGGATCCTTCAGAGATCCCCAGAAAAATTGTTAAAAAAATCCTCGTGATCAATTGACCGAGATATGGAGGGTCAAAGTTTGGAATTTAACTTCTTTATTTTTGTGAATTTTGAAAAACCGTCAGTTGTCCTGTAAAGTTTGGCTTCTCTTTAGTCGCTTAGTAATAAATTTAATTTAAATTGCGTATTAATAACTTCACCATTTATTTTTATAAATTGAAAATTACCTGACATAACCACTTGTCATAATTTTCAATTTATAAAAATAAATTGAGAAGTTATTAAAACTCAATTTAAATTAAATTTATTACTAAAAGATTAAAGAGAAGGCAAACTTTACAGGACAATTGGCGGTTTTTGAAAATTCATAAAAATAAAGAATTTGAATTCCAAACTTTGACCCTCCATATCTCGGTCAATTGGTCACGGGGATTTTTTTAACTATTTTTCTGGACATCCCAGAATGGTCCCCAACTACGCACTGGAGAGCTTGGGCGCCATTTTCTGGACACCCTGTATTTGAATAAATTAGTAGATAGTTTATAAAATGTAAATATAATTTCTATTTCAGATAAAGGTATTTTATCCCAGTGTGCTATGAACCCAACCCCTAAAATTGGTTCTTTTAGTTTTCGTTGGACCAAACCCGTATACAGGGTGTCCCATTTGCGTTGGACTCTATGGGTATCTTTGTTATTAGTGGAGATAGAAAGTCGGTTAAATGGTCAAAGTAGTAGAGATTTTTTCGTATATTAATAATTCATTTACAAAAAATTTGAATATCGTATCGTTCCAACGCTAACTTGAAATAACAAGAAAATGCGATTTTTAAAATATGGCTATAACTTCTTTATTTTCTGTGGTACCAAGAAAGTTTTTTGACATAATACAGACAATTTTTTGTGTACAATGCAGTGAAACAAATGAATATTTTTTTTCGCTAACGGATTGACCGGAAATGAACCAAACTAATTTTTTTCTTATGGCAGCCATATTGGATTTACACTTATTCGGAATCAGTATTTTTTTCTGAGTAATTTGGTATACCATATGTCATATTTAAAAAAAAAATAAAATTATTTGATTTTACAAACTAACATTGGACTTTAAGAGATGTAAATTGTCAATGACATAAATGTAACTATTTAAAATATTAAATATAAAATAAATCTTAGCACATATGTTTTGACAGTTTACATCTATTCAAGGCCATTTTTGGTTAGTAAAATAAAATTATTTCAATTTTTCTAAAAATATTACATATGATATATCAAATTACTCAGAAAAATACACTAATTCCGAATATGTGTAAATCCAATATGGCAGCCATAAGAAAAAGATAAGTTTGGTTCATTTCCGGTCAATCCGTTGGCGAAAAAAATATTCATTTGTTTTACTGCATTGTACATAAAAAAGTTGTCTGTATTAAGTCAAAAGATTTTTTTGGACCACCGAAAATAACGAAAGTATAGCCATATTTTGAAAATCGCATTTTCTTGTTTTTTTAAGATAGCCTTGGAACGATGCGATATACAAATTTTTTGCAAATGAATTATTAATATTCGAAAAAATATCTACTACTTTGTCTATTTAACCGACTTTCTATCTCCAATAATAACAAAGATACCCATACAGTCCAACTTCAAATGGGACACCCTGTATATTGGAAGTTTGAAGAAACAAAACATGTTTTATTCAGAGCAAAAATATTTTTTCCGACGATAATATGAGAAAATCGTATACAGGGTGTAAACGTTTAAACGCATCGATCGGTATTTGAAGCGCACGGGTTTTAGTGCGAGAAGCTTTTCGTTGCGTAGCCTCTCATTCTAAACGCTCGCAACTCTCCTACGAAAAATTACATTGCGTAAAGTAAAATTGCCGCGCGCTATCTCACCATATTATTCAAATCATATCATTTTCATTCTTAATTACGTATCTAAATAAACACGACATTTATTTAATTAATTAAAACAATAAATTATAGGAGTCATTTCTAAAATAACAAGTTAGTTTTACTTTAATAAAATTCCGGTTCAGTTTTGTTTTTAATTTGTCATTTATTGTTTTTAAGCGTTATTTTCGTCTTTTTGAACATGAACCTGTATTTTTCATATTGTTACTAATTATCCCGCTTTGTAATATTTTACTTCTTTTGCTAGAGGCAAGTCTACACCTCTAAAAATTATTATTTTAAAATAATTATTTCGGATTTCAAAATTCGATAGTTAGTCTACAAAACAATACAAAACTTTTTTTTTAAATACACATTTTTCATAATTTTTATTTAAAAATTGCGTTTTTAAGTAATTTATGTTGGAAAATTATAGGGGAAGTTATTGGGGTATTAAAAATCGGGTTGCGGCGTTTTGTAAAACATACATTTATTTAAGTGTAAGTATTTTTTATGATAATTAATTAAGTAATAAATGTGCTGCAAATCGTCCAGCATTTATAGTTTTGCTGCGGAGAGAAGTTACAAGATATGCATTGTTTTTAAAATTGTTTGTATTATTAAAGGGTACTAGTTCTGAAAAGATATTACTTATTTTGGGGAAGACGGTTTTCAACGCATATTCATCGCTTCATCTCGCCGAGCCGTGAGTAGGCAGCCAACAACTCTCCTTCCAAATTTACATTGTGGAAAGTACCAATGCATCGCCTCGCGCTATTTCACCATATTAATCGTATCGCGCGGATTTTCTTATAACCACTAAATCATATCATTATCATTCTTAATTACGTATCTACTTTACGCCATAAACACGAAATGTATTTAATTAATTAAAAAAATAAGTTATGGGAGTCATTTCTAAAATAACACGTTAGTTTTACTTTACTAAAATTCCGGTTCAGTTTTGTTTCTAATTTGTCATTTATTGTTTTTACGGGTTATTTCTATCTTTCTGAACATGAACCTGTATTTTTCTCATTGTTACTAACTACCTTGTAATATTTTACTTTTTTGCTTGTGGCAAGTCCACACCCCTAAAAATTATCATCTTGAAATAATATAATAATCTTTTTGTGGTGTAAAATTTTTTTGGGGGGGTGCAGGGGGCAACCAACCCCCCAACTTTATCCGATTTTTATTATCTTTCATTTGCGGGGTCGATCTTAAAAATATTCGAAAAAATTTTTTTTTAATATTTTTAAGGCTTCAGGCTTGAAATTTTTTATGGAAATCGGTTTTTATTTTTTTACTACAAAACTATGAACGTTAGCGATTTGAAATTTTTACCAAAGGTAAACACCGTAAATCGGCGCAATTTAAAAGATATACGGTTAAAATTGGTTGATTAGTTTTTTTGCAAAAAAATCGCAAAGTTTTTGTAAAATTTTACTACAAATACGGCCCTGGACGACGGAATTTTCAACAGACAATAATAATTTCAACACAATTTGGTGGGGCAGGGGACGGGGCAAATTTTAAGCTATTAACCGTCCTGCTGGATTGAATAGTTTCGAAAATATTAATTTTTTTGTGAAATGTAAAAAATTTCAGAGCAAATTTTTTATAAATTTTCCTAAAATTCATAAAATAAATAATTTTAATAAAATTCATAAAATCATTAAAATTCATAATTTTCATAATTTTCAACATTTTCACTATTTTCAACATTTTCACTATTTTCATCACTTTCACCATAATGAAAATAAAAGTAACCTAGACGTGTAACGCCCCTTTTTTTCTTGAGACATACTATTCCATTTACATAGAGAGTTTCTGAGACATACTTTTCCACTTACATAGAGGATTCCTGAGACATACTATTCCTGGGATATAGAGGGTGCCTGGGGCATACTATTCCTGGAACATAGAGGGTGCCTGGGACATAGAGGGTTCCAGGGACATATAGGGTTCCTGGGGCATACTATTCCTGGGACATAGAGTGTTCCTGGGACGTAGATGGTACCTGGGGCATACTATTCCTGGGACATAGAGGGTTCTAGGGGCATACTATTCCTGGGACATAGAGGGTTCCAGGGGCATACTATTCCTGGGACATAGAGGGTTCCAGGGGCATACTATTCCTGAGGCATACTATTCCACATATGGTCAGTTGCTAGTAGACTAACTATCGAATTTTAAAATCCGAAATAATTATTTTAAAATAATAATTTTTAGAGGTGTAGACTTGCCTCTAGCAAAAGAAGTAAAATATTACAAAGCGGGATAATTAATAACAATATGAAAAATACAGGTTTATGTTCAAAAAGACGGAAATAACGTTTAAAAACAATAAATGACAAATTAAAAACAAAACTGAACCGGAATTTTATTAAAGTAAAACTAACTTGTTATTTTAGAAACTCCTATAATTTATTGTTTTAATTAATTAAATAAATTTCGTGTTTATTTAGATACGTAATTAAGAATGAAAATGATATGATTTGAATAATATGGTGAGATAGCGCGCGGCAATTTTACTTTACGCAATGTAATTTTTCGTAGGAGAGTTGCGAGCGTTTAGAATGAGAGGCTACGCAACGAAAAGCTTCTCGCACTAAAACCGGTGCGCTTCAAATACCGATCGATGCGTTTAAACGTTTACACCCTGTATGTCATTCATATTAATGATTTAGAAAATATATCATTGCTACACTAGTGACATTGGGTTTCTGTTTTGTAACTCTGAGAAACTTCTTGTAATTTTGGATAGAGGCGCTGCGAAGGAACAGCCCTCTCTTGGATTTTTTTGAAGTTGCAGAAAAAGGATATGTCAAATAAAAACTTATATTTTATATTTAACTTCGCTAATTTTACTTATTTTATTATCAAAATCATTATACAGGGTGTTTCTAAATATATGCGAAGAAATTCTACAGGCGATTTCTTGACCAATTCTAAGACAAAAGTAAAGAATAAAAATTTTCTCAAAAGTGCTCTATTTTTTAGTTATGGGGTGTCAAACTTTCTATATTTTTTTCATTTTTTGAGTATAACTTCTTTATTTTTTAAGATAATTTGATCAAATTTGAAACACACTCTAGTTATTATAGTCGTAACAAGATAAAAATATCAAATATCGAAATAAAATACAGGGGGATGTATTTTGGGGGTATAGACCCCATTTTTTATACCATAACTTTTTTGCGCTACCCCACTTAACATTTTAAATGAGATATTCTAATTCCTTGCTTTTTTCTGAATTTTTTTTATCTATTTAATTTTTCACAGCTGGTACGGTTTAGAAGTTATTTAAAAACATGTACAAAGTTGTATGCCAATTTTGCATTAAACAGGGGTGGGTTTTTAAAAAAAATAAATACCAGAGACTTCCTAAAGACTATTTGACCAATTTTAAGACGAAAACAGAGAATAAATATTTTCTCTAAAATGCTTCGTTTTTAATTTAAATTATTTTGTTAATTTTATTTTAAATAAAATTAAAAACGAAGTTTTTTTCATTTTATTCTTAAAATATTTTCCAAAATTATTTTTTTATTAGAATACGTTTCAGAAGCAATATAATTTTTTGACAAAAAATTATTTATTTACTAGTAGACTCGGCTAAAATAGTCAATTTCTGCCTTCCGGCAGTTTTATTTATTTTTAATTTAGTAGTTAGGTTTTGGTGATGGTTTCGTGACGGTCAGAACTCGTTCTTCGAACAATGCTAAAGAATTTTTTGATGGCTCTATCTACTTGCTAATTGTGTGCCAGAGATGATGATATCTGTAAAATCTGATTAGTATTAAATTATATTCAGTTTGTTATATTTTCTGAAAAAAATTAATAGAAATGCCATCTTCATATTTAAAGCGTAAATCTGCTTTATCAAAAAATTCGAAAATGCAAATCAAAATTTATTAAAATATTACTTCATAATTTACGATATAAATCAATATTTTTTATAACTAAAAATTATGTATTTTAAATTGATGCAATTTTATAGGTTTTATTTTAATGACAAGCATATTATTTTAATAATTTAATTATTATTGACAATTTAAAAGTAATTCTGAACAAAACATGTTAGCTGTAACAGCGATGTTAAATTTGACAGTCACCCTGATGTCAAAAAACGCTATTCTGTAAAATTTACTGTAACTTAACGGCTATGTAAAATTACATTTTCGGTATTAAAATAGATTGTACATCAATATAAGTTATTATTTTAATCGATTATTTATACAATAATGTAATGTTATTATTTTGATCGATGTTATTTTAACACCGAAAATGTTATTTTACATAACCGTTAAGTTACAGTAAAGTTTAGAGAATAGCGTTTTTTTTGCTTCAGGGTGACTGTCAAATTTTACAATGCTAACATTTTTGTTCAGAATTACCCAATTAAAGTACTTTATATTATGAATTATTTAAAGGATGTGGAGATTTGTACATACAGTAAGTACGAATAAAGAACTATTATGATATATATTTTATTAGCGGTATAATATACAGTGCGGTCATAAAGTAAATCCTCCCCCTGCTAACTTTTGAACGGTTATGTTTTTAATTCTGAAAATTTGTCTACTGAGGAATCTAATTGCGAACTTGGTATAAAGGTATTTTTGATTTTGTGGAACTTCCGGTTATACCGAAAGTGGATGGCACCTTTCTTATTTTAAATGGAACACCCAGTATATTTTTGCATTTTCGTGTTCTCCATAAAAATACTATTAAATAGACCTAGCATAGTGTGGTCCATTTGAAAATCGCATTTTTATGCAACTTCATTTACACCAGAAGTTGGACCCAAGTGCCCCAATTTCCTTATTTTAAATGATTTTTTTTTGCAATTATGTTAATAATATTAAATGTAA
Source organism: Stenus bimaculatus (assembly GCA_963971135.1). Classification (NCBI taxonomy): domain Eukaryota; kingdom Metazoa; phylum Arthropoda; class Insecta; order Coleoptera; family Staphylinidae; genus Stenus; species Stenus bimaculatus. The sequence continues at coordinate 58,826,409 of OZ020180.1, forward strand.
ACAAAATTTTTATCCGAGAGATTTCCTGTAGATTTTATTACTGTCAAGAGGTTGAAGGTGGTTATGTTAATCAGCAAAATTAACGAACTTACTATTAAACATAATTTTGTTTAAATTTAATATTATTAACTTAATTGCAAAATATTTCATTTAAAATAGCGAAGTTGGGGCAGTTGGGTCCTACTTCCGGTGTAAATGAAGTTGCATAAAAATGCGATTTTCAAATGGACGTAATTCCGAAAGTGTTAATCGTAGACCACACTATGCTAGATCAATTTAATGGTATTTTTCTGGAGAACACGAAAATGTAAAAATATACTGGGTGTTCCATTTAAAAAAGAAAGTTGCCATCCACTTCCGGTATAACCACAAGTTCCACGAAATCAAAAATACCTTTATTAGAAAGTTCGCAATTAGATTCCTAGGTAGACAAGTTTTCAGAATCAAAAACATAACCGTTCAAAAGTTAGCAGGGGGGAATTTACTTTATGATGGCACTGTATATAATAATTTAGGTATATTTTAATGTTCTAAATTTTAATCTGAATATAAAGTTTTTATTAATATGACTTACTTTCAACTTTCAATACATAGGTATGATAACTAAATGCCCAATACTCATCAAACTATCATATACTTTAATATTGCGTGATGTATCATCAATTTTACAATTTGGATTCAGAATATTAATATAGTGCGTACTTAAAAAACAAAATAAAAAATACAGATCATAATTATTATAAAAAAGTTTAAACAAATTCGAAAAATTGAAAAATGAGCACTGATGTGTCGAATTATCCTTAGACAATAAAAAACGTTGATATATCTCGTATCCAACTTTATTAAACTTGAAAATTTAAAATTTGAACAACTTTTTACAATGCGATCGGTTTCGAAACATTTTGTTCCATCATCTGACTTAGATCTACAATATTAGTTTTTGTAAGATAAATAATTGGAAAATATAGTTACAAATAACTTACATTAGACATCCGAGTAGAGATCATATAATGACCGTTTACATAACAAATTTGTGATTAGTTTCTATTAAATGTTGTGCGAAAGTGACAAGTTTGGTTTCTTTAGCCTAACTGCATTTTCATGCTCCTTTATCCTAACTCTAACTCTATATGACCAACCGCCTGTGTTGTTCGTTACAAACTAAAATTTCCTTAAATATTTTAGCTCTTTATAATGACCTTAATGAAGTATTATCTTTAAATATTAAAAACCTTAAGAATGCCCACCTTTCAGAAACTCGATTGGGTGAACCATCATCATAACTGAAGGATTTTGAACCAGTGTTTTGTAAACAGTCATTATATGATGTCTAATGTAATTTATTTGTAACAATGTTTTCCAATTATTTGTTTTACATTTACTAATATTGTAGATCCAAGCCTGATGATGAAACAAAATGTTTCGAAATCGATCGCTTTGTAAAAAGTTTTTGAGTTTAATAAAGCTGGATGCAAGATATATCAAGGTTTTTATTGTCTATTATAAAAAAATTCTCTTTTTCTTCTAAAAAAATTATTCAATATTTTTACAATAATATAAATTGAAAATACATACATATATTATACCAAGTAGGGACATACATAATACATAATATACAGACATTTTATTTTTTTATTAAATGTATGTTTCGATTATCTTTCAGCTGTACCCTTTTATTATTTTTCATTCTCACTGATACGTTCTAATGATAAATATGCACGATCTGCATTAGACTGGCTTTCCCTGTTATTTTCGGACTCCTTAAAAGGACTTGTTATTACTTGACTCGTTTTATTTTCCGGAGTAGTTCTCTGTAAAAGAGATGTATCTTTTCTTGCATTATATTCAATTATTTTCAATTCCTCTATATATTTTAAAAAAGTTGGTGTACCATGATTGAATAAAATATCTGCTAAAATCTTTACAGCAGTAAAAGTCATATTAAATTTTTCCCTATCGGTCATAGGTTTCTTCATTTGGAATTACTTCCCCTGTGACCACCTTTTCGTCAGTATTGATTTCTTGAAAATATCGTTTATGGAACATGATTCAGAAAAAATATTCATGTTCTTTCTTTGAGCATGAGTTGTTGTATAAATAGTAGATGTACCACCTTTAAATTTTAATCATTAGTTTAATGTCGAGAAATATATATTCCACTACACTAGTATGTGCCTTTAAAATCATATTTGCTTTACAACATTTAAATGATTCTTAAGATTTGTGATACAATTTGTTGTTAATTTGGTCGAAGCTGAATCAAGATAATTTCTAATTTCTGGACCAGGATTTACTCACATGTTTGGCCGATTGCCGGCGCGCACTGTATGAAAATAGTAATTCTATCGTACATACTATATGTGCAAATAGTCATTTATTCGTAAATACTGTATGTGCAAATAGTCGTTTATTCGTACATACTGTGTGTGCAAATAGCCACATCCTTTTTTAAATTAAGTTTAACCTAGTTGTCTTAGCCCTTTAGTCAGAATGTATGATATAAAGTTTATTAGACACTTGTCTTTAGGAAACAAGAAGTAATTAATGAAGAATCCATGGTGTATATGTATAATTAGTAAAAAAAAATGTTTTTTGATAAGTGTCACGCCTAATAATGTAATTTTATAATTACGAAAATGCACTAACAATTTTTTAATATATTTATATAATTGTGAAGATATACCTTTTTTAAGAAGTAAACGCATGTCTCTGTATTATATTTTTAGTATCTTATGGCAGATCTCACCGACACGACTTAAGCCCCTAAGTAGTACTAAAAATTGACAGATTTTGTTTTGTGATCCTGTCAATTTAGCCATTAAAGTATTTCTTAAATATTAAGTCGTGTCGGTGAGATCGGCCATTAGTTATTTTAAAGTATCATGGTTTTCTAAGAAACGACTAAAACTTTATTATAGAGTTTGAAGTATGGACTATAAAACAGTTTTGGTATATTAACCGCCCCATAACTGTAACTATACGTCTTGTCATGATTTAAGATTTTATAAAATTGCAATAAACCTAAATAATTTTCATTTAATTTATGTATTAATAATCGGATAAAATATGTGAGCTTTCGAATTCGGCGAATTTAGTTCATCTGGATGCATGTGGAGAGATCGTAAAATAATTGTGTTCTTATAAATTTTGTGTGCGAACTACTAATAACACCCATAAAATTTTAGGTCATTTCGGGAGTTACATAAAAGAAAATAATCTTGATTATGATTAACTATTAAATATTTAATGATGATGTGAACACAGTTATGCTATTTTATCGATTAAGGTCCGGGAATGCGGAAAAAAATCAGGTTATGAAGTGTTTTTATAGGAAAATTTTGACATATGAAAATTCTAGTACTGACCCTGTTTATAGATATCAGGTGGGCATCAAATCATATAATTTTCAAAAAAAATAATAAAAGTGAATTTATTATACAGGGTGTCCCCAAAACGTCTGTACAAAACGATACCACATACTCCTGAGACCAAAATAAAACGATTTAACCAAACTTATCTCTATCCAAAAGTGCATCGTTAAGGTGCTACAGACCATTAAAGTTCTTAAAACTAATTTCTATTTCTTAAATTACTAAAAATTGGGTCATACGATCATAACATAATTTGCTATGTGGCTAAATAAAGGAAAAAGGTATTTCTAGACAATTTGTTTTTACTTTTTCACGTTATATAAGTAAGTGGTTAAAAATAGGTCATAGGCATGCAAAATTTCTTATAACTTTTTAATGGCCGAATAAAAATTCATAAAACTTTACTTGTAGCTTTTTTAATGGCCGAATAAAAATTCATAAAACTTTACTTGTAGCTAAACAGTAATTATAAACTTTTTTTGTCTCTTACAAAAATTTTTTATCTCCTTTATTTTAGGCAGAAAAAATCGTATATCGTTTGAAATAACTTAAAATATGTCGTCATTTGTATATTTTAAGTTGAATAAAGTTATTGTAAGTTTAGCACTTTTACTATTTTTCTTTTAATGTTTTAGTTACCCCTATGTCGATTTACATATGAGCATTTTTTAGTTACTGTGCCAACCTATTTTAAAATTTAAATACCTGAAGTTTGGCATCAGGTCTCGAATATTTTCAGAAGTCCTATGATTTATTTATGTAATAATATAATTTAATATACAGGGTGAGTCGGGAGGAGTGCGTCCAACTCGGAGAGTGTAATCTACACATTAATACAATGTAAAAAAAAACGAAAATGTTATTATCCAATTATTATTAGTTTTGGAGTTATAGTGTTTTAAAAATTACAGTTGGCAATACTTGGATAACTCTTTTCTTGGACCATGGATTGGTCGGGATGGTTTCACCTTGCCCTCAAGGTCCTCAGATCTCCAATCATTACATTTCTGCTTGAAGAACTGGTTAAAAATTATGATTTACAAAGAAACGCTTGAAATTTGGGATGTTATAATCCGATGTATTTTGAATGCTGCAGCTCTAATAAAAAAAAACTATAAGAACTTGTGTTCATAGAAGAACGTAAATATGTTTATATTAGGCACATGGGGATATCTTTCAAAATGTTCAATGAATTAAAAATAAGCTAAATGTGCAGCTATAACTAAGCCTACTTAAATTTTTAAAACGCTATAACTGAAAACTTATAAAAATTAGATAACAAGATTTTGTCTTCTTTACCTTGTATTGACGTAAAGAATACACTTCCGAACTTTGACGCATTCCTCCGACTCACCCTGTATAAAAATATAATTACTTAAAATTTTCAAATTAACTTATTGAAGCATGCTTTGATTGCGTCGCGTACAAGAAATTTTCGTTATACCCTTAATATAAATTCTAAACCTAAACGTTGCTTATTCGGCCCTAAATTAAAGACTTAATTGAAATGGGTAAAATCAACTCGACACTTAATACCAAAATCACTAAATATGTAAATAATTACGAGATTATTCATGAGTTTAAAACAAACATTTTATATGTTCTTACAAACATAACCAAATTTTCTTAAATAAATTATTAAACTTGGTCTAAAATCAAACATTTGTTAGATTATAATTTGAATAAACTATTTATTCTACAGGGTGTTTCTAAAGAAGTGTCGAATAATCTAGGAATGGGTTTTTGGACCAATTTTAAGAAAAAAAAGTAAGAATATTTTGCCCTAAAATGCTCCATTTCGGAAATGCAGGGCATTGAAGTTTACTCATTTTTTTAAATTTTTTATTTTTTTTTTAAATTTCTTTTTCAGACTCTTAATTAAACTTGTATTCTTCAAAACATTCCTAATTTTATCTAATTTTGCACAGAAATAAAAAATTTTATTTAATTTTGTAGACATTTAGAAAGGACTTTATCGTTCTCTGGGTGGATCCTGTTCCACAGTTGATATTCATACCACATGTATAGAAAAGAAAAATATTTAATTTTGTAAAATATTGGGCCATGAAAATATGCGTGGGCTTCAGAAAAGGCTTTTGAAGTTGAGAATTTTTTACACCATTTTGCACAATTCGACAACGATGTCGGGATTAAGTACAACTAACATTGCATTAATGCAATAATAGTTGCCGAGATCATCTAAATATTTTAATTTTCTGATGTTAATAGTGTATTAATTATGTACTTAATTACATATTTATAAATATTATATTTTATTTTAATTATTTAGCGTATAGTTTTATCAAATTAATAAGTAAATTCACAATTAATTTGTTTAAATTATTTAATTATTGCAGAGTTGCCGTTTGTTCTTCTATTTTTACAAAAAACTTGAATAAAACATTTGGAGCATTGCATAAGATTGTGATATTTCTATTACGTGATAAAATGGTATTAGTATTATAGTTTACGAAAGTTTTATAGATATCCAATCACTAAAACATCTTTAAATTGAAATGTTACGATTTTTACAGTACATTTCGGATTTTCTAAAACATTGGCAACATCGGATAATTTTTCACCTACGAGTCACAAATAAATCCATTAATTTCCAAAGGTATTATTTAATTGTTAACGTAAATATAATATATCCAAGCGCAGTTAATTATTTTTAATAAAAATATTTTTTGGAAATGAAAATAAAATTCTAAAAATCAATTTTTAGAAGCAAATCAGGGCTCTGCGTTGCGCTAAGTTCTAAGAAAATAGCACTTATTCTTCTGACGAGATTGTATGATTTTTCATTTTATAGATTAATTTCTAGGAAAAGCCATTGTACGTCCTTTTCTTCAAAAATATTTATAAAAATTTGAAATGTTCTTCCTTATTTTGGACGCACGATTTAAATCGATCTCTAGTAATTCACAACAAAAACAACTAATTAGAGGAAAATTTAAAATTGCAAACCCTAATTATAGATAACTATAAAAAAATAGTATATGTATTTTTTGACAATAATTGTCACACTTGTCAAAATTTAAAATTTGAATAGCTGCAGTTGCCAGCTTAATAAAAGATTTCTGCCATATAGTTTAATTATTTAACAGCATCTTCCAAACAAAATTGAAGGTGATATTTTATATTTAAAATATTATAGTTCGTTTTGGTAAGTTAGATTTTAATTTCATTTCTACCCAAATTCCCATATGAAGTGGTTTATTTTATCCCATAACTTCTAAACGCAACAAGTTATCAAAAATGTTAAAGAGAGCAAAAAGTTAAAAAACGTGTAAAAAAGTTAATACTTCATTTTTTCATTGTACAAAAAGTTAAAGAGGGTTCAAAGGGTTAATTCACCCGAAAAACTTCACCCTAACTTTGTATTTGAAAATTTGCCAATTCATCTCAAGGAGGCTGCCAATAGTAAGGTACATGCAAAATTTGAGCCAATTATTGTTAAAAATGTAGATTTTATGTTAAAAAATTGAAAAAATGAGTAAACTTCAATGCCCTGCATTTCCGAAATGGAACATTTTAGCGAAAAAAAATATTTTTACTTTTGTCTTAAAATTGGTCCAAAAAGCCATTCCTAGATTATTCGACACTTGTTCAAAAACACCCTGTATAACTTAACAGGTTTAAAGTAATATTCTAATTTAATTGTGAAAACTGGGTATTAATTTTTAGCAGGTGTGAAATGGATTTTATTTATATCAAAAAGTAGAATTATTCCATTTTAAAATGAAAGCAGGTGTCAGGATTTTAAAGCATTACTTAAAAGTATTATTAAAACGTTGTTGTTGAGTTTAAATTTTTATATATCATGAAAATAAAATATTTCCGATTGCACAAAAAAACGTGCCTGTACTCTTTAAAGATAATAAAATTATCGAGAATTAACGATATTTTAGAGAAATTCTTCAAAATAACTTATAAGTTTATTGATTAAACCAAAATAGGTGTTGCTTTATTTACAATAATGTTTCTCATTTATTATTGTTTCAGATTTCGTACTTTGTTAGCATTATTAAAGTTAAAAAAATAAATCAGACTCGAGACTTATCTTAATCTGGCTTTTGGACAAAAACAACTTTTTAATAAAAAACCTGGCAGCATTTAAAAGAAAAGTTTATGAATCAACGAGTTTTTATTAAAAGTTTATAAAAAATAGAATGATAATTTCCCAAATAAAAACCATAAAAATTAAACAAATATTGTAAAAAACTCTTATTAAAAATATACATTAATTTATATTTGTAACTTCCCAAATAAAAGCAATAAACAAATATTATATAAATTTCCATAGATCGCGTGTTATAGGATACTAAAAGCTAAATTAGCTTATTTATTTAAAAATTATTTTTAGATTTCGAGTTATGTCTAATCTGTTTTATGACTGATACTTTTTTGTTAGGCATAAGCAGTACACCAATATAGTTGTTTAACGTAAGGACTCCTTATAAGTATTGAAAGGTTGCTTTTTTAATGTATTTATAATGATTTTAGTCAAAGGATTATCATAAAAGGTAATAGATATTTATGCAATGTGTGAATAAGCTATGATTTAAGCTCTATTTATGCACCCACATTTAACATTAATTTTTAACATTTAATGATTTAAACCTAAAAAAATTAATAAATTTTGCATAATTAATCTCATTTAAAAACATTGATTTAACCCATAATGTTTGATTATTAAATTTTAAAAATTTTAGGTTAAATCGTTAAATGTTAAAATTAAAGGTTAAATGTGTGTGCATAAATAAAGCTTCAGTGTTCTAGTTTAGTATTTTATTAAAAAAACGTATAAACTTGCAAGGTTAGGTTGTCACAAGTATTTTTTTGTCCTTTTTGGTTCTCTTTTACATTAACATACAGGGTGGCCCAACTAAAAGTTCCCACCCAAGTTATTTTAAAAACAAGTAATTTTTGAAAAAAAACCTGAAACCGGTCAATTTTTATTTGGTGGGGGACTAATCTCTATGATACTAAAAGCTACAACCACTCACCCCATTAAACATACATATATACATCATTTTAAAGCTCCTACAAAATATTTTAACAGTTATAGCATTTTAACCTTAGATCACTGAAACGTGTTTTTAATGGATAACATGGGTTAAATAAAAATAAATACAACCATACATTGGTCGCCCAACAAATAATAATTGGTCGATTTCACCCTATTTTTTAAATTACTTGTTTTCAAAATAACCCGCGTGGGATACTAAAAGTATTTTGAAAACAAGTTATTATTTAAAAAAGTCGGAATCCGATGTTGGTTTGGAACCAATGTATGTTTGGAATTATTTTTAACAAAATCAAGCTTAAAAAGTATTTTTAAACCATTTCACCTTTCAAAATAGTATATTGTAACACAAGAGTGGATATGATCCGAATATCGACCGAAGGTGCAGTTTGGAGCGCGAGCCGTAGGCGAGTGCTCCAAGCGTCTGAGGGCGATATAAGGGATCATATCCACACGCGTTTTACAGTATACTTTTTCTTCCATCAAAAATTAGAAGCAAAAATACTATCAAAATTAAAAATACCCCGATTTTAGGTTAAATATGATCATTCTGGCAACATTGCATTAATGAAGCTTTGACTGACGTTTCACAAATTGAAAAGAAACTATATAGATTGTTATTTTCAATATTTCCGTTTATAATAGATAATTTTATATTTCTTACTTATTAAGAATTACAAATTTTTCAAGTTATTTTAGGTTTTTATTCGTAATTACATTATGAATTTAGAGAAATTTATGACAGTTGGCTACACTGATTTTCATACCCACCTTAGTGACGGTATGATCACAGTGTAGGCAACTACCAGTAGCGACACTTCATATAAAAAACGGGATGCGTTTTTGGCGACCTTGAATATCTGAGAGTATCTGGTACCATTGAGTTTAGAACTACAATGGAGACTCTATGGTAAAATAAATGCCATATTTTAATTTAAATTCTGCTTAAATACCTTTGTTTCAACTAGTAATTATTTTTATTTAAAACTGCAAACATTATCTATGAACTTAGACATAAATAAATTACCGTATCTCCAAAAAATTAAAGTGAACAATTTATTATTTGTCAACTACAGAATTAAAAAATCCATTTGCCGTTCTAAACTCAATGGTACCAGATACGCTGACGTTTTCAAGGTCACCAAAAAGTATCCCGTTTTTTGTATGAAGTGTCGCTACTAGTAGTTGCCTATACTGTGGTATGATACCCTTATCCATTCGACAGTTCATTAGAATGTCAATGCGTAAAGTCACAAAAAATTGTAGGGAGTAGAAAAACACTTCTTACATATCTAACCGGGAAAATTAAAAAAAAATTGACCGCTGTATTGAGAATCTTAGGAGCTTCAAAATGATTTATCACTCGACCTCTATTGCCATTTAAGATTTTTGAAGGGGTAATTCCCCCGCATAACGGGGTAAGGGGTTGTCCCTTGCGTTACCATAAAAATTGGTACACCACCAAATAAAATTTGACCGGTTTCAGGATTTTTTCAAAAATTATTTGTTTTCAAAATAACCTGGGTGTGAACTTTTAATTGGGTCGCCCTGTATATTTACCTACATAAACTAGTATCACTTTAATGTCCGTATTATTGTAATATAGATAAGAATATATTTTTACAATACCATGTAAAAACATCTGGTTATTACAGTATGTCTCGTTAAAGAATTATATTAAAAACATACCAAAGAATAAATTATAGTTAGGTATATTCTTATACCTAAATCTTATATGTCTTAAAACATAATTAACATAGCCGAACGAGGCGCTAGCCGACTGAGGACATTACACGAGCACGAAATTCACTTTCTTGCGAGTTGCGTACGCTATTTTTCCGACGACCACGGAGATTTTGCAACCATTATAAATATTTTGTAGTAACAACTAAAAATTCATAACATAACCTATGTTGACATCAGCTGACATTGAAGTTATCGATTATTTTTAGTTAAATGTACCTAATTGTAGATGGCGCTGTTTTGACGGAAACAATTAATCGAAACGAATAAAAAATGGTCCTATTTTATTTAAAATTTACACAAAAGTTAATTATATAATGATTTTAATAAGAAAATAAGTAATATTAGAGGGGTTGGATATAAATTTTTATTTGAACTATATATAAATTTTTATTTTAACTGTACTTTGTTCGCAAGTTCAAAAAAATCCAAGAGAAGGCTTTCGGAATTCCTTCGCAGCGCCTATATCGAAAATTACAAAAAGTATCTCAGAGTTACAAAACAGAAACCCAAAGTCACTAGTAGCAATGATAGATTTCTAAACCACTAATATGAATGACAAACGATTTTTTTATATGGTCGTCGGAAAATTTTCATTCAATTTAATGATAAAAGTTGTAGGTTGATTAATAAGATTAGTTTATAGTAAGATTTAACTTTAATTCTATTCCTTATTTATTATTTTTTAAATATTAGTTTATAAAATATTATTTTCATATAAAATTATTTTGCTGACGTTTATCTCGATATGGGAATATTCGAGATTCGAGTACAACAACATGGTGACATATTTAAAAGGAAACATGTTAGAGCAAGTGTAAAAACAGCATTGTAGAAACCTTACATTTTTCATAGATGTATCTTTTGTCTTGATCTTTTAACCAGGGACTTCTATTGTTTTTTGCTTTTTAATAAGAAAATCATATTTTACATTAACATACACCTGGGTTTAAAATTTAATATATGATAAATATTTTTTTTCTAAAAAAGAGTTGTTTTTATTTTATTCTTTTCTTCTAAAATTGTTTTCAATACACAATCTTTATACAAAAATGTACTTCTCATTAATCGAATAGAATGACAGATATTCGAAAAAAAAATAGATTAATAAGCTAAATTAATTGTACAGAAACAATTTGAAGAGGCCAAAATTAAGATAATTTTAGGTACTTTTTAAGTCTTTATATATTTTTTCATAAATTTTTTTCTATTGTCAGATATATTTAATACTAATTTATGCAACAAGTGTAAAAAGTGGATAATATTTGCACAAGACGTGCAAGTATGATTTTTTCGCGAGTTGCACTAGTTTTTCTACGATCGATGATCATCAACCATTGAAAATAATAGAATTCCAAATAAACATGAAATTAATTAATATGTGATAGATCCATCTAAATCATGAAATTAATGACTGATATTGACCTTTCTAATATTGTCAGTGCATAAAGTCATGCTTCGAAGTACATTATTGGGGCCCTTTAGGGAACCTTAAGAAAACTATATCTTCCTCCCTTTTAAAGATATTAATAGAAAACTAAAAGGTAATTTTTACAACATTGCTGCCTGAAATAAAGTATCTGTAAGTAAAGGTAATATCAGGTACACCTTTTCTTTTGACATTATAGCCTAGTTTTCATTGGTAGAGTTAGCGGTCGAGTTAGTAGGGCGAGTTAGAACTATCCTTGTAACTCTACTAATGTAAACGCAATTGGTAGAGTAGAGTAGTAAATTTGACTAGATTTTGGTAGAGTAGAGTAGGATTGCACGCTAGCCCAACTCGCCTTCTCCCACTACCAATTTTTACGTTACTCTACTCTACTCAACCGCAACTCTCCCAATGAAAACGCATTTGAGATAGTCCAGTAAATAAAAATCCCGAATATTTGCTTTTTTGATATTTTTATTTGATTATTTTCATTAAAAAATCGAAAATTAAGTGTTCTGAGGCGGAAACAATAAAACTTTAATTTACTCGGTATATAAGAGGTACGGTTGCAACGGAACCCTTCTTTTTAACTAATTTCTAATCCTTATTTTCTTTTGTTTAGTTATTTGTTCCTCAATAGCTAAAGTTAATTCCTTTAGCAAAATTCCAAAAACTTTTCGCAAAGATTTTCTCAAAATTTAATGCTGCTCGATGTTCATCGTTGATCTTTGAATTTTGCACTGAACGACTCCACTCTACCACATATTTTAAAATGCGTGCGGACGGGTACTCGACCAAATTCGGTAGAGTTGACTTTCCTGACTAAAAAGTAAGCAAGTGTACTCGCCCACTTACTCTACCAATGAAAACTAGGCTTATGTGACAAATTAAATAAATTTTATTCAAACTAACCATTCAAAGGTATAAAGTGTTACTAGTTCATGCTAGTTACAAAAACCACCAATTTACTAAACACAAATTTTAGGAGAAACACAAAAATATATGGTCTGTTCACATATATTTGTATGTATAGTAATAATAATCAATTTAAAAGAAGAAGTAAGTACGAAATAAATATAAACTTCGGAACCATTGGGAATAAATCATAAAAACTTCGAAAATCGGATTGCACGATTTGAATTCTCAGATTGACAGAGACAATTTGATCAATTATCTAATTAAAAACAGGAAATGAATAAACATTGTTGCCAGATTCATTTTCTGAAATAAATGACAGTAATTGTCAACTAAAACAAAATATGTAATTATAAACTCAATAAAGTGTGAATTATGTAATACTCTTTTACTCAATGAAATCGTTTAAGTAAAGAAGCCATTACTCAACAGGAGTGGAAAAAATTTGTTACCAAATGATGAAAAACTTCAACCTATATAGGACAATTATCAGTTTTTCAAAATTCATAATACAGTAATTTCAAAAACTCTGAAATAAGCAATTTTTCAATTAAGATGCACTCAAGTGCAACTGAAGCAACAATTTTTGTTTTATATCCCTTGGAATGTGCAGCAAATAGCTTAAAATTGAAAAATTCTTCCTTTTCTCATAACAAATTGGAAGTTTAAAAAAAAGAAACCTCTGCGAAGAATATGTTGAATAATGATGATCTTCCCTAATTAAGCAACTTTTTAAAGGAAGATCCGTTTTTTGTTTCAGGTTAGTTGATTACTTTGAAAAATTTATGTTTTAAGGAAGTTGAATTCCCAACTTTAACCCTACCCTACATATCAGTCAATCGGTCAAGAGGATTTTTTTAACTAATTTTCTGAAGATCCCTGAAGGGTCCCCAACCAGGGGCGGATTTACCAATAGGCTAGATAGGCTGGGGCCTACGGCGGCAAATTTATGACGGCGGCAAATTTTCAATTTTTTAAAATGTGGCAATAAAATATGTTTTAAATCCGCCTCTGTCCCCAACAACGTACTGGACAGCTTACTCGCCATTTTCCAGATACCCTGTATATTTGTACAGTGAATTCAAATAAGATTGATATCCCAACTATCCAACCAAATATACTCTCTAGTGATTTTAGACTTGTTAAGTTGGTGTACCTGTTAATTTTCATTCAAATTTAAATCTGATCTGTCCATTTAACCAAAGGGTCCATCAGTTGTTTTTGTTCGGCTATTTTTTCAAATTATTTCTCAGTGTGTTGCAAATTTTATAAAAAACAGATTTTTCAAAATTAAAATTAGTGCAGTTAAAATATTCGCGGTGGTTTTTTCACCGGAGCACAACGTATTCATTTCAGTGTAGCTAACTGTCGGAAATTTAGATTTCCTACCACGCAATGTTAACAGTATCAATAATTTTTAATGACCGTGTATAACAAGCTTAGTAAATTAAAAAGCTCTTGTTGGTCGTTATAATTAGATTTATTGATGAATATGGAAAACTCTGCATAAAATATAACTGAAAAAATACATTTCCCGATAAATTAAATTATAACTAAACTAAAAGAAGTCGTTTGTACACCTGTATTTCAAAATTATTTGACAACCCAGTGAAGTTCTACTTAGACTTCCTATCCTTTAAAGGGGTGCTACAAGTACAGCGGGTCAACTAATAGTTATTTATGCACCAAGGGAGCAAAGTGAGTAATTTAATCCTGAGTGTGGAAACACGAAGGATTAAATGCACTTTGCTCCAGCGGTGCATATTAAATTTTTTGCACTTCCAATTAATTATTTGAACAAACGTTTTCAATTTTGGGACAATGGTTATTTTGAATGCAAATAACTACTGAGCCAGACATAACCGTCACCTTATTAAAAAAAAATAATTGAACAACTTGTACCTCCTTTATTTGGTCTAACAAATTGTATTGATTGTAATGTTAGAGTAAACGTACATATTTATATTTACTAATTTGTAAATGTACATATCTATTAAAAAAATTGTGTTGTTTTCTCCAAACTTGTATAATTTTGAAGCACATCGGAAACCTAGAATCAATTGATCGGTTAATTTATGATAAATATTATTAAAAATTTAATTCTGCATGAACTTCCGAGTGATGATGAAACATTCTATCGTTTATCTTCTAAAAACTTAAACAATTAACAAGAATCTTTTGAATTGTATAAATATAAGCATTTAGCATACTACATTAGATAAAACCATTAGATATTTTAATAAATATTACAAGACAATTTAGAGGTTAGAATTTCTTGTCAATAAAAGTTTTTGAATTTAAGACAAAAAACTATAATAGATTCCTTTCCCAAATAAAAAAATCCTAAAAATTATTGTAGTTATATTAGAAATATACTTACCTATTAAATTATCAAATATAATTCTGAATTCAGAAACAATTATGTCTGGCTCAGTAGTTATTTGCATTCGAAATAGCCATTGTCCCAAAATTGAAAACGTTTGTTCAAATAATTAATTGGAAGTGCAAAAAATTTAATATGCACCGCTGGTGCAAAGTGCATTTAATCCTTCGTGTGGTTGTTGCCCTCGACTATCTCTCGGGCAACAATTTCCACACTCAGGATTAAATTACTCACTTTGCTCCCTTGGTGCATAAATAACTATTTTTCTCCGAAATTTTAACAGCCGGGAAGAACCCTCCCGCGCTTGAATTTAAACCGTCATTATACGATTTGACGAAAAAAAAATAGAGAAAAACATGTTCCAAAAACTTTAAACGCGTTTTTCTCGAAACACCAGGCTGTAAACTGGTGGGCGTCCTCCAGATCATATTTTTTGACCAACTGGGTTGCCATTTGGTAACAAGATTCCTCAAATATGTTATTTTTGTGTGAACCTCAATCACAGATAAATTCATCATATGAAAGCTTATTTTTGCAGTTTATTTTCCAAATCTTAATAAAATTTTCAAAACTCAAACATTATGTGAATTTTGAAGGCAGTTGTCTTGGCCGCAGCTTAATGACGAGATTCTTCAAATGTCGGTTATTTGATAACTAAATTTATTTCAAAAAAATAACTGAACATGTCGATTTTTGTTTTGAGGGGGACGCACTATAAGACCAATTTAGTCACTCTCACGTCGCTCCCTTAAGCGGGGGAGGTTAACCCCCTAATTTTTTCAAAGGGCAAATGGGTTTGGGTAATAAATCACTTGAAAGCTGCTTATAATTGGAATTCAATGGTATAAATTAAAATTGATCGATTCGTTTTAAAGAAAAAAAAAAATAAAAACTCATAGCAATAAATAAATTAAAAAAATGTAAAATTAACCCTTTCTGCCAAAAAATATTTTTCTAATTAGCAAATTATTAAATACTGAACAAAAAATATTGAAGAAATATGTCCAATTTGGTTTTCATGAACAATTTAATTTAATCGCAAAATGGTAATAAACAAATTTCTTTGTGAAAATGTATTTCCACTTGGAAAATTCTGGAAAACATTTCGAACACTTACTTTAATTGTTTATTTAAAAATAAAATGAATTTATAATTAAAACCAAAATTTATTGCAGACTTTAAATTTTTTAAAATTTGGGAATAGCAATTTTAATTTAATTTATATCTTTGAATTCCAATTATAAGCAGCTTTCAAATGGTATATTACTCAAACCCTCTTGCCCTTTAAGAAATTTGGGGGTTAACGCCTCCCGCTTAAGGGAGCGACGTGAGAGTCTCCCTCAAAACAAAAATTGAAGTGTTCGGTTTTTTTTTGGAAAAAAAATTGGTTACAAAATAATCGACATTTGAAGTTTTCAATGAAACACCCTGTATGTACTTACATTTACATAGATACGAATGTGAGATACTTTATAAATGAAAATTTTAATTTAAAAAAGCATAAATATTTTCAAAAGTACGCATTTACTTTGCTTTACTAAATTTCGTACTAAATCACTAAAACTGATTTGATTTATATCGGATAAAAATTATTTATAGGGATATTAAGGTGAAATGTAAAAAATACTGGATACTGCATACTGCAGTTACATAGAATAATTTTATTTTTATTACTTAACTCTTCAAATTTACAAAAAATCTGGTTAATTTTTGTCGAATATTAATTATTGAATGGCACTGGGTGCTTTAAATAAAATACCATTTTAAATTCTTAAAAAGAAGTACTTAATATACATACTTCATTTATTTAACAAAAGAAAAAGCTTTAGTGACTAAAGTCAAATAATCTTGGGATACCATCTAAACTGTAAATTTGGATACTCGTTTGTATAAATAGATGAACTCAAGAACCAGGAGGTTATGCTCAAATCACCTGACATTATGTCGTATACGACTTATGCTCCCAGGTAACGTATAGTTGAAAGATAAAGCGTCTAATATTAGACGATATATGTAAACATAATCATTGTATTGGTGTAATTTTCCACTATTAAATCCCACGTATAAACTACATTATTATAAACAATACTAGGGATAAATCTAATTTATTGAAAATAAAAACTTCTTGTAAAAATTAATTAAAAGGTATACACCGTGTAACAAAAGTAAGTTTTTAATTTAAAGAGTTACAAAAGAAGATTAACACAAAAGTTTCTCTATTTTGTTGCTAAACACCCTTAATTTTCTTTCAAAATTTTTATGTTTTATATTTTTATCTATTAGAAAATAGCATTGCCAAATACAAAATGAGATTTTGTAAAAAGTGCAATACTAATGCTATTTAAAAAACAAAAGATGGTTGTTCTAGCAACAAAATAGAAAAAGATAATATGCAACAACTAAAGCCTAAATCTGCATTCACAACCTCTTAAGAATTTTGCATATTTTATTTCATGAAGTTGTTCACAACGTCCAAATTAATTCTTTACGTCAGAATTAGTATGTAACGCAAAACCTTGAAAACTCCAAAGTCTTACGTTAATTTCTTATGTTCGTACATTTTCGGAATGATTCGTATCGAAAATTTAATATTTGTCATAAAAATAGAAATAAGTAGGTACTTCATAACCAACACGATTAATTTTTTTGCACTTCTTTCATTAAGGTGGGGAAATTGTAAGAAAGAGAGAGAAGTATAGCAACCATTTGTTATTTTATTTTTTCTTGCATAGAAACCATTAAGAAAACTAAACAAAATTTACCTGATCCTCTTCCTTATAAATAACTCTTTGGGTTTCAGCATATTTTTTTCAATTATGTGGCTCTGGAAGAGAGTAGAAGTTGAAGTAGCACGTTTTTTTTTCATATTTCATCGTTTTTCCACTTCTACGATCTCCCAGAATTTTATTTAGAAGAAGAATTAAATAAAACTTAAAGAACTACTTATAATTATAAGGGTCAGATAATTTTTATTTATTATTTTTTATGATTACTATGTAAAAATGTTAAAATAACAATCGGTTGCTGTGTTTCCACAATTCCCCCGTCTTAATCATTTTAGTTTTATAATAATAATCAAAGCACTTCTAAGTATATTACTTTTGATATTCTTTTTGTTTAGAATATGGTACCTTCTAAAAACTTTCGCTGAATGGGGCTAACAAATTTGTACATTAATTTCTGATCGCGTTAATCCAAAGTACTATTTTGTAGATTGTAAATGAAGCTTAAAACTGTCAAAATAAGCGCAGAAAAACTTTTGTATGATACTTTTTAATTTAAAAAGTTACAGCTATTATGCGTTGCTTTTCTTGTTACACCCTGTATAAATCGATTCATGTATGCCACTTTTTAAAAATTTTAAAATAGAATCAATCAATTAGCGTCGTACGAGTTGGGCTTTTTATTATTAAACTCATCCAATTTCATCCAAAATTCTTGAAAGTAGTTTGTAGATATGTACTCCTTTTACGAATTTTAAATCTATGGCATTTTTAATATTTCATGTAGGTAAATTCATTTTATAACTATTTTATTCCTTTCGTTGGTACATACATATATCAGAATTATAAATATTGCCTAACTTTTTACGTATTTTAATATAATAATCAAACATTTTTATTATAACGGTATGATAAAAAATAAAAATCATAGTTTGTTCCAAATTTGTAATAGTACCTAACTACAAAATAGAATTAGAAATTAAGCTCAGCTTTTCATTATTAAGTAAATGCTGGCTTCCTTTAGCATAATATATTACCTCTGATTAATCAACGTTTAAATTGGAATTTAAATTATTTATAACTTTCAAACTTACTTAAGAGTGATTTCCTAAAGTAAAATGTAGGTTTTGCAATTTAAAAAAGTTGGGTAGTTCTCCCCACGTGACCCCTAGAAAAGATGGGGAAGTTCTAAACCATCTCAGCACCACAAAAATCAGTAAATTTTTAAAATTGAAGTAAGTCTTTAACGAGTCGAAAAAACATAAATTTTTTCTTCAGAATGACATTTACAATCTAAAAAAAATTTTGATGGAAAAAAAGTGAGACACCCTGTATAATGACTAAAAATTATCATAATCTTCTAATAGTTTCTGCATAATTAATTTAGCTTATAAATCATTTTTTTTCGAAAATTTATCATAGCAAACTAGAAATCTCGTGGTGCCCGGGACCAGAATGTTCGATGATCACAATTTTTTCTTCACAAACTCATACGACTCCTACCGGTCCGCATTAATTATCTGCAATTCGCAGATAATTTTCAAGGAAGCTCCACAAAAGTTGGATGATTTTTTTATGATTTCGGACGAAAAATTATCGCGGGCGTCTAATAATATGCTTTTAATGATTTATTATAGAAATTAATAAGATTACTCTTAAAAATTATTTACATGAATGTGAAATTCTTAACTATCTAAGTATAATTTGGGTTTGGTTATTTTTCCCATTTCCTGGAAAGCAATGGAACAAAACCAATTAAAATGTAATTAAAATTACTTTTAGTGACAAATCATATAAATAATGAAAGAACATTTTTACTAAAAATATTCAGTGATCACTGGACTGTGGTAACTGATACTAAAACTTAGAACCATTATACAATTATATAATTTAATTAATTATGGCTTAATGAATATTTTATGTAACTTGGAGGCAGGCCAGGAATTTGTTTGGAATTCAATGTTAAATTAATTTAGACACTTCTTAAACTTGTTAGTTTATCAAATACTCGCAAGAAAATGAGCTAATCTAATTTATAAAATTCCAACTAAAAATATTTGGTTATTTATTATAGTTTCTATGAATGATCAGCCAGACATGTCAATTATAAGTTTAAAATATTATTTTATAAGTTTTAAGACAAAAAATGAACTACACATATGGCACTCATCATACAGGGTGAGCTAAAATGATTGTGATCAATTCAAATTTCCCGCCTAAAAATCTGGGAAATTTGTTCGGTTCAAGTTCATAGTAACACAAAATCATGTCAAAATTATAATATAGTAACTATACTTTATTTTTTAACTAGGATTAGTGACAGGAAAGGACAACTTACACTATAAAAGTTACTAGAAAAATAACCACACCGATATTGACTTTAGGTTATTTTGGCTTTTTAATGATAAAATATGTAAAGAAACATAATTACATTTCTCATTTCTTTGCACTGAATACAAATTTATACATGTAAATACATTAGTAATTCAAAGGACCTTATCGGGTTTTGGGAGCATTTTGTACAAGAATGAAACTTATGCCACATATAAATAAGAAATAAATATACAATATAATACAATTGAAATTAATTAATTTTTGCACAATTAGACAACGATGCTGGTGTTTTCCTCGGTGTTTCTAACAAACAAAGTAGTTTGGTTGCCTATGCCATTTATTTACTATGATTTATTGACTTTAATAGTATAAAAATTATATAATTAAATACATATTTGTTATGACTTGATTAGAAATTAATTTTTAAGTATTTATTTTATTCAAATTAACCTATAATTTAAGAATATATTTTTTACAATTAAACAATTTTTACACAGTTGTCGTTTTTTTGCAATTTTTTAAATATTTGATAAAAAATGACTTTTCCAGTTCCCTGGAGCTCTGAAACTTTTACTGTAAATTCAATGGCTATAGTTTTAATAGTTTTAATAGTTGAAATAAGATTTGTAATATTACGGCGTCAATTAAAAATAAAATATCTTTTACAGGTTATCGTAAGACTTTAATGCACAATCAGGCAACATTGAAATTATTACCTCTCAAACGAAACGTCCAAATTAAATGCACAATAATTATTAGTAAAAAGTAGAACCGATAAGGGACCTCGGTGGCGGCAAAGGGCTGGTAAATTCCTTCTATTTTTGTAGGACACACCCTCTGGCACTTCTAAGCACCTCCTATCAAGTAGGCAAGATACTATTTACGATATTCGGCAAGTTATTTCTCTTTTGCTACAATGTTTCATTCCAGTATGTTACATGAGCGCGTACCGGATTTCTTTTCATGTGTACGCGCCGATTATAGCTGTTTTTATAAGTAAACGTGCGAACGCAAGCAATGTGTGCGCATGACAATAACACCCAATGTGGGAAACATTTCAATCCAGCGTGAGGTGTGAGTCACAGTGAGTCAGTCGCCAGATACCTTTGTAAAGTGCGTACGAATTTGTTAGCCCGGGCATTACTTCTTGTTTGTAATAGTATCCATTGTCCTAAAGTGCCTTATAATAAAGGTCATTTATATCTACCATCAGGTTAATCCTTTTGGCCATTGTATTCGATTATTAACATAGGTTCCACAAGGAAAACACCCTATTAGTTTTAAGTGTCATTTGCTTTCAATTTAAACGTAAATGAAAGGTAATTAAAATTTATCTGACAGTACTTGTCAAAATTTGAATTATAAAATCCGCTGTTGTCGTGTTAATGAATATTTTTTTAAATAATGTAAAATCTTATAAATGTATTTATAATTCATATTTATTGAAGAAATTGGAAATATAATTAATATTGGGGGTATTTTAGTTAATTTTTGTAGGTTTAACTTATTTTTCATGTTTGCTCAAAAACCCCTAGGAAAACGATAAGGTCCTTTTATGATTAATATCTTGAGGTTATATGACAAAAAATCATCCAAAATAATTATCCGGTGTAAATCTTGCTTATTTTTAACCAATCAGGGACGTTAATTTTTGGCAATTTAAATCACTCCTGGTTAAAAAATAAAGTATAGACCTCACAACAGCAGAGGCGTAGGTCGAATTTTTACCGTTGTGTCAATACTTCAGATTGTTGTTTTTAGTTATTGTGCCTTCTGTTTCATAAATATCAGTTTTTATCAAGACTATACTGAGTAAATCATGTTTTGTGTTAGCATCAGGCCCGAAAGTGAAGGTCATCATTTTCAATATTTGACATTGTATAATTAAAGAGCTAATTCTACGTTTTTTATTTTCAAAAACACAAAACCTTAATAAATAACTTAAATTTGTATATTTGTTTAGAATTCATGATTTGTTATGATTATTACTTATATTCATTTTGAAAAATATTTGGTACGGCATTGGATTACTAGGGAGTTTTCTTTTTAAATTTTTAGTTGCAGCAACCTGCATATTTGGTAGCCTACATACCAAATCACAATCATTTTAGCTCATCCCGTATTTAATTGATCCTAAATCCGAATTCTATGTTTTAAAATGTATAAAACCTTAAAAAATAATTTTTTATAGAAGAATAGATATCACTTATGTAAATTCCAATTGATAAAAATTTTTTTAATTATTCCATAAAATTTCAAAATTAAGTCACAATAAATGATAATTTTTAAACCTTAAAACATTCACAATTTTTGAAATGTTCCAGCAATTATGCAGAACTTTTTCGGCATTCTGTGTGTATAAAGGGCAAAAGTGACAATTTTTAAGTAATAAAGTATGTTATATTTAAAATCACTTCCAAAATGATTGAAAAAAAAATTCTCATTTAATTTCTTTCAAACAGAGAGTTAACCAGATTTGCGCCTGGCAATGTGACAGGTTTGCCATAATAATAACAGCTACATTCCGTGTTTACATGAAAAATAATGTTTTACTAACCTAATAATAAAAAATCAGTAGGTACTTAAAAATCAAATCAAACTTTTCATCGCAGTTATGCAGAACTTTTTCCGCATTCTGTATAATAAAGGGCAAAAGGGACAATTTTTAAGTAATAAAGTATGTTATATTTAAAATCACTTCCAATATGATTATAAAAATAAAATGAATGATGACAAAATTCTCATTTAACAAAAGCTACATTCCTTGTTTACATGAAAAATAATGTTTTACTAAGCTATTATTAAAAAATCAGTAGATACTTAAAAATCAAATAAAACTTTTCATCGCTATCTTTTAAATTTAGATCTGGTATTTCGTTATAGTAAAATAATTTGCGTATTTATATACGAAGAGTCTGCCATTCAAATCATTAAATGAGGTCAGGGTCAAATGGCGCAAGTCCCCAGAATTTCGTCTTCCGCTTCCTTGGTATTTTCAACAACATTCGACGCTTTCATTCATGGCCAACGCCAGGTGCGTGAGCTGAAAAATAAACATCGTAATGTCTAAATTTACAATGTCTTAAATTAGCCAGGACAACTCTTAATAAGTTACGAACTAAATGACCATCACACCAAAGAGTAAAGTCCGCTCGTTGAAAGGCCACATATTCTTCGTCTCATTTTATATTACAATTCCAAGTTTTATAAAATAGAAGTTCTTGTTTCTATAATTAAATTTAAGGTTAAAAAATGATCTAGTTAATCATGTAAAAAAGCCTTCAGTGATGACTTTGTGATACTGCACTACGACCTCAGAAAGTGAAATATTACTCTTATTGATTTGGAAGAATCTTCTGCGTTGGGAATGTAATATGAATTGAAATGATTTTTATTCAAGCCTAAGCCATTTTTTGAGTTTTAGGGGTCACGAAATATTAGAATTACACCACCGCTTTTGTTTTAAAGGATAATATTATAACAGGTTTCAGTTTTAAATATTTAAAACTAGGTTCTAAATCTCCCAATATGGTAATCGGGGGATTATATTTTATTAAGAGCAGTTTTATTCATCTTCCAGTAAAATTTTCAGTACTGTTACTAGAGAGTTATTTACATGTAAAAGAATTTTTTAGATATTAAACTATTTGGTGATTTGAAAAAATTGTAAAATAAAACTAATTAATTCCACTTTAGTTTGCAGTTATAAAATTATTTTCAAAAAATTATTTTGGTAGAAAAAAATATTCTTTTTCCAAAAAAATAAAGAGAATTCACTTTTTTAAAAGACCGAAAATCGCCTCAAGTTCTTTTAGGATTTTCTAGACAATGATACATGTCATAGGTTCAACCCATTTATTATGGAGATGTTTATTATAATAACAAATAAAAATAAAAATTATAAATATGTATAAATTAAGAAGGCTTTATTAATACAAGGGGTATACCAATGTGGTTACTCAGAGCATATAAACTGTATCGGCATTGTGTATTTGGTTCGGCAGCGTAATTGGTCATATCCAAACCCTCCAGAGGAAAATCAACTGTAACATTCGATTTTCCCCTAAACCTTTCTGTTGTTGAAAACCTTTTCAAATGAAGTACTAATATTTTAGGGAACTTGTGGATATTAAAAGATTTTGTACATTTTGTGAAAGTATAGGCTCTATTTTTTGAGGTATGGGAAGCGAAAAATCCCCGAAAGGATCAAATGTAACTGAGCAATGACCACAGTGTGTGCATTTAAGTGTCGATTTTAACTCCCCAACAGAAATATCCATTACCTTAGAATTTTCATTGCTTTCTCCAAATCACTTAAGGGGCAGCCGGAAGCTATTTTTGATTGAGATTTTTGATGATATTACTAAGTAGATTTGATTTTTTTTTGTTTCCATGATTGCTTATCCACAATATCTTTCCATTAAAATATTTATTAAACTTGTCAAGGCTATGTATGGTATTCATTAAAACCTCAATCAATGAAAAATCTAAGATTTTCAGGTATATTTTTGCATTTTTTCATTTTATTCTTAGTAGTATTTTCAAAATTTAATTTACTTTTAGTAGATTACGTTAAGGATGCGATATACTTTTGTTCGCCTACAAAAAAAATATTTATTTGTTAGTAGTCTCGGTTAAAAATGATAAAAAGTAAATTTCTGCCTTCTGGTTGCCCCTTAATTTTTCATAGATTTCAGTGTGAATAGACGTTGCGTTGGTGTGGTGGTAACCCTATTGACGCCTTCATGTAAACCTTCGAATAAATACCTGAGGAATTCTTCAGCATCCTGCCGTGGGTAACATAAAAAGCGTGGTACAAAACGTTGTATTTGCGGTTTTAAGGATGTTGTATTTATAGCACGATCCAATGAATCCACAAACCACAATTCTTTTAGCTCCTTTCATTCCCGAGGTGGAGGTGTTGATAGGACTTACATAAGCATCTCTTCTAAAGATAGTAGGGGCTTCGTGTTGAAGAGGCACTGAGTTCCTGAAGTTTCAGATATTTTTTAATACATTTAGTCCCAACTGTTTAAATGGAGTAGCGCGGTTATTCAGTACTTTCTCCTCGTCCAAATACCTCCCGCTTGGCGGAATAATAAAAGCTTCTTTCTCAGTTGAATTTAGGTGGAAACTTTCAGTGTTTGTCACATTTTAGGATATTAGTGAATGATTTAGTCTTGGATATGATATTAGGTCCTTAATTTTTTTATATTTATGATTATTAATTACTATCTTGTCCACCAAATTCAAATTATTAGACGAAGGAAAAGTGACGTTGAACTGTTTTTATTTAATATATAAAAAACTTCATCAATTTGGTAAGGTATAAATTATACTGACAGCATTCCCTCTTGGAATCTCTATACCAATTCTCTGACGAAGGTATTCATTGGCTTGATCTCTATCTGTTGTTTTTGAAATTAATTTAGCAACTTTCAAAATAAGATTTCTTGAAGAACAATCCCAGCTACCAAAACTTTCAAAACCCAAAGGATAAAATAGAAATTTGTCTTCAAGATCTTTATACTTTTAAACTTTTCGTTTTTCTGCATCATTGGCAGCGACACAAACTGATTTAATGTAAGAAAAAATATTTAAATCAGCAAGAGTATTAACACAAGTAACATTCCATACCACAGCTTTTCCATTTTTCTAAGGTAATAATGTCATACTATCTGGCCTTTTACCATCATCACGAGTTAAACCTGGAGGTTCTAAAATTGCTGGAATATTACATCATTTAATGCTGAATAACGACTTTACCAGAAATTTTCTTCCAACTGAGAGTATTTCAACTGAGAGCATGGTGGCCAAAACTATCAACTGTTATTCCACATTTATATTTGTGTGGATAGCATAACTCCAAGCCAAGACGAAGAGAAATAGAAATTCTTAAAGTATCATTATCTAAAAAATTTCCCAAAGTGGCAATTGGTTACGCATTTAACCAAGAACTCACTTCACAACAAGATAGTTCTTGTAACCTAGGTTTGTCTCTTAAAGATAATAATAACTGTACATGTCATTGTTTTTAACCGAATTATTCTCAGCACATTTTCCCCTGGTGTGGAAAGTAGCCACAATTAGTCTAATCCCAAAACCAAGGAAAAGGTCGAGGAATTAAAATCCTACCGTCCAATCAGCCTACTTCCTATGTCGAAAGTTCTAGAAAACCTTATACTATCCAGACTAGAACCGCTCCTAACAGTAAGTAAGAAGTAAGATAATTCCAAATTCCAACCTACCAATTTGGCATTAGACCACAACATGCAACCACAGAGAAAGTTCATAGGATATGCAAAGAAACAAACCAAGCAATGGAGAAAAAAAAATACAGGCAAATTGGTCTCCTATACAAATGGAGAAAAGCTCTACACTTAAATTACGTTCTAATCCTAAGATTTATGGACCACTTTTTTTGTAAACATCAAAGCGAGTATACGTCACTATTTCCAATAAACTCATGTGTACCTCAAGGGAGCATCCTTGGAACTGTATTATACATGATTTATACCGTAGACATATCTACGAATAATCAAATCACCACATCTACATTTGTAGACGATACAGCAATACTATCGATACACCAAGACTCAAAGATGGCATCTCAGAAATTGCAAACTTATCTAGATATAATACAAAGTTGGTTTAAAAATGGCACATTCAAGCTAATAACAAAAAGCAAATCTAATCATTAAATAACAAAAAGTCAACCCATGTGACCTGCTCACCTTAACCAATGCCCACCACTAAATAACTAACAAATCCAACAAAAAAGATGTAGAATACTTAGGTATGCATCTAGATCTAGATCATAACCTAACCTGGAAAAACACATTTTCAAAAAAAGGAAGCAACTTGGTATCAAACTATAGAAACTATACTGGCTTATTGTACACAAATCACAGCTCGCAAGTCCAAATAAAACCCTAGTGTACAAAACCATATTGGAAGCAATCTGGAGTTATGGGATCCAACTATGGGCAACGGTTTTTTTTATAGAAAAAAATACAAAAAATGTAATTAATTTGTTTTTTTCTTTATCTTGATGCAAAATTGTCTTCGTTTATTTGTGTATTTCTATGCTTTTAGTTGTACATATTTTTAATATAAATTTGACAAAAACATAAGTATTTTTTGTTGTTTCGTAACGTAAAAATATGGATCGGAATAAAATGTGAACTTTTGTCTAAAAATTTTTTAATAACTCTTCAAATACAAAAAACTCTGGATGCATAAATATTCAATATTATAACCTGAATATTTACTAATATTTAATAACATTTATTCAATTTTACATTTATTACAATTTGTTGTTTTAAGCGATTAAATATTTTCCCCAGTAGTTATAATTTTGATTCTCTCAACCATTAATTAACTATTTACATAAAACAGACAAAAACTTGCTGAAGCTTTTAAAATGAAGAAAACCGAACCGATAAACTTTAACATCCTGCATTTCAAAAATGGAGCATTTTAGGAAATATATGAATGTATTCTTATTGTTTATTTTAAAATTATAGTTAAAAAATCGATTTCTAAAGTTACAGACACTAGGTTGCAAACGCCCTATATATTTCAAATTGGAATAATAGATAATAGCAGGTAAATACGTTTTCACGTTTAACGATTTACGGTTATAAAGATCAAAATTCGCGGTCCCTTAACGCTCGTAATAACCCAGTTCGACTGTATTTGAGAGTCTTTAAATAGAATCAGTTATCGTTTTTTATTAAATTTTTGTTGTAAATTACCACCATAAAAATTGTTTAGCCTGTCCTGAAAATTAGAGGCTTATTCGTTTGGCAGTGGTAAGTGGAGTAGGAAGTGAATTTCACATACTATTAATTTTCTCTTGTAGTGGTAAGTGATCAGGCCACTAACAACTAGCCATTAACCATGCCCCGTGTGTATTAAGAGGATAGTCGGCGAATTTTAGCGCTGGATTTTGAAGTTCGCTTGATATTTGCGGTTTTGGTCATAATTTTTTTTTCCAGTGAAGCATTTTTAAAATTTCTTTTTTTGGTACACAGAAGAGTCTTGTGGCTACCAATTTCTTCATTTTTTTATTTTTGTAAGTCAATCCAAATACTCATACGGAAGCAGTAAAACGGGCTCTTTACAAAAAACGTTCGCTAAGCGGCGTTTTAGATTTTTATAAAAAACTAATTGAAATAATATGTCATTTCCAACGCTAACAATAACTTAAGGTATAAGCGAAGTTTTCGAGAGTTATTTAGGGTAGCTCGTTAAAATGAACACTCTTTATATTCTTTATTATATTAAATTAATACAGGGTGAGCTAAAATAATTGTGGTCAATTCAAATTTCCCGCCTAAAAATCTGGAGAATTTGTTTGTTTCAAGTTCATGTTCAAAATCATGTCAAAATTATTACAAAGAAACTGGACTACACAAAAGTAGAGGCATTTGTCAAATTTTTAAAGTTGTGTCAAAACTTCGGATTTTTGTATTTAGTTATTGTACCTTCTGATTCATAAACAACAGTTTTGATCAAGACTAATTTACGTAAATGTTTACTTTGTGTTAACATCAGCCTCGAAAATGAAAGTCATAATTTTCAACATTTGACATTTGTTGTAAAATTCGAGAGCCAATTGTACATTTTTTATTTCCAAAAACACAAAACCTTAATAAATAATTTAAATTTGTATATTTATTGTTTAAAATTCTTGATTTGTTATGATTATTATATTCATTTTGAAAAAAATATTGACTACGCCATTGGATTATTAGGGGGTTTTCTTTTTAAATTTGTAGTTGTACTAACCTATAAATTTGGTATTATAATTGATTTTAAATCACCTTTAAACAACTTTAAATAACTAAACTTTCCATTTCAAATTTGAGCGCCAAAACATACTATACGTTTATATTTAATTTTGCGAGTGAAGTTTTTAATTAAACTAGAGTCTAGTTACTAGACGATGTAAAATTATCCATTAGCAAGCGAAAAAAATTAATAAGTAAAATTACGTATAATTCCTAAAAATTTTCCAAGCAAAAACAAGCAATAATTAAATTAAATATTGTGTAAAAACTGGGATTAATTTTGGTTCATGACGCAGATGGAAAACAAAGAACAGTTAATGATGCAGGCTTCAATGTTTGCTACATACATTTTCTTCATTAAACGCGTGAGCAATTAGTGAGTACTGTGTAAAATTATAGCAGATTTTATCCTTTAAAAATGGTACGTGCTTACTCCCATTTTATTGTATACTCAATTAAGCATTATGCATTATTTAATTTCTCACCTAGATACGGTTTTTCAAATTTTTTATTTTAATTTATATAATAAGGTATTAACCTTTATGTTTAAATATAAAATAAATTTCTATTATATGAATTGCAAATTTCGAAAAGGACTTACTTCGAATTCTTGAAATTTTACAGGAAACACTAAAAATTATTTTCTTAACTGATTGAATTTGTGTAATAGTTACTTATTTTACAATATTACTCACAAAAATGCATGAAAGTGTATCATTGAAAACGGATGGTACAGTTTTCCTAGATAAGTCCTGTTTGAAATTAATTCAAGGAGTTAGAAAGTTTTAGTAAAAAAGCGGCTTTGTAAATGATCGTTTATTGTAGAAAAAAAACATTTATATTATTTTAGTATAGGTTTCTTTTAGATTCTACAGTATTACATCGTAAAAAAATTTCTTAAAAATTTGCTGCATCTATCGGCCAATTCACTGGTTCATTTTTCAACGATGGATCGGCAATTTTGATGAGTTGTACTGCTTGTAATGCTTGTAATGCTTTAAGACCAATTATCTCGATGAATTTTTAGAGGTTTGCTAGAGTCGCCCTGGACGTATTAGTTTTTAATATTTTTTAGTTTTGTTATTAAACAAAGTGCATTTATTGATCCTTCAAACGGACATACTAGATTAAGAAAAATAAAATTATTTAAGATATGTTCCAACGAAAAGTGTTAATTGGACACATAATTAAAGTGGTAAATTAAGACAGTAAAAGTCAAAATATCAAGAAAGTTGTCTGACTGTTCGAAAGAACACATATTCACCTTTGAATGTGCAAAATATCTATTGTTTGATTATTAATAACAAAGTTATAGTGGACTTTTCAAAGGCAAATTTTTAATAAAAAGTCTGGATTTTATTTTCGGCTGGGTGCTGCGAGCTCATCACATGAACGATTTTAACTATAAGCGGATTGAAATTTGAACACAAATAATAGTCAAAAAGCCGTAATATAACATAACGTTTCTTGTTGAGTAGGTAGTTTTTTTATTTTCAACAGTATGTGCACAAATGATTATTTCCGACGACCATATGAGAAAATCGTATATGTCATTCATATTAGTGGTTTAGAATTTAGAAAATCTACCATTTCAACACTAGTGACTTTGGTTTTCTGTTTTGTAACTCTGAAATACTTCTTCTAATTTTCGATAGAGGGCGCTGCGAAGGAATTCCGAAAACCCTCTCTTGGATGTTTTTGAACTTAAAAAAACCGGACAGTTAAAAAAATATTATAACCCCGCTAATATTACTTATTTTATTATTAAAATCAGTATATAATTAACTTTTGTGTACATTTAAAATAAAATAGGAACATTTTTTGGCTTTCGTCAAAACAGCGCCACCTAAAATTAATACATTTAACTAAAAATAATCGATAACTCCAATGGGCGCGTTCCAGTAATGAACACTAAAGCCCACGACGACCGCAAAGTCGTTCTACATAAGACCGCGATTTTTTCTTTCGTGCATCGATGGCGACCGCAAGAAGCTCACAACGACCGTATTTATTCGTGGATTTATGTGGCTGTTTGTTGAATGGTGACCTTTTGAGCTAGTGGAACGGGAAAATTTTGCGGTCGTCGTCGTGGGCTTTAGTGTTCATTACTGGAACGCGCCCAATGTCAGCTGATGAGTTGATGCCAACACAGTTTATGTTATGACTTTTTAGTTGTTACTACAAAATATTAATAATGGTCGCAAAATCTCCGTGGTCGTCGGAAAAATAGCGTACGCAACTCACAGAAAGTGAATTTCGTTGCTCGTGTGATATACTCACTCGACCAGCGCCTCGTTCGGCTATTTTCACACTCGCACAAAATTCGTCACATTCTAGCTCGTTGCGTAATATACTAATATGGATTTTTTGTTTTTAAGGAGAAAAAATAATTCAAATAATTATTTTAGACTACAGCTGACTAGTTTTGACTTTATTTTCAAGCCTTTATTGTTTGAATTATTTTTTGTTCTTAAAAAAACAGTACATAGTTTTTTATTTATTCGAGGATGCGCCATCTTTTTTATGTGTTGAAACTTGACCCAAGTATTAAAAATGGCTACTTCCGGTATCACTTTTTAAACTGCAAGTCAATAATACAGCATAATGCATAATACCATGTTGAGTTGTAAGGTAAGAATGTTGCATAAAAAACGGCTTCCCAGAATTGGCACGATTTATCGACAGCACAAACATTTATTGTCAAACCTAGCGACGGCAGCATGTTTTTTCAAGTTCAGGAATGTTTGAACTACATTTAACAAAAAAAGTACCTTTATCTTTTAAGACGAATGTTAGGGGCGAAAATTATTCCCAATTCCGGGTTTGTGCCTCGGTCCCTCTCAGAGTGAGGGTGGCAGCACATTTTTTATCAATTTGCTTACCACTCTTCACTGACTGACTTCGAGTTTAAAAAGACATACCGGAAGTAGCCACTTTTTAATAATTCGGTTAGGTTTCAGCACATAAAAAGTGCCATCTTTATTCTCGAATACATAAAAAACTACCGATACAACAAAACGTATCTATGTTATATTAGGGAAACTTTAGTGCAGTTGGCTCTGCTACTATAATCACTTCTTGTGATTTACGATGCTGATGATGTCCCGCTCATGAAACTTCGGTCTATAGGTTTAGTATACATCGCAAAGAGCTAAAACGTGCATTTTTTAAAAAAATCCGAGAAGAGTCCTTTTCGAGATTTGCAGTTCAAATAATATACAGCATTAACATTCGATTAAATTTTTGAAACTAATTTTGTATAATTTATTGAAAACTTCTCCTCTTTTCTTTGTTTTTAATAACAAAATATACAAATAATAACATTTTCCGGTTGTCGCAAATAGTTTTATTTTCCACTACATGAAAAGCAACCTAATGTGGAAACGGTGATGTCAGAATTTCCATTGATAGACAACTACGAAGGCGAGCGTGACGTAATGGATAACTTCAATAAGGAAACTTCTTCCGGACAGTTGTGGGGCATATTTACGATGGAATTTTCAATTTCGGTAGGATTGAGTTAATTCCCTTATTTCAAGGTTGTAGTATTGATTTTCAAGTGTTATTCATTTTCAATAGCATGTACCTCTTATCAAGATCCTGGAGTTATCGCATAATAGACGATTTTAACCCTATTTGAATTTAAAATTGAAAAAGTAATACTCCACTTAAAAAGAACAAACATTCAACAACAACAAACTTTAATTAATTATTCTATCCAACAATAAAAATTCATAGGCTTCTGGTGCAAGGAGGCCTAGTAGACTAAATAGAATATTATCTTGTTTTGGTATCAAGTTTTAAAACATAGACAAGAATAGAATTTTATTTTATTTGCGCCTCAAAACATTCTTTGGTAATGAATCACAAAAAATTCAATTTTCTTTCTAAGAAAACCATGAAATGTAAACCTCTTAAGAGAATAGTCGGCAAATTTGAGAGCTTGATTTTGAAATTCGCTTAATATATGTGGTTTTGGTCATATTTTTTTTTCTATTGAAGATTTTAAAAAAAAAATTTTTTTGTACACAGAAGTCTTGTGGCTACCAATTTCTTCTTTTTTTGTTTTGGTAAGTCAAACCAAATAATCATACAGCAGCAGTAAAACGGGCTCTATACATAAAATGTTCGCTTAGTGGCTCTTTGAAACATTCTAAAAAACTAATTGAAATAATATTTTTTTTCCAACGCTAGAAATAAGTTAAGATATAAACGAAGACTTTGAAGGTGCGTTTTTTTTTGTTTTAAATATATGTTTAAACTATTTACAGCATCCCAAAAATTAAGTAAAATTTTAAGAAATTTTTGGGATGCTGTAAATAATTTAAAACAAAAAAACGCAACACCAAAGTCTTCGTTTATATCTTAACTTATTTCTAGCGTTGGAAAAAAATATTATTTCAATTAGTTTTTTAGAATGTTTCAAGGAGCCGCTAAGCGAACATTTCTTGTAAAGAGCCCGTTTTACTGCTGCCGTATGATTATTTGGTTTCACTTACTAAAACAAAAAAAGAAGAAATTGGTAGCCAGAAAGCTTTTCTTTATACCAAAAAAAGAAGTTTTAAAATCTGATTCTTTTATCCGTAAAGTTTCAAACTATCACAAACCATATATTCTTTGTTTCTTAAAATAATTTTAAATAAATCTAAATAACATGCAACTCATTATACAACCTACTTATTTTTAAATTTACTACTTCAACTAGAGTTTGGTAGATATCATATACACCAAAAAATTACCAGAATGTTATACCGTTATTAAAGGTAGTGATATGCTGATAAGTCAGATATCAAATCTCAAAACAAGATGATTGAGAAATAAGCAGTTAAAACCACAAACTTTGTGGCCAATAGTCTTCTGTAACTCTGGAACAAAAAAGGTGTTCACCATCACAATTTCATTACAAATTTCCACCATTTCATTCTACTCATTGGATTAAAGCATTTATTGTGCAAACTTTAATCGCGGGGGAGATTACTTTCACTTAATATCTTCACAATGTATAATATTTAAGGGTTAATACGTAAGCCTTCGTGCAAAATCAATTTTACATTGTGGTTGTTGATTCCAAGCGCACTTAAATGTCTCCGGGCAGCGATGTGAGCTGTCGGCTTTGTACTATTACTTGTATAACCCTTTCAACATTCTGTGGAGTACGCAAATTACGTTAATGACAGCGATTATTTTGATCTAGTATTCACAACTCCAGTGAAATTGAATACACCAAGGATTGAACTTACGCCTGTTATATTATTACCTACCGAGTAGGTACTACCTGCTTAAAAAAACGTGACTCCTATATCTCACTTTATTTTATTTGCAATAAAAAGGCACAAGTGGAAAAAAGTGTCTGAACTTCAAAACTTTGGCCTTGAGGCCAAAAAGCCGACAATTTTTTTTCTTCTATTGACGAAATTAAAAAGGTCGCCAATACTCATAAATAGTCATTTTTAATTTTTGACTTGAAAAATGGGTGAACATTGGTTTATGCGTCTTTCGCTGCATGTTATCGCTCATTGTATTTCATTCTGGAACGCCTTAATATACAGGGTGTCGCAAAATGCAATCGACAAGGCTCAACTGTTTATAGTAGACCAAAAAATAAGTCGATGTGACAAAATTCATTAATATAATAATAAATAAATAAATAATAATAAAAAAGGCACCCCTCAAAAGTTTAAAATAGATTTTTTTATTGCATCCAAAGCAATCAGGATTTTTTAATGAAATATTGTCAATTAAATACTGAACGGAAGCGAAGATTGGTAAAAATCCTTGACTTTTGTAAATAGACGAAAAAGACATAAAATAGTCAAAAACTTTTTAGGTATTTAAAAATTTTATTTAATGTGTCACAAAGAATTGTTCAACTTTTATTTGAAACGTTTTTCTCAAAAATCCTTACTTCCAAAATAAACCTCTGAAAGCAAGCTGTATAATAAGCAATATAAATGGGTTTCCCCTATTTAAAAAAAGTTAGGTGATTTTCGCCTGACCTTCATCTTGTTGTTCAAGGTCATGTGCAATATTTCCAGATATTGCGTCACTAAGAATCGTACAACTTTAATTTAAATTTTTTTTTCTCAAAAATGCTTCATTTCAAAAATAAACGGACATTACCTAACACCCTGTATAAGAAAAAATGAATACATAGTCAGGTATATAACACTTTATATGACTTCTTTTGTTTATAGAGGGTGTGCCAATTTGAGTTGCATTACATGGGTATCTTTGTTATTTTTAAAGTTACAGATTCAGTTAAACAGGCAATCTTTTGCAGTTTTTGATACTTATTTAGATCCCGTTAAAAAAAAATTAAAAATTCGGAGCCATTCCGAAGATAAACAGAAAAAACCGAAAAATGAAATTTTTTAAAAAGTAAATTTTTTTGTTAATTACAATAGTTACAAAAAAATGTTTCGCATAAAAGTTCTTCAATTCGTAAAGATGGATGTAAATAAGTTTATTACAAAAATATCACAAACTGGGTTTTCATGATATTAATAGCAAC
Source organism: Stenus bimaculatus (assembly GCA_963971135.1). Lineage (NCBI taxonomy): Eukaryota > Metazoa > Arthropoda > Insecta > Coleoptera > Staphylinidae > Stenus > Stenus bimaculatus. The sequence continues at coordinate 58,861,642 of OZ020180.1, forward strand.
TTTCTTATTTTCAATGGACGCTATAATGGATTTTTAACAGTTAATTTGCATTTTTTTGCTAATTACAACGATGTATTATAATCCATGTTCGAAGTACCTAATACACTACGGAATACTTGATATATTAGTTAAATTAAGTAAGCTATGACTTTTTGACAGGATTTCTTTAAACAAATGACAATTAAGCTGTCATTTTAGATTTTTGTATTACTATACATGGTGGAAAGGTTGACATTTGTAAATGTTTAATCAATCACTAAAACTTATTAATTCCAACTTGATCTACAATAAACCGATACAATAATTTAAAGTGACAGCTTGAATCGTCATTAGGTTAAAGAAGACCTGTCAAAAAGTCATAGCTTACAAAATTTAGTTCAAACAATGTCAAATATTTCATAGTCTGTTAATTCAAAAAAATCCAATTTATTTTTGGAAAAATCCAATATGATGCCCATTTAAAATAAGAAAGTTGCTATTGATATCTTGAAAACCAAGTTTGTTATATATTTGAAAAAGTCTTTACGAAACAAATAACTTTTATTCTAAACATTTTTTTGTAATTTTTCTAGATAATGAATCAACTTTTTCAAAAATTGCATTTTTCGGTTTTTTCGTTTATCTCCGGTATGGCTCGGAATTTTTAATAATTTTAGATGCCATCTAAATGAGTATAAAAAACTGCAAAACATTGCCCATTTAACCGAATCTATAACTTTATAAATAACAAAGATACCCATGCAATGCAACTCAAATTGGGACACCCTGTATATCAAAGTGCTGCCAACCTAAGACAAGTAAATATAAGTTCGTGTTCTACATAATCGATATTTCTGTAATATTGATATATAGAATAATTAATAATAATTATTTCATTAATTTATAAAAGTTCTGGAAAAGTAGGAAAAATTTTCTATGCAACACGTGCGAAAATATATTAGGCATTCGTTCGGGAAACTTTTATGCATTTTGACCCTTTATTCCCATTTAAAATTACTAAGTTGATATCAAGCCCCGCAAGATTTTTAAACTAGGTAAGTGACAATTATTTAAAAAATCTGTCTTCCTGAAAACAAAAATCGACCTGTTTTGTCCAATAACAAGTTAAATAACAAAAACTGTCTTAAACTTTCCGTTCTTCCACCCATGTATAGTTACTTTTGTAAGGCTAATCCAAATTTGTCTAAAAACTGCAAACACCATTTGCATCATAATTAACTTATTTTTTAATTTTATGAAGGTATGTTTTTTTATCTATCTTAATTTGGTATTTTTTATTATATAACTTCACATCACCCGAATGTTTAATTCTACCTTATTCATTAACTTTTATTTCTTTTCGTCTTTTGTCTATGTCGGCTTTTTATCACTTTCGGCATTAAATTGGACTTGGTGAAGGTTCATTAAATGCTTCGCGTGCTCTCCTTATATGTATAATTCTTAGTTGATAGGAATATTTAAAGCTGTTATTACTGAAAAATAAGAATGTAAGCTTTCTTTAAAAATCAATTACAATTATAATATAAAATAATTTTATTAAAGCACTTTATTAAAATTTAACATTTGTCTTATTGTATCCTCTATTATTTTAATTCAATATTTTTATTTATTAATTTTCAGATTGATACTAAATCAAAAATTATTTCTGTCGTCAGTGGTTATTAGTAATTTGTGATGTGATTGTATCATAAAAATCGATATAGTATAGTCATTAAACGAATGTCATAAAAATGCATTTTCATTATTTACATAAACTGAATGTTTTAATATCGAAAACTAGTATTTTCCATTGTTATTAATTTCAAACTTTACATACCGATAAATATCTCTCTTTTTATACATTCAATGATTGAGAAAAGCGTTGATTAATTATGTTTCTATTGTTTAGTAAGCGAATATATTTTATAGGTATTTATAGGTATGTATTTTAAATTTACCATCCTGAAAAGCATTATTTTATATAAATGAAATATTTATAAATTTGCGTTTTTTGTTTGTAGTAAGGTTGTTTTGTAATCAGTTTAAATTTGGAATTATTAGTTTTATTTTTGAACATAATTTACTAACATTGACGGTGTTATTTTTCCGTTAAGCACGATCTACATGCAAATAATTATTTGTGCAAATCTCCATGTAAATTAGACTCGTGTAAATTATTAATTTCAACCATACATGAAAAGTTTCCGTGTTGATACAATCGCTAAAATGACATTGAAAATTTAATATTTAAATACATACAATATTATGGGTCGATTCTGGGCAACCCCATATAAAAGAAAACTGTAAGATATCTCGAAAAACATCCTTTACAAACGATATAAAAAACATAATGTGAGTTGAAGCAATATATCCTTTATTAAGAGCGACCTCGGCCTATAAAAGTATTTCTTAATGCTGAACTTTAGTCAATTTTGGCGTTATATCCGAAAATTATGTGTTTGTTCCAAAGTGCGGTTTTCTGTCAGCTGTAAGCACCTGCTTAATTAAAACAACAATATATCAAATATTCTGTACATCGTACTTGTTATTTTTATAATTTTAATCAAAGAAAATTAATTTTGCAAAACTGATTTTATTAGATAATTATGGAGGGGGGTCGCGTTTGCATCAATAAATTCCACGTACTTACGTAGCAAGAACGTATTAAGCAAATGCACCTGCTCTATCATTAATACTTATGTGGCAATTAATGAAGTTGGAGCCAATATCCTGTATTCAACGATTTTAGAGACGTTAACTCTAAATTTTTCATCACGATCACTGATACATGCTATAATATCTTTATGAGTTTGTATTGGGCGTGTTTATATTTTTAAAGAGTTTAAAATACCTGCACAAATATAATTGTATTTAACTTAAAATAAGCATGTGTTAATAAAGTTATAAAAACACGCTTCTGGCCTCTAAAACCTAATGTTTTTATCATCACCCGGTATGTAACGTAATGAATAATATCCCAAGAAAAAGTAGACCTTGGTTAGTTTTTACATAACCTCTTCCTAATATTCGCATATGCACTACGATAATTTTAGAGTGCATTTGCCTCTATGGACCTCTATCTCCATTTTCAGGGGTAAAATACTCTGTAGGATATTGTTTCTCGGAAAATGAAGATCGTATCCTGGACTTGCCCCAACTCACCTTTATTTAAGATATTTCCTCCAACGACTTACAGCTTTGAACAAAATCGATTCAATAATTTCTTTATATCTAAAATTTCAAATTTAAAAAGTTATTTAACTAGCCAATTTCATACCTACATTATTAGGAAAATTCTAAGAAAAACGTGCTGGAAATATTTGTAAAACTGAAGAGACTAGCCTCATAATAATTATACCGGGTGTAAACAAAACACGGGTCACCTCTATAAATTCTTTATTTATGAAAATTTTAAATTTCACTTTGAAGTAAGGTTCAAGAAAACACATTTTATACACTAATTTTATTAATATCACTTCCGGTTTTACGGGAAATAACACCCACTTTGTTTTTTTTTTAAATGCAACACCACATTTTTGTGTTCATTTAAAACAATTTTAGAAAATAAGTTACAAGGTCCGCCAAAAAAATGGAAACACCAAAATATTTTTTAACCATATTGAATTTAAAAAAAAAAATACAAATGCTTAAATAAAACTGAAATAAGTAGAATAATTCAAAAATTTAGAAAATATAAATTTTTGAAATATTTTGGGGAACATTTTTGCAAAAAGCGTCTCACTACAAATGATTTATTTTATTTATAATGTTTTTGGGTTAAACTGTTCATAAAATACTTAAAGACACCTAAATGTAAAACTATTTAAAATGTGAAGTCTATTATTTTAAGACCAACAGTATTTTTTACGACACAAGAATGTGATTATTTCGTTCCTTGCATGCTTGTACTATCGTATTTTATTACAGAAATTACAATAGATAAATATAAAAATAATGTTTATAATTATTTTTAATTTATAATTGACATGTTTATACACGCGTTTTTGCATGTAAGTAATAATTATTAATATTTCAAACGATCATTTAAATTTTAAATTATGATAGTCTATAAAATATTAAAAATTTTTAGCTTATGTTTAACGTAGATTTACATTTTATTTACTTGTAATAAACCTAAATAAAAATTTTAAATAAATTTTATAATATAAAAGAAAATATACCTCCTATCAATATCAAAAATGTAATTCTTTAATAAAGGTTATTACCGTAGGTCTACAATGAAATCCTTGGTTGCTTATTTTTTATAATTTCGATGGTTAAAATTATTATGAGTAAGACACTCTTTTTAAAAAAGTTGTAATTAGTTTATTTACTTCTAAATAGATGCAAGAATTCAAAAGTAAAAGACCCCATCTTTCGACTAATCTAAAGATGTATCGGCTTATTGCAAAAACCATAAAACATACCAGGCTGACTAGAAAGGCCTGAAACGTCGTTTTGAGCTGGTTCGATTTACGCCGGTTAGTGCCGGCGTGGGATTTTCTGAGTTTCCGAGTTAGTTTTCGTTTTGTTTTTAAGAAAAATGAATATATTTTTTATTTTATTATAAAATTAAAACAATATTCAATTTGTAGACTCATTATGGTCGACAATTGTGATTCAGAACCCAAATATTGCGCAAAAAAAAGCACGAAAAATGTGTGTTCATTTTACGCCGATTTTTTTTACGCCGGTGTCTCTCGGAACGGAACCCCGGCGTAAACCGACGTCTACCTGTATTGGTACAAGTAGTGTACCGTACGAGAACGAAGAAGAGGAGGAATAAAAGATCAATACTATTTCGGAAAGAGAATCTGAAGAGGAAGAAGAAGAAGAAGTTCTCGAAAAATTAAAATAGGATATTAAGATAAACGAGGATATCAAATTATCGAGGTCACTAAAGTATTAGTAAGAGTTATCCCAAAATCATTTTGTTTCTTTGGTGGCTTGTTTGATTGTAATAAGTAAACCAATAGAAAAATTTTGGAAGTAGGAGGCGTAGTTTTTCCCCACGCTGATGATTTATCCTTTTCCAAAAAAAATATTTTAATTGGTATACACTTCTTCGGCGTCATGTTAAAAATGTTGATCATTGAAAATACTAAAAAGGATAAAAAATTGAATGGGTTTGAGATACATAATGCCTAACCGAAAATTCTGCATGCTCCAATTACAAAAGGTTGTTATGGCGTTTATTTATGAAGTTTTGTACAAACATGCTCAGTGATATCGAAGACACAAAAGAAATTCTCGTCCAATAGCAAGCATTCCCAGACACGATATCACACGACATTTGAAAGAAACAAACACTATGCGGTGGGGTCCTTTCAAATTTCGTGTGATCTCGTATTTGTGAACGCTTGATATTGGTTCAGAATAATTATTTTTTGTCCTCGATATCTTTGAGCGTAATTATTTTCACGATGTGTTTAATGGCGCGTAAATGTGATATTGGTAGTCATATTTGTTTTGTGTAGCTGAAAAATACAGTCATGATTCTGTTGAATAACTGAAATCTCAAACCTTATTTTAATTATATTTTTAAATCATTAGAGCACCATGCTTTTACACCATTATCAAAAATAATGTAGATTAACTATGTTAAAAACACAATCAAAGATAAAATATTTTTAAGGAGTATCATTGATTAGTTGAAAACAAGCTACTAAAAAACTACCATATTTTTGAAAGAATTTGAAACGCCTATAGAATACACCACATTCCTCATAAAAACGAATACCTTAGGATGGGCATTTTTTAAACGAACATATTTTTAGCAAACTTAGTTTGTCTTTATCATCGATTTTTGCGGTTCTTTCTTGTAGAGGTGCACCAAATATTCGGCAACTATTCGTCAGGCTGAATATTCGGCAATATTTGTTACTGTTCGATGGAAGGCCGAATATTCACTTGTGTGAAGTTAGCAATAGATTTCAGCAATTACTTATATTTCAAAAAATATGCAAAAAAAAATTAAAAAAACTAGTTATTGTACAGTGTTATAAGTATTTCCAATGGGGTATGACAAAAACAACCCCATAAATATCCCCACCCCTAAAATATTCAGGTTTAAAGAATTAAAATCGTCACTACGTGGTAAGTTCACTTTTTTTTTAATTTTTTATTTTTAAATATGTCTTCTTATGCTATTACAAATAATATATCAAAAAATTAGATGGCGGTTATTTTTTGTTTAGAAGTTATGATCTCGGTTATGATACATCAAAGATTATACAATGGTTGCGCGCGCCGTCATCATGAAAAATACACAAACATCATTTAAATCATCCTTTCTATTCAATTTTTATATATTTAATTTTTAAAAGATATTATATACATTAAAAAAACTATAAAGCGGTATTTTCTTGAAGTTGTGACCCTTGAAAGTTCAAAACATATGCCGCGCGAGCGCTCACTAAAATATTCCTAAAACATTGGCATCACCTTTAATAATGAATTTTTTTTCTTTAAATCATAGTTTAATGAAATACAAACAAATTATAAAAAAATTGAGTGGCGGTATTTTTTTGTTTTCGAGTTTCGCCCTCTGAAACTTCCAAATACTACTAATATATGCGATGGCGCTCACTAAAATTCTCCTACAACTTTGGCATCACCTTTAATTTTGAATGTTTTTTCTTTAAATCATAGTTTATTGAAATACAAACAAATTATCAAAAAATTGAGTGGCGGTATTTTTTTGTTTTCGAGTTTCGCCCTCTGAAAGTTCCAAATACTACTAATATATGCGCTGGCGCTCACTAAAATTATCCTACAACTTTGGCATAACCTTTAATTTTGAATTTTTTTTCTTTAAATCATAGTTTATTGAAATACAAACAAATTATAAAAAATTGAGTGGCGGTATTTTTTTGTTTTCGAGTTTCGCCCTCTGAAACTTCCAAATACTACTAATATATGCGCTGGCGCTCACTAAAATTCTCCTACAACTTTGGCATCACCTTTAATTTTGAATTTTTTTTCTTTAAATCATAGTTTATTGAAATACAAACAAATTATAAAAAAATTGAGTGGCGGTATTTTTTTGTTTTCGAGTTTCGCCCTCTGAAACTTCCAAATACTACTAATATATGCGCTGGCGCTCACTAAAATTCTCCTACAACTTTGGCATCACCTTTAATTTTGAATTTTTTTTCTTTAAATCATAGTTTATTGAAATACAAACAAATTATAAAAAAATTGAGTGGCGGTATTTTTTTGTTTTCGAGTTTCGCCCTCTGAAAGTTCCAAATACTACTAATATATGCGCTGGCGCTCACTAAAATTATCCTACAACTTTGGCATAACCTTTAATTTTGAATTTTTTTTCTTTAAATCATAGTTTATTGAAATACAAACAAATTATAAAAAAATTGAGTGGCGGTATTTTTTTGTTTTCGAGTTTCGCCCTCTGAAAGTTCCAAATACTACTAATATATGCGCTGGCGCTCACTTAAATTCTCCTACAACTTTGGCATCACCTTTAATTTTGAATTTTTTTTCTCTAAATCATAGTTTGTTGAAATACAAACAAATTATAAAAAAATTGCATGGCGGTATTTTTTTGTTTTCGAGTTTCACCCTCTCAAACTTCCAAATACTACTAATATGCGCGCGGGCGCTCACTAAAATCCTCCTACAACTTTGGCATCACCTTTGATTTTGAATTTTTTTTATTTAAATCATAGTTTATTGAAATACAAACAAATTATAAAAAAATTGAGTGGCTGTATTTTTTTGTTTTCGAGTTTCGCCCTCTGAAACTTCCAAATACTACTAATATGCGCGCTGGCGCTCACTAAAATCCACCTACAACTTTGGTATCACCTTTAATTTTGAATTTTTATTCTCTAAATCATAGTTTGTTGAAATACAAACAAATTATAAAAAAATTGAGTGGCGGTATTTTTTGTTTTCGAGTTTCGGTATTTGTCTTCTGTTTTGTGCGCTTTTAAAGTAAACATAATAATCCTAGTCACCAAACATACTAGAGATGCATCGTTTTGCAAAGAGTATATAGACTTTTTAGTTGCGTCTATGCAATATCCCTTTTTTTTTGAAAAATATAATTATTGCTTTGCACCAGCTTATAAACCATGTGTTTTGGGTTAGAGTTAGAGGCAGATACTTACATTCTTCTGGACCAGCACTTTGTTGCCGTTATCAGTGTTTAGTGTCCGCTTTAAGCTCGACTGTTTCGTTTCGTTCTGGATTTTCGCCAGCGCATATATTAGTAGTATTTGGAACTTTCAGAGGGCGAAACTCGAAAACAAAAAAATACCGCCACTCAATTTTTTTACAATTTGTTTGTATTTCAATAAACTATGATTTAAAGAAAAAAAATTCAAAATCAAAGGTGATGCCAAAGTTGTAGGAGGATTTTAGTGAGCGCCCGCGCGCATATTAGTAGTATTTGGAAGTTTGAGAGGGTGAAACTCGAAAACAAAAAAATACCGCCACTCAATTTTTTTCCACATTGTTTGTATTTCAATAAACTATGATTTAAAGAAAAAACATTCAAAATTAAAGGTGATGCCAAAGTTGTAGGAGAATTTTAGTGAGCGCCAGCGCATATATTAGTAGTATTTGGAAGTTTCAGAGGGCGAAACTCGAAAACAAAAAAATACCGCCACTCAATTTTTTTATAATTTGTTTGTATTTCATTAAACTATGATTTAAAGAAAAAAAATTCATTATTAAAGGTGATGCCAATGTTTTAGGAATATTTTAGTGAGCGCTCGCGCGGCATATGTTTTGAACTTTCAAGGGTCACAACTTCAAGAAAATACCGCTTTATAGTTTTTTAATGTATATAATATCTTTTATAAATTAAATATATAAAAATTGAATAGAAAGGATGATTTAAATGATGTTTGTGTATTTTTCATGATGACGGCGCGCGCAACCATTGTATAATCTTTGATGTATCATAACTTCTAAACAAAAAATAACCGCCATCTAATTTTTTTATATATTATTTGTAATAGCATAAGAAAACATATTTAAAAATAAAAAATTAAAAAAAAAGTGAACTTAGCACGTAGTGACGTTTTTAATTCTTTAAACCTGAATATTTTAGGGGTGGGGATATTTATGGGGTTGTTTTTGTCATACCCCATTGGAAATACTTATAACACTATACAATAACCAGTTTTTTTAATTTTTTTTGCATATTTTTTGAAATATTAGTAATTGCTGAAATCTATTGCTAACTTCACACAAGTCGAATATTCGGCATAAAAATATATTTTATTGAAAACAGATTGTTATTAACCTAAAAGTATTTCCATATTTTACTCTGCTTATGGCCTTTTTCACCTACAATTTTTAAAACTTAGGCATTGAGTATAGCGCTAGTTGCTATGCATTATTTAAAATTTAATGCATATGTTTTAGGAATCGTTGATGAAAACGGATATTAGTGTCGCTTATTTTATGTCGAAAATTGAAATCATTAAGCGCTAATTGGGAAAAATGTGACATTCCCACAAAATTCTTTTCATTCGAAACATGTGTTTTGAGTTCAAAAAACGAACATTCGGTACTTGGCTATTTGACCATATTACTATTCGGTGCTCCTCTACTTTCTAGTAAATTGTTTTTTGAATAGAATCTATTTAGAACGATAATTTTTGAAAAATAGACCAGATGTATTTCATATTTAATATTTAAGCAGCTTTGCCCAGAATATTTGCAACGATTCAAGGCGCCACAGCAATGTGGAAAGTGCCATTTATATATACTCTACCATGTACACCACATTTCTCATAAAAACGAATACAGGATAAATCTCAGCAATTAACATGATTTCCGCAACCCGTATATTTATCACCCAATTATTAAATTGCATTAAATCAAATCAAGAAAGTAAAACAGTTTTATAAATAGTCATTTTCATAGCACTTGACATAATCAATAAATTATTTAATCAATTAAAAAGATAAGACCTATAGTATTACAAAATAAAATGCAAAAGAGGTAATTATAAACAAAACATCAAAATAACTTATAGAAATTCTAGCTACCAAGATTTATAGACAAATTATGCAGCAAGTGAGTGAAAATGTTAGTCGGAAAATGTTTTGTTTGATTTTTAAAACATTAATTAAGCCCCTGTTACAAACAAATTTTAAACATAAATTAAGTGGTTGATTTTTATGCATCAACATTCCTGTGATAGTAGTTTTTGTATTTCCAGATTAAAATTCTCATTTTAAATAAACCATGTTCCCACAAGTTTATGCAAAAACATTCATAAAAATCAAAAATTAAGTAGGAAACTATTATTCCTTGAAGGAAAATACAAACACCTTAATTTTTATATAAAATAATTTTATTAAGAACATTTTGTAAGCTATTTTTTATAATATACTTAAAGCCAATACAAAAAAAAGAATGAAACCACTAAATAAATTAAGTTGTTATTATATTAGTTGAAAAGTTTAACGATTAAAATTTTAAAGTAAAGATTAATTTTTAAGAAAGACGTTTACCACGACAGGATAGATATATTTCAATGTATCTTCCTGTCACATTCTCTAATACAACATTTACTGAAAAAGGATATTGTTAATAGATAGTTTTACATTAAGTGCTTTGAGGATGATTAAAAACAAACTTTATTATGAAAATACTAAAATACCGAAGTCTGTAAGCTATACGATTGTATTCGTATAACGAAAAAATCGTTTGTTGAATATGTTGCTATGGTGACGGATTTTGTCTTCTTTCAACAAATACAAAACGTTCATAAGGAACAGAGATAGGAAAGCTGTCACCAAGAAACTTAACCAAGAAACGATTTTCTCAATATACGAAAACAATCGTATAGCTTACTAACTTCCACCTCAGGTGTAAACGAAAAGTGGGTCACCTCCGAGGTCACCTCCATATTTTCCATATTTATCAAAATTCAAATTTTTACATTTAAATTCGTAACATAAAAACCCCTTTTATATCATTTTTTATATAAATATGACACTCCATATATTTTTACATTAATTAAAACCAATTTTAGAAAACATGTATGTTTCTGATATTTAAATTTTTAAATTCGTAAGTTGTTTATTTTAAATTTGTTGATCAGCATTTTTGCTAATAACTAATATATAAGGCAGAATAATTTGAATACGGTTTATTTAAAGGATTTGATATGTCAACTATGTTTTTTACGAGGCCGTAAAAATTACTTTCTTTGTTGACTTTTAAATAGAGGTTACTAAACTAATCTACAATTTATACGCTTGTCACATATCATGAATTACCTTTTGTTTCATCCTATTGTAAGGCAGGTATGTACGAGTATGTGCCTACAATTTATAAAGAATAATTATAATTCCCCATATAAAACCAAAAAAATATTATTTCTGGTTATTATACATGGCCTAAAAGTATGTTACCATTATTACAATCAAAACTACACGAATTTCATAATTAAAACAATTTTGTTTATTAAATTTAAATAAAAATATGAATGAAAAAATAAATTTATTAAAACGTAACTTCAGTCCGGTTTGTATTTTAATTTTGAACGTTTATAAACAAAATTTACATAAACTAGATGGCGACCCTCGTAGTTCATATAAAAAACTTAGTTTCGTCCCGAAATATTAGCATAATTTAAACTTTTAAGCTCCTCTGAAATAAGCAGGAAAAAGCTCTTTGTATACTTCTTTAAAAGGTTTTTTCTTACAGAGTGTCCTCAAAAATTGGAGTTTAAGCTCGTCCTGATATTTGGGACCCTTAAAATACATCAACGTATGTAATCACAGTATTTTGTTGGTTATTGGGAAATAAATAAACTAAGGTCTGTCCGTTTTGCCAACAGAATTTTTCTCTCACTTACACTTATGTAAGGGTCCTATACCTGCTGTGTGTAAGAGTTCAAAAGAAAATCCTATTTGCAAAACGGATATACCATATTAATTAGGTAACATACAGTACGGACATAAAGAAAATCCCCCCTGCTAACTTTTGAACGGTTATGTTTTCGATTCTTAAAATTTGTCCACTAAAGTATTTAATTGCGAACTTTCAAATTAAGGTATTTTTGATTTTGTGAAACTTCCGGTTATACCGGAAGTTCCACAAAATCAAAAATACCTTTGTTAGAAAGTTCGCGAATTGAGTCCTCCGTAGACAAATTTTCAGAATCAAAAACATAACAGTTCAAAAGTTAGCAGGGGGGGGGGGGGCTGATTTACTTTATGTCCGCACTGTATAATACCATCTTAGTTACTTACACAAGATGTCTATATTTCTGATAATTCTAGAAAATTATGAAGAATTAAATGTTAATTCAAAGGTTAATTTCGCATATAAAAAATAATATATGAATTTCAAGTCGTTCCATACATTATAAAAAATCAAGGATTTTGTTCTTTGTTCTTAAAAAATCAAAACATGTTTTTTGTAAATGGCTGCGTTCAGTAGATTGAACGGTAGTAATAACCGGTGAATCCAACGTCAAATAATTGACACTAACATCCACATGTCGGTCGCCATTTTTCGATCGCATTTTATTTTTATCAAAAGCAGGAATTAAATTTAAACTGACATTTCTAAAAAATCGTTCAGCAGACATTTAACCGATACTACCGCAGTGGTTGTGGTAGATCACTTACCGGTAACCTGCTGAACACACGCAATATTTACACTAATTTTAACGGTCAATTTTGCTTTCGAAAAAAAAACTAATAAGTTTTAAAGTATAGGTATTAAATATTAAGCTGGAATTACATTTACAGCAAGAATTGTGTTACACTCGAGAATAGACTTAAATTTTTCTCAACAATTTTTGAGTTATCTCCAAACAACAAACTTAATTTTAAACTTGGCAGTCGTCGCAATAACGTGGCACTTCGTATTTGATACTTTAAAAGTACTTTCACGTTTTAGATACCTTAGGTTTGGGCATTTTTCTGAAATTTTTAGCCAAATTAGTTTCTCTTTATCATCGTTTTTTGCGGTTCTTTCTCGAGGACTTTGTCATAGAGGTGCACCAAATATCCGGTAAATATTCGTCAGGCTGAATATTGGGCAATATTTTTTAATGTTCGGTGAAAGGCCGGATTTTAAAGCCGAAGGTCGAATATTCTGCATAAAAATATATTTTATTGAAAACAAATTGTTAATATTCTCAAAGCAGTTGTATATTTTACTATGCTTAGGACCGTTTGACCGATTGAAATCATTAAGCGCTAATTGGGAAAAATGTGACGTTCCCACAAAATTCTTTTCAGGCGAAACATATGTGTTGATCTCAAACAATGAACATTCGGTACTTGGCTATTCAGCCATATCGGTGGTCCTTTACTTTCTACTGAATTGTTTTTGACTAGAATTTATTAAGAAGGATAATTTTTGAAAACCGGACGAGAAGTACTACATGACGCTATAGTATATTACGCAACGAGCTAGAAAGTGACGAATATTGTGCGAGTGTGAAAATAGCCGAGTGAGGATATTACACGAGCACGAAATTCACTTTCTTGCTAGTTGCGTACGCTATTTTTCCGACGACCACGAAGATTTTGCGATCATTATTAATATTTTGTAGTAACAACTAAAAAGTCATAACATAACCTGTGTTGACATCAGCTGACATTGAAGTTATCGAATATTTTTAGTTAAATGTACATAATTGTAGGTGGCGCTGTTTTGAAGGAAGCATCTGATCGAATTATATTTAAAATTTACACAAAAGTTAATTATATAATGATTTTAATACTAAAATAAGTAATATTAGAGGGTTAAATATAATTTTTTATTTGAACTGTCCTTTTTTCCAAGTTCAAAAAAATCCTAGAGAGGGCTTTCAGAATTCCTTCGCAGGGCCTCTGTCGAAAATTACAAGGAGTACTTCAGAGTTACAAAACAGAAAACCTAAGTCACTAGTGTAGCAATGATAGGTTTTCTAAACCACTAATATGAATAACATACGATTTTCTCATATGGCTGTCGGAAAAAACATTAATATTAAACAGTGGTGTATAGAGAGATAAATATACTAAACTTTATAATAAATTATGTGCAGTCCTGGTGACGTGTTGAAAGTACAAAAAGTTAACAAAAGTTGCTGATAGAAAAAGCAAAACACAGTCAAATTTCTAGAATTGTTTTATAAAAGAATCTCAAGTTTTCATATTTAGGAAGATAGATGATAAATGTGCAGTCTTGGGAATATTTAGAAACAAGAAAATATGTTTAAAAGGAAAAAAAATTGTACCTAAAGAAACAAATTAAAAACAAGTTTTTATTATGCCTAAAAAGATAAAAAAAATCAAATAGTAAAAAACAATGATTGCATCTAAAGCAACCTCGAAAGCAACAAACTTAAAGCAAACTAGTTCATTGAAATTTCGCGATTATTTTATAAGTTTGTTACTTAATATATATATGTAAGGTTTTAAAGTTCTTATTGATTTTAAACTGATTTTGATATATGAGTACTTATTACGATTTCATATGGTTAGCTTCGTTCAATTGAAAAATATAAATAGCACAAGTTTGTTTTATTTATTACACCGAAGGATAGAAATGAAAAATTATGAAAGTTATTACCTAATTTTAATGAAAAGACTTTTATATTTTCATAGAAATGTAAATTCTTATGACAATTATAATGTAACCTTAAGAGCTTCATTTGAGTGACATAATGATGTTCTTTACCGAACTGACGACCATAATGATTATTTTATGGCAGTCAAGTTAATTTAAGTGAGACTGTGAATCCATTTCAATTTCTTCATTATGTACATACAAGCATTTGAAGTTTTGTATATTATTCGGAGTAGCACCATGATGATTGACATAAATCCTTATGACATAAATAATTATTTTACATCAAAAATATTATTTGTATGAAAAAATTAAAAAAAGGTTTAAAAATAAGTAAGTAAAACACGTGGAAGATTCCTATACTCCAACTTTTCGTATATATTGTTATAGTTCCTTATCGAGTTCCTTATTGACAGTCTTGTCAATTTTATCAAAGTTTTAATCCTTTTTAATCAAAAAAATTCTTAAATGGGTTATCAGAATGGACAGAGTAATTGTTAAATCATCATGAAGAATTTATAATAAATTATTGATTACTACTATTTTCACACGATGAGAAAAAGGAAGTCAATTGCTTTTTAAAAAATTTCTGCTATTATGGAGTTTAAGATGGGGGTCTTCAAATTTTGAGAGAGAAGATTCGGTCACTACAAATTTATTTATGTAGCGAGTTAGTAAACTTACATAAAAAAACTGAGATGTACAAGTTTTACATGAGTTTGTACTGTAATAAAAAAACAAAGTCTTTGCAAAAAGTATAAAACGTGAAAAGTATTAAATTCACATTTAAAAAATTGTGTAAATTATAAGTTATTGCTAAAAGATCTTATTATGGTTTAGACAAACCATCATCAGTACATTGCTTTTAGTAATAATTTAAAATAAATAAATTATTAACGACAACATAAATTCCCCTTTTCTTTTAGAAAATGTATCTTTATATGTTCCGATTTCTGACCGTATAATGAGAAATAAAAATACTTTTAGGGTAGCTACGTCACAAATGAAACTATGGTAATAATTTGCCAATTGACAGATTACTAAGATACGGCAATATACTTACTGTTAAGATGGGGAAATTGTGAGAAAGAGAGAGAAGTATAGCAACCATGTGTTATTTTATTTTGTTTGCATAGTAACCATTAACAAAACTAAATAAAATTTACATGATCCACTTCTATATAAATATCTCTTTGGGTTCCAGCATATTTTTTTTAAATATGTGCCCCTGGAAGAGAGTAGAACTGGAAATAGCACATTTTTTCCACATTTCATCGTATTTCCACATCTACGCTTTCCCAGAATTTTATTTAAAAGAAAAATTAGGTAAAACTTAAAGTACTACTTATAATTATAAGGGTCAGATAGTTTTTATATATTATTTTTTATGATTTCTATGTAAAAATATTAAAATAACAAACGGTTGCTGTGTTTCCCTCTCTTTTTCACAATTCCCCAGTCTTAATAATTACTACGTTTCCATCGGGGATTGAATCGGATTTAAATTCTTGATTCTACTTGAAAACTGGATGGAAACGCGCAATTTATCGTTTCGAGATCGTACTCGGCCTCAAGGCCGATACTGCTTTTTCTGGGATCGTATCTGGTTTGAGCTGAAAAATATCTATATATCTAATGGAAACGCTTCGAGGGCTTGAATTTGGACTGGATCATGCGCACAGAGCCGGATCTAGGGTGGAGCGAATTTTTTTAATTAAAAAAAGTTTATAAGAAGTTTTTTTTCTTAAAATTAGTTTTATAATCGCCTCCTTAAGTTTTGGCGCTTAATTTCTGGACACCCTGTATACAGTATTATTTTTTAATATTCTTTATTCTTTGGTGTTTGATTTTTTATAATAAAAAATATGTTTGGTTATAATTTATTAAAGAATAATTTTTTCTGTGGTTGGGGGGCGCCAAATTTGAATGTTGCCCAGGGTGACAAAATGTGTAGATCCGGCTCTGCATGCGCAAAAGAATAATCTCCTCGCCGGAATTGAAAGTAATTTAGATATTTTTTAAATCCTCGTGATGGAAACACATAAGTATTTAAATTTCTGATATTTTAAAACCCGATTCAATCCCCGATGGAAACGTAGTAAATATTGATTTATTTAATCAAAATTTCCTGTTTTAGAAACTGTATCAAACATCTAAATTTGAAATTATATTTTGATTAATATATAATTATGTTTAAAGATTATATTAATGCCACATTGTATTTTATTTTTCTTATGATTTATTGAATCCTAAAAGGTGATTCGTATATAAACATTATTATTATTAATTGCACTTTAAAATAGATCAAAATAGCTTCGTAAAAAAGAAAGAAAACATCATATATCATTTTAAACTTTATAAAAATCCAATAAATGAAAAATAATAAATATCACTGTCTGAAAATAAGTTTTACTTTGAATAAACAGCATTAACAAAAAAATAACAGTTTATTGGTTCTTTCAAATGAAACAATAAATTATCTGTTCATTACTCGATATTTTCTATCACTGCTCAGTTTGCTAATTGAATCTTGAAGGTGTTGTTTTTTTGATAATATGACGTTTTCCTTTTATTTTTATTGATATAAAATTCTTATTTTCTGGCAATTCATCCTCAAAACTTATTTCGTCTTGGTTTAATTCTATTAAAAAAATCATTTCTTCGGAGTCTTCCCCGCCAGAAAGTTCCTCTAAATCTTCATTTTCAACTGCCATTTGTACATTGTCAGTCAGGTCATCTTCAATATATAATGTTTCTTTAGCTTTTTCTATAATTTCTTTATCTGATGGCAGTTCATGTATATTATTGCATCCAGTACTTTCCCATGCTCTTGCTGGCTTGATAAAGTTGTATTTTTTTAAATCTTCTTCATATCTAATTTTGTCACAAATTTATATGCGTTTCAAGCGGTGGAGGATTTGCAACATTGAAAAGTTTACTACTGTACTAAAAGTGGTACTCATAGACCTTGTGGTTCGAGGTATTAATTTATTTAACTTGCTTATTATGGATAGTAATTGTATTATTGATTATTATTTGACATATTACTTATATTACGCGGTATTATGTATTATTATAATAAATATAATAATATTGGTTTTTATTAAACGCGTATTATTTAGTATTACGGTATTACGATCGGTATTACATGGATTACATTTACTATTACTTACAATATTGGTATTACATCTTGTATTATTATTACTATTTTATATTATATCATCTTCATAATATATTGCTTAATATAGTATGAACACGATGTACATGTATTATTCGTAGTTGACCACCCCTCGCATTAACATTAATTAAATTTGACAAAACTTAACAAAATATGTACCTAACAACTTTAAATAATAATTTTTAATCATAATAAAAAGATATTACACCTATAAATGAAGTAATGCACTTTAAAAAATCATCCTTCACATTTTTAAAGTAAAAAAACTTTAAAAAAGTACTTTTCCATTTAAATGAAAAATACTTCTAAATTTTTCTCATATACTTAAAACAAGATTTACGCTATAGAAACGTAACGTAACCTAACCTAAACTATTATTTATTAAATAAAATAAAAACCTGTGACTTTTTACAGAAAACCTGATAACCTAAATACATATACTTATACCTTATGAAAACTAAAAGTATAAATTTATTCTTTGCACGACCACTCCTAAAGTTGTCACTTTACAAATTTTAATCAATGCGTAAAGTTGAATTTTATAGTGTTTATCTGTCATAGAACTGTCATTATGCTATGTTGGTAATATATGCATGTATATAATCATCAGGACTGTTCATGTTGGTTACATACCATGCGTAAATAACCAACACAGAAAATGCTGATGCTTTCGTTCATACATTCATTTTTATTCATTTTTAGCTACTCGTTGCTGCTCTTAAATTATCCTAACCTTGCAACACTGTTACCCTCTTCATTTTCATCCTGCTCCAAATAAACAATAAATAAACAGTATATATTGTTAATTATTTAAGGTTTAAGATTGCTTCTACAATAAATTATGAAATTTGTTTTTGTTTAAAGTTGCGATCGTGCAAAAAATGTTGTATGTAACTCGTGTAAACTGAAGTTATATGTCATTCGGTCGGGTTTTATCGAGATTCGCCTTCGGCTCATCTGGATACTTCCGACCTCATGCCATAAAACTTCACTTTACACTCTCTTTACATAAATAACTATTATCCAAAGTGCTCACCATTTATTTTATAGTTGCGGGATTAAAGTTTAAAAATACATTTTCAAATTTAACACCGTTAATTTTACTGAGAATGTACTGAGAATGTGTAAAGGATATACTAAAAAATCGGGGCGATATTTTAGGATATGTTTGAAATACAGGCAATACTGAAATATTTGGGATATCCCATATTTTATAACCGGTATATAGGATATATCTTGGGATATCCCGTATTTTGTGGGCCATGTTAGGGATATATCTTGGGATATCTCATATTTTATGGTCGAAATTTGAGATTTATTAGGGAAATGACATGCTTTTTAGATGGGCAGACAGAAGAATACATCATTTTCACTAGATGCGAGTTTTCTAGTATCCACTAATCTATTGCACATTTGCCAGTTTTGTGTTCATTGCACAATGGTAGACTGAAAATTATTATTTTTACTGGGTTTATTAAGAGGTATCATACGTCCTGCTGTAAAGGTTCTATTCATAGGGGTGAAATCAAATTTAAGGGGTAGATTTTGTAAAAAAAAACGGGTTTAAAAAGATATGTATATCTATAGCGTTTTTAAAATTGAAAATTCGTTAATAAACAACCTAACAAAAGCCGCGCTCCCCTAACATCAACATTTAGACTTTATTTCGTTATAACTTCTTTAATAATACAACAAAATTCGAGAAAATATATCCTAACCAGTAAAAAAAATATTTTTTTTAACAATCTAAGATAAAATTTGGAAAGTTTAAACATAATCAAGCCATAAGTGAGATTTTTTAAAAACATTTTTCGAATAATTCACACATAAGGGTGCGCGCATATTCGAAAGTCGAGGATAGAGTAAAGGTGTCGTGAAACATACTGGCGAGGTTTCGCTCCAGGTATTCAAAGCGGTTTGGCATTGGCCGTTCAAAACGATAACTCTAAAACAAAAAATGATAGACCCCGACTTTCCTGGATTTTGACTATAAATAATAGAAAAAAAATCGCCATAAGCTGGGTCCTCGGACCTGGTCCTGGACCCATGCATACCCGCCCTCTAGTTTGCGCTACTGGTACATATTGAACAATTCAATTTTGATGTGAGGCTATGTAATTCTTTCGTACATTCCAAATCGATTTTTTATTTATGCTATATTAATGTCCATCCTTTGTCCCTTGTGTCGTTCGGCATTTTGTATTTTTATATTTTTTTACTTGAGCGGTTCTACGCCTTCAATAACACAGGCCAACAAAAAAATGTTTGTAAGAACTTTTTAAACTAATTTATCTAAATCTTATGTATTTTTGGGTGCTGAAACAGTAATCGATATCAGTTTTTTTATCACTCACAATTCTCTCACAATATGACATCAATATACTTATATTACAAAAAATAGGGAAAAATTTGATAAATAAAAATTAAAAAATTAGTTATTAAATATGGAAAGTATAATTTTTTTACAAAGTCATCAGTAATGTTCCTTTGATGTTTTTTAATTACAAATTTACCACAAATATAGCAAAAAAGCGTTAACTTGTGTGAAGTTAGCAATAGATTTCATCCATAGATTATATTACAAAATATATGGAAAATATAAACAAAAAAATTAAGCCAAATATAATTTTATAAGTATTTCTAAAGGGTTTTCACTAAAACAACCCCTTAACTAAAACAAACCCTAAAAAATCTAGGGTAAAATTGGCGAAAATCAATTTTTTTTGATAGTTCACCGATTTTGTAATTTTTTATTTTTGGGAATTGAAATAAATGTGATTATGAACAAAATATCGAAAAACTAAATTGGAAGTATTTTTGTTTATTATTTATAACGCCTTAAAGTTAGCTCTATAGGCGTGTGTTGCGGGCGATGAGAAATAATATTGAAACGCATGAGCATCACTTTATATTCTTATTATTTTGGTATAAATCTAATCCCATATGTATTCTAAACAAAATATCAAAAAACTGGAGGGGTTTGTTCATAATCACATATATTTCAATTCCCAAAAATAAAAAATTAGAATATCGGTGAACTACCAAAAAAATTGATTTTCGCCAATTTTACCCTATATTTTTTAGGGGTTGTTTTAGTGAAACCCCTTTAGAAATACTTATAAAATTATATTTGGGTTAATTTTTTTGTTTATATTTTGCATATACAGGGTGTCCCGTTCGTGGTAGCCAAAACTTCGGGGCTAGAAAGTAGAAGAAATTTCATCGTAAAAAATCGAAAAAAGTGTGGGTCTAACTATTATAGTTTTGGAGATACAGCTTTTTTAATTTTAAGTTATCAATTTTTCCCACACATCACTAAATCAGTAATAACAACTTAAAAATGTGTGCAAAAATCTACAAAAATTATCACTAGAAAGCTAAAACCACCCTCTTTCAACTAGTAATAACAAAACAACATAAATTGTTGACAGAATTTTAAATAATAATTCACAAAAAGAAAATAATTAAAAAAAAAATAAAAAAATTGTCGTTTTTTTACAATTTTTTCAAATAAAGCCAAGTAAGGGGGTGTTTTTTTTCTAACATCTAAAACTACATTATTATCCCTACAAATCATGAAAATTTTGAGTTCATAGGCATTTTCCTTCAAACACTAAATTAATATCAAATTTACTAATTTAATTGAATTTCTCGTCGTTTCTGTACACGTGTGTCGTAGTAAAATGAGGTTTAAAGCGGATAGTTTTATGCAAAGAGTGCAAACAGTAGGCTTTGAAAGAATAAAAAA
The DNA here is from genome assembly GCA_963971135.1 of Stenus bimaculatus. Lineage (NCBI taxonomy): Eukaryota > Metazoa > Arthropoda > Insecta > Coleoptera > Staphylinidae > Stenus > Stenus bimaculatus. Next base: position 58,883,106 of record OZ020180.1, read on the forward strand.
AGAATTGTATTTTTGACTTATTGAGAACTGAGTTATTGTTACTAGTTGGTGTCTTTCTAATGGCATTCAGCAACGCTCACATTGCGGACATCCATTTCATTTATGGATTTTGTAACGGAAATGCTTTAGCTTCTGTTCGCGAATACCGGAGAAGATTTCCTACAAGAGAAACGCCTGATCATCGGACATTTATCAGCATTCACCGGAGACTTTGCGAAAATGGGATCCAAAAACATTTAAATCGACCACCTTTGAGGTTTGTTTCACCTGAAAATGAGGAAAACGTTTTAGATGCAATTTTTCGAGATCCCAGCATCAGCATTCGTAAGATTTCATTACGGTTGGGTTTATCCCAACTATTGATTATTTTTTATTATGTGTGATCTTATTGTTCGTACGTATTTTATTTTATTTTTTTTTGTTTTTGTTCCTTTTTTTGTATTTTTCTATTTTATTTATATCTTTTGTATTATACCAAAAACCTTGTAAAGTATTTTATATACGATTAGGTTAAAGGTGATTAAATAAAATAAAATAAAAAAATAAAATAAATCCCGAACTTCAATTTGGAGAATACTGCGTAAGGAAAGGCTTCATCCATACCATTTCCGTAAAGTACAAGATCTCCATGAACTGGACTTTCGCGGACGTGCAGTTTTTTGCTCATGGTTGAGAAGAAAAATACGACACACACCCAATTTTTTAAGAAAAATTATGTGGACCGACGAGGCAACATTCACACGTGCGGGAATTACAAATTTTGCAAATTTTCACACCTGGGCTAGAGAAAATCCGCACAACGTTCGACCTGCGAAATTTCAGCAACAGTTCTCAATTAATGTGTGGGCAGCAATTATTGATGATAAGTTGATTGGCCCAATTGAGTTACCTGCAAGACTAAATGGTCAATCATTCCTCCAATTCCTACAAACTGAATTTGTGGATTTATTAGATGACCTGCCACTTGCTACCAGACAAAACATGTGCTTGCAACTTGATGGTTGTCCAGCACATTTTGCAATTGATGTACGACGTTTTTTGGATCGTCACTTTCATCCTTGGATAGGACGAGGTGGTCCAGTTTCATATCCACCAAGATCCCCGGACCTTACCCCATTTGATTTTTTTTTATGGGGTACGTTGAAGAAAAAGGAATACGCGGAAATAGTAAATACCCGGCAAGAACTATTAGACCGCATTAACAATGCCGCGGATGAAATTAGGGCTAATCCAGGAATGTTAAGACGTACGACTGACTCAGTAGGTTCACGTGCCGATATTTGCCTGCAAAATGATGGGGGTTACTTTGAAAATTTAATTAATTAAGTAGGTTATTAACAACATTATTAGTTAACTTTGTTGTTTTGTTTTTTAATTTTCCAATAATAAAAGGTAAACTAAAACAAACACATTTTATTTTAACTTAAATCCTATTGGAAAAACCATCCAAAGTTAAAGATTAATTTTGAAGCAGAATTTAACCCTAGGCGTGAGCAGTCCTTGGCAAACGACTACACAGATCACAATTGAAGGAGTAAATTTGACATTAATTTAGTGTTTGAAGGAAAATGCCTAGGAATTCAAAATTTTCATGATTTGTAGGGATAATAATGTAGTTTTAGATGTTAGAAAAAAAACACCCCCTTACTTGGCTTTATTTTAAAAAATTGTAAAAAAACGACAAATTTTTTTATTTTTTTTAAATTATTTTCTTTTTTTGAATTATTATTTAACATTCTGTCAACAGTTGTTTTGTTATTACTAGTGGAAAGAGTGTGGTTTTAGCTTTCTAGTGATAATTTCTGTAGATTTTTACACACATTTTTTAAGTTGTTATTACTGATTTAGTGATGTGTGGGAAAAATTGGTAACTTAAAATTAAAAGAGCTGTAACTCCAAAACTATAATAGTTAGACCCACACTTTTTTCGTTTTTTTACGATGAAATTTCTTTTACTTTCTAACCCTGAAGTTTTGGCTACCACGAACGGGACACCCTGTATTTTGAAATATAATCTATGTATGAAATCTATTGCTAACTTCACACAAGTAAAGCGTTAAGAGTATTTTTACAACACATTTATCTATATTAAACTGTGAATAAAAAGCACATAGATTAAACGCTGTAATGTGAAGTTATATTAAGTGGAAAAAAAGAAACAACTGTGAAATTTATCAGAACTACCAACCTGATCACATTTGATTTTATTGCCAACCTTATAACACTAGAATATATTGCCAACTTAAAAATATGTAAACGGTTAATAGTATATTATTCAACGAGCGAGTAATGATAGTCATTACTCACGCAGGCCGAGTTACGTTGACTGTAGATTCAAAGCTTATGGGTTCGAACCTCGATCATTAACAACTTTATTTCATAAGTTGTTTGAATTTGGTAACAGATATTCACGGGTAGCCTATGGAATTCTGTTACCGGTAACCAAAACTCACGGGTGTGAGTTGTAGCTATCATTGTTTGTCTAGAAACGCGTTCATAAAGTACCCATTATACAATAGTGATAGAAAAAAATATTTGTTATACATTGTGGTTAATAACATTTATTTTTATTTAATAAATGTGAGAAATTGGTGGGTGATACGACTCTTTTGTTATTATTTTCGGAATTACACAGAAAATAGCTAAAGTTATTGAAAAAGTTTTTTTAACGTTGGCCTGTGTAATTGATTAAAAATTGTCAAAAATAGAAATTTATTAATGATCTATAAATTTTAAAAGATTCATTTAGTTTGAAATGAATGAAGGCAAAAAACATAAGTGGGAGCACGCGTAACATCCAACATCCTACATAAAAAGTCAGAAGAGTCCAGATTCTTTTTATTTTTATACACTACAGCCACGACGCGAAGCTCCTCGAAGTTTATCTTAATGTATGAAATTTATTCCGTGTCAAAGTGATAATTCTGCCAAGGTGGAAGGACTCCATCGATAAGATTAAGTAAATGGCAAAATTTAAAAACAAAAATACAATTTTTATGTTTATGATACATTAAAGACTCTTTTTGTAGACAATAAAAGTGCTAAACTTATGTATAATATATTTATTATTTACATAACTTGGTAAATTAAATTTTGCGACCTTTAAAAATGTAAAGAACTTCGATTTAAAGGCATTAATTTTAAAACACGAAACTTTATAATTTGTTTTCTTTTCTCTACTTAATTAAAATTATTAAGTTCTGAAATGTGCTTCAATTTAAAAGTTGTTTTCAGGGGCATAAAATAAATCACGTATTTGTTATGAAGGACGAAGTCTTAAGCATGTATTCAGCGACCGTGATGAAATATTTAGAGACGTCTTTATCGTTAAACACGTCTCTAAAAAAATATTTCTTATGAAGAAATATTATTTAATCACGTGTTTAACGTTAACGACATCTCTAAATTTTTCATCACGGCCGCTGAATACAGGCTTTAAAGTTTTAGCAACTTTAAAAAAAATATTGTTTTGTATGCAAAAGCTTTGGCAAAATTACATTACCTCTTTTAAATCATCTAGTTTCCATAATACCAAAGCATAATTTTCAATTAAGGTACGTCCACGTATAAGTTTTAAATTTGGAAATAATTTTCCAATGCTTGTAAGGCCTTGCACTTTAAAAAACAAAACTTTATCCGAAACTTCTTCCAACTGTGGAAATTGCACGTTTTTAAAATCATTTTCGGTGGTCTTTTCAAGCAAGCTGAATTGTAAAGTACCGGCAATAATTGTACAATTTCCAAGCAATTTTTCGGTATTTTTTAGGTCATTTTTTATCGTCACTGAGCCGCATACGCGAGCGGTGACCCCGGAAGATCCGAGGCCGCTCAGAAGCGTTACTATGATAAAAAAATAATGTCGCGCCAACATTTTCGCGTATTTTCAAAGTTCCATGAGAGGCGCATCGCGCACATACTATCTGTAAAGCTAGTGCTCGACTGGCGTATCTGAAGTATTAGGGAGTTAGGAAATGTCGAACTGGAACTACCTAAAGCGAGCGCTCTTTCGCATCGGACACGTTTCGGCACTTCGGCATTGGTCGCGCAGCTGATAAAACTGACTACTTAACCTCTCCTTTACATGATTAAAATTTTTGTTTCGACGATAGAACTACGGTAAGTTTTTAACTCACTAAACTTTTCATTGGCAAATTTTCGATGTGTACGTATATACGTTATGGCCATGTAATTAATAGGTGTAAGGTGCAACTTTATTTATTAAAGTGAGCACGTGCTCTGATAAAATTTATAATTCAACATCAGCGTCGCCGTCCCCGGCGTCGTACTTGAAACACAAGTGTTTCCGGCTGCGAAGTTTAAGCACGCGGAATCGTAATTTGAATATATACAAAACCTTATTTCAAAACTGGATTTATATTACGAATTCTCATGATAATGTTGTGTTTTATTTACGTTAGGTTAAGTTAGTTGAACTGTGCGACCTCGAACCTCTAGAGATATTACGAGTATGAGAATGTTTGGATAGTAAAAATCAAGGCTGCAAATATGACTATCCACAGTAGTGTCTATTTAGTCTATTGCTTATTGCTCTACCTGTAATCTGTAACCAGAAGTTATTTATTCCCCGTTTTGAGCAAATATGCGAAGATATATCTACTCTACTATAATACATACAGGGTGGTGATAAAGTTTGGAACCAAAGTCATAACTTCCGTAAAAAATTTTTTTGTAAAAATCGCTCGGACAGGTCAATTTTTGTTTTAAAAATGCCATCTTTTGGAATGAAAAAAATATTCATGACGTCACTGATAACTTCACTATGACGTCATCATCAATTTTTTTAAATGGAAACCCCTACTTTTTTTACACATTTTTCATAGACCTTTTTATCATATTAATGATCACATAAAAATATTTAAAAAATTTCAACCATTTTTGAAAAAAAAAAAAAAATTACTCAAAAAAAAATTATTAATTGTCAATGAAAAGTAAATTTTTAATTTACAAGTAACAAATATTAACGAAAATGTTCAAATTGTTCCCCATTGACCATTTGGCATTGTCCCATTCGAGTGTAGACACTCTGAATACTATTGTTAATAGCTTCTTCGTCAATTTGTTGCAATTCCGTCCTAATTCTAAGCTCCAATTCTTGTAAATTATTAGGTCTATTGAAATTTATTTCAATAAAAAAAGTAATAAAGTAATAATAAAGTAAATAAAGTAAATAATTTAATAATAAAGTTTACTTTTGATTTTAAATGTCCCCATAAAAAAAATATAAGGGGGTTAGGTTGGGAGATCGCGGAGGCCACTCGATTGGTCCTCTCCGACCTATCCATTTGTTGGGAAACGTGGTGTTAAGGAATTCCCGCACCGCCCTGCCAAAGTGTGGAGGAGCCCCATCTTGTTGAAACCAAATATTTTGGTCAGGAATGTTGCGATTTTCATAATTGGGGAAAATACGAAGTAAAACTGGTAGCAAATCAGTCCGCAAAAAATTCAAGTATCTTTCGGCAGTAAGGTTTTCATTAAAAAAGTAAGGTCCTATAAAACGTCTGCCAATCATTCCCACCCATACATTTAACTTTCCCTGTCTTTGACTATGGGATTCTACGGCCCAATGAGGATTTTCCTGTGACCAATACTTACAATTATGTCGATTCACTGATCCATTCAATTGAAAGGTAGCTTCATCGGAGAAAATTATACTACTTAAAAAATTTGGATTTTGATCACATCGCGCCATCATTTCTTCACAAAATTACAGTCGGCGATCGGGATCATCTTCATTTAACTCTTGTATGAGTTTAATTTTGTATGGGTGATACTTTTCCTTTTTTAATAATTTTGCGACATAGGAATGATCCACATTATTATTTCCTGAAATATCTCTTGTTGAAATATTGGGATTTTCTTCAATCGCAAGTAATAAATTTAATTTGGTTTCTTCATTCACTTGAGGCCGTCCTTGTCGAGGCAAATCTCCTACAGATCCTGTTTCTGCAAATTTGGTAACTAACTTACTTGCTGTAGATCTTGAGATTTGCGGTCTATTTGGATATTGCTCATTAAACAAAGCACAAGCTTCCCCATGGGTTCTTTTTCTATCGCCGTATCCTACCATAATTAAAATTTCGATTCTTTCGCGTTCGCTTAAACGAGGCATTTTTAATTTCGCAAAACTTAATAATTGTTGATTATTATTAAACAAACGAAGTAAGCTATTCAAGCATTGGTAAATGGATATAAAATTTTATTTGCCATACAAAATAACGTCAACTAAAGCACTTTTATAAAGGCAATTTTTATTTCAATAAATTTTGAATATCAAAAGCTTTTTCAAATTTATAATAAATTACAATTTTATTTAAAGTTTATTATTGCTCAAACATTTTATTTTAATTTCCTTTTTCATTAAAAGTTATTTAAAATTAGTTTTAAGAAAATTCCAATTGCGTAAAGAAGAACAATTCGAATATTTTCAATAATAATTTGTTATTTTTAAACTAAAAATTAGTTTAATTTATTTTTCTTGCCATATTTTCATTGAGAATTAATAATTTTTTTTTGAGTAAATTTATTTTTTTTTTTCAAAAATGGTTGAAATTTTTTTAAATATTTTTATGTGATCATTAATATGATAAAAAGATCTATGAAAAATGTGTAAAAAAAGTAGGGGTTTCCATTTAAAAAAATTGATGATGACGTCATAGTGAAGTTATCAGTGACGTCAAGAATATTTTTTTCATTCCAAAAGATGGCATTTTTAAAACAAAAATTGACCTCTCCGAGCGATTTTTACATAAAAAATTTTTACGGAAGTTATGACCTTGGTTCCAAACTTTATCACCACCCTGTATATTATGATGAATAGAATCACTTTACCTAATAACGTCTCTTAATGGGCCGGGAATGCGGAAAAATTTTAGTTTATGAATTGTTTTGATAGGAAAATTTTGACATACGAAAATTTTTTTATTGACTACTCTGTAAATATTTGGTGAGTATCAAATCATATAATTTCAAAAAAAACAGAAAAAGACTGAAAGTTTTATGTTTTTGCTTACACAATAATCAAAATAAAAAAGTGAAACCATTTACATGTTTTTTCAAAATAACAAAATTATTTTATTTTTTTTTACTTTCTTATTTTCATCGCCGGATAAATAATTTCTGTGGTCTAGTGCTAGAACTCTGATAAATCGAAAAGTACGAAGTAAAGGCGTTTCGTTGCGTTTTGAGAGAAACACAAGTTTGGCACTCTCATTAATAGAAACCTCAAATCTCTATTAGAATCGTGTTCGGAAATATTCGGGTTTTTCGTACAATTTTGACAGAAATGCAAGTTGATCTGTGGTTATTCTAGTTACTTTTAACTTTAAAAGTAAATTCCCTTACAGGTAAATAAATCTGCTAACCTAAAAAAGTGTTTGTTGTTTTGTTTTGCTAACTTTTTACATCTTTTTTATTACATTTATTAAAATTATCCAAATATTAGTTATTCATTTATACAATTATTATTTTCAAAAGTAAGTGATATATTTTTTACACCTACTATTTTAAACAAATTTAATATTTTTTGTTTAAAACTTTTAGATGTTTCCTCATTTAAGACACGAAATTAATAATCTAGTGGAAAATGATGAGGAAAGGGAAGTAAGGAGACAGTTTTTATTAGAGAGACGGATTATGCGAGATAGTGCAGATCCTTTTACATTACCCGAGGATCACTTTATCCAACTATTTCGTTTAAATAAAGATATGGTTAGATTTCTGATTGCTGAAATAGTGCCACATATGCACAATTCTTCAAATTACAATGAAATTCATCCTGTAACGCAACTTGTTTGTGCATTATCGTTTTTTGCCACCGGGACTTACCAAAGAGTCAGTCCTTTCAATTATCGTTAAGCCAGCAGTCTGTTAGTCGGAGTATAAGCACGGTGACAAACTTAATTGTGGAACACTTGGCAGACAGGTTTATTAATTTTCTACAAACTCCAGAAAGAAAAATGGCTATAAAAATAATTTTTATGGAAAAGTGTTATTTTCCTGGAGTAATTGGTGCAATAGATTGCACTCATATTGCAATAATTGCAAAAGCAATTGAGGAACACAATTATTACAATAGAAAGGGTTAGCACTCCAAAAATGTGCAACTTGTGAGTATTATTACCGTTTTCAGAATATTATTTACATTAGCTAGAATAACAGATCATGATTGTTTAAGAAATTTAGTATGTAGGCAATATATAATTTATTTTTTAGATTTGTGATTATAATTTGGAGATTCTGACTGTAAATGCCAGTTATCCGGGATAGTGCCACGATGCCTTCATTTGGAGGAATTCAATTGTCCAAGAAGAACTCCGACAGGCTTACCAAGAAGGGGACAAAATATCTTGGCTACTGGGCGATTCGGGTTATCCTCAACAACCTTGGCTAATGACGCCAATTAATAATGCAGTAGAAGATTCTCCCGAATCCAGATTCAACCGAGCACATCCATCAGCACTAAATTGTGTTGAACGTTGCAATGGAGTGCTAAAAGGGAGATTTCGTTGCTTATTAGGGGAAAGAAAATTAAGATTATCACCTAGCAAGGCAGGTGATACTACAGTTGCTTGCACCGTACTACATAAATTATGTATTCGAGAACATTTGGAATATGGTTTGGAAATACCTATAACCTATAAACAACGATCAGCAAGACCATGTACTATATCAAAATCAACCAAATGAGGATAATGGTTTCACGAGTCGAATACTTAATAAATAGGTATTTTTCCAATTAATTTTTTGTAATGTTATGTTCCCTTGTTTATGTTATACATATGAGTTAGTTTAATTTATTTTTTCTTAATAATGTAAATAAATATAAACATTTTATAATGATTTTTATTTATTCAACTAAATATACATTTTTATAAAAAACAAGATTACCTTTGTACACGATATCACATATAATACAATATTTGTTTTATTATATAAATACAATATATTAAAAATATAAATTCTCTCTTAAGAATAAAAAAAATGAGATTTCTCTATTTTAGTTTTCTACTTCCAGTCAGAAATTGTTTTTTTCCAGGCTTCTATGGTTCTCAATCCGTGACCCAAACTATTTAGGCTTGAGGTTAAATCCCCCCATAATTTTTGATTTGTCTCCCTCCCTTGCAAGTGGGAAGCAAATTTATTTGTTATTATTTCCGGATTTTTTCCGGAAAAACTTAAAATAATCTCCTTGTAGTGACTGGTCACCCTCATTTTGTTAGATTTTTTTGCATCTTGAAGTATAAAAATATTTCAAAATAGTAATTATTTAATTGAAAATACTAAACAAAAATAAAGCAATTATACAGTTATTGTTATTCTTTCCATCTTTATTAATTAATAATTATATTATATACAGGGTGTCCCGAAATTACTACAACTAATTTTAAGACAAAAACTTCCTATAAACATGTGTCCGATTTCGCTTCCTAAGAGAGCTACAGCTCTTTAAATATTGTGACTAAAACTAGGTTTTTTGTCATTTATTTGAAAACGGTTTGTAATAAAGATTTGAAATTTGGTGTGAAGACTAATACGTTTAAGATATAATTTCTCAATTTTTTTCAGATTTTTTGAAAGTTTTCAAAAAATTTCAAAAAATTTAAGAGCTTTCAAAAAATCTGAAAAAAATTGAGAAATTATATCTTAAATGTATTAGTCTTCACATCAAATTTCAAATCTTTATTACCAACCGTTTTCAAAAACATGATAAAAAACCTAGTTTTAGTCACAATAGTTAAAGGGCTGTAGCTCCCTTAGGAAGCCAAATCGGACACATGTTTATAGGAAGTTTTTTTCTTAAAATTAGTTGTAGAATCGCCTCCTAAACTCTGGCCGTTTAATTTCGGGACACCCTGTATAATTATAATATAATAACCACTATCTCAAATAAATATTATTAATTTGGAAATATCAAGAACATACAAATTGTGATAAACATCGTCAAAATTTGTTAAAGCCTAATTTAAAGTAAATAAAGTTACCTTTATTTTATGTAATTTCTAGGTTATCACATGACAAAGCAATTGCCAGTCTATCTCACTTAAAACGCATGCGAAAATATCTCTCTCCCACTTATTGTGTTAAACGCGTTTCAGGAGCTTCAAATTTTCGTTACAAGGCGTTTCTGCAGGGGAAAGCGCGGAAAGGGGATTTCATTAGAATTCGTTAGATTCGTCCATCAGAGTACCAAACTTAGCGCAGAAACGCTCATTTTCGTTTCTATCGAACTTTTCTATTTATAAATGTTGATTTCTGCGTCCTTGTCATATATTATTGTATTAAAAACTGAAAAGTTTAACAGATAGAAGAATTCATCGGGTAATGTAGTACTTATTTTAATGAGAGACACATTTGTTATCTTGGTAGCCAGTTTCCCATTTTTATTACGTATTATTAAAGCTTGCTTTCAAAGGTTGCTATTTAAAAAAAGTTAAGTGACTATCGTTTGACCTTCAACTTGCTGTTCAAGGTCATGGCAATATTTCTAAAAAGTGCGTCACTAAGAATCGTACAACTTTTATCTGAAACATTCTTCTATAAAATGCTTAATTTCCAAAATATTTAAAACAAAGTAAAGTGATTATCGCCTGACCTTTATCTTGCTGTTCACGGTCATGGGCAATATTTCCACATAGTGCGTGACTAAGAATCGTACAACTTTTATTTAAAACATTTTTCTCAAAAATGCTTCATTTCATGTTATACAGGGTGTCTCACTTTTTTCCAGCAATTTTTTTTAGATAGCAAATGTCATTCTGAACAAAAAATTCCTTATGAACTATACTTTATTTTTTAACTAGGAGGATTGATTTAAATTTCCCGCGCTAAAATGCCAAAAATCAACGTCCCTGATTGGTTGTAGGAAGTTTTCGGTTTTTCTACTGATGCCCCGATAGTTGTTTCCTCCCGTTCGACATTATTTGGCATTGAACAAGTTTATATTAATCACCGGTTAGAATAAAGAAGCAATACATACTCCATACTTATATTTAAAATTTTAATTAGTGACGTAAAAGACCAAAGTAAATTGTAGGGTTTAACCATAGACGTTAAAAAATGCAATAAATTCAGTATGCAAGTCCAAGCCTACGTGAAATATTTTCCTGAATCCTACGTTTTCAATAGGAGCGCAAAACTTAAGCGGAGGTGAAATTACGACGCAAAACGGCTTATAAATTTGAAATACATAAATTTCGTTAGAGTAGATTTCATCTGTGGGTTTATTCATGGGTCGGTCGAGATCGTATCGTCGATGAGACTACAAGGACAGACTTTTATTTTTTCATTTAAATGTAAAGGACAGAATGATAAAAGTCGTATGCGACAACGTGTCGACTGGATCAAGAATAAGGCTGCTGAATTGAACATTTTCTGCGTCGTAGGCGATTTTACCCGAGCGACTCCAACACAACCTGAAACTGTCGATTCGTATATCTAGAAGAATTCAGATTAAGAAGATAGTCGGCGAAATGTTTGAAAAGCGTACTTTTCGCTAGTAAAAATTGATTTTTGGCCATTTGTAAAAAAAAATCAAAAATTTAACAAAAACCCTATTGTTTGCCTTTCAAATTGAATTTAGTTTTCATATAGAATCTAGAGTCTATGATAGGAGCGTACTTTTTGAATAAAAATAAAAACGCATTTTTTTATCATTGTTCAAAAAGTACGCCCCATCATAGACTCTACATGAAAAACAAAAATTCTATATGAAAACTAAATTCAATTAGAAAGGCGCTTTTGAAACATTTCGCCGACTATCTTCTTAATTTAGAAACCTTAATGCTAGACGACTAGTAAATCATCACGTCCACGGCTAATCTAAGTTTGTTAAAAATGCTTAACAGTTTTAATTTAAGCAAAGTCCCATCGCCCATCCCTGTATCAGGTCCTGGAATAGGTACCGATGTATAATATATACAGGGGGACTTAGACCACCTATTAATCTTGAAATCGTGTTATCGTACATAGTACATGACTGAAATAAAAAAAAATTCGAGATAAATGGTTTGGACTATGTCCACCCGACTGAATCGCCCTGAGTAACGTATAACAGTCCACAAATTTATATAGGTTTTTAATTTTTATCTAACTACGTGAATGCGTATTAACCTATGTACTAAATAAATACAAGAGCGTGTATTCAGCGACCATAACCTTAAATATTTCTTATGAAGAAATATTTTTTAATCACTTGTTTAGTGTTAACGATATCTCTAAATTTTTCATCATTCTTCTTGAATACGTGGCTATTGTGTTTATTTTACAACAAGCCACCCTAAATAACTATCGAGAAAATAATTTGCAGACGGTCGATTTTTATTTTCAAGGGGGGATCTTTTACAATGAATATAAGTTGTTTTTGCAACCCCGTTCCTAGCAGGACAACTCTTTTGATTATTTGTAGTGAAAAAGGGGGCGAGTTTTTAAGATATTTTAACCTTGAAAATAAAAACATGATTTGTTTTGGCCCGGTTTTAATTTAGTCATAAACAAGCCACGATGAATTTCAATAATTACAGTTTGCTTTTGTTAAGATTATAAGGTAGGTTAGTGACCGAAAAGTTGTCATAAAAATTATGACTGCCATGTTCAGGGTAAAAAATGCTTTCAAACGTGGAACCCTATTCCTATTTAAAAAATTGATAGGATTTTCTGTAGGGAAGGTGCTTACGATGGCAACTTAATTTTTATCCTAAAAGATACCCCCAAAAAAATAAAAATCCACCTGGGTTCTGAATTCTTGACTTTTAAGCCAGCAGAAACTTATGTCTTTATGATATGAACTGAATTTTTATAAATACATTAAATTAAATTTATTTTGCTTACTGTACGTCCCTTCTTTCGGGATCTAGTTACCCCGTGGCCCAAGGAAATGGGGGAGAAGGGTCACTCCTTTATATATTTCCTGAAATTTACTTAAGTTTGATTTGGGCCACCTGAATCTATTGTCAAATATTTAATCAATGTGTAAAAATCTCAATTATTTGTATTATTTTAAGTTGTTTGAGTGTTTGAGTTGGTGAGATCAAGTTTTACATTTTTACTCAAAATTGTTTTCCTAATAGGTAAACTGCAACAGATAAATAACTGTCCAATTCTATTTTAATTAATCTAAAGAAATTTGAATGTCTGTCAAGAAAAACTTTACATACAGTGGCACACGTAATGGCAGATTTCATGATTTATTACGATTGTTCTTCCCAAGCTCATGCGCGCTCTAGCGATCAGCATTAATTATCAGTGATTGGCTGATAATTTGCGGCGAAGCTCCAAAAAAGTCCAATGAATTTTCTACCCTCTATTAGGATCACCGACGTAAAATTAAAACGTTGCGCTGAAATTAAGAAAAAGCTAAGTAACATAGAAAGACCTTTTTTCCATGTCATATTTATAAACAGTAAATGAAACTGTTCGTTGTAAGATATTTTTTATTGCTTGCAAATGTATTTTACTAAATTATAATATTGCAAATGTTCAATTTTTGCAAATCTTGAAAATGTGACCTAGTCAATACAAAACATTTTGTTTCACGTTATTAATTTCACTCAATAATGAAAATGTACAGGAAATACAATTAAGAATGTTACCGAAACAAGGCATATATGTGTATTAATTATTATTTTTTAATTTTTTCAGAAACTGTTCAAACACAAACACAATTTATTTTATCACAATGTGAACAAATAAAGTACTGATTAATATACATAATTTAAGAGAAAACGAAAAACTTGGTCCCGCAAGCGTGAAATTAGTGGGCCAATATATTTTTCACTTTTTACTGGAAACGGTTTGTGCACAAATTCTATTTTTTCATCACAAATTTGTACAAATTAACGACATGACAATAATATAATTAAACATGCAAGAGTTTGTCCCGCCAACTTCACCGACCGTATTATTTCAACAAGAATTACACAATTTAAGCTTTGTAAGAGACCTCTATCTAATTTGCTTACAAAAAATAAATGCAAAGAGGAAAGTGTGGACAAGTATTATAACTAATAATTAATGACATTAAATGTTCAAATTAAAACAAGAAAAAAACAAACGAGGTATGCAATAATTCAGTTATGTTCAGACTGCAGATTCTATTGTTATCTAAGAAATTTGTTTAATATATCTACTAGATACGTAAGTTTTAAGTATAAATTGTTTAAAAAATACAAATACCTAATAATTATAAAATTTTCAAGTTTACACTGTTTAGCTTCAAGATCGGTATGTTATATTTTAAGTAGTTTCTTTAATAGAAGTAAAAAATATGTTCACACTTGTATCTTGCCTGGCCTGGTTTTTAACTGAATTTTGTATTACCCACTTAACCACTCCAACTAATTGACTCATTCATATATGTAAGGAGAGTCAAAAACTGAGAGTAAAATGAAAATTTAGTTTGAAAACAATTCTTGTACTTGTTCTCAGCAAGGAAAACTGGTCACCTGAATATCAACAAGATGTTCGTTTTAAATTTTCAAGTAATTTTCTTATTAATAATTCTGCAACCCAATTCCGTTGCAAAGGATAATGTCTCAGTGGATAAGCACTTTGAATATATCCGAATAGAATATAATAGGTTTTTTTTGGAAAATTTTGGTTCTTAACCTATAAAATGAGCAATTAGAAATCCAGAAATTTGCCCCGAAATGGTAAATTTTAAAACCCGACAACTAATACGACGTGTACCAAAATTATTGATTACGATCTAATTTATAAACAAAACTTTATCTACTTGCATAAAACATGAAAACATTGAAATAAATTAAAATTTATTCACAGCTTAGTGACAATGGACCCTGATGAAATTTGGGTAACATTATGGTCCTCAATCCGATAAAGAATGTCATTATTTCAATCAAATTGACACACGTAAAGGTGAAATTATAGTAGGCAAGCAGATAATAGTTATTTTTATCAAGTGAGGTAATAAAGGCAATTAATCGGGCTTTTTAATCGCCTATCACCTCTTGATTTGGCTACAATAATTTACTGGCGAGAAGTTAGCCATAAAATTTCCAGCCACAGTTTTTTACATGTATTTCTCCATAAGAAGAAAAATCATTATAACTTCTTTATTTTACATTTTATAACAAAACTAATTATACCACTGGAAAGCTCAAAGAAATATCTATATAACAGTACTACTGTAAATGCTTGCCTCATAATAATAAATCCGCAATTTGCATTTAATCAGATGACTATCTTAAGATATCAAAAACACTTAAATGGGTGTAACTTCTATTAAAATAAACCGACAACTAAAATAAAATAATCAGTAGAATCTGCATTATATTCCCTACATTCTCATGTATAAAACAATGTCAGCTACTAATTATTGACTTTTTAATTAACCAAAAACCCTAATTTTTGAGTAATTTTCGGGTCTAATGGCTACCAAAAACCGGCCACAAACAAGTTATTGGTTCCATTTGATTGAAAGTTTAATAAGCTTTCTAACGATACATTAGTCAATGGTAGCCTAATCATGATAGTTAAAAATTTAAACATTTAATTAAATTCGCCGCGATAACTAAATAATGCATTATGCGCTCTAATTTTTGAGAGAATGATAGCAGAAAAAAACTAAAACCACTTTTGGAATCTATATTAGAAAATGAAAACAATGATGTATAACACAATGCTAGCCACTAATTATTGACGTTTTTAATTAACCAAAAACACTAATTTTTGAGTAATTTTTGGGTCTAATGGTTACCAAAAACCGGCCATAAAAAAGTTATTGGTTCTAGTCGATAGAAAATTTAATAATCTTTCCAACGATATATCACACAATGCTAGCCTCATCATGATAATTAAAAATTTAAACTTTTAATTAAATTCGCGGCGAAAACTAAATAATGCATTATGCGCTCTAATTTTTGAGAAAATGATAGCAGGAACAAAGTAAGACCACTTTTGGAATCGTTATTAGAAAATGAAAATAATGATGTGTAACACAATGCTAGCCACTAATTATTGACGTTTTTAATTAACCAAAAACACTAATTTTTTAGTAATTTTTGGGTCTAATGGCTACTTAAAACCGGCCATAAAAAAGTTATTGGTTCCATTTGATAGAAAATTTAATAAGCTTTCCAACGATATATCACACAATGCTTGCCTCATCATGATAATTAAAAATTTAAACTTAATTAAATTCGCCGCGAAAACTAAATAAGGGTGGCATTGTGTAATATACCGTTGAAAGCTATATTAAATTTTCTATCAAATGGAACCAATAACTTTTTTATGGCTGGTTTTTGGTAGCCATTAGAACCTAAAATTACTTAAAAATTAGTGTTTTTGGTTAATTAAAATGTCAATAATTAGTGGCTAGCATTGTGTTGAAAATCATTGTTTTCATTTTCTAATATATATTATTATGAGGCAAACATTGACAGTAGTACTGTTATATAGATGTTTCTTTGAGCTTTCCAGTGGTATAATTAGTTTTGTTATAAAATGTAAAATAAAGAAGTTATATTGATTTTTCTTCTTATGGAGAAATACATGTAAAAAACTGGGCCTGGAAATTTTATGGCTAACTTCTCGCCGGTCAATAATTTTCCGTTGACCGAATCTTGCTAAAACTAAGAAAAACAAATTTTATTTCTTAAGAAAAAATTATACGGCAGTTGCCTACTGGCTCGTGTCGCAATTTCGATTTTCGTGAATAATCATTTCTCTTCCGGTCGTTGAATAATATACTATATAGTATCTAAAAATCGCTGGGAGTAGAGGTAATTACTCTATGATTTTCAATCATTTTCATTGCAGTACAACTTAACCAAACGGTCAAAGGAAAACTAATATAGGGTGAGTCGAAAAGATCCTGCGCTAAATTTGCAGAGCAAATTCTTTAAAATGTTTCCAAAATGTACTTTTTGCTAGTATTTTCGAAATAAAGAAGACCTGCCCAAATGACCTCTGAAATGCACGATCGGAATGTGTAGAAATTATCATAAAATGTGGTGTTAATTTTTTAAAAATTAACTTAACTATTAGTTTTGGAAGACTTTGGAGTTCTTACAGTTTTATACTATCAATTGGTGCAAATCGGTGTAAAACCCTATATCCTTACAGGAAATACCTGCAAAGTTTGTCATATGGGCTGTAATGGATGGTTTCAATGGTTACCTTACACAGGGCGAGTTAAAAGTAACGCATAAAAATCTTAACTACCTTCTTTTTGGAACTTTAAAAAACGGTAAAAGACGTATCGCACTGTTTTTGAAAAACTGTATTTTGAACGTCCTGATTTTTTTTAAATTGAATAATATGGTTTTTTTCGCAGATTCTGGTTAAAATTAAAGGCATTTAATTAGAAACAAAAGATCTTTGAACTTAAATGATTTGACCCGAATCTGGGTATTAAGTATAGTTTAAAATTTAAAGTAACGTCATATCAGCCGAGATTTTTTTGTTGATTTCTTAATAAAGTTTTTCAAAAACAATCCGACTTTGCGGTTTTTGAAAATTCGAAAAAATAAGGTGGTTATGATTTTTATGCGTTACTTCAAACTAAACTGTCGTTTACGGGAAATTTTTTTAAATGCATCTAGATGGCGCTAGTATAAACTTTTTGGTACCATTGTAAAACATTCTTAAGAGCATCTTCCTAGACGCCCGCGATAAATTTTCCGTTGGAGATAATAACAAGGAATAGAAAATCCATCCCACTTTTCTGGAGCTTCTTTGCAAATTATTCACAAATAACTGACAATTAATGCGAATCCATAGAGGGCGCGCGAGTTTGGGAGGAATAATTGTGATAAATCATGAAATCGAGCATTAGTAGCCCAGAAAAAACTCAAGTTTGCTTCGTTAGATTTTCAATTTTTTTTCAGATTTATAATCTTAATTAATTAGGCTACAACTTAACCGATAGTCACCTTCTGCAACCTAACACAAAATTAATTAGAGGGGTCCAAAGTTAAGGTACTTTTAGGTCAATATATTTTTTTTTGTAGATTCTCCAATTTTTTTTCCTTCCCCTGGGAGGTATAGAAATGACTTCTAAATCGTCTACAAAAAAAATTATACAAAAATCTTTTTCGTACTAGCCTATTTTTCTGGGGTACTAAACCACTATATTTTCTGTTTAGGAAGATGCTCTTAATAAGGTATTGTTTTGTGATATGAAAACCATATCTCAGTCCATTAAAAAAAATGATGAGGTCATAGTGACGACATGACAACCGAACAAATTTTTATGTTTAGTTCAAAATTAAGTTTTTTTAGAACAATTCGACACGTCTTTTACCGTTTTTAAAAATTCTAAAAAATAAGGTAGTTATGAGTTTTATGCGTTATTTTAAGCTCACCCTGTAGATATTTCCTGTAAGAGGTTACAAATTTCCAAAGAATGGACACATTTATTTGATTTCACAAATTACCAGATACAACATACAACTTATGCTGCGATCTAAGAAACAAATCTAATATTTTTAATCTTCTTTTCAATCAAAAGTCAGGTCGAGCATGTTCGCATATGTAGGACCGGCTTAAAATTAGTTTTTTTCGTAAATCATAATAAGTATAGGTTTTATTTAAAATTTTCTTTTTATTAGGTAATTAATGCGATTCCTATGGCAAGTGAAATTTTCTTTTAGATACAATAAAAGAAAGAAAAATGTAAAAAAAAATTATATACCTACTATTATAGGTAAATACGCCGGTCTAATGCAGTACTATCAAAAAAACACTTTTTTCAAGAGGAGCTAGTTTGTAATTTATTTAAATTTAGTGATATGTTAAAGGATAGATTCTCATTTTAGTTAAAATTGAATTAGGATAGTTCTGCATTAAACCGACTAATAGTTTTTTAATTAGTGCGTTGAAATTTTTAATTATTTTGCTGGGGTAACTGGGTTTTACAAATCATTTCAGAGATCTTGACTTTAAAGCCCCCTGACGCTTATGATATGAACTGATTTTTCATAAATACGTTAGTTTACGTTATTTTACATCGAATATAAAAAAATCGAATTTTACATAACAGTTCGAAGTTTCTTCAATTTTAATTAAAATATGTTTCAGTTACTCTTTAAGGTCCTGACTTCTATGTTTTAACAGTTATTAGCTATGAACATCCAAAAAGAATCTTGAATAACGAAAATGATACTTTTAGAACATTTGACACTATTATTCATCTTTCCTATATCATAGTATCTGGAGGCAAGATTTAATTTTAATAGGTAAATTTGTGCACAATGAAAATTATAAAATTTCTTTATAGGACACAAAAATGCTGTTGACTAGTGCTTACTTTAGTGAAATTTGAATTAGGAATTAGCTACCAGTTACGTATATAAAAAATAAGTTAAAAAATTGCACAATATGGTGAAAACACCGAAAGCTTTACCAAATTTTCAATTAGCCTAAAGATGTATGGGTTTATTGTAAAAAGCCTAAAATAAGCCAGGGTGATTAGAAAGTCCTAGATTATTTTTCAATCAGCCGGTTGCATTGCAAAATGACAACGCTCTTTGCAATAAGCCAAACTTTTCAAATAACCCACGACGTATACATGCAATAATTCAGTTATGATCAGACTTTATTCTAAACTAAATAATACCTAAAAATAGTTGGTGTATTTGAATAAAATAAAATTTCAAACCTTTTACCTCCTCACGTTGTATTAGAAAAAAATCGTTTATTTTTGTAACTGAGTTTTTATTAATAATAGAACTAGAAATTATTTTGGAATTTTTGTTTTATGAAGTAAATACTTGAGAGCAGCGATGCCTATACTAAAACTATAAAATACTTAAACAGTTTTGTAGCAAATAACTCATGGCCCGGTTAGTCCCTGCTCCCATTTACCCCAGCTTACCTTATTGATTATAGCATCTAAGAAATTTAACAGTAATACCTTTTTTAGATGGTAAAATTGCACTCTCGACAAATATCGCTACAGTAGAAAATTAATTTATAGTCACCAAATGTTTATGTCAATCAAAGCATTCATGATGGCGGAATAAACGACAATTTATTTATTCAACGCCAGTTTGTTTTGTTTAATCATCACAGCACCCAGCAAACAAGTTTTCATAAAAATTTTATTTTGATCGGCAGTAATTAAATAAATCGTGTATTTGCCTGTAACACACAAACTTTTGTTTTATTTCTTGTGAGCGTAAAACATAGACAAGCACTTTTAATTTAAAAATATTTCTAGGAATTTCCTTTTAAAATTATTTAATATGTAATGAATATTAATACGGAAAAGAGTGACTATGACATAATAGCAAGTACTCCTTCTAACATTTTGCAAATAGCGAATAGTAAAGTTGGTGCCATACGTATGGTGGACACAAAAGAATCGGAATAGATACGACCTCTGGCTACTCTGCACACGACTGCACGTTTTCTTTTTTCTCCTACTCATTTGTGCGAGAAACTGTACAATTGATTTTCTGCCACAAAAGTCGGGTGTAGCACATCTGAGCAAAGTGATTTACCCACTCGAGAATTATACAGTTTTGTCACTGGTACTAAAAATAACTAGATATTTTCTGGTTGCCTTGTGAAAAGTTATACGTGTTGGTTTACGAAAAAGTTTCCGTAGGAAAATTCTTTGAAAGAGTATAGTTTAAAGAGTTTAAGTTTATTTCCTCAATTATACAGACGATATACAGAGTGATGATAACGTTTGGAACAATATTCATTACTGCCGTATTTAATTTTTTTGGGAAAATCGCTCGGACAGGTCATTTTAGTTTTTCAAATGCCATCTTTTGGAATAAAAAAATATTAATGACGTCACTGGTGATTTAGCAATGACGTCACCATAAATTTTTTGAAATGGAAACGCCCACTTTTTCACTCGTTTTTAATAGACATTTATGTCACGATGGTATAAAAAATTATTGCATTTGTACTATTAAATTTGAAAGATTTGAACGTTGTCTAAGATTTATTTTGGCTGTTTTCTATAAATGGTATATTTAAAATTTTATTCTTTATAAATTTCTTTACATTTTAAGGGAATCAAAAAATGTGTTTTTCAAGTATATTTATTAAATTTAGTTAAATACATTTAACATTTAATATACGCATTAGAATTATTTAAACATTTACTTTCTTTTGTTAGTATTAGTAACTTCAAATTCATTTTAATTTATTTTTAAAAAGATTTTTTATTCAAAAATTTGTTTAAAAATGTAATTGTTTTTTATATCATCGTTTAAGTGGCATGAATGTCTATCAAAAGAGAGTAAAAATGTTGGGGTTTTCATTTTAAAAAATCGATGCTGATGTCATTGGTAAATCACATGTGACGTCATTAATGCTTTATTCATATCAAGAGATGGCACCTGTCTGAAAGTTTGAACAATTTTCTCAAAAAAAAATAAATACGGCAGTTATGAATTTTGTTCTAAACTTTATCATCACCCTGTATATTCTCTGGTGTAAACTGATTCCACCTCAAACTGTCATCATGTCAAATTCTGACCTTTCTGCTATTTGATTGATAATAAAACTGGAACTCATTTGTAAACAAAATTATATTTCATTCTTCCAATTCCACCCCTCCCCCCCCCCTCATTGGTGCGTTTTCTTTTACATGTCAAAGTACAATCACGCGCAAATATATCGATGACACAATATAAATATTCTGACCCAATAACAAACAAGCCTTTGCAAACACGAGATTATCACACGAAATTTGAAAGGACCCCACCCTTATCTTAATTGGTATTAATTTCTTTCAAATTTCATATCATCTCATGTCTGAGATCGCTTGCTATTGGGTCAGAATATTTCTTTTGTGACCTAGACGTAATTAAAATACAGATGAAAGTCCAGTTTCATGAAGACATACATTTAAATAAGCCTTTTATACCACCTTTACCTATAATTCGCTATAAATTGCCACGAATGCTAGAATTGGAAACACTATGGACTATGTAATTTTATTAGAACTTTGATTAAAACATAAATTATACAATAAAGTCTTGAAGCCTTGCTACATGCATAATGTGTTTTATTTACATATGTATAGCTTAGTTGCCTTAATTTTTCCAAGAATTAAATAAAGATATTGTGATTTTTTTAGAGTTAAAAAAATATTAAGGAAACTTAATTTACAATTATGTATTTATAGAAATATAGTCATCTATCAAAAATATAAATATTGTAAAATGTACGTTACCTTAATCAAGTCAGGCAAATGATATAAAATCAGTGAATAATTTTCAAATAATCTCTTGCCTTTGATGAACTTTAAGTTAGGAAACAAATCCCCTAAACTAGTCAAACCTCGAACATCAAATATAAGTACCATTCCCCAAATTTCCGTTAACAACGGAAAGCTTAAATTTGTAAAATTTTTGACTGTAGTTTTTTCAATTAAAGCAATTTGAAGATCGCCTGTAATAATCGTACATCCTTTAATTTGCAATAACAGATTATCTATGTCGTTTCGCGCCACGATCGCCCCGCACATTTTTGCAGCCCCATATGTTAAAAATGCCAATGGCAAAACGAGAAAAAAATATAACCGCATCCCGCATCAACGAAACATCCAAGACTGGTAAATATTCATGGCTATTTTAATTTCCCGCAGAAGCCTACTTATAGGTCAGGTGTATGAATTGAATAGGTCAATGAATACCAATCATGGGGCGCCCTCCTATTTAACATCAACATTTAGCAATTTATTTATAATCAACATACGTATATAACTCAATCACCATACAATAAAGTTTTAACTCGTTTTATTGGCATAAATTTATTATTTTTATTTACATATTTAATCGAATTTATTTGCACTTTTATTCAGCACCCACTATTTTTCTATTTTATCATAACAACATATATTCTTTTATCAACGTAAAACGTAAAATGAATGCAGCGCACACCATTAGGATCTTGAAAACCCGAAGAGTTACAAAGTTGCTTAAATAACAAAAAAGTGGCCCCATTTTAAGCTCTTTTGGAATACTTTAGAAATTCGGGATAGGATGATTTGCACCATTCCCCAAATACCATTAAATAACTAAAACTTCGCGTTTTCGGTTTTGCTCCATATTTTTGTCGCTCAACCTTTTCGATTGAAATCTTACTTGTGTTAACATGCTAAATCCAATGGACTTAAAAAACACTTTAGGTGAACTGCAATTTCCTAATTTTAAACTAACTTTTGATTTTAATATTTTATTCAAAAATAACCATAAAAATAAATAATTCAAACTGTGCCTGTTGATAGTGTTGAACATAAATATTTTTGGAGTAATGGTTAGTTAAAGCGTTAATGGCAGGTTGGATATGTACAATGTCTACATTCGAAGGGTCATCTTTCATCGTTTATAGAATCGTATGCAACAGTTTTGTACGTTAAATAATTTAAGGAAGAATGCGTAATGATGATCAAAATCAAATAGCAAATGAAATTAATGGCTGAAGTAAATTAAAATCCAGAAATAGCTCAAATTCAATTTATTTCTAACTTATCAAATTCTGGCTTACAAAAAATACATCCAGGAGATAACGAAAGATATATTAAATTTTGTAATTGGTTTCGTGTTAAACTGAGAGAAGATCCTAATTTTCTACTTCAGTACTATGGTCTGGTGAAGCTTTATTTACCAATAGCGGAATGTTTAATAGGAAAAATAAATATTACTATGCGGTTCAAAATCCTCATTTGATACGGGAGGTACCGCCGCAGATTCTCTCTAATTTTTAACGCTTTACGTCCTTCAGATTATATAATTGCTGGTTCAATTTAAGGGTTTTAGGACTGGATAATTAGAAAAATACTGCGTAGATTTGCTTACTAGTTTTGAAATTTATTTTAATTTCTTCTTCAGAGCTACAATAAATGATTACAGAATTAAAACCTAATTTTGACAACATTGAATTACATAAACATACATGTTACAAACATTAAAAATTAAAAACACAGCGTACATTAACAAGGTTGAGCACATTGATATTGTCAAGCACATTAAAATATTTAAAAACTTCAAAAACATTAAAAACATTAAAATACCTACATTTTCAAACACCAAAAATGAAATAAACAAAAACGAAAAAAAGTGTGAATCTTAGATCAGATTTAAATAATTTAAATACAGTATATTCAAACGTCCTTAACATATTAAACAAAAAATAACAATTTTTAATACAAAATATTGTGGTTTTAAGTTTCAAGTTGTTGGTAACATATTAAAAATTATATTGGTATTACGAAAAATGTCAACGACGGAAAATGTCAAGTACCAGCTGACTAAAAATTACAATTTGCAATCCAAGTGAAAATTAAGAATCATAAGAGTAAAATTAGCAGTGATTAACAAAATTAAGATCAAAACAGTTATCAATCATCCAAACCATGAATTGTGGAATTTTAATGACAAATAGAAAAATAATATGGTGTTTAGAAAAATAGTATACTTTTTACTTTTACTTTTAAATTCGAAGAGAAAAAGTATACTATTTTTCTAAACACCATAAAATACCTCTCTCTTCAAAATGGACATCCGAAGATTTCATGGAGAAAAATAATAGTTGATGAGGTATGTTTTTAGGTTAATGTCTTTAGATTTAATATGCGTCCAGCATTTTTGAAATTTGTTAAAAAAATTTTTGAATTTTTAAAATTTTAAATTTTGGAATGTTGCAAGTTTTTAAATTTTGAATTTCCGATTTTTTTGATCATTTTTGGTGTTTGAAAATAGGTATTTTAATGTTTTTGAAATTATTAAATATTTTAATGTGCTTGACAATATCAATGTGCTCAACCTTGTTAATGTACGCTGTGTTTTTTATTTTTAATTTTTAATGTTTGTAACATGTATGTTTATGTAATTCAATGTTGGCAAAATTAAGTTTTAATACTGTAATTATTTATTGTAGCTCTGAAGAAGAGATTTCGAAACTAGTAAGCAAATCTACGCAGTATTTTTCTAATTATCCAGTCCTAAAACCCTAAAATTGAACCAGCAATTCTCTCTAATGTTTAGTGTAGACTTTTACAAAATCAATTAAAATTAATTTTCGTGTTCGTTATTAATATTATTAAAAGTCTTGTAGTCTTATTTATTCGATAAACGCTACAAGACTTTTAATAAAATTAATAGGACCTACTTTATAGCAGACGGTTTAACTGGACAATATTATAAGAATTTTCTGGGGTTCAGTAAAAGATAAAAATTTTGATAAAATTGAAGATGTTTTTCAAACCGTTAATCCAACAAGCAATAGAACCGCTGTAAAAACACAAAAGGAAGAAAATCGCTCTGCATTAACATCTAGGGGGCCATTCTATAACCTAAAGTGTTTTTAAGTCATATATTGGATTCAGGATATAAACTCAAATAAGTCTGTCAAATTTGAATCGAAAATGCAGAATTTCAGTTGTTTCATGATATTTGGGGAATGAAGCAAAATAAGTCAGATTTCTAAAAGAATTTAAAGTGGGACAAGTTTTTTGTAATTTAAGCAACATTTAAACTCTTCGGGTTTGCAAGATCCCAATGGTATGCACTGTAAAAGTGACCAGCCTTTAATATATCCGAAACACCTTAATATTTTTTAAAACGTAAAAATTTCATAAAGTAAGTAAACTAACATTTGTACAAATTTTTATTATACAGGGTGATCGCTAAATTTCGTTCTATGTATCAATAAAAATAGTTTTATATTTTTTCTGTAAATACCCACAACTAGTAGAAAAGTTAAAAAACCTAAATGTACATCTACTTTTGGTATAATTTTAATTATTTATTGAATTAATATACTTACTTATTTGGATTTGTTTATTTTCTTCCAAATTCAAAAGATTTAATATTTAAATCTCATTATAGTTTGGTTTTCATTTTATTTGAAATGCAAACCGCATTGTTTACTCGTAGCATTGTTAAAGTATAGCCTTAATAGAAATTAAGGAAGTTTTGCGTGTTAATTTTAGTAGCGTGTCTGCTTTAAAGAGAATCAATTAAAAGTTTCGACTACGTAATGATAATGAATAATTATGAATTAAAATAATAGAATAATGTAATTAATATAAGATTATTGTCGCCATAACTACTATAATGCTTTTCATCTGAACAGAACCCTGCGCATGAACCATTTTTTAACAAACCTAGAGTAGACTTGTTTGTGATTGGTGCACAGTAACCTTATTCTTGAGCCGCTCGAGATCGTGTGGTCGACTACATTCATCATTTTGTCCTTTTCATTTACATGAAAAAATAAGAGTATGTCCTTCTAGTCTGGTCGACCACACGATGTGGCCGGGCCCAAGTATAAGTCTTGAGATGATGTACTAGTCGTCTAGCATTAAAGGTTTCTGAATTAATCTGAATTATTGTAGATATACGAATCTACAGTTTCGGTTTGAATAGTAATCGCTCGGGTAAAATCGTCTACTTCGCAGAAGCTTCACTTTAGATGAAATCCACACTACCAGCAAATAGCAGGAGTAATTCATATTCCTTCTAGCATCTTCACAGTTTACTTTTGTAGACGATACATCTTATAATCAAAAATATAATAAACTGTTTAATGTCCCATTTCTCGGCCAAACTTAAAGTCCTTTCACGCAATCTCTGTAAGGACAGATTCAAGAATAATTTTGGGGGCTACTTTTTTATTGGAAGATGGAACAACAATACCAAATCAGCACCTAGCAAATACCTCTCCACCCTCTAAAGAGACTAAAGTGATTTTTTGTTAATTTCAAAGATTTTCCTTATTTGTTGTTTCGGTTTGTTTTGAGTTTGAACTATCAAATATATAACATGAAAAAAAACAGTCAGGAATCCATCGGTTTGCAAAGCAATCAACAAGTAATAAATAGAAAAGCAAAATATATATACAGAAAATCCTTTTTACTTTACTATTTTGAATCCTTGACTGCGTACGTGAATCATTTAAACTTTTCCTGGTTCTCTCTTTGGGGGAATGGAGGGCCTTTTCTCGAGGAGGGTGTAATTTTCCAATTAAATAGTTCCTATAAATATGTGAACGATGAAGCAGGAAAATTACCAGAAACTTAGTTTACATATGCATAAAGTAATAAAACCTTAATTTAAAAGGAAATTGAAATAGTTTCATACTTTAGTTCATTGGTATCAGTCCGCTCCTTAAATATTTTTTAAGAAAACTGTGATATTCGATGTAGACAACCTGCTTTTTGTTTAAATAAGTTTTTTTATATGAAAGGTCATTTCACCGGAAATGACATAAACTTTCTTATTTTAAATGCAACACCCTATTTTGTGTATTTATTATTAAACATTGGTAGGTTCCAAGTATGGTTGTAATAAAAAATTTTTATTTCTGAACTTTGAAAAAAATTATTTGGTTTTTTTATGTAATTTTTTTTAAATAAAATCTATTAAAACTACTCTTAAATAATTAAAATAATTTGTAAATTTGAGTTACTAATATTTATAATTTTTAAAATGCGTTTTTTGCAAATATCTTTATTTTTTCAAATGACACGATAGTGAGGTCACCCCCTATTTAGATACAGGATTTTTTCTAATTAGTGATAACCCAGATGTAGGTGGAATCCTTAAGTTTACTTACTTATTTATAAACAGCTGTTGATAAATTGATAAAATAAAGATTTAAAAAACGAGTAAGTACACAAGGTTTATAACTACATGATAGATATCATTGTAATAGGAAAAATGTCCTCTATCTAGGACATTCACATGCAGAGTTCCCATCATATTATACCATACAATAATTTCGCGTATTTTGTTCTATAATATTCAACTTTTATTTGAAGTTTCTTAATGAAATGTCCTTTGTACTGACAATATTTGAAGGGCTGTAGCTCCCTTAGAAAGCGACGTGGGAC
Organism: Stenus bimaculatus; assembly: GCA_963971135.1. Lineage (NCBI taxonomy): Eukaryota > Metazoa > Arthropoda > Insecta > Coleoptera > Staphylinidae > Stenus > Stenus bimaculatus. Next base: position 58,910,944 of record OZ020180.1, read on the forward strand.
ATATGTTCATAGGAACTGTTTTTCTTAAAATTTATCGTAGAATCACCTCCTAAATGTTTTCTCTTCAATTTAGTTACACCCTGTATATGTAAATAATTAGTGCTCATCATTGTGTTACATATCAAAGGTTTCAAAACGAATTGTAAAATTAGTTTTAGTTTATTTTTTCTATAGTGGTTTTTGATTAGTTAATAAGTCAATTAGTGGCTAACATTGTATTACACATGATAATGGAGGAAAATTAATTCTACTGATTGTTTTATTTTAGTTGGAAATTAATTTAATTATAAGTTAAACCTATATTATTTGTGATATTTTATTAAATATGTATTCATCTGATGACTTGTTTATAGTCATGCATGAATTTTACAAATTTATATTAATAAATAAATAAATTTTAATGTTTTTGATAATTTTGTTGTGTATTTATTTTGTAAGAAAAACACACAATTACCTACACCAACCCTCATTAGAAATATTTCTAATATTTCTTAGTAACATTGTAATTCATTTTTACCAATTCTCAATTACTTGACTTTCCCCTAATAGTTTATTTTATTAGGACTGATAATTGACCATTTTACCTGACAGGATAGCTTGCTAGGTTTATTCATTTATTCATGTCTTATATTTAGAATAAATAAGACAATTCTTGTTTGGCTAGCCAAAGCAACTAGTATACTTAAATTCGTCGTAAATTTTACTTGTTGGCAGCAAATACACTGGTCAGCACTGTTTTTGTCACAAGAAATCTGTTATGTGTTTTGGCCACATTTAGGTATGCTTATTATAAAATTACAAAGTTTTTTCCTATCACTCTCAGTTTTTTTGTGACAGTCGCATAGTTTACCTATAGATTTGTTTTAAATATATTCAAAATTTCGGATGTAGGAAATTACATTTTAATTTTTTTTCCTGACTAACTAATCCTATTCCCATAATTAGTCAAGTAATTAACTTCAAGGACATAATTGGAATGATTCGTATGTTAAATTATTAAAATCGATTACAGTTTTATATTTGTATGTTGCTCGGAGTAAAAATATCGTGCCAACGAGGTGTTACTTATCACTTATCTTATGACGTGAATTAAAATTGCGCACTGATAGGACCCCTAAAATTGTAAAAGGCACGATAGGGTATGTATAATACCTCTTTGGAAAGATATTTTTACTTACAGTCAAAATCTACAAAAATATTCGAAATTTAACATGATTTTAGCATAGTACTCGGGTTAGTTAGTCTTTCTAATGTGGTGTTGCTATACTATCGTACCATTTAAAAATTAAGGGGTTGTGTTCATAGCGGCAAGGAATAAACAGACTTTTGGGTCAGACATATTGCAAAAAATGCACCCCTTCAAATTAAACTTGACTACTCGAGAGTTTTTTAAAATTAAAAATTAAATAAAATTAGTCCAAAAACTTAATTACGACACGTATTGGGGTGCAACGTGCAACATGTGTTTAAATACAATACATTTTGTGGACTCTGTTCTGGATTTATTTTGCCAAAAACCTGAGTGCAGTCAGTGAACACTGGAAAAGGTTTCAGCAGGATTTGCCAAATGGAAAATAATATCACGGTAAACGGAATCTTATCATGTTCTTCAATCAATTTATTAAAAACGTTACCAGTTAATTTTTTTTATTCATCAGTTGTTGTTAGAAGTTCATACTATTATCAAAATATCTGGTTAGATTTTCTATGACAAAAAATAGTTTAAATTTTGTAGACCATTGTATATGAATCAATAGGGAAGTCAAGTTGGTTAAGTTGTTGTGACTTAGGCCGCTGACACCAATTTTATGTTGTAACCTTGCTGCCGGTTTCTTTAGGTTTGCTGCCACCAGGTTATTACGTCACCAACGAACGTTAACTTGACACTTAGACAAAATTCCAGAAGGGAACTTACTGCGCGGAAAAACTAGGAGCGTTATCATTTGGGCGGTGATTTTATGGTAAAAAACAAGAACCGAAACTAGGAGAAACGATTTATTTTGAGACCAAGATGATAGAGCTGAGAGAGAGTTCAGAGAGAGTGATTAGAGAGGTTTTAGAGGGGTTGAACATTTATCTGATTTTCAAGCAACTCTGTCAACAACAAATAGGGTTGCATAAACACATATTAAACTTAAATAATAAATTTTACTAACTAACTTAATTAACTAATATTTCCTTCGGGAATTAAGCAACTTTGTTCTTCCTTTGAAGCTATTGTGATTGTTACTTAAATTTAAGTGACTACATGTGTTGCGCATGACTTACTAATATGTCGAGTTCTAGTTGTGATATTGTCTCGTGACCTATATCATCCGTTTTCGTATTCTTGATGTATTAATCTGGAAGTGGTTTCATTCGTATCACACATGTGTAAATTTTAATTGTTTAATTAAATGAGTCTGCATCCGGTGATCGAAACTATTTGTCGCAAGGATAATGAATTTTATTGTCCGGTCTGGGATTTCCAGGACAGATTAGACCTCATGCTGCAAACCTTCTAGGAATTTTTAAATACAGACAAATTATGGTAACGGAAGTATTATAAGAAGGTTTTATGATGAAAGTTGTGTTGATTAATTCCTTCTGGTTATGTATATCTAGAACTAAGAATGAGATGGTGTACAACACATAAATGTGGTTAATACCTGAGGGTATATAACAAAGTTATACAACTATAATAATAACCGTATCAACTATTAAGGCTATAGTCGGCAAATTTGAGCGCTTGAATTTGAAATTCTCTTCATATTTGCGATTTTGGTCATAACTTTTTTTCCAGGGGAGCTTTTTTAAAATTTCTTTTTTTGGTATAAAGAAGAGTCTTCTGGCTACCAATTTCTTCTTTTTTTGTTTTTTGCTATAGTGTAAGATAAAAAAGTTTCAATGCTTGTTCTTCTTATGGAGAAATACATGTAAAAACTACGGCTGGAAACTTCTTGCCGGCAATTTTGTAATAATAATGTTGTGTACCTACATAAGTTTCCTAGAAATTTCATAATATCTAAGTATGCTGGAATTATCTTCCTACAATTTTAGAAATTTCCCTCATCAAAGGTAGCGCTATAATTGTAAACTATTAAAAGCTTTTCATGTCTCAATCCGGCTAGGTAATTTGATAGCTTTTAGTTTTAGTTAACTTATTGAATAAATAATTATATAGAAGAGTAAAATTCTCCGTAAGCTTGGTTATCCATGTTAGTAGACGGGTAATAGGTAAAGTCTTATTGAAACCAAACGATGAATGTTACAAAATTTATTAAAAAATCTTATTCCTGATGCATTTCGCAACTCAACGGTTGCATCTTCAGAGGTTACAAGATCCTTACGGTTTAATAAACTAAAATTAAGAATTACAACGTTAGCAACTAAAATTAAAGCTATAAACGCAGGACTTACTTGAACTAGATTACATGTTCGCATCCATAAGTTGAGGTGTGAATTCACAATTAAAACGTTGTCAAATGGAAATTGACTATGTGTCTCTAAACAAACCGGGTTCCAGCCGTATTTGTATGTTTGTTAGTGAAATTGATTTTAAACGAATTTATGCCGAAAACGTAGAGGTTGAATTTTGAAAAATAGGAGCTTTGATATGTCGATCGAAATTTGAATAATTATACTTAATTAATTCAAAGTCAGTGTGTAAAAGAATATTGAAGTAAAACTTCAGTCGAAAAATCATGTGTAATACCTAAAAGTTCAGTTATCAAATAACGAAAATAATTAATCAAACTCTAAACTTACAATTCAGTATTAACAAATAATTTTCTTTCTGGTTTTGTTAAATAATTAAGCTAAACTTGTATTTAAACCCTTCTCCAATGCTACTGTAAATATTCGAGCTCCAAGGATCATATTTTCCTATTTTTTATATTTTATTTAAGAATTTGATTGAACGAAATTAGAAGTTTTTGTCGACGGTTTTTCCCAAAATTTTAGAATGGTTCGAACACTTTATTGCAGTATCCGATTAGGGATATATTTAATTGGAATTGGTCTGTTGATTCATTTGTAAAATTTTTGCAAATAGGATTAAGAGATACAATGAACGAATAATTTAAAATTTCCAATCAAAGCAGAAAAAAATCAGAATAGTAACAAAGTTAGGAGCAAATTAAGAGATTTATTTTGATGTAAGCCACCAGCTTGGTAGTTTTTAGAATTTAATATTTGTTCATAGCAAATGAGAAAAGTTTTATTATTTGTATTTAGCAGTTAGGAATCTAGATGTAAGTTTTATAATGTTTTAACGAATCTCAGGAAAACATTTTGGTTACACCTGAGATGTAATTTTAGGTAAATCTCTTAGCAGCATACAGGGTTGGAAGGGAATCCCTTAAGTCACCCCCTCGAACGGTGAGCGCAAGCAACACTTAGCCCTCATTGGTTAGTTCGTTCCCCACTCTCACTTCGATCCCAGATTACAAAAGCAGAAGTTTTCAAAATTTAGGCAATTCGTGCATTAATCTGCCTACAGCTCAGTTATCGCGAAACTTTGTAATTTTGTACAGTATTTCGTTTGTTTTGTTCAATTAAGAAGCAGTTTCGAAGTGTTGCTTGGGTACTAAAAAGAGGTTTGCTAGGTTACACTCTGGAACTCGGTGTTTCAAGATTAGCTTATTTGAATTTGTAGTTTTTTTATGTAGTAAGTTTTCTTTCATTCATTTTTCAGTCATTTTATTTTTCATTCTTTTGTAACAACTTTTTTTCTATTTTCAGATGGACCCTATAACTTTTGGGATTCTCACAGGTAAGAAATAAAATTTGTAAAAATCTCTTCATTACAATCGTCTTTAATACAATTGTATTTTGATAAAATAAATAATTAAAATATAAATGATTTATCTCTTGTAAATGTAATTATCGACGCAGTAAAGTAATTAATAATTATTAATGTCAAATTGTTACCAGTTGCGTGTCACTGCGAATTTGCATTGATCAGTGGATTTAAACCGTTATAACAAGCAATGAAAATTGAATTTGATTTTATTTATAATTATTTAAAACAAAATATGTAATAGAATTAATAAAAAATTTTGAACGTTAATTTAAACAAATTAGTTTATACGGATGCTTTGTAGATCCTTTTATGGAATTAATGATCTGCTAAAACGATTTATAAACAATATAGGAGGAATATGATTTAAAAATCGTAAATACTTTACATAAAAAAATTATTTAATTTTTGTTTTGTATTAGACCGGGAGCTCGCGACAGTTTTTGGTCTCCGATTTCATACAGCATGCCTTTTGGAGGAGATAATATTTACCCTATAAGAACAAAGAAAAGTGGATACTAAACCCCTGCACACTTTCCGATCATATGAAAAATTTCCATTTTTACAAAATTGTAATAATGTGTTATTATAAAATTTTTCATTGATTTGTACGTTTTAACAAAACTTATTATAAAGGTTGTTGGTTGTAACAAAATTAACGCATATTAGTTGTATCTTTTGAATTTAATGAGCTACACAAAAAGTAAAATACAAATGGTTTCTGGTTGATTTTATAATTTATGTCACATATTTTGAAAATGTGCTGTCTTCCCCAAACCTGATAGGAACCGAGGCAGCAACCCGAAAGTGGGAAACATTTTGAAAAATAGGCAACCGCTTTTCAAATTCATTACAAAACAAACATTATAAATTTTTAACTGACTTTATTAATTTTTGAACATTTTTTTCAATTTTTTTTAATGTTGGCTACTAACAATCTGCATTTTATTTTAGCTTAAAACGACATTCTTTTGCGAAATACAAAAAGACGTGCAAATTAATATGACCAAATTTTCAATTTTTTTTTGCAACTTTTCTTATTAATTATAATGTGATGGGATTCCTAGGCATGTATGCCATTTAAATTTTACACTACAAAATTCACACTTACTTAATTTGGTGTTGTTTAAGATCATGTCAAATCGCTTAAAATTTTCAAGAGTTAAATTTATTTTAACTATCTTTTGCTAAAAGGGCATCCAATATTAAATCAGAGAAAAACACAAAATTTTTGTGAAAATGGAAATGCAATTTTTCATATGATCGGAAAGCGTGCAGGGGTTTAGTACCCGCTTTTCTTTGTTCTTATAGAGTAAATATTCTTTCCTCCAAAAGGCATGCTGTATGAAATCGGAGACCAAAAACTGTCGCGAGCTCCCGGCGGTCTATTTGTATATTTCATGGAAAGATAATTTTATAAAATTTTCTTCTTTATTTGTATTTTATCTTCAAAACACAAAAACTGTCAGCTTCTGTAACCCTATTATTTATTTTGGCAATCAGCTAATTATTATTGGTGAGTACTTGTCATTGTTATTATTTAATTAAAATTTAAAACTTGACAAGTTAAAGACACAAAACACTATAAATCCCTTTATTTCAAACGAAAACTGTGAAAATTCGTACAATCGGCGTACAACGTTAATGTAATATTACTGACAAGCTCTCCCGATTTAATTCAAAACGCTACATCCAGAGGTTTTACTTTAAAATGTGCTTATATTCTTTTAAATTTAACTATTCATTCTGAAAATTTCGAATACATTATTTAATTAACCTGTACTTTCTAGATAAATAGTTTGCAAATCCATGAGCAAATGAAATTCAACAAGATAATAGCTTACAGCGAGTTTAAAATTAGAACGATAAGTACACAATACACAATACACACTGATAATAAGCCAAGAGATACTTCCATAGGATTAAGTGAAAATTAGTCCATTGCAATATTTACTAAATAAAATAAATGCCCTATATACATACTATATTGTTAAAAAAATGTATATGTGCAATCAGGCATTTTTTAGTTTTATTAGTAATAGGTACCTACTTTATTTGATTCATTTATTTTGCTTAATTGGCATAAAAACAAATTTTTAATTGATTCTAAAGTTAGAAATTATTAATTCCCATCGTATTTAGGTATAAAACTATTCTCAATTGAAATTAAAATGAAAGGACCTTTATGAATATTTATAACAAAAAAATTAATTATAACAATTTATATCAACAACTCAAATCTAATTCTAGTCTTTTGTTATTATTTAAAATTGTTTTCTCTAGAGGTCTAGAGCTTTCCTTCCATTATTACGCAATCTGTGTAGTCTAGACAAATAAGTGTGCCTTTAAGATTTATCAATTTATTAAAAATTTTATACCAACCCGCGGTCTCAGTAACTTATTAAAATAAAAAAGGCTGAAAATTTTAAGATGCGTTTATTTCGTTTAAGGTATTTTCTGAACTAATTTTCAGCTTATAGCCAAGAATTGAACTAACAAAGTAACTAAAATAATACTGCCTTGGTAAACATTTTGAAAAAAAAAATGGTATTAAGGAAACTACATATTTTTGATTTTTGGTCTTTTTCTATTTGATTGTGAGGTAACAAATAAGTAAACTAAACACAAATATTCTGCAATACGTTAAAAATTATTCATAGATTTAAAAGTAGCTTATTATTGAAAATGCCGAATTTTGATGATAGTTGTGTTGAAGAACAAGTTCAAAATCGAAAAAAATTACCCTCAATAAGCTAATTATAATTACTGGAAAACAACTTAAAGTCCTTGATTTTTGGTAATTTTTTTCTCCTAATGCAAATGTGATAAATTGTGGAAAATTAAGGACTGATTAATGTTGTTTTTCAATATTTTTTGTAGTATTTTTTGTAATACTATAGATTTATTATAATACATTTTTCATAAAAAAAGTCAATCAAGTTTAAAATTATATTAAAAGCCCCCTTAATGACGTCACAACCTACTGGTGTCAAGAAATGTCAAGCTATTTTTGCAGGTTACACCTATTTTTATTAGTTTTTATTCCCAAAAATAAATTTTAACTCGAAGAAACTACACAAAAGTCACTTAGTTGTGACGTCAGTCGCAGTTTCGTGTGTTTACCGTTACGAGACAAAATATTCCAATTTAGCTATTTAGTTTTAACAAATTTACCACGATTATGACAAGTTTTATCAAGAAAAAAGTGGTTTTCAGTATTTTGCAAACTAAAGTATTATTTTAACTATAAATATCCTTGTTTTTCTACCGTAGTCAAATACCTTTTTTAACTGTTATTTAGAAAACTTATTATATTGAATACTTTCATTAAAGTGGTTGATTGTTAGTGTAATTACAGTCGTTAACAATGTAGTATTTATGTTATCGAGTTTATTGAAAATGTCGTGTTGTTTTAGTCAGCGATACTTGTTACTCCGGGGAAAATCAAGATAAATCTGGGCCTAACCTAGAAGCAGCTACTAAACAAGATTATCCAGATTCAATAATTAAATTTAAAGCAATTGTTCCTGATGAAAAGGAAAAAATATGCCAGACCCTAATTATGTGGGCAAATCAAGGCTGTGATATTATTCTTACTACTGGCGGAACTGGATTCTCGCCGCGCGATGTAACTCCAGAAGCAACTAAAGACGTTATCGATAAGGAAGCATGTGGATTAATCCATGCAATGACCCAGAAAAGTTTGGAAGTAACTTCCATGGCGATGCTTTCTCGTGGTGTTTGCGGAATAAAAGATAAGACCTTAATTATAAATTTACCAGGAAGTGCCAAAGGCAGTATAGAATGCTTCGGTTTTATTTCCAAACCATTGAGGCATGCCGTGGATTTGATACAGGATAAGCACGCTTATGTCAAAGACACTCATAAGTCTATGTTGACTGTCAGTAAGGTTTGTTTTGTTTATATATTTTTTTATCTTAATCAATGAAGTATATTAAAATACATATAAATGAAAAATGTAATTTAAATTGAGATTTAATTTAATTAAGGTTCAAATAACAGCCGCTGCAGCTCGAGATAGAAAATCTCCCTACCCCATGATAGAAGTTCCTAAAGCAATGAACTTAATTTACGAAACCTTAAATCAGTTTTCTGATGAAGGAGAAATGATTGAAATCAAGTCTTCTTTATATAGAGTATTAATGGAAGATGTTTATTCCACTGATCCGTTTCCTCAGTTTCCTGCTTCTATTAAAGATGGATATGCAGTTAAAGTTGTTGACGGAGATGGTATCCGTAACGTAAGAGATGTCATAGCTGCTGGCGATGACGTAAGTATTTTGTTGCATTTTTTTGAATTATAATTTATTTGAAATGTTTTAGCCATCTCATAAGGAATTACAAAGAGGTGAGATTATTCGTATAAGTACTGGAGCTGCTGTTCCAGCTGGAGCCGACGCTGTTGTACAAGTAGAAGATACAGAGTTAATAGAATGTTCTGAAGATGGATTAAGGGAAGTAAAAGTTAAAATTAAAGTTTCACCAAAATTAGGACTGGACATAAGGTATTTAAATTTTATATGCATTATTTCAAAACGTTTTACTAGCTTTCATATTCAATATTTGCTGCTATTAGCCTCGAAGATAAAAGGGCTCGTTTATCAAGAACACCGGTCAACATGAACTTTGAGTCTAACCATACCTGATTTTTCTTTCTTCTACATTACTAATTATAGATAAAATAGTTTTTTTACGAAAAAGTTTGCTTTTGTATCAATCAGAATGAAATTAACTATTTCAAGAAATTTTCTGTTTTGTATATATTTATTGTAGGTAGAAATAAACCAAACTTTTACTAAGGATTTAAATAACTTTTATTTACAAAAAGAAATAATTTAAACAAAAATCTACTGTAATATACCGGGTGGAAATGAAAACCGGGTCACCTCGATAACTTTTTTATTTATGAATAAACAAATTTGAAATTTGGCTATGTTCTATGGTTCCAAAAAAAAATTTTATGTGCATTTTTTATTTTCGAAATCACTTCCGGTTTCACCGGAAACGCCATGAACTTTGTTTTTTAAATGTAACATCCCATATTTTTATTCATGGCTTAAAATACTTTAAAAAAAAAAGTATTTTTGAGATATTAGTTTTTACTTTTTTTGTAAAAAAAATTTTTTTCAAAAAAAAAAAGTCGGTGAAAAGTACCAAAACTAATTCTAAATAATTCAAATACCTAAATCAAATTGTAATTTGAAAAAAATTTAAGTGGTTTTTGAACTATTAATTTTTAAACTTAGTTAATGAAGATTTTATCAAATATCTCACTTTTTTTAAATGCAATGATGCCGGGTCATTCGACTTTTTAAAAAGAGGATTTTAACGATTATTTTGGTACCCCATAAGTAGGGGTATTATTTTGCATGTGCCTGTAATAAAGATACTAGCTATTAAGTTTTTTACAAAAAAAAATAAAAACTAATATCTCAAAAATACTTCTTTTTTAAAAGTATTTTAAGCCATGAATAAAAATATGGGATGTTACATAAAAAAAACAAAGTTCATGGTGTTTCCGGTGAAACCGGAAGTGATTTCGAAAATAAAAAATGCACATAAATTTTTTTTTTCATAAATAAAAAAGTTATCGAGGTGACCCGGTTTTCATTTCCACCCGGTATAGGTATTACGGTATATACCGGGTGTCCACAAAACTAGGGCCACTCCCGTAATTTTTTATTTATGAAAATAAAAATTTCAAATTTTATTATGTTTTATGGCATTAGAAAACGTATTAATTGAACTGAAAAAATTTCAATTTCACTTCCGGTTGCACCGGAAATCACATCAACTTTCTTCTTTTAAATGTAACAGCCTATTTTTTTATACTTATTATTAAACATTGGTATGATCCCAGCATGTTTGTGACAAAAAAAAACAATTTTTTTCTGAACTTGAAAAAAAAAATTTGGATTATTTTTATAATTTTTAAAAAGTGTTTTTTCCTAATATGTTTATTTTTTCAAATGTCATGGTAGTGGGGCCACCCCCTATTTAGCGATACTGAAGATGTATGTAGGTAAAATCCATAAGTTTACTTACTTCTTTATTAACAGCTGTTGATAAATTGATAAAATATAAAGACTTTAAAAAAATTAGTAAGTACACTTAAGGTTTATACCTACATGTTGTTTATCACTGTTATCGAAAAAACCGAAATAGTGGGTGGCATTATCATGCCATGCAAAACGCATTTTAAAAATTATAAAAATAAATTTCTCGAAAACTGCCAAATAAATTTCATAATTTACAGTTTATTTTACCTATTTAAATTATTTAAGAGTAGTTTTAATAGATTTTATTAAAAAAAATTACAAAAAAGAATCCAAATTTTTTTTAAAAAAAATTTTTTTATCACAAACATACTTGGAACTTGCCAATGTTTAATAATAAGTACAAAAAATAGGGTGTTACGCTTAAAATAAGAAAGTTGATGTCATTTCCAGTGAATTCGGAAGTAAATTAAAAAAAAAATTAGTTCAGTAAATTCGTTTTGATATTCCATATAAAGTACTAAAATTTCAAAATTTTATTTTCATAAATAAAGAAATTACAGGGGTGGCCCCAGTTTCCTGGACGGATGGAAACGAAACACTTCTTTATTTATGAAAATAAAAATTTGAAATTTGACTATGTTGTTTTAGGCACTAAAAAGTGTTTCAATATCAACTTAATTTTTTTAAATGTAACACCTAATTTTTTTGCTCATAATTTAAGACTATTTTAGAAAAGGAATATGTTTGTGATACATTTTAAATTTTTTTTTGGAATTTTTGAAAAATCCCGAGTACAAAAAATATGAAAAACTGGCACAAGTAAATTACACTCTACATATGGGATACCAAAATAATCGTATTAATTTTTTTTTTTCAAAAACCAAGTGACTCGGCATCTTTCCATTTAAAAAAAGAGTTATTTGCAAAAACGTTGCTCAAAAAAGTTAATAAATTAATATATCAAAAACTACTTAAATAATTTTACAAAATACAATTTTCCTTCGGTATTTGAATTATTTGGTATGAGTTTTGGTAGTTTTTATCAACATTTTTGAAAAATCACTGCTCTAGAATAAATGAAATTTTTGGGTTGAAATATTGACAAAAAAAATTGAACATCGTCTAGTTTACAGCTAACATGAGAAATTTAAATTTGTAATAGCTTTTATCAGGTTACCTCATGAAGCGCAAATTGACCAACTAAACGAAATTTTCAAATGGAATACCATGTATATTTTAACATCAATCGATTGATATAATATTTGTATGGTCGGATATTAACAACTGAGAAAGAGTGAAAAGTAGACAACATTTTGATGACTTTTGTTGTGAATTTTTTTATCAAATTTGTTTTTTTCTTTCTCTTTTTTGCTTTAATACTGTTTTATTACAATAGTAATTTTGTTTACTTACTTATTTATTAACTTAGCACTGTTTAATAATAAGTACAAAAAATAGGGTATAAGAAAGTTGATATGATTTCGGGTGGAATTGAAATTTAATTTTTTTAGTCCAAAAAAATGCGTTTTCTTATGCCATATAAAGTCATAAAATTTCAAATTTTTATTTTCATAAAGAATCTAGATTTAAATCTAATTTATTTGACATTTTTAGCGTCAAATGAACAGTTTCTTATCAAAAAAACAAACCTTAAACACCCGTCCCGCCAGTGCGAAGTCACTCCCGTATATTTTACCAGTTGAAAATTTGATCACGTGTCAAAATGAAGGAAGCGTTCTGATTGGCTTAGAATTCAATGAGCTATATTATCAATTAAATAAATCCTTAAAATTATAAATATATTTCTTATTAAAATTTACTATGTATTCTGTAGAAGAATGCTTAGCTATTTTTATTTAATATCCTGCTAATATGTACTTTAATACAGGGTGTCCCAAAATTCGACCGAGAACGATTAACTGGAGATAGTAGACCTGAAAATAAGTTGATATGACCCGATTTATCTATATCCAAAAATGCAGTTATAAGCCTCCAAAGTTGATTTTTTAAAATAGAATTTTTTTCATTACAGCCAAAGCAGTAAAGATTTGGTAATGAAATTTTTTATACCTCATTTTGAATATTGAACGCTTAATTGGTAAACATTTGGCTAATACTCGACTTTTCTAAATGGTGCTGGATGGAAGAAGAAGACACAAAATAGTCAAAAACTTTTTAGGTATTTACAAATTTTATTTAAAAATTATTTTTTCATGTAGAAAACTGAAAAACGAAGATTTTCTGTCCCTTATGAATTTTTCGAAAGCTGAGTAGTATTTGAATAAAATTCAAAATATGGTAGGAAGGTTAGGCCACTCAACATACATTTTTAATAAAATACTTTTTAAATTACAAAAAAAACATTGCATTTACTCATTATTAATGAATTTAAGTATTAAACATTTGTTTCGAAGTTATGTTGAAACTGTAGCTTGTTACTATGGAAACGACTAAATTCTTACCGTTTTCCAAATTATTTTTTAAAATTTATTCAAAAGCGGCACAATCTGCGCAAATTTCATAAGGGGCAAAAAATCTTACACTTGAATTTCTCCATAAAAGCAAATACGTTTTATATAAAATGTTTAAATACATAAAAAGTTTTTGACTGTTTTATGCCTTCTTCTTCCATCCAACACTATTTTGCCAAATTTTTACCAATTGAGCATCCAATATTCAAATGCACTTATACAAATCATTAAAACATCTTCACTGCCTTGGCTACAATAAAAAAAATTCTATTTTAAAAATTCAACTTTGGAGGCTTATAACTGCGCAAGGGTGCATTTTTTGATAGAGATATATGAACTTGTATCTACGTCTGCTATCTCCAGTTAATCGTTGTCGGTCGAATTTTAGGACACCTTGTATATTCAGTGTGGTTATTATTATCAGAATATATTTTTAACCCTGATATTAGGATTACGTGAACATCGCAAGGGGATCTTATACCTATTAATAGAACAATTAATGAAATCTCACCTTACATCATTTCCAATTTATCAGTAGTAGATATTTTAACATATGTTTTGAAATTTACACTACTACGATTTTCATTCATAAATACAGATTATATACTAAATTTATTACGTAAAATCAATAAGGAATTACTTATTACAGAATTTATTTCATAGATATTAAATAAATACTTTCAAATCACTCGAACTAAATGGAATTACTTACTTTATTTATGTATTAACTGCGGCGATAAATGTGTATTATAAAGTCAATAAATACGTACTCTTACGTAAAATAAGAGCGAAACGACTTACTGAAAAATTTATATTAGTTCTTTGAATTTTCTAGGGAATTTTTACGAATTTAAGATTACTTAAATGTATTAATATATTAATTCTTATAAATTAAATATATTTTTAAATTCTTTTGATTTTTAGACCGATTGGTAGTGATATCCCAGCAAATACCAAATTATTCTCAAAAGGAACAGTTATTACGGCAGCTCATATTGGAATTTTGGCTTCTATTGGTAAAGTAAAGGTGAAAGTTGGAAGGTAATTAAAATTAGACCATAATTAAAGATTGTACGAAAATAATTAACTATTGAGATTGATTATTATTTCTACTTTTGTTAACATTTACTATTAAATAGTTATTTTTAGTATATGTAAACAAAGTGTAGCCGCGACCTCAATTAAACGAATAATCACATTGCTCGAAGAATAACATTTATTTTTCCATTTTTAAAACTAAATGGTAGTGGAATTTAATCCGTAGGGAAAATATCTACAATTTAATCCCCAGGAGTCATTTGAAGCACCTATAACCTTTAATTGAGAGAGTAAGATAGAAAGGCCAAAATATTTTTATCACTTGTGATTACAACTTTTAAAAAAAAATATTTTATTATACAGTGTGTCTCACTTTATTCCAGCAAAAAATTTTTTAGATGGTAAATGTCATTCACAAAAAATTCGTAGAAAAAAGTCAGACACCGTGTAATCTATATTCATCTATTTTGTTATAATTTATGTTGAAGTACGCAATTCCACAAATCAAGATAGTTCATATTAATAACTAACTCTGAGTTCATCCGATTTTCAGCCGGTTTACAATAGGAATAGTTTCTACAGGAAATGAACTACAAGGTATAGAGGAGGATCTTAAGGCCGGGCATATACACGATAGTAATAAGTTAACGTTAATTAGCTTGTTAAAGCAATATAATTATCAGGCTACTGATTGCGGAATTGCCAGGGATAAGTAAATATTTGTTATTTTGTTACCAATTTAAATGTATAATTATAATTACTTTCAAGTCCGCATGATGTTAAAAGAAGATTAATTGACGCCCTTAGTACTCACGATGTTGTTATTACCACTGGAGGAGTTTCTATGGGGGAATATGATGTCGTCAAGCAAGTCCTTATTTGCGACTTTGATGCGACCATACATTTTGGTAGGATTAATATGAAACCAGGGTGAGTGATATAACTTTTGCATAATAGGATATTTTTGATAAAATACGATACGTGTCCCCAAATACTACGAACTGAAAGAAACAGTTTTATTACTTTAAAAATTTAGTAAAGGCCAAACTTGAAGTTGCAAATGGGTTTAATAATATGGCCAATGGATTAAAACCTGTTTTAAAATTTATAACAGGCATTTAGGAATGGTCAACGATAATTAAGTAATTCTTTAATTCAATTAGTAAATTGCAACATTTTAGATCGTTCCAGTGCATTAATACGTCGATTCTGATCATGTCATTCAATTAACCTTTAACTTATTCAAATTTCATTTATCTACTTAAATTTTAGGTTAGTTTTATTTTTTTGAGTAAATAATTAATGTTTTAGTATTTATTTCTGAGCTTGTTGAACGTTGAAGTAGATATATCCACTGATGTTTGAAGCATTCCTTCAATCTTGTTCCACCACTAAATAATGTCAAGTTATGCCTTGCTCTAATAAACTCCCTCTTATTCTTCCAAGGCTAAATAAATTGTGTGACAAGATTAGGAAATATTATAAAGTGGTTGGGTAAGGTGTATTACCGAAAAAATGAGATACCTTTTGTCGAGCAAATATTTAACGTCGTATAAATTTAGACTTATACAAAAAAGTATAAAATATACAAATAAATCATTTATCTGGAATATCTTAATTTTTATTTGGCTAAAAAATTCAGAAATTGTTTGGTACTTTGCACTTAATGAATTTTTATTCGCCTGGCGTATCAATAAATATCTTAAACACTTTCCTTCCTACTGAATCAAAAGTAGTAAACTTGTTGAAAACTTGAAAACATGATAAATAATCTAGCCCCTATTCAGCGCTCGTGATGAAAACGTTTACGTTAATGACGTCTCTGAGAAATATTTCTTATGAAGAAATATTTTTGAATAATATGTTTAAAGTTAAAGTGGCCTCTAAATATTTCATCACGGTCGCTGAATACACGGCACTACTGTCATTATACACATCGTTTTGGACAGAGATAATAACACCTACGACACGTATTTAATCGGCACCACATGTGCGAATTTCTTCAACCTTGTCATGGATATTAACCCTTCATATGCTAGAAGATTTATATGTATATCAGTAAAGCATTTGTTTTATATTTTATTCTTTATCCCCCTGACAAAGATTTCCAGAGTTTAGCTGCTTTTACAAGTAACTTATTCTTAGGTTTCATCGTTTCCATGTTAATTTTCAGAATCTATATAGTCTTCTTTTTTATTTTAAACGTTAAGAGTTAAGAGGTTAGTCGGCAAAATGTGCAACTCCAATTCCTCTGTTCCTTGGAATTGCGATGTGCGTATGAAACATATAACTGTGCGAAAGAGATGCCAATAATAGCACCTACGATTACACGGGCGTTTTGAAAAAAGAAACGGAACTAAATTAAGAATTAATAAAATTGAATGTTGTAAATTAATCTTGAAAGTAAATTAATCAGACTATCTCATGAAAATTTTTTTAAATAGTTTCATAATAAGGTTGTAAATTGAGTCTAAAAATTGCTTATTTTTGGACGCTTTTAAAACAACCGAAACGTGATAATTTACAAAAGAAACTAAAAAACTTAAAAAGTCATTAGATGAACCATAGAATCGTTAAGCAGTACAAAAAAAATTATTCGATTTCAATTAATCGTTCGTCTTTTCTGTTTCTTTTAAGAAATCGAAATTTACATTGCAAAATCCTAATTTCACCGACTTCTTCTTAAGCGTAACCACTTTACCTCTATTAATTGTACTAAGCCAACATTTACTTTACATCCAAAAATAAATAATATGAATGAATATATGAATGAAGATCTTCTCCAAGTGATTTAATGGTTTCAGGGTGAATTTCCATGAAGTACTTTTAGCTCTAAGCTCTAACCACATAGTAGCTGTGTTGTGTATCAGCCATTAGGTTGCAAGTTGACAACATCGCGAATGGGCAGTCTTTTGTCCGAGATTATTATTCGAGTGAACATTGTACGTCAAGCATCGAAAAAATAAAGATTGGAGTTACAATCTAATTATTGTCTTTTCATTACCCGTGTTAATCCACAAATATAAAAAGCTGGGTTCCAAGTTCATTTATAATTTTTGTGTTAAATTTCATGCTTTGACTGGTTTTCTAGATTCTAGATCATCATGTATTTAGCAAGCTACAAAATATTTTACAATAGAGGAACCTCTGAACTTAGTCACTACTTGGTAGATTTCGAATACACGTCTGGACGTCGATTCCTGAAATCTCATCTTCCTCGAAGCGCATGCGTCAAAATCTCACCGACGAATCCAAATTCTCTTGGTCTGCACCAGGCGATTCACGGGTGACATTTTAACGTATGCGCACGAGGAAGGTGAGATTAACAGTCACTAGGTGATTTTTAAGGAATCCACGTCCTGGAGTTTATTCCATGTTCATATTATGTGAGATACGTGCTGGCCAATCAGGTCTTTAAATGCCCAAATGCCTGCTAAAACATAAAACAAAATTCGATAAAATCAGAAAATTCAACGTCAGTTTTTTATAAACATATTCTACTCGTATATCAAATTTCCAGCTTCTATAAAAATACCTGCCCACACCATAAAATTAAATCATTTTTTTATATAATTTGCGTAAATTTATAACAATTTTGCAGTTATACATAGTATTCAAAAATTCGACCGACGATTAATTGGTGATGGTAAATGACCCTTTTTATCTATTATCAAAAAATGCATCCCTGAGCCTCTAAAGTTGAATTATTTTTATTGCAACGAAAGCAGTAATTAAATTTTATATATGTGCATTTAAATACTGAACGCTCAACTGGCAAAAATTTGGCAATTCCTCGACTTTTCTAAAAGGTGTTGGATGGAAGAAACATACATAAAACAGTTAGAAACATTTTAGGCCCTACAACCACCCCTCCAAATTTATTTTCTTATTCAATTTTTAATACCTACATATGAGAATTTTTTTTCTCAATTTTGATATTCATTTTTGAGGAACCAAGAAAATGCTCGACCACAAAAATTTCGTCGAATCCCGGTACTGATACAGTAAACTCCTAGAAGGTTTTCCCCCTCCCTCCTGAAAATAATCGTGGGTGCGCCACTGTTTTGGATATAAATAAATACGCTCATATCAACTTAATAGATAAAGGAAATTCCAATCTGCATTTTTGCCGTTTTCAAGTTTTAAAATTCTTATTATAAATGAATGTTTTTAGTCCATTGAAAATAGCATAAAATGACTGAATAATTTGCAAAAAAGAGATAAAACATTTAAAAAATTGAAAACGCCCAGTATTACGAGTAACTTAACTTCGTTATTAAATTGATTTTGCTGCCTTGATTCTATTAAATCCAAATAAAATTCACGAATGCTTTGGTTTAACAATTAGAATAAAATAGTATGAATAATTTAAGTTTGCCTAATTTAAACTTGGATTCAAACTTAAATAACTCGACTAGTCGCCTTGGGGAACCAAACAATTGTCTTCTTTACTCTAAAGCCTATCGGGTAGGGTGGTCAATTTTGAATTCCAATTATCTTAATGTTGGGAAAGTCCAGTAAGTAAGAAATGGTTTAAGTAATTACAATCTATAAATGCTAAGAAGTGTATGCAAATATTTCTAATGAAATTCTCTAACGAAGGTTGTATATTAGAAAATATAAAAACAACAGTCAAAATTATTAATTTTCGAAACACTAGAGTTTTTAAGTAACCTAACCTTGCCTACACTAACTATACAAAATAGATAATATAAGTGTCCATGCTAATATCCTTTCACAAAATTTAGCTTTGTTTATATTATTTTTCCATTAATTTTTTTTGTTAATTATGATTAAAAAAATTTAATTAATGATAATTTTTTCTAATTTTTTTAAAGGTTAGTTTTAAATTGCATTAATATATTTTCACATGACATAGCCACTGTCGGGCACTGTTTTCTTAAATATACAGGGTGTAACAAAAGTAACGCATTTTGTTGCTTTTAAATAGCATTAGTGTGTTTTCTTTGCAAATTATAAAATAAACAAAAAAAATTGGAGAAAAATGAAGGTAGTCGTATTTGTAAACCCGATAAATTTTATTTAGATGGCAAATATCATTTTGAACAAATGATTTCTTATGAACTAGTATTTTTTTTCGGCTCCTAATGAAGTTATGGCAATATAACGCAAAAATTAATGAAATTTTCAAATAGTTGTAAATTTTTAAGGAATCAAAAAAACATAAAGATCCATGCAAAACTTTTTCTTCAGAATCACATTCACTATCCAAAAAAATATTTGCGAGTTAATAAAAACGACACCTTCATTTTTTTCAAAATTTAAATTTTTTAAATTTTCTTATTCTTTTATAAATAAAATAGCATTGCCAAACACAGAAAAATTAACTCTTTAGGTATAAGAAAACATACTATAATGCTGTTTAAAAAACAATACTTGGTTGCTCTAGCAACAAAATAGAGTAAGTTATACAAAAACTAAAACTGCCAAAACATGTCCTAAAATTAACCGAAAAAACTTTTTTATTTAACTTTTTTTTGTAACTCTTTAAGTTAAAAAGGTAATGCTATTATACGTTACTTTTGTTACACCCTGTATAATATTTTACAATAAAGAATAATAATTATTGATAATTCTTTTTAATCCACCTTTATTAATAATATAAACCTTTATTAATAAAGGTGGATTAAAAAGAATTATTTAATTGTTCTATTAAAATAAAATACTGTATTCTTTACTTAATAAATAGATGTGATTCAATACCAGCCCCTCCGGACATATTACTAAAAAATAATAACCCCTCTTTGTAAACATCGATACGTGCAATAATAAAATTGAAAAACTCCTCTTTGAGTTTATATTACTTTAAATGAGTGGCTCACTCGATGCTTGGAGCTATTTGTAAAGTTATAATGCGCTTATATTGAAAAATCTTTTTAGGAAACCCACTACATTCGCCACGTGTAATTTTAATGGAAGAAAGAAGCTTATATTTGCGCTCCCCGGAAATCCTGTTTCAGCGACTGTTACAAGCCTAATTTTTGTTATACCTGCATTACAAACCAAGGAGGGATTCCCAGTTTCCAATACAATCAAAGTTTATCTCGTAAGATTTATTTCTCATTTTTACATAATCGTATTATAACTTGAAAGTATGTTTCAGGACACCGATATTACTTTAGATTCAAGGCCCGAATATATGAGGGCGGAATTGATCGTTAAAGAGAATGGAAAGGTATTTGCGAGACCCACAGGAAATCAAATAAGCAGCAGGTTAAATAGTGTTGTCGGCGCCCACGTGCTTCTTGTTATTCCTGCCAGCACGGAAACAAATAAAATCCTTGAAAAGGGAACGAATGTTGAAGCCATCAGAATTGATCCCTATAATTTTTAAGTGCTTCCCCAAAACGATCTAACCGTTTTATATTAGTCATTAATTAATTATGTACAATTTTGTACCTGCTGTTGAAATTATGGTGGAAAATATTTAAAATTACTCCAATAAATTTGTATTAATAATTAAAAAAACGCTAAACTGAGTATTATTTATTTCTTAAATACATTGTTCCATATAGATTAGGATTGCATTGTATAGATTTTCGAGAGAACGCCATAACGTCATCAAAAATAAATTAACTGGAATATCAATATTATGAAGATATTACTAATGAAGGCTGTGTAAAAATCGAATTTAATGTTGGTTTTAAAAACAGATTTATAATCCCCTATATTTTTTGTCATTAGTGTTTGCACATTGCCCTAATAATATTTTAACAAATTTTAATTTTCAAATAAAATTTCAAATATAAGCAATTAAGCAATTAGAATCGTATGCAACAGTTTGATAAGTTAAATAATATATGAAGAAGGCGTAATAATGATCAAAATCAAATAGTAACTCAAATTAATGTATTAGCTCAAGTAAATCTAAGTCCAGAAGAATCTCAAAGGAGTATGGTATTCAAATCTAACTTGTCCAAATCTGATGATTTTAAATATCAACCTGTACAAAAAATACTTCCAGAAGATAACGAAAGACGACTTGAATTTTGTAATTGGTTTCGTGCTAAACTGCGGGAAGATCCCAATTTTCCATCTACAATACTAAGGTTTGTTGAAGCTTTATTTACCAATAGCGTAATGTTTCTTAGAAAAAATAAACATTACCCTTCTTTAAAGCAGACCGTTTAACTGGTCAATATTATAAGAATTTTCTGGAAAATGAATTAGAGAAAATGTGAGATACATTACCACTTGTGACATTGCGAAATCTAAATTGCTTTCAGCAAGATGCGGCGGGTCCTCATAATTGAAGAATTGTTTCAGAATATTTAGACGAGCGGTTTCCAAATAACTCGAAAGGAAGAAATGATTTCACGCGCTGACCCCCAGGGTCTCCTTATATAAATCCATTGGTTATGTTTTTCTGGGGTACGGTGAAAGATAAAGTTTTTGATACACCAATAGTAAATTTGGAACATTAGCGAGGAAAAATCGAAGACGTTTTTCAACCGGTTAATCCTACAAACATAAAAAACGCTATAAAAAATGTGAATAGGAGAACATCACACTGAATTAAATATTAAGGGGTATATATTGAACAAATTATGTAACTAGTGTTACCTGTTATGTATTTTTTGAACATTGAAATAAAGTATTAAAATTATTCCTTAGTTATTTTATGGCATAACTTCATTTTGTAAATAATTCGATGATTTTGAAAAGAAAATTATAATTTTTTAAGTTTTACTTATTATTACTATTTTCAAAAATCTGTCTTACGCTAATAATATTTGAAACATTATCAGCGACCCCAAATCTATTAAATAAAACTAAGAAAGAGCGATAAACAATTACAATTTTTTTCGTTTTATTAGCCGTTATATGATTTGTTTAGTGTTACAAAAATGGCTGTATCTTCCAAACCACGCAGATCTAATCTTTTTATTTCCCCGTAATCACCAGGTCCCATTAAATAAAAGGAGCCTATTGGGATTCTACATTGTTAAGTTTAAATTAACCTGACCTAACCTAACCTTTATACATATTGGAAATTTGAGCTACAAATAGAGGGCGCTCTACATGTAAACAAACATGGCGGAAGTGAGTAGTAGTAACAGCCAAAAACAAGTGTCACAAGTGTGTTTATGTTTTAAATCTTGCCAATTATAATCACTTACAATCCAACAATGTTTTTACAGAAACTATTAAATTAATTTGGATTAAACCACAGAACATGCTATTGGAGCAAATGTAAACAAGCGAAATAATGGCGCCGAGTACCTCACAGTTAGGTTCGCTTCTTCGCCACCAGAGGGTGAGCAAATGGCTAGAATTCGCAATACAACGCATGTGCTCACGAATATTTATTCGAATAGTTAAGACTATAGTCGGCAAATTTGTGCGCATGATTTTGAAATTCGCTTGATATTTGCGGTTTTGGTAATATTTTTTCCAATAGAACTTTTTTAAAATTATTTTTTTTTGTATACAGAAGAGTACTCTGGCTACCAATTTCTTTGTTTTTTGTACACGTGCGCTTTACATAAAACGTTCGCTTAGCGGCATTTATAAAAGTACTCCATTGGAAAGAGAATTATGACCAAAACCGCAAATATCAAGTGAATTTCATAAAATAGGGAGAGTATTTTATTTTAATATTAAATATTAATTTTTTAAGGTATAATTTATAAACTTCCAAATAGATTGTTTAAAGAATTAAGGAAAATTGTAAAGCAAAACAAAATCTGCGATTGCTTCATTGCTGGGTTTAAAGTATAAAAACTGACGCCGTCTTCTCAGGAATAATAAATGTAATGTTGGGATCCGTATGAAGGCCAATAAACTTACTGATGCAGTGATATCACCAATTTAAAAAAACGAATAAAACAGCCAAAACGAAGTGTTGGATCCGTTATGGGCGCTGAAGCTTTGTTATTGCTACCGAAATGAAACTGGCTATAATCGGTCGATGAGAGAGTGTTTGCTGAGCTGCAAAATATTTAAACTCCAGGTGCATGATTTTATATTACAGATGAAGATCTAAGTAAAAGTAAAACTAAATTTTAATCCCAAAAAATATACATGTACAGGGTATCCCAAGATTCAGTATACAGGCAATAACTCCGTTAGTTGAAGAGATTGATGTCAAATCAAAAAAGCTTTTAATGGCATCAAATTGTCATTCCAATTCCATCTTTAAAATATTATTGGCATTGGCCACTCTAAGAAGCCATCATCAACTTTTTTCAAATTCCCTACTTTTGTTTACTGAAATTGGATCTCAACGTTATTTTAAATACATGTTATTCGTTTAAAAAAATGCTATAAAATTTAGCTTATTTTTTAATTTTTAATAAAACAAGTACTAAAATAAATTTAATAAATGTTCTAAATTGGCTCCTGCACATTGTACGCAAGCTTTAAAATGTCAAAAACAATTTTATTCATATTTTTATACATATGAAAACTGAAAACATATCTTTATTGACATTTGACGATTCAAATACATAGAAAATACTCACAATACACATTCACATTTTGTGTATCAAAAATAGTAAAAATAACATTCTGTCGTATTCAGTATAAAATTGAGATCCCATTTCTGTTTAAATAAGTAGGGGGCACCATTTTATAAAAAGGTAAATGATGGCTTATTAAGGGTGATAAAAGCCAATTACATTTTAAGGATGGAGTTGGATTGCCAATCTTTAATAATATGTAGAACAATCTTAGCATAAACGCGTTTTTTTAATTCTTATGTTAACGGCTAATTTTATTTTTATGCATTTTAGTGTAATGCATTTTTCTACTAAATTCTAAGTTTAGTTAAGAAAAAACTTAAAATATAATCTGTCTGTTAGAAATTTAAATCGCAAAAAGTTGCACTTACAGGTGTACATTATTTATTACCTCGTTTATCCTTAATTTAATTTTATTTGCGGAAAATTTTAAATGAGTTTCCATAAGTTTTATTAATTATAAAGTTATTCGTATTTTAAACTTGGGTTTCTTATTTATGATGCAATATTTTTGTTGGCTTATTTTAGTATTTTTTTCTATTAGCTATGCAAATATTTTAGTTGTTTAAAAATAACTGGCTTGTTGTTTATTCTTTATTCTACCAAATTTTGCATGGATTCTTACACTTTATAGGGCGACTCTCTCTCAGACTAAAACTTGTAAAAATATATTTTTATTCATATTCCAAAAAATATTTAGGTCTTTTTAGAATCAAATTAGGTATTTTTTTTAAAAGCATTTCAGGATACATTTTTAATGTTTTAGGAAAACCACTCAAAATATTCCATCATAAACAAAAAACACCTCTACTGCGCAAACTGCAGTAGCATCTAAGTTGATCTTGTACAAGATTTATGTGCTATAGACGCAATCACCAGCTTTTAATTTCGGCGAATTTGAGCAGTTGTTTTCTCTTAAACATAATATTTCAATTATCATACGAGATTTTGTAAATTGTTGTTATTATTTATTTAAATTGGGTATTTAATTTTTAAAGGGGTACGTGGCGTGAGTAATATAAGAGGTTATTATTTTTCCCAAAAGCTATCCAACGATATACAGGGTGTACAAAAAGTCCGGCAACGCCCGTTTATTTCTAAAATGAAGCATTTTCGAAAAAAATGTATTTAATAAAAGTTGTACGATTCTTAGTGGTGCACCTTTTAGAAATATTGACACGACCTTGAACAGCAAATTGAAGGTCATGGCAATATTTCTAAAAGGTGCGGTACTAAGAATCGTATACGTTTTATTTAAAACATTTTTCTGTAAAATGCTTAATTTCCAAAATAAAGCAGCATTGCCGAACTTAATATAGTATTGAAAATTAAAACCCTTCTAACTTTCAAAGTATTTTCTTTAGATAAATAAAAATATATGTTCCGTAAACTTCTAAAAGCAAGCTATAATAATATGCAATAAAAATGGGTTGCCCCAATTTAAAAAAAGTTCAATGAATATCGCCTGACCTTTATATTGCTATTGACTAAGAATCATACAACTTTTAATTAGAATATTTTTCTTAAAAATGCTTCATTTCAAAAATCAACGAGAGTTGCCGAACTTTTTGTACACCCTGTATAACTTTTGTATTTCATATGGCAATATGAGAATAGAAAAAAGCTATGTTCCAGAATAATCACAGCCAATAATACAAACACATTTTTTTATTATATTTTAAGTTTTATTTTTTTTGGGTAAAGTTTACTATCGTTGTTCGGATGTTTTTGAAAAAAAGAAAGATATCTTAGTTTCTGATTATAGTATTCTTCATACCATTTAATTTGGCATATCACTTATTTAAAGCAGATAAAAAATTATGAAGTTTCTTCGTTGGCCATTTTTTGTGCATCCCATTGTATGTACAAATTTTAAAAAGGTGTTGGCATCAGGGATTTTTAATAGAATTTAGTATTCTTTATATCTAAATAATTTTTCAAATATATGTATTTTAAATAAAATAATTATTTATGGAATTTGATAAAAATTTAACATTTTTATAAAACTATTTTTAAATAATAAATTACAGTCAAACTTCCCTAACTCAAATCTTCAAGGGACTAAAAAAAATTCGAGATATAGAAAATTCGAGATATAGAAAATTCGAGATATAGAAATTATTTCGCAAAGTTAAAAACGAATATTTTTACAAACAAAATTCGAGTTATGGAAGAATTCGACTTATAGAAATTCGAGTTATGGAAGTTCGACTGTACTTATTTCATTATTTAGAGAATGCGCCGGGCTAACAGTTTATTAAAAATGCTTTGTTATTGTTATACCTATTATTATACAGTGTATCGCAAAATTGGTACATGTATCAAACTCACATTTATAATGGTAATATTTCTATCAAAAATTTTATCAATTTGAATTTTTGTTTTTATTGAAATACTGCAATTAAATTAGTATAAATGATTTTAAAATAGAAGTGAGGATTTTATGGTAATAATCTCGTTATATTTCAATTATGTACATTGTAAGTAAATTTAACAAAATTTGGAATCAAATTTCGCGCTGATTTATTACATTGCAAGATTTGATATTTGTTAAGGTAACTTTATATGGGTATAACTATGACTTTTGTTTAGGTGTATCTAAAGTTTATCGTAAAACATTTGTTCTAGAATGTATTAATATGTAGTCTAAAACATATATGTATTATGGATTTTCAGGTAATTAAACAGTAGGAAACAACGTAATATAATTTTTTTTATTTATTTAAGGTTTCCAAACTTCAACCAAATTTTAAGATACATATATACAAAACTTAAATTTAAAAACTAGATATACAAAATAAACCAAAGTATTTAAATAAAATTATAAAATTATAAAAATATAATACATCAGCACCGTTTATATACTTAACTTAATAATGGCCTTAAATTTAATTACAAACTTATATGGCGAAATCATGACAAGATCGTTTAGTACAATAAACTTAAACATTAGAGAATAAATTGATTGGTCTCCAAAAACTTTTCTTTACTAACGTATAATTTTCCTTCGGTCTGCTTGAAGTTACAGCTATCTCCAAAACTTTAAGCGCTTCATTTGAAAGGACTATTGGTTGATATTCCAGGCAACCAGATACATTTACGGATACTTCACTATTTTTCCTGCAAAGAATTTTTATTTTATTTATAGAATATAATTTATACAATTTAAATGTTTTAGTACCATCACAATTTTACATTTATTAATACATAATTCTATCCATCGATCTTATAAGTCTCTATGAATTAAAGTACATATTTAAATATTCAGAAGTAGGTCAATATTTGAAATTTGGAAGAAAATATTTATGAACATAAAATTAAATCGATGAGTTCACTATTAAATCTGTTTATATTAAAATAGCTTTATTAAATAACTAGAGACAAAAGAACACTAAACAAATAAGATAAAAGCACTAAATATACAACGACGAGCAGTATTTTAAAATAATGAATAATACAATTGACTAAACTATTTTATCTAGAATAGAGACGTAAATTTTCTTCAGGGAAATAAATTTTCCAGCAAAACTGTATTGTGGGTGCTAAATATTTTAAATTTATTATTTATTCAATGAAGTTTAGGAATAGAGTGAATAAAATGGAATGAATAGACCAATTGAGAAATATATATTACATATTACATAAATCATTTTTGCTTCACCCTGTAAATGCTATTTACTTACTGAATAATTTTGGGCGTGATGAACATATATTCATTAGATAAACCTTTGGGATTTAACGATACCACAGATATTCCAGTAGGAGCAAGCTCTTTTCTGAGAGCATTGCTGGCACCTTGAACAGCATATCGGGATGCGGTGTAAGCGACCAATCCTGCTTCTTCATCATCCGAAGCTCCCAAAGTTATTAAACGCCCCGGGGCATTCCTTAAAAGAGTTTGAAAGGTACGTGCTACCCTTAGTACTCCTACAACATTTGTTTTGAGAATTGCATCCCAGTGCAAAATATCTTGATGCTCTAAACGCCCTTTGTAAATTAAACCGCTTGTGTTTATAACCGCCCATAAACCTGGAACATGGAAATCAATATTAATTTAATTTTATGTTCGATACTCCTAAAATTTAATAATTTGGAGGGATTAAAAATTAATAGTTTAAATCAAAACAGATATAGATAACCTTTTGGTATATTTTTAATCAACATATTTCGCGAAAATATAGGTACTAATTATATTATACCTATTTTGTATTAACGCCAAGGTAATGATATTAAATGAGGAAATTGAAAAAAAATCTTTCAACTGAATATTTTATTTAAAAAAAACTATTTTTATGCATTCCTTAAAAGTTACACTATTTCCAATTGTATTTCAGTTAGCATCAATTGTATTTTAGATAAATCAATTTAATTTCAGAAAGTATCAATTATATTTCAGAATCATCAATTTTATTTCTGAAAGCAGCAATTGTATTTCAGAATCATCATTTGTATTTCATAAAGGATTAAATGTATTTTAGAAAATATTATGCATATAGTCCTAACCGGTCAGCAAACTGGAATTCCATTCTAACTGAATTGGAATCAAATCAGCGACACTGAATTTTCGTAGTCCCTACTATAACCCTGCCGCTAGTAGAAGTCCCAACTACAACCCTCCAGATAGTAGTACAATACAATACTCCAGCATGACTAGAAAAATTCTTCGCCGCTGATTTGTTTCAATATCAGTTAGGTTGGAATTCCTGTTTGCTACCCGGTCCAATTGTTTTTCGCCAATGTTAAATCCAATTGAAATAATTCGTTCTAATATTGTAATATTAAAGTAGTATTGTTAAGGCGATAGTCGGCAAATGCGAGCGCTTGATTTTGAAATTCGCTTGATATTTGGGATTTTGCTCATAATTTTTTTTCTATTGAAGCTTTTTTAAAATTTATTTTTTTGGTACACAGAAGAGTCTTGTGGCTACCAATTTCTTCTGGCTTTGATTTTATAAGTCACACCAAATACTCATACGGCAGCAGTAAAATTGGCACTTTTAAAAAAACCTGGTCCTAGAAAATAGCATTTTTCTTTAACAAGGGACCTTCAAATTGAGATTTGTAAAATTTTCTCTTATCTAAATACACAACTTCACAAAAGTGTTATTCTGTTTTTCCGATTATATCGAGTATAAGGTTTAAAACAGCAAGCAAAACTTGCTCATTTTTAGGTCAGATTTGATGGTCTATAAATCTAAAAATTCAATAAAAAATACAAAAACAAAATAATAGACATGTTATGCCAAGTATTAATGAACTACTACTACAAAAAAAACAGAATTTCATTTACTGGTTTGTCTAAAAAATGGTATTCCGTAGAGTCACATTTTACGCTCACAAAATTTCGCCGACTATCGTCTTAAAAGACAATTTCGGATTTCTCCTTTCATGGCTCCTGGAATCATGGAGAAAATGTTGGTTTACTTAGAAACAATAATTTTTGATAGTACGTAGGAATTATTGGCTATTACGACATATTGAAAAACAGTTTAATATTTAAACTTTATAAATGTTTAAAAATAAAATATTCTTTTTATCCAACTTATTTATTAACAATTTTCATTAACAATCATTGGCTTCATCTGGTAAAGATCTTGAAAGTTGATAATTGTTAATAAATAAGTTGGATAAAAAGAATATTTCATTTTTAAACATTTATATTTGTATATACAAATCATCGCAGTTAAAGTTTATTCTTCCAGACACGTTTCGGTCATCTTTGTGACCTTTTTCAGGCTGTAAAACATAATTATTAACTAAGAACCGTAATTAACTACATACTTACCTTAAAAACCGTTTAAATATCTATATAAAAGTGTTTGTCATCATACAAACTAAGAATTGTTAACCAGATAAATCCAGAAGATAACACATGGAACAACTTCATAACGCAATATATTATCATCCAAAAGGAAAGGTAATTTTTTTTTAATTTTAGCAATGGAAGACATGGCTATTAATGGCTGAAAGATAATCAAAATTTCTGCAGTAACATTTACTTTAATTAAAACACAATAATTATTTCTGTAATACAATTGATACTTTTGAAATACAAATCATACTTTCTGAAATTAAATTGATGAATTATGATTTTCAAATTATACTTTCTGAAATACAATTGAAGATTCTAGATACAATTGATATTTTCTGAAATACAATTCACGTTTACGAATTTATAATTTCTGAAACTGAAATGATCTTTCTTGAAATACAACTGAAAAAGGTGTAGTTTTTAATGTATTAAATTTTGACCTTTGTTCTGTGTTTGGAATTATGGTCACATTACGTTTGCTCCTGGTAATACAATTTTTGTAATTCTTGAACGCTGATGCTCTAGCTAGGCAATTAAGTAAACCGCTGTGAGTAACAACATTTTTGCTCTCGCCCATGTTACAAGAATATAACTAATAACATAATGGTGAAGGTTTCTTTTCTACCTGCTAAAAACTCCGAGAGCAAAGACACTTTCTCCCTATCAAAACATTTTTGATTATTCGGGTGCGGTTGTAAAATGAGGGCTAGTATAGCATGTCCAAAATTTAGTAAACAACTTCTTTATTATCAAGAATTTTGAAACATCACTAGTTGTTATGTAAAGTTGGGCTTCTTTTTTGTTGTTAGGTAATTAAATTTAACTCGTATTTTAATAAATAATTAATAAAGGATAACTGACAGTTTTTCAAAATTCATGCTAAAAAAAAAGTTGAAGTCCCAACTTTACATCATATCTCGATCAATTGGCCAAGTGGATTTTTTAACTATTTTTCTGAGTATCCCTGAAGGGTCCCCAATAACGTTCTAGAAAGCTCTTGTGCCATTGGAATAGAAGCAAGAAGCAACATTCAAACTTTAGTCCTTAAAAAAATTATAATTTTGCTTCGCGTCTACAAATTTATACATGTAGCTTCCATTGTAAATTGTGAACAAACAAATCAATACTAAACTATTGAAATAAGGTTTCCAATATTTTTTTCTACCTGTTACAAAAGATATTTGAATTTTCAGGAGCGGTCGAAAAATGACATGACCAAAATTATTGAAGCTAACAGCAACGCGTCTATGTAGTTTTCCAAAAAAATAAGGAGGATCCGATTTAAATAAGTGATGTGTTGATAAATGATAAATGTCTCAAAGAATACCATTATCAATAAATATTTTATTTTTTTTTCAGAAATATCCGAAAAACGACAGGCAACTTTTGTTTTTCAACTCGTAACACGATTACAGAAAATTAGTTTTAAAAGCAATCATAGCCAATAATAAAACCGTTTTTGGAATTTTTCGAAATTTTTATTTTAGCATTTATTTTGTTATCTTTAAATACTGATAGGTACAAATAATAAATACATATTATGTTTGTATTACACCAACTTAATAAATAGGTAAGGCCATCCAAAAAATAAAAGAAAAATTTAAAAAATATTATTACTTGTAATAAAACGTAAAAAAAACAGTACAAAAAATTTAAAAAATAAAATTAAAATAAATAAGAAAAAAAAATTTTAAGACTTATTCGTATTATGGAATTAAAATATTCTTGAAATTATTTTTTTGTAATCATATTGCCATTTTAAAGAGCAAAAGTTGCCTGTAGTTTTTCGAATGTTTTTGTAAAAAATAAAATTCCTTTAATTACACATCTTTTGAACCATATAATTTGACACCTAATTTAAAAAATCGGATAAAAAGTAAAAGAGTTACTTCGTTGGCAATTTATTGTTCACACGTCTGTATAAATAAATCAACAAATATACAATGTGTCCATTTGAATACATCCAGCTGAATATCCTGAATACTAATTGTAAGCGATATAGGTAAAAATGTTTCAGAAAAAATTATAGTGCTCGAGGGGGACGTTTTTATAGTTTTTAAGAAAATCGGTTAGTTTCCAAGATATTCAGTGGGAATAATTTAAATGAGACACCCCGCAAAAATAAAATAAACAACACACGCATTGGGAATCACAGCTACCAATAGAGGGCACTCTACAAGTAAACAAACATGGCGGAAATGAGGTAGTGTCAAATAAAAGCACTATAGTTTATATTTCAAATGATTTCAAATCTTGCCCATTATAATCACATCACAGTTAGTTTTCATTAAAGCTATTGAATTAATTTGCATTAAAACACAGAAAATGTACTTGGCGCTTATGCGAACAAGCAGAATACTGCCGTTGAGTACCTCACTAATAGGTTCACTGTTTGCCACCCGAGGGCGAGAAAAAAACTAGAATTCGCAATATTCCTCTAATTAATAAGAGGTTAAATGAAATATGATATTAATTTTCTGGTTTGACATGTCTTTTTTCAAATCCAATTAATTTAAAACCAGGTAATATAATGGACCAATTTAAAAAATATGTATAATTAAAACAGCACTTTTTATTGCACGTGCCTTGTTATTAAACATTATGTTAGCTAATTGTAGTAAATTGGAACAAAAATTAAAAAACACTGGAATGTAAAAATTACTTTAAGAATATTAATAAGTTATGCAACAAATTCCTTTATTTAATTTAATTAAAAATGTAAAGCCTATATTTCCAAGGCTTAAAACACGAATGTTTTGTAATTCAGTGTAAGGAGCTCTTAACTTCAATTAGCAATTTCTGGTCACGAACGAGGTCGTACGACAGTTAATCACTAAAACCTCAGTTTATTTACACAAGTATTTTATCCTTCGTTTAAAACTATTTCAAAATATCGATTTGTTTGTTACTTAAATAAATTAATAATCATAGATTGTAGCCTGATTTCCCTCCATAAATAGCAGGTACAATATGAGCCACAGGACGTGGTTTTAATTATTATTTATGATTGATGATTTCCGCATGGCGAGAAAGTACTAACTACTCTTTTGTAAAATGCATTAACATGTTTAGGTTTAAATGAATAAAAACAATATAATATAATTTAATTAAAAAATACCCAGTAGGTTCTTTACCAAATCGACAACAGTTAGGATAGTTGATCTAGGTCATTGGAGGCTTAAAGTTTGAAAGGTCTATTATGTCATATCAGTGTTATGTATGTACAAATTCCTGCATACATTCTAACAATGTCACTAAATAAATGTCAAACAACACCTGAATATTGATTATTTTAGTTTATATTCAATAAGGTCAATTTAGATTTAATTTATTCCTTTTGATTATTGTAATTTATAGTTTATCACAATTTAATTCACTTTTATAGAAATTTAATATTGGTTAATTTCATATAAAGTTATTAAACATTTCCTTTGATGTACTATTACTTAAATTATCGAAGTTTCTTTTACCATATCTTGCCTTTTGCTTAATATAAAACGTGACTAAATTTATAAGTTATTTTATTTGTTGAAAGCTTACAAACTTAAACAAAGGTTCGAAATTTGTCCTAAACTTTTTAAAAAACCCTTTTGTTATCCATAAAATGAATCAAAGGAAAGTTATTAAATTGAATCTCATGCATAATCTATTTATTGTTTTAAACCATTTAAACGTGAAAACGTATGAAAAGGTGAATTTTATAGCTAGGTAACTTCCAACTCAGAGAAAAAAAGTGTAATTATATTAATGAAGATTTTTTTTAAGTACTGAGACTTTTTAAGACAATTAGTATTAATAAATGCAAATCGATGAATGGACAAGAATGTAATGTTTTATCAACTATAATATACTATATTTTAAAAAATATCTACTTTCTTTGGAGTACATGTGTATCTGAAGTTTTTTCAATTTAAGGGTTTTAATGAAGAAGTTACATTTTTTTGTACTCAGTGAATATTCTTAAATATGAAAAATCTAGACTTCATCATGTAGAAAAGTATTGAAAACCTTTTGAAGGTTTTAAAAATTCTATTTGTCTCTTTCAAAAAGCTGCAAGTTAAACTGACAAAACTATTTTTATTTTTAGTATTACAAAATTAAAAAAAAAATAAAATACAATATACGCATTTCCTAATTAAAGGCTCGTTTACATCTCGAAATGTTTACCATTGGATTTATTCTAAATTTTAACAGGTTTGTCAATTGTATTATTCAGTTAAAATAGCTTCTAGGCACTTGTTTTTGTAAAGTTTAGAATAAGATACTTTTAATTTAAAATACAAACAAAACTTTTCTCTGACAAATTGTAGCTCTAAGCACCTCGTAAGACATTTTATGAATAAAAATACATCGAGTTCTATTATGATACTTAAATTTAATATGTCTTCAAAAATTCTATTTTAAGCGACCACAAATTCTTGTACAAGATAAATATCTATGAAAAAAAAACCTTTAGCTATAATGATATGTATAAGTACTACTACTACTACTATTATAATACTGTAATTATTTTAAATAAAGCTTATTCTGTTATATTACCATCCTTCCCCGCTGGCAAATGCGCTCTAATGATGTCAACTGATTCATGTAATAGATCCTCCCTATTCACATCCAAAGGAAGTGCTACTAAAGTTCCTTGTGAAACAATATTATTACTTTCGCGTTGTTTTTGCCAGGCTCTAATTACTCGTGAAGAAGTGGAATCGGTGCATTCGCCCGATGCAGCTCCTTCCTTTAATCCAGCAAACACGCGAAATCCACGGTTCGCTAAGTGAAGTGCAATCTGAAAGTACAGTTATCAATAATTTAGATCCTCATGTTAGTAATAGATTATACATATATAAAATTATTTATATATTTAACCACTTAATAAATTCAAATTTAGATCTAAAAAGCTGGCAGTGCTTTCCTATGAGTTGGATGGTGTTTGTTTAAATTCTACAAGCGACTATCGTTGGCAAGTATGCTCAAGTTTCGAAAAGTGAGCAGCTTTCCTTCCCTTCTACCTTTATTAGTAATAAAACCTCATAAAGTTAAATTAGGAAGGATAGGAATATTAAATAAAATATTAAATCAAATTTGGTGTAGTCGCTAGATTAGGTCAACTTAGCTACAAGATTTTTAATAATCATCTTAAAAGGCTCTAGCGGGATAAGCATAGTGAATCTGCCCTTGACTCAGAAATTTTTTTTGATACTGTCGATTAATAGGTATGAGTAAAAAAAAACTATCACCAGTTTTCTACGCCCCCTGGGGGTGGCGTGGGTTCGAAAAAGCTAAAATAACTTGCTTTTTATGTCTTATTTTTTTTGTTGGGCGTTTTCTAACCGAATGATTTGAAATTTGGTGGATATATGTATAAAGCAACTCAGTACCCATATCATATTTTTTTTAGAATTTTTGAACAACTCTAACCTCTTCAAAATGCGCTTTCAAAAATTCAAAATGGCGCCACACTCATCAAAATTTGAGTTCCGACTCAAAAATTATTTCTTGATATTTTTCCATCAACTTTACATATACATGTTGAAAATCAAATTTTTGTAGTCCGGGCACATACTTAAATTGAGAAAAAACGATTTTTTTACATGTTTCTGGCATTTTTGCGACCCCTTTGAATAGTGTGAGATAAGAAACAATTAACAATCAGTCCTATTTTCTTATCTTCGCAGGCCTCTTGTGTCATCGATACTTGGGTACTGTTGTGAATGCGCGAATGGCTTAAGAACAGTAGGTTGTTGTTCTCATGTTGCCACTGTTATTTATTATCTGTCGCATGGAGGATATCTCCAGAAACTAATAAAACCTGCGGAAATCTTGAGCAAGATATTTGAGAACGATGAAGCAGAAGCGGTAATCAATGAAGATAGTACTGACGACTATACTTTATATTTTAACTAGGAGCAGTGATAGGAAAGGACAACTTACACATACATAAAAGTTACTAGAAAAATAACCAAACAGATTTTGACAGGAACTTTAGCTTATTTTGGCTTTTTAATGATAAAATATGTACAGAAACATAATTAAATTCCCCATTTCTTTGCACTGAATACAAATTTGTACATGTAAATACATTAGTAATTCAAATTTTATGACTAATATTTTGAGGTTATATGTAAAAATTCATTCAAAATAATTATCCAGTGCAAATCTTGCTGACTTTTAACCAATCAGGGACGTTAATTTTTGGCATTTTTGCGCGGGAAATTTAAATCACTCCTCCTAGTTAAAAAATCAAGTATAGGCCATATCAATTTTTAGTTAAAATAATTACTTTTATGTATGTTTTTTCCAATTTGTGTTTCGGCTCTAATTCTTGTGTATAACTTAATTATTTCAATTTTGTTTTCATACATTTTACTGCTTTTGAGAAAAACAAATATCGTAATTTTTGTGTTAATATACATCCCAGTAAACACAGTTATATAAATTCTATTTACCGTGTACATTAACTTTTATGTAAAATTTTTGTAGCACATAGGGAGGTATTGTCGGTTAACTAGAATTTAGAAATGATGTAAAATGTATATTACTTTTTAATGTAGAAACTATGTAGCATTCTATATATTTATTACATTAACGTATTATATGTATACTTATTATATACACATATTTATATAAACAATACCTAATTGTATTCACATACATCCACTATAATATAAAAACTTGTGGACTGATGTTAAAATAAAACGAATTTGGTACATTCGTCTATAGTAACAAACGGGAAAACTTCTTATATACCATTATCAAAATAGATTGCAACCATAGATAAAATAGATAGCTAACTGGGATACAAAATTTTCGGACATCAAAAATAGCTCCATCTGAAAGGGTTCCCCCGCAACTTTGACGTTTAAACGGCGGGAAAAATTTAAATATTAAAATAAGCTTATCATTTCAAAATTTATATAATATTTCCTTTTTAATAAATATTGTCGTTTAGAATATTTAATAAAAAGTAAACATTTTTCTGCACTTTAACTTTTAGCTATTTGAACAAATAGAAACAAATATAATTAAATAGTTAATATTTATTTATGTTTCAGTACATGAGTACATTTTATGGATACTTACAAAAAATTTAATATTTAATTTGAAAAATAAAATAATTTTGAGGTCTTGTGCTGGTGCTGTTTGAAGAGTTCAAAGGTACTTGGGATATTTTATTTTTACAACATCAGTTGCAAATCACTTGTTCAAGTTCCAAGTTAGAAATTGTTCTTGGTAAAAATTCACTATTGATTGTACATCAGGCCATAATACTTAAAATTTTAACACAAAAACACACACTGAAAAGCCCAAAAATTAAAACGAAGTTAAAAATAGAAGTATGAAGGTGACATTACTTCCAAAGCTTACTATAAAAATTATAATGTTTTAAAATTATGCAAAGTTAAGAAAATTAAAGAAGCAATTCAAAAAATGTAATGGATTTTTTTACTTTTGAAAAATTGAATTATTTATCCAAATTTTTATTTATTTTATATTTTTTGCTTAAGGGGAAGCATAGAGGGGTAAGGATGTGTAAAAAAAGTTGCCTAAAAAACTAATAAAGCAGCGCCATCACGTAGGGGTCCTCGCGAACTTAGGGAAAAAACTTTTAATATGGGAGATTCCCTACCCTGATTGCAACAACCCACAAGTAGCAGATATATGGACACGTGTTTTTTTCTTATAAGGACTTATCAGCCTGCCATACTGCTAACTTTTAATTATGACCCCCATTAAGCGGAAATCATGACTTGAGTTGTTGCAATTGAAGCTTTTATAGGCAGGTACCGATTATTACTCTAAGTAGATATTTGCAAACATGAAAAATGAAAACATAACCTTCATTGTGCAAAGCGTCACAGCAGTCTTGAATATTTTACAAATAGTAGTATCTTAATATAGTATTTTACAAATTCCAGCATTTATATAATTTTTAACTCTTGTAATGAGTTCGGCCTTAAGTTTTTTTAAACCTCTACATTCCAGCCTTTGCAACTCCTGAATAGAATTCTCATGAAGTGAACTGCTTCGGAGGATTGCTCCTGATTCATCTTTCATCTTCGGGAAGTAAACTTATAGAAGTCATAATTTGAAAACGAAAATAATAATACACAAGACTGCTGTGACCAGCTGTGACGCGTGACGCTATGCACAATGTAGGTTATGTTTACATGTTTGCAAACATTTACAAATGTCACAAAATCAAATTAATTAAATAAACTATTTAAAAATCTCAGAAATCTACATTGTTATCAAATATATTATAGAATATTATTTGAAATATTTTAATTTAAAAATAAGCAATTTTTAAGAAAAAACATAATATTCAGTTCCTTTCGTTTTATTGGGTTTGCGCATTGGTAGCAATGTTAAAAAGGTACGTGTATTCGTAGAGCATAGAACATTCCATCTCACAGTTTCAAGGACTGGACAACCCAATTCGGACATGGGGTATTTTCCGCGAATATCTGTACCTACAAATTAATTGCATCATTAACGTTTCGAATAGCTTTACCGTAAATTAAAACAATATTGATTTTATCTATAGTATGTACTAAAATATTCCATATAGCAAACCTATTTTGATAAATTATTCAAAATATTTTAAATGGCTTGGAAGCAAATGAGGAATAATAAACTTTAAATTGTCATATCATATTTGATTAAATAATGTGTAATATTATTTTATAACATAGTGAGCCATATTTAAAAAAACAATTTTTTTTTCTAATTGTTGATTGTTCTGCAAAAACTTAATTTAACAAATACCTTAAATAATAATTTAAATAAAAATAATCGTGCCACTTAAAGCGTTAAATTAAAACAAATAATACCTCTGTAACTAACAATTATAAATAACTTATTTCTACGTGCGTGTTAAAAGTTGCTATTGTAACAATCATATCAGACGTTAAAATTGTCACTTTTTCACACCAGTGTTAAAAGTACGTAACAACACCAGGGTTACTATGAGTTCAACTACTAGTATTTTCCTAAATTTAAGTAATATAATTTGTAAAACTCTTGTATGATGTATGTACGTACCATACACAAGCTTTTTAACGCGCTTACATTTATTTTATAATAGAATAAAAAATTATACAGAACAAAAATTCTTATTTTTCACCTAAAATACGAATCTGAAAAAGTTTGGTTGTCATAGAAAAGCAAAGTTAAGCTTAATATGACCTTGAAAACAAAAATTAAGTAAAAAATGCAAGTCACCTACGATTTTCAGGTGACGCGTACTTAAACATACTGGAAATCAACCTAACCGTACTTTAGTATAATGTAAAGTACCATAACAGAACGTAGAAGCGCAGAACGACGAATGGTCTACTCTGGTACTCCGAATTTTGCCTAACGATATCCTACATATACATAAATTTTCAAATATAAATACGTGCAAACTATAAAAATGGACCATAATCAAGACTTCTATGTTTTCTGTTGTTATACATATACCGGACACGTTCCCATAAAATAGGTGTATTTTATTTGCCACTTTTATCTGCTAACTGCTAATGAGCTAACTTTCGACGAATAACTTTTACCATTCAGTCCACTAATAACCGAAGTTATCGTAATCCACCGCTTTAGTTATTTGTTGTATCTGCTAATTTAGAAATAGAAACCAGTGCCCCTAAAGCGTATCAGCGTGAACTACGGCGGCCATTTTAAAAGTATCCATTGGCTATATTCACCAGATTCACCTCGATTATTTTCTTAATTTTTAGTGTTCTCTGATCAAATGGAAATCGAATTTGACAAGTTTTCATGAGTATTAGAGGCTATGTGATCCAGTATTTCAAATTTAGCGCCAAAACGGACACTTTTAAAATGGCTGCCAAAGATACTAAAAAAATTGACACCTGTCTGGTCTCTGTACAGTATAGGCAACTACCAGTAGCGACACTTCATATAGAAAATGGGATGCGTTTTTGGTGACCTTGAAAATGTCTGCGAATCTGGTACCATTGAGTTTAGAACGGCAAATTGATTTTTTAATTCTGTAGTTGACAAATAATAAACTGTTCAGTTTAATTTTTTAAAGGTACGGTAATTTATTTATGTGTAAGTTCATAGATAATCTTTACAGTTTTAAATAAAAACAATTAATAGTTGAACAAAGGTATTTAAACTGTATTTAAATTGACATATGAAATTCATTTTATCATAGAGTCTCCATTGTAGCGTATCCCGTTTTTTATATGAAGTGTCGCTACTGGTAGATGCCTATACTGCTGTCTATAAATAACAATAGAAAACAAGGATGTCATAATGGTCAGCGCTAAAATAAAAATATGTCGTTAGATATCATTCCAGCATCCCAACCACATCATAATGGTCAATTTGTAATTTGTTTGAATTAGAACGTATTTGTATTTGAAAATCAGTGAATGTAGATTTTCCTTCGGCAAAATTAGGAGTAGAAATTCGTCTTTTTGAGCTTTTACGATCTGCTACTTTCGGTTAGGATAAAGTACGTTATGCTACTTTCCGGTTTCTAGATTATGCTGTTTTATGTTTCGGCTATAGCCTGATTATAATCAGTTATGCTAAAGTACATTATGATATATTTTCTGATTTCTGGTTTATGCTACTTTCCATTAGGCTAAAGTACGGTTATGCCGATTTTCCTCCTCGCAACCCTAAAACATATTTTTTCTAAAGTGCTTAATTTTAATTATGTAATTATAATTACATATTTGCAATACAGAGATTTTTTTGACGAAATAAGTCAAAATATCTAAAATATAGTCAAATCACATACAGGGTGTCCCAGCGCTCCGAGGAAGTAAAAATCATAAAAAGAGGAGTGAAACAGATTTTTTACTCCCGGTGCTGAAATGTCCCGGTGTCTCCTATTGTGCAACTTCGAGCGCGACCTCCTGCCTTTAGTATTGAAATTCTTCCACTCTTTTTTCGCATGAGAATTTCGATTCGTTTGGTTGCAGAATAGGGGTGTTGGAATTACCGTCTAATGCCGAGTTGTCATGTGCCGATTTGTCCGAGTCCCATCAAAAATTTCATGGTGATAGTTTCCAACAACGACTTACTTTTTCTCAGAGTGCGTTCCGTAAAGTGCGAACTAATTAAATTCTTTGATTTTGTTTATTATTTAATTTATTGGAGTGCTTAAAATCCTTATTGGTTGAAATTAGTTGAACATCAACGTCCTTAGACAGTTCATTTTTGGAGTGGGATAAAAGAAAATACATTACCTATTTTAATTGAACGGTCATAACATGCAGAAAAATATGAATATCTTTAAAACAATAACTTGCAATTACTTCTTAAGGAAGTAATGCTAGAAGAGAAAACAAGAATGTGGTTTCAGCATGACTGCTGTCCTGCTCACTTTGCGATTCACATGAAATATTAGACATATTACGATGGCCGGTGGTCCTGTATATTATCCAGCATGATTACCTCACTTACTTATAATAGATTCCTTTTATGCTAATAAGTATAAAATATACCAAAACGTCCCAAACACTCCACAAGATATAAAAACTGCTTGTAGAAACATTGTTGCATACATAAGCTTTGATGCGTGTTCAACAGTCGTTCAATAATCGGAA
Organism: Stenus bimaculatus; assembly: GCA_963971135.1. Lineage (NCBI taxonomy): Eukaryota > Metazoa > Arthropoda > Insecta > Coleoptera > Staphylinidae > Stenus > Stenus bimaculatus. Next base: position 58,952,126 of record OZ020180.1, read on the forward strand.
TCTAGAAAAGAATTGGGCTACCAGTTAAAAAAAACAAAGTTGACCTTCATGTGACCTTGATAACAAAGAGCAATTAAAGAAGGCAAGCCACCTATAATTTTCCTTTCTAAAGCCCTAAAATTTTTAATAGAAACATTTTGTGTTTGATTTTAGAGTTATTAAAGTTTATAAGGTTAAAAACCGCATCCTGTATATTATTTTCTATTTAATAAAACATCAATCATGCCAAATTAATTATTGAAATTAATTTAATTCTTATAGCATAAAATAATCTCAAATTTCTCCTTTCGGTGTATGAAATGAAAGTAAAAGTACATACAATATAAAAATAACTTATTTTGATCATTAACCATTTAATCTACTTTCACATTCTTCATAAAATAACTTTACAAATAACTTCATATTTAAGTAATTTATATCAATAAAATTTTAAGTACTTTAGAAATTCTATTCGTATAAATATGTATACATTAATCTCAAAGCCGTTAAAATGTTAACAAATACTGCGCTTTATCAAAGGATTGAATTATTAGCAAACCCAGAGGGATATTTATCAATCTCACCTGCAAGCCAATTGCATTATCACATGACGTCACTAGTATTGGTTTTCCTCCCCCAAGGGTGCTTTCGCCTGGATCCAATTCAGTGTCGGCCTTTATTTTGCAGAGCAAATAAAGAAGTAATGCTCCCGCTATAGAAAAAAGCGCCACTAATTGCAAGGCCAAGACAAGCGCTGTTTGCTCATCCATATTCCTGTAAAAATAATTTGGTTAAAAATAAAAATTAATTAGCTAAATATGTTATGAATCGTTTAATATTAGTAAGAATTAATTACTGAAAATAAAATTGAGCTTTATTATTTAATTTTTTGTTACCTAATTTTAAATAATCTACCAATAAGCGAGTTTGATGAGTCACATTAATAGTATATTATATTTATTATAGTATATTAATAGTATATTATTATTCATCTTTATGAATGAGAAAATATTTTTTTCAGCACAAGCCTGAAGAGCTTTAGAAAATCGACGGATAAACGTCTAGATTCATTATGACTAAGGCGAAATGCAAACGTAAATGTGTTTTTTATATTTGGAAACAGTACTTAAAATGAATGTTAATTTTATGGACAGTGTGAAAGCGTGAATACATTATTTTTTAACTTAATAATTTAAAAAACCTTTGTACCTAAAGAAAACATTTTTCCTGACGGAACAGAATTTACAAAGGCTACAAAAGATGTTTAGAATAAATTGTTTGGCTGCAAAACTAGTTTTAGACGTTTGGACAAACCATAAAAAAGTTATAATCAATGTTGTCTGTCATTGAATACATATTTATATTTTACGTACCAAATTTTAGCCTGATAACTCAAATTAAATTTTAAGAATTAAAAGAAATGAGTTATTTTTAAGAGTTTGATGGTTAGTAGCTTCTCAATGTTGCACTTTAAGATAGAAAATATGTTAAATCATCACATCTTGGCTCTGTATACTTTGTGAAGGAATTTTCTCATATAAAATTCTTCTCGAGTCCTAAATGAGAGAGAAGAGCGAGAAAAGACTATAATACATTTTATTGTAAAACTATAATTTAAATTGTAACTATATTTTTATACATATTTATACAGGGTGTCCCTGAATAACTGTCACAAAATTTTTGGTGTGATCAAGGAAGTGAAATTAAGCATTTTTGACTTATAAAGTAATGTCTGGAAATGCTTTCTTAAAAATACCACAAAATATTTTTTGTAAATAAAATAAATATTACAAGAGATAGTAATTTGAAATTTTGGCAACTGTTTTTTTCACAAAATGTTAACTTTAAAAAAATATATCTTTGGTTCAGTAGTCCATGTTGGGACACCCTGTATACAGCAAATATTTTTAAATGCTGGGGTATAGATGTATCTACATATTGGTGAACATCGCAAGTCGATATGTTTTGTAGCAAAGAGGCTATAGACTATAGACCGTTTATGGATGACTGGGTCACCCTGTGTACAAAATACCTACTACTTACTTGATTTAGTTTGTACCCAGTATATAGAAGGAATAATTTACTAATCATCTAGTGTAGCTAGATAAATAAATTTTTGAATGTCACCATTATACGTTCATATAACTATACGGTTTCATCGATATATCCTTTACATGGAATGCCATGTTATCCAGAGTACGTTTTTCCGTCAAGAAGGTTTCATCGATACCTTATTTTTTCATCGACACCGACATTTAATCGACATTACCTTTTCATTAACAACTGTTTCATCGAGACTACGTTTTCATCAACACACCTTTAAATTGACAAGGATATTTCATCAACACAAGCGTTTCTTAGACTTAAGCTTTTCATCGACACCACTTCAGAAACAATAACATTTCTTCGACAATGTTGGTTCATCGACCACAGTGTTAACGACCAATATGTGTTTCATTGACATTCAAGGTCTGGCCAATAAAATGACGAAAAACTATTCTTGTGGAAGAAAATGGTAATGTCAATGAAACATCTGTGTCGATGAAAAGGTCTGTCAAATAAAAGGTCATGTTTAAGTACACCCAATTAATTGACTTTTAAAGCTCTACTATCAACTTTTAAATTAAAAATAAGCTGACCTTTAACACCTAGTAAAATACTGTTATTCATAGAATAAAATAGCGTGAAGATAAATGAAAAAACTTTGCTGAGCACACTTAAGTTCCTAGCATAAAAGAAGATTTCAAGTTTATTCCCCCTGCAACATAACGTGTTTATGCATACAAAGATTGGCTTTAGAATGCAGTGAGGAATAAAAAAATAAAATATGTATGTCAGCTACATAAGTATGTAATTTTTCTGCTATTATCGTTAAGTAAAATTTTTAGGATTTAAAGTTGTGTTTTATTTAATAAAAAAAAACTATTAAAACTCATAGTGTAGGAATGTGAACCATGATGAATGATGATGAAAACTGATTGAGCTATTATTTTCTTTACATTGCAATTACGCAAATTTAATTGCATTGGAAATGTATTTACTTTCCCAAATCAATATTAATTAGTAATTTTAATATAAATCCCAATCTTTCCAAATCGTTTCATGGTTTCGGTATCAAATAATACATTCATTTATTGAAGCAACTTATTTTATAATAAATTATTTAGTAATATTAATCAACAAGAATATTTGCTTTTACAATACTATTCACTCCAGATCATTCAAAGAAAATAACTTCACACAGGCTTCTCTTACAAATTACGTAATTAAAATAAAATGATATTTAACAAATTACAATAAAGGCGTTATTATTGAACAGCAGACTTAAGCTCTATTTATGCACCCACATTTAACTATTTAACTATTTAACCTATTTACCACATTGCGTACATTTAAGTGTTGACTCTAATTGACCAACAAAAATATCTATTAATACACTGGAATTTTCTCGTATTAAATCCCTATCCCAAAAATCTTTATCAATTTCTGATCAATTTCTTCATTAATAGGCTTTGGTTTGGTAGTAATCCTATTGACATCTTGGCACAAACCTTCCAATAAATATCTGAGAAATTCTTGAGCACCCTGTTGAGAACTATCCATAAAACGTGTTGCAAAATGTTGAATTTGAGATTTTAAAGAAGTTGTATTAACTATACTTCTGAAGACTTTTGAGACCACAACTCTATTATCCCTTGCGTAAATGATTTCATTAAAGTTGCTTTCACTCCAGAGGTGGAAATGTTGATATAACTTACATAAGGATTTTATTAAGATATTTGTGTTGGAGAGGCACTGAATCACAGAGTTCATAAAACATCTCTTTTAAGAGTTTAGAAGATTTATTAAGAAATTTTTCATCTTCTAAAATCATCATTATTGACGAAATATAAGGAGAACTGTGATTTTATGAAATTTTATGAATGTAGAGTACTTTACCAAGAAGTACGCTAAATAATTTAAAATAATGTATTTTAATAAAAAGAGGGATAATATTTTTGTTTAGTTTTATATTGACATGCTCATCTAATAGGTATAGTATTTTGTAATACCAACTAAAAATTTTAGTAGAGTAAAAACTCGGAGAAGTTTGTGTCCTTTGTGACTTTGTAACACTCGTCAGCCTCTTAAATTTTAATCGACCAAATTTCAGTCGACTTGCAGCGCTTTGAATTTTATTTATTAGGAGTAGTCCTTTGGATTCGATTAAAGAGCTCCTTTCATTTTAAAATGTACCCATCCTAAGTAAATAAATATATTTGTATTTATTTCTCTAAACCCGTAGCCAGGCCAAATAAACTTTAACAAGGCTTGCCTCATAAATTATTTTATTATTATTAATTTAATGGATATTTAACCAACGAGTAAGTTAAAAGGACGATTAATACGGCTTTTTAAGATGCGAGATCATTACTTGTTACTTAAGTAGAAAAAAATAATTTTTAACCGTCTTTTATAGAATCTATTGATATCTCGAATTTTACCAATCATAGCCGATATTCCGTTAAATGAACCTGATTATGTCAGCAATTACAGAGTTCTATAATCATAGTAGGTGGTGATATTTAAAATGTTCTAGTGCATATTAATTATTTAATTAAAATTATATTTCAACATTCCTTCCGTCTTAAAAAGAAGGTAAATATACCATAGATTTATTTACATGTAAACCAACGTTTCAGAATGATATGTTACACGTATACCGGAAACAATACATATACAACGTAATTCCATGAGCGCAAGTTGTAATTATAATAGATTTTATGATACGTCTATTATCCTGTACTGTTCCCATGGATTTGAAATATAAACGAAACTGGAATCCTAAAGAAAACGACGAAGCTCAAGGGACCATAAAAAGTGACAAACCTCCATTAACCGTTAACACGATTAGATAGTGCCGCTCCTTACTAGTTAAATATGTAGTTACTCTAAAAGATTCAAGCACAAATAGAATTCATCTTTGAAGTAATAAATATTAAATGTAATAAAATTATTTAAAAGCAAACCATTTTAGGTTTAGTTAATTATTAACCTAGTTATAAAGGAAAAAATAAATAAATATACCAGGTATAGTAAAAAGTGGAACTTGCATACAGCAAACTTTTAACTTCAATAGATGCAAATAACTAAAATGTAAAAATAATAATTTAGGGTTCATTGCAGCGGTCTAAAAAACCTAAATTATGTGTGGTTTGTGCTTATACATACATAACCATTTAAATTGAAAAAAAGGAATTAAAAATTAAAATGCAAACATGAAATATGCTTTTAATATTCATAAATGTCTTTGTTTTTTATTCGTTTGATCTCAATAGAAGCGAATAATTAATTCAGAATCCGATCTGTCTTTTATAATTTCATCTATTATAATTTACAAAAAAAACAACCTTATTTACATTATAACATGAAAAAGATCTATAGTTATATTAGATGTACATATAAAAGTTAAATTATCCATTTGGGAAGTAATAATAAAAGTTCGTGGTTACTATAATTTAACAAAATTCTACATATAAATCATTAATCTGAAGAAAATGAAAACAATAAATTATAACGTAAGCTTTTCAAATGTAATTAAATCAGAGATTATTTTCAATTATATATAGGTATAGGGTGTCCCGTTCGTGGTAGATAAAACTTCAGGTTTAGAAGGTAAAACGAATTTCATTGTCAAATAAACGAAAAGTATGATATATCGTTCATCGTTTTGCAGTTACAGCGATTTGAATTGTAGGTCACCAATTTTTGCCACAAATGCTGCGTGTACCGACCAAGTGAACGAGGGCGACCGAAGGTTAGCGAAGGGAGTCGCCGATAATCAGGATAGCTTTTTTGTTAATAGTACTTTTTATGTATACAGGGTCCGTCAAAAAAACGAAAACACCTAAATATTTTTTGAACCGTAATGAATTTAAAAAAAAACTTTAAACAAAAGTTTATTTAATTTAAACAAGCTACCATTTACATTTAAACATAATTTTGAATATACAGGGTGTTCGCTTTATTAGTGTACGGCACCTAACTTTCGTTTTTTAAATGCAACACCCTGAAAATTTTTATATTTTTGGATTATACGATTAATTTTAGTAAACTTTTGTAAAAATCATTTTTTATAAAACTCGTTGTTGATAAGTTACAAGCAATTCTTTATTGTTAAGTTCGGCCATAATGGATTATGTATTATTAACATTTTATTGTAAATATCAAAGAACTCTAACAAGAGCCAATCCTATTTTAAACGTCAAGTCAATTATAAAATTAAAATTAATTCGATATTTTGTAAGATTCGATAAGCAAGTTTAACGCAGAACTTTTCCAAAAATACTTTTTCGAAAATCAGAGTAATTATTTTACATAAAATGAATCAACTAAGCGAATATGAGAGAGTTACATTATTAATGATCATTGGAATTGGTGATAAGAGAAGATCATTTAGAGATGCAAGAGATGTATTTAACGGTATGTTTGCCGATCGCAAACCAATAAGTGTCGGCACTGTCAAAAAAACCGTAGACCGTTTCGTCACTCTTCATTCCATCAAGAATAAGGTTGGATCGGGTCGCCCAAAAACTGCCACATCCCTAGAAAATAGGCAAGAAATAATGGAACAAATAGTGGAGACTCCTAAAATTAGTACCTCCCAATTAGCATTGAATCATGATGTGAGTATAACGTCCATTCGTAGAGTTTTAAGAAAAGAAAAAGCACACCCTTATAAGGTCCAATTAATTCACGAACTGACAGAAGACGATCCTGATAAGAGAATGGAATTTTGCGAAATTCTTCAAAACCAAATTACTAATAATTCTGCCGTGTTAAGAATTTTATTTCCTGATGAGGCCACATTCTGTTTAAATGGGTCAGTAAACAGACATAATTTAAGATATTGGTCAACAGAAAATCCACATTGGTGTGAAGAACTTCATATCCAATATCCTAAAGAAGTCAACGTTTGGCTAGGCGTTATTGGCAATATAAAAGTGGGACCATTTTTTATCAACGGAATATTAACATCTCAACGTTACTTAGAGTTACTTCAAAATGAAATAATACCTCACCTCCGTAATATCTTCAATGAGGTGGAGTGGAATAATATTTGTTTCCAGCAGGATGGAGCCCCGCCACATTATGTTGCAGAAGTTCGAACATACCTAGATAGAACTTTTCCGCAAAGGTGGATTGGAAGAAGAGGATCAAATGAATGGCCACCGAGATCACCGGATCTACAAATTTTAGATTTCTTAATTTGGGGACATCTACAATCAAAAGTTTATGTTAACAGGCCACAAAATCTTGAAGATTTAAGGAGGAAAATAAGTGAAGAAGTTCAGAATATTACGGAAGAACATTTGGAAAACTGTTTAAGGGCATTTATGGATAGGTTGGGGCATTGTCAAGCTGTACAGGGCTTGCAATTTGAACATTTGCTATAATTGTTTTAAACGAATACTAAAAAAATCGCGAACGTTCACATAATTATTATTTTCATTAAATGATTTTTAATTTCGTTGTTATTTCTTTTGTTTCTTTGTTTTAGAATTGTTCTTTAATTATTGTTTGTAAAATAAGCTAGAAATAAAGGTTTTGTTGGAAATTGTTTTAAGTTCAGGAATTTCAATAAGTACCTACAACTCGGCTACAACGAGTTTTATAAAAAAATGATTTTTACAAAAGTTTACTAAAATTAATCGTAGAATCCAAAATAAAAATATACAGGGTGCTGCATTTAAAAAACGAAAGTTGGGTGCCGTACACTAATAAAGCGAACACCCTGTATATTCAAAATTATGTTTAAATGGTAGCTTGTTTAAATTAAATAAACTTTTGTTTAAACTTTTTTTTTAAATCATTACGGTTCAAAAAATATTTAGGTGTTTCCGTTTTTTGGGGGACCCTGTATGTATATTTAACTACAATAGTGTAGAAAGGTATATTTATATTAATTATTTTCGATAATTATAAGTTTGTATATTTATTTTAAGTTATTTATATACAATTATATTTTTTAAAAATGAGGCAAAAATTTTTCTAAAAATTTAATTGGTGGTAATTATTAATAGGCTCCCGATAACTTATTTAAATAGTAGTACCCTTCAGATTTCAAAGCCTTATTTTATTTTCATCGTACTAATACTTTGAGTGAATGTATTATAAATTCAATTGCTCACTAATTTTAAAAGGAAAAGGAAATGGAAAAATAATTCAGTTGTTTAAAATCCTTGTTATTTCCAGCAATTTGTTTTTGTTTGGCAGCTAATATTTGCTGAAGATATTTGTACTTTACAAATATTTATCAGCTTTGTAAATAAGGGCAGTCAAAATACAAAATTAAATAAAGTGTAATTATATGTTTAATTATTTTTGGAAAACGGTGGCTTTACGTTTTTCGTTACAGTATCCGTGATTAAAACAATTAATACTTATTTTTTATTTTATTTTTTCTTATAATTTGTTTGATACTATATTTAAGAATTTAAAATTCCCTCTATTGACACAAGCAATGGATAAACGATCAATGACTTAACTTATTAAATCTTACGTTTTAAGTTTAAATTATTAAAGGTTAAAAACAAATATAAATGCGGTTCCATATATAGTTATTTGCAGCCTTACACTTGTATCTATTTATTTTATTTATCACGCATCTTACCAAGTAAAATTTACTTAAAAACTAAACTTAATTTGAAATTTACATAAAAAGCTCACAACATCGCCGTTGAAATGTCAATAAAGATTTTATTGGGTTAATACTAAATGAAAAAAGGTGCTATTAGTAATGCAATTAGGTCAGTTATTTTTCTAGAGATGCAGTTTAAAAATTTTTACTCATTTTTCAACAAGGATTCTACAGAAGTATTTATTTAACACGGGTTTGCCAAGCAAACGCAAAAAGCAATTTCACCGCTGCTTGACAACATGAAAGATCGATTAGAAAGCAATTTATTTTGGAACACAAATAAGTAGAAAGTTCGTTACTTGTTTTTATTTAAGAAATTATAAGCGGCGCGCCTTTTGTCGCATACATTAAATTGACTTTAATAATAACAGAAAGATTTATGAAATTTATTACTGTAGTGAAGTAAAAGTAGAGAAGTTTGCGTATTCTATATTGAATGTATTTTCCCTCAACTATAAATTGGATATACTTTGTAGATGACATGAAGTGTAAGATATTTTTTCACTAAACTTCAAAACATTGTAGATGTACTTAAAAAAATCTGTTCGAGCGTGGTTGTCTAATGATGGAAATGCAGATGTTAAAACGATAATGAATGCAAGACGGTTACTTTTGCTTTAAAAGCTTACAAAGTACGAAAACATCTTTATACTATGAGAAGGGGAAATTTTTAAATATAAAAACATATTTTAAGGGGTCCTTTGATAGGGAAGGGAATGCAGTAGGTAGGATTAATAACATAAACCTGGTTGTATAAGTAATTAAATAGTCCTTTTAGAAAGATTCTTATACAGGGTCACCCAATCAAATCAAAATGGGCAACTTTTTAATTTGAAAAAATATATTCCCGAAAATAAACTAAAAGGAATATTATTCCAAAATTTGCTTAAATATGTCACATTAAATTAGAACTTTATTGTAGTATTTGTTTTATTGAATATTAGCATTGGTAGTTTTTATCAACTTTCTTGCCAAATACAAATACTCACAATTCCAATTCAAAATTCAATTTAAATATGGGTTATCATAATTTCCGATTTCGCTTCCTAGGGGAGCTAGAGTCCAATAAAGATGATAACAAAAAAGAGGTTTTTGCTTGTTTACTTAAACACTGTTTTATTGTAGAGATTTTAAATTTCGTACGAATCTTAATACACTTCAGATATGACTTCATGAGTTTTCAAATTTTTTGCAAGCTTTTAAATGGTAGTTATGGGGAGGGTTGCAGTTAACATTTTTGTTAGAGTAACTTTTTTATTACAAAGGGAACAATATTATGAGAAAAAAATCATTTTAAGTCAACCCTCCTTATAACTACCGTTTACAAGCTCGCAAAATATCTGAAAAAACATTGTCAAATCTGAAGTGTACTAAGATTCCTACCAAATTTAAAATCTCAACAATAAACCGTCTTTAAATAAACAAGCTAAAACCTCTCAAGCAGAAATCAAAATTGTGAAAATATTCTTATAATATTATAACACAATTTTAAAAGATTGTGATAAGGTTGTGTACAATATTTTGAAATCAGCAAATGTTGATCGCCGATAATATTGTGTTGATAGTATGGTGGGGCATTAACAAGTTCTGGTACGTACCTGTCACAATATACTTACACGTAAAAAAAGAGATGGGACGGAGGGCTTGATCCCTTGTATTAAATATTAGATTGATATCGTTTCCGTAATTTTATCTAAAATAGTTCATCCCCCTATTCTGGAGATATGGTAATCTTTTTTTTGCAATTATCTAGAAACTTAAAAAAATCCAAATTACATTTTAAATAAAGCCACTTATGACTACCAATCAAATTCGATCAACCACATGACCGAGTGAATATACATATGTACCCATTAAATTATCGATGTATTTGACATTATTAAAAAATGTCGATAGTGACTTTACTACAAAATTGTGCACATAATAAAAACTAATATTGTATTATCTTGTGTTCAGAATTTTTTCTCAACATTGTCTACACATTAAAATTTGTATTTCATACAATATTGTAATGAAATATGAACATAATATATATATTACCATCATTTCAGAATCTTTAAGCACATTACTAGAACAATATTTAAACTAGAACATTGTCAGAATTATGCGACATATGCTATTAGGATTTTTTTTTCTTTTTTCTTTGAGAACAATATTGTGAAAATGAATCTGCAAACAGTGTTATTTTATCTGAATTTCAATTTCCAGTAACAGGGTCTCCACACGATCCGACGTGTCGGACGGTCGGATTCGATGAATAAATCGGTTGACGCATCCACACGGTCCGATCAAACTATCCGACCGACCGATTCTGCCACCTCCTGTACTAAAATATCTGTAAAGCCTACGACCTTCCGATCTGATAATTTGCCTCAACACTCAAATCTGACCAAATTCCAGCAGACCGCACGACCGCGTTGGATCGTGTGTATGATTTATCATCAAGTTCGTTTTATATTTAAATAGGTAAGTTTTTTAAATTATTTTTATGAATAATAAAAGCATAAACAATAATTTATAACGTTTTTTGGTCTTTGATTGACTCAGCATTTGCATTTATTTTTTGGTTAATATACAATATAAACTAAGTATAAAGTTACAGTGAATTTTGCCAAAGAATGTTAATAGAACAAGTTGGTAATAACTTTAAGCAGTTTTTGTAATACTATGTTTAATATTCTTATAATAATTAAAATTTAAAATTTGTGTTTTTAGCCAAAAATTATATAATCTACTTTTACTCCGAAACGAAGCCGGACCTATAATATATCCTTTCTGTAGAACATTAAACAAGCTTTAGAAAAAATTGGGACAGTTATGCAGGGATACCCTGTAGATTTTTCCTCTAAGGACTTACAGATTTGCACAGAATTGCACTATTAAACATGATTTATGGTGAGTTTTTGGGATATAATTTCTAATCCATGCCTGACTAAAGCAAAGTATTGTTTGTATAAATTAATAACAAAGTCATAAAATCAGTAAAATATTTTAATATAATTAAAATAGGAAAATGAGATGTATATATTTTGATGTAATGCTTAATTTTTGGCATTGAAACTTTTACAAAAATGTACTTATGTTTACATGAAATACCACTGGAATTTAGTCATGATAATTATGACTCACTAAAATTACACAACCGCAGGCTACATTAAATTAGTATCGCTTGTATAGATTTACATGTTTAAGGATTAACATTAAAAACCTAAATTTTAAATTGATCTCCGAAACAAGTTTATTTTATGTGTTAGTCATGAGTTATAGTGTAAATTATTTTGACTGCATATTTAAAGAAACATCTTTAAATATATTTTGGCCGTTCCACTAGCTCAAAACTTGACCATTCAACAAACAACCACAGAAACCCAGGAATAAATGCGGTCGTTGTGAGCTTCTTGCGGTCGCCATCGGTGCACGAAAGAAAAAATCGCGGTCTTATGTAGAACGACTTTGCGGTCGTCGTGGGCTTTGCGAGTCTTTAGTGGAACGCGCCCTTTATTGGTAACTAATATTATTGATATAATATGTCAATGTATGGAAACGCAATTTTGACATTTTAATAAAATTGCCATATGATTAACATCCTAATAGTCCTGCATCTTTATTTAAATAGGGTGGTGATTATTATGCTCAGCATTGGTATCTTTTCCACTAGAAAAGAGAGCCTTGTATTACGAGGTCGGTTAAAGTCGGAAAAGTTGCGCATTTTTATTTTCATTAAAAATCTGAAAGAAAATTTAAGATATTTAAACTCGTTGACACTTACCAATCTTTAACAATAAGTACAAAAATAGGGTGGTACATTTAAAATAAGAAAGTATTAATATTAGGTATTATTATTATAAGCAAAATGCCTAAGTTTTAAGAATCGTTGGTGAAAACGGCGAGGAAAACGGGCATTAATGTTATTTCCTGTGAAACCGAACGTGAGATTGAAATTTTTTTTAGTTCAATAAATGCGTTTGTTTAACCCATATAACATAGTAAAATCCTATTTTCATAAATAAAGAAATTACAGGGGTGATCCTAGTTTAACGGCACCCGGTATATACAGGGTGCGGGATAACTTCTGCACAATGGCTATAAAAAAATGTTTCACATAAATCAAGTCAAAATTGACATATATCTGTGTTTTTCACGTGACTGAGATAAGACTGTAAAGTTTGAAATCTCAAATGGAATAGTCCAACTTTTTTTAATAATTTGAAAGCACATAATTTTCTGAATCCAACGACATGTCATAAATTACATTCTTTAAAATAATTTTTTAATTTTTTGAAAATTATTTTATCAATTTTATGATTGATTGAAAACAAACAATTCATAAACAACTCCTTTAATATTTAAATGACAACATATTATAAAAGATAAAATAAACTTGAGAGTCATGTGTGCTCAGTAAAGTGAATTATATAACCTAATGATTATCAAAAACATTTTTTCAATTTTTTTAAACCTTAAGTTAACAAAAAAATATGACTTATGAGGTATCGTTATAATCAGATTCAAATTATTAAAAAAATTGGACTATTTCGTTTAAAATTTCAAATTTGAAAGTCTTATCTCAGTCACGTCATGTATAAAAACAAAAGCAAAATCACAGATGAATGTCACAATTTTTAAACCTTACAACATTTAGATGAAACTGTTTGTGATTAAACCAATAGTAACAAAGTACTTATGCAGGGATTTTCCCGCTCCCTGTATTATTGATTTGAATACTTTAAAAATTGGTAGGAAAAAATAATTGTAACTAAAGCACATTCATGTTCTATGGCCATTTATAAGAAACCTAGGTGCATTTTCCTCTTGGCAATTAACTATTAATTAATTAATCCTTTATAATAATTCCTCTCTGGGATAATTATAGGGTTTAAAAATTCATAGATCTGTTCCTCTCAACTAAACTAACCTAACCTTATCAACGTGACAATAAGGTCAAGACCTACATAATTTATACCTGCTAAGACCTTGAGACCCCAAGGGATTAGGGTAGTTTTAATGTATTTACAACTTCTAAATTCTAAATTGCGACTTGTATGTTTTTTACAGATAGTAGTGAATTTGGGGCTTGATATCGATACATGCTAGAAATTGGCGATGTTATGTTCAATTATAACAGAGTGTCCAGGAATACAATTATTATGTTTGTGTACATTACTACAGATTATTAGATATACTCGTATGTACAACACATCGCTTCTATTAAATTGTATAATCAAATAAAAACATGCAAAAATATCTATTATACTATTTTCATAATAGCCAAATAATAATAATAATAAATGGTTTTGTATTTTCTTATGAACTTTCCATAATAATTAGACACACATTCCTAAAATCAAACGTGATCAATCTAAATAAAAATTGCGTAATCAGAAATAGTTAATAGTCTTAAATGTAATTAAATCATCATTACGTGTGTAGATTAAATTAATCCTCGTTTGCTTGTATTAACCACTCTCGATGCCTCTCTAATGCATTAATGTATGAGTTAATTGCGCAATACAGCAAATCGTGTACGCTTTTGAAAAAATAAACGCATGCTTGATCTAAAAATCCTAGTGGAGCTGTAATTCTATTTTGACCTACAAGAAACTGAAATAATATCATTAATAATATGTTTTATGTAACTTCGCAAAGTCGTTATTAAAGTTAAGGAGAGAAAATTAACAAACTAGAAATAATTTCAGATGTAATAAATAGCATTTATTGATATTCTTAACTCTTAACAAACAATAAACTGCTACAAAAGCTCTCGCTACATTTTCGGGGACACTTGGCAGAGTACCGCAAAAATATGATTAAAAAACCTACTTGGAATATTTCTTAAATTATTAACCAAAGAAGAAGAGGCTATTTGACAACATTTAATAATACCTACAACACATATACAAGGTGCGAAGTGTATTATTTGTCAATTTTGCTACGAAACCATAGATACCCTACTGCATTTTTGAAACCTTAATAAAATAATATCACTTTTGGCAGAATTGTCATTAGTTAAACTCGGTGCCAGTTTTATTCTCTTGCAGGTCATTTCAAAAAATCTCAATTTAAATATTTTATTGAAAATACTTTAATTTGTATTTCTCTAAGCAAAGAGTGTTTCTATTTATGATGGTTCTAGAGAAAAACCGGTATTGGGAGAAGAACCGGTGTTGGAAGATTAGGATAAATAAGTAATGAGTAAAATTCGGAGATTCCTTATATCCAACTTTATTAGGTATAACTTTGCTACATGTTTCGGGCTTGGAGGCCCATCATCAGGCCGTAAACCATAATTGTTTAATAACAAGTACACAACTTAATAGCTATAATAGAGAAGTACATATAAAGCAAGAAACGAATAAATAACTTGTTGTAATTATTATATAAATAACAAGTATTATTAAACCAATAACAAGTACATAACTTAATAATTGTAGTAGAGAAGTAATATAACTCAAGAACCGAATCAATAAAGTTAAACTCCGTGAAAGTACATACTTCATCAACAAATAAATTGACCGAATTAACCAATATAAGCTTCCAAACATTTTCTAAATTTACAATTAACAAATATTACAAATATTAAAACTTCTCAATTATCTAAACTTATTAACTTTAAATTCTAAAGGATTCCAAAAAATTTTTGTCAAAGATTCCAAGAAATTTTAAAGATTAAATAAAATTTGAATAATACTTTAAAGGATTTTTAATAGTATATTATTTAACAAGTGAGAAATGATAGCCATTATTCATGAAGACCGAAATGGCGACACGAGTCGGCAAAATAGGTATCATTTCTCGCTCGTTGAATAATATAGGTACTATTTCTAGTAGTCTGCCAAGCGTCCCTAATAATGTAGCAAGAGCGTATGTATCAGTTTTGGGACAGCGTGTATATTCTACACATTTATATGTATAATACACTGGGTTATGGCGAGAGATTTAAGGTAACGATTTTTTCGTTTATACCTCTGAAATTTATACAATATTTTCCGGCATTCGCTGACTTTATCCGATTTCTTTTATGGGCGTTGCATGCATGGGCGCCGGCAGAATTTTTTCTAGGGGGGTGCAGCAGATTTGTTTGGTCTTGTAAAATTCGGCATTCAGGCAAAATTTGGAATTCCACAATAAAGAGTTTGTGATATCGGTCTACACTATGTATGTAGAGTTACACTTTAGGAACATAATACGGTATTGTCTTTTTAAAAAAATACAGGGATGAACATTTTTGGTTTTTGAAAGATATCCAAAAGTTAAAAAAGGAAACAATTTGTGGGCTAGCAAGCAAAAGGCACTAAGTTAAAAATGGGTAATATATTTTAGTTGAATATTTATTATCATAAAAAGCAATGAGTTTTAATTAGTCATCTAGAATCTAGATTAATAGATTCTAGATTAATTTGGCAGTACCTCAGAACTATGCAACTAAATTAAAAAAAAAACCATTTTTCGAATGGTATCAAGTATACAGGGTGTCTCACTTTTTTCCAGCAATTTTTTTTATATAGTAAAAGTCATCCTGAACAAATAATTTCCTATGAACTAATTTTTTCTCGACTCCTTAAGAAGTTACAGTAATTTTAAAATTTCAAAATATTAATAATTTTTTGGGCACCCTGTATAAATTTCATTTTATTTCAATTTTTTAAATTTAATCAAGTATGCTTTGGATTTTGACATTATCTGTAAGCCAATCAGATAGGTTAATTGGGTTAATTTTCTTGTCAGAAATTTTAAATGAGTTCACTTATTTTAAAAACAGCCAAAAACGTTCAAAAAGGGAAAGACAAAATCCAAACCATAAATCCTTTAAATAAAAACATGATGTTAAGAAAGAAACATTATACAGGGTTTCACCAAAAATCGTTAAAATGTTGAAATTTTTAAATTGCTGTAATTTCTAAAGAAGCCGAAAAAAATATTAGTTTATAGAAAATTTTTTGTTCACAACGACATTTACTATCTAAAAAATTTTTTTGGAGGAAAAAAAGTGAGACACCCTGTATATTGAAATTACGCAAATCCAATTTCTTGACTTAGTGTTTTTTGGTTGCTAGCCCACGAATTATAAATTATATAAAATGTTCGCTCTAAACAGACATATTTTTCCGTTCTCGGTTGTTACACTACAGATTAGGGGCGCGGGGATGGTATACTTTTCTGACACACCATCCACCTCCCATAAATTATTTTTTGTAAAGTAAAAATTTAAAAAATATTCCCACTTTGTTGCTCCTTAAAATCAGTATTTTTTTAAATTGACAAGAAATTAATGTAAATTTTTTAATTTAGATTGAAACGCATCCTAGAAATTAAATATTTCTTAAAAATACTAAAATGTACATATTTGATAATGCGCAAAATTAAAATTGGAACTGCAGATTTGAATTTTATAGGTGCACAAAGAAGCTAGCTACACAATAAAATAAGCAAACAGTTCCACAGACCTAGCCCATCTTTACTGTAGGGTTTCTGTATTGTTTCTGTGATTCAATGTAAAATACATGGGTGATAATCCACATGAATTGTACGTGACTTATGTTTTTCCTTTAGCTCCTCTCTTTTCCATTTTTTATAAGCTAGGGTGATGCAAGTGCACCCCCTTGCACCCCGGCACTCATGGTTGCAACTTTTATACTTTCAATTGGCAGCAACGAGAAAATCGACGAATATTGCAATTTTTCCCATAAGTTCACGTTATAATTTCAAAACTTTTGTGACTTGCCTATTCTTTTCCTCTGGACAAAATCATCGCAAATGAAATATTTTTCGTGCAAATGAAAACTGAGGAACGCTCAAATTTTCCCTCATTATTATTAGGAGTTTAATACATTGCAGTCCTCTGAAAATTGTCACCTGTTACCATCTTCCGGTTTATAATTAATGGTTCTTCCCAACCTTAATATTTACTTAAATTGTTAGATATTAAATACTTAAAAGGCTCAAGTAAGGGGTTTTCGCCTAGCCTAACTCTTAATTACCGATTGAGTCTTTTGTGTATCTTTATTGTAATTTATCATTATTGCCTCAAGATTCAGTCTCTGTTTCGTAACTTTGCGTAAATCTTGGGAACTAAAAAAATAATGGTGTGAATCTATACCTTATATTAGTAATTATTAATTTTCACAACTTTATTACTACTAAATTGCACTATTACACAATTTAAACTTATGTTCTCGATGTGAACAAACAATAACGGTATAATTATGAAATTGTACTTTACTAGATTCCAACTTTAAATCATAAAATAAAATAAATAATTTTTAATTAATTTTTTATAATCTCTTTGTTTGTTTCTGATAATAATAATAATAAGAAACAACTCATTTGTAAACAATAATTATCAGCTTAAACTTCCTTCATGTGCAATATTTACTAATTCCTGGGAATTAATAGCGCCAAACATTTCGAAATAGTGCTCACTTGGGTGTAAAAAAATTTATTATGTGTCTGTTTTTACAATAAAAAAAGTTATGAAATTTTCCACAGGGCAAATAAAATGTTATTTACTTGTATAAGTCGAATGGATACCTACAATGCATTACATTTTATTGGTAGTTTCGCTTTAAGTGGTTAAGTGTGTCTATTTTGCGTATTTAGGCGAATAGGAGAAATTTCGATTTTAACTTAGAAAGTTCTAAAATTTATTACATATGCATGTACATAAAGTTTAAAAGCTATTTATAAGAAAAATATTTTAATACATTAAATTATAAAAAATAACAAACATTGAAGTTTTGGAGTTAAGATTTAAGTGATTTGAAACTCTAAATTATGTCTTTAGAGAAAACGCGATTACTATTTTCCAGATCAAATAAACTAAATGTTACTTTATATGAAAGTTTGGTAGGAAGATGATAAATCGAGAATCAAAGTGATAGAAAAATCGTAATAGGGTAGCGCAAGAGCGCTTTTTTCTTTGATCTTTAACTTGAGAACACCAAAGTCGGTTTAATTAAACCATAAACATTAAAAAAGTAAATCCGAATATTATTTAAGTAAAGTTTGGTTCCCTTTTAATATCCATGCAGAAGCTCGAGTTAAGGTTTAATACGTTTTTTGTTTAGAACAAATAACCTTATCCTTAATTATTTAGGCTAAGCTTTATCAAACTTTTTTATCATATCATATATTTTCAAAATTTTCTTAACTTTACTTGTGCAACGAAAATAAAAACTTATTTGGGAAATATGTATATGCAAATATGAAAATGATTTTGGATGGAAGAATTTTCTTAATTGTAAAAGATTTATATTTTATTTACTTTTTATATTTTATATTTTATATTTATACAGGGTGTCCCATAATATGTGGGACCCACTTCTAGGGTGGGTAGTAGATGTCAAGAGAATAAGAAAAGTTCATATAAACTTATGACCAATTTCAAAACAATTTGAAGTACAAATTAATAGATTTGATATTTGGTATGAATCATAATACCGTTAGGATACGTTTTCGTGATTTTTTTTCAATTTCTTAAACAGTTTTGACTAATACAATAAAATAAAATAATCCATGGCTAACATGATTTTTTTAAATTTAAATTAAGTTGACCATCAATAAACTAATAAAATGGATTTTCTTCGAAAACGGCGCATTCTACCGACTTTAAATAAGAGTATCTTTTTTGTTAAGATTTAAATGGGGAACATTAATTTGGAGAAAAAAAGTTGTAAAAGTTAACTACAAAAAAGTTATGACAATTTTTAACCTCAACTCTCCCCGAATCTACCCTTTCAAAGCAAGCAAAAAATTTGAAAAAATTCATAAAAATGTATCCTAGGTGTATTATGATGAGGCGAAATTGGACATAAGTTTATATGAACTTTTCTTATTCTTTTGACATCTACTACCCATTCTAGAAGTGGGTAATTGCTATTATAAATGAAAAACTATCTTAATATTTATTATCAAGCAATTAGGTTTTTTAACTGATAAAATATATAAAAAGTTTTTTAAAGTTTATTTGCAGGTAAGTTATGTCCATTTTACAGACAGGATTTTCGGTGGCACTGCTAGTCATAAGTCATAAGTGCAAGCGAGAGAAAAATCCTGTTTACAAAATGGATACACCATAGAAGATTATATAAAATTACTCAAAATTCCCAGTCTTTCGATAGTATAAACAAGTTTCATAAAGGGTGGCCCAACTAGTTCCCACCCAGGTTATTTTGAAAACAAATAATTTTTGAAAAAAACCCTGAAACCGGTCAATTTTTATTTGGTGGTGGACCAATTTTTATGGTAACGCAAGGGACACCCCCTCACCCAGTTATGCAGGGAAACTACCCCTTCAGAAATCTTAAATGGCAATATGGGTCAAGTGATACATCTCTGTAAAGCTCCTACTATTTTAATTTTTTTAATTTGATGGAATATTTGAGAAGTTATTGCATATTAGCTTTAGACATGTAAAACCTGTTTTTAACAGGTGACATGGGCTAAAAAGGTAGTGAAAGCTTGATTTTGTTAAAAATAATTACAACCATACTTTGATTCCCCATCTAATAAGGATTGACCGGTTTCAGAGTCTTTTTTCAAAATACTTTCAGTTCCCACTCAGGTTATTTTGAAAACAAGTAATTTTTGAAAAGTAGCATGAAACTGATCAATTGTTATTTAGTGGCGAACCAATGTATGGTTGTATGTATTTTTATTGTAACTATTAACAAAATCAAGCATCTTTAGCCCATGTTATGTGTTAAAAACGCGTTTTACATGTCTAACGTGAAAATGCTATAAGTTCTTAAATATTCCATCAAATTAAAAAAAATATGACAGCTGTATAGAGAATAGTAGGAGCTTTGCAATGATGTATCACTCGAATACTATTGCCATTTAAGATTTCTGAAGGGGTAGTTTCCCTGCATAACTGGGTGAGGGGTTGTCCCTTGCGTTACCCTGAAAATTGGTCCCCCACCAAATAAAAATTGACCGGTTTCAGGGTTTTTTCAAAAATTATTTGTTTTCAAAATAACCTGGGTGGGAACTCTTAGTTGGGCCACCCTGTATGTCGGATATTGGCGAGTATTTTAATGAACTACTATCGACTTATGAAACGAGTTTCTTATACTATTTTTTATATTTTGCGCCTATCTATTTAAAATAAAAATTTTTAGTTTTCTGGTATTGGCAACTTTGTCAGCTTTGTCAAACCATCAAATAATCTAAAATCGGTTGACAACTGCTAATGCTACCCGCTTCAAAAAGGTACATTCCACTGCTGTAAAGGAACTGTTTTGAACTTATAGACGCACAATAGAAAATATAGTTTTTTTCATGTTGCTATGTACGTATAGATAAATACATATATTTACTAATTTACTCTTGCTAGAATGAACTGATTGTTATTTCAGTTCTATATGAAAAATAATCCGTTAAAATTAAGTTTAATTATCATGATTCAAGTTATTATACCTTTGGTTACAATATTCAATCAAATTTAATTAATTATTGATTTTAGATTTTTAATACCTACACTGTTTGCAGATTTATCTGACGATCAATAAATCAAGTAATTAATAAATTCTCCTAGGTGGTTATAAAAAGCTTCTAATTTAAAGTTACATTTTTCATTAATTGAAATATTTTAAGTGCTACGGCTTCATATTAGGAATTTAAGTTAAAAGATGACTTATAAATTAATCTATACAAAAAATATTGATTTAAAATATTCAGTATAAAAAGGTCTTGCCGGTAGCATTTTACCTTTTATTTTTTAGCATATGATTTAAATTTTAAATATTTCGAAAAGCTATATATTTTGTGCATTATTCAGGGTAAACAGTCTTTAGAAAGTGGGAGATAACATTGATAAGAGCTGAATAATAGCTTTCATATGAGCATAATTTTTTTTGCGACGACTTATTCTTGACATGGATTTTATTTACCAACCTTTCAATTGGAGCACCAATATTCAGTTTATTGGACTACTACCAAAAGACCAGATATCCACTTGGCAGATATTGTCAGACCACCGGCGTTTTGTGAAAATCTTTAGCCAGCTTTTTTGGTACTTTGGTAAAACGTAAAACTATATTTTTTCTTCATATATCTGAAAGATAAGCTGTAACAAATCAATTATTTATTTGTTATACATGTTAGTACAGTTCCGACGTATATGAGATATTCTTTTATGTCTAGGCGATAAAACTGGTACCATAATTTCACACAAGTATAGTCACAATTTTTACTGTCCAAATTATAGTTTCCGAAAACATCTTATATTTGAAATATTTGTAAAATCCTTTCAACTATGGATCTTTAATAAATTGAAAAGTGAACGGGAAAATCTGGCTAATAGGCAGATTGGAAACAAATAAGGTAACCATGAAAATTATCCATTGCAACCCATATAACAATTTTATATTTAAAGACCTTTAAACTTAAATGATTTATACCCAGATTCTGGTCAAATCATTTAAGTTTAAAGGCCTTTAAATTTAAATTTGTTATATGGGTTGTAATGGACAATTTCCATGGATACATTATTTGTTTTAAATTAAAGGCCTTTAATTCTGACCATAATCTGCCTATTAACCAGAATCTGGAAGTAGAAGTTGTCAAGTTCTACTTCTGGGGGGCTATTATCATGCCGTTCGAATTGCATTCGCATACGAACTTACGTCAAATGTTCGAGTGAAATGTAAAAAGTGTATTTTCTTGCACTCGAAATTATTTCGAGTATGTAGGAACTAATCGAATTTCAAATCCGTATACGAAATTACGAAATTGAGCTTTGAGCATAGGTAATGCAATCCATAATGCGATGACGGATACCTTCTTGACGTTTCATTTTTTGATTAGGTGAAGATTGTTTTTTTTTGGATGTGTGTTTTTGATCGGATTATTTTAATAATTGTACAAAGAATGATTATTAATGGATAATGCAATTATTTATTAAACGGCTATGGAAAGACTTGAAGAAACTGAGAACTTAGTTGAACATGTTTGTGTGTTCAACCAGCAATCCGACCGTTTCCAAACTCTAAGTTCGGGCGCATTGGCGTGGAGTGGTGGTGTGGCGCAGTCGCACACTGTGGCGAGTGGCATTTTTGGAACGCTTAATAACGAGTACTGTAGTGCTCTTTAGGATAATAAGGAAGTGGGGTGAGTGTGGTCGCATTTTTCTAATGGCATTCCACAGAGTGGCGACTTTAGTTCGCACTATTGTATTTGTTATAAAGTCTTTCGGAGGTGCTACTACCACTTTATTGCCACATCATCTGTATATCACAAGAGAAAATTTATACATTGGACCAAGTGACATGCACATGGCATAGAATTTGGGGAATTTAATACTTCTTCCCCTAACTACCGTGTTTGTTAACATGTAAATTTATTGTTAAACTCTCCACTTTTAAATCCCGGATGATTTAAAAGGAAGACTTTGGACGAGGCTTTTGATTTGAATTAAATTCTTTGATTATCCATTTTGAAACAATAAACGATAATTTTAAGCTTAATAAATCTATTTGATAGGGTTTATTTACATTTTATTATAGGGTCATACGAACTACTGCATAAATTGCGACGTTGTAAAGTATGACTCGTCGAATTTCAATTCCACATACGAACATAACTTAGGCAACGTCACGAAAATACGATCAGGTAAAATCCATCGAATTTTTTCACTCGAATTTATTCACATGCGAAAAAATCGAGTGAAAACGAAAATAAGGAAAATAAGGATATTGGTCGTGAATAATAGGTTTTATATTTTTAGCGAATTTTTAGTCGATTTTTAGTTTAATATTAGCATTAGTGTATTTTAACTCTGCATGGGTACAATAAAAATGCTGTTTAATGAAATCCAACTCCTTACTAATAGGCCCATTTTAAAAAGCGGGAAATTTTGTAAATTACGTTAGTGCTAAGGCAATTTCGAAAAAAATGGCTTAGCCGGTTTTCCCATCAACTGTTAAAGAACCATACAATTTAGGGAATACCGCTCATATTAGCCTCATATCTTAGACTTATAACTATAGTTGTGTAAATTATTGTATTTTATCGCTGCTTTAATAAAAGTAATAAGTAATTATTATAATTTACTCTGCACGATTGATGCTTAATAATTCTCTTCGTTCTACAATAGTTCTACTTTACCTTCAAATCAAATTAATCTACCTTTGGGTTATATATCAGTGGAATATTATTACCGTAAATTCCATTTCATTTTCAGTCTGACATTATAAACCCCTAGGTGCAACTTTGTTACAGTAAATAATTTGCAGAAACTCAATAATCATGATATCTCTTGCCAACACAACCAACTAGAATATACGATTCGTACAATTGAAGGGTTATGTAAATAAACCAGGCAAATCAACTTTTTTTAATTTGATTGATTTTAATATAAAAATATATTAACACTAACCCATTCCCTCGCCTATTCCACATAATACATTACAAAAATTTATTAAAAATTAAAGTTGTCCGATGCTTGTACCGAACTCTTCAATTGCAACATTAATTTTTGGTATTTGAGTTTAAGGCGATAGTCGGCAAATTTGAGCGCTTGAGTTTGAAATTCTCTTGAGATTTGCGATTTTGGTCATAACTTTTTTTCCAGTGGAGCTTTTTTAAAATATCTTTTTTTGGTATAAACAAGATTCTTCTGGCTGCCAATTTCTTCTTTTTTTGTTGTAGTAAGTGAAACCAAATAATCATACGGGATCAGTAAAACGGGCTCTTTACAAAAAATGTTCGCTTAGCGGCTCCTTGAAACATTGTAAAAAACGAATTGAAATAATATTTTTTTTCCAACGCTAAAAATAAGTTAAGATATAAACGAAGACTTTCATGTTACGTTTTTTGTTTTAAATATATTTTTTAATTTTTTACAGCATCCCAAAAATTTCTTAAAATTTTACTTAATTTTTGGGATGCTGTAAATAGTTTAAAAATATATTTAAAACAAAAAAAACGCAACATCAAAGTCTTCGTTTATGTCTTAACTTATTTCTAGCGTCGGAAAAAAAATATTATTTCAATTAGTTTTTTAGAATGTTTCAATGAGCCGCTAAGCGAACATTTTTTGTAAAGAGCCCGTTTTACTGCTGCCGTATGATTATTTAGTTTCACTTAGCAAAACAAAAAAAGAAGAAATTGGTAGCCACAAGACTCTTCTGTGTACCAAAAAAAGAAATTTTAAAAAAGCTTCAATGGAAAATAAAATATGAACAAAACCACAAATATCAAGCGAATTTCAAAATCAAGAGCTCAAATTTGCCGACTATCCTCTTAATGTAAAAATAGCATGTTCTATTCGGCATAAAGTAGATAACTGTTTGTAGCTCACTTTTATTAATAACGAAATCCATCGATTTATTAAAAAACTTCGATATAAGCATGACAAGGAGCTTTAAACGGGTACCAATACAATTTTTGATTAATCATATCTGCGGAACTAGAGGACATAAGTGCATGAAATTTTTCATAAGTAGTACACAAGTTAATACATCCATTCAAATTGTTTACTTAAAATTATGGGTATCCATTTAAAAAATGTGATGACGTCACATGGGCATTTTACGATAACGTCACATACATTTTAAATAGTGCAAAATATGTCAACAAAATTACAAATATAATTAGACGTGTCAAGATATTGTTTGAAAATTGAATAGTCTTTGATTTCTTGAATTTTTCGGTGTTAGGCAGACTCACCCTGAATATTACTTTTGTTGGTTTAAATGAAAAATATCGACGGGCGTAAAACTATTTTTATAATTTGCGTCTATAATATTGCTATTAAGACACAGCTAGTGGTTTCGTAATGGGCCATAGCGCGCTCATTACAGCACCCGCTTACGAAGTTGTTAGCATTGATCTGTCAAATTTGTGGTATTGATTACCGTAAATAAATTTCAAGATTTAAAGTACTTGCTCTGTTTTTATGTCTCCTAAATTTTTGGTAGGATGCAGAATAATTCCTCACTCCTTTTAAATTATCAATTTCCAACAAAAAATTAAATTAAATTATCTTTAAATTTAACTGTCAAATAAAAAAAGTCTAATACGTGGTATTAATTTTTGTGAAGATATGTCAAGATTCATCAAAAATTAAGTGCTTACAATTTTTTGCAATTTTTGGAATATCTGGTAGGATACACGATAACTTATAACTAGATTTACACTAAAAATCTAAAAACCGAAACCCATAGATAATATAGATAGCTAACTGTAATACAAAATTTTCTGCCGGCGACACCAGCGCTTGTAGTAAAAATCCCAGAAACTAATCGCAATAAAAATGGCGGGAGATTTAAAATTCCGAGAAATTTAATTTTTTTATTAATGAAAATTATATGAATTTTAAATTTTTACATTTTGTTAACTACTATCTCAATCCAATATTTAACAAAAAGAAATTGTTTTGTGTATTTTTTGAAACTAATTTAAAAATAAAAATACCATTTTACTTTGTACTAATTTTTATTACGAGAATTATTATAATACAATTTAATTATACATGCAAATAAAAACAGTTTACAAAAATCATTATTTTTGGCTTAATATCAAAGTAAGTAAATATTTCTTTGGAGTGAAGAAATGTTTTGATAGTATAATAAAAAAACATGGATATTAAATATTAAGTTCACAGGTAGTACACCCTACAGTTCAGTCTTTCAAAATTTGTGCATAATGTTTTGAAGACAATTCTATGTTATCAAATAATTTTAGGCATAATTATTTGGAAATTGACTGATTACTGCAAAGTAGGCTCGTATTACCCTCTGTCCAGTAAATATTCAATAAGATCCGCCTTTAGCCTTAGTGGAGTAATACAAGCTATAGTGTTAAACAAATTCAAAGCTAAATTTAAAATTACCATAAAAGTTTTCAATTTTTAACAAAGGTGGTCCAGTTTCTTCATCTCTGGAGAAAGCCACGAACATGTAATTTTTATTGAATCTGATTAAAAATATTATTAAAACCGATAATAATATTAACTTAATACTACTTACTAGGTAAATATATTATCGGCACTAAATCCTTCGGTATGTGGGTTCCCTTGGGTAGATTTCCTTCAAAAGGACTACCTCAGACTCTTCTGTATTCAAAAACATCTTTTGTAGTCATTAACAGCAAATTTTCATTTCGCGGGCACTCAACCCACTTACCAAACCGCATGAGTTTCAGTCTCGTAATTGGGAAATTTCTTTAGATGATTTGTATTGTTACAATTATTAAAACAACACCCTCTAGGCAATGGAAATATTTTAATCTATTTTATTTTGTAATTTGTGAAAGTAACTATGAACAAATATCAAAGTTAACTTGAAAATTACAATTTTTTTATTAAGGGGAATCATAGAGGGGAAGTATTTTGTATAAAAAATTGCCTAAAAAACTAATACAGCAGCGACACATATTAAAAATCCTATGAACATATGGATGACGTTTTTTATATGAGAGATATCCTACCCTGCTGAAACCTTAAATTAAACTGTCACTTTCAAGAGTATGTTTTCTGTTGTTATAACAACCATTAAATAAGAAATCATTGTCACCAACTGCTAAAAAAATAAAGAACTATTTGTTCGTCGAATAATTTCCAAATTTATTTAATTTTTGCGCAAATTATAAAAAATAGTATAAGCAACTCGTTCATAAGTCAATTATTGCACTCGTCTATTAAAAAATTCGCCGCTACGCGGCTTATTTTTTAAACTTGAACTTATGAAACTCGTTGCTTAATATACTATTTTGAATTCAATAATACTATTTCAGTCATGTTCTTTTAGTACACGCTGCATTACACATGTTGTAATCAATATAAGCGCATCAATGACCACGCCTCTTGTTTTGCACTTCCGATCGCGTCTTGTTATGTCATTTTCTTCATCATACTTCAACGAACAATTGCGATGAGTTTTCATAAACAATGGGTGTATAAGTGTTACACGAGAAGGTCACATATGATGTGATCAACTTAGTTAATTATCCATTGTTTATTCGCATTTTACTTTTGTTTTTATTTACGATTACCATAATAAATTTAACTCGTAATTTTATGGTTGGAAGCTTTTATAGCACCATTATAACTTAAAACCCTTTAAAATCGCGACAAATGAAAATGTCGATTTCTGGACATTTGACTTTGACTAAGTATCCTCTTAAAATAAACGCTTGGATGAACTAAACACCATAAGAAATAAATACTTGTATATTATGTAAACTGCACACCTACAATTTTTATACTACATTAAGTGCATAACAAATTTATATACTTAAATATATTTAACTCGCCCTTGATTTGAAATCAACATTTTTTATAATGTAGTGTTGACCTTTACCATCGCTACAAAAATAATTTACAGAACTAAAACATCTTTAAACAAATTTAGTGTACAGTCTACATCCAACCACTTAAATTACTTCTAAAAATTACTTCCTCTATCCGATAAGTCCCACAATAAATGTAAATTAAGATTGTTGTCTTTCTGCTCGTTATATATACTAGACGTAAACAGAATATGCGCCACCTTCAAATTTTTTTGTTCATGAAAATAGAAGTTTAATGATTTCAAAGAATTTAATATTTTGAGGCCTTATAATGTAATAAACTCATGACTGAGGAAAATATTCAAGTGAATGTATATTGAGATTAGCGAAACGAAATTGTTTTTTATTTATTTTATTTTTATTTCTAAATATGTGGTTGTGAGGCAACAAATAAACAAATCAATCACAAATATAGTAATAGTATATTAAGCAGCGAGTTTCATAAGTCAAGTATTATTCGCAACAAATAAACGAATCAATCACAAATATAGTAATAGTATATTAAGCAACGAGTTTCATAAGTCAAGTATTACTCGCCGCTACGCGGCTTGTTTTATAAACTTGGACGCGTGCAATAATTGACTTATAAACGAGTTGCTTATACTATTCGACGAACAAATATTTCTTTATTTTTTTAGCAGTTGGTGACAATTATTTCTTATTGAATGGTTGTTATAACAACAGAAAACATACAAGTCTTGACAGTGACAGTTTAATTTAAGGTTTCTGTGTTTAGATTTTAAGTAGCAGATTTTTAGTGTCCGAAAATTGCAAAAAATGGTAAGCCCTTAATTTTTGATAAATCTTGACATATCTTCACAAAAACTAATACCACATATTTGACTTTTTTCATTTGACAGTTAAATTTAAAGATTATTTAATTAATTTTTTGATGGAAATGAATAATTTAAAAGGAGTGAGGAATTATTCTGTATCCTACCAAAAATTTAGGAGACTTAAAAAACATAGCAAGTACTTTAAATCTTGAAATTTATTTACGATAAACAATACCACAAATTTGACAGATCAACGCAACCAACTTCGTAAGCGGGTGCTGTAATGAGGGCGCCATGCCCCATTACGAAACCGCTAGCGGTGTCTTAATGGCAATATTATAGACTCTAATTATAAAAAAATTGTTTATGGATTAGAAAGTCGCTTATTGTTGAAAAATATGTATACCTAATGACACTCGCCGTTGTTACAAAGTGTCGGATTTTGATCAAACTTTTATTTACATTTTAAATGAACAGACGAAGTTCCAAATCGAAGCAATTAATCCCTTACTAGCGTAATGGTATACTTCAAGAATTATTGATTGTCCTTAATTTTTGGAAATTCTTTATTCTCCTAAGGCCCGGATTTTGTTTGTTGGCGAGTTTTATGAACTCGCCAAAACGTCATCATTTTCCGCCAATTCGTCAGTATTTACATTGTTCTCTTCGCCTGAATGATGACGTTTTGGCGAGTTTTAGAATCCGCTGTGGAAACAAAATCCCACCTCTAATGTGATAAATTGTGGAAAATTAGTTGTTTTTATATTACAGATTTAATATAATATTTCATTAAAAAATCATTCTAATTACTTAATTTAAAAATGTATATCTTATTTTCTGACATGAAATAAATTGGACGGAGGGAGTATTAAATCTTATAAATATTTTTTTCTAAGATCAGTCGATTTCATTTCATATTGAAATTATTCTTTTTGCTTTTAACTGTTTCCAAGAAGGTAGTAATATTAAAATTTCAAGATGTTAAGGAACGCGTTCGAAGCTCCAACTTTCATATCCTTAGATTTATAAAATTACAAATAATCAAAACTGCCGTTATAATATATTAAATTTATACTATGTGAAAGTTTTCTTGCAGGTGTATGTAAACAAAAATACCAAAAAAAGCAACTTTTTAGAATAACTGTAATTTTTTTTTCATTGAAATATTAACTAACAAAAATTTTATACCTTCAAATAAAAAGGGCATCTTTTTTATATAATTGAATATAACTGAATAGGACGATAAGATCAAATATCTAGCAGAAAAAATAACCTGTTTGGGAAAATAACTATCTACTTTCTATCATATTCTTGTAATTTTTACCATATTCGCCTTTTCCTTTTCTTAACTAAAAATTATATTTATCCTATAAAAAATATAGGAGATTTTAATTTCGGTTTTGAAAACTGAAAATTGTAAATGAACATTTAAAATTTTGGATACATACTTATGTATCTATATACATTTAAGTATTTAAGTCCAAACTTTGTATTTTAAGAATCTTTTGTTTAAAATATTTATTTTTATATAAATGAGTATAAATGCAATAATTTGCTAACTAAATTTTCATAATAGATTATAATCATGAGAATTTTTTATTATACAATTCTATTAAAGCTTTGGAAACTAATTAAAATAAAGCACGTGTTTAATTAAAATAATCTTAAATTTCTTACCACGCAATTTCGAATTAGGCTTTAAATAAATCCAATATATTCGGGTAATCCAATATTGCACTAAAAACCACAGAAACCCACTACGCACACAAACCAAAATCTTTGAGCTTTATTTGTTCGTGTATGACCAGATAGAGGAGGTAGCTTGATACGCTATTAACGATGATATTTAAGTTCAACCACTGACCACTAGTTAAACCAAGAAATTAATCGAATTAAGCTTTGTTTTTATAAGTATAATCATCGACGTTCCGTTGGTTTAAGGAGAATGTGCGCGATGTTGAGATGGCTTAGCGTGCAATGGTCGCACGACAACAAAATAAATGAACAGAACATAGAACGTGATTTTACTTCTTGAATGTTAGCCGTGGGGCACCATCGAGAAGGGTAAGAGGTAAACGGACCTCATACCGGCAGATGCTCATCGAGGGCGTTTATCTCACCGTTAAACTCGTCCTCATCTGCCATAATTGGAATTTAAATTATACCTGCACGTTTCGCGGTTAAGAGCAATGAGGAAGAGGAAAGAGACATTCTGGAGCACATTTTTAAAAAGGAATTTGTTGAAATAATCTAAATCTTGTGTTTTTTAAACGACCTTTGTTGACCGTCAACCTCCAAACAAGTATTAAATAGGTTTACATACCTTACCTCATTGTCTGAATACGCCCAAAGTGACATTCCATTCGAGTACTTGTATTCTTTACTCTTTACTGCACTTATGTACATACGTACTTGTGTAAACATCCCAAGGAAAGTTGTATATTGAACTTAGTTTTTTAATAAGAGAGTCCGACTATTTTTTCTAGCAAACATTTTTTAGGTAATGAGTGTCATTAAAAAAAATTATAAACTATACTTTTTTTCGACTTCTTTTCATTATTTTTTTTATCGATTATTGGGACTTTTAAGAATCCGCTCGCCCTCTGGTGCAAAAATATGAACTTCTATATTCGGTACTTACTTTTTCGATTTAATGCATTGGTACATGTTTTTGAACTTTACTGAAGATTTAAACAATAAATCTATTTGTGTTTTGTTGAGTTTATAGTTATAAGGTACAAGAATTCATTTTAAACACAATTTTTGACAATGACAAGTACCGAATATCCTCCATTTATAGCGCCATCTATACGTAGTTAAAATTCCCAATACTTAAATTTTGTCTATACCAATTGCTTATTGATCAAAATTTATAGGAAAAATCCAAAGATACTTGATTTTAATAAAAATATTGTTATTAATAGATAAATATGCAGTGTGTCCCAAAAAAATCATAAAAATGTTGACATTTTAAAATAGCTGTATCTTTTTTCGGTGT
The DNA here is from genome assembly GCA_963971135.1 of Stenus bimaculatus. Lineage (NCBI taxonomy): Eukaryota > Metazoa > Arthropoda > Insecta > Coleoptera > Staphylinidae > Stenus > Stenus bimaculatus. The sequence continues at coordinate 58,983,846 of OZ020180.1, forward strand.
CGATTTAAATAAATATAAATAATTTAAAACATGAAGAAAGGTAAAGTCTTAGATAAACCAAACGTTGTTTAAGTTATTACAAATTTATTAAACCATATACTCAATTAGTCTAATGTATTTCGCAACCATATGTTGCATCATCAGAGACAATTCAGGTAAATTTAAAAATTCGAACTAGAGTTACAGCAATATAACATTTCGGTGAAGACACTTCCCCATACAAAAATTCAACCTCTAAATTCCTAACAGGTCTTCCGCTACAGGAACGATGAAATTTACAATTACCATCCAAAATATGTTGAGCGCTAGAATAACTTAAGCTTTAATTTTTAATCTATTGAAATTTGTTTTATATCGATTCTAAGGCCAAAACGTAGAAAACATTTTTGAAAAATTAGGAGAGCCACGGGGTCAGGTACATTTTCTTTGAGAAATCATCTATAAGTAGGAAGGCTAAAAAGAAATCGTTCAGGTAAAGTTACCTCGAAATTCAATCTAATTACCTTAGTTCATGAAACTTATGATGATGATATTTCTCAGTCAATATCAAGGTATTGTCTAAGTGACAAGACCAACTTATAATATCAAAATTTAAAAATCAAAATTTGTTAAAACTTAAATTTGTAATTTTAGTTAAAATTGGTGATTTTTCAAGTTGCTAAACGTATTTTACAGACCACATGCTCGTGTTCGTCATAAGCAAAACATAATATAATGAGGTGTAAAACAGTATACCATATACCAGGTACTTTGGAAACCTCAACTAACATGAACAAGTAGGATTATCACCATTTGAATTGAATTTGGTCTAATTTATTCTTGTGGGAAAAGGAGCAATCAACACCACACGAGGTCGGTCATAATATAAATAAATTTGACACGAAATTTTTTGTTCAGGATGACGTTTACTGTCTAAATTTTTTTTCTCTGGAAAAAATGTAGAACATCCTGTAAATAAAAGTTAAGTTCTTGTTAAGGACATATTTTATATCGAGGGATTTATGGAAGAGGGGCGTATGAGAAATTTTTCGGAAAATCGGATAGAAAATTGAACTACCATGTCTCTTAGTAAAAATCCATATAAAATCCATGTCACGAGTAAGTCACACAATCATCTCACTCCCAAGCAAGACCACTCTTATAATCCTATACTATTGGTGAGTAAGAGCGAAATAAAAATGCTGACTTGTTCAAGACACGGGATATAGATTTATACATTTAATACCAAAGTGTAAAAATCATTTCTTTAAAATTTTGAATTTGATACATACGCCCCTCTTCCATGAAACAGTCGATATTGTGTCCCGTAATGACGTGGACATTGTAGAATGGGTTTATCAACTAAAACTGAGATGACACACTTTACCAAAAAATGCTTCCCCGCAAAGTTGCACCAAGTTAAAGTTCACTTTTCAATAAATACAAAAACCTGTATAGTTATTCTTTCTATGAAGGATCCTCGACCCTCGACCGCCATAGAATGCTGATTTTAAGTTCTTTTAAATATGGTATGGTATTGTAGTTTTATCAGTTCTCATTCATTTACTAACAGTTTTCCCAAACTTGAAATTTAAGTTTAATTATAAATTTTTTTGCGATTTAAACAAACCGATTTTTTTATATTTACGAATAATTTATTATCAAAAAATTATACTATCGAAAAATCCATGGTTTATTTATAACCGTAAATTGTTCTTGTGTATCATAGTTGGACTGAAGGCTATTCCACATTTTGTTAAATGATCACCCTGTAAATTTTTGATATTTGCAATAACACTAACCTAGAGAATACAACGATATTTTTATTTGAAAATTTGAGTCGACTCTTAATTTTTTATCGGACATTTTCTACAAAATTCATGATATATGGACCAATTTTTCAAAAACTATATTGGCCTTATTATGAAAACTTAAAAAACAATTTTTATGCCATTTCGTAATATTGGTTTTGAGGTATTCTTAGTACATTATTTATGAAACTTTGAGAGCCCAATTTATTGTTTTTAATGGAACAGGCACTACTATTTTATAAAATTGTATTCCTCTTTAGGTGGTCCTTAACTTTTATTAAAATAGTAAAGTATAAAGTATGAAGTTGGTAATAGTGGCCCATAGACGACCGTTCATTCCCGCGAGAAAATCAAATCCCGAAGAGAATAGCCGACGCCGACGTTAGTGCACATGAGATAATTATTCCAGTCGCGTTTCCCTTTAATTTTTACTTTGCTTCCATGAATATACTAATTTTCAAATTTTTCCAAATTATTTTTGCACCAAATCGTTTTGCGAGATTAACTGATGTGATTATAATACAGAAAAAAACATTTTTCGTTATTGCTCAATGAATAACTTAGTTTCAACACTGCAAATTATAAATAAAATGACAATTATTTGAAAAAAAACATAGGAAATATGAGAATATACATTTTGTGTTAATAGGCACAGTGTTTTTTTTTAGAGAAAAGAACGTCAAGATCCAATGCCAGGGAAAACGGCAGGAATGAACGTTCGTTTAAAGCTGGGTACACACCAAAATCGAGAGTTTCCGAGCTAGTTGCAAGCTGATCGCGACCTGTTGGCGATCATCTCGGGAACCTTAAGCTTCGTATCGACGTGCGCGCTGCACCGCAAACGCGCCCGTTTTGCAACGTGTAATGCAACACGAAAAGTGAATGGATACATGTTCGCGCGCATGAAGTGCGCACGTAATGCGCCAAACGCCACGAACCAAGTGGCAACTACGACGCCATCTTTCTGGCTAAACTTATGGAGACCTGTTAGAGAGTATCTCTGTTTCTTTCTATTTATGTTTTCCTCTGTCGCCCTCCACTGCACTAGTCAGTAAAGTACCGAACTAGTCAAATTCAGTTGTAACACGATTGGATTATTTTAAATTCCCGCTCAAAGATCGCATCGGTTTCCGAATCATTCCGAGTGTTAGGGGTCCCGATTGTTCGCAGTAGGCGCAAATTTTATGACCAACTTCTGAGCATCGTTTAAATCCGCGTCGGGTATCTAGATGTATAGATCTTTGCCACGAACCGATTTCTGTCGGTTTCCCAGCGCGCACTCAAAGGGACGCGTTGTACAAGTTGCGACGGCGTTTTTGTGAGGCACATCTCCTATTTTAGTTGGGGCATAAAGGCGAGTTTCGTGTGCGTTCCGTGCTCACTTGATGCACGCGAACCAAATGGTTGCCAGGATGCGCGCTCTGTGCGCTTTTCGTGCGAGTGTAATACGCGTTCCCGGCGCTACACGTATGTCGATACGAAGCTTTACATCCAAACAAACTATTTAATCACGAGGTCATACCTCGGTTGCAGTTCGTTTGGAGTTCGCGTTTTGTCTATTTTAAGTGTTCGTAGTTCGCAACATGTAATCGAGTGATGATGAGTTAATTGTTTATTCCAGTTTGATAGATTAATTATATTGATCAATTAGATTTATTATTTGTTCCTCACTCCATTCTAATTTGCGAAATAATTGGAAACATACCCTCGTAGTGAGTGTAAACAAACCGCAAACGTGTAAACACGTCCACATACAATTGTAGATCACCTAGCGTTCACCAGAAAAGTACGCCTTTATAGCGAACTCTAGTTCAAACTAAGTTCATCAGTAGTTAGCGAACAGCTCGGGAGCAGTACGGGAGCTTGGTGTGGATCCAACTTAAGCGGTCTCCACACGGTACGTCAAATGTGGTCAAAGTTGGCCGAATGTACGTTGACCGTTAGGTCGACGCATCTCGAATGCATAAATGTTGCGACTCGTCTTGGCGTTTGTTGACGTTCACCTTGGTTGTAGTAAATCTTAAATCTACCACACATCAAAGAATAAGACGAAGTTTGCCTCGAATGACCGAATGTATTCGTAATTCCGTCCAGATGATGTGCATAGACTTGTTATGATTTTAACATTATTTAATTTTACAATTTGAGAAAAAATCAATGAGTTGGCCATTGGTACTGCAATTCGCACTATAGGTTCGTAATTACGTTGGGGTAAAGTTCGCTAAAGAAAAGCCAACGTTGGACTCATCGTGAGAAGGGAAAATGTTACTTTCGGCAAACAGGGTATATGTTGGCCCAAACTTGCACAAATTGACAAACGTCATCATTCGTAGAGTTTACTGCATCGTGTGGAGGCCCCTTAAATCTATCACACATACATATGCCTACGGTCTATAGCTTCTTTGCTATAAAACATATCGACTTGCGGTTTTCACCAACATATAGATACATGCATGCCCCACAATTTAAAAATATTTTCGGTATATACAGGGTGTCCCATCATGGCCTACTGAACCAAAGTTATATTTTTTTAAATGGAACACCCAGTATATTATGACATTTTTGGATTCCTTATCAAAAAATAATTATACTTTGTATAAACTTTTATGGGATTATCATCACTCGTTTTGCTGATATTTGCCATTTAAGCCAAAAAAAGATCAATTTTTGAAAAATCACTACTCTAAAACAGAAGAACATTTTTGCTTGAAATTTTGTCAAAATTTTTTCAACATCGTCTAGTCTACAACTATCATGTCAAATTTAAGTTTGTGATATTTTTTATCAGGATGCCTTATGAAACGCAAATTGAACAATTAAACGAAATTATAATTATTTTTTGATAAGGAATCCAAAAATGTCATAATATACTGGGTGTTCCATTTAAAAAATATAACTTTGGATCAGTAGGCCATGATGGGACACCCTGTATATATCGAAAATATTTTTAAATTGTGGGGCAAGCATGTATCTATATGTTGGTGAAAACCGGAAGTCGATATGATTTATAGAAAAGAAGCTATAGACCGTGGGCATATGACTGTGTCACCCTGTATAAGGAAAAGACGAATGTTGGCCAAATGCGCGAACAGATTCGTAATTCCTTCCAGAATTTACGCGTAGACTTGTTATGATTTGAACAGAATTTGGTATTGGTTTAAGCATTACTTAGTTGAGTTTGTTTTATACAGGGTGTCCAGAAATTAAGCGGCAAAATTTTAAGGTCATCATAGACTACACTTGAAAAACAAAAATTCTATATGAAAACTCAATTCAATCAATTTTTACTAGCGATAAGTACGCTTTTCAAACATTTTTCCGACTATCATCGTAATAAAAAGAAACAACTTGTCAAGATATAACAATAAGTTGTGGTATTATTCTTTTAAAATTAAAACTTTTCATTCATTATCATTCTTATTTCACTTGTTAATTGGGTAACTACTATTGTAATAATTTATTTAGACAGCGGTAATCAAACGTGAGTTTTTTAAGTTAGGAATGTGGTATGACAGTTCATTATACTCCTGAACCAAAACCCAGATATATTCTATAGAATAACTAATTAAAATACAAACTTTCAAAACAATATAGTTTCACATTCGTAGATCAGTACCTATTTCATGTAATAATTTCATGGATTGCACCCTTTAACGATACCATGTACTTTTTGTTATTCTAGGATGTGGATTGCAATGAGACATTTGGTTCAAATTAAGACGTTACTATACTCTCGTATATTTTTTAGTATTAGAAGGAGACATAATAATATGCAGGTAACGTCTTAATTTAAACGAAAGTGCCATATCTAATCACATCCAAGACTTACACAAACTATGCCCAAATAATAAAATAAGTTATTTCGCTATCACATCATAAAACCTATTTTGTTTGAGCTTCGGAACACTTTTATGAACATGTTTATAAAAATATCTGTTTGCTATACGACCAAACCTGCTAACCTCTCTAGATTGCTTTTAAATTTGTCAGTTCGTTTTTATATTGAATTTCTTGAAGAGCAAAAATACCATATTCCATACGAAATGTTTGCTCCGAAGGAAATTTATTGTCTAAAAACCAATTTAGCCAATATTTATTATCAATTAAAGCTAAAAGTGAATTATACTTATAAATGTACCTATAATAGATTGATGATTTAAAAGCGATTTGTACCGATACAGATTAAATATAAAATAAAATAGTTTCAAGGAATTTAAAAGTCGTAAAAATGATCTTATTAAATATAATCCTTCAAAGTTATATGTATCTTACTCAACTAAACTATTTCACGCAATATTGATATTATAATTTTAAAGGTACTTTTTAACTTTAAGATTTCTGTTGACTCAATCGTAATAAAATAATTTTCGGAATGCTTAATTCTGCAGTTTATTTGAGAAAACTTTTAATGAAATTATTATAGTGTTATACAGGGTGCTGTAAAAGTCGTGCAAAATGACTATAACTTTTTTATTTATGGTTTTATCAAAAAAAGTATAAATGAAAGTTGTGTGATTTGAAAAACGGGATTTATCTGTGGTCTTCAATTTGTTTTTCCACATCACGTAACTGAGCTAAGACTATCTTTGAAATCTTAAATGAAACATGCCTTTTTTTACTTATCGGAATCTAAATAATTTTATGAATTCAACGGTACTTCATAAGTAATATTTTTCTTTCATTAAAGGTTAAGAAAAAATTTTCGTAAATATTTTGTAAATTTAATATTTACTTAATTTAGCATACATAGTACTTTTGTTAATTTGATTTCATTCTATCTACAGGTTTTAGACATTTTTTTGAATTATTAAAACATAAAAAAGTACTGCATTAAACAAAACCATTGTCGAAATTTTATTTAAACAACAAAAGATGCGGAATCAATTTAATAGATGCTCAAAATAACCTCCACTTTGACAGTGTCCGAGTCGGTTTAGAAATCTACTCAGACCATTGGTCATTGCCTCAGGAGTAATTGTTGCAACTTCTCCTCGTATTCTAGTTTTTAATTCGTCTATAGTATTTGGTCTATTTTGATATATGACATACACAAAAAATCTCATGATTTTAAAGTTCCATTTAAAAAAAATTGCTTCATCCGTTAAAACAATTTCAGCACTTAAACTCTTCATCAGTGTAGCTAGCACCTTTCCATCATTGGCTCGCAAAACTCATTCCTTTTATCAAAGTCGACTCATTCAATTCATGTAATAAATGAAATGTAATAAGGATATAAATGTTCTATTTTAAATAACTTTCTGACGGAACTTTCATCAACTTGAAAATCTCTAGCAAATTGGAGTGCAGAAATTCGTGGATTTTCTTCGATGGATAAAAAATATCAAGTGCATTATTATTAAACTTTTTAAGGATGCGACTAACAGAAGACTGAGTTAATGGAGTTTTTCTGTTGGGATACGTTTCATTATCCAAAATACAGACTTCTTGACCATCATCAAAATTTCCATTCGCTCTATTTCATAAAAAACCATGGTTATTATACGATAAAGGCCCTTTAATAATGGCCAACTTAAGTGCAACAACATTTAAATCTCAGGAAAAAATGTAAAAACAGAAGAATATAAAAAATCAAATAAACAAGAGTGCCATGTATACTAAATTAAGTAAATTTGAAATTTATAAAATATTTTCTTTTTCACCTTAAAAGAAAGAAAAATATTATTTATGGGGTACCGTTGAAATCAGACATTTATTTAGATTCCAATAAATAAAAAAGTTGGCATGTTCGAATTAAGATTTCAAAGTTGACAGATTTAGCTCAGTCACCTAATGCGGAAACACAAAATCAAGGCCACATATATAAATTTTTTAAACCTTATTATTACTTTGATATAAAACGTTTTTTTATAAAAAACATGAATAATAAAAATATAGCCATTTTGCAGGACTTTTCCCTCACCCTGTATAATTAAATATAAGATGATGATTTATATTGATTAATCTTAAAAAATAAATTTTATAAATATACATGTACATACAGAGTGTACAAAAAGTTCGGCAACACCCGTTTATTTTTGAAAGGAAGCGTGTTTGAAAAAAATGTTTCAGAGTTGTACGATTCTTAGTGACGCACTATCTAGAAATATTACCAATGACCTTGAACACCAAGATAATGATCAGGCGATAATCACTTAACTTTTTTAAATAGGGGGAACCCACTTTTATTGCATATTATTGTAGCATGCTTTCAGAGGTTTACAGAACATGTTTTTTTATTTTCCCAAAGTAAATTGTTTGAAAGTTACAAGAGATTAAATTTTCAATGCATAAAGTTCGGCAACGCTGCTTTATTTAGGAAATTAAGCATTTTACACAAAATATTCAAAAAAAAAGTTGTACTATTCTTAGTGACGCACTTTCTGGAAATATTGCCATGACCTTGAAATAACCACTTAACTTTTTTTAAACAGCAACCACCCATTTTTATTGTGTATTATTAATGCTTGCTTTCAGAGATTTATGGAGCATAATTTACTGCGCCGACTTATTTTGAAAGTAAGCATTCGTGAGAAAAATGTTAAAAAAAAATTGTACGGTTTGTGGATATTTAAAATAAATCGTCGCGGCATTGCCGAACTTACATTTAAAAAATTTAAACTATTGTAACCTCTAAACTATTTACTTTAGTAAAATAAAAAAAATATTCTCCATAAAGCTCTGAAAGCAAGCTTTAATAATACGCAATAAAAATAGTTGGTTGTAGTTAAAAAAAAATAACTTGCTGTTCAAGGTCATGGGCAATATTTCCAGATAATGAGTCACTAAGAATCATACAACTTTTATTTGAAACATTTTTACATAAAATGCTTAATTTCCAAAATAAACCAGCGTTGTCGAAATTTATGAATTGAAAATTTAAACCCTTGTAACTTTCAAACTATTTACTCTAAAAAAATAGAAAAATATGTTCCGTAAACTTCTGAAAGCAAGATATAATAATATGTAATAAAAATGGATTGCCCCTATTTAAAAAAAGTTAAGTGATTATGGCTTGAACTTGGTGTTGAAAGTCACAGGCCATATTTCCAGATTGTGCGTCACTACAACTTTTACTTGAAACATTTTTTTCGAAAATGCTTTGTTCCATAAATAAACGAGTGTTGCCGAACTTTTTGTACACCCTGTATGTATATTAGATATTGGGAATAGTAATGCACAATCCATAATTGTTATAAAAGTTCCAAAATGAAGCACTTAAAATTTTAAATGAATGAAATATAAGATAGTAGTAAATTAAAAAGCACATATTTAACTTAATCGCGGCTAAACTACTCGAAGTGGATAAAGGTGTCATTTCCCTAAATAATTGTTTCAAGAAAAATGACTTTAAACATTTTTTGCTGGAATTTTTTTTTAATAATTTAATTTCTATTTTTTGTTTTATTCTGTTAGGTACTATCTCTTTAGTTAAAGTTACTTACTTCAATAGAAGAAGAAAAAATCAGTACATGACAACCAAATAAAATTGTTGACCATTAAAAGCGTTTTGTAAATATACCAAGCACAGAATATTATAGAAAAAATCAATTTTAAAATGATTGTCATGTCACAATTACCTTTATCCACTTGTGTCTTCAATTATAAGATTATGCTCTTATTTTCAATATACCTAAAACTGCCTAGTGGATGTCTTGAAGATTCTACATAAACAGTAATATAATCCTGACTGCAAAAGAATTATAATAAACCTTTCCTATTAATGGTGCTAACAGTTATTAGTTTTTTGCGCATAAAGAAATTAAAATTTAATTAAAATATGTCTTTTTGCTATTTTTAATTATTATTTTATAAAAATAAATTTTATCAAACCGCAACTAATTGTTTTTTGTGTGTATATAAAGTTACCTTTGTTACATAAAAGATAAAACTCACTTTATTTCTAAAAGAGGATATCAGAATTGTTTAGAAGGAAAAAATGTGCTTATGCATAAATGGTAATTTTCTGAAATTATAAAGTTAATTTTACTGTATTTCTTTCTTTTAGAATAATACCACTATAATTAAAAATTAAAAAGGAATGTTATTCTAATTTCATGTTAGAAATAAAATAACTTTCCCATTCGTTGCGACGATCCCCATTTGTACTTCAAAGCAATTGTGTTCAGCGTTGTTTCCCAAATAACTATTGTTTGACATTGATAATAATTCAGAAATTATATTTGTAAAGTGAAAATTTGGGACAAATTTATGCGTATATTGCTATATTATACAGGGTGGGCCAACTAAAAGTTCCCACCCACGTTATTTTAAAAACAAGTACTTTTTGCAAAAAAGCCCAAAACCGGTAAATTTTAATTTGTGGGGAACCAAATAATGAATTAAAATAACATTTTATCATCTCTGTTATACAGTGCGAGATTTAAAATGTATTTCTTTTATTGTAGTAAAATGAAATATTCAAATCAAGAAGATTGGGTGTTTTGAAGCCACTAAAAGCCAACTAACAAGAGCCATCAAACATTAAACAATCGGCGATGGCCATCATCCAATTTTGAATTAATGCTTAGATCAAACGCATATGTTGTGGAAAATATATAAATTTGGAGCACGGATCACTCTGTGCGAAAATTCAATTCCAGACCATTTAATTTCCGGAAGAAATACGAAGATGGATTATAATAAAATCTGTAAATCAATCATAATATGAGGATGTTTTTGAGCATATGGGTTGATATTTATTTTGTAAAAGTAATACAAATTTCCTTATGACTTTCAAAATGAATTTTAACATACTCGCTAATACTAATGGACGATGTATTTTTATGTATAAATAAATAAAAAATAGAACTGGTTCTAAACTCGATTAGTATGACATTTAATTACCCTGGGCAGTTATTTGAAGAATTTGTTTTGTCCTTCACTTACTTGGTTATTAAAAATTAGAATACATGATGTAAAACTAAAAACACCTGTTATAGAAATGAAATTATGATATTTTAAAAAGTAGTTCTTCATGGAAATTATATGGTGTACGGTATATCCATTTTTAATTAATTATTTTTAATGTTTAAGGTTTTGAAGTTAATACTTCTAATCGAGATGAAATTTATATTGTTCCTTTTTTCGTCAATTTAATTATAGGTATCTTATTATAATGTTTGTTTAAAAAGTGGTCTTTTTTGGGGCAGCCAGACCTTGAATAATTTTTATATATTTTTTAAAAGCTTTTTTCATAAACCTATAAAATCAACAATAGTAATTAAAATAAGACCTTGATTTAAAAAATAATTATTTACACTTTAAAATTTATTTTAATTCTTCACTTTAAAACATTCTGTTATTCTAATTTGGTGGTAAATACAATTTAAAATATAAAAACAAACACTAGTGTAGTTTATTGATTTAACTGTTTATTATTTATTAGTAAACCACAAACAAAATAAACCAAAATAATCCCTATTACGATGAGCTAACCAATACAAATTCAATTTGTGTTTATAATAAATGAAATTGCTTTCGACTACAAGGAAGGCGTAAAAAGTGCTCCAATCTTAAAAATTATATGTATAAACCCACTTCCGTTATAATAAAACTACATTTAAAAGTAGGTAATTTGTAAACTTTTATTATAATACTTTTTACTCGCATTTACTTCGCAAAAAAGTAAAAACGGATCCTTACATTCGCCGAAATTAAAAGGTGGTGTTTACGTCTTCATTGATGGAAAAAAGATCTATTATTCATAAACTTTCCTTTCGAGAGAAATATCAGCAAAAAGTTTTCAATTTTATTTAAATGAAATCTGCAAATTATTTACAGCAATAATTTTAATTTAAAGTGGATATCTATTATTTCAAATTAATGACACTGCTTCTATACATTTAACAAAAGTAATTAAAACTATTGGAAACAGGAAATTAAAACGATTTTTCTGGTATAATTTAATTTTAAGTAAATTGGAGTTATTGGCGTCTGGCGTCGTTAGTGGCGTGTTACAAAAAAATTGGGAGGATAAGGACCGTGGTTGGAAAGGAAAGGACTTCATCTTGAAATTTGTTTTCAATATCCACAATTTTATCTAAAAACTACAGGCAAAAATAAGCTTTTTTCAACAATTTGAGCAAATTATCATTAAAAATATGGATGTTATATTAAAAAATTGAAGAAAAAAGTTAACTTTACAATCTTATATTTTAATAGTGGAGCTTTACAGAAAATAAATGTATTGTTATTTTTTTTAATTGGTCAAAAAATCAATTCCCAAAGTTACCGACACTTGCTTTTAAACACACTGTTCATTTCGAATTAGAATAATAGCCGGTAAATAGCTTTCACAGTTATAACGATTAACGGTTAGAACGAGCAAAATTCAACGTCCCTTCGTTATAACCGAGTTTTGAAGTCTTTTTGGTGATTGTTGTCGGGGCTTGAAATTTGAATACTAGATAATTAATAGGTACTTTTTGAAAAAATATTAATTGTTCCTTAAAATCATTTTGTCATCAAAAAATGGAAATACTCTTTTCAGAAAAACGAAATACATTTAAAAAAAATCAAATAGCAACGAAATTATTATAAAAATTATTTCAATAAAAGCTAAGGAAGGAAGTTAAGGAATAATATTTTGTCAAAAAATGCAGGATGTTTAAAAATGTTGGAATAACCAACTCGACCCCTATTCCCATTTAAAAAAATTGAAAGGGTGGCTCCGTAGGGAAGAAGGTTGCAATGACAACTCTTATTTTATAGGAAAAAGATGTCCCCCTGAAAGTAAAAATCGACTTGTCGCGGCATTTTTACAACAAATTAGTTTTTCGAGAGTTATTTAGGGTAGCTCCTTTTAAAATTTATTGCTCCACTCTACTGCTCAATGCATTACTTTATTGCTTTTTCATTAATACTATAAACGTGACCTTACTTAATAGCTTTGCTATTATTATTATAAACGTACCCTTACCTTTACTATAAAAGTGTAAAACGGAACGCGACCATGATGAAAATTCTAGAGACGTCGTTAAAGTTAATCACGTCTTTAAAAAATATTTAGCATGAAGAAATATTTTTAATTACGTATTTAACGTTAACGACGTCTCTACATTTTTTATCAAGCTGATACGTTTAAGCCTTCTTTAACTCTTTATATTTTATACTTTTATTTATAATAAACCCATAATAATTACTACAAGTCATCAAATATCAAGAAAAACTTATTTAATGTATTTAATAATAAATACACTAATACTCATAATCAATAAAAATACGATTGATTTTGCAAATAAAATATAATTTGAATGAATGAAATAAATTAAATGTTTTGAATATAAAAAACCCTTATTTTATATTAAAATGAGTTGAATCTAAATTATCAATAAATAATTTTCACACATTTAAAATAAACAAATCGTAAAATGTATTTCTCGAAAATCAGTCATTGCATTAAATTGACCCAAATTTTAAATAAATGTTTATGATGAAATACGCAGCGTGGAATCTGGCCCACTCTCATATACGCATTAAATTTATTAATTCAACACGTTTTATGTATTAATGCAAAATACTAGTACATTGTTTCTAAACAGAAATACATATTAAATATTTTTGATAATTGAACCAGCAAATATTAAAAATATTCTAAATTTTGTATTTTCCTCTCTCTAGCAGAGAACTAAAAATACATTCCAGGTGATTTTATAAATAAAAGGATTAGAAAAAACGTCCAATTAGACGATTAAAAAGATATATAAAAATAAAATATCTCAGCTAATATTTAATCCTTGATGAAAAAAGCGGAATGAGAGAAAACAGGGAAAAGTCATTACTTGATAAATGGTTAATAAATTACCTACAAATAAAAAAATATTGTAAAGCGCATATTTTCCAAGATATAAGTCTAATAAAATAGATAAATAAGTAACATTATAACCATGCATATCCCAAGCAATGAAATTTCTTAAATAATGAAAGTCGTTCTAGATTTCAGATGTTGGAAGTTTTATTGAGGTACAATAATTGAAGTCCAATCACTATTTAATTTATTGCGCAAGTAGAATAGCTATTTATGATATAAATGTAAACATGCATTTTTGAGGCATGCATATCAAAGTTTGTAAAACGAGCGCAGCGTAGAGGAGCGAGTTTTACAATTCATACAAATCCTTCAATGCATGTTTTACAGGAATATCATACAAGATTTTTAATATTAGTAATTGTTTACACTGTCACCATGGTTTTGTGAGGTACTTTCTACACTGGTGTTACTTTCTACGCTTGTCAAAAAAAATTACATTTTTAATTAAATATCGATTACGTCTGTTGTATTTGATAAAAACAAATGATAATTGGCTTTTCAGACAAATTTATTGCTATTTTCATTCAAACATTACAGCTAACGTTTCGCTCGATCATCGTCGGCTTCATCAGAGCTCTAATGGGTATATTAAATAGCGTGTCAATTTTTATAAAATTCATCAACATATGATAACGGAGTATTTATACAAGTCATTAATTACTATAATGATGGTCAAACTTATTTTAATTATTAAAATTATTAAAAACCGCATGGACATTTAACCTAAGTATGAGCAACAGAACAGCCGTCACAAGACCAGATTCAAGCCAATTATCATTTGTTTTTACATTTTTAATGTTTTATACGAGTGTCAAAATTTACGTGACAAGTGAGAAAAATAATGTATTAGGCATGAGTTCGAATTTTTCGCGCCGAGCCGAAGGCGAGTCGCGAAATAACTCGAACGAATATCTAATACATTTTTCTCTCGTGTTGCATACAAAATTTTTCCTACTTTTCCAAAATTACCTATTATAAACTAATGAAATTTGAAGAAGTAAATAAACAACACTTCACCTAACCTCACTTTTAACTCGAATTTGGAGAAAGAAGATACGTCATAAACCACAGAAGTATGAGTTACTAAGAGCGCGAACAAATATTTACTTATCTTAGGTTGGCAGCACTTTGATATATAACCAAAAAGAGTCAGGTAAAGTGTTATATACCTTACTATGTATAATTTTTTGGGTTATATATTTCACTGAATCATAACCAACAAGTTTTGATTTATGTCAATAGTGCGAAAAGTTTGATATTTGACGTAAAAGTAGGAAAAGATATTTTTAACACTTTTGTAGAAAATTATAATTATTAAGAGCATCTTCCTAAACACCCTTGATAAATTTTCCGTTGGAGATAATAACTAGGTATAGAAAATCCATTCCACTTTTCTGGAGCTTTTTTACAAATTATTACCAAATAACTGATAATTAATGCGTATCCCTAGAGGGCGCGCGAGTTTGGGAGGAAAAATTGTGAAAAATCATGAAATCTGTTCTGCAGTCATAACTCAAGTTTCCCTCGTTAGATTTTCAATTTTTTTTCAGATTTATAATCTAAATTGATTAGGCAACATAATGCCAAAGAGTTACCTTCCGCAACCTAGCACAAAATTAATTAGAGGGGTCCAAAGTTAAGGTTCTTTTACATCATTATATTTTTTTTGTACATTTTTCAATATTTTTTCCTTCTGGCAAAAATTAAAGAAATGATTTCTAAATCAACTACAAAAAAAATTATACAAATATGTTGTTCGTACTAGCTTTTATGACTGCAGAACTAAACCACTATATTTACCGTTTAGGAAATTGATCTTAATATTAATTTTGTAACTATAATTTAACATTTTAATTCAATTAAAAACGTCCTGTATAAACGTATATACAAAAGTAGCGCATAAAAAATGTGTTTCTCTTCAGAATGATATTTACCATCTAAAAGTGTTTTAAACTTTTTTGATTAAAAATAGCACTAGCTAGCAAGAAATAGAGAAAGATATGCAAAAACTAAGAACGTCAAGATGTGCAAGGAAATTATCTGAAAAACTTTTATATTTAACTTTTTTATGTAACACTTAAAAAGTTACGGCAATCATGCGTTGCTTTTGTTACACCCTGTATAATCACTAAGAAAAATTATTACCACATAATTTGGACGACATTATATTTAGTAATGAGTGTAATTTAATTATGAAATGGCTTGTTTCTGGAAACCTACGTCTGGACCTAATGATTTCAGTTATAGCCAATTTTCTATTTCTCGGAAAATATAATATTTTGTCAAATAATCCAAAGATATTTTCGAGGAAGATTTAAAATCTAACTAACCTTTATACAAATCCCTTTAATTAAATTAATGTTTTTAAAATGATAAATAAAATTATGTATTAATCGATTTCAAATTTTACTTTTTTAAATCTTCTTCATTTTAATACCTTTTTAAAATAAATTAGAAATTTTAAATATTACCTTCATCATTTTGGTATCAATAATAAAAAATTAATTTAAACTAAATAATATTTTAGAAATTTATGATAATGACATTTTATTCAATCTTTATTTTAATTAATGTTTTTAAAAATCACACTTTATCAAACTTTTTACTTTCACTTCTATATTAGTGGACAAAAATTCAGTTTATACATTCTAGCAATAAAATTAATAGTTAACAAAATTAATATTTATGCACCACCTACTAAGCAAAAGTTAATAAAATAACATGCTTAGCCACTAAAACTTGCTTTAAGTTTTGTTATTTTATTAGCCTTCGTGCAAGACTTCTCTCTTTACACTTTATTGGACTAACTTCTTTTCTTAAGTTGAAGTTAAATTACTTTTTCTGAAGTTAATTTATTTTTTCATAAATTTTTTAGATAAAATCGCATTTTTTATAAAGAATTATACATTGATAGTGAAGTAGTTCACGCGTCATAGTAAAAATTTACATGCTAAAATATTAATGTCAAATTCTTTACTTCCCCATTTAAAGAACACGTGCAAATACAGTTTGGTACTTGCTAAAATTAAATATTGTTACTATGATATAGTACATAGGATAAAGGGAGGTTTGCTCATTCGATGTGTGGAATAATAAATCTACAGCGATTGAATACTATTCTTTATCGACTATTGAATAATATAATCAGGTTTCTTGTTTAGTAATGTAGTTAACTAACTTCACTTTTTTTCAGTTAAATTGTTCTCTTTTGTTCTCTTTTCTGTTTTAAATAATGTTATCATGTAAAAAATGGTCAAAATATTCCCAAGAGACTAAAAAGAACGAATTTTATTCAGAATTATTAAGATTATGTCAATTTTTTATGCCATACCAAGCCATAATGCTGATGATGAAAGAATATTTTCATTAATTGGAATACAATGGACAAAAGAAGTCAGTCAGTTGTTTATAATTTCAAGGAAATATGTGCAGATTTTTTTGCGAAAGTCAAAGATGACAAATCTTTTCTAATAAAAATCCGAATTTCAGAAAAATATAATTCTACCGTTAGTTCTGATGAAGATGAAAATGATGTATTATGTCATTTTTTATTAATTGTGATTTTAAAAAATGTGATTTTATTTGTGATTTCTTTTTATTTTTGTATTTTTATGTGATATATTTTATTTTTTTGTAACTTATATTGAAAAAAAAATTCCTTATTTTATACATTTATGTAATGTATTTAGTATATATATTTATGTGAAAATATGTTTTTTTTGTATATTGATAAGATAATAATAAGTTGATATAGAAAATGTTCTCTTTTTTCCTTGTCGATATATGGCCACCCTACCCCGTAAGCAATGAAACCAAAAATCACAGGCGGTAGGTAGCCAATCAAAAATATTTCCGCATATTTATATCTTTATCCACGGAGTGAAGCTAGCTACTAAAGCATTGTTTTGGGTTGGTAGCTTGGGGGTTATGTTAAATTTAATTGACAAAAATAATGAAAACATAAAAAATACACAGCAGTACAATAAAAAGTCGTTGATAATTGATAAAGTATTGTATTTAACTCGCGGAGTGGGGGGTTTGCGCCATTATTCGCTCGGACTTACGGCACTCGGCTATTGCCTCTTCCCGCAATTCGTCCTCGTGAACAATATACAATATACCCGCTTCCCGCTCGTTGAATAATATAATACTAATACTTAACATCTTTTTCCAGCTAAAATTCAGATTTTATAATCAATTTATTATCAGTAAATATAGGAGTCCTTTCATATTTGTCGGTCAATATCTGTGTGGTAATTATACTGTGCAACCCAAAAAAGTCACCGAAATAACGACTTCCAGTGATATAATTATTTTCAAAAGACATCAAATTGTATACCAAAAATTTTAAGGTATAGTACGATGAAGCAAACCTTTAATTCTGGAAAACCTAATGATATCACATTACAAACATTTTAGTTCCCAGTAAACCAATTTGTAACTTATATATAAAATATACATAGATAGCTCGTAAATGTAGCTAATTTAACTTAAAATATATGTATATTTTACATATATAATATTATATTATTTTCTCTATGTAAATAATAAGTAAAATTTATAATGTGTTATTTATATAGAATTATTTACATATACAATTCATAAGTTCGTATATGTATATTTTATATATAAATAATAATGTATTATTAATGTAAAATATCGCCTGCGTTATTTACATTAGACATTTAATGTAAAATATACCTACATAAATTATTTACATATATTCTTTATGTAAATAATTCATACATAAAATATAAAATAAAATAACTTATTAGAAAAATGTATGGAAGTTGGGTTAGAATTTATTTATTTTGTTATAAATAATTTTAACTACTTAATTTTTATATTTAATTTCTTTATTTTGAATATTTTTAAAGTTTAGAATTTTTTCCTAATTGTTTTTTTTAAATTATGCGAGAAGGGTTAAAATTTATTGATTATTTTGTTATAACTTTTTTTAACTTGACTAATTTATATTTATGAAAATAATATATAAAAATCCTGGCCAAGGATATTATGCATAAAATAATAAAAGCAAAATATACTGAAAAATTGCGCTTTCCAAAGAAATCCAACATTCAACACCGACATTATTAGAAAAAAATTGAGTTATAATTTATTTATTTTGTTATAAATAATTTTGACTACTTAATTTTAATTGAACTTCTTTTAACTTCACTAATTTATATTTAATTCTTTTTTATTTGTATTAAAACAAATATAATATATGTGCTTACCAAAGAAACATTCAACACCGACACTTTTATTAGAAAAATTTGTGGAAGTTGAGTTATAATTTATTTATTTTGTTATAAATAATTTTACCTACTTAATTTTTATATTTAATTGCTTCTATTTTGAATGTTTTTAAAGTTTAGAATTTTTTGTTAATTTTTTTTTAATTATACGAGAAGGGTTAAAATTTATTGTTTATTTTGTTATAACTTTTTTTAACTTCACTAATTTATATTTAATTTTTTTATTTGTATTAAAACAAATATAATATTTATTTAATGTGAAATTGCTTTAAACCAATGTTTTTGTGTCTTCATTTCATGAAGCCTCGATGGTTGAACGGTTAGGTTGCTTGATTCGACAATTTTCGCTGCAATGGCGTGGGTTCGAATCCCGCAAATCCCACTTTAAGTTTAACAGGGTTTAAGTTAAGATAATATTAATGTATTATATAATACTGGTGATTACTTACTAGAAATGACCTGGTAGCAGCTAATTACTACATTGTACCGTCCAAGCAAAAAAATGATATTTTTTGTTTTTATTTACTTATATCTGATATATATTTTATATATAAAAATTTACATAATTTAGACAAAATAACCTATCTCATCCTGACATGATTTATCCCTAATTTCTCTCTAGATTTTACATAAATTTTCTTACATGTTATATATATTTTACATAAATAATACATCTTTTGGTTTACTGGGTTAGTACCCTTTTCTAAATTTGAGCTGAGAATTAATAGTTACATACGGTTAGTATTGTGATTTTAATATTTTTAATATATTTTGCATAGTGCTTTTTGAAACAGTCTATGAAAAATGAATCCTCATCAAGAATCAATTAATCTAAAAGTTTTTTGAATATAATTACAGTTACGACACCAATAAGTTTGTTGATTTAAAATTTTTTCCAAGCAAAAATGACGAACGTTGGAAATATTTTACTCTAAATGCCTTTATAACTATGTTTGTTGATAATTACACCATCGTTAGGCTTAGTATTGCAGGTATATCTGTTTAGGAAATTCCCGAATAAAAGTAGGTACCAAGATGTATGAAGATGTAAAAACAAGAACAATTTCCCCTATATTCCTCAGAAGGAATTGAGGCGGCATGGAGGAAATTTAAAAAACAACCGATCTTTTATCTCTTTGATTTCCACCACCGCACCGGCACCGTAAGAACAACTCTCTTTGCTTCCGACCACCGTAAAAGCAACTTTCTTCGCTTTCAACCACCAACAGAAGAAGACGTCTTTGAATCCATCAGCAAGAACAACATCTGACAATTCACACTCAGACAAAGAGAAGAAGAATATCTCAATTATCTCGAATTGGTTTTTATTTTTTGGGGAGATTTTTTTTTTAATCCTGATCTAAATTCCTTATTGTTTTTAATGATTTTAAACAAAAAAAATAAATTTACCATAAATCTAATGTAAATTTAATGCGTACCAATGTGACCGCTGGAAGTGGAAGTTTTATTTCAAATTTGGGGTGGTATATCGCAAAAAGTTCTTCTAAAAAGATGTCCTCCTTTTTTATTTTAATATTATTAATTTTACCCTAAAAATACTTAGGTTAAGTTAGGCCAAGCCTGTGCAAACTTTAAACTGAGCGAGCCGCATACAAACTAAGCGAAGACATAAAGAGGTCCGCAAACTGAAAAACGATAAGCGAATTATACTTTATTTGTATTCCAACTCTTATTTTAGTACTCAGCTTTAGAATAATTTTTCGAGTAAATTGTTACGGGCCGTTAAAAATATCTCGAAGGGCCGCACTTTCCACTGGTTTTTATGTGTCGGACTACAGACCACTACAGAAAATTAACCTATTTAATTTTATAAAAAATATATTTCAGTTATCAAATAAATCTAACCAAAGCTTTTAGAAGAATGCAGATGACTATGCAAACTGAAATATTTAGAAAAATAACTTGTATTGAAGCAGTTTTGAAAACGTATTGAATGCGCTAACTTGTTTGATTGGTTTTCAGAATCTTTCAATCAGAAGTAAGAACAGCATTTTCTCAAATCTATTTCCTACTGCATGGAAACAAGATAAATATTATATTTAGTTTTTGGTCTATTACCAAAATACTGAACTATGCACTTAACCGGTGAATATATGCACTTCTATCGTGCAATCTGCTTTCTTAATATGTGTTGTAATTTTTTAAGTTATTATAAACTTTTTTATGTTCTTATCCAGAGTACAACTTTTTTTGTTCCTGACCATTGCACGATTCTGGTGTCAGAAGTATTATCCAAATATGCATTATATTTTGTTGATGTGAGGAAACAATTATTTTGTCATTAGCTCATTTATTATTGTTATCTGCCACTAATTTTATGTTGATGCCCTGTAGAGCACTTTTGTTGCTTTTTTAAATTTTGATTACAAATGCTCAAAAATCATTTTTGTTAGTGAAAAGTAGGCATTTCAAACATTTTGCAATCTATCTTCTTCACCAATCCACCGTCCTCAATAAGTTATAAACTTCCATATTCCATATTATCTGAGTTACGAAAAAAATAATTTTTGTATTAGTTGACAGGCTACGTTAGGTTTCCTCCAAGTAATTAACTAAAAATTAATCTTTTAATTTACTTCTAGGGATAATTAGGGTTCAAAAATTCATAGAAAGGTTTCTCCAAACTCTAAGGCAAAACTGAAGCTTATCGACATAGTAAAGAGGATATACTTAATTTATACCTGCTAAAACCTGGAGAGGAAAAAATTATGGTAGTGTAATATATTTACAACGGGGGTTGTAAATTTGGAGGATTCTTCAAACAGCCAGTTGACATGGTGACAAATTTTTAATCGCCCTTCTTTACGAAACTTTTGTATATGCAGAACCAGTCACCATGGCAAATTATTCAACAATTGCTTCTCGGATTTTTAATATTATACTCTGAACGCGTTTTTTAAAAAACCTTTTTATATTTTACATATTTTAAGTTTAATTCACCAACATAAAAATCTGTTAAAAAATTAATAAACAAACCCAAAAACGGGCTTATGAATTCTAGGCATTAAATTGTTTCAGTACGGTTTCTCTAAATTACTTTCATGTTTAATGTTTTCCCAATTAACTTTTTATTTCTTATCCATTTACCCTTAGTTAAAAAAATAACACTTAATATAAAAATATTTCAAATCACTCATTAGTATTAAAACTTATTATTAAAAACTTTTCGATGTTTTCGCCGCTTTGTCGTAGGCAACTTTTATGACACCTTACGGGTACTCAATATTAACGGAACACTTCAATATTTTTTAAACCATAAAACAATTTCAAAAAATATTTCAAATAAAAGTTTCATAAAGTTAAGTGAACCCATATACACATGCTAAATATTGTAAAATCTACACCAAACTTTGTTATTTCAAATGGGACACTGGAACTATAATGCGATAGATCTGGTTCTCCTGAATAGGTAACTTTGGCCAAAAATTTTGGAAAATGAAAGTTCGATATACTGTTAGTTATCAGTTATTATTCTGTTACTAACTAAAAGACACCAAAATACTTAGAATATCTGATAAATTAAAGTTGGTAACTAACAGTAGTTCAAACAATTATTTTACAAAATTTGGGCCAAAGTACCTCAGGTTACGATACGTAAACATTAGGTTTGGTAACTTTATCTCGAATAAAAAAAAATGATATTAAATTATCTAAAATAATCTAAAATAATAGTTTTAGATAAGTAGAAGAAAGATAGAACCATAAACAAGTGTAGACGTTCCCTCTTACTCATTTGTTAATAAATTTTTATTCAAATTTTTTTCGGTCATTAAAGAAAAGGTCCTAACGTGATATTGATATAAATTAAAAAGACGGGCTACTTTTACGCGAAAACATTGTTTCGTAGTGCCACAATAAGTAAATGAAACTTTTGTTTTTTTATGTTTTTCACCAACGATTCTCTAAACGTAAGTATTGCTTATAGCGCAAGTTGCTAGGTATTTAAAAAAAACTAGCCTAAATTTAAGGAATCGTTTTTGAAAACGGGCATTACTTGAGTTAACATTCTAAATTCAATGGACTCAAAAAATCATTTTAGGACAACTGGATTTTCTTGAATTTGAACCAATCTTTTATTTTCTTATGGGCACTATTTTTGATTTTTATAGCATAGGACAGAAAACATACAATTTCAGTGATGTTAGTTAGACATTTATTTTACATTAATAGTGACTTAAAAAATAGCAAAGTTTTTTTCCAGTGGAGCTTTTTTAAAATTTGTTTTTTGCTACACAGAAAAGTTTTATGGCTACCAATTTCTTCTTCATTTGTTTTTGTAAGTCAAATCAATTATGGTTGAGTGAGTGAACTTGCAATTTGCTGTTTTCGTACTCACTCAGATACTCACAGTGTATGCCAGCTGTATAGAGAATAGTAGGAGCTTTGCAATGATGTATCACTCGACCACTATTGCCATTTAAGATTTCGGTGCGGGGTTGCCCATTGCGTTACCATAAAAATTGGTCCCCCACCAAATAAAAATTGACCGGTTTCAGGGTTTTTTTCAAAAATTATTTGTTTTTAAAATAACCTGGGTGGGAACTCTTAGTTGGGCCACCCTGTACAATAGTTTTCAAATATCATGAAAAAAGTGTATATCGTTGACAGATTTTGTATTGTGTTCCTCTCAATTTAGGCATTAAAGTAGTTCTTAAATTTTAAGTCATGGTTTTAAGCCTCGAAATAGTAAGTTGGGCCGTTAATGAAAGGTTGGTTATGTTCAATGTCTACATTCGAAATTATATAAATTCTGTGACCGCGACGAGAAGTTATTAAGATCTGTACCCCGAAACGAAAGACAACCTCATAGTAGAGTATGAAACAGTTTGGCACGTTAAATAATATAAGAATTGTGCGATTGCGCCAATCAAGATAAAAATTACAGTAGTGGAAAAAAGTTGAGCAACTTTTTATACAAAAATAAATAATCATACTGTATACTTTTTATACGCGAAATTGTGATAAATTTTTGTATTTTATTATTATTATTATTATTATTATTATGTATTATTTGTAAAACCCGAAAATCGTACATAAATAATTTTGTAAGGATCTGCAAATTCAATTGATAATTCATATAACTTTATTGTCTGTAAAAAAGTAAAGTAACTTATTTTTCTTTTACAAATAAATATTTTAAACAAGCCTTAAATCGAATTAAAATGAAAATATTTGCTCAGTATTACTTTGTTAATATGGCTCGCGGTTGTCCCTTATTAATAGACTTAAAAGAAAGCGAGATAAAGGACTATAATAATGGTGTGAAACAATCAGTTATAGGAACAAGATATTCGCTAAACAAATCTGTTGTAAGGGGTCATCTTCAGCCTATTAAGAAATCTGGACGGCCCAAAAAAACTACCCCACGTTTGGATCGCGCAATTTTAAATATCGCCAAAAACGACCCTTTCTTGTCTTCTGGTTGTATTAGGGCACAAATTGAGGAAACTATGGGAATTTCTGTAATTTTCCGTACAATAAGAAATCGTCTGGTTGAAGGTGAAGTGTTTGGAAGAAGACCTGCCAAAAAGCCACTTCTTTTGCAAGAGAGCATTTGAACTGGACTATAAATGACTGGAAAAAAGCAATTTTCGTGATGAATCAAAGTTTAATTTATTTAATAGTGATGGAATTAAGTATGTGCGTCGTCCAATAGGCAAGAAACTCAACCCAAAGTATACAAGACCAACTGTCAAGCATGGTGGAGGATCCGTGATGGTATGGAGCTGCTTTTCAGGATTTGGGATGGGTCCACTTCATCGCATAGATGAAAAAATGGATAGATTTGTGTACAGGGACATTATGTCAAATATTATGGTTTCCTATGCAGATGAAAAATGCCTCTACACCACTTTTTCGACAGGATAACGACCCCAAACACAAATCCAAGTTGGTGTGTCAGTTGTTCAGTGATGAGAAGATACGCTTACTACTCTGGCCATCTTAATCTCCCGACCTAAACCCAATTGAGAATCTATGAGATAGTCTTTTCTATTTATTAATACATTTATCTATTTATTCATTCATCAACGGGAATGATCTCCATTTATACATAAATTTTATTATAATAATTTTACATGTTGTAAAAATAATAACTTAACTCAACAGTAAAAGTGCAGAAATTACTATCTATAAGTAGATATACAAGAAAAGAAATATGTACTAAAAAAAATTATAATAAGTACCAAAAAACAAAAATAAAGGTAGCATTTTTCAAAAAAATGTGGCGCAATTAATATTTACAAATAGTCTTCAATGCTTATATTCCCCAAATTACGCTAAAATTGACTTATATTAGATGAAAACATATCGAAATGAACGTTACTGTTGATAGCATTAGCTATTCTAACATTCTTGCCAAATTATAACCATAATTTGTCAAATGTATATTTGGTCTAAATAAGATCAAACTCCTTGTGGATAAACCCCATAAGCTTTAAAAACAAAGTTTAACATTTTCAACAATTCTGATATATCTAAATAACCGTTAACAATTTTGTATCAAAACGATAAATCAGCCAAAACTCTTCTTGTACTCAGTGGCTCGAGATGCAATGACAACAAGATATCGCTATATACCATATCTCTCTTAGGTATTCCAAACTTATATGCAGTTATTCTTAAGAATTTATTTTGAACTCTATCAAGAGCATTACTTAAATTATTATAGCATGGAGACCAGACCGTAGAAGCATATTCAATCTTAGAGCATACTAAAGAGAAATATAGAATTTTATATGTTTCAACTGAGAAATCTTTACAAATACGAGATACCAAACCTAACATTCTGAATCCCGCGGCAGCTACATTAAAAATATGTATATTAAAAGAAAGCTTTCTATCAAAGGTTATACCCAGATCTTTAATGTTTTCCACAGTTTGATTCTATTATCGAAAATTTTAAATTCAAAAGAGATAAATGCTTTCAATCGACAAAATGTCATATAAAAACATTTATCAAAGTATCAATGTAAATCGTTGATCAGACACCAAGCTAAAATATTATTTATATCAGATTGAATGTGATAAGTATCATGTATTGAATTTACTGTCTTAAAATTTTTTAAATCATCTGCGAATAACAAGTAATTACAGTTTTTTGTGTATTCACCAATGTCGTTAATAAATAATAAGAACAAAATTGGACCATAGTGAGTTCCCTGGGGAACCCCTGATGGCACAAAAATGTCCTTAGAAATAGACGAATGGTATTTGACACGTTGTGTTCTATCCTTCAAGAAGCTACCAATCCAATTTATAATACTTATGTTGAAACCTAAGGCCCGAAGTTTAGCAATTAAGATATTAGGGTTTACGCGATCAAACGCCTTCGAAAAGTCAGTGTAAATCATATCGACTTGACTATGGCTTTCGAGGGCGTTTATGATATACGTATGAAGTAAACCTTTCCTGCGCCGCGAGCGCTTTTACCCGAGCGATTATTATTAAAACTAAATAATGCCGATTCGTAGATTACAGGAATTCAGATTAATTGAGAAACCTTAATTCTAGATGACCAGTACATATTCACGTACATTAATCATAAACTAAGTTAATCTAAATATTCTTAAACATTGATTTCTGAGCAGGGTTCTCTTCAGATTAAAACCACTCTACTAGGTTTGTTACGGTAGAACGGCCTTCTATAAAACCGTGTTGATTTATATCAATGATGTGACGACAACCAAGAAAGTTGAGCTGCAACAATTTTATCTAAGATTTTAGGAAATGTGGATTGTAGTGAAACTCCCCTATAGCATTGAACATCATTTCGATCTCCAGCTTTAAAAATGGGACAAATGAAGCTTCGTTTCCAAATCAAAGGATATCTTTCTTCTAATGTAGATCTGTTAAATAGTAGATAGATTGGTCTCGAAATTGTAAAGATGCAACGTTTTGACCGCTCTATACGGCACAAATTGTATGTATAAAATTTTAGCATATCTCTTTAGTGCTTTAGAAAATGGTTGGGCGGAGATAACACAACTCCAAATTGACCGTTTCCTCGAGTCTATGCCACGAAGATGTCATTAAGTAATTAAATATATACAGGGTGTCTCACTTTTTTTCCTTCAAAAAATTTTTTTAGATAGTAAATGTCACTCTGAACAAAAAATTTCTTATCAACTATTATGTTTTTTCGACTCGTTAAAAAAGTTACAGCTATTTCAAAATTGATAATTTTTTATGATTTTTTGTGGAACACCCTGTATAATACTTTTTCTTATTATATTTTTTTATTTAAATCAATTATTATTTGGATTTATTCTTTGCCAAATTGGGTTTTTTTAATATTATTGGCTTTTTTTAAAATAAGTAAACGATAAGGTTAAATTTCCCTCGGTAAAATTCAGCATTTTATTGGCTTAAAGATATACAAAATCCAAAGCATACTTGATTTAAATAAAATTAAATTAAATTTATACAGGGTATCCCACAAAAATCATTAAATTTATGAAATTTTAAAATTGCTGTAACTTTTTAAGGAGTTGAAAAAACATAATACTATCAACTATTATGTTTGTTCAGAATGACATTTACTATTTAAAAAAAATTTACTGGAAAAAAAGTGAGACACCCTGTATATAATAAGGGATACTTTACAAAATACTAGGAGTACCTAATTAAATAATATTATTAAGAAGCATGGTGGAGGATCTGTGATGGTATGGGGCTGCTTTTCAGGATTTGGGATGGGTCCACTTCATCGCATAGATGGAAAAATGGATAGATTTGTGTACAGGAACATTATGTCAAATATGATGGTACCCTATGCAGATGAAAAAATAACGATAACGACCCAAAACACAAATCCAAGTTGGTGTGTCAGTGGTTCAGTGATGAAAAGATACGCTTGCTACCCTGGCCATCTCAATCTCCCGACCTAAACCCAATTGAGAATCTATGGGATAGTCTTGACCGCTCTATACGGCACAAATCGTATAAAAATTTAGCAGATCTCTTTAGTGCTATAGAAAATGGTTGGGCGGAGATAATACAACTCTAAATTGACCGTTTGCTCGAGTCTATGCCACGAAGATGTCATCAAGTAATTAAAAATAAGGGATACTTTACAAAATATAAGGAGTACCTAATTAAATAATATTATTAAGAAGTACTGTATTAATAAATAATAAAGTTGCTCTATTTTTTTCCAACATTTATCACATTTTTTTTATAAAACCTTGATGCATGTTACAATGTCGAAATAAATTGGTAATAGTAAATAGTTTTTAGAGTACTTTAATTCAAGCCAATGGATTTTGTTCTAGGTTTACTTACTTATTTAAATTTAAATAAAATTAAAAGTTGCTCTACTTTTTTCCACTAGTGTATACAGGGTGTCTCATTTGACGTTGGACTG
The DNA here is from genome assembly GCA_963971135.1 of Stenus bimaculatus. Lineage (NCBI taxonomy): Eukaryota > Metazoa > Arthropoda > Insecta > Coleoptera > Staphylinidae > Stenus > Stenus bimaculatus. The sequence continues at coordinate 59,012,088 of OZ020180.1, forward strand.
TATGGGTATCTTTGTTATTATTAGAGATAGAAAGTCGCTTAAATGGACAAAGTTGTAGATATTTTTTCGAATATTAATAATTGATTTACAAAAAATTTCAATCATTTCAATGCTATCTTGAATCAACAAAAAAATGCGATTTTCAAAATATGGCTATAACTTCGTTATTTTCGGTGGTATCAAAAAAGTTTTTTTACTTAATACACACAATTTGTGTGTACAATGTAGTAAAACAAGTGAATATTTTTCTTCGCCAACGGATTGACAGGAAATGATCCAAACTTATTTTTTTTCTTATGGCAGCCATATTGGATTTACACATATTCGGAATTAATGTATTTTTCTGAGTAATTTGATATATCACATGTAATATTTTAAGAAAAATATAAATTATTTTATTTTACTAACCAAAAATTGTCTTGAATAGATGTAAACTGTCAATACATATGTGTTAAGATTTATTTTACATTTAATATTTTAAATAGTTGCATTTATGTTATTGACAATTTACATCTTTTATAGTCCAATCTTAGTTTGTAAAATCAAATAATTTTATTTTTTTTAAATATGACATATGGTATACCAAATTACTAAAAAAAAATATTGATTCAGAATATGTGTAAGTCCAGTATGGCTGCCATAAGAAAAAAATAAGTTTGGTTCATTTCCGGTCAATCCGTTGGCGAAAAAAATATTCATTTGTTTTGCTGTATTGTTCAGAAAAAATTGTATCTATTAAGTCAAAAAAATTTTTTGGTATCACCGTAAATAACGAAGTTATAGCCATATTTTGAACATCGCATTTTGTTGTTTTTTTAAGATAGCGTTGAAACGATGAGATATTTAATTTTTTTGTAAATGAATTACTAATATTCGAAAAAATCTCTACTACTTTGTCCATTTAACCGACTCTCTATCTCCAATAATAACAAAGATACCCATACAGTCCAACGTCATATGGGACACCCTGTATAGCAAATGAAATTAGTGTTGCATTCAATTGTAACTTATCAAAATTTGGCGTTAAAAATTATTAGGAAAACCAAAAATTCGAAATTTCAATTATTTAATGATATTGGGGAATTGAGCAAAATATCCCGCTTTTCTAAAAGGATTCCAAAAGAGCTTGCAATTTAAGCAACTTTGTAACTTTTCGGGTTTCCAAGATCCCAATGGTGTGCATCACAGAATATAACTGCAAAAGTGGCCACCCTGTAGGTATAAGCATATTTCAAATAATGGTCCAGGAACCGGCCCATGTCTCTCAGAGATTACAAACAAGACGAAAGAGAGGGAAAGGGGTTGGAGCCTTTTAATGTGGTACTGTTGTATGTAACATTTGTATCACAACTGTCATTAAAGTTGCATGTAATAAACTGAAGCTTTAATAGATATTTTGAAGTAAATTCAGTTGCCTACTTATCGGGGTACACCCTGCAAGTAGAATACTGTACTAAGGTTTAGTGACGCCAGATGTCATAGCGACGCACGTTGAGGAAGAAAAACACAGACCAGCTGTAAAATGGTGGCTCGTGACGGTGAACCGTATTCAGGGCGGGGAAATTTTGCGTAAAGTCGTGTCATATCGGGCTTTGATAATTATCAACCCCTGCCGGATCCGGTGGCGGGATCCTCCGGGAACGCGACCACCCGGACTCGGGACACAGGATAAAAGAGTTTTAAGTTTTACCCAAAAACATAGTCGTGCTTCTTATCCTCGCGTATGTGACATCAGTAATGAAAGGTAAACAATAGACTTGCCGTCTCTGTTCATCGTGTGGATTTAAAGCTCCATAAAGCGTGCAATTGTTTATAATTGAATGAAATAAAATCATGTGATTCATAAATAGATTAATAATTAAATTACTTGTGAGTTTTTAGGTTCGAGTGACAATTCGCGATATTCCCAAACAGGAGGATTTTCGGGAAGAGGGGTGTAAATCGATGTACGGGGGTGAGTTTCTCACGCTAAGGGCGCAATCTCACGACCACGTTGAGCGACTTGAAAGCTACACAAGCGGATTGCCCAATAATAACAGCTTTCTCCTCTTTTAAATAACCAACAATCATCTGACTGTGAAGTCTTGTGAATAATTAACTTCCGAGAAACTCGGACTATGTGTGTGTGTTGGTATTGGACAAATAACTCAACAAATAACTAAACAAACACAATGCGTTCAATTAAAGTAACGACTGTGAAAAAACTAGCCAAAGGGCTTAAAAGGAAACAGGAACCTCCTGGTAAAAAGAAAGTTTTAATTCTTGCAAAGAAACAAAAGAGCAAAATTTTTAAAACTAAGGCAACGGATGTAAGTAAGACTCTTAACACCAAAAAGGACGTCGGTAATAAAACCATTAAAAAAATCCCTACTATTATTAATAAAAATGAAAATTTACCCAAGAAAATTGTTAAAGGTAAGTGTGTTAACAAGACTATTAAAAAAGATGATACCATTAAACGTCAAAAATCGCCTGCAAAGCAGGAAGAAACAAAGCGAAATAAATCACCGGTAAAAATTGAGGAGGTTGTTAAACGACTTAAATCTCCTTTAAAAATTGAAGAGCCTGTTAAAAGAACTAAGTCACCTGCTAAAGTCGAAGATAAATTGACTCGTAAAACGGAACAAGAGAAAGGTGTCGTTAAAGCGAACAAAAAGTCAAAGGTTGTCGTTAAAACCAAACGAAAAATTGAACCTACTGCTAAATTAATTCGCAATAAAAGCGCACCTGACAATGTTTCAAAAAGTACCAAATTAAACAAACCTGTAAGAAAATTAAAGGTTGACAAAACTCCGATAAAAGGTAGTAAGGTCGGAAAATTAGAGCGACCTCAAAAGATTGACAAAGAGGATACGCAAGAAAAAGTAGATAAACTCGAAAAAGCTATCAAGCTTGAAAAACTAGAAAGGCAGGAAAGGCAAGAAAAAACCAAAGAAAAGATTAATGAAGTTAAAATAAAAACGGAACCTCCTGAAGTAACAGAACCAATAGTCCCACCTGAAACAAGTAAAAACATCGCTAACAAAAAGAATAAACCTAAACCTCTTTCAAAATCAAAAGCAGCTTTCGCAACAAAACGCAAACAACCCCAAATTAAAAAAGACAAATCACGTAATAACAAATTATACAATATGTGGACAGGTCCAAAAAGGCACCGAGTTGCCTCCTTAAATGCTATCGCTAAAGTACACTGTCTTTACGAAAACGAATCACGGGCGAATATTCTCGATACACTTCCGATTAAGAAAGAACCAATTGAGTCTCCTCCTGAATCTCCAATTTTAATTAAAACGGAAGTAGAAAGTCCTCCACCAACACGTACTTTACGTTGTGTACCTGGATTAAGAGCTTTCGGAAAGATGTGGGACATGCATGATACAACCTCGAGTGACAGCGAACCGGAATTCTGGTTCACCCCTGTTAAACCCGAACCTAAAACCAATGAAAATAAAAAGAAAATTCAAAACAAAACGAAAAGTAACACACCTGTTAAAACCGCGGATAAAACAAAAAATTCTAAAGAACTCGATAAATCTAAGAAAAATGAATCTCCTGTAGTTGTAAATGAGGAAAAAACTAAGAGCAGTAGTATAAAAGACGTAAATAGTAATAAAAATAAAGGCTCTCATAAATCAAAACAAGATATCGTGCTCAAGATAAAAAGTGAGGAGAAGAAACCTATAAAAAGGCGTAAACGCGCCGAAATAATAATGGACCTAAAAGACATGGTTGTAAGAAAACGTATGGCTAGTCTAAATGCCACAGCTATTCTTGCAGCGAGTTACTCAGTTGAAAAACGAGGAGTTCGTAGTATTAGCAGCGAATCTGATTCTGACACGTCGTTTACTGATTCGGACGTATCGTATGAGAGTAATCTAGTATATCCTCCTAAAAAGAAATGCTTCGACGAGACCATTGTGAAAAAGGAAGACGAGCGGAAGTTAATTGAAGTGCGTGCTACCCCTAATAAAAAAGTGGCAGTTATCGTTAATCAGGATACTGATGTAACTATAACCGGCGTGTACTTGAATAGCACGACTCGGTCGACGCACCATGAAGGTTTTTGCAGCATCGCTGGCATGCAGTATAGAATATCGGCGACAAGCCATACGCAAACGGCCGCAACCGCAGTGGCTACCGAGACCATACTGCAGTCTTCCTCCACAAGCCAAGAAAGCGTAAGTATCGAGTTACGGAGTACGGACTAATCAATAATTAATAGCCACCACAATAGCTGATATATGATTATGCGGTAATTTTCATATAATTAATTAATATTGATTACGACCGTGCTCTTTATTGATAACTCATTTACAATTTACCTTGCAGCAACAACAACCTACGCGCAATAAATCCATCAATTATAATGTATCACTTTAGTCAATTAATTAGTTTTTAAAAACAACTTTCTTCTGGAATTTCCTGGTTACTTTCCGTAGTTTTCGTATTCTATTTTTAATGCGACCAATTTTTTGATAGTTGTTTGCTCTAAGACTGAGCGCAAACGGAGCTACTCAAAAGAAACTAATCACTGACTCAAATCACGAATCAGTCCGCGGCATGTGTATTTAAATGGGACACTGCATACGGAGCTACTTGTTACTAACTAGTTAGTAACGCGTTAGTAATCAGTTTCAAGCGACTCAACTGTTCAGTTACTAGTTTCTCGTGCCAATCATATTGTAACTGATTATAACTGTCTTTAGACATATGATAGAAGCAAACAAATTCAGCACCTGAAACTTGGAGTTCTTTTGCAGCAAGGAATAATCGCTGGTTGACATTTTTTTCTGGGTCTGGATAAATCTTATTCTCTTTCTTCTATAGTGTAGTGTAGTATTATAGTATCATATCATCATCACTGAAATCATTATTCGAATCCATAATAGCCACCGACGATTTCGATAAGGTTTCACTCTCCATGCTCACACAGAAGAAATATGGATTTGTATCAGTTTTGAGTAGCTTGTGTATGCGGTACCGCATCAGTAATAAGTTACTAATAGGTTAGTAATTTGAATCACACACTAGTTTAGTTTCTTTTGAGTAGCTCCGTGTGCGCTGTGCCTTAAGCCTAGATATACCGATTCTCATAAGCATGCCCTTTTATGAACGTATATGATCATCGGCATACGAAACTTGAATTGTATTCTAGAATGGTCTTCATTTCTGTTTTTAGTATGCGATCACCAAATATAAATGTGCCCACCATGTTATAACATTTGTTTAATAATGTCTAAAAGTAGTGCAGCGAATAGTGATTTGGCCGAATAGCCGAATACCGAAATTCGGCGAAAAGTTGGCCAAATATTCGGCTCCCGTTTCATTGTATGCGCTCATAACACATGTTTCGTAAGAAAATTTTTTTGTATGAGTGGACCAGTTTTTCCCAATTCGCGATTAAACGAGGGGTACGACACGATATAAAATTTAGTACAAGGACTTCCTTCTATAAAGGACTTCCCCAGACTTCCCGGGACTTTCTCGGACTTCCCGGGACTTCCTCGGACTTCCCGCGACTTCCTCGGACTTCCCGGGACTTCCTCGGATTTCCCAGGACTTCCCGGGACTTCCTCGTACTTCTCAGTTTGTACTTTTTGGCATTTTATTGCTTAAGTAGGTGCATAATTCTTAAAATGTTTTTAATAAATATAAATTATTATTTGATATAAAAATTAATATTTTATATTATATTTATTACATAATTTAGTTTTATTTTTTCATGTTACATGTAAAAAAATATTGTTTTTCTTGTACCATCTAATAAATAATGTGGATTTTTGAAAATTTAACGAAGGTCTACTAATTTACACTATATTAAATTTTTTACACTGTCAATATTAAAAAAAACGGAATTGGAACAGCTCAAGTTTATTGTATATTGTATAAGTATAAGGAAATGCCGATTTAGAATTGAGAAAGACTGTAGCCGCGGAAATCTCTTGAAATCGGCAAAGCACAAATTCTAACTGTTTAAAATTTTGAAACGATTTCAGTTTCAGTTAAAAATTTTTTCTAAAAACGGTTTCGGTTACGGTTTTTAAAAATTTCAATAAATGGTTACGGTTTCTTTTTTTTTAAATTTCAAAAAACTGTTTCAGTTTTGGTTTCGGTTTAAAAAAGGTGTTTTGCCTATTTTTTTTTTAATTTTAATTGTAAAACCAATAAATAAACGGTTAAAAACTGGTTAGTAAAATGTAAAATGGTTAAAAATCGGTTAGTAAAACGGTTAAAAACCGCTTAGAAATAGCTTAAAAATTAATTAAGAACTGGTTTTGGTTACTGTTTTTAAAAATTTCTAAAAACGGTTTCGGTTAGTTCAAATAAAACGGTTTTAACCGAATTTCGGTTAAGAAAACGGTTCGGTTAGAATCTATGCGGCAAACACCAATTGCGTTCGAAATACACACCAAATTTTTCTAGCAATACAAAAAAAATCACCGAAATCAATAATATACCTTAATGAACTTTACCGCTTGTCTCTAATCTCCAGTAGCAACGAGGAACAAAACTCTTTGACGCTCGCTCACGGCAGCTCATCGGAAAACGTCAATTTTGCGTATTGAAATGAAAGCAACAAACGTCACTTTACATAGATATTGTAGAAAATAGTTTTGTAGTTTATGCAATAAGTGTAAAAAGTGGATTAGTTAAGTCATGCTTTTTGCACCAAGTAATGGTTCTGATCATAAAAGGCCAAGTTTTTGAACGACCGTAGAAAAATATTTTGTTCTGCAATAAAGTACAGCATTCTGAAACACTTGACAGACTTTAACAAGTCATTTTCCTGTTCGTTGAGTCTAGCGACGTTTTGCTAGCGACAGAAATTTAGAGTCGCGGACGACGGAAAATGCCGAGCGGAAAACTTTGCAAAGTCGCAAAGCTCGTCCCGCAAACCTAGATACTCGATACAAAAAGTACTTCTTTTACTCCTAATAAAAAAATATACAATTCGCGATTCAAGATAAGTGATCTCCCTCTTGCGGCCGGGCGCGAAACCATAAAATTACGTCACAAACGTGATAGTTGTGCAGACGAATTTAGCTTGGAATTTAGCGTTTTACATCTGTTAACACATGCTCTACTTTAATAAATTGCATAAATTTATCTAATTTCCTTGGTATTATTAAACATATTTAATTTTTTAGCATTTTTAAATATTCTCTTATTTTGTACGTCTGTGACGTCATCAGAGTATGCAACCAAACATACATTTGCGTGGGAAAATTTAATTTCAATCGCCAAATCTCTAATTATGGTCCTATTTTACCCTATATTTTTAATATCCGAAAATTGTCAAACTTGTGCTTAACCAACGATACAAATAAATGAATGACGCATTATTGTTGATACACATGCATGTTCAAAATTGAATATAAAAATGTCCAAATTAAACCGGCAGATTCAGTTAAATACCTAGGGCTATCTATCGACAAGAATCTGAACTTTCATGAGCACATAAACCAAGTTTGTTTAAAATTAAATAAAGTTTATTGCGCTCTATTGCATCTAAAACCTATAATAGACCAAAAAGATCTTATTACCGCCTATTTTGCTACTGGTTTGGGGTGCTAGCTCCCACATTGATAAAGTCTTAGTCTGCCAAAAGATGTTAGTACGTGCCTTATTTGGACTTCCACCTTTAGCATCCTGCAGAGATAGTTTTAGGAATCATAAACTTTTAACGGCTGTCGGTTTATATCTGTTCAAAATATTAGTTGTTATTCACAAACTATATAAAAATCTTCCGAAACTTTCAGATACACATAATTATGATACCAGACAGAAATCTAACATAAAAATAAACAAATTTAACTAATACTCACATGTAAAATCTCCACAACATTCAGGAGAATTTGAGAGAACTTAGTATAAATAAATTTAAGCAAACTTTAAAAAAGCATTAATTGAAATTTGTCCATACATTCTCGATGAGTTCAAAATAGCTGTAACAAATATGTAATATGTACACCATATCTAAAGCTTTTATTATATTATATTGTGTCAAGTGTTAGTTTAGTATTCGTTAATTTTGATTTGTGACTTGAATTAATGTACATGTATGTATTTGTGGTTCTAAAAATAAATGATTTGAATTGCCGAATAATCGGCCAAATAGTAAAAATATAGCCGAATATTCGGTGCATCTAAAAGAAGTCTGAGAAGAAAATAGATTTCTAGAAATTAATCTTTGTAATAATAATAAATAATAACATCGAAGAACATACGCGTCGATTTTCGAACCAAATGAAAAGTATTCGTTCGTGTGGTTTAGACCCACTCATTTAACTTACGCCAGTCGAGAATACCCCCGTTAGAAACTAATAAAATCTTGCCTGAAAAGGTATACGAAACACTGGTATTGAGAATATTAACTAAGTACAGAGGGCGAATGGAGGATATTTGGTACTTGTCAGTGTCAAAAATTGTGTTTAACATCTTTAAAATGCTTGTACCTTATAACTACATATTCAACAAAACAAAAATTTATTATTTAAAGAGTCAGTAAAGCTGATTTTAACATTTACCAATGCGTTAAAACAAAAAAGTATGTACCGAATATAAAATTTCAGTGGAGAATTGGTGCCCTGGTATCTGGTATCTACAGGGTGAGGTGAAATGATTGTAGTTTGACCTACAAATTTAAAACGAAAACCCCCTAGTAAGCTAATGGAATAGCAAATATTTAAATTATTTATTATAGTTTTGTGTTTTTAAAAATAAAAAAACGTAGAATTAGCTCTCGAATTTTATGACAAATGTCAAATGTTGAAAATTTTTACCTTCATTTTCGAGATGCTAACACAAAACAAAGATTTACGCAAATTAGTCTTGATAGAAACTGATATTTATGAAACAAAATAACTAAATACAAAAATCCGAAGTATTGACACAACAGTTAAAATTCGATCTACGCCTCTGCTTTTGTGTAGTCTAGTTACTTTGTTATAATTTCGACATGATTTTGTGTTACTATGAACTTGAAGCGAACAAACTCCCCAGATTTTTAGTCGGGAAATTTGAATTGACCACAATCATTTTAGCTCACCCTGTATTAGAAAATGAAATTTTACATATTTTTATTGCTTACTATTATATTAACAATCTGTAAAAAATTGGCGGGTATACATTTTTTTGATTACGAGAAATTAATTAATTACCATTCGCGACTTGATAAATTATCGATTTTTTCAATTTTTTTCGACCATACTTACATCAAAAACTGGACATATTTTTATTGCTTACTATTATGTTAACAATCTGTAAAAAATTGGCGGGTATTCATTTTTTTGATTACGAGAAATTAATTAATTACCATTCGCGACTTGATAAATTATCGATTTTTTCATTTTTTTTCTATGTTGGACCCTAGGTACATCAAAAAATACATATTTTTATTGCTTACTATTATATTAACAATCTGTAAAAAATTTGCGGGTATACATTTTTTTGATTAGGAAAAATTAAAAAAATAAAAGTGGCGACTTCATAAATTATCGGTTTTTTCAATTTTTTTCTATGTTGGACCCTACTTAGATCAAAATTTTTTACATATTTTTATTGCTTTCTATTATATTAACAATCTGCGAAAAATTGGCGGGTATACATTTTTCTGATTACGAGAAATTAATTAATTACCATTCGAAACTTCATAAATTATCGATTTTTTTCCATGTTGGACCCTACTTACATCAAAAATTTTTACATATTTTTATTGCTTACTATTATATTAATAATCTGTAAAAAATTGGCGGGTATACATTTTTTTGATTACGAGAAATTAATTAATTTTCATTCGTGGTTTCCTAATTTACCAATTTTTTCAATTTTTTTACACGTCAGGCCCTACCTAGATCAAATATTTTTACTAACATATATTGCTTACCCTTATATTACCATAATATAGAAAAATTGCGGGTATACATTTTCTGAAAAAATAACGAATGCAAAAAACGAATGTAAAAATGTACCTAAAATCGAATCCGTATGCATTCGAAGTAACTTCAGCCTTGTGTATTATAAACGCCGCTAAGCGAACGTTTTTTGTAATGAGCCCGTTTTACTGCTACCATATAACCGTATTACTCTTTAATTTAACTTACAAAAACAATAAATGAAAAAATTAGTAGCAACAAGACTCTGGTGTGTACCAAAAAAATAAATTTTAGAAAAGCTGTACTGGAAAAAAGTTATGATCAAAACCGCAAGTACCAAGCAAATTTCAAAATCATACACCCAAATTCCTCTTAATTAAACTAAAACTGCTAATTTTTCGACAAAAAGTTTTTAATAAGAGCTGTTTAATTTAAAAGGGGAATTATTACAAATACATTGTCGCAAATACATAATATGTACTGACAGTTTACAACTGTTCATTTTTTATGCTTTGGTATGTTAATAAGTTTCGAGCACTCCATGAAATCTTTTATGTGTCTTATTAATCCAATTTTCCGTAAAATATTTATTAAATGTCACATGTGGTATGTGAGAATTCTCAGAAAAACACACTGATTCCTAATATGTGTAATTCCAATATGGCCGCCATAAGAAAAAACAAAGTTTGGATTATTTCCTGGCAATCCAGTGACTTAAGAAAAAATCTGATTGGCTTATTGAATTTTTTATAAAAAAATGCGTCTATGTTGTTAACAAAGTTTTTTGGTATGGCCTTTAATAAAGAAGTTACAGTCATATTTTGAAATTGGCCCTTTTTGGTTTTTTCAAGATGTCGCCGAAAAATTCAACTGTTTTGTCAGCGAATTATTATTGAGCACACAAATATGCACTACTTTGTCCATTTAACCGACTTTCTATCATCTCCAACAATAACAAAGATACCCATAGAGTCCAACGTCAAATGGGACAGCGTGAATATTTTAAATTGCATAAATAGATTCATAGAATAGAAATAGAAAAACATGTGTATTAAACCGAACCATTACAAACCCCCAAAATCTTAATTTGTAGAACATGTATATCGCAAAATTTGATTCACCAGACAAAATCGCTGCCTAATGGTTTTAAAATTTCCTAAAGAAAATATTTGGAAAATCTACAATTTTAAATCATCTTGCACCATTTGTGGCAATTTGATAATTTTATAGATATTCGTCTGAAAACCGAGACAATTTGATCGCCTTTCAATTTAGTTGGCCAAAAAATGTGCGTTTTGGTCGGAATTATCGGTCGTTTGTATAATATTCACACTGCCTAATTCGAACAGTTCCAGAGTCAATTGTAACCAGCCAAAATGTATGGCGTATATTTTCGGTTGGGCTTTCTTTTTGTTTAAGTTATTGCAAATGCAAGATGGTGCAACGTGATTTATAAATGTATATTTCCCAAACGTTTTCTTCGAAAATTTTTAAAACCACTATTGGTGGTCTGTTTATACAGTGAATTTGTCTGGCGAATGCATTTTGCGACGTAGGTACATGTTCTATAAATTAAGATTTTGGGGGTTTGTTATAGTTCTGTTTAATACAATTTTTTCTATAAATAGCTCTCGGACCATCAGTTTTATCACGTTTTCTAATTTCTAATTACTTTTTAATCGATTTGTAACATTGGTAATATAATGACCTAGTAAAAGGCAAGATCCATATCTGTTTACCGTTTACCTACAAATGCTAAATACTAAATAAGTTCGTAAAAATGTATATTACCTTTATATTCTATAATAAAAAACAATGAGAGTATACAGCAATGGAAGAGGATAGAACAAATCCAGTTTTAGCGATAAAAGACAATTATCATGTTGCCTCGCGCATTGAAATCATCTTGCGATTTCAGACACAGTAAATACGCTTTATGCTAGTAATGTTATTTCTATTCGAAGAATCTAATTTTGGTCCAAAAGAAGCGAAGTTTTATCTACCCTTCGTAATTGACTTGATAATAATAGAGTAGATCGGCATTTCTTTAGATGTTCCTTAAGCGACTTATGTTAATATAGAAATGTACGAATCTTTAAAGGTAAAATGATCGAGTCTTCCTACTGTACGTCCTTAAGTTTCGGTCTAATTTAGTTTTTACAGGATAGGTGAGTTCATCACATTATCATTCATTTTAGATGATTTTTTGCAGCATACTTATAAAAGTGTTAAAACACTTTTATTTCCGATCCTTGGGTATTCAGGCAAACAGATTCTCCAACCTGGCGAAAGTATTCTTCTATATTTACATAAATACAAAACTGAAATTCTTCAAGGATCTTCGCTATTCATTTTTACTTGCGAAAAATCGGTGGATAGAGTTCTTGGAAATTACCCCAAAATGCAACTCTATTGTATTGGCGATTTTTAGATACTGGACTCTGTATGATGGAATTTTGTGAACTACGCGAAAATAGTTAAAATGAAAGAAAAAATATGCGATGACGCAAAATTTCAGCAATTACAAACATAATTTGAAGGGTTAAACTGTTTTTTTTTTTTAATCGAACGGTCTCTGATTTTTTGACTTTATTCCATATTACAAACACTCTGTATACAGGATGTCCCAATTTGAGTTGCATTACATGGGTATTTTTGTTATTAATAGAGTTACAGATTCGATTAAATGGGCAATGTTTTGCAGTTTTTTTATACTTATTCAGGTGGCATTTAAAAAATCAAAAATCCCGACCCATTTCGAAGATAAACGCCAAAATAGCAATTTTTTAAAAGTCGATTGTTTCGTTAAGTGCAAAAGTTACAAAAACATATTAGACAATCGAGTTTCATATCGTTAGCAATTTTATTTTTTAAATGGGCACTATATTGGATTTTTGATAAAATAAATTGCGTTTTTTTTTCTGCTTTTAACGATGTATTATACTGTACGAGTTGTCAGCGCGCGGGTTTTCCGGGCCGCGCGCGTCCTTCTCGCCCGGGCCCCGGTCAAAAAAAATTTGGGCTTATTCTTCGGCCGGTCGAGATCGTGTCGTCACGAGACTAGACAGAATAAATCCTATTTTTTCATGTGAATGAAAAAGACAGAATGATGAAAGTCGTCGATGATACGACCTCTAGCGGTCCAAGAATAAGCTCCCTTTATTGGATATAAGTCCAAAACGATTTTACTTTTTTTTCATACTTAGATATTTTAGTATGAGGTCAGATGCTAACATGAGACATTAAAAAGGCCTCCTGTTACCTCATTTCCATGCACAAGTCGTCAATTTTGTAAAGATCAACTTATATAACAAACCATTATATTATGTTCATGTCATACGCATACAAATAAACTCTCGAGTTAATTAAATCACATTGTCATTAATAACCAAGAGAAATAAAAGGGACAAGCTATTTAAGCTTTAAGGCACTTCGCTACTTCCACAGTAGTTTCTGGTTTTGAAGCAGTTATAATAGTGTACCAATTGAATACGTACATTGAAATAAAATTAAATTCACAAATGTAAAGAATATCATGTAGGTGAAAATATACATTATGCGGCAAATTTTAGGAGGCGATTCTACAACTAATTTTAAGAAAAAAACTTTCTATAAACATACATCTGATTTCGCTTCCTAAGGGAGCTCCAGCCCTTGAAATTTTGTCAATATAAAGGGTATATTAAAAAAAAAGTATTTCAACTTATAAAATAGCTACATTTCGTTAAGTAACTAATAATAAAAGTCGAGTATTGTAGAACAAAAGTAGCGAAATTATTGTATGGTGAATATGATAGGAACTCTGCTTCCAAATGGTTTCTTCAAAAGGGTGCATTCTATCGAGTTGATTCAATTGTACCTTTTTTTTTAAACTCAACCCTCCTTAAAACTACCCTTTCGGAAGATTATAAATATCTGAAAAAAGTCACTACTTTTAGACACTAATAATTCAAGGGTTATGTAGCTTCCTTAGGAGGCGAAATCAGACAATGTTTATAGAAAGTTCTTAAAATTAGTTGTAGAATCGCGTCCTATAATTTTGCCGCTTAATTTCTGGACACCCTGTATATACAGGGTGGAACGTATTTCATAACTGACAAAGTAATAGGGGAATGTTTTTGCAGTGGATCTTTTCTAAAATTTATTTTTTTGGTACACAGAAGAGTTTCTTGGCTATCAATTTCTTCAAATTTTGTTTTTGTAAGTTAAACCAAATACATACTATACATATAAAGGTAATAATAAACTAATTGATATAATTTTTTTTTCAACGCTAGTAATAAGTAGTATAAATGAAGAGTTCGTTGCCTTAAGTATTATATATTTTAAAAAAAAATTACATCGCTCTAAAAATTAATTAAATTTTAAGAAAATTTGAAGCACCGTAAAAAGTGAGGTGCATCGGATGTTCTGTAACTATTCGGCCATTTTATTACTATTCGGCGGAAGGGAAATATAAAATTTATTAAAAATACATTGTTCTTATTAATTTCAAAGCAGTTCCATATTTTACAACGCTTGTGGTCACTTATTTTAAATCGAATTAATGCCAATTGTGGTAAAATGGTTTCTTGATACAAAAATCTTATTGCGAAACATGTGTGGGGAGCACAAACAACGAAGCGGGACGTTGGAGGGGACCGATTATTCGGTTAATTTTCGCCGAATAATTGATATTCGGCCAAATCACTATTCGGTGTGCCTCTAGTAAAAAGTCACGGTATAAGTGGGATCCACACGTAATGGAACGAGAGGATAAATTTTAGCCACTTATCTTGTAAAATAAGTGATCTGGCAGGGCTCAGTGGAGAAAACATTACATGGGCCATGGATCAATGCGGAAATTAATAAAAGAGGGCTCGGAAAAAAAATTTCAATATATGAGTATGTCATACAAAACGCTTATATGCATTCGGAACGTTGGCCTCTTGATTTGTGTGCTCTGTAATCGTTGGTTAAATTTAGTAAACACTTTTAACTTTTTAGTATAGGTACGGATGATTTAAAAGTAAGTCTGGATTCAACGGGCGATTAACCCTACTATGTAAAAGTATTTACATACAACGTTTACACAATATTAGAGCTATCCCAAAACTTTTTTATTTATACTGCAGCTATACAGTAGGAGCCAATAATTAATTATTTTATTAAAATTATATATTATTTTATTAAAATTATATTTGAATTGAATTAATAATCTGAGATAAAAAAAACTTTGCATGTAATCAATAAATATTCCACTTAAATAATTCTATACCCAATAGTACACGATTTACTAAAAACGATCTATATTTTAAAACTCCTGGTGTGTATTTAGCTAAACTTTTTGAACTTTATACAATTTATTGTAAATAGATGTTTCTAAGAATCTGTAGATTAATGTAATATGTAAATTCTTCAATAATTAGGAATACTATAGATGTACGTGTCCAAGGTCAGAAACTATTTCCTCCTTGTAGAGTTCAGAGTTAGAAGCTATGATGAAACATTTTATCAAAATTTCCTAGCAATCACAGATATTACAGATGACTAGCCTGATGATGATGTAGGTACTCATATATTTCACAGAATTATTCGAAATAGATTCATTCTAATAAAGACTTTTTACTCTGATTCTAAAGTTTTGTCTATTTTATATACAGTGTGATTCAGACCATTTATCTCTAGAACGCGTTATCGTACATGACTGAAATAAAAACTGCTATTACCAAAGTGAATCTAAAGAATCCATTGGTGAACTTATTATTTTCCGGAACAATCCATACCAACCCAGAACTATCCGGAACCGGAAATAACATTGATTTTTTAAATGGTAATATAGATTGAGTTTGGTATTGTTTGATGGTCTTTTAAAAAGAAACAGCTTTTACTAAAATATTTTTTATTAATTTGGATATTTACAATTATCTAAAATTGACTGAGCCCGAGCGATTTTCTCAAAATAATTTAATACCGCCATTATGAATTTATTCCGAACTTTATCATCACCCTGTATAAAATTAAAATCTTAAAATTAATAAAAAATATTTTAGTAAAAATTGTTTTTTTTTTTAAGATCTATCAAATAATACCAAGCTCGATCTATGTTGCATTTAAAAAAAATAAAGTTACTTCCGGTTCCGGATAGTTCCGGGTTGTTCCGGAAAATAATAAGTTCACCAATGATATTTTATATTCGGTACCTACTTTTTGATTTAACGAATTGGTACGTTATGTATATTTTTTAGCTTTACTGAAGCTTTAAATAATAAAGCTATTTGTGTTTTGAATATGAAGTTATATGGTAGAAGAATGAATTTTAAACACAATTTTTGATAATGACAAGTACTTAATATCCTTACTTTATAGCACCCAAGGTTTTAATGTTCTTAAAACTAATCATACAAAAACAAATAATTTTGATTAATATTTCAAGTAAACAACAAACTAATTTTCCACTTTATAGATAATATAAAGAATTTACTACACTCGTGAGTAGATTCTGAGCAAACCTGTAAACCCATATAGGAAATATCTAAAAAGTAACTATGGAAACTGTTCATTGCAGCCCACCTAAATAATTCTAGCGAAGACTTACAGTTTTGCCCAGTAATATAGTAATTTAACAAAGTTTTACTTTTTATATAAATTTATTATAAATATACAATGTTAATTTAATTTTTCAGTGTGGGAGTGTCTCGCCTCCATCAAAATCGTACACTCCTTTGGATGCATTATCCAACATGCAACCACCAGCTGGATCGGGAGGCAGCTCACATCATCACCTTCAACCCTCTCATGTTATATCCCACGGGGAAAAGTCTCCCGGCACACGCCGTCATGGCTGTTCTAGCGCGTTTAGTGCACCACCGGGACAGTGTGGACCACAAGGTCATCACCATCCACTCCCAGGGGAACCAGGATATATTCAAGGTATAATTGATTAGACTTTATCTTAAATCAATTTAAATATATTTATAAGTAATTCTTAGAGTGAAAAAATATTAATATTATGTGACTTGAGTTTTCAATTCTCATGATTTATTAACCAGAGAAAGAAGTTTGTTTCATCAAGTAAAACCCACTTTTTCTTTTCTTCCTTGACGTCTCGCCCTTATCTCATCCCAAACTGCATCGTCATGATCAGCTGGCAAGAAATCTAGCCTTATTGCTTCCAAGAGGTTATCCCAACTGTTTAACGAACCTCGCTTAGATCGATACCAGACTAGTGCTGGTCCTGTAAATATATCTACGGCTGAAATAAATAACTCTTCTTTGGTATAGTCACGAGCTATTCTTAATTCTTCGATTCTCTCCAGAAATTCAAAAACTGCTGCTGCTGAGGAGTCTCCATTAAATTTAACACCCCACGTACTAACATTCATATTTCTCCTTCTTCGATGAATCATAGTAGAGTTTCCTAAAGCACTGATATTATGCAAATTTAGTTCTTCGTCTGAGGAAGATGACGATTCTGCTTTATCTAAAACAGTCTGTTGCAGTGGGCTTTGTCCCTGAAATGAAAAGGAAACACTTTTGTATATCGATGTTATCTTTGCTTCTGCTTTAGCTTCAGCGAGCAGGTACACATTTTTTAATGAAATTTTCTTCTTCTCAGTTTCTTCTATTTGTTCTTTAGTCGCAGTTGCAGGTAAATTACCAAACCTCTCAATTCTTCCTTTTAAATGTTGCAATCTTGATCGTATTCTTCTTTCAGCTGTCTTTGAATTTTTTCCAGGAAATCCTGTTGTTCCATCGTTGAGAATTTTAAAACTTTCTTCAATTTCCAAAATCTCAGTTTCTAAATCTTCACAAATAAAATTTACTACTGGAGTTTCTTCTCGTAACAGTTTTCGTAGCATAATTCTCATCTCACTAACGTCTGTTGGTAACAGTTCCAATCCTCTAATCTTGATTTCATATCTCAATTCAGGTTTCTTCAAGTCACAGGGCTCCATGTTAAATATTTGAGTCGTTAACACAAAAAGAAAACCAATAACCCCAAGTGAAAAATATCAATGAGAGAATCTAAAATGTATCTTATTAATAAAAGTCTAAATCTGGGAAATAGTCAACGTTGAGGAATTATTCGTTATCAATCTATTCAGTCACACTCAGGCAAACACTCTGTAGATTTATTACCTTTGTACCCACAGCCAAATTAAACCTGAAAAACTTTTTGCTTTACCTTATTAATTAGTTCTTCACAATGTCTCAGCAAAGTCGCAAAAAATTCAATTATTATACAGTAATTATTTCAAATAGGTTGATTACTCTGAACAAACAAATTAATTCACTGCAGCAAAAATGAAAAAATCGTTGCCGAATCAAAATGAATCTGGCCCCACGTTGGGCGCCATTTTGTATAACCGCGTGTTAAAAAAATATTTGTTTTTATATATATTTAGTGTCTTCGTGGTGATGTCAGATGAGCTTCAATTACTACCTTTAGGTGCCAGCAAACCAGTCGTGTGTGTCGTGGTTCGTATACAAAAAAATAGGGCGCCACGCGTTTTATCCCCTTAAGGTAAGTGAAATCAATCTACAAAACACGAAATATTATGATCAGCTCAAATAAAAACACTAAATAACCATCAAAATAATTAATTTATTTGTTCAGGTACTATAAATACAAAAAAATCACCAGTGTATCCAGGTTGGGATCCACATATTACAAATACAATTCAATATCTTAATCAGAAATTAATAATGCGCATTAAAAGTTACCAAATGACCAGGTAAGTACTCTTAAAATTAAATTAAATAACTAAAACTAATTTCAAAATATTTCTTTCAGGTATAACCGCTATTAAATTATCACTGCAGGTAAGTGACTTATATTTCACATTAGTTAATTAACGTTTCAGGTATGTACTATTAACACAATGTGTTCAAAAACTGTCTTTCAATGATACCTTAAATTTTCCGAGCTATCAGCCCCCTCAACTACCAAATTAAATAACTAAAACTAATTCAAATATTTCTTTCAGGTAAAACAGATATTAAATTATCACTGCAGGTAAGTGACTTATATTTCACATTAATTAATTAATGTTTCAGGTATGTACTATTAACACAATGTGTTCAAAAACTGTCTTTCAATGATACTTTAAATTTTCCGAGCTATCAGCCCCCTCAACTACCAAATTAAATAACTAAAACTAATTCAAATATTTCTTTCAGGTAAAACAGATATTAAATTATCACTGCAGGTAAGTGACTTATATTTCACATTAATTAATTAATGTTTCAGGTATGTACTATTAACACAATGTGTTCAAAAACTATCTTTAAATGATACTTTAAATTTTCCGAGCTATCAGCCCCCTCAACTACCTGTACAAATTCTATAATACAAAAACAATAAAAATTCAATATTACAAGAAACTGTTTTTCATAAAACGCACTTAGTGTTTCGTTCACCTTTTCAGGCAACCTCACAAACTTAATTAATTTACAGACCTTTTCCGAGATCGTTGTTAGAACGTTGTTGATTGGTTGGTTGATGACTTATGGTTTTTCAAGCAAGATGGCGGTCAAGGCAACACTGCATAAACGGCATTCAGCATTCTCAAATCTCAAAATCCAATAAATCCAGACACTCGGGACCATTAGTCGACAAATCAATATCGAGAAACCCAAAAACCGGAATTTTCCAGCAATCAATTGACAAAGGAGGGATGAAAAATGAGGCCTATTTAAATTCCAAAGAAATTAGCACGTGGCTTTAAGATAAAATTTAATTAATTACCTATGGATGTTGTGCGGCCTCGTTAATTTATTTGAGGTTTATAATTTATTAGACGATGAGTTTTAATTTGTTTAAACCGGATTAATCAATTTAACACCTTTATTTTCAGGCTACCGGCACTTAAACAGCTCAACGTTCACTCCGAAACACACTCTATCGTCCGCTCTCCTCCAAACCTCACACCAAAAAGAAAGCAACTCACGCCAAACCTCTCTCACACTGCTGCCAAAATCCTGCGGAATTGTCAAAATATTTGATTGGGGGAAATTGATACGCGAAATGCGTCTGGCAACATCGATCATACACTCAACTGTTATTCAAACTCAACCTTATAATGGTATAATGTAAACAAAACATT
Organism: Stenus bimaculatus; assembly: GCA_963971135.1. NCBI lineage: Eukaryota > Metazoa > Arthropoda > Insecta > Coleoptera > Staphylinidae > Stenus > Stenus bimaculatus. The sequence continues at coordinate 59,032,051 of OZ020180.1, forward strand.
CTTGGGGAATTACTCAAATATTAAAGTTTCTAATAAATTGTTCCCTAAATTAATACTTAATCCCTTTTTTAATTACAAAAATAAATTGGACTGTTACAATAGTAAAAACTTTTATACATTATACACCTATGACTGTGATTGTTCCTCTATGTACAATAAAATACATCATATAATTGTACCACCTAAGACCTACGGGAAGGTCAATGTATATTTTTATATACAGGGTGGTGATAAAGTTTTGGTTCCAAACTTTATCACCACCCTTGGAACCAAGGTCATAACTTCCGTAAAAAATGTTTTTGTAAAAATCGCTCGGACAGGTCAATTTTTGTTTTAAAAATGCCATCTTTTGGAATGAAAAAAATATCCATGACGTAACTTCGCTATGACGTCATCATCAATTTTTTTAAATGGAAACCCCTACTTTTTTTACACATTTTTCATAGACCTTTTTATCATATTAATGATCACATAAAAATATTTAAAAAAATTTCAACCATTTTTGAAAAAAAAAATAAATTTACTCAAAAAAAAAATTATTAATTCTCAATCAAAATATTACAAAAAAAAGTAAATTTTTAATTTACAAGTAACAAATTTTAACGAAAATGTTCAAATTGTTCCCCATTGACCATTTGGCATTGTCCCATTCGAGTGTAGACACTCTGAATACTATTGTTAATAGCTTCTTCGTCAATTTGTTGCAATTCCGTCCTAATTCTAAGCTCAAATTCTTGTAAATTATTAGGTCTATTGAAATAAACTTTTGATTTTAAATGTCCAGACAAAAAAAAATCTAAGGGCGTTAGGTCGGGAGATCGCGGAGGCCACTCAATTGGTCCCCTCCGACCTATCCATTTGTTGGGAAACGTGGTGTTAAGGAATTCTCGCACCGCCCTGCCAAAGTGTGGAGGAGCCCCATCTTGTTGAAACCAAATGTTTTGGTTAGGAATGTTGCGATTTTCATAATTGGGGAAAATACGAAGTAAAAGTGGTAGCAAATCAGTCTGCAAAAAATTCAAGTATCTTTCGGCAGTAAGGTTTTCATTAAAAAAGTAAGGTCCTATAAAACGTCTGCCAATCATTCCCACCCATACATTTAACTCTCCCTGTCTTTGACTATGGGATTCTACGGCCCAATGAGGATTTTCCTGTGACCAATACCTACAATTATGTCGATTCACTGATCCATTCAATTGAAAGGTAGCTTCATCGGAGAAAATTATACTACTTAAAAAATTTGGATTTTGATCACATCGCGCCATCATTTCTTCACAAAATTGCAGTCGGCGATCGGGATCATCTTCATTTAACTCTTGTATGAGTTTTATTTTGTATGGGTGATACTTTTCCTTTTTTAATAATTTTGCGACATAGGAATGATCCACATTATTATTTCTTGAAATATCTCTTGTTGAAATATTGGGATTTTCTTCAATCGCAAGCAATAAATTTAATTTGGTTTCTTCATTCACTTGAGGCCGTCCTTGTCGAGGCAAATCTCCTACAGATCCTGTTTCTGCAAATTTGGTAACTAACTTAAAAATATGGACTGGGTACTGCCGGGTTAATAAACACCTACAACGGCTGGGAATAACCAAAGATCCCGGCTGTCGTAGATGTGAAAGCAAAGATGAGACAGTAGAGCACCTGCTCTGTTACCGCTATCATCAATCAGAGAATCCGTGCTTAGGGACTGCTGGCTAAGTATGACAGATATCAGTGAGGTCCTACCTGGACTCAGGCTAGCCGAAACAATCGTATGGCCGGTGTGGATAGGCGGGAAGGAGGCTCACTGAACGGAGGGGAGTTGGTAAAATGGGTCCAATTATGGCGACCAAAATCTAGATCCTTACGGACTTCCACCTCTGGTCAGACCTGGTAATTGTTAAGGTACCTAGTACCTAGACTATATAGACTAGGCAGCTCTGGTAGGGAAAATTAAAAAAAACTGCTAGTGTGTTCAATTTTAAGGCCTTCATTCGACGACCTGCTCGTGTGTGTGTGGCATCTTTCTGAGTCCATGAAGAGGCATGAAATATGAATACAAAGATTTCTTACTTCCATCAAGTAAAACAATTAATGAAAAATTGTCCTTAACCAGGATTTGAACCTGGGACTTTTAAATCGTTTGTTTGCTGTGATAACCGTGATAACCACAATAATACCCAGGTCCCACGTTCAAATGTCGTTCAATTTTGTCTTATGAAATATAATTGAGCTTTTAAGTATTAATTATTGGAAAAGTTAATATCTTAATTTTCATTTATTAGTATTTCAAATAAACGAAGCAATTTCTCGGTAACTTTTTACCAAATTGGTTTTTCACAAAAAATAAATTTATTCAGTCTGCTTGTTTTTTCCATCGATAATTCATTTTATCTCGACAAGCAGAATAATTACGGTTCGTCTGGGCGATACTACAAATGCGTCTACTCGGGAGTTGGGAAGTTGGGAGCAAGCATCCCACTTTTCGTAGAGATTTGGGCCGCTGGCTGTTTGGCGGAGACTTTAGACCCCCATTCCATGATTTCGACAATGACATCAAGCTTGGGGTAGTCTTGCGCATTGGGGAGACACCATGCGGGGCTTACGTAGTAGTTATCCTGTGTCTCGCAATTCCCTTTTAGAATAACCGCGCGCGTTGTTTTGCTCCTATTCATTCGAGAATTTCCAAGTTTTCCACGTATTAATTTCTGGAAAATTACTCCTCGATACAAAATATGGTTTGAATCTTTTTCATTTGTTGGCTCCGCTTAGTTTATCCGTTCATATATTACATTTGCGCATTGGCAATGAAATGTGTCCCTGCCTACGCGCTTCGAGTATTTACGCCGTAACTGCGACCGGCACGTGCAATACCATTCGTTGCCGCTAGATAATATAAATATTTACGACGTGAAAATTAGTGATGTGAGGATTATTTTATCAATTCCAAGGATACAAGATATGATACTTGCTAGGACCGAAGCAGGTAATATCTTTTAGTATCTTGTAAACATAGAGAAATCGATAAATTTAATGAATGACTTGCTACGCGTTAACCTAAATCCTAACCAAATATAAAGAACAAACCACTAAGCTTATAAACTACTAAATAATTAATTATATCTAAAATGACATTTTAAGTAATTTAATAACGTCTTAAGAACATTTCAGCAGCTCAAAACAAAACAGATTCAGATTTTCGCGCAAACTTTTTTAATTAAAGTTTTTCTATTTGTCAGTAATATTTAATGCTTTATTTATTATTAGAACAAAGCAGCGGTAGAAATTAAAATTTTCATTTTCTCTTAGGGGTTTCATCCATTTTATAAAGGAAAATTACTGAAAATTAAACTTTTTTTACCATACCTTCTAACTCGGAACCTCTTTATGGTTAATAATAAAGTAGATTATGATTTGCAGGCTTCTTCCAAATTTGATACATATTTTCATAAAAGTTACAACAATATTGACACATAATATAATCGACCCATGTTTTTAAGATAGGCATCGAAATTTTGCAACCTAAGGACTAAACCAGGAAAATACATTAAGTTCAAAAAAAAAATAAACCAGCACTAATAGAACTAAACCTAATAATCAATGTGCCCTCCTCGATTATTAATCACAACCTGACGTATTCTTTCCATACTCAGAATGAGAGAATTTAGCTCTGGTTGAGGAATTTCTCGCCAAATTTCTTGGAGAGGTTTAATGAGTAGCGGAGGGGTTTGAAAATTGTCAGTCTTATTTTAAGAATAACCCATTCGCGCTCAATCCGGTTTAGATCAGAAGATAATTGGCAATGGTAAAACTTCGATTGAATTCCAAAAAAATTATTTTACTGTCGTTGTCATGCATGAATACATATAGAAGAATATTTCTTATACACCTATCACTGTTGAGGCAGACCTCCACCAAAACGAGATGGGTTCTTCTTCCGATACTGATTCCGGTTCAAATCATGATAGAATCTGTTAAGTATGCACCTCTTGGACATTCTACAATCGTTCTATGTTGCCGGGAGTTCTCCACTCCACTCTAATACGTCTTACATCTGAATAAAGCCCAAATCGAAAAATTGATTATTATCCCACAAAACATGTTCCACTGCCGAAGTTAAACGAGCTCCGCGATTTCTACGTGTTAATGGTGAGCATCTCCATGGTCTCCTAGATCTTAAGTTAGCTTTGTGTAATCAGTATATCATATACTGATTACACAAAGACTATCATAGTCCTTGGTGCCACCTGAACTTCATGAAACTCTTGAAGCTGCATTTGTAAACACGTGCGGTAATCTTAAGGTTCCTTCTCACATACAATTGCATAAAATGATTGTGGTGCTAATTACACAATATAAACTTGGAGCAAATCCGCCTCAACCATTCGAACACCTCTTAACATTTGATATCTTGATAAATAACTTTATATAATAAGATAAATAATAGCAACTTCTCCAAAGACAGAGTAATACCAAACTAAATTCAAATGCTAATGGCAGTTTATTTTTATTTATGAAATTTTTCTTCAAATTTGGTCGGGTAAATAAAACTCAAAAGAACAAAAAAAATACCCAACCGCTGCTCAATTTATTTGCGATTATTTATTTTTAGTTATTTCATTTAATATAATTAAAATAAATGTGAATATCCCTACATTTTTTCTAGGTGTGTATAAGTCAGTGGTGTTAACAAATTAGGTACCCTTGATATTGTACTACTTCTTTTCTAATTTAATTTAATAAAATTTGGTATTATCAATAAACCGAATTTTATTACACATTTAAGGCGTTTGATTCTCATTTGATTTATAGAATTGGTTCGTTTATGGCCCGTCTTTTAATTTTTAACCAACATCTTATTTAAGTGATTGTTTTACTGACTACCTTTTAATCTACACATAACTTTTTATGAAAGGAAAATCTACAGTGAGCGGCAAAATTATGGAATAAATTCAATAAAACTGAAACCATAGGTTTTTCAAAAAAAAGTTTTGAATAAAAGTTGTTTGGTTTAAAGGTAGAATCACTAAACATATTTTTATTTTTTATTTAAAAATTTGTTTTCAAGGTCATTTCAAGGTCAACATTGTTTTTTTTTAAATGCAAACCTATATTTTTTCTAAAAGAAATTTACAGCTCTTCAAAAAATAAGCAACTTTTATCTAAATCATTTTTTATACAATTCTTAGATTTACCGAGTTATACCGAGTTTAACATTTTGGATCGTAAATTTTTATCCCATTGAAATCAAGTGTACTTTACCTTAAAATGTAATAATGTGATGACGTCATCATTTTGAAATAGCAACAACATTTTTTCTGCTTCTTAAAGGATGTTAAAAAAGCATTTTAATACTAATAAAAACTGAACTAAATACAGTTAATAAAAAAATAATGTAATTCATATCAAACCCATAATTCTATTTAATCAGATGTTCAAATTGCCATCCACCGGCCTCTTGACAATAGGCAAACCGATGACCACATTCTTCTTGAACATTGCGAATGACTTCGGGACTTATTCTACGAATTTCGTACCTAAGTCGATCTTTTAAATCCTCTAGATTTTGTGGCTTGTTTAGATAGACTTTGGATTTTAAATATCCCCACAAGAAAAAATCAAGGGGTCAGGGGACCTTGGGGGCCATTCCATCGGTCCTCGTCTGCCAATCCACCTCCCAGGAAAGTAGGTGTCTAAAAACTCCCGTACTGGACGTGCAAAGTGTGGAGGTGCACCATCTTGTTGAAACCAGATGTTAGGATTTGGTAAGTCAGGATCATTTTCATTCGGAAATATGTTTGCTAGGGCAGGTACAAGATCATTTCTTAAAAACTCTAGATACCTCTGCCCCGTGAGTGATTCTTCAAAGAAAAAAGGGCCAATTATTCGATTGTCAACTATGCCTGCCCAAACGTTAAGTTTTTGAGGGTATTGAGTATGATCCTCACTCATCCAATGAGGATTTTTTCTGCCCCAATACCGGCAATTTTGTTTATTCACTACGCCATTTAAGGAAAAAGTGGCTTCGTCCGAAAAAACGATTTGGCGAAGGAATTGTGGATTGCGGTTACATAAATCCTGCATATTTTCACAAAATTGCATCCGGCGATCGGGATCATCTTCATTGAGCTCCTGGCCTAGTTGTATTTTATAAGGATGGTACTTTTCTCGTTTTAAAAAACGTAATACAGATCGCTGACTGATTTCATTATCAGCTGCAACTACTATGAGGATTCTCCTCAATACTTAACAAAATATCAATTTTAACATTTTCCCTAAGTTTAGCAGGACGCCCGGCATTTGGAATATGTTTAACATGTCCAGTTTCTCTAAATTTTTTCTCGATTTTACTAACCGTGGATTGGCTGATAGGTCTATCTGGATACTTTGCATTAAACATAGTGCATACCTCTTGCTGAGTTCTGGTCTTATCTCCGCATCCAACGAGAATCAAAATTTCAATCCGTTGAGTTTCATTTAAGCGAGCCATTATTTTATTTGCTTACGTTATTGCAAGGCGATTAATAAAAATGATATTATTAAATTTAAGCAAACGCTGGTCGAGCCAAAAATCATGCCTTTTGTAAAATCAATCGATTTAATACGATTGAAATTCATTATACAACATTCAAAAAATTTCAAAAGTGTATTATTTGTTTATTGTTTGTAATGCTAATGTAGATTCTTTCACATTTTAAGTCCCACTTGGCTTTAATCGGACAAAATAGTTATGTTTTAAGACATTTACGATCTAAAATGCTAAATTCAAATAAACGTTGTTGCTATTTCAAAATGATGACGTCATCACATAATTACTTTTTAGGGTAAAGTACACTTGATTTCAATGGGATAAAAGTTTACGATCCAAAATGTTAAACTCGGTATAACTTCAAAACTAAGAATGGTATAAAAAAATGATTTAGATAAAAGTTGTTTATTTTTTGAAGAGCTGTAAATTTCTTTTAGAAAAAATATAGGTTTGCATTTAAAAAAACAATGTTGACCTTGAAATGACCTTGAAAACAAATTTTTAATAAAAAATAAAAATATGTTTAGTGATTATACCTTTAAACCAAACAACTTTTATTCGAAACTTTTTTTTGAAAAACCTATGATTTCAGTTTTATTGAATTTATTCCATAATTTTGCCGCTCACTGTATATAATATACAAGTATACGTGTAAGGTATTGATTTGTAAGAAGATCTGTTAACAGTAGTACCGTTGAAACGTATATCAATAAAATAACTGAAGTTATGATTTGTAAAAAATATCAGTGAAATGAGAAACGAACCATCATCACGGTATCCGAAAATTATAAGGATACGTGATATTTTCTTCGACGCTAAGATCAATTAGTGTGTGACAAAAAGTGGTGTTTATAAAAATATATTCCTTATTTTAGAAATTTCAAAGATTTTTGATTCATTATCAAAATAAACGTCGCATCAAGAGCAATTAATAGTTTATGATTTGGAACAAACACATTTAAAAATAACAATATTTTCGGAATATCTACCGTGTACTATAAGAAAATCAAAACATTTAAGATTATCAAGATAATAATCATTTGAAAAAAGCATTGGTAAAACAATTTGCAGTGAGAAATATCTTCGCCAACAACGTAATTATCAACTCATTTGGTACTAGGATTTACCGGACACTCAGTTAAATTATTTTAAGTTATGTTATTGAAATACATTTTGACATATATTTTAAATGAATTAATGAATACAATGTCATAAACTTGTATTTTAGCTCAATCACAAAACAACTGACTCACTCTTCCAACACAAAGCCAAGTGATAAGAAGACAATATACTGCTATAAGTACTTTTCCCTTCTGGAAAAACTCCATTTACAAAACATCTTTCAGAGGTTTAGATTACATAAATAATAGCACCTGTATCACATGACTTTTATTGCAAAACTGATTTTCTCAAACCGAAAAACACTGCGAGAATATTTTATGATGAAATTTAAAGTGGACACTTTTAGGGAATATCTAATTTCAATAGTATATATTAATGGCAATGTAGCTTTTATAAACATATTTTAAATTTGGTTAAATTTATTCTTATAGTTTATAAAGATTTGACGAGTGATATTTTATACATATTAAAGTTTTTCACAATTACAACATTATTAGTATATACGTGTATTTTTTAATTGATTTCCTATTAAATTCAAAACATTTTTTTGTTTATATAAATATTATACGTTACAAATGAAGTAATTCAATAAAACCGTATGTTCTTTGAATGGTTGGGTAGTTTCGATTCCAATAAAAGAGACAAAGGTCAAATGTCAAATATTTGATCAATCATTAAACCTCTGGACAAGTATTTACAATTTCTTACGCTGTCGATTTATTTAGGAGGTTATGTTAATTTTTTTTGGAATTGGTAGTAACCTACTTACTATTGCCCAAACATTTTTAAAATTATCGCCGTTCTATGCTACTTAAAAAAAATATCTTAAATATTGGGTTTTCAATAGGCCGTTGCGTTGGGATGTTGGATATTGTAAACATTTCGGTTTCATTTTCAATCATGTTAAGCATATTCACGATGTATTTTAAATTTTAACTTAAATTAAACATGAAATTAGACGAAATATACATATACAGGGTGACCTGCCAGGATAAGTAGCTATTTTAGAAAGTGCTAATATCTACAAGTTTCAGAAAAAAAATCTGAGTCCAATATTCAATGGTTATGAAGATAATCCGAGCACTATTTACAATACGAATAACGGATCGTTCTCTTGTGTTGACTTTTTTTAGTAGTAATGAATAGGATCTGTACCAAATTCATACAGATGTATTTTCGTACCTATTGAAAATGGGGGGGGGATTCGATACCGATAATCTGGCTCACTATCATTTTAGCGTTTCTACTATAAAGAATAGTACATTTGTTTTATGTTTGGTCTCGGTAATCTGTGAGCTGTTTATATTGGCTTAGCGAAAAAATACAGTAGGTCTGGACTTTCTAGTGCTTTCGCTCAGGACAGACGTCCAAACTCCACGTTAGGGTGTTGTATTTTCTAAATTAATAATCGCATGCATTAGAAATCAATCAGAGTTTACCTAAAGGTAAACTTAATTAATTCATGATTATATTAATCATTCCATCATTTTAGTTAAATCTTGGGTGTATGTTATGCAATATGTACAGGATGAACAAACTTTGTTACAATTGGAGTAGCCATTGTCTTATCGATAACTACGGAAAATAAAAGGAAAAAGAGGACAAATAGTGACTACTTGAAAGGAAAAGGACATAGTCGTATGGCTTTAATTAACGAACTCATTAGTAATGACTTGTAACTATTTTCTAAAATATCTAGAGCGGTACTGACACCTGACAGCTTGTATCACTCAAAAAGAAAATATGTTATGGAGAGGTTGGATGAAGCATCCACTTGGATGGAACCTGCGTCCGTACCTTCCATAATCCAATCGCCCAACTTTGTGGGCAATAAGCCAACACAAGACTTAACTTTGCACCCAACCTGAGTTTATGTTTAATTTTATCATATATTTTTGTATTAATGATGTTAAATCCATGTTTTAGCGTTCAATAAGTTATACACAGTAAATATTTGTCCCAGTAATAATTTATTTGTTTCAAACAAACATTTATTTAAGTCAAGATTGTTAAACAAGAAAACATGACACATTGGAATTATACTTTGATGAAAACATCATTTGCCATTATTAACATCAATAACACTCACAGTCTACTTGTACATATCGTGTATAATTTACAATAACAAAGAGGGCGTAATCAATCCCCCGCGCTTTTCCCGTTCCAAAGGCGACATAAATACCATCACGATTAATGGCGTCGTAACAAGTAACCTTTATCGCACCTCGACTAGGCTTCTTTATACAATAATTATTACCCGTACCAGTTCTCCAATAGGCGATTATTTAAGATCGTTTGCATATTGACGGCTTACCATTATTCGCGATTAAATTACATTTTAAATTATGCAAGAATTTCAAACAAAACCGCTACGTTTTAAGTGGATTAAACACAGAGATTTAAACTAAGACTAAAGCTTGACAGTCGTAAAAGTCATTAATCTTTATTGAATAGAAACGCGTGCCATACGTTGATGTTCTCCGGGGGCAGGTGGTCTTTTCTTGAGGGCCTTTAACCACAATAGGACAGGTGCGTTATCTTGTAAAACGGAGGTTGAGCGTTGGGTTCTAATTTATTGTTCTTCACCAAATGGTTCGGCACACGCCGGTTAGTTGCACACGAAAGAATTTCTATAATAATGTCATAACATTGATGGATTAAACTGTAAATGTGAAAAAGAAATAAGCAAAAAATAACATTCTTGTATAACTATAAATTGATTTTCATTTTTTGTATATGCATAGTAAATTACCTTAATAAACCAATAAATTCTTTACTAAACCTGTTTTTACTTCAGTTTAAATGATAATTGAACAATAATTTACACCGTTTTAATAGGTTAGCGCTTTAAAACTAACATCTACCACATTTTAATATTATTCCAGTTATTGTTTGGTTAAGCACTGCAAAATTGAAACCATATAATCTTACTCTAAACTCTAAAGCATATTTTGAAATTCGAGTCTAAAAGCTAAAATTAAATCCAAGTTTTCCCATTAACTAGTTAATTTATTAAGAGGCACTCTTAATAATAATCGAGACTGATTTAAGAAATTGACCATTATGCATGTTAATTCTTCAATGAAACTATGCTTATACAGGTAGAATATAGATATGAACAATGATATTAAGTCAAATGGTGTACAAAAATTGCAACTGTATTTTTTGTTGCGATCTATCTCCAGGTGAAAAAAGGAGTTGGAGTAGATTTGGACGCCTAATAAAACGAATGTTTCAAGATATGGCAGATTTGGACGCTGATCATTTTCGACACAGAAATTTATAGACACAGAGATTTCATCTGACCCGCTTTCTTTATGTGGCTATAAACGGCTCGGAGCAGTTCCAGAACATATCGCGCATGTTCTTTTTCAACAGCACATCTGTTCCAGAACTGCTCGATTATGTAGAGAGAGGGGGAACTAAACAATCCAAAGTGACAATTGATTGTGAGTTATTTGTAGGTTAGTTTATCAAGGAAATTCCCTCACTGAAGTTGACGTGCTCTTTTTGCAGTCAGAGTACAAATTGTTCAGAAGAGTTGAGGACAAACTATACAAGGAACATTTTACTCCCAAAAAGAAAGGGGCTCAGACAGGGGCGTTTCCAGCCAACTGTCTTAGGGGGGGTAATTTAAAAAAAATAATGAAATATTGGTAATTTTTAAGAATAAAAATAAATAAGCGAACAAGAAATTGTTAGGGGGGGTAAACGAAAAGTTCTTATTTACTCAATTACCCCCCCCCCCCCATTTCTATGGTTACAGTTTGTGTCTCTTTTCCACATTATGAACGTTTTAGTGTCTAAGAGAGAGACATAAAATATCGAGTTAAGCGAGATCAACTCGTTGGAGTTACAAACTTCCACCTCTGAAGTGAAACTTTCCTGCACCATAGGCGATTTTACCCGAGCGATTTCTATTCAACCTGAATTCAGATTAATTCAGAATCCTTTATGCTAGACGACATCATCACGTACACCAATCATAAACAAACAGGCTTCTCTTCAGATGAAAAGCGATATAGGCATATTTAACCCGAAGGTTAGCATCCATTTCTACCTTCAACTCAAGCCAAGGATGGACTTATTGCATAATAGTGCATAAATTAGCGTACAAATCTACTCCAACCGAAAAAAATAGAGTTGTACTACATACACTGGTAGAGGTTTTATATTTTTGTAGAGGAAATGAAGTTTAAATTCATTAAATTTTTCTAGCTAATCCTCTAAAATTGATGGTGCGAGGAGTACCTCTTTACTCAAAAAATGAATGTAAATGAGAGCTTTATGAAGCCTTAACCAATTGAATTGATTATATGCGGAATTTCGAATCTCTTTACAAATTACACCTAGGGCAATACCTACTATATAAATTTAATGTTTTTCTTGAATAAGAGATAAGAGAACAACTTCGGAATTTCTATTTTACCATATGAAATTAGAACTAATCCAGGAATACTGAATACTCATTAGCAACCATTTGTTTTATATAAAACAGGTATTTTCGAAAAGTAAATATTAGGTAGGAGGGTTACTTTCCTTTATTAAATTCACTTTACTCAAACTTAACACCAAATACGAAACGATAAAGCTTATAAACTTTAAACAAACATGCACCCAACCACATAATGTATAATGCACACAGTTATCACCAAAGTTGAAAGTAAAAGGATAAACAATCATGAACTCATAAACAAATAGTAAGCGGCACGTACGTATACAACAATATAGCAAATATTAGAGAAAATAGCGAAGAACCAAAAGAACAACACATTTCAAAGAGGTTTCCTTTGTATTTTCAAGAGAAAAAAATCAAAAGTAAAATTACCAGAATTATTATTAAAATAACAACTAATATATAATGGAGAATGGAGGCTTAATCCTCCATCAAGTAGAAGGCAATATTAAAATCACTGCCAGTTAGTTACAGATGTAATTGAATCAACCAACACCACAAATATTTGACGAAACGACTGGAAAATGGAAATAGATTAAAACCAAGAACGACGGCACAATAAGCAGTACTTCAAATAGCAATGCTAAGATATATGAAAGATTAATTGAAAACCTTATTTACAAACACGACACCTCAACAAAATAAAGATGTTACGAAGGTGAATTCGTGTATTTACTACTGATGAAAAAGCCTAATTCAAAAAATATTTACTTTAACGCGTCTTTAATTAATTATATTATCAACTATCCAATTCTTTGCTTCTAGTTAGTACATTTCAAACCGGAATTGTTTAAGTATCAGGTGTTGATTTAGCCCCGGAATTTTAAAATCTAATCATACGATTAGATTGCCTAAACTATTATGGGTAACTGGGCAGTAATCTTACGACTTGATCTGTCTTAAAAAAGCCACCTGTACATTTAATTTAATTTAATGCGATGACATTTAATTGTCCTGGCTACTAGCGTTGCGTGAACTAATTATAACTAAACACCTACACCGGGGAAGTCGTACCGTCGCATCGTATTGGTTGGCTAAATGGTATTCTACAGGGACCGGTCGGACCAACCAGCCCATTCAACCGACCACCTATTCTCCGCACCTCCGGCACTAAAATGTAATATAATCAATTCACCTTTAATACACGCGTTAAGAGAGTATCAAAAATATTATGCCTCCCATTTTTTAAAACACCAGAAAATTGGAGTAGGAATACGTTATCACCAACAATGGAGGAACTGGATGAAAATAGAAAAAAAGTGGGCAAAAATGGTTAATCGATATAAAAAAAATAGTCATTTGGCTATAAGTTTATTCCTTCTTCCTCAAACATTAATGTTGATAATTTTTCTAACATATTGTCATCTTCAATATTGTCGTCCTCAGAGTTAAATTTTTTTAAATATTTTCGCAAGAATGTCCATTGCAAAATGATCAGACAAAGAAGCACTTTAGATATACTTTCCTGCACCCGCATAGTGAACCACATCCATATTTTGTACTTGCTAAAAATAAATTTCAATAATACCTTCGGGGACGGATCTTTTGTAGTTGTAACTGGTGCAAGACCGAGTTTATATTTCTTCTATCTACCGGATCTTTTGAAATGCCATTCCATGTTTTCAATTGCAATGCCTTCGGACTGGATCTTTTGTTGTTGTAACTGTGCAGAACCGAGTTTACATTTTGTCTAACCCTATTCTACCAGATCTTTTGTAATTACCGCGTATACATGAAAGTTTTAATACTTTAGAAGTTTCAATATCTATGTGTTTACATAGATTTAAATAGTTCTGAAATTAATTTCAATACCACCGTCAGGTGGCGCTTTTGTTAAATGTAATTCTTTCAATGTTTAACCATCTGTTTCTAGTTTATAGACATTACATTTTTTAAATTACAGAAAAAAATCACATAATTATAAACCACGTAGGTAAATTATTAATTTTACTATGCTTGATAATTTTAGGTAAGGTTGACAGTTTACAAGATCACAGCTATTCATGCAACGAGCAATAATAAATATTGCGCGTGCTCCAGTCAATTTTCGATGCTCAAGGCTAAACGCCTTGTAAACCATGTAAACCATAGGATGTTTTCACATACAAAACAAGAGTCGTTCCGAGAAATAGCTGGATCGACCTTGGTGTCCGTTACGATACTGATAAAAAAGCGTGTTTGCATCGAGTATTTAAATGGAATCGTGGTAAATGTCATTCCATGTTTGCACTTGATTTGTCCAAAAGGAACATCGATAACAAAAACTAAATGTAATCTTACTGCATTGCCACCTACAAAAGAAGCTGCACAGAAACCTCGTTTCGGGCATACCATTAAGTACAAATATGGAATGGCATAACAAAAGATCCGGTACAAAGCACATGAAAGAAATGTAAACTTAGTATTGCACCAGGTACAACCGCAAAAGATCCAACCCCAGAGGCCCATTGAAAATTATTTTCTGCAAGTGCATTTTGGTTCAGCCATACGATTGTATGAAGGTATGAAGTTATTAAGTGCTCCTTTGTCTGCTCAATTTGCAATGGACATTCTTTCGAAAATATTCGATATATTCCGAAAGACTGGTGATGAGGAAAATAAAGATGACGAAATTTTAGAAAAATTATCTATATTAATGTTTGATGAAAAAGATATGGTTGATATAACCATTTCTCACGAATAACCTAAAGATATCCAAGAAGGCAAAAATCAACCTACTCTACCTCAAGCCTCAAGGTGATGTTGAAATGAGTAACAAATTTCATTACCACAATTAATGATGTGTGCGTGCGTGCGAGTGCATCCTCGTATGTGTGGATACAAATAATAATATAGTATTTAAACGAGGATAAACTATAATCTTCAAAATTTCAGGGGTAAATCTTCCGTTTATTATAAATTACAAAAAGCACCCCGCATTCTTCAACATTAACTTTGTATTTGTTTTAGAAAAAAAATTTCAAGGAAATTTTGTTGGAAATTTTCTACACTTCCAAAAAATTGATAATTACCGCCATTCTTCTAAGGTGGCCGCGCGAGCGGCAGTTTCCCGATTTTACAAATTTGGGGTTTTCATTAGGACCCCAAACTAAAAAACTACCAATTATCAGTTTCCCATGACCCTAGCAAGGTAACGTAATTTTTTATCTCAGTTGACTAGGCTATTCAGGAACTTAATGAAAATAAGAGAGTTTTTGGATAAAGCATTCATGTGACAAGTATTCAGATTGCTCGGAATGATCCTCTACACGGTTGGACGGTCCGGCGGTCGGAAGCCTCCACACGGTGCAACTTAACTTCCGACTTGACCACATTACATCCAACGTCGTCCGACCGTGTGTAGGTCCTAGTATGTATCATGGATGTGTTTTTAAGAAAATCAAACTTATAATCTCGCTTATAACACTATACATAAAAACATTAAAAAATATTGAGTTCTTAATTATTTATTAAATTGCCCATTGTAGTAGGAGACGGTAAACAAGTTGCTAGTAGTCAAGAACAAATTATCCTTATCAGTTATTAAATGTTCATTTCAAAAGATTTTTAACAATAATAAAAGTAAACATTACACTTAGAAAGGATATAACGCATTTTATTGACTTTATACTTGATATTAAAAGTAATGTGAAAACTTTTGCAGCTCTAGAATTAATAAGATTCCATATCATATCTTAGAATTATCTAAACTTGGCTCTAATTTAATTACAAAATTGTTCAGTGGCGATTAAAGGCTTTACTTAAGTTACCTAACATGCAGTATCCGTCGTCCTGGCGCCCATCTTATACACCCTATCCTGCTCCCACGCATTGCCCTTTTCACTTAATAATCGATCGCCGCCTCCGTTCTAGACGGTCGTACGCGTTTGCAAACGCAAATATTCCACTTTTGTTCGCTTTTTTGCCAAACCAGACAAATATATTCAAAACTCTGAGGGCGAACAGGTTTATCTTTGGAATATCACTTAAATTATCAAAATAAATAGCAATTTTCAGGGGATTTATATAAACAATATTTGTATAACACCGAATTGACTCAGCTTTCTTACTAAAATTATTTAATCAAGATCATTAATGAGACTAACTCATCTTAAAGATCTTTTCATCAATGCAGAAGATATAGGGCAATAAATAATATTTTCCTTTATGTCCCTTATGTTCAAGTTGTCCTTTTATCTTTCTGTTTTCTTCCTTGGGGACATTTTTCTTTTTGCCTTTTGTCCAATTCGGACTTTAACCGATCGGTCACTTTTTTTTCAACCTTTTATCATTCAGTCTACGCCGGCATTTTACTATATGGCCTTTTGTCCTAGTCATTATCTTTCAGCTTTTGGTCAACATCGATCTTTCATCTATTTCTCCAAGTTCTTTCTATGTTAGACTTTTTCGTTGTTTCTCTCTTTTCCTTTTCGGTCTTTAGGAATTCGAGCTTTTGGGGTAGAATTTGTTTTCCCATAAAATACCATTGTATGTCCGATTTATTGGCATTTAAGTGCATTAATCGATTAAAAGACACTTTAGAAACACTTAAATTACAAAAAAAGATATTTGTCAATCTACCTATTTTATTAAAATGTACGTAGTGACGATGAAATTTATTTCAGTTTTTTAAAATCGTTTTCCACGTTTAAATTTTTTCTCTGGATGGTGAATTAAATGCTTCACTTTTAAACAGTTTATACTCGTAAAGTATTATTTTTTCTTTGAACAATGCCATCAATTTCATATAATTGTATGTATACGATATAATGGTGAAAATATAGCAATACATCTAAAACTTCAAAGCCTTTATTTCTGCTCAAGACCTCTTTAGCTCCTTGTTTATTTCTATTGCTATTCTTATGCTCGATAATATAATAGAATACGTCCACATATTATAAGCGCAATGAATGGGAAGATTAAATACGTTGTTGTTATTATAAGGTTACTGAAATATGGGCTCTACATCATGCTGCATTTTTGTTAAATGGAAGTTATTTATATTATAGCTAAACTATAACTTAATGGGTCTGGCCACGATTACATTTTTTTATATACAAGGTGTCACAGCACTGCGAAAAGTAACATTACTCTAAAATGAAAAAGAGATATCTACATTCGGTTTTCGATAGAATATACAATATTTTTAGGCGCACACTCTAAAAATATTTTAATAATTTACCAGGTGTCCATTCAAAGATGGCGAACCAGTGTTACGTTTTTTTTAAAGTTCACCCAGTATATCATGACATTTTTGGATTCCTTATAAACAAATAATCATACTTTTTACAACCTTTTATGGTTTTATATCTTCACTCGTTTTGCTGATACTTGACATTTAAGCAGAAAAGATCCAGTTTTGAAAAATTACTGCTCTAAAACAAATGACATGATTTTGGGTTGAAGTCATCGTCTAGTTTACAGCTATCACGTCAAGTTTAAATTGGAGATAAGCTTTTATCAAGTCACATGTTAATGGATTAGGATATATTAATATCCAAATAGAGAAACAGTGAAATGTTTGTCTATTTTTGACCCGTCTTTTGTTTTTTACCATAAAGAATCATAATTAATCGAAGAATTACCAAATATTAACTGTTTTTTGAAAATTAGCGAAATATTACAATTAGGTGAGTTGCTAAACTGAAGTTAGATTAGATTAGGTAACCGCATTATATCCATTTAGATGAATGTTCAGAAAAACAGCTGCATATTTGCTTGTTAACTTATGTAAGTAAGTAAACAAAACATTTATTTATTTATTTAAGCAAAATTTTCAAATGAAAAATATGTACTACAACCTACAACTAAATACAAGTGATTATTAATCTACATATACATACAGTGCGGACATAAAGTAAATCCCCCCGTGCTAACTTTTGAACGGTTATGTTTTTGATTCTGAAAACTTGTCTACTGAGGAATCTAATTGCAAACTCTCTAATAAAGGTATTTTTGATTTTGTGGAACTTCCGGTTATACCGGAAGTGGATGGCAACTTTCTTATTTTAAATTGAACACTCAGTATATTTTTGCATTTTCGTGGCCTCCGTAAAAATTCCATTAAATTGACCTAGCATAGTGTGGTCTACGATTAATACTTTCGGAATTACACCCATTTGAAAATTACATTTTTATTCAAAGTCATTTACCTCGCCCATAACTTTTAATTAACAATTATCTAACTTGTACGTAGTTCCTATTTGATCTTTATTGCGACAAAACGTACTTGTATAGCACTTTTTCAAAAAAATAAATTTGTTATGATACTTCTAAGAATGCCTGGGCATGCACATGTCCATTAGTGACCCTTAAGCCCGTTTTCAATTAATAAAAAATACCTAGCAACTAGCGCTATAAGCAATGCCTAACTTTAAGGAAACATTAACTTAATGCTGTCCATTTTGCTCATGACCAACGTTAAGTCTATCAAATCTTATTTGGACTTCCATGTCTTGAGTGACTTAATGCTGTCCATTATGCTCACGACCAACATTAAGTCTGTCAAATCTTATTCGGTCTTCCATGTCTTGAGATGCTGTGGGTTGAGTCTGGTACACTAAAACATTTTACAAGGTCCCAAAAAATAAAGCTATCGGGATTAAGTCCAGAGATCTGGCTGGCCAATTTACTGACCCATTTATGTCAACCCAGTGTCCAGGTAGTCAATTATTTAATTATTGTCTAACAATCCCATGAAAATGTACAAGAGCTACATCTTGCTGAAGCCGCATGTTTCTTCTTGTCACTAAGTCAACATTTTCTAAAAATAATGGTAGTGAATCTTCTCAGTTAGAGTTCCATCAAAAATGAAAGGGAGAATAACTTGGTTGCCTATTATTTCAACCCAAACATTAAAGGAGCATTTATTTTGATGATATATATTGCGTACCAGGTGCGAGTTTTCCGTTGCACAGTAGTGCACATTATGCCTGTTGACAGGTCCATTATTTCTGAAGGTGGCTTCATCACTATCCAAAATTTTTTTTAGTAAATTTACATCCGTGATCATCATTTGGTCGTTCACGAGATTTAATTGCTATTATTGAACACCATGCAAAATATACTTATAAACATGTCGACTACAAGTTTGGCAACGTAGTAATTTCATTGATGCCAATAGAAAATGTAATTATTCTGACCATCTTAATAAAGCTTTTCAATCAAACTTGCGTATGTATTTTCATTTTTGTTTGGCAATTATGAATGAGAAATCGAAAAACAGATATACATAATTGGAATAATACTTTTATTGTCTACTATTTGTGGTAATTTCAGAAAATGTGTCCTCTAAAGATATATTTATAGATGAAACGTTTTTCTTAATCTTCTATTTGAACAAGCTTAGCGTAACTGATCATCTGATAGATTTTCTAAGCGATCATTTATTAATCTTATCATGATCTTGTTTCACATTTTTTGCTTAAATTTTAGCATCTTCCACTGATGTAATACTTGCCAAATATAACTGATTCTCAATTTCCTTTTTATTTACAAAATGACAGTTTTAGGTTAAAATAACCATTCGACAATCATCTCATGATCATCTCGACTGCCCTTAGGCAGTCGATACGTTTCGCTTACAATTTCTCGCATGCGACATTCAAAAGTCGGTTGACTGAAGATGTTAAAACATCAGTCTGCGCAGATACATCTCTTGTGCTAATTGCTTGATTTTCTTCAACCACCAATTAAATATCCAGAATAGAATTGGAGCTAATACTTTAATTAGTCAATAGTTTTTTATTGTACAACATTCTTCCCAAATTTTCTAAACGCACCATCGATTTTCTCATTGCGTCAATTCTTGTTTTTCGGGCATTTGGATAATGTGCTTTATAATTCTAGAAGAGGATTTCTTTCATCTACACCAAGCGCATACACCATATTTACCATTATTTCTTTAGTAAAGTTCATCAAACCTCCTTGGAGTTGACTGCTTAAGTAGGATGGCCTACCAAAAATTTTAACATCGACCATTTTTTTAGTTCTTCAAAAATATTTTATCAAAATTTAAAGATTAGAATTATTTAAAGTAGGAATTTTCTCATTTATATTAAAAATGCAATAATAAAATACACTTGGGCAAGCCCCCTCGTACCCCGGATGCAATTTATAGAGTATGAGAATAATGTTGTTTCTTCCCACCCTGTAACTACTTAGAAATCATTAAAGAGAAACTTATAAACGTAAGATTCTTACAATAAATTGTTATAACGCTGTGATATAGATTTTGAGGTAAATAAATTATTTATATTACTCGGTGAGAAGTGGTCTCCCCTTTTCAAACTTCTATTTTATCCTATATTCTCCAGCTCACGAGATATCAAAATATAAAGGCTGCATATAACTGAGTAATTTTATGCAAGATCTTGCTATTCATCTCGAAATACAATGAATTACGAAGCAATGCTGTAAAAAAAACACGATTCAATGCAGAAACAAGCCGTCACCCCAATCCAACAAAATGCACTGCTCAATCACCAGATGTTAGGAAGCGATATCAACTTCCTGGCACACAGGTAGAAAACCCCTTTTGATCTCTCTGGGAATATGTCGTTAATAACAGGTTAATTATTGAAACTAATTTTTCGCTGTGTTTTGTTTTATAGACAGAAAAATAATAAACGTAAAATAAAAAAAGAAAGGAAAATATACAATAATATGAATTTGTTAAAAATATCACGTACTTACCTAAGTAATTTTAGGTGTAATGAATATTATTTAAAAGTTTAATTTTTAAATATAAAATGAACTGATTAGTGTAATGTTTTTATTACTAAAGGTTTTTTTAATGAAAGGTCCCGAGATAACAATCGTTTTATAAAGGTGGGCGCTTACAAAAAAGTATTTCTGTGTTCCGAATTTTAAGAACCAGGTTTCATCTTCCAGCTGTTCCCAAGCAGCTGCTCGCTCGTTCTGATATAATAAGCAACAAAGAATTAAAGTACAATAGATACAAGCATATACAAGGAAGCTTACTGAACTCTTTTATATTTAAAATCCTTGATATATTGGCAATTTATTAATAGGCAAATTTTTTTCGCACATAGTCTTGCATATTTCGAAAGGTATTGAAATATACTGCTCCAAGAAATTACCACTTTAGTATTCTGTTATCTTTGTTTATTTTAAACACTATTTGAGTATATTTTAGGTAAGACTAACGTAATATTTACTCCCTCCGTCCGAAAGAATAGTATACATTTTGAAAAATCAGATTGGGATTAACGATAGAAAATTGTTTTGGTCTTTTATATTTTTATTTCTAAAGATGCGATTGTGAGGCAGCAAATAAAAAAATGTTGAAAGGAATCTTGCTTAATTTTGCAATTCTAGATATTTCTTAAAATATCCCCTGGACTACTTCCTCAATAACAATATATGATTTAGCTGCCTCCCTGCAGAGACAATTTCTTTTAACTAGCTAATAATTTGCTAATGCAAGGAAAAGAAAATGTTCGGCAATATCTCAGGAAGCTAGTTTAGTATCCTGTGTTACTGCAGGAAATCTGCCATTGGCCATGGCAGAAACTATTATTTTCTTTTCTGAAATGTTATTAGGTTGGAGTCTGATTGTCTTTATAACTGTAATAGACATGCCCAAGTAACAGACGACCAAATCACCTTTTAAAAGTTGACAGTAACTCTATGGCATAGCTTGCAAAAACTCTCAATATCAACCCACTGAGCAATATCTATGATATACCTATTAGGAAAAGGCCTGAGCAAAATGCCAGGCAACAACCTGCAAAATTATGGTATCGACTTACGAAAATATAAGACTAACTTTACCAGAATACATTAAGATATTAGTTTTGTGTATTAACAATGAATATCAAACTGTAATTTAAAACAGAAGTTAAAATACCTGTTACTAAAGTCATATTTGAATTTAAACGTTTTTATTATAAGCTCCCAACGTTAAATTGATAATTTATTACGAATTTAAAATGAAGGAATAAGAATTTAAATCATAAATAATATTATTTAACTTTTTGGGTTTTAGTTAAAAAATTTTAACTTCATTAAAGTATTCCGTATATGCATGGAGAAGTTTGAAAAGTAAAGCAGCAACATTATTCACGACACTCAAGTCATTGTTAAAAATAACTACCCTTTTAAAGTGTTCTCTAATATAATGAAAAGTTGGCAGCTGGTTCGGTGTGATTTGGGATGCTATCCTTTAACTTTTCCAAGGAGCAAATATTGGAAACGCGGACGCCATGACTGAGTTAGTTGGAAAACTCAAATCGTTACATATTTCAGTGTGCAGTCCGCGTCTGTGGAGTTAAAACTTCTCCAAGCGAATTAATTTTGCCTTACCGCTCCAATGTCATATTTACGGCACTTGGAACGGTTTTATATGTGTTTGTGAGCACAATTTAGAACAAAACTGACTGCATTTTATAAATTAAATGATCGAGGAACGTGGGAGAGTATAATGAAAATTTCGATTTAGATTGGAGGTACTGATATGTTTGCTTTATTTCATGAAATGTTTTATTTACATTTCAACAGTTTCCTTGTCGGTTTTCTCTTATATAAGATTTTCTGTTTTATTACTTCATTTCGAAAGTTACGTCTAAATTAAAATAATAATTGCTTTCCATTAAATTTATTTATAAATTTACGTATTAATTTAACCACTTGAAGAAAATCTTATTTCAGTACTTTAGGAAACATTATATATCTAAAAGTTAATCAACGGAAAAGAGATGTGTACGAGAACTCTTCTATGAAATTACTTTGTAACCGCGGAGTTTTGTAAAATGCGTTTTTAGAACAATAACATTTAAAACGACTTACAAAAGTTGAGATGCTCAATGATGTCTTCATCCTGGTAAAGGTTTAGAACTATAAACTATACTATCTATACTAATAATAAACATAGTTTAATATAATAGACTATACTTGTGGAAAGCACTAAATGATTTATCATAGACTTAAAAATAAAAAAAAGTTCAAGCCCTTAAATAAAGAAAGAAAGGATAAATTAGGGGATGTGCTTTTAAGTCATACATATTTTTAATAAGGTAGATCCGAGAGTAGACCCCATAACAATCGTTTCCTAAAAGTATTATAATGCATTCGATAATGCATATGATTTGAGACGGATATAACCAGCAAACAGTATGGTTTTTGAGAGGTTCCAAGCATTAGAAACTGGAAGTTTAGCTACGAGGCTCATATTTGTTTCATCGACTACCCCAAGGGCTTCGACATGAAATTCTAAGAAAAAACTAAGATGGATAAGAAGAAATAAGAGTCGATACCAATCTGTACCGAGTACAAACTTAACAATACGGTAAATAGTAGGAGAGCCGACCGCACTAAAGTTTCCCTCATAGAATATAGCGGGTTTTTTGTAGAGTCGGTAGTTTTTTATGTACTCAAGAGTGTGCCATCTTTTTTATATGCTGAATCTTGACTGAAGTATTAAAAAAATGACCACTTCCGGTACAGGAACCGAGGCATCAAACCGAAAGTGGGATTGATTTTAAAAAATAGGCAAGCACTTTTACTGATGTCTCGTAAAAGTGGTTCAAAAAGAGAGTTACCGGAAGCGGTAATTTTTTAATACTTCGGCCAAGTTTCAGCACATAAAAAAGATGGGACACTCTTGAGTACATAAAAAACTACCGATTCAACAAAAAAATCCCGCTATATTTTATGAGAGAGACTTTAGCGCGGTCGGCTCCTGGGCTAAAAGTAGTTACAATTTGAGTAATTATAATGTCAAAATGAGATATTTCACAAGAATAAGCTGTGGAAATGGTAAAAACACATAACTATTTAGAAACACTTGTCAACTATAATTGTTTAATGATGTGGATAAACCCCTTTAGAAACCAAACTACATCGGCGTTACAAATATTTTATTTCATCTTATGCAGTTCGAGGTGATCCTCATCTTCTGAAATACATATACAAATAAAATATTGAAATACGATATACACATGATTTGCAGAAAAGACTACATATGGTAACACGTTTGGAGGATGACCATCCTTATGGTACATTCAAACAGATATTATGTTCTTATAAGATATTTGTATAGCTTCAGTTAACTTCATAATTCTAGGATTTTATATCGGTGTAATTGCTTACTTTTCTTTATACTGCCAGGATCCTCAAAACCACCGAAAATTATAAATGAGGAGGGGTCGTTCTTTTTAATGTATAGAACACTCTCAAAAAAATAATTAATTGTAAAAATGCCGTGACAGGTCGATTTTTACCTTCAGGGAAACATCTTTTTACGATAAAATATGAATGTTAATTGCAACCCCCATCCCTACGGAGCCACCCTTTCAATTTTTTTAAATGGGTATATGGGATACATCATTTAAAAACATTTTTTATTCTGATAATGGTAATTTTTTTGGAAACTTTTTGATTTCTAACCTACCTAAAAAATTAAAAAGTACTTAATAATTATTTATGTACTTTTAAATCACTTTTGGATAAATTGTTAAGTTTTGACTATAAAACATGTGCTCTAACTTAACAAAAGCTAATTATTTATTATTATTGAAAAATAAATCAATTACCATATTTTTTTATAATTTTTTTTGCAATAAATTACTTTTCTCTTTCATCGTATCCTGTAAATGACTAAATTATAATAGGACCAAAACAAATCATATTTTTATTTTGAGGATAAACAAACCTTTAAAATGATGCGTCACTCGACCCCCTTTCCCCTTTAAAGAAATTGAAAGGGTGGCTCTAAACGGGATGGGGGTTGCATTTACCATTCTAATTTTATCATAAAAAGATGTCCCCCTAAAGGTAAAAATCGACCTGTCACGGCATTTTTACAATTAATCATTTTTTGAGAGTTATTTTTATGTGGCTCCTTTTAAATGGAACACCCTGTATATATTACATAGATCTTTGTATGTTTGATTTTTCTACATGTTCTACTTCATGCAGTAAATAAAAGTCTCCATAAACGACATAACTGTTCACAGTTGTCAAGACGCTTTCATCCACTCTAAAATAAGAATAAATTATCTTAGAAGCGTTTTATCTACTGTTCAACCTCTTCATGGTTTCAAATCTATAAAGAGAACAATCATTAAGTGGGAAAGATAATAATTTACTTAAAACTCCTAAAGAATGTCTTCCTCCTGGTGCCAGCTCCAAGAGACACAACAAACTTGCTCAGAGAAGAAATTATTAATTACTAACGCATATCGTACGCATATCAACATGTTGTTCGGAAGTCAAGTACTAATTTAATATTAGTTATATTAGATTCAGCGACCAAAAAAACATTTAATACGAGCTGCCTAGTTCTCACAAACGCTAATTTTTCATAGGATGTGGACCTTCTTTAAAAAAAAACATACTTGCGCACACCAAACTCTTTACTTTCTGGTTTATAATTGTTTAGAAGACCTGTAAGGAAAATTTCACGAATGGACCAATTTTTAGCCTAAAATCTCTATTTTACCTGTACTAAAAATACCTTAACCATTGTAGTGGTTATCGCAACAATAATGAGATATGGAGGTATTCCTTCACTTGATTTTATTGAAGGAACTCTCTGTACTTAATTTGACCGAACAACGAGAACAGTTGTTGGTTCGTGCTTTGAATGCCTTCCTGGTAGATAACATGTAAATTAAGTGTTGTTGTGGTTATCGCACCAAACATGCCTGAGGTGGAAGTTTGTAATGCCTCACGTAACGAGAACAGTGGAATTTCGGCGAATTTTGGTAAAGAATTTCGTCTCGCTTCTACTCATATGGATTATGGATTGTTTTCTAAACAAGAGTGAGATAGAAAATATGTAACTCCAAACCGACATCAAAACGATAGGGTAACAAACCATTAACTTCTACCTCAGGTTTAAATCCTGGCCAAAAATTCTACGAGCCAAAGGACTGTAACTACTTCTAAAGACAAGAATACCAAAATGACTTTTCAGTTCTTAGGTTGTTTGCAGTGGCTTGAACACTAATCAATGGATCAGGAAACAAAATAACTTCATATGTACCCATTTTTAAATTCGACATGTCTTAAGACTGACAATTTTAAAACGCTTATTGGCTGCCTTAGAATTTCTCTTGTGTAGCACATTATCGTGAAGCAGATTGTACTTTGTTAATATACAAAATCTAAAGCTATGTGACAGTACTTTTCTTTCTTCTTGCATATAAATATATAAAAGAGGTCAGTACAACGACTAAGAAATTAATTAATGGCTACCTAAGTATCAAAAGTACTAAATCCCTAATTCGGAGTTAATAATTAACAAACTATCCCGGAGTAATCTTAATACAGTAGAAACAAAAGAAGTTCATGTATACTTTATGCGAAACTAATTTGGGAAGTGTAAAATTACATAGTACAAAGCAAAAGGAAATGTTTAGCTCTCGCAAAACTTTTTGCCTCATTAATCATTAATACCACTTTTTGCGCTGGGTATTTAATTAACGCCGCTGTGTGGGGTATACTAAATGTTCCTACGAAATTACTTTCAAAATAATAAAGATTCGTGTAACAACATCACTTTTTAGTAATTGTACGGGTTATTTAGGGTAGTATAAAGGCGAGAATAACGGCCGTTCCCTTTTTAACTAATTAACTGAAGCGTAAAGATGCGATCGCATTCACGAAATTTCTTCCAACGGTAAGTATTTTACAGGCGTTTGATTGCAGCTTAAGGTAATAAGAAGGTCTGCTGCTACTTCTTGAGCATCTGGCGTTTCCTGTTGTTTTGGGGTGTGCATCCGGTTACCGGACGTTCTCATTAAGGGTTGTTTATATCCAATTGAAATGGGTTATCTTATAATAAAACAAAGTTATTAATTCCAATCGGCCAAACCACATACCTACAATAATGTCTATACCTCTTTATCATACATTTGTAAATCTAGAAGATGATTGAATTTCAAATGACCAGATTTTATTAATTAGTTCAGAACTTTCATAAACTTTTTTATTTGATAATACACTCACCGGCACAAAATTCGATCCATGCGATTTATTTGATTTTACTCATTTAATTTTGCCCTTATGTAATGTAATGTTTAATTATCATATAAATATGAAATTATGCACATTTTTATACAATATTTTGATATAAAAGATTTCTTTTAAATCCAACAATTGAATGTTAACACAATTGTTATGAATTTTTAAGAATTTTTAAAGTGTAGTTCTTTTATAATTTTCAACAGTAACGTTCCTAATAGGGTCGAGTAAAGTTAAAATTAAAGTTAAAGTCTTCCTTAAACTAAAAAATGGTTTTATACCCAACTGATAGTGCTAGAGCTATTGCTCTTATCCAAGATGGGCGGCCACAGTACTACGCAGCTCGGGTTCTTGGCGTTTCAAGATGTAGTGTCCAAAGAGCTGTAGAACGTTTTAATGAAACTGGAAATTATTCTAGAAGAGTTGGATCAGGCAGACTACGGTGTACAACTGCTCATGATGATTATTTTCTTAGATTAAGAGTCTTGCAAAATAGAGACACTACTGCAATTACAGAACGGAATGGGTTGGAACATGTACGAGGAGTAGCAGTAAGTGAAAGAACCGTCAGAAGAAGTTTACAGTAACATGGATTACATGCTAGAAGACCCGCAAATATCCCACAATTGACCAGGGAACATCGGGTAGAACGTCTACGCTTTGGTCGTGAACAACAAAACTGGGGCGATCCGGAATGGAGCAATATCCTTTTCACGGATGAGTCAAGGTTTTGTCTCAGATCTCCGGATGGACGTCGAGTATGACGAAGGACTGGCGAAAGGTTTGCCCAGTGCAATATTATACCAAGATTGAATTTTGGTGGTGGCTCGATCATGGTGAGGGGCGGTATTAACATGAACGCTTGTACAGACCTGGTAATTGTAAATGGAGGAGCAATGACTGCAGACAGATACATTACTGATATTGTGGATCCACATGTTGTACCTTTTGCTCCGTTTGTTGCAATAATTTCATGCTAATGCATGATAATGCTCGTCGTCATGTTGCTCGCGTCGTCAACGAGTACTTGAATGAAGTCCAAATCAATCGTATGATTTGGCCTGCCAGAAGTCCTGACCTTAATCTGATCGAACATGTTTGGGACATGATTGGAAGACGAATTCGTGCTCGATTTGCCGCTCCTGGCACCCTACGAGAACTAACTGCGGCAGTTTTGCAAGAATGGGAAGAAATTCCTCTTGATACTATTCAAACGCTTATTGAGGGCATGCCAAGAAGAATTGAAACCGTAATTAGAGCTCGAGGAAGCAATACACGATACTAATTTTGTTGTTGCTGTATCATTTTCTGACACATTTTCGTTTTTTGTTTTGGAAGTAATTAAGAAATTTGCCATTATTTTCATTATTTTTAAAAATAAATGTTACTTTCGGTTATAATGCATTATTATTGTTCTACGTACCCTCTTAAATAATTATATAAGTGAAAATAAAATATTATGAATACAAACAAAAAGTAATAAATGAGTAAAACCAAATAAATTGCATGGATCGAATTTTGTGCCGGTGAGTGTATTTATAAAATACAAAAATAAATTAGATGTACTTGAAAAGTGTGGAATTTAAACAAGTATAACAAACATGACAGTAGTGTTTTAAAATTCTTCATAATTACGAAGTTGAATTCCCAACTTTAACCCTTCATATCTCTTTCAATTGGTCAAGATGACTTTTTAACTATTTTTCTGAAGATTCCTGAATCATATTCGAGAGCTCTTGCGTCATTTTCGGGGCACCCTATATAAGATAAAAGATTTAATTAAACACGTGCCTTACAGTTTTTATATCATATATTTTATAGGTTCATAGTTTTCACTTTTCGTTAAAATTAATTTGTTTAAAATATTTATAACCTTATAGAAATATAAACCAAACTCAATTTTAACATTATCCATAATTTAATTACATAAGAAGGTAAACAAGTCAGTCGAACAAGAATTAATTTTTGCTAAAACTGTAATTTATATGGAACAAAATAATTTATGATTTCTTAAAAAGCGCATTGTTGTCCTTGATTTCTGGAAATTGTTTTTAAATTAACTAAATGTACCGTAAAAATGCACGCAACAAATTTAGTGTCCATGACCTTTCAGGTAACCCATAAATGTCCTCCCCAGCCCCAGTTAAAGTTCAGCCCCTTACAGGAGCAGATGTGCATCCCCAGTTCTTGTAAGATTCTTCGCGAGATTTATTTCGTGTACGTCAGCGAAAAGTTCTATTGCAGGATAATTTTAAGTGTCGTTTAAAAGTATTTTTAGCTTTGAGTTATGGATACGGCAGTTTGGTTGCATTTTGTCGATGTAATGTGTAGGTTGGGTGCAAATTGCGATATTCCGTGTATAGAAGGTATTTATTAGTTTCTAGTAGTTAAGGTTTCATTTAGAGTTTCATAAGCTATGAAATTTTACATGGTTTAGTTTTTGTATAACTTATGTTGTCACCCAAATTACAAGATGAATTTAATTACTTTAGGTGTTTATGTCTACTAGTAGCTCTTTTGGCAACACTAAAATGCAGCTCAAAAATCTTGGTATAAGGCAATTAGCACACTCGAATACACTTAAACAGTCAGACAAGGTAATAAAATAAATTCAAGTTAAAGCTTTGATGAATCTTAATGATGTGAATAATAGGTGTACGTTAAAATTTACAATCCTAATACACAATTTATTTTAATTTTCAATTAATAAGTAATTAATAGTTTATACAGGGTGTCCCATTTGACGTTGGACTGTATGGGTATCTTTGTTATTATTGGAGATAGAAAGTCGGTTAAATGGACAAAGTAGTAGAGATTTTTTCCAATATTAATAATTCATTTACAAAAAATTTGAATATCGCATCGTTCCAACGCTATCTAGAAAAAACAAGAAAATGCGATTTTTAAAATATGGCTATAACTTCTTTATTTCCTTTGGTACCAAAAAAGTTTTTTGACATAATACGGACTATTTTTTGTGTACAATGCAGTCAAACAAATGAATAATTTTTTTCGCTAACGGATTGACCGGAAATGAACCAAACTTATTTTTTTCTTATGGCAGCCATATTGGATTTATACATATTCGGAATCAGTATTTTTTTCTGAGTAATTTGGTATACCATACGTCATATTTAAAAAAAAATAAAATTATTTGATTTTACAAACTAACATTGGACTTTAAGAGATGTAAATTGCCAATAACATAAATGTAACTATTTAAAATATTAAATGTAAAATAAATCTTAACACATATGTATTGACAGTTTACATCTATTCAAGGTCATTTTTGGTTAGTAAAATAAAATTATTTCTATTTTTCTTAAAATAATACATATGATATATTAAATTACTCAGAAAAATACACTAATTCCGAACATGTGTAAATCCAATATGGCTGCCATAAGAAAAAAATAAGTTTGGTTCATTTCCGGTCAATCCGTTGGCGAAAAACAATATTCATTTGTTTTACTGCATTGTACACAAAAAATTGTCTGTATTACCCAAGTCAAAAAAATTTTTTGGTACCACCGAAAATAAATTTTGAAAATCGCATTTTCTTGTTTTTTCAAGATAGCGTTGGAACTATGCGATATTCAAATTTTTTGTAAATGAAATACACCCTGTATAGTGCTGCGTTTTTTCATGATGACGTAGAAAATATAAAATATAATATAAATATACGGATCTCCCATTTATAAAATTGTGTTTTTAAAATACTTATTGATAGAATAGCTACACACTACACACCCTTGTTGTATTACTATTGTTTCAAATTTTCGAACTACGAGTTTGTAATTTTTTTTATTCTAAGCAGTTGTAACTGTTGCAAATTCATAAAGAAATGATACATTATGATGATTGTTACAATTTTTCTATTACATAAAAACGATAATAGATTGATCTACTGTTGGCTACCTACTTTAATTTAACACAAATTTTAAGTATTTTAATTGTGTCTTTCAGTTAGTATCAGAATACCAACTGATAAGTTACAGTAGATCAAACTATATTTTTACAAGATTTGGGTAAAAGTTACCTTTGAGTAAATATGTTACCTCAGTATACGGTACATATACAATGAGTGATTTAAACATGTGTACAATAGTTTAGTCTCGAGTTTAGTTTAAAGGGTTTTATGAATACCTTTAGATTCCCATTGTTCAAGTCGCCGTCTTAGCCCCGTGTTGTAGTTTAATTCCTTTGCGTATTTAACTCGAACTACTTGTCAAGTGTTTACTACCAATAAGGACAATTTCAAACGCGTTTGATGTATAACTTCAAATAGATTTGTTACACGCAGAGATCATTTGACACAACTGTTTATTACATCAAAGTTAAGAACATGATTTAAATTTAGTTATTTGTAAAAAGATATAAGTAATAATATTTTAACCAATACGAATATTTTTGAGGTATTTGGATTTTTATTTAATCATTTTTTAGGTATGTAATAAGAATTGAGATTCTACTAATGTCAATGCGACTTTTCTGTGGTTTATACCGCATAAAGCTTTTTTAATTTATCATGAAAATACATACCCTGCCAAGGGGCATTTCAACGCGAAGCTCTATATAAAGGTCAGCATTGGAGCTTTTGATCGTCAGGAAACAATCACATTAATCGCATTGCAACAATCTACTACAGATTTCACCCCTCATTAATTTTAACAATTACATTTTCTCGAAGCAAATATTATGTACACTGATTGAAGATTTTTCTATGTTTATCAAATACAGGGTGTTTCTTGTGTATGCTCAAATATTACAGGTGGTGATATTTTTATTAAATAAGGGTTATGTATAAACATTCATCTTCAACTTTCAAAAACCATTTTAAATAGAAAATAATTTTTTATAACCTGCCTTTTTTTTAAATGTGTTCTAGAATTATCCTTGCGATGGTAAAAACTTTAAAAAAGCAGAGAATGTTGGAGAACCTCTATTTATCACCCCTGGGAATTTTTAATAATTTTGTAATAAACTCTGTGCACTAATGAGAGGAAATTATGATTAAAATATAATTAATATCTTTTATAATATTTTTTTTAAATCATACATCTATTTTATGGTAGATAAACTGTAAAACAAAGAATTTTTAAGCCTATGTCTATAGATTTTTATTCCTATTTCATCCAAAGAATCCAAAATTTTGCAATCTCAAATAAGAAGAAACACCCTGCAGACTCGGCACTATACTTACAATTATGACCTACTTTATTCTGTACGAAGGACTAAAATTATGCCTATAGTCCTCTTTACGACAAATTTACTTTTTCTCCTTGTCTTGTCAAGTCACATGTCATTTTCTATTATTTTCGTAAATAATAAATAGTGACATGTTTAGTAATTTTTTAGGTTATTAATGATTTTGTTCATAAAAAATCAAATGCAAATTGTATTCATTTTGTATTGATTTTTGTATTTTGGGATTAAAATTGTAATCCCATATTTTCACACAGGTTAGAACCAGTTTCTATAAAGCAACAAGCAATCTCAAAAATAGGTTACGCTATAAACACGAATTTTTAAAAAGTTTATTTTGATATGACTTCACTTTTACTGTTTATAATAATTAGCTGTAATATTTTTAAAGTCTTGATCTAAACACCATTTTTAAACTCATTGTAGGTTCTCATAAATTTTTCTTGATTTAAACGGGAGCAAGATCAATGGGGTCATTTTGAACAAAAACGTTAGTAATATGTAATGTATGTAATATTATTATTTTGATCGATTTTACATGAATGTCATATTATTTTGATCGATATTATTTTAACACCGAAAATGTTATTTTACATCGTTGTTAAGTTACAGTAAAGTTTACAGAATAACGTTTTTTGACATTAGGGTGACTGTAAAATTTAACAACGCTTTTACCGCTAACATTTTTGTTCATTCATTATTCACATTCTTCCATAATTTGTATTTTTAATTAAATGTACGCTCTCAATACAGTAAACGAAATGAATATAGATCACGCTGTTTTGACATACATTTTGTACAAAATGGAGGATTTGGTTAACAATAACTTTTCCGGCAATAAATTTTATCGCTCATTTCTCTGTCAAATTACATCCAAATTCTTTGAAAAGGGTATCATCGCAAAGATCATTTTAAGAGTGATACAACGGTACCAAATTCATAGGTATGTCGCTCTATAATTAGGGAGAAATTCATAATAAAGTAACATCAAAACTGCTTACTTTTGAACCCCCTTTTAAAACGGATTTTAAAAACATTACAAAATAAAAACTATAATACTAAATGGGACGAGCCGGACTGTCTCCCGTAATTTCAGGTAGTTTTAAAAAGGGACCGGATTGTCTCCCGTAATTTCGGGCGATTTCAAACTCCGCCAATAATCAGGTAAAGAGATTAACGATGCGGGAAAGTCCGCCACACTACTACCGGAATATACAGGGTGTCCCGAAATTAAGCGGCCAAACTTTAGGAGGCGATTCTATAACTAATTTTAAGAAAAAAACTTCCTATAAACATGTGTCCGATTTTGCTTCCTAAGGGAGCTACAGCCCTATAACTATTGTGACTAAAACTAGGTTTTTCGTCATTTTTTTGAAAACTGTTGGTAATAACGATTTGAAATTTGGTGTGAAGACTAATACGTTTAAGATATAATTTCTCAATTTTTTTCAGATTTATTGAAAGCTCTGAAATTTTTTGAAAACTTTCAATAAATCTGAAAAAAATTGAGAAATTATATCTTAAACGTATTAGTCTTCACACCAAATTTCAAATCTTTATTAGAACCGTTTTCAAATAAATGACATAAAACCTAGTTTTAGTCACAATAGTTAAAGGGCTGTAGCTCCCTTAGGAAGCGAAATCGGACACATGTTTATAGGAAGTTTTTTTCTTAAAATTAGTTGTAGAATCGCCTCCTAAAGTTTGGCCGCTTAATTTCGGGACACCCTGTATAATAATATTTAGTCAATAGTTAAGTTTGTGATTTATTTACAATATCCCGTAATTTCAGCTGATTCGGTTAGGTTATTGTAATTTGTTGAGGTTATATATCTTTTATATACAGAGTGATTCAGACCACCCGTGCCACCCATTTATCTCGAGAACGCGTTATCGTACATGGCTGAAATAAAAAAAATTATTACTAAAGTGAACCTAAAGAATCCATTGGTGAACTTATTATTTTCCGAAACAACCCGGAACTATCCGGAACCGGAGGTAACTTTGATTTTTTTAAATGGCAACATAGGTCGAATTTGGTATTGTTTGATAGATCTTTTAAAAATAATAATAAGCGTTAGCGTTTTCAGTATACTATAATACTTCTATGGGTAATCCCCAGTTGAAGGTGCGTTCGTTTTACATTTTACAAACCAAAAACAGTAATCTGATATTCATTGTTCATTGGTCATGCAACAACCTTCATAGTCGGGATTATAACACTAACTTTACTCCCTTGCATAAATAACTATTAAATCTAATGAATTAAAACAATAATTACAACAGCGCTAGTAACCAAAACATGCGTCACCTCTATAATTTCTTTATTTTTGAAAATTAAAATTTGAAATTTCACTGTGTCGTAAGGTTCAAAAAAACACATTTTATGCATTAAATAACTTTTAAAATCACTTCCGGGTTTTCTAACAATAACATCAAAAGTTTCTAATCATTTAGTCATTGTTATCTACAAAAACCCCTTTAAATTGTACATTATATAGATAATAATAGTGCATTTTTGGGCATTTTGCGAATTTCATAGTTTTGTTCAGGATGAACTTTATTTTAAGATGGAGCTTATATAAATGTGCCGAGATGAGATGTTGTTTATTACGAGAGAAACTAAATCTCACTACATCTAAATAACCATTACATTCTTCCATATTTAAAGTTTAATTATTTGCTTTTCCACGTGCAGTTTCGTGCAAAATTACGAGTCTAGAATCATTCCAAAAATATATCGGATGAATGATTTTTCACATTATTAGTTGTTTGTACAGTTAAAATTAACCAAATACTCTAAATCGTTTTTCTTTTCAGTTTAATCCTTTGTTTATAGGTCATTTACTTATTTTAGTAACATAATTCTGTCAGTGTGCTGTTTGTACTTAGTTACATATATTATTACAAAAAGCATTAATCAACTAAACAGCATAAGAACCTATTAAAGAATTTAAAATCAATTTAATTACAAGTCAATAAAATGTGCTCATAAACATAGATTATAAAAATTGTGGATGATAGTATAAATTTCAAGAAAATAATTGATTTAAACACATGATCACATAAATATCTTTCAATTATTATATTCAAAAACACCAGGAGGTTGGAGCAACAAACAGAACTAGAACGCAATTATATTCGTTATATATTTTGAAGAGCGATATCTCATACAATTAATTTAATAACTATACATACATACCACCCACAATAAATTACACAAATATTTGCGATTTCTTTTTGATCATAATTTATTACGTAGTTCTAGTTATGCGAACTTGTCGAAGTTCGAATAATTTGGAAAATGGATACCCAGAGTATATGATTTAAAAATTCCTAATTAAATTTAGTACATTGGAATAATGATTTTTAAGTTGTTGGTATCAGTTCTAAGATTCACACTTCACACATTTTTTTAATTTTACTTGTTTTAAAAGATTCCAGTAACAACCGTTTTACTAAAACTGGTTTTTCTTCCAGAAATTAGGAGCAATTTCCTAAACGGTAAATACTGGTAAATACTGTATATTGGTTTAGTTCTGCAGTCATAAATGCTAGTACGAACAACATTTTTGTATAATTTTTTTTGTAGTTGATTTAGATGTCATTTCTTTAATTTCTTGCAAAACATCATTTCGTACGATCCAGGTAGAACTTTTAGTAGAAGCGGCGGCGACACTAAGTCTAGTGTGATAAAACTTTTCAAGGTGTTGCATATAATTCGTTACGTTATTGAGGGGGGAACACAAAATGGCACTGCTGCCACGTGTAGACCGAACGCCACTATAAAAATTTTAATTTCTTTTAATATCTAGTATCATCAAACTTCAGGATTCTGATTATTCCTCTCAACGGGGGAGGGTTAGGGCTATAAAAAATGCCCCCAAACCTGACAGGAACCGAGGCAGCAACCCCTAAAGTGGGTATAATTTTCAAAAATAAGCAACCACTTTTACGAGACATCAGTAATAAGCAACCACTTTTACGAGACGTCAATAAAAGTGGTTGCCAATTTGTGAAAATCGAATTTGTGGGATCTCTTATTTTCCTGCTGCCACTGACTGATAGCACCGCATTTTTTTATACCCCTAACCCTCCCCTGTCGCGAGAAGAAATCAGAATCCTGAAGTTTTATGATACTAGATATAAAAAAAATAATAAAAATGGCAGCAGTGCCATTTTGTCTTCCCCCCTCAATGACGTAACGAATTATATGTGCGACCTTGAAAAGTTTTATCACACTAGACTTAGTGTCGCCGCCGCTTAGACTATTTAATGAATTGACCAATCGTAATGAAAATTCATACATACCTTTAATGCGGGTTTTGCTAGCGACGATTTGGACGACGAAATCGCCGAGCGGAATACTTTGCTTAGCAACGTGTCGTTTACGCTGCCACTTTGCTTAGCAACGTGCAGCAAAGTGGCAGCGTAAACGACACGTTGCTAAGCAAAGTATTCCGCTCGGAGATTTCGTCGTCCAAATCGTCGCTAGCAAAACACACCTTTTAGAAAACCATATTCTACATATCGGCTTAACCCAATTTTTAATTTTTTAATATTTTACACAGTTTTTACCCCATATAACTTTGACTAAAAATGTTAAATTAAATGGTGTAAAAACTGTGTAAATATTACAAAATTAAAAATTGGGTTAAGCCGATATGTAGAATGCGGTTTTCCAATGGCATATGCGAATTTTCATTACCATTGGTCAATTCATTAATGCGCTACCTGGATCGTACGAAACGCTGTTTTGCAAGGATTTGTATGAACACGAGAGAGAAAGGACCGACTGGCACCATTGCTCTTAATTATCAGTTATTTGGTCATAATTTGCAAAGAAACTCCATTAAAATGGGATGGATTTTCTATACCTTGTTATCATCTCCAAAGGAAAATTTATCGCTGGTGTTTAGGAAGATGCTCTTAATGCATACAAATTCTTTTCTCCTTATCCCGATACCGTAATAATTTGATTTTATACTTACTAATTATTCTTTTTAAATAATTTTTGTAATGAAGGTCTATAAAGTGGTTTATGAATTATCCACGATACAGAACCACCCTATTTAGCATACTTAAATAATGACTCTTAACTTCTGGAAAATCCTTTTTTCAATTTTAGTAAAATTGGACGTATGTTTTTAAGAACTAATTATTAATTAGGTTACTTTGTCTTTTGGAGTTGATATAATATTTTATTCTGGGAAGAAATTACAAGAAACGATTAAAGGAAGTAATAAATTCATATAGATTGTTCATTTTACATCGTTAACATTTTAGTGGATCTCAATACGTCATAAGCCATTATGATATTTTTATAGTAAACTTTAGTAATAAAGTCAGTGACTAAACTATATGTAATTTGAAATCCTAAAGACAAGTAAAATTGGAAATTAAATACACCGTTTTTGCTTTATATTAAATTCAGATGAATGACTACTATATGAATGAATCAAATAACATCGCATGTCCACCAATTAAAAAAATTCTTAAAGACGATATGTAATTTCTTATGTGACAAATATTACGTAATAAGTTATCACATTTCATTTATTTGAAAATGAATGGTTATAAAACTATCGACCTGACTTAAATTATGAACAATTTTACGCGCTGCTCTAGTTAAAGTAGGGCAACAATAAACTTAAATGCTCGTTTCTGTTCGCACTTGGTAAAAAGTTATTGATTATTTATAATGCACATATTTGCACGCGCCCTTTGGCATAAAGCATAAGCAAAGATGTAACCGTAAATTAAATACAATTGCATGCGTGTGCCATTGCTTTTGCTAGGCCCATTTGTTGGAAATGCTCTCTCAGCAGGTCGGGCGGATATAAAAAACGTGGTGCGAAGCTTTTTATTAGCTTCTCCGCATGAATGGAATAATTAAAAATTTTAATTGCCTGTGGTAGCAATCTTGTATACTTTTTCATTTTGAAAGCTTTTAAATGGATTTGAAAAGTTTTTTTTTACTTAAGTTAATTTTCTCTCGTACTTAATTGAGTTTTTAAATTGCACTTATAATCAGTTGAAGATACTATTAACTTAAAACTGTTAAAAGTAGTGGTGTTCTGTTTTCAAAATATAATTTAGAACTCATAAAAGTAAGGTTACATATTTTAGCAATAAATTGAATTTTTCAGTGCTCTGAATTTTGTAGTCCCCTAAGAATAGATTACTTCTTTTAACAATACTCCTATGCCCGTTTCAGAGGTGGAAGTCTGTAACCCTAACGAGTTGATCTCGGTTGTCAAATTTTCACGTTAGCTGAGTCGTTAGTTACTAGTTTTTGGTAGTCTATAACACCTAACGACTTATGAAACGTGAGGAAATTACAACCGACAAGGCTTACAACGTTGCCGACATTATTTTACGAAATTTGTCTATGGTTTAGCAGTTTTTGAACGCATTTTGAATAAAACACACAAACTGATTTTGGCATGTAATTAATTGACGTAAAAAAATAACAAAGTTTAAAGAGGTCTTTTTAATAATAACAATAAACTAGTGTATAGTCTTTGTAAATGCCTTGTTCCAGTTTTAAGCGTTCTGTTATTTGAATTTTTTGCTTAAATTGACATTTTTCATAGTACCTATAATTCTTCAATATAGTTAGGAAATAGAAATGCGCATCCAAAACCACATATCTTTATGCTTCAGTAATGCTGTAGCACTTTGAGAAAGGGTGGAAAATAATTTCTCGATTTCAACGATTTTTTCGGCGAAGGAACGATATAAGTCAGGAAGAGGTCGATCTTCGGATTTTGCTATCTACGTCCTTCTAGCGGTTATGGACGAGGACAAACGTTGCACCTCTAGAACACTGGCTGAGAACTTAAATATCGATCATTTTATCTCTGTAAATACGGCAAGATGTGGAAATTAACCGGATTTTTCCGCACAAGCTTATTCATACAATAACAAGGCCCAAAGAGTTCGAATTTTTACCGATTTGCTCCAGAAAAAAACGGCGAAACCGCGTAAAAAAGAATTAAGAAGAAGACATGAAAGTAGAGATAAGTCCTTTTGGCTGCATGGTAAAATTGTATTCTATCTACATGTGATTAAGCTGCAATCTTCATTTGTATACCTAGATTAAATACTACATCGTAATTTCATCATGAATTTTTTGTAAATAAATTTACTAATTTTTCCATGGCATTTATATGGCTTTCTAGAAGTTTTTAATTTTCTTTTAGTAATTTTTATTATTATTTATTTTCATTTAGGTTAACAACGCTTCAAACACGGTTGCCTCCCCCCCAAACGACTGAAACTCGTTATCAAAAACACGTTACTAACGAGATTTAAGCTTACAGACTACCATTTTTGTCAATATCGGTTAGGAACAAAACTAATGACGTCAAAACAAACAAATAATGACGTGCTAACGTGAAAAGTCCAGACGTTAGCTGTTACAGACTTCCACCTCAGCAACGATTCCTGAAACTTAGGCATTGCTTATATGCTAGGTATTGTCTAGTTGCTAGGTACTTTTAATCATTTAATAAAAAATACCTAGCAACTAGGCAATACTTAGCACCTAGCATATAAGCAATGCACAAGTTTTAGGAATCGTTGGTGAAAACGGGCATTCATGATATTTATAAAGTACCTACTATTTTAGTAGCAAAATTTTGTATTATTATTTCATAAACTAGTATTTTGCTTTTTGCTTTCATTAAATTTTACATACATAAACATAAATAATAGTCCAGTCAAATAGTAGACGCAACTATCGTCTATCGTGGTAGAAGATTTTATATTTCTAAACTATTTATGGCCTAGCCAATAAGAGCAATTCATAAGGTTCGTTCCGACATCCCTATCAAACCTTACATTGACGATCACAGTCATGCTCTATCAGTTCCATCAGAGACTTTACCGTACGTAGGTCGGTCCTAGTTTGTGTTCCAACAAAACTTAGACAGTTCATGGGATCGTTTTCTGTACGGTCATTTCAGTACACGCTAAGAAGCAGCTATTGGTTGGACTGACATGCGCATTTCAACTGTGTACGTTTCGCGCACATTAGCTGAAACATAACCTCTCATTCTTAACAATCCCAACAAGTGAATAATTATCGCATGAACCGTTCCAACATCCAAGTTGGCGCAAGCGCATAAACTGGATCCAGTCACTTTTGTTATGGTTACATGATGGTCAGTAAATTCGTTGTCGGAACAAAGTTATAGTTTCGTACCAAAATATCTCCTGATTAAATTTTCTGGAGCTAAAAATCTACGAAATTTTTGGACTTTTATCGTTCTTTAGTTAGTTAGTCAATTGGTTCGGAAACCAGCTATCCTAGAGTTCTCAACATTATGAAAACTTTTAAGGAGCACAAATGCTTTACAAGATTTTTGTCAACAACCATTTCTAAGCACGCTATAGCTCTTTGAAAGTGAAGCATATTTTCTAAGTTTATAAAATATCGCAAAAACCAACTTGTTAGAAAGTTTCATTTTCAAAGAGCTATAGCGTGCTTAGTAATGGTTGCAAAAAACATCCTTGAAATGAAATTTGTAAAGCATTTTATGCTGTCTAAGAGCGTTCAGAATGGTGATAAAGCTAGGATAACTCGTTTTCGAATTATAGCAAAAAACTAAAAAAATCCAAAAAATATTTGTGGGATTTTGGTTTTAGAAAGTTTAGACCTTTTTTAATAACAATACCGCCCTCCTAATCCTAGGTTCTTGCCCAGAAGATCTTTACGCTTTATAGATTTTTCATGTAAATGGTGTAGATATAGAAACTTTTTAATTTGTATTTTATTTACCAAAGTAGGTCTATTTTCCCGACTATAACATATTTGGAGAACTTGGTGCAACAACCGTTCA